>OY728143.1:264059034-265447784 GCA_963277665.1 Viscum album | reverse complement strand
TTTATAAAAACAAGAAATATTTTTAATGAAAAATATAATTTTTGGTAAAGTGTTTATTTGTTTTAAAATACAAAATTTTCAAATTAACTTCTTTTCATGCCCTTCTGTGAAAAAATAAATTAATTTTCAAAAAATTTAGATATTGATATTGATAAAATTAACATAATTCTTAATTTAAAACATTTAAATTAACCTTGGGTGAATTGCTAGGATTTTTATGAGAAGCATCTTTATTGGACGAATAGTGAAAAATTCTAAATTTCAATTTAAAATTAAATTTTCATCTAATTTATTTATATATTTAAATTCAAATTTAATTTGGTTTTAAATATTAATTGTGTCTAATATGCATCAATTTCTAAAATTTATTGAATTTAATCCAATATTATATTGAAATTGGTAATGAAAACATAGTAAAGTTTTGATCATGTTTACTTTAGGACCCGTAGAATCGTCCCCTCTATTGGATTAAATTTTAATTTATTGATACCACTTATGTGGTTGGATTTTATAAAAATGTTTTTTTATATTTGGAAAAAACACATTTTGTAATTTATAATAATGATAAATTATTTTTTTACCCCAAATATAATGAAGGTAATTAAAATCAATTACAATGATTAAGGTGAAATTAAGGCTAAAAAAGCAATAAATAGTAATCATAAGGGCCAAATAACCTATAAACATGTCCAAAATTAATTAAATAGAAATATTCCAATACATCAATTTGTTGACTTTGGACAATTATTTAATCAAAAAGAGATAGGGAAAATGTGGATGCAATTTATTTTTCAAAAACATACAATTGTTCCACTTATATCCCCTATAAAAGGCCTCATCTCCAATCACTTCTTTAATCTTTTCAACCCTCATTTGATCAGTCAAAATATTCCTAATACACTACCAAAAATACATCCAATCCTCCATAATGCCTCATTTTGTTAAAAAACCAATCAAGGATTTCTTTTTGTGAATACTAAAGGGAGTTACACAAAGAATTTGTAACATCCTTCCTTATACTCCATTCAATTATTTCCATTCTACACCATATCAATTAATATTATTAAATGCCATAAAATATCCTCATTATCCTTAGTATACTTATATGATGTTACATTAGGGGTTTTTATTTTAACTACATATTCTTCCATCTAATTTGTAATGAATTTACCATTATTGTGTATGGAAAACTACCACATCACATAATGATGTTATTTTTTTTCCTTTACCTCCAATTATGGTTGGGAATTATGATGGAAAGTATGTGTTTATATGATATATATGTTATTTATGATATATTTATACTTATGTATATATTATATAAAACCTTACTACATGTTTTTGATTTTAAATATTAATTCATATGTTTAAATTCCTTCCATAATATAATTTTATCATAAAAATGATGAACTTCCCATTAATGTTCTTGTTTTAATCAAAAACATATAACAATAGCATCATTCAGGTTCATTTATTTAAACATTACTTTCCTTTTTTGATCTTATATTTTAAAATATTATTCTAAATTATATTAATCTTCTTTTTTGTGCATCTAATAAAAATAATAACATTTAATTCCAATCGAGATGTCATCAATTAGGTTATTTATAGGGTTATATGAACAACACTAAAAGGATCAAAAAAATTATTGAAAAAATCGAGAATCCCAAAATGATACAATGCATGGGATATGTCCTGAAAAATAATTTTTTATTAAACAGTAGAATATGTTGTTGATTTTAAGAAAAAATCATGTATAAATTTTCTATGCAGAAATGAACCAATAAGTGGCCAACTTCCATGAATGTACAACCCCCCACTACATCTGAGATTTAAATATAATAAATAGTACTTAAATTTTCTCCTGATATATACAATTAATTGATCATTTGTTTTTTAGTGTGAATTCCTTAATATAGGTATATTAAGTTGTATAATAAATCAATTTTATTTTAATCTATATTCATATTCAAAACCCAATTAACATTTCTTCCGTTGAAAAAGTGTTTTTAAAAATAGAAAATTAGACATTATTTATTAAAAATAACATAAAATTATACCCCAATGTCTAATGGAATCCAAATTTTTATGTTATACATTTTACTTCTATATATAAAAATTTTAAAAAGATAATTTCTCCAAATTAAACTATCAGAATTATAAAATTATCGATCCAACATTATGGGTAAATTTGGAATAAAAATAACCCACCACATTTGGCTATAAATTTATCCCCATATTCTCTTCGCAAGGGGATCGATTCTAAGGGAAAAGGATGAAATTATGGTATGATAAAGACCCTTAAAAAGGCTTGGGAGGATCTTCCATCCACATTTTTATACTTGAGATACCATTCATCTATGATTCCCTTTTATTTACATCGGAATTCAACATCGTTTTTAATCATGTAAGTGTTTATTTGAAATTCTATTTTAATCCATGTTTCTTCCTCATAATAATCTATTATCATCCACCCTTTATTTTGTAATATTAATTTCCAAACATGTTTTAATTTTTTTTGAAAATAAATCCAATATTTTGGTTTCTCATTCAATCAGAAGACCGATTTTTAATTACCGTCAATGTTCGTGTGTGTGTTTGTCAAATTAATATTTTATTATCCCATTATTTTAATTTTATTTCTACTCTTAACCATAAAATTTTTACAAGAAATTATAATCTATATTAATATATGATTAAATCATCTACTGGGTTGCGTGATAATTTGGGGATTTTATGTTATTGAGAACTTTTTATCGATTAATATTCCATAGGTTAACATAGTGTATGTCAAATTTAAAATGTAATGGATTAATGACCTTATTTGTTTAATGTGTGGATTCCAGGGATTATTGTACCAATAAATACACTATCATAATCAATATTTGATTAAGATTATAACCCAAGTTATGTTTTTATTTTGATGAAATCCTCAACACATAGGAATTCCTATCAGATTCATATTGTGAAATGGGTGTTAATTTAAAGTAATATAAAAAGACCAGGGATATCATCAGGTTAAATCCAAAATAATGAACTCATCTAATTATTTATCAAATTTATTGAATCAACAAGTAATCCATCAATCAATTAAATTAATATTTGAACACCCCCTCCCTACCACTCAAAATAAAAATTAATGAAAATAAATTCACTAAAAAGAAGTACCATCATCAATGATTCAACACGAGTACTGCTATAAAAATTATAAGAGAACCTGAAATTTGACATGTTAATAAGCAACAATCGAATGAACTTCAAATGCTGCTATTTTTTTTGGGACGCTTCAACTAGTAGATGATAGTTTTTGAATCAATAAAATACAAAATAAAAACAAAATAAACAAAAAAATCAATGAAAACCACAAAAAATACTAAGTTCCTTATCCATTAATATTTTATCTAAATTCCATGTAGCCTCCTATAAATAAAACATATTTGTTGACCCAAAAATATATTGAACCCTTCCACAACATATGCAGAACATTTGGGGTAATCAAATAACCAATGAACAATTCTTTGTCTACGAAATGGAACAAAAAAATGCCAATACTAGGGGATAACCCGTAAAAGATCTCGTTATCCATATTATGAAATTGAAAATCCTTGGTGTTCAATATCCATATATTGAGGTAGATTTCAAACTCAAATCTGGTTTGATTCATCTTTTACCTCATTTCCATGGACTAGCTAGTGATGATCCACAAAATTATATCAAAGAGATATGAGTTAATGATCTTATCATAAAAACTGATTTCTATATCCATAACATGGATAGTGAGAGGAAATCATCCCGATCATCCATAATTATAGGAATACAATTCCTCCTAATGAATTTTCCTAATATTTATGTCCATGTAGGCATTTTTCAATGTAATTTGGTTACCACCTAGTCATGTTCAACATTTTTCAATACCTGAGATACTAATCCAAGGATCACTCTTCCTTCTCATTACATGATTATGAGGAAACATATGAGAGTGGATTCACCCCCATTTCATCATGTTGAACATGTTATAATAATAGATGGTGTTGTGATATTTTTACCATGAATAACTATGTAATAAATGGGGATTTTTTGGTTGACATATAATTTATAGACTCCATCAATCTACAAGATCATGAAAAATATTTTTAATCCCATATCAACTCTGATATCTGTTATTCCACCTTGGATATGATTGAGTTAAATGAATCAATACTAATATAATTTCCTTCATCAATTTTGTTATCGTCTATACAATAAATCAAAAATGAGTCTGATCTAAAACAACTTTATTTCCAAATAAAATATTCATGCCTTTTTCTTGACCACTCTAATACTATTATTTTTATAATATATTAAAAAGAAATTAGGTTTCATATAATTTTTATGTGTTGTAGGAAAAAAATAATTCCTTAGTTTGTAACATAGATGACATACCATGAATCAACCCTAATCTTTGAATGTATTACATCCACCAAGAGGAGTCATCCACACCAATTATAAAACCTCAAAGAAGACTCAATCCACTCATACATTCTGTAGTTAGGGAAGAGACCTCTAATATTATTCAATATGGTATTCTCTACAATATTTTGGAAAGTTAATGGGATAGTTCGATTCAGGTGGCATCGAAGAAGGATGTGATAACTATTGTAACAAATGAACATGGAGATGTGGTCACAACTCGAGTAGAAAAATAATGTGTATGAATAAAATAATATACACTGAATGATTAAACATGAAGATATCACTACCCCTTCTATTCCTTGAACAAATGGTAGAATGATTAGCCAAAAATTCATATTATTTATTTCCTGAGGGATACATTGGATACTTCGAAATCCCAATCTCACTGTTGGACCACAAAAATACTACATTCACATTCAAATTTGGAAAATATATATATAAGGAAATGACTTTTAGATTTTTAAATGTTCTTGTAGAATTCTAGAGGTTTGTGATGAGTATCTGTTCCAAATTTATTGATCGTTTCATTAAATTATTCATGGATGACATTGTAATTTATGGAAAGTCATTTGAATATTTATTGCATTCACTATCTCAAGTCCTCCAAATGTGTGTTTAATGTATCCTTTTGTTCAGTTATAAAATTTTTAAATTCATTGTTTCTAAGGGGATTGATCTAGGTTATATAATTTCACAAGAGTATATTTATGTTGATCCTTCCAAAATTGAGTTGACGCAACCAATTCCTGAACCCAAAAGAGTTTGACACATTATTTTATTCTTGGTCATGCTAGATTTTATCGGTGATTCAACCATAACTTCTGTAGGATTACCCTCCCACACACTCACCCAATCCAAAATGATTTTTCATTCCATTATTTTGAGGATTTCGATAAATCCTTTATTGAACTCAAAACTATTCTTATATCTGACATGATAATCCAACCCCTAAAACCGATCATTACCATTTGAATTGATGTGTGATGCTTTTGATAGAGTCATTTCATCTATTATTAGTTTTAGAAGAGAAAATATTCATAATTTAATCTATTATGAATCAAAAAAATTTGTATTAAATTCAATATCACTACAATCCAGCTAAAAAGAAGCTTTTATCTGTGGGTTTTTCATTGGAAAAATTCAGGCCCAATTATTTCATTTCCAAAATCATCATCTTTACAGACCATTTAACATTAAAGTTATTATGTATAAAATTTATTTAGAAAATTATAGAAATATGGATCTTAATTCTATAAGAGTATAACATTGTGATTAATTATAGACCTATAAAAGAAAACCCTATGTACGATCACTTGAGTAGAATTCCCAATTCTTCTCATTGTGAAATAATTGATCTAGGATTTTCAACTGAAAAACTCTCATATATCACTCCAATGATAACATAGTATGCCCAAATTTTTTACAACTTGGTTTATAGAGTATTTCATGATATGTTTTTAAATGAATAAAAATTGAAACTGGATGTCATTATATATTCTATATTTTGGAAGATTAAAAATTTATAAAATATGGGCTGATATGGTAATTAAGATATGTGTTGATGAATTTGAACATTCATCAATTTTATAATTATTTCACTCAATTCTTGGTGGTGGACACTTTGGACCACAAGTGACCACCTAAAATTTATTTGAATTAGAATTCATCTATCCCATTACTCTTCAATGGCTCACATGTATTCTGTAAATCTTGTAAATCATACCAAAAGACAAACAATTTATAAAAGAATTAAAATCCCCAACATCCCATAATATTTTGTGATATCATTAATGTTTGTGGAATCTATTTCATGGAACCATTTCCCCCTTCTAAATTATGCTCATATACTTTTCTTATGGATAATTATGATTCTAGTTGGGTTGAGGCCATGCCCTCTATAAAAAATGATTCACATACTATTAGTTGGTTCATAAAACCCCTCATATTCCTCCATTTTGGTACACCACATGCCTTGATATGTGAATTAAGAACTCTTATCTATAATCATGCAATGAAATCCCTTCTGCCAAAGAATTTGGTTGTAAATAAAACCTCAACTACATGTCACCCCTAAAAAAATGGAAGGGATGAAATTTCTAATAGAGATGTGATATGATTGGTTGGTTGAATAGAAAATCCCACCAGAAAAGGCTATCAAGATAGACATAGTGAAGCACATTGGGCTTGTAAAACTGTCTATAAAACACTAATTAGTATGTCATAATTTAAAATGTTTTTTTAAGGAATGTAATTTACTAGTTTAAATCTATCATAAGTCATTTTGGGTTATCAATAATTTTAATTTTGATTGTGAGATGTCCGGTGAATATATATTGCTGCATTTAATTGAATTGGAGGAGCACCAATTATATTCTTACAAAAATACCAATCTATAAAAATAAAATGATAAGAGACTCCATGAAAAACAAATCCTATTAATAGTAATTCTTCAAGGTAAAAATGCAATTCTCTTCAACTATTGATTTCTAATTCACTAAGGTAACATTAATTCTTACTGCGTGGTCATTTTATTATTACTAATGTTTGCCCATTTGGTGTAGTGCAAGTCCAAGAACCCTCTTCCATAATGAAATTCATAATTAATGAAAAATGATTAACGAATCACTATTATAGGAAACACATCTCAGGAACCATATTGTCTTCCATCGAATCCCAAACAACTAGGGTAGTCCCACCATTGGATGGAGACAGAAACCCATAAAATCCAAACTGGGGGAACTTATTTCCCATTACATTATCTCTCTCTCTATATATATCAATATATCTCTCTCTTCATCCTCACTCAATCACATATTCCCCCCTTTCCTCAACATGTGTTCTATTTACATTTTACTTTTTATGTTGGTGTGACTTTATAAAAAACTAAAAAACTACAAAAAACTAAAACATTATGAAAAATGGTGTCTTAAATACTCAAAATCCACTTTTGAAATTTTGTAAAAACCATTATGTTGAGTCAAAATAAATGTTTTATCTATTTTTTTATTTCCATAATAAATTTTTATAAATAATATTGTATCATGAAAAATAAAATTTGAATAATTAGTTTTTATATTAGAAAAATATTTTCCACCAACACTAGGGAAAACATTAACTTTTATTCAATGTTTACTTATGAACTTATTTTCATTTTGGGAGTGTTTCACACATGATTGCGAGTCTTATGATTATATACCTTCGTGATGAATCACCAATTTTATTTTACATTAATATTATAAATTTTTTTTAACCACATGTCAATTATAGGATACCAATAAAAATACATTTCCCTTATATTTATCCTCATATTGAAAGTCCCTTAAAGCCCATGAAATCCATTTTATTAAATCCACATAACAATACTAATACAGTTTCTCATTCAACATCTACATAGATTTTCATTACATAATTTATTAAAATTTATGTGTTAGGGGAATGGATATTATTTTTGTTATCATTTTCATGGTTTTTAGCATCTTATCATATGAATGAGTTCAACCATCCATTTTAGTGTGGGAGAGATGTAATAATTTTGTGAGTTTTAGGAATATATATATATATATATAATCGTGTACAAATTTTATTGAAAAGTGTTCAAAATATTTGCAGGAAAATAAAAAATTTAAAAACTAATGGGGTGTGACTTGGGTAGTGAATAGTCACTCTTCCTCAATATTTGATCTTGTTATAACTATTGCAATTTGTTTTATGAGGAGATAAAACATGGGTTTGGATATGAGTGTGAGATCTATTTAAAATTCAACTTTTAAAATAATTTTAAAAAATGAAACAAACCGATGTCATTTGAGGAAGTTTTTAGTTTTTAAAATATTTCAACTTCTCAAACCAAAAAACGTTCTTCCTATTTTGTGTATTTCTTTACATAATCATGCCCTTTTAAATTAGTGTTTCAATTTCCATACATGTTTCATTTAAAAAAATTGATCATTGTTTTACCCATGATGGTGTTTACCTCTCTTTTGCACTCTTTTGGACACTATATTCCTACATTCATTTACCCGTTGAAAAAAAACCTAAAAATTACCTCATGATTCATATCCACATTAGTATAAGGAATGGCAGCTGTGATATATTTAAAACTCTAATATTTTTACTTTTTTTAGTGAATGACTAATCCTACAGAAATACATTTTTATCATCATGAGGGGATTATGTTATGAGTGACTACATTTTCTATTTATAACATTTAGAATGAAAAACGAATTTTTTTTGAAACAGTTTTTCTATAATATATTTTTGGAATTCATTATGGACGATTGATGTATTCTTGACACCGCTGATAAGTTATTTTTTTATGGAGAGTAAAAACTAATTCGTTATGTTTTAGATGATGTACATAAGGACATAAACAATACTAATTGTGCGGGAGTTGATATTTCATATTAATTTGTGATTTTTCATTACTTATATCATTTAACTACCACCTAATAATGATTAATTTCCAATAAATGTTCATGTTTTAATAAAGAACACATATGAAGATCATTGTTTGAGTTCATTTATTTAAACATTAGTTATTTTTGTTGATTTTATCATTCATCATCTTAATCCATTTTATGTTATTATTTTTTCATAGTGTTCCTGATTAAAAATAACACATTTCATTTTAAGTAATCATTATCCATTTCTTCTGTTTGAAGGGTCATATGAACCCCGCTAGAAGTCCAAAAGAAACTGTTATGAAAACTAGAACAACCATAATGATAGAATTTATGTTATCTATACATAATCCTATATTTCATTAAACATCATAATATGTTAGTTATCATCTAATTTAATCATGAATAAAAAATTCAAATACCAAATGATCTAATAAGAGGTGCAATTGATCCATGAAATCCATCCCTCAATTCGTTATCATATTTAAAAGAAGCACACATTCCATGAATTTTCTCATGATATAAAATCACATTGAGATTATATTTTAATTTTTAAATAAAATATATATATGGATGACATTATAGAATAAATGTTTCATATTTTTGGTAATCTTCTTATTCAAAAACCCAATAATTTTGTGGCCGTTGAAAAAGTTTTGATAAAAATGGAAAGCTACACATTATTAAGTAAAAAACCATAGAAATGGATAAAAAGAAAAATGGACCCTAAATTTAGAGGGTGTACATTCAAATTATATATATTAATCTCTAAAGAATAATATTTCTATATATTTTGTTGCCTTAAAATTACAATTATTGATCCAACTTGAGGGGAAGAATTGGATTAAAAATAGCCAACTACCATGGGCTATAAATACACCCCCTATTATCCTTGTAAGTGGATGAAATATCCGAGAAAAGATTCATAGGTTATCATAATAAGGGTTCTTAAAAATTGTTGGGAGGTTCTCCTATAATAAATTTTATACTTGAGATACCAATCATCCACACTTATTTTGATTTATTTTTCCATTCTTCATCATTCGTTATCTCATAAGTGTTTGTGTTCATATTAGGTTTTAATGATTATTTAATTATCATTATCACTTATTATCATCCACCATCTCATTTTAATATTAATTTACATAATATTATTTAAATATATTTTAAAATAAATCATTTTATTTTGATTAGAATTCAATTAAATGTCTGTTTTTTAATTTTCTTCACCGTTCGTGTGTGTGTTCGGCACACTACATTTTCTTATCATGTTATTTTATTTTCTGTTTAAATCATCACCATAAAAATATTAAACCATATTAACAACCATCTCAATAGTTTAGTAAATTATCCATGATTCATAATTTGTGTAATTTAAGTGATTGATTGATTTTTCTCGATTAATCTTATTTAGTTTAACAAAGTGTTTGTAAAAATAAAGTTACACGGATTAATAACAATATTTGTTTAAATTGTGTTTTAATTAGATTATTTGAACCATAAATAAACTACTATAAAAAATATTTGATATAAATTAGAGCCATAGTTAAGCTATGTCTTGGATTAAAGGCTCAACAATTGGGAATTATGGTCAAAGTCATCTTGTGAAGTGGGTGTTAATTTAATGTAATATGAAGAAAAGATAATGGATATTATAAGATTAAATCCCTAATAATAAAAGCACAAAAAAAATTAAATAAATTTTTAAATAAAAAATCATCCATAAATAATCTTAATTAAGCTCTGAGAATAAACCCCATACTCAAAATACAAATTAATTAAAATCATCACACTATAATAAAGTATCTTAATCTATGATTAGAACCTAGTGCTGCTATACGAATTAAGAGAGATAAATACCTTTGAAAGGATTATAAGATACTGTCAACCATGCTTCAGCTATCCTTTTTTTTATAAGTAAAATAACATTGTGTGTGGATGTGTGGACTAATGCCTCATCAAAGCGATTATATTCGTTCACACATTACGTGAAATGCATTAAGGGCGTGTTGGGTAAAATTATGTGATATATATGAATTAATAATGATATATTAATGATATTACATAAATATATAAATATATATCATTTAATTTTATTCTTTCATAACACAATGAAAATTGAAAAAGCATTCATGTGTACATATGGCCTACCATCTCCAAGAACAGTGTATACCATTATATATATATATATATATATATATATATATCATTTATATTTTATTATAAATGATTTTATAATGAATATATATGATATATATGTCATTATTTTTATTTTTTAAATATGAAAATTATTATATAATTAATAGGGTAAACGAATACGAGTAAGAACACATATTATAAACACAGTAGTTATTACCCAAAACGTTACGTTAACATAAAATTATTAATAAATGGGTAATATAAGGTCATAAGATTATTTTTTATAGTAATATATATAGAAATATGGTTATATGATAATTTTTAAATAAACATATACATATTATATAGGTGTATTTTATGAGTACAATAAAAGTAATTACCTAAGGTATGTGAATTTCATATCGCTTTCTATTTCCATGAGATACATGCCTTATACTGCATTAATTTCGTTTATGTGGTATATATAAATCCCATTAAGGTATTATATTAATATTATACATAAATTTATGTTTTTTACAGATAGATTTCACAATCATTCTCCTATGAGGTTTCTATATCAAATGATTTGAATTCGGTAAAGTAATTTTCATTCCATTTTCCTTTGTTGAGATATATGTCATGTTATACACCTATATTTTTATGTGAGTTGTATATAATAAATTTGAAATAATATATCAGGAATATTATTCTATTCATGGTATTTTTACACTCCATGTAATTTCATTTTTTTATATGGGGAGTATGATTAAGAGTTAACATATGGTACTTGTCTATTGAAATAATCTCATTGTTTAATGTGATTGCTTATGATTAAATTTCCATAGATTACATCTTGTGATCCATATCTCTAAAAACCTATTTTTATTTAAAAACCTATTTTTATTCATGATATATTGATGTAATGGATCCATTTTTTTACTCTTTCGTACATAATATGATCAATAATGAGTTTTTAATGCTATTTGAATTTATATCTCTCATAGTTCAGAAATATCTGCTACTTCAAAATCATGTTTTATAACAGGATTCCAAAACTATTATAACATTCTATAATTTTCTAAAAAATGTATATTTACCCATGTTTTAACTTTTAAAAAATGTGGTTTGAGATGTAATCTTATTGTTTTTTTCCCAAAAAGACACTTTTGTAAACATTTTATGATGAAAAATGAAAGTTCAACATGTATGGATTTACCTACTATCATGATCATCATTCCCATAAAGCTCATTTTACCTAATTTTAAAGTTATTTTTTAAAAATAAAATTGTTTCTTAATATTTTTGATATTAATTATTTTAATTTTTTTATAGAAAATGTTTTTTAGAATGTTTTCAAATTTAATTTATACATTTTACAGGATAATGGTGTTCAAGATGTTATGATGAATTATTTCTATGTATTCAATGTGATTGATATTAAAATGTATTTCAAAAGTTTTTTTTATTTTAAGGATACTTTATCAAATATTCCATGATATTTTCCTCAAGAATTTTTTTTAAATGATATGTCAGAATTATTTTTCATCTATGATGAAAACTATTGATGTTACTCATTAACTAATGGAAAATAAACCAAAGGATCCATACATCTTTTTTATTTAATGGTATATGATTAAATAAAATTATTATTATGAAACCTATTTCCTTCATTGGGTTGTATTATTTTGAAATCCACTTATTTTCATAGGTTATTCTTTAATGAAATGATTAGGAAATCTAAATACCTTCCATAGGTTAAGTTGTCATGTAATGCTAATGATACCATTTCATTTATTGGGTCATCATTTGATGTTTAGAGATCCCAATTTTTTTGGGTCATGACATGATATAAGTTATATTATCCTGTGGAACAAGTATTATGTATTTTATTATGAGATGGGTGGGACCTATATCTCCCTCTAATGAATTTTGTAATAATAATTTATATAAAATATCAGAAGGTACTCGGGACTAGTCCAATCATAAAATTAAGGGGATACACAGGTTTTATCCCTCTCATAATCATAATATGGCACCCATGGGTTGTAATCTGAGATCGAAAATAAGAATGTACAATTTTGTATTGAATGCCTTGGAATAAGTAAGTATACAAGTCATATCCAAAACCTAAAATGTTATAAAGGTTTTGGTAGGTATCCTTGATATAATATATTATATACATATGTGTATTCCACAAATTCCCTGATGCATTCCTCAGTTAGTATTTACTTGATTATTCTCTTTATTCTCTTATGATTCATGTCTTATGAAAATCCAAAATTTATGCCACAATTCAGGTAAATGACCATTAATTTGTAGGGTTTTATCTCTAAATGGCATGATCATGTTATCACACCCTTATGTTAATCATATTCATACATGTTTCCTTTATTTACACTTACTAAGAATTCAATATCACCCCTTTCATATGATTCCTTTCTCCATTTTATGAAGAAAGGTTTTTCTGTAGGATTAATAAGGGGGAATATCATTGTTGGAAACATTTATGATCCTTCATTGAGTTAGATGTTTCTTTAATTCTTCCAAAGGAATTAAACTTAAATGATATTTGTGCATATGTTTTTTTAATTTATTATTATTATGGAAAAAATTATGCAATTTCTATGTATAAAACATGAGGGTCGATATAAATATACCATCTACCCATGTTTCAATTCTATAGTGATCTTGGAGTGATCATGAGGCCATGTAGATTTTTTCTATAATTGAAAATTCATATCTATATGAGATGCTATTAAATGGTATCAATGTTTTATTTCTTTTAGTCAATATATATTTTCAGTTTTATTATATATATTTATTTTCCATACACATGGTAAAATTAATTTTTATAGAATATGTCAAACAACCATTATGGAAGTCCTCGTTACATTGGAGTAATGGAATGTTGGTCACTGTGTTGGAATGTGATTATGAAATTAAGTAAAATTATGAATTTTCGTGAGCACCAATTTAAAATGAGATGTAAGATATATTTTCTCGATATTAATAAATTATTATTATTATTTTCTATTTTTATCTTTTAATGGAATTAGAACAATAAAGAGTTGATTTGATGATCCTATGGAATAAAATATTTATCATAAGTACTCTAATATTGGGAATATAGAATGGGATGTATAGTATATTCCTTTGTAGTTATACCATAAAACCAAGTGGATATTAATATCTCTAATAATATAATAATGATGATCAATGGAATATTCTTTACTAAACTAAATCACATGAAAAACATTAATGGATGTGATGTTGATTTATGACCTCCTCATCATATTTTATTCAGTGGTGATATTGGATCTCATGGATTTGTGGCTTGTCTTTGGGTAATTGATTAATTTTTTCTATTAAAAAATTTATTGAAATCTAATAATTTGATAGAATATATATTCATATTTATAGACAAACTCAAAAAATTATGGAAATATCAACCCAAGCATGGAAAATCGTGATATAGACCTATGAGGAATATAATGATATCATACATGAGTAGATTTATTCTAATTCACTAAGTATATAGAGATAAAAAATGTTTCTGGAGCCAATATAGTGTATTATGTTAGTTATTTTTTATAATTTGGGGTTCATAATGTTTATTTGGTGTTATTTCTCCATTAGATGGTGTACGTTCTATAATGTCAAATAGTGTATGTATATATTGAATCTAGGGTTACATTATAAGGTTTATAAAAATTCCCTATATTCATAAAGGTGATTAAATTGTCCCTTAGGGATGATAAAAACAATGATTATGATATTAATGAATATGTTTGATCGACTAGATTCATTGGTGTTAAGATATAGAAATATTTTTACATTTTAGCAATGAGGGATATATAGGGGTTATGTAGGAAACCATATAATTTCAATATTACAAAAAAACCAGTTATATAATTTTATTATGATAATAATGTTATAATTTTTATTATTTATCCTTTTAAGAAATATGATTATCACTCATATGTCATGATGGGACATCTGAAGTTGTTTTTTCAATGGTGCTCTCAAGGTATTAGATGAAAATTTTATACATCATCCTATGTATTATGGGAATTGGACAATTATTCATATTATAGGTAGTTATATATGTCATATGGGATATTATGTCATGGGTATTATAGAGTCACTCATTTGTACGATTATTTGGTTGGTTCTATGTTAGAGGACTTAGCAAGATATGGGTAGTGTTATCAATATTGGTTGGGGAATTTTGATAGATAAGAGACTAAATATGATCTAATTTATTTCTAATCTATGGTGAGTGGTGTTATTTTGGTTACCAATCCGCTAGATTATATAATATTTTTAAATGGTGAATCTCAATCTACAATGTCTACATATTTTGTCCATAATCATAATTTGTTTTTTTGGGAATCATTCAAAGGATAAATGTAAGGATAAATTTATAGTTAGATAAAGGAACCTATTAAAATTTTTATTTCCTTTACCATTAATATTAATTATTTTTCTCCATATCTAGGATTTTTTTGTTATTGATGTGATATCATATAATGTGACTATCATGTTCAAATGGATTTTTCAGTTTTATGGACATACTGAATATAATTAGCATTACGTAACATAGTATTCATTTGGGGGGTGGGTTATATGACACTATGAGAGATTCAAAATTATCATTCCAATAGGGTTTTCTTATGTTGAGTTTTTGATATTGATGATATATCATGTATTATGGATGCTTCTCTTACCTGTGTGGGGAGTTAAATGTTCTATTTATTAATCACGGTTGATATGTATGAAGATGTGATTCAAAAGGAATTATTTGCAATACAACTTGATAATGGGGTGGTGTTTGTTATATACATATCTTCATGTATCTAGCCTATTTTAATACACCTAATATAATATACCCACATATTTTTCATGAGTTAAATTCTCATTTGGATTATATAGAGTCAAGAAATTCATTTTATTGATTATATTTTCTTTCGGTTCACTGGATCGATTTTAAATGAATATATATTTTATTTTTAAGAATTATTTTGATTTCCATATGTTCGAATTGTTGACCATAATGAAAAATTTTACATTACATAATTTCAATCATAATTTTCTTAAATCGTTATCTGTAGTTTTTTTAGAAGGAACATCTATCATTTTATAGTCATTCAACTGTATGAGCTAAAGAGATTATACTAATTTCATAAAAGAAGTGATTTCAGAAATTATACATTTATACTAATTCCATTTATAGAAAAAAATATAACATCATTATTCAGGGATCTAATGAGTCATGTAATTCATACATATCTAAATTCATTTATGATCTTGTTTCTGAAACATATTTCATTGTTTTTATCTTATAATGATCATTTATTGTATTTAGTTAATTATATTGATAAATTATGAGATAATAGATTATAAATAGTTAATTTTAAATTATATTTCCAAATTTGGGAGATAAAATTCCTTATGCGTGATATTTCGTACCAAGGGATATAATTTTATCACATGACTGTTTATAGTGTGAGGTATTTATAAAGGATAATTAATGTTTTTGAACTATAAATTTTATTATTCCATGTGGGATGTTATAATTTCATTAATATATATATATATATATATATATATTATAGCGTCCCAATCGTTTTACATACAACATTTCATTATTTTAAGTATAATTAATCATCAGAGTACAAGCCAAGGATCGTTAAGTCTAGTGTCTTGGAAGACTAGGTACATATAACATAAAACATGGGACTAAAAAAACTTCTTTATTTAATCTCCACAAAGAGATTCTATCTTTCTTTGAGCTCTTACATCTGCATAGGGTACCCTGGGGAACACATGAACAAAGGGATGAGGTAGAATGCCCAGTAAAGGAATGAACATAAGGAAAAATCTCAAGCACATGAGTTAAGAGGCATGACATAATGATATCCAAACCAGAAAACTTATAAAATAATTTAATATAATAATGGGATCTTATAAACATGTAATCATATAAATGGAGAAGAATCATAAATCATATCATTATTACGGGTCAATTCTAACCGCCAATCGCGTTTCCCATTTCAAAATGGGTCAAGGCTAACATCCAATCCCGTTTCACATCGCATCTAATGGGACTTATCCTTACCCAATGCATTGGATCACCATCTGGCCTCACCCATCTCAACATATTCACGAATATTTTTGCCACATTAATAATCATTACACATAAATAATCACACATAATCAACCATACATAAACATATGGTTACACATGGAAATAATTGGGTACCACAATCATGACATAAAACATACCCATTGTGTGTATCACGAAAGCTTCCATGAAAGTAAGCAAATAGATCACACATGGACATTCATACGGTAAAATAGGCATATAAAATGGTAATTGGGGTCATATATATGTGATAACATATAAAAAAATGTATTTTAGAATCATTATCATTAAAACATTTTTGTGCGGTTTTAAGGAAAACACTCTAGAGCTTTGCAAATAGAGAAGAGGACGTTCTTTTATATAAAACCAGAATTTAACCAACAAGATTTTCTAAATAAAAATAATTAGTTTATAAATACAATGGTTTTTAAAACATAGGATAGAGTGCACATGAAATTTGGTTAAGAGTTTGGGAAGTCCCCTTAAAACAGGATGGATTATCGGAAAGTTCTGAAAGAATCATTCAAAATCATGTATATCCCCGATTGAATGCGATGAAAGGGTCTTGATATATGAATTGTGTACAACTAACCAGAATTAATAAGTCTCACATATATAGATAAGATAAAACCATTCTTAAAGAAGCATAAGGTAACCCGAAAAAACAAAAAAGTTTGGGTAGAATTCATTACGATTTTATCGGCATGGTGTCGGGTGTGAACAAGAGGGATTGATGAGAGAGAAATGGAGTTTCTCATTACTTATAAACCCATAAGGAAGTATTTGGGAGGTTTGTAAACATACCCCATCATTTTATAGTACACATATAAAGTCATAGTATAGAGGACAATCATTATTAAGAGAGAAAAGGAGAGGATCCCTTACCTCAAATCCGGTGGTGTTCTCAACCTGTTATTAATGAGCAGAGAAAAAAAATTAGGATTATTCATTCATAAGTCTATAACCTCTTATATATGTAATTGATTTATTATAACCCTTTTTAGTTCATTAAAATACTTTTTTATTAGTTATAAGGTTCAATTTCATTGTTCGGGGTCGTTTGTTTACTTGGCTTTAAAAGATCGGTTCACTTATATTCATGTTTGGATTATATGAAAGATGAATGTTGTTGTACAGAATTGAAGTTACATTCTTTAGTTAATATCCAGGAGATTACATGGTTTCAATTTTAATTAGGTTACTTAGAGTGAGTCAAATTGTTATATATTTAACCTCAGTGAAAACCGTTTTTGTTAATCGGTGGATTTGATTACAAGGAATGTGTTTTTAATTATAACATAACTCTATTTATACCAAAAGATTACAGAACCAAATATAGGATATATTACATATATAATAATCTGGTTCAACCATAACACAAACGGTTTCACGACCAGAATTAAAGATAACAATAGAAAATGATAAATTGTTGTCCTTGAATGTGCTAAATTAGCACATCTCAAACGGTGATTTCATTTCATTAAAATAAATCGGTGGGGAAAGGGGAGATGATAATGAAATATACCACTAGCATGAATACATTCCATAGCTTTCATTCTCCAATAGTTTTGGGGACTTTTCTTTCTTTTCTTCCTCTAATTCCCATGTTTCTTCCTCAAACTTATGGTTTCTCTACAACACAGTGAAAAGATGTGTAATCTTGTTGCGTATAACCTTATCATTCCGATCCAAAATCAATATTGGATGCTCCTCATAGGAGATATCATCTTCCTGGTGCACCACCTCTGAGCTTAGTGCATGTGATGGATCAGGTATGTACTTCCTCAAGAGTGATACGTGGTAAACATCATGAACTCGATCCAAATTCGGTGGAAGTGCAAGCCGATAGTCCACAGATCTTTTGCCGTCAAGGATCTCAAAGGGGCCAATATAACTTTGATTTAGCTTCCCTTTCTTCCCGAATCGCATGACTCACTTCCATGGAGATATTCTAAGGAAGACTTTATCTCCAACATGGAACTCCAAGCCCCTTCAACAGTTGTCAACATAGCTCTTTTGCCGACTTTGAGCAGCTTTTATGTGTTTCTGGATGACATGAAACTTCTCTATCATCTCTTGAACAAGATCGGGTCCAAGTTGCTTTATTTCTCCAACTACATCCCAACAGGTTGGAGTTTTACATCGATTTCCATACATAGCATCATATGGAGCAATATGAATACTCGAGTGGAAGCTATTGTTGTATGAGAACTCAACCAATGGGAGATGGTGATCCCATCCCCCTTTAAATTCTAGATATCAGGATATAAGAATATCTTCAAGCAAATGAATATTTCTTTCATATTGGCCTCATCTTGGGGGTGATAGGCCGTGCTGAAATTTAATTCAGTACACAAAGAATGTTGAAGGCTCCTTCTGAATTTAGATGTGAACATTGGATCATGGTTAGAGACAATTGAGAGGGGAACTTCATGTAGTCTCACCACTTCCTTCACATATATCTTTTCAAGTTTTTCAAGTGAGAGATCATTCCAAATAGTGATGAAATGGGTTGTCTTGGTGAGTCGGTCAACCACAACACATATCACATTATTTCCCTTTGATGTCTTCGGGAGACTCGTGACAAAGACCATAGTAACTTTTTTCCATTTCTACATGGGTATAGGCAATGGCTGCATCATACCTTTGGAATTTTATCACTCAGCTTTAACTTCCTAACATACCAAGCACCTTGATATATATTCTGCAATCTCCTTCTTCATGTTATCCCACAAGAAGTGTTCTCGGAGATCACAATACATTTTGGTACTCCATGGATGGATAGAGAAGGTCGAGATATGTGCATCATTCAATAGCTCCTTCTTTATCTCTGGATCCGATGGTACACATAATCGTGTCCCAAATCATACAACTCCTTCCTCATCAATTTTTAAATCGGAGGATTTCCCATTTTTAACAGCTTCCACCATTTTCTGATTTTCCACATCCTTTCATTGAGCATCATTTATTTTATCCAATAGGGATGGTTGAGAAATCATTTGAGAAAGGATTAATGATGTTCCTCTGTTAATGATTCCCATGTACATCCTTTTCAAATCTAATATGATCAGATCCTTTTTAATTCCCATCATTGATAAAGATGCATGATCCTTTCTACTTAGAGCATCTGCAACCTTGTTTGCCTTACCGGGATAGTAGTGGATTGAGAATCCATAATCCTTGATTAGCTCTATGCATCATCGTTGGTGCATATTAATCTCTTTCAGTGTGAAAATGTATTTGAGACTCTTGTGATCAGTATATATCTCACATTTTTCTCATAGAGATAATGCCGCTAGATTTTCAACGCAAACATCACAGATGCCAACTCCAGATCATGCGTGGGATAGTTTTCCACATGGATTTTTAGCTTCCTTGAGGAATAGGATATCACTTTATCATTTTTCATTATCACACATCCTATGCCTTTCTCATAGTAATCACTATAAACCACAAATAGTTCTCCACTTGAAGGGAGTGTGAGTACTGACGCAGTGATAAGCCTCTTTTTCAACTCCTTGAAATAGTCTTTGCATTCCTGTGTCCAGACGAACTTTACTCCCTTCCAAATCAGCTTGTTCATTGGGTTTCAAAACCGTGAAAAGTTCTTCACGAATTATCGATAATACCCATCTAGACCTAAAAAGCTATGGATCTCCACTATAGAAGTTGGCCTCATCCACTCTTCAATTGCCTTCATCTTGGAAGGGTCCACAGATGTCCCTTTTCTAGGGATAACATGCCCCAATAATGATTCTTCCTCCATCCAGAACTGACATTTACTGTACTTTTCATACAACATCTCCATTCAAGAATTCTTTAACACAAATTCTAAATGCTCCTCATTTTTCTCCTTGCTCTTGGAGTATATTAGAATATCATCAATAAAGACCACCACAAATTTGTCGAGGTAATCCCTAAAGACTCTATTAATTAAATCCATGAAACATTCTAGAGCATTAGTGAGTCCGAAGGGCATCTCTATGAACTCATAGTGTCCATACCTTGTTCGAAAGGCAGTCTTGGGAATATCTTCCTTCCTTAACTTTAGTTGGTGATATCCCGACCGAAGGTCCACTTTAGAGAAATTACTGGCCCCACAAAGATGATCGAACATGTCATCTATCCGTGGAAGGGGATACTTGTTCTTTATAGTGATTTTATTGATCTCACGATAGTCAATGAAGAGGTGCATTGATCCATCCTTATTATTGATGAAGGAAACTGGAGCACCCCACGGTGAAGCACTCGGGCATATAAAATCCTTCTCCATATTCTCCTATATCTGCTTCTTAAGATTTTCTAGCTCTATGGTGTCCATTCTGTAATGTGTCACTGAGATTGGTAGAGATCCAAGGATAAGTTCAATTGAGAACTCAACCTCTCAGTTAGGGGGAAGACCAGGAATCTATTCAAGGAATACATCAGTGTAATCCCTCACAATGGGAATGTCTTCAAGCATGATTCTCTCCTTTTTCTCAATCATTTGAGCTAGGTATGCATGCTCATAAGAATGCAATATCCAAACAAGAGAAGAAGATTCTAAAAGAGACTCATATTCTTCGTTTCACTTGTAAATAGTCGGAGGATGCATCAGGATGTGAAGAGTAATCTCTTTTTACCAGTAGTTGATATTGGCCTTGTACAAAGACAACCAATCCATTCCCAAGATAGAGTCAAACTCCACTAATGTAAATATGACAAGATTTACTGGGATTTTCATTCCAAAAACATTAACCGGGGAAGAGTTATAAACCATGGATGAAATAATTTCCCCATTCGTTGTTCTTACAGATAACTTTTCATCCAAATTTTGTGGTGGTGTTTTAATAGTACTACTAAACATTCAAGATATGAAAGAATGCGTAGAACCAGAATCAAATAGTACATTCGCTATTCATGAATGAATTACAAGAGTACCTGTCACCACATCGTTTTCCGGCTCCACCTCAGTAGTAGTGATAGCATAAGCTTTTCATTGTTTCCTTGGAGGTTATTGATGATTACCTCTGACAACCCTCGACTTAGAGTAATTGTTCGCATAATTCCCAAGCTCCCTGTAGTTAAAAAACTGCACTACAGGTTGAGTGTTGATCTGAACCTTCTGTTTCTATTCATCAATAGAAGGATTTTTCATATCCCTTTGGTAGTTTTTGGCCAGATGACCAAACTTTCTACATTTGAAGTAATTCATGGTTCCCTTGAGATAGTCCCCAAGATGCTTCTTCCCACAATTCCTGCAAAGGGGAAATGTGGCTTCATTCCATCTTGGTATTTTTTGATGAACCACCCATGTTGTTCTCCATTTTCCGCTTCTTGTCCCATGGGCCATGAGAACACTGAGAGTCTCTAATCTCCATTTCAACCATGAGGACATAGCGAGCAATCTCTTCATAGCTGTCGATGACTCAAATTTCCAATATTTATCATAGACTCAGCTTTAGTCCACTAAAGAATTGATCCACATTGCTTTCGGTGTTCATGACAATCCCATAGGTGTAAATTAAAATCCTTGTAAAGTTTGCTTCATACAACCTGATGGACTCATATTCCTTATGCGTAAGTATAAGGAACTATCTTTCCATCTTGAGATGGAGGGTTTGAGGAAAATACTTGTTGGAAAACATCCTCTTGAATTCCTCCCATTCTATGGAATAAATTTCCTCTTGAGACTTTGTATTCTTGATCAGCGTCCACCCCTGATAAATTTCCTCATCAAAATGATAGACTGCAAGTACAAATTTCTCTTCTTCTGAGC
Organism: Viscum album; assembly: GCA_963277665.1. Taxonomy (NCBI): domain Eukaryota; kingdom Viridiplantae; phylum Streptophyta; class Magnoliopsida; order Santalales; family Viscaceae; genus Viscum; species Viscum album. The sequence goes on along the minus strand of OY728143.1, from coordinate 265,424,911 downwards.
ACTATAGGACAGATAAAATAATTTCAATGGATTTATTCCATTGTTCTACGAGGAGGGGATTAGAAGACTTGCTAAATAGGGGAGACCTTTGATGCATGAAGGATTCTACGGCAACATGCTCTTTCCTTAGAGGAGGGGGACGTTCCACCTAATTAAAGTTATTATTCACAACTCGAGCCAGCTGAGCAAGTAATGCCATGATGTTTTGAGCACCCGCTTCCATCACATCAGGCATGTCATTAGGGAAATCATTACATTGCCTATCATATTGGTTGTTGTAACATGTTCTTCTATTTCCCACCATTAACTAAGAAATAGAACATATAATTAGAGGTCTTAAATACTTAGCTATTGAGCATAAAAGGGAAGTTTGAACAATAAATGATAAACATATAATGAAGAAGTACATCCTAACTTGGGATTCCTTAGGTTTATATCTAGGTTATCCTCGGTCTATTTCTTAACTTATATTCTTATGGGCTTCTTTTTGTCCCTTAATAATGGTTTGTACTATGTTCATGAATATACCAAAGCATATCCCTCGGGAGTGTCGTAACCTAGAGTGCAGTAAGGCCCATTGTTGTGCACCAGTTCCCGTTCGAGTCTATCTCAAAGTGGTGTTTTCAGGTTTTACCCCTAGATACATCTAGGTCAGAGCCGACTCTACCTACTCGTATCCAGAAAGGGATGTATTTGTTTCATAAACCCCTTACTCTATAATCACCAAAATTTAGTACTATTTCATTATACATAGTTTCATCCTTAAGGTTCTCCCTATGTTGATCTATTCCTAATCTCCAAAAATAACTAGACCATGCTATTATACCATCTATAGTGACCCATGCCTTTTACATATATCATTTCATTATTTTAAGCATAATTAATCATCCGAGTACAAGCTAAGTATTGTTATGTATAGTGTCTAGGATGACTAGGTACATATAACAAAAAACATGTGACAAATTTTTTTTTAATCTCCATAAAGAGATTCTAACTTCCTTTGAGCTCTTACATCTTCATAGGGTACCCTGGGGAACACATGAATAAAGGGATGAGCTAGAAATCTCAGTAAAGGAATGAACATAACGATACATCTCAAGCACTTGAGTTAGGTGTCATGACATAATGATATCCAACGAATGAAACTTATAAAATCATTTAATATATGCATGATATCTTATAAACACGGAATCATATAAATGTGGTAGAATGATAAATCATATCTTTAGTACGAGTCAAGGCTAACAGCCAATCCTGTATCCCATTTCAGTACGGGTCAAGGCTAACCACCAATCCCGTTTCACATCGCATCTCATGAAACTTATCCTTACCCAATGCATTGGAGCGCTATTTGGGTGCACTCATCTCAAAATATTCATAAAATTTTTTCCACATAAATAATATTTCCACATAAATAATCATACATAATCAACCAAACATAAACATATAGTTACCCATGGAAAGAATTGGGTACCACAATAATGACATAAAACATACCCAATTGGCGTATCATGAAAGTGTCCATGAATGGAAGGAATTAGAACATAAATGGACATTCATAGGGTAAAATAGGAATATAACATGGTAATTGGTGTCAAATATAAGTGACAATATATTAAAAATGTTTTTTAGAAACATTAGCATAAAACATTTTTGTGTGGTTTTAAGGAAAACACACTAGAGATTTTCAAATAGAAAAGAGAACATTATTTTATATAAAACCAGTATTGAACCAAGAAGGTTTTCATAATAAAAATAATGATTTTATAAATACAATGGTGTTTTAAAACATAGGATAATGTGCACTTGAAATTTGGGTAAAAATTTGGGAAGTCCCCTTAAAACAGGTTGGCTTATCAGAATTTTCTGGGGGAATCTTTCAAAATCATGTATATCGCCGAAAGAATGTGATGAAAGGGACTTAATATAATAATCGTGTACAACTAAATATAATTCATAATACTCACATAGATAGATATGATAACACCATTTTGAAAGAAGGATAAGGAAACCCGAAAGGACAAAGATGGTTCGGGTAGAATTCGTTATGATTTTATCGGCATGGTGTCGGGTGTGACCGAGAGGGATTGATGAGAAAGAAATGGGGTTTTTCATCACTTATAAATCCAAAAGGAAGTATGGGTGATGTTCTTAAACATACCCCATAATTTTATAGTACACATATAAAGGCATAGTATAAAGGGAAATGTTGATTAAGAGAGAAATGGAGAGGATCCCTTACCTCAAATCTGATGGTGTTCTCCACTTGTTATTAATGACCTGAATAAATAAATTAGTATTATTAATTCATAAGTCCAGAACCTCTTCTATATTTAACTGATTTATAATAACCCTTTTTAGTTCATTAAAATCTCTTTTTATTAGTTATAAGGTTCAATTTCATTTTTCGGACTCGTTAGTTTACTTGGCTTTAAAAGATCAGTTCACTTATATTAAAGTTTGGATTATATGAAAGATGAAAGTGGTTTTCCATAATTGAAGTTACATTATTTAGTTAATAACCAGGAGATTACATTGTTTAATTTTAATTATTCTACTTAGAGTGATGTTTATTTGTTATATATATAACCTTAGTGATAACCGTTTTTGTTAATCGGTGGATTAGATTACAAAGAATGTGTTTTTCATTATAAATTAATTGCATTTGTACCAAAAGATTTAAGAACCAAAAATAGGATATATTAAATATATAATAATCTTGTTAAACCATAACACAAATGGATTCATGACCAGAATTTAAGATAATAATAGAAATTGATAAATCATTTTCCTTGAATGTGATAAATTAGCACATCTCAAACAGTGCTTTCATTCCTTTCAAATAATAGGGTGGGGAAAGGAGAGAAGATAATGAAATATATCACTAGCATGAAGGAATTATATTACATGTATGTTACTAGATTTATCTAACTATTATGGTGATGGGAGATAAGGATAGAAATAAAAAAAGAACTTAAAAGAAAAGAAGAAATTTGGGAAGAGGAATTTACCTCTTGAGACTTCCTCCTTTGAGAACCTCTTACGGGGGAGGTTTTGGTATTTTGAGGAGGATGGGAGATTTTAGAAAGGGGGGATGACCTTGGGGAGATATTTGGGTGAAATTTAGAGAAGTCTTGGAGCTTTAGAGGAGTGGAGAGAAGAGGGAGTAAAGGGGGTTTTTATAGTGGAAGAGAGGAGAGATTTCATGATATTATAATCATTAATTTATTCTTTCTTCCCAAGACAAAGAATAATAAGAATACCATGACCAAGGATATTGATTTTATCATGTGATCCCTAAACAAGTGGTCTTAAATCAGCAAAGCATCATCGATGACTCAATTAATTCGTTATTTATCATTTATTGTAAATTATCAGATTCTACTATTCATAAAAAAATCAAGTATTTCAGAAAAATCCCAAAAAATCACCCTAACCATTTTAAAACATGTAGAATCCAAAAATGAAGTCCATTTTTCGAAAATAATTTTAAAAATATTATTATTTTTATCTTTAATTAATATAATAATTTAATATCAAAACCAGTTTTAAAATATTCATTAAGTCATTCTAAAATATGGGTATATCATACATCCAACATGAATATTAATTTTATACCACCATAGGAGAGGTTACTATTCAATAGGCTATATCACTATTCATAAGGGTATTCTACTATTCATTAGGGTAGGTTAATATTCACCAAAAATTATTTTTGTTTTATTAGAATCTAAAAAACATCTTGAACACAACCGTGTATGCTATTTTTTTGAAATTCCAAACACAGAAGTGACAAACTTATGTTTAATGGTCACATATCACTTAGTAGTTCATTATGTTGTGCTTTCATGCGGTTTTATGACATAAATATAATAAGGTAATTTCCATTTAAAAACTTTTGGTCGTTACATATATATACATGAATAGATTCAACTATATTGAAACTAAAAAGTATGTGATTTTTTTATCTTGGTGTGACATGTGATAAAAATATTTTGAAGAGTTGAAGAAGTTGGTTTAATCACTCCCAATTATTATAATAACAGACCATAAAAATGATATTTTTTATATTACTATTCATCATGTGTGTGTGTTTTTTGTTTTTTTTGGTTAAATAGTGTCACTTCATGGTTTATGTTTTTAGGAATATTTGGTTTCCCAATATTCATTCCAAAACAAATTACTAGATTTTTCTATTTAATATCATCCTTTTAAGTGATTAAGGAACTCTTTTTTGTGATATGTTAATGATATTCACTAACTAAAAATTTTAATGAAGTATAAATATTATCAACTGTATTTAAAATATCAGTAGTTCAGATATGTTGAGTACCTTAATTTATTCACCACATTGTTGATATATACTTTTGGTGAAGAGAATGTTTATACTAATGATTTCAATTTGAATTCAAAGTAGGAATTTGATATGAATCGAAAAAGGAGTGGAAATATATGAATCCATTCCTAGATATTAATATTTAACAATCTAATAAGTATGATATTGTTTTTTCTACATTGTTTTCTCTAATCAATTTTTTAGTTGATCAGATGAATGAATAATGGTGGTTGGAGTCTAAGATATTATTTTGTAAATGGGAATATATATATATATATATATATATTTGGTACTGGATTAACATATAAATTCATAATTATGATTTTTATTTATATTTTAATGGGATTTATTTAGTTCATATGAGCTATTGATATAATTATTTATTCCACAGTGGAAAATTTGTCATGGGTTGACTAATATATTCCATAGTATTTGATTACACCATTTTCAGGAAAAAATGAAATATGATATTACGTGGTTGATTTATTAGTCAATTTTATGAAAGAATGTATTTAATGAATCTCAAATTCCAGAAGGTAAATTTTTTCCATTGCTGTTTAATAATTTATGTGCGATGAATTCACCTTGTTTTTTATGGGACATCCTTGGTCCTCAAAAAATAATGATATAGTATGCATTTTTGTTAGTGGGTTGAAGATAAATTCTCATTTTCTATTTGATCATGGGGACCTATGCACATGTGGCTCTTAGAAATCACAATGTTGATTAAAAGTTACATATTCAAGGGACACCTATTCACATAACTTCATTTATTGAAATGATTTTTAGATCATGAATTAACCATGTTATGAAAAAAAAAAATTTCTATATAATGTGAATATTGTTACAAATTATCATCAATATATATATAGAAAATATAATCATTACATCCAAAACCTTCAAGATATGTTATGTGAGCATCCATTAATTTTTTAGTGCATGGTACGAAGTTTTTCCTTGGTTTGTGTTTTCTATAATCACATCAAAAATAATATATTGTGAAGATTATGTTTTTTTTATTTTTGATTGTTTCTCTTAAAATTCTGTTTGATAGATTCATTGGAAGATACTTTTGGTTTTAAATTAAATTGGTAAGAAATAATTTTATAATGTCTTTTTTATTCGGTAGTTTTGTACTAATCAATATAGAGAAAAGATATTTTAATAGCACTCATTTTATGATCCTAATGTAGTTGTTGAAGTTCATTGTTATTTCTTGGAGTCTCATCCTTGTTGGGGTATTGGAGAATTGATATGTTAGTCAAGTTTGATCCTAAAAATTTGGGTTCCTTTTATATTATAGACACAATCATATATGTAAAATAAATATTACTATACATATATTGTTTAAATCCTTTTTATGATGATTTTCATGTCTCTCAGATATGTAAATATATATTAAATACATGTCATGTTCCATTATGTAATGAAGGGTAGTTGTATGAAGGTGATTAATTTATAGATAATATAGTGAGGATTTATGATAATAATGATAAATTGTGTATATAATTTTTCTTCCACATATGTGAGTCCAATGGTAGTGTAAATGCATGAAATAATAGAATTCTGGAGTGATAAGATGTGGAGATTTCCCAATTATAGTAGTGATTAAGTAAATATTCCTAATAATTCTACTTAGGGATTATAATCATTATGTTGGGGAGTATATAATTAAATATATAATTTTCTTATGTTCTCTAATAAAATTATTGATTCGTATATTTTTTCAGATTTAATTGGGTTTGTCTAGAGGAATTGAAGTGGAGAACTTCTATGAGAGGTGGTTGTGTGGTGGAACATAGAAGACTGAGGATCTACTATTTCACTCGGTATATAGTGTCTGGTAATAGGAAAACATAGAATTTGTTAGTGTATTTGTAAGACCTAGGTAGAAACTCCACCTCAAGAGGGAAGTGAATGGGTAGATACTATATTCAGGTTGATTTTTATGATGGGTATGTTCTTTAATATATTAGATTTAGATATGATTCTTAAAACATGATCCCTTTGTTTTTTGCATTTTTTTGTTGAACATTAAATGATTTTTGGAGGCCTAATAAAATGTGTCCATAATAATTATTAAATATTTGATTCCAAATTATTCTCTTATGAAATTTTTTATTCACTTTATGCATAATATTTTAATATATAAGTGCTTCATGAATCAGATATTCGTATATACTGATAGTGGGGCTTAGATAGTTGTGTAATTTTAGTTCTATTTTTTATTAATACCAGTAAAAAATAATGAATTATTATGTCTGTAGATATTCTAGTGGACTTTTAAATGACTGAATAACATGTCCATTTTATCCTACATATCCTTTTGATCATACTATATATTGAATTTTATTTTATTGAGATTCTTAGGTTTCTTATTTATATAATTTATTTCTTATGTAGCATTACATATCATTTTTTTAATATTAACAATATGTGAAATTGTATTTATTTATAGAATTATCATGACTCTATAAGTGGTGTCTTATATATGGATTTGTAATTAGAAATTATTTTAATTTATAACTGTTCGGTATGAGGTGAATCGTAATTTTGAAAAATAAATAAATAATATTTTGTGTTTTTAAAATGATTAAAATTATCTAATAAAAAAGTAATATGGTCCAAATAAGGGTCAATAATATTTTCATATGTTCATTTAATGAATACATATTAAATTTTTTTATGTTTGTTATAATTGATCTCTGCCTTGGGTTTTATATGTGTTGTATTTCTACTGACTTATAAAATTAGGTTAAAAGAAATTATTTATTTTGTTGAAATATAGAATACTAGTTTCATTTTTAATTATTTCCAATATATGGGGTGATGGTTTGAGGTTGGTAGTGGATTTGATAAATAGGTCCTAAAAGGATTACATTTCATAATTTACTAATTATTGTTCAGTTAGTTATCATGGGAAATAATTTAATGATATATGTTCCTTGATGAGGGTTCATATTTTGTGTTAGAGTTATGAATATTATAATCATTCTTACTTAAAATGGAGTTATTTTTCATGTTTGTTATAAAATCATTGCACATACAATTAAATGAAAAATGAGTTATCATTAGTTAAAAGAAAAATGTTTTTTTATTATTTATGTGTTGTATAGGATTTTAATCAATATAATTGTTCTTCTAAATTGATCAATGAGAATGATAAAATTTTAGAATCCTGTAATGGGGTTGTAAATGTTATTTCCTGATATGGATTTTAGGACCAATGGGTACATGTATATATTATTCCATGATATGAAATAGTTAACCATAATGAGAGAGATATATGATATGACATGTTTGGAGATGGAAAGCTCTGATTTTCATGTTTCATGTGAAGTTATAGTTTATCCTTAGTCAATGTGAGTGTAAAGTTTTCATGGTTAACACTAGGTGTGTCTCATTTTCCAGGAAGAGAGACAACAATTTTTCTTTATTCATAGATAGTGGTGTCAGCTGATGATGTTAATTTTTTTAGTTAAAATGGTAGACATTATATAATATAAAATATCAAAAATATATAATAACTATGAAATTTTTTCTAGACACTATTATAAATATATATTCAAATAATAACTCATATAGAGTGAAGGGTCTGTAATTTTTTTTACTATGGGTTTTTATTTTCCTTTATTTTCATAAACAGCTTGTGTTTATAATGATTAAATTCCTAATATTTTATATAATGATAAGGGTTCCCTATACCTATTAATGGGTATCAAGAGACTGTGGAGCCTAGTTCATATGCATAAATCGTCATGTAGTGTTGTTTATAAAAAAATATTCCGGTTGTACTTTCAAAATCATGTCTTATATTCTGGAACGTATAACATTATTTATCATTTTATTTGAATATTAAATTTTTTAAAGATATTTAGGAGTACATATGTGTACTAATGAATTAAATTCATTATATTCCACAATTCCATGATTTTTTATGTCTTATTAACTATTAATTTGTTGCAATGGATATTTAGTGGGAAAATAGACCCCCTAATTGTATCCTCAAACATCATGGATAAACACCAAAATATTATTATTGGGATACTCACTTGAGGGGATATACCATGCCACGTCAATGTTATAGCAATACCATATTTGGTCATTATATACACATCAGATCTAAAATATATTATAATAATAAAATTTTGAATCCCATAATTACACCATGTTGCCCCTCATACGATTACTATGAGTTTAAAAATATATAGGAAGGTGGATTTTGAAATATAGGATAATAAAACATTTAAAACTACAATATACTTATTTATAGTACACTATAAATATATGAAGAGTAATGGGTATAATTTTATAAACAATATATAAAATTGGGATCAAAATTATGTCAATGGTTATATTATGTTGGCGAGTTTCCTATGGATAATTTGACTAATAATATAGGAATCCATTAACATATACATTATTTTTAAAATGTGAATGTGTCATTTTTATATTATTGGAATATAAATTATAAATAATATTATAATATAGAAAAAAATTATATCTTTATTCAATATGATATTGTATTTATTAAATATGTGAAAATTCCATGACTATAAGAATGTGTTCGCATTAGATGTTTATATTATGTATCTTGTGGCCAAATTCAAATTTTGTTCTAGTTTAAAATATTTTATTTTTGTTACATGGGAAGGAAATAGATATTATTTTTTATTTGTTAATACATTGTTATAAATAATAATATCAAGATTCTTAATTGTGACTCTTGGAATAATATTAATTTTTTTAAAGTAGATAAAATGACTAACAAAAAAAATGAAACAATGAATAATCATGGGTTATCCGCTTAATATTATTTTACTTATTGTATTCATCATTCAAAAACATGGTAACATTACATAAAATTATCAATGATGGAAATTTTTGGATATGTGGTATAATTTAGTATAATTTTTTCAAAATATATATAAAATTATGATTTTTGTAATGATCATGGAATAATATATTTATATAAATATATTTGTATTTTTACGTATAGAAATAATTTATGAATCATTATTTAAGAGCAGTGATCCAATTATAAAAAATACCAATAAATCATAAATCATTGAGATAATTTATTTCATATATCAAAATGGTTCCGAAACTTTTTTAGGAATAAACTATATGAATATTCTTTATACCATGTATTATGATGTTAAATATTATATCATATATAATTTTTAAAATGATGTTTTTTTAATATGTCCAACAAATTCCAGAGAGTGGATATCAAATACATATGATTTATTATTATTCAAGAATCATTAAGTAAATAATTATTATTTAAATTGTTAAAAATGAGTTTCCATATATTTATGGTGCTCGAGAGAGTGTTTTTAGCCTTTTTAAAACATACACAACATGGTTGTGGAAATATCATTCTACCATTACCTATTTTTTAGAGTAATAAATATTTATTATATAACCGTTTTGATAATTTTGAATGTAAATAACATTTAAATTATTTTTATCTTATATAATTTTATGATCATTCAATAATTTCATTAAATAATGATCTCTATAACTATTAACTACTTCAATATCGATATATATTTAATTTTCTTCAAACATGACCACTTTAGAAAAAATAAATAATATTTTCTAAAATTATTTAAAATAATAATTAATAATATAACTAATTATATAAAATCATTCTACTAAATATAATTATTAATCATATACATAAACATATATTTTTATTTAATTCAATGATACTAGGCTATATATATAAGAAACCCCTTGGATGATATATAAGAAAACTCATATTGTATTGATCCTTACCAAGGTTCTTAATGTTTTTTGCATGTTACTATAACTTTAATGGGATATGAATCGAACAGTAGACCATAGATCAATAATATTTCATTCATTTAAAAACATACAGTTCATATGAACAAAAATAGAAATATATATATATATATTTATAGAATATATATAATTATTTTTTCTTTTTAAAAAAGCTCTTTGATTTCAATATTTATGTTTCATTATTATCTCCTAAGGTATTTGTGAGAAGGAAAAAACATATCTACATAAAAGTGAGATATTTATATTTTTCAAGGTGTGGATAATAAATAGGATTTATTTATTTTTTAATATTTAGAATAATGGATTTTCTATGTACAAAAAATTATTCTACAATGATTCTAAAGGAGTTTAGAATGTTTGTAATGATAAATACTATCAAAGGGTACTAGTAACATGAGATTAAATAAATATTCATGAGATATTTATAACTTACCAATATTTTATGATAAATATTTATCTTTATGGAATTAGAAATTAGTTATATTATTCATTAGATACAAAATTGATCATAGATGAAACATGATATACTATTGAAATGTAATTATTAAATGAGACAATTTCGAAATTGCATTGAGATTGAGGACATGGATAAGAATAACTATATTGCAAAAAATATGGATAAATTTTTCTGAAAATGTAAGTTATTTTATTAATTTTTATAAAAAGTATAAAAATTATAGTAACATTAATAATAATAAGAAATACCTAATTTTTAATGAATTATATTTTTTACAATTTTATTTAATTTTTAAAATAAAATATATTGATAAAAAATTATAAATGATATAATATGTATATAATTTAAATAAAAGAAATGTTTTTTATATTTTTTTATTAATTGGTTACAATGGGAGATAAAATCAATTTATGGTAATTTTTTTGGAAACATGGTCATTTTTTAAAACAAATAAATTTATCATAAAATATTTTATAAATAATTATTAATAAATTGCTAAATGAATATTGTAAGGAATATATTAAATTTTTTTATCATTTATCTAATTATGATTTATAGTAATTGATGGAGGCAAAGGTGATGGTCTATTTTTATTGTCTCAAATCCCAGCTAGAGAGTGTAATAATCTGCATACTAAGGAGGAGGACTCGCGAGTTAAGTATAACTTTAAAGGTTTGTTTAATGATTTAGGTGTTCAAATGTTGATAGAGTAGACCACAGGAGGACCCTGATCCCTGAATGCTTCATCCTTTGTTGATACTATTAAGGATGGAGGGAAAAATCTTGGCCTGGTGACCTAGAAACACCCAGATCATGGAAGTGTAAGTATTGAAGGTGATACAGGGGTTCTGGGGAGATACAAAACATCACTGAGAAGGTGGATGTGTCGCCATTCTTCTATATGCATGATAATAGAAATGATTATACATAAATCTTGATACATAATAATGTTTTGGCATTGAACCATGTGGGTAAGTAGAACGAGGACACCGATGGATGGAAAAAATTATCCTAAAATTGAATCAGAAACATGCCAGTTCAAGGCATAAGGTATATGAGGAATCCAGTGAAAATGAAGGGGATTCCCAGATAGACATGGTCAATGATCAAGTTTCTCTGGTTAGAACATGATCAAGGATAAGAAAACAAGGAGCATCAAGACTGAGAATTTTCTAGTTCACAAGGGGGAGAAAAAATCAGGACCCTATAAGGATTATTCAAACACACCAAATACAATAGTATCTAGAAATTCCAAAAATATTTCATGTAAGAGTATAGAACTTTAACCATGGGTTGTTTCATTGTAGGAAGGTGTGGAACTGGCCTCTAGAATTAGGATTATGTAGAATCCCTTGGAGGATTATATCACTACTACTAGTGGTACTGAGGTGCAGAAGTGCCCAGTGATGGATGGAGGCTTTGAGAGAGAGGGAGGGTATTTAGAAGAGAGGTGGTAGGAGAAGCTAAAATCAGATCTAATTTCTAAGGATGGGACAATGAGGATGTTAGAAAAGAATAAGGAAAGTGTTGGGACTTCATTAGTAATTATTATTGGTTCATTGTGGGATGAGGGTACAAAGGCTACAAATAATAACGTGGACTTCATTATGAACTTAGATGAAGAGATGGTAGAGATTGTCTTTACTATTCAAGATTCTAGAGAGGATGCAAACATGATTAACGGGTGTCTAATGCAAGTGAAAAAAAAAGTCATGGAATATAATGAGTGGATTGAGAAAAAATTCTTAATGTTAACAAATGGATTAAATGAAAAGAAGTTAGTAGTGGTTATGTTCTTCCAAACATAGGAAAAACTGGCCCATCAATTCCATGATATCATCAATGATGATTATATCAAAGATGTAACAGATCTCTCTTGGATATTATAGTGCGAGGGTGTGTCTAATAGGTTTATGTTGGCCTTTAATTATTATTTTTATCTGCTACTACATTTGATGTTCCCAGTTGTATATGAAGGTTTCACACTTTTTTCCACAAATGTGTTTTTAATAAAAATACAATTTAGTAATAGTAGTGTATTATTTGTGGGAATATTAGAAATAACTACATCGATGTTAATGAATTTAAATTTCTAAATTTTATTACATAATTTTAATCATGGTAATTAATATAAGAGGAAATAATAAAATTAATTTTAATATACAAGGATTGTTATCATGGTACAAATAATATTACCATTGTAATGGAAAAAATAGAGAAATATTAGTTGAATTATAAAAAATTGTTTAAAATAACATAAAACACTTCAATAAATGTCATTGGATTGTTGTATTTCATCCTTTAACAACTTATCATTAATAAAATAAATTTTTTCCCACATAACTTTTCAATGATGTAAATTATATAATCATATTTTTTGTGTTTCAATGTTTTCCACCCACCTCACAAATGAAATAACACCACTACTTATCACATGGACACTCCACATGATAAATCATGATCATAAAATACGATTAAAATCAATTCAAAATGTTCTTATTGATTTCCTAGAGTTATTTTTATCAACAATGTAAAATCACAATAAAGCATAAGTCGGAATTTAAAAGAAGACACCTACCAATGTGGTAATTGTCTTGATTGGTCTATTTCATTTATCTTCTTCTATAACATACAAAAAATAATAAAAAAATAATAAAATTATTACAAACCAATATTTACGAAAATTAAATGTTTTCATGTTAATGTTATAACTATTTTATATATCTGTTATATAAAAAGTGAAAAAACATTTCGCCTATATATGTATGGACTACCATTCTTCATGTTGTGATGTATTACATTTTTCATCACCATGTCACCTTGTTGGTTATATAAATATATTTAATATATATATATATATATTTTAAAATCAATATATAATTATAAATTTATTTATATCTTATTACCCTCTCATTCGTTTAAAAATGAGAACCTCTCTCATGTGTACATGTGGACTATGACCACCACAATGTAAAGTGATTAATTATTTATATTAAAATTATATGAATAGTTATAAAGAAAATTTTATGACAATATAAGATATATATTAAAATATATTCCATCACGAATGATATTTTATTATTTACCTTTATTTATTAAAATTCAATATAACTGTGAAGCATTAAATGAGTGTATTTACGAACTGTCATATCCATGAAGTGATGTAATTTAATTTTTACTCCCTTTTTTATAAAAATTATTATCAAATTATATATAATTAATGAATATTAATCGAATACATGATTAATAATAAAGAATTATTGAAACTCTGAGGATGGTGTATGAACCAAAACTGCGTACAAGAAATTTACACGTAAAATGGAATAGTTAATATTTAATTCTAATTTTATTATATAATGTTATAAAAATGTGTAATTTTATGTTATAATTGAATTATATATATATAGTATTTGTTAATTTTTTAATATATGTAATATAAATCTATGTTTATTATTCAATTGATTCAGGGGAATGTATTAAGTGATTCAAGTCCTGAGATAGCAGTTTATTATATAATCACATTTATTTTTTATATTATTTATTTTAATTTATTTTTTTGAAAGGTTATGATATTTATATTTAAAACACCATAAATTTTATTCTTCTCTTGTTTTATTGGGGTTTCGTCAATTTCACTCATTATACTATTTATAGAACCTATTTTTTTCAAAAAAAAATTATATAGTTCGACCTCATTTCATATTTTGGGTCAATAATCATTCTCTTACATATCCATATTCTTTTTTTCATATTTTATCCTACATTAATTTTTTAAAATGAAAATTTTCAATTTATTTTAATATGAATTATAATTATGAAAAATAATATTTTTCATGTGATTTATTTGTGGCTCACTAATGACTATTTATGTCACTCTGAAATTAATGCTCTAATTTAATCTATATCATTAAAAAAATTGTTTTTGTCATGTAGTTAATTTTTCATCATTCTCCCATTAAATGTTTTATTTATTTATTTTAAAAATACTATTTATATTTTCAATTAATAAAAGCTTTTAAATGTTATAAATATTAAATAATTTCTTTACTAATTTGTAATAGCTATCTTAAATGATTTTTCAAAATAATATTATCTTCAATGTTAACATTCTTAAAAAATTGTTATTCCTCAATATATAATTTATATAATGATAAAATTTTGATTCAATAATTGTATGAATTTGGATGATAATTCTTTAAGGATGATTTCATGAAACAGTATTCATTCCCATGACTTAATAATGTAATTATGAAAATTGTAATGTTATTTTTATCTTATGTAAAAGTTATATCTTGTTATAATTTATTTTTGTGTGGAAAGGATGTTTTTTACTCCTCATACTCCATGGTTAATGGTTTACGTATCATGTAATAATTCGTACAATAATTGTAAGTAGAATTTTTCATATAAAGGGAATCATTTAGAGGTAGACCATGTATTTCATACATATTTATTTCATCCTTTCAGATGAATATTCAATAGATTTTACAGTAATAAAATCCCAAAACTATTAGGGTTTATTGTCAATAGTTACTAGATACATAATCATCATATATATTGAGATATATTTATAATCCCTAAAAATGATTTTATGACATGGTGAACTTTTTAGAAAAAACCTACTTATTACCATTCTTCAAAACCAATTGAATAGATTTATTGAAAAATGTGATATGAAACTATAAGTATGTGTAAATAAAGAAAATATCATTTAATGATTATAAATGTGTATAACATAATAATAAATTTATGAGTACATGATAAAAAAGGATTATCATACCCGATTAGTCAAAGATCATTAGTCATGAATAATGGAAACATTTTTTAAAAATATAAATAACTAATATATAATAGTTGAGAATCAACAATAATTAATCACGATCCATGAGAACAAATATTAATCACAATACATATGTTTGTGTAATTCACATAACTACAGAGAATACCTTCATGTAGACATTTTGTATTCCAAATAATATCAATGTTGACAATATATCATAACAGAAATTCCTACATGTAAATTTCAAATATTATTTTACTATATATTTCAATCTAGATTTCTATAAAATCTCTATAGAGTTCATTAACCCAATTATTTATGTGTATATTATAAACTCCTTAATCAATAACCAATAAATTGGAGGGTTATATAAATTTCCTTCCACCAACCAGATAATGAAAAACATGATTATATATTAAACATTTTCACAAAAACATTAATCATATAATCATATCATATCCAATTTAAGGGAATAAAATTTAATAAAAATTTCATCATTTCATCATAAAATAACTCATAGAAGAGAAAATGTTTTTATAACGGTTTCATCATAGAATTATTTTTCCATGGAAATGAATTGGGTTTCATTAAGACATCCTTAAATAATATTTATCATAATAAATATATTGAATTAAAGTGTCTAGTAACATAATATCATATCCCCAATGATGAAAACCTTACCTTAATAGATGTTGATAGAGATACAAAATACCATTAAATGACCATTGAATACCTTCATCTAAAACTACATAAATCATTATTTTAATTGGATAACATTTAATCTAAAAATTATAATAATAATGATAAAATAATTTTTTGTTAAGAATAAATAATTATACTATTCAATTAATCTTCAATGAAAATAATTTTCAAAAAGGATGAAAAATTTATTAATGTTGTATATTTTGAAATAATACATGCCTTTATTAATTTACTAAAATTTAAAAAATGAATTATTTAGAAATAATTATGAATATTTATATTTGATTAATTCATTTATAATGTAAAATTTAGGGAAATTGGATCATTAAAACCATTCATATATAAGAAATAAAATATATAAAATAATTTTGAAGTGAACAAACAAGGGAAGAAATGTTCATCCACCAATGACAAAATAAAGACATATTATCATTGAAATGATTCATGATCATTTTATGTACCTATGATATAATAATGGTACTAATACATGAAAATTATACAAATAAAATTATATACCAATACCACATAGGTTTTAATGTATAATATCAAAACAAATTTTCAGTATGAAAATTTATCATACACAATCTCGAATAGAAAAGAGCATGTGATATAAAATATATACCACAACTATCTCATTACTTCATATTTTATAGCATATACAACATTATATATATAGATATATATTTATTATATATATATATATTCTAGAATCTTATTCAAACATAACATAAAATGAATCATTCCATAGAAATTTCTAATAATAAAAAAATTCCTTCGTTGAAATGATCATTTGGGTGGAAATTCTTTTGTTTGTAATGCATGATTCTGGTTCATGCAATTGATACTAGAATTTTCATCATGGTTTAATAAAAAAGAATCATAATCATGAAACATTTTCATAAATATTTCAAGTTACATTCCCTAATCTTGTCTAACTGATACCACACTACATTATGGCATCTACTGATGAATCTGTAATGATTGTTTGCATATGTAAAGACCCGAAATTTCCCTGGATGTTTTTATTCGTAAATAAATGGTAATTTTACGAGTCTATGAAAATTTAAGGTGATTTATTTAGAGGCCCAATGTGCCCAGAATCAATTTATGATTTTTTTTCGGGTACATTTAATAAATGTACGAGCAGGTTTTTATAACATTTGAACTGGTGCTCGGAATTGAAATCTGAGGGCACCGTTTAACTCACAATGCATGTATTCTATTAAGAATACTTTCATCTCGATGGAAGTTGGTCAAAGGTAGAATATAGTTTTTGGGTTTTTCGTGGAAATAATAAAATAAAATGACGCATGTTTTTTATTATTATAACCTCCCAAGAGGAAGTTATAGGTGGGGACCACCACACCTTAACCTCTCATAAGATGTTATGGTGGTGGGGCCCACCCAAACCTAACATCCCATTATAGGTTACGGTGTGGGGACCACCTAGTACAAAACCCCCTAATTAAATGAGGGAAACCACTCAACACCATCATAAATGAGGGAGAGTCTCTTAACAACCTCTACTCAATTAATTGTGCCAACAAACCAATTAAATGTGACAAACCTTCTCTTGATCAATTATTCTACTCACCACAATTAATTTGGCTTTTCATATTCTCACCAACAAAATAATAGATGGCCTAATTTATTATTTCGGCACCTCTATCATTTTGGTGGAATTTGGGAGAAGAGAGAGAGCTTGGGAGAAAAATCCCAATGAAGAACACTCCTAATAAAGAACGCCGATGAGGGACACCACGAATATGAAGAACGACCTCCTTTAACCTTCATCCTTTCACTCTTATTGACATGGAAAATATTCAACGACTGACCTTCCCTCCTCATCGTCGTCAACTAACAGACGCACGAGCTCGTTATTGGAAGAGTGTTGCGGACACGACGAATGATGAAAAATCTGTATTCTTCCCCGCGACTATGTCAACGAATAAGTAGAGGTTTTATTTGAATATGATATTATTCATTTAATTCATCCCTTCTAAGACAAAGAATTATTGTGGTTGATTTTCCTTGCATGTTGAGAATTGTTTTTTCTGGAAGATGTGGGGTTTTGATAGAATTTTCGACTTATATCTTATTTTCTTGTAAATTATTCATCATTCAAGAAAGAATTTGTCCTATTGATACCACCCTAAATGCGGAGGGTGTGGGTCAAAACAACATCGCTGGAATCCTCTATTGTTCCCATTTGTGATGTTATTCAACATGGCGATGAGGCGACGAGACGACGAATGCGACGCAAGCAACAACCACGTTACCCGCGACCTCTGTGACCTGCACCGCTCGCCGGTCGCGCCATCCCCCGTCCAAAATAGTCCTGGCCAACCCGGTTGGAAACCGAACCGACTCCACTACCCCAGGCCAAACCTTAGTGCCCTCCCAGCTGCCCACACCTCCCAGCCCCACCGGCCCGCCTCGCCACGACCGAACCGCACCTGTCTCGCCGGCCTGAACCGCACAGGCCTGAACCCCCCACCCCCCCACCCCCGCAGTGCCACGACTAAACCGCACTGGCTCGAGGCCTCCTTCATACTGCCCCTCCTGAACCACTGCGGCCCATGACCATCCTCACGACACCCCATCCGAACCGCACCAGCCCCGCCACCCCGAGCCGAACGGCCTCTGCGCGCCCCGCGTCGCCATTTGTCTCACCGGCCTCAACCATCCAGGCCGAGCCATCCGAGCCTCACCCCTCGAGGCACTGGCCGAACTGGCCCCGACATCCCAGTCCAAGTCGCGACCCATGCGTGCCTGGCCGATCTGGCCTCCTGCGCCCCTCGCGGTGCCTCCGAGCCGTACCGCCTTGACACCTACCCGTGACAGGTCCACGACCTCACGCTACTCATGGCCCAAAAGGCCTGCTGGGCCAGGCTAAGTAGGCCAGGACTAACCCAAACTGGGTAAGCCCAGACTAAGTCAGTCCGGGTCGGTCTGACTGTGTCGGACCCGACCCGGGCCTCCTACGTACCATTTATTTTTTTGGCCTTATCTTTGGCATCGGACGTCCGTTTGACGAACTGTCAGTAGTGCTGGAATTCATACAGTGAGACAGTCTATTTGTGTATACCCCACTAGAGTTTTGGGTATAGTTGAGATATGGTCAGGTTGGATTGAGCATGAATCCAACCGGGCCCGTATGACTAAAAGGCTAATAACTCACATACTGAGCGTCTGATTGATGCGTCGTTAGTTGCCTTGAGACCCCTATGATGTGGCAATACTTTGGGATTCTTCTTCATGGGACTTCATGGAAGTTGATGTATCGATAGTTAGCTTGAGGAGTAGAACTTCCTGGAATCATGCGTGCTTTGTGCAGGAACCTTGTGGCTCGATGCATTCTAACTACTTTTCAAGAATCTTACATGGGTTTGACATCTCTCACTAGTTTTCCAAGATCCTACATGTGTTTGACGGCTTTGACTACTATTTCAAGATCCTACATGGGTTCGATAGCTCTGAATACTGTTCCAGGATCCTACGTGGGTTCGACAGATCTTACTTCTGTTCCAGGGTCCTACGTGGGTTCGACAACTCTGACTACTGATCCAGGATCCTACGTGGGTTCGACAACTCTGATTACTATACCAGGATCCTACGTGGGATCGAAAGAGAAGATGATTTAGTAGCTACATCCAATCATCTCTATATCTTTATATAAGTTGTATACCTCTATGAGCTGAGTCAGTAACTTTTGTGTTTACCTCATGATTGAGATGCATTACTTGATAACTTATGTATATGTATGGGAATATTCCTAAGTGGGGTTATCTGTTTATTTCATACTTTTTTTGTTTATACTAGTTAGATTTTGTGAGAACATGAGGGTCTCATGGTCCCTACTGATAATCGTTATACTCACCCCGGCACGGGCTATGCCCGCACCTTGTTGTGTTGGATGCAGCTGCTGGAAAACACTGATCGAGGCTGAGAGTATCAGGATTGGATGGTACCCAAAGGAGGACCATACAACGGGTCGTTACACAGAGGAGCCTACTATATGTGGATTATAGAGGAGGATATCTCTACCTACTCTTTAGGTGGGAATTCCAGAGGAAGACCCAACAACTATTTTTCCATTCATTAGTTGTACTTGTACTTCCAGTTCCTGATACATTACAGTTGGTCTTGTATTTCCATCCCCTTTACTTTTCAGCACTCTTTTGTCATACAATTTAACTAGTGTTTTGTATCTAACTGTATGCATTTAAAGGTCATAAAGGAAATGGCTTCCCAATTTTTGGGAATTACCCCTTTGGTGCTAGTCTCCAACCCCAGGCCTATGGAAGGAGGGAATGGGGTAGTCACGGCACGGGCCCTAGGGGACAGGTCGTGAATATTATATCTGTTGTGTTTTGAGTATTAGACCAGTGGAACAAAATATTAGATATGGAAATAATAAAAAAGATATATTGATAGATATAATATTAAAATGATGATTATTTTATAATTCGTTTCAAAAACATATTGAATCAAAGAGGGATATTACATGAGAATAATATTCCATCAATCTCCTTCGACATCTTTTTATTTGATATTTTTTTTAAAAAAATCACTACTATATTTGATATCCTAAACTAGATGATATATAAAATTAAAATGAGTCACAACATTATAGATTATTATTATTTTGAAATTTCAATTTATAAATCTCATAGTATATAAAAATATATTAATCAATTAAAAATTCATAAAAAATTGGATTAAGAACACATAAAATTTAAAAGTTCATTTTTCAATAAAATATAATCATATTTAAATATTTTATTTCTATCTAATATATAAATTTCTTTATTTTTGAAATATGATATTTAAAATAGTTTTATTTTATAATTTCAAGTAACAAATGTTAAAGAAGTTAATATTTTAAATTTTTTTCTAAATTAAAAAAAAATATTTTTTTAATAAAAATAAAGAGATCATGAATATATCACGAAGAATGTGTAATAAAAAACGATTAAATATTTTTTCATGATCAATTATTTATTTTTGAATATTAATTTTATATTGAATACTCTTTTAAAATATGTAAACCAATATTAAATAATATAGGTAATATTTCCCCAAAAAATAATTTTTAGTTTTTTTTTCAATTTTTTTTCAAGTTTTGTTATTTCGATTTGATTATAAAAAATAAATTTTATATTATTTTTAATAAACCTGTTTATCATATTGAAAAAATAATAAATTCTTAATTTTAATTACACATAATTATTATTCTTAAAATTAGACAATCACTATAAAATGTTTTTTAAATGCTATATTTGAAACTTTTAAAATTATAATTTTAATAAAAATATAAATATCTTATGATAAAATGGATTTAATAATTTTAATATATTCATAAATTACATTTAATAAGATCAATTTTAATTTAATCCATTAATATATTATCATATTTAAATATTAGTTTTCATCGTAAAACCAAAAAATAGTAACATTAAAATTCTATGGGTATATTATATAAAATCCTTTGATAAAAATAATTATTTAGAGTTTACCATCATTATATCATCCATCACTCCATTATTATTCAATTTCATTATTTTTCAAATGTGAAACATGGGCACTCTTTATATAAAGAAAAAAATTTTACATAAATTCCATTCTTAATACTTATAAATGGTCCCTCCCACAACCCCCTTAAAATCACTATTAAATTTTTTTATCGCATTATAAATATTCTTGTATGTATTTTAAAATTCATAATATCTCTTTTTCATTAATCATATTCTATCAGATAACAGGATTAATGAAATAGTTTCTCAGTATTCCTCTTTGTAAAACTCATTGATTACAATACTAGTTCTTATTTTTTCCAGACATCCTTACTTTTTAATCATACATTTTAAAATATTATTTTAACATAAATATATTGTAACATCATATTTTTTTTAATGATAAATATATTTTTTCTATTTTATTGATCCTTAAAATACATTACCCTTTTAATGTTATGTAAAATACAGATTTCATATGTGTGTTGTTCATACTTCTACTTTCATTAAGTGGACAAATTTATTTTACAATACAAACTCTTTAAAAAAAGTAATAATGTTAAATATGGGGATATATATGAAATATTTTAAATAATTATTATTTTTAGGAGAGAAATTATAATTCGGTTTCACTGCCTACAATTCATTAAGAAGTGAAAATGTTATCCATGCATTTTACGGACTACCACCTATCCAAAATAACATATGTCATTGTTCATATAGTGTCATTATTATTTTTTACAAATAAATAAAATATAATTTTCAATATAATATGTATCTAAATGTGAAAAAATTATTCTATATTAATTTTTTCATTCAAAAGCTAATAAACATTGCATTCATTATCATCCATTAATTTTGGAATGCTCATATTTTTTTTATTCTAAACAATAACATTTAAAATAATTTAAAATAATATCAATGAATATTATAAGAGTTTATTTATTGATAATATATTATATAAATTATTTAATACTTATTTTATTTTTTGTTGTCTAATGGTAATATTGTTAACCAACTTAATAATAAATTGAACATTTTTTATAAATATTAACAAAACATGTTTGTTAACAATTTGATCTATACGAACCATAACTAAAAATATTAAAAAAATATAAAATTATATAATATCATTAAATGTAATTTTTCTAAAATTTCATATATGTCAAATTTAAAATGTTAGAGAATTATTTAGAGAAAATGAAGAATTTGGAAAGTTGCATAAAATTAACAATTTTGATCACACACAAATATTGAAAATATTTAAATCTATATCATATACATGAAAAAATAAAAAATAACATTTATAAAATTATATGGATATATATAAGGAAATTAGTATGTTATTAGTTTTAAGAACCCAACCATAATATATTTCATTTTCATCAGTTTTAGTAAAAAAATCAATTTCATGCATTCTCAAATATATGTTCGGATTATTGTTTTAGTCAATAAAATCATCAAAAAAAACGAAATGAAAACAAATATTAAAAATTATACACCTCCTCATAGTATCCACTTTTCCAAAATTAGAATAACTTTATAATAAAACAAATTTAAATTTAATGAAAAATATTTATGACATTAAACCTGATCTCTTCATTGTAACATCCCAGGTAAATAAAGAATAAAGAATTTTCATATTTATTAATATTTACGAATTAAATATTAATTTTAATTAAAAGGGGTTTCTATGTTCGATAGTGTACTCGGTACGCAACGATGAGTTTCTTTGGAAACTTACGTTGCACACAAGTAATAAAATAATATTATTTTAAATGTTAGTTAACGAGTAGCCGTTGTACTGGCGGGAATGGATAGAAATAACTAAAATATGATTATATATGTTTTTAAATGTTTTTACATTTACCCAATAAAAGATAAAGGCTTAAAATATGGAAAGAGTTCAATTTTAGGCATTTATACCCTAATTTTCACGAAAGGTCCACTAATCACCTTTTGACGGAGAACCGTCATTAAATATAGTTTTGATGGATCTTATAAATTTTATTGGACCAAATATAACTCTTCTTTAGAATCGGGACATCAAAATTTACTTTGTGTAAATTTTTGGTACCTTTCTGATAAAGTTCATTTTTTAATGAATACTGTAAAATGTTGTATTTTAATTCAAAACCTCTTTTTAATATAATTTATTTATATGATTAGATTATCTTTTGATTTGGTTTTAAAGTGAAATTAGAAAATATTTTTACCATTAAATCCAATAGTGGTCATTGTAATTAATTTCACTTTGAAATCGGACTTAAACTAGTGTCAATCTTTTGATACTTATTGTTTCATAAAAACACGCTATTTGCTCTGACAGCGGGAATAAATTATTAAATTAATTAATGTGACTTATATGTTTTTAATTTTGTAAAATAGACTTCATTTTTGAATTCTTAATATCAAATATAGCTTAGGGTGAATTTTTTGCAATTTTTTGAAAAACTTCAATTTTTGATGAATAGTGAAACCACTAAGTAGTACTTATAAAAACTGATTTTTACGTTTAAAATGGAATTTTGCCATAATTGTGTTTTGAATTTCAAAAATCCGACATACATGGTTGTCATTAAGAAGTAAAATGCGGTTCAATGAGATTATAATAATTTTTTTGTGAATAGTAACTTATTAAGTTCTTAATCGCGATTAGTGGTAATTAGTGTAGTTTAAGGTATAAATAATGCTTTAATAGTATGAAATGACCTAGACACATGTCCTACCCTCATTGGTTGTGTCATGGCCGGCCAAGAAAAGCCATGTGTCAACTTGGGGACCCCATGGAGACACTTTGGTTGGGAAATGACATAAATACCGTTTTATTTAATGTAAAAGTAAAAATGACACAAACATGATATGTTTTATTAAAACAATTTTTAAATGTGGTTATACAAGTCAGATTTTTGATTATAAATAGTCATTGGAAAGATAAAACGATTTCCTACATCATAGTAGTTTTTTTATAATTTTTAGACATTAAATAAATTAAATTATTTATGACATAATAATGATGCAGTGATGAAATCATTATTTGACGATTTAAATAAAATGGAAAGATAATGTAAAATATATGAACTACACATGTCCAAAACTTATTGTATGGGTGGATTTAGAAACCTTATCACCTTATCCATGAATTATTTCAATTTGGGACCTTTTAAAACCGAAACACATTTTCAAATAAAGTAATATTTCTTTACTTTCCAAAAGAGCCCCTCCTCTCCTCTTATAAAAGGCCCCCACCTCTACCTCATTTCACACACTCCTCAAGCCTTTGGCTCGGACAACCCCTGCCCATTTACTCTCTCCACATCCCTCTCCTCATCCTAGAGTATTCCCTTTGGGCAGAATCCTTTCAAAGGAAGCCTTTAGGCTCAAATCAAAAGTAGTTACACTTTTAAAGGTAATTCATTCTCTCTTGTTCATTTGTTTTATTTTGCTTCTCCAACCCTCTAAACTCTTTTTATTTACTTATTTTGTAACAAAACCAGTATCTTAAATATACTAGGATGTTGTTATAAGATTTATTCGAGCTACACTCTCACACAACTACATCAAATGGTTAAATAACATACGATTTCCGTGGATGGCGAAATTCTGCCTCCCGAAACGATGATTGTTCAATACTCATTTAACACCTTCAAAGGTGGCCATTATGATGTCACTATTTTTATATATGATATATGATATGTTTATGTTTTCCTTAAGCTTCTGTTTTTTTCATTTTGGGCATACCTTTATGGTTTCCATTATGGGTAAACACGATATCTTCATTTAAGGAAGTGCGGACTACCGCCCCCTCAAAGTAATGTGATTCGTTAATGCCATATGTGGGACGTGTAAAGGATGGATTTAAAGTTATTATATATGATGTTATACTGTAATTATAATATACCTATATATCATTATTATTTCTTTCTATTAATGTATGAGATAGAAATGAAAGTAGCGTTCATGCGTACATACGGCTTACCGTCTCCATGAACGGTGCATTTCATTTCTTATCCCCAAATGTAATGTACTATTAAAAGTACATGTATATAATGGATATATATATGATTAATGATATATCTAAATGATGAATATAATTCTGGAATTAAAATATACATACCTCTCATTTAGTTTTAATTCCATTAATATGACAAAGAAATGAAAGTAGCGTTCATGCGTACGTACGGCTTACCGTCTCCATGAACGGTGCATTTAATTTCTTACCTCTAAATGATTATGTAATATTGTAAATACATGTATATGATTGATATATATGATATATATGATATCCAAATAAGTAATTTCATTCTGGATATAAATAACTTTTGACCACACGAACAACATGTAATTGTAAGAAGTTCACTTTCGACTTAAGAACCAAATATCGACAAAACAAACATTATTAACTTATACGGTTACATAATGTTTATAACATGGCAATAAGTGATATAAAAGGAATAATGAACTTTAAAAAGGTTCTTAATCAAGTATAAATTAACTCAAGTTTATTATTCAGGAAGTTAAAGAACGATAGAGTCAAGTCGGACCCGAGGGAAGGGACTTCGTCTCAATCTCCTTTCATTGAGGCGTATTTTATTTTATACACAAATTTCTTTTATACGGTGTATAAACCCCTTTGACTTTTACTTTTATAAAAAAGGAATCTTTTTCTATGAAGCGTTTTACAAAACGAAAAAAAGGAATGTTTCTTTTAATGTACGCGACGACAACGACCTTTTCCGCCGCCGCGAGTATTATTTGGTCTTTGTCTTTCTCAACAAGACGTAATGTTTTTAGAATAAAATAAATACCATATACTCTTTTATGTATTTTGGTATTGAAAATGTTTTTGATAAAGTATTCTATTATGTCAATATATTTATGATATATTATGATTGAAATGTGGAAATGTTATCATTCCTTTATATTGGTTTTATGTTTTATGATTTTATATTGGTACTTGGACATTTTAACGGGTGGTTACGTTATAAACCATATGACGGGTGGTGCCGTGAATACCAGGATGGGTGGTTACGTTATAACCTCCAATGCATTGGGTATGGAAGTCAGCCGTATGGCTATTCCATTAAGTATGTATGGAAGTTGGCCGCATGGCTATTCCATTAAGTGATATGTGTGGAAGTCGACCGTATGGTTATTCCACATAAGTATGTTTATGTCCCAAGTTACCTGTATAAATGTTATGTGTTCTTTTTATGGATTTTATGGTAATCTTTTGGTTATGAAAAGGTAAGTAATGATACTTTATTCAGTGAAGAGTTTTTACAACTTCATGAAGGTGAAGGTATTACTTTGATAGGGTATACATGGTTTACTTGATTTTGAAAAACTAACAGTTTTCATTCTTTGTGTATCCCTTACTGAGCTTTTTATGCTCACCCCATGTTTTTTTGAAATGTTTTTCACAGGACATAATGTGGAATAAGGTCAAGGATGGGATCAAGGGAATGTCATGCTATATAAAATATGGAACTAGACATGTTTCTTTTAAGAGTTTTTTATTTATTTATGGAAATGTAGTAGAAGTGACTACTTTGTAATCTTTTGAGATGTAATAGTTATGTTCTAATTCTCTAAAACCCTAAACCTGAAAAGATCCTCAACGTGAATTATTCATTTAATTCAATATTAAGTAAGGTTTAAGGCTGGGGCCTTATAGTTGGTATCAGAGGTCGGTTTAGACAACTTTAGGAGTTAGAAAAGTGTTAAATTATAATATGATTGAAATGATATAGCATTTACGGATTACCATGTTGCTTCACCTAAGATATTTCTGTGTTCAGAATGGTTTTCCGCAGAGGAAACAAAGCTGCTATGTTGGGACGACATCAGGAGGAAGATAACCTTCCAAATCAGCAACCTGAGATGGTCGGAATCGGAACTGAATAGTTTGTTGCAGTGATGGCACAGTTGACTCAGGCTATAAATGGTGGTGGTATCCATGCACGAGATCAGCCAGATCAACCGCAGAGGAACATGTCAGTGGTGGAACATTTCATGAGGCAACATCCCCCATCATTCAGAGGATCATCTGACCCTGTGCAAGCTGAAGGGTGGATTAAAGCATTGGAGAAGATTTTTGATGTCATGGGGTGTTCAGAACATCAAAAGGTTAGTCTTGTTGTTTACCGTTTTGAAGGTGAAGCTGATCAGTGGTGGTCGATGGTGAAAAATATATGGGATAGTGATGAGATTGAGGATCTTCACTGGGACGAATTCAAAGGTATGTTTCTTGAGAAATATTTTCCTAAGGTGGTTCATCTTAGGATGGAAAAACAGTTCCTAGAATTGAGGCAGGAGGATGATTCAGTGGCTGCTTATGAAGAAAAGTTCCCTCGATTGGAAAGGTATGCTCCAAACTTCATACGAGATCTTGATAGTAAAATAAACCGTTTTTACTCAGGGTTAAAGCCAAAGTATCGAAGGGCTTTAGCTTCTTGTGAGTTCAAAAGTTATGAAAAACTTGTTCGATGTGCGGAGAAGGTGGAAATGGAGTTTGTCGATGATCAGGTGTTATATGACAAACAACAGAATAAGAGGTCTAGTTGGCAGGCAAAGGGTAAGAATTCATCAAAGAAGCAAGGAGGTAAGAAAAAAAAATATCCATCCTGTGAGAAGTGTGGTAAAATGCATCCTGGATAATGTTTATCCAAGTCTGGTAAGTGCTTTCGGTGTGGTAAGTCTGGTCATATTGCTCGTAACTGTAAGGAAGATGATCAAGCAGGAAATGAATAGCCAACGGTAAGATGTTTTAAGTGTAATGAAATGGGTCATTATGCAAACGAGTGTCCAACGAAGAACTCAACTGGGGGAATGTAGCCATACTACAAGCAGAAAGGGGTAGTGAAATCCTTTGAAACAACTTCAGTAGATGTTGGGCCATCGAATGAAGTGGTATCAGCTCCAGGGAGCTCAGTATTTTTCGAAGATTGACTTGAGGTCGGGGTACCATCAGTTGAAAGTAAAAGAAGCAGACGTTCTGAAGACTGCGTTCCGTACTAGATATGGCCATTATGAATTTTTAGTTATGCCTTTTGGGTTAACCAATGCACCTGCTGTATTCATGGACCTTATGAATAAGATTTTTCATGAGTTCTTGGATAAGTTTGTGTTTGTGGTTTGAGGTTTGGGAAGAGGTTATGTGTGCCTTGTGATTCACAGTTGAAGAGAGAGTTTTTATGTGAATCTCATAGTTCTTCGTTTTCAGTTCATCCTGGCAGTACTAAGATATATAGAGATCTGCGGGAGTATTACTGGTGGGATGGAATGAAAAGAGATATTGCTGATTTTACTGTGAAGTGTTTGACATGTCAACAGGTTAAAGAAGAGCGGCAGTTACTGAAAGGGATGCTTCAGCCTTTACCAGTGCCAGAGTGGAAATGGAAAAACATATCCATGGACTTTGTTGTGGGATTACCGAGGACATCTCGAGGTAATAATGAAATCTGGGTTATTGTTGATCGCTTGACCAAATCTGCTCATTTCCTTGCTATACGAGATATTTTCTCTCTTGATCAACTTTCCCGTTTGTATCCTAAAGAGATAGTCAGGTTACATGGAGTTCCTCTCTCCATTGTATCGGATCGTGATCCCAGGTTTACTTCTAACTTTTGGAAAGGCCTTCAGAAGTCGTTGGGTACTGAATTAAATTTTAGTACAGCTTTTCATCCTCAATCTGATGGGCAGTCAGAACAAACAATTCAGACCTTGGAGGATATGCTACGAGCTTGTTCAATGGATTATCAGGGAAGTTGGGACCAACATCTTTCTTTGGTTGATTTTTCTTATAATAACAGTTTTCATTCCAGTATACAGATGTCACCATTTGAGGCATTATATGGGAAGCGGTGTCGAACTCTAGCATTTTGGAATGAAGTGGGTGAAAGGAAGCTGATGGGACCAGAATTGGTAGAAGAGATGGCAGAAAAAGTTCAGTTGATTTAGAAGCACATGAGAACAACTCAGAGCAGGCAGAAGAGTTATGCGGATAACCAGAGCAAGGATCTGTCTTTCGAGGTAGGTGATCATGTTTTTCTCAAGGTTTCTCCTTGGAAAAGTGTGATGAGATTTGGTAAGAAAGGAAAGCTGAGTCCAAGGTTTATTAGACCATATGAAATTCTGGAGAGAGTTGGATCAGTTGCATACCGGGTGGCTTTACCTCCGAGTTTATCTCAGGTGCACAATGTTTTTCATGTTTCAATGTTGAGAAAGTATATGCCAGATCCATCTCATGTTTTGAGTCCAGAGGTAGTTCAGCTGGAAGAGAACCTATCTTATGAGGAACAACCGGTCCAGATTCTTGACCACAGGGAGCAGGTGTTAAGGAATAAGGTGATTCATCAGGTAAAGGTTTTGTGGAAAAACCATGTGATTGAAGAGGCAACGTGGGAATCTGAAAATGCTATGAGGGATAAATACCCCCACTTATTTTGATAAGTGAATAAAATTGCGAGGACGCAATTCCCAATAGGGGGGAAGGATGTAACATCCCAGGTAAATAAAGAATAAAGAATTTTAATATTTATTAATATTTATGAATTAAATATTAATTTTAATTAAAAGGGGTTTCTACGTTCGATAGTGTACTCGGTACGCAACGATGAGTTTCTTTGGAAACTTACGTTGCACACAAGTAATAAAATAATATTATTTTAAATGTTAGTTAACGAGTAGACGTTGTACTAGAGGGAATGGATAGAAATAACTAAAATATGATTATATATGTTTTTAAATGTTTTTACATTTACCAAATAAAAGATAAAGGCTTAAAATACGGAAAGAGTTCAATTTTAGGCATTTATACCCTAATTTTCACGAAAGGTCCACTTATCACCTTTTGACGGAGAACCATCATTAAATATAGTTTTGATAGATCTTATAAATTCTATTGGACCACATATAACTCTTCTTTATAATCGGGACATCAAAATTTACTTTGTGTAAATTTTTGGTACCTTTCTGATAAAGTTCATTTTTTTAATGAATAGTGTAAAATGTTGTATTTTAATTCAAAACCTCTTTTTAATATAATTTATTTATATGATTAGATTATCTTTTTAATTGGTTTTAAAGTGAAATTAGAAAATATTTTTACCATTAAATCCAATAGTGGTCGTTGGAATTAATTTCACTTTGAAATCGGACATAAACTAGTGTCAATCTTTTGATACTTATTGTTTCATAAAAACACGCTATTTGCTCGGACAGTGGGAATAAATTATTAAATTAATTAATGTGACTTATATGTTTTGAATTTTGTAAAATAGACTTCATTTTATAATTCATAATATCAAATATATCTTAGGGTGAATTTTTGGTAATTTTCTGAAAAACATCAATTTTTGATGAATAGTGAAACCACTAAGTAGTACTTATAAAAACTGATTTTTCCATTTAAATGGAATTTTTCCATCATTGTGTTTTGAATTTAAAAAATCCAACATACATGGTTGTCATTAAGATGTAAAATTCAGTTCAATGAGATTATAATAATTTTTTTGTGAATAGTAACTTATTAAGTTCTTAATCGCGATTAGTGGTAATTAGTGTAGTTTAAGGTATAAATAATGCTTTAATAATATGAAATGACCTAGAAACATGTCCTACCCTCATTTTTTGTGTCATGGACGACCAATAAAAGCCATGGGTCAACTTGGGGACCCCATGGAGACACTTTGGTTGGGAAATGACATAAATAACTTTTTATTTAATGTAAAAGTAAAAATGACACAAACATGATATGTTTTACTAAAACAATTTTTAAATGGGGTTATACAAGTCAGATTTTTGATTATAAATAGTCATTGGAAAGCTAAAAAGAGTTCCTACATCATAGTAGTTTTTTTATAATTTTTAGACATTAAATAAATTAAACTATTTATGACATAATAATGATGCAGCGATGACATCATTATTTGACGATTTAAATAAAATGGAAAGATAATGTAAAATCTATGAACTAAACATGTCCAAAACTTATTGGATGGGTGGATTTAGAAACCTTATCACCTTATCCACGAATTATTTCAATGTGGGACCTTTTAAAACCGAAACCCATTTTCAAATAATGTAATATTTCTTTACTTTCCAAAAGAGCCCCTCCTCTCCTCTTATAAAAGGCCCCACCTCTACCTCATTTCACACACTCCTCAACCCTTTGGCTCGTCCAAACCCTGCCCATTTACTCTCTCCACATCCCTATCCTCATCCTAGAGGATATCCTTTGGGAAGAATCCTTTCAAAGGAAGCCTTTAGGCTCAAATCAAAAGTAGTTACACTTTTAAAGGCAATTCATTCTCTCTTGTTCATTTGTTTTATTTTGCTTCTCCAACCCTCTAAACTCTTTTTATTTACTTCTTTTGTAACAACACCAGTATCTTCAATATACTAGGATGTTGTTATAAGATTTATTCGAGCTACACTTTCACACAACTACATCAAATGGTTAAAGAACATACGGTTTCCGTGGATGGCGAAATTCTGCCTCCCGAAACGATGATTGTTCAATACTCATTTAACACCTTCAAAGGTGGCCATTATGATGTCACTATTTTTATATATGATATATGATATGTTTATGTTTTCCTTAAGCTTCTGTTTTTTTCATTTTGGGCATACCTTTATGGTTTCCATTATGGGTAAACACGATATCTTCATTTAAGGAAGTGCGGACTACCGCCCCCTCAAAGTGATGTGATTCGTTAAAGCCATATGTGGGACGTGTAAAGGATGGATTTAAAGTTATTATATATGATGTTATATTGGAATTATAATATACCTCTATATCATTATTATTTATTTCCATTAATGTATGAGATAGAAATGAAAGTAGCGTTCATGCGTACATACGGCTTACCGTCTCCATGAACGGTGCATTTCATTTCTTATCCCCAAATGTAATATACTATTAAAAGTACATGTATATAATGGATATATATGATTAATGATATATCTAAATGATGAATATAATTCTGGAATTAAAATATACATACCTCTCATTTAGTTTTAATTCCATTAATATGACAAAGAAATGAAAGTAGCGTTCATGCGTACGTACGGCTTACCGTCTCCATGAACGGTGCATTTCATTTCTTACCTCTAAATGATTATGTAATATTATAAATACATGTATATGCTGGATATATATGATATATATGATACCCAAATCAGTAATTTCATTCTGGATATAAAGAACTTTTGACCACACGAACACCATGTAATTGTAAGAAGTTCACTTTCGACTTAAGAACCAAATATCGACAAAACAAACATTATTAACTTATATGGTTACATAATGTTTATAACATGGAAATAAGTGATATAAAAGGAATAATGAACTTTAAAAAGGTTCTTAATCAAGTATAAATTAACTCAAGTTTATTATTCAGGACATTAAAGAACGATCGAGTCAAGTCGGACCCGAGGTAAGGGACTTCGTCTCAATCTCCTTTCATTGAGGCATATTTTATTTTATACACAACTTTCTTTTATACGGTCTATAAACCCCTTTGACTTTTACTTTTATACAAAAGGAATCTTTTTCTACAAAGCATTTTACAAAACGACAAAAAGGAATGTTTCTTTTAACGTACGCGACGACAACGACCTTTTCCGCCGCCGCGAGTATTATTTGGTCTTTGGCTTTCTCAACAAGCCGTAATGTTTTTAGAATAAAATAAATACCATATACTCTTTTATGTATTTTGGTATTGAAAATGTTTTTGATAAAGGATTCTATTATGTCAATATATTTATGATATATTGTGATTGAAATGTGGAAATGTTATCATTCCTTTATATTGGTTTTATGTTTTATGATTTTATATTGGTACTTGGACATTTTAACGGGTGGTTACGTTATAAACCATATGACGGGTGGTGCCGTGAATACCAGGACGGGTGGTTACATTATAACCTCCAATGCATTGGGTATGGAAGTCAGCCGTATGGCTATTCCATTAAGTATGTATGGAAATTGGCCGTATGGCTATTCCATTAAGTGATATGTGTGGAAGTCGACCGTATGGTTATTCCACTTATGTATGTTTATGTCCCAAGTTACCTTTATAAATGTTATGTGTTATTTTTATGGATTTTATGGTAATCCTTTGGTTACGAAAAGGTAAGTAATGATACTTTATTCAGTGATGAGTTTTTACAACTTCATGAAGGTGAAGGTATTACTTTGATAGGGTATACATGGTTTACTTGATTTTGAAAAACTAATAGTTTTCATTCTTTGTGTATCCCTTACTGAGCTTTTTATGATCACCCCAAGTTTTTTTGAAATGTTTTTCACAGGACATAATGTGGAATAAGGTCAAGGATGGGATCAAGGGAATGTCATGCTATATAAAACATGGAACTAGACATGTTTCTTTTAAGAGTTTTTTATTTATTTATGGAAACTTAGTAGAAGTGACTACTTTGTAATATTTTGAGATGTCATAGTTATGTTCTAATTCTCTAAAACTCTAAACTTGAAAAGATCCTCAACGTGAATTATTCATTTAATTCAATATTAAGTAAGGTTTAAGGCTGGGGCCATATATTCATAGTTCCTTGTCATGCATAATCCATGCAGAAAAAAGTTTAAAATATTAGAATAAGATATAATGTCTAATGAGGGATATAAAAGAATGAGATGCATTAGACTAGTGAAAAATTAAAACCAATTATTTTTTATCCTTTTCTACATTATTCATTACGAATATATGATAAATAATATCCATAAATGGAGACACAATTTTCTCAAAGAAACCCATAGAACCCAATGCAAGAGAATTGAAACCCTTATTGAAATTTTAAAGATTTATATTAACAAACATTATTAAATATTTTATGAAAGAAATGGATCTATGTTAAATCCATATGAAGAATACTACATTTAACTCACACATTCATACCATTGAAGATAAGGAATATAAAAAAATTCCATAGAGAGCTATAACAGGTTCACTGACCCTACAAGTTATATTAGGATTACCCACCTAATAAAATATATTGAGCTCACCCATGGTATAATATGTATCCCCCTCAACTCTTGTCATCTATAATTCTATTTCATAATATGATGAATAGAAAATGTGTACTAAGACAATTTTCCATCATTTATCACTAGAAATATGTTTTGTACCAACTAGAAAAAAAATTATATTTTCATATAAATATTCAATGAAATAGATCATAGTTTCAATAAAATAATAATGAAATCAAAAAAAAGATTTTTAATATTTTATTACATGAAAAATAATGTTAATATGTATCGGTATCTTGAAAAAAAAGGAATAGTTATGACTATAGTAAAATAGGTTAAATAAGAATGATGTTTTTATTTTCTATTAGATTGATACCTAGATAATAAATTGTTATGAAATAAATATAATAGAATTTTAGTATATAAAACATAATTTCTAGAACATATCCCAGTGGTTATTAGTGTTTTTATTGATGGGAAATATAATCAAAAATAAAACTCCTGATTAAGATCTATAACTCTGGTTCAGAATTCATCCTGGGGTTCAGAAATCATCCTTGGGATTCTATATAACTCATATTAATATATAAATTTATATAGGGTAGATATGTGATAAGAAATTAGTATTTAGTCATGTTTTTATATCATTTTTACACATGTAATTTAATCTTTAACCGTTTTTAACAATGTAACTCTTACCGTGTAAAAAATTTATTTTTTGAATATTAGAATCCGTAATGACCAAAAATCACATTTTACTCATTTATGAAATTAAAAATAATTATTCCAAAGATTCGGGTCATTATATAAAATTTAATTTTTCAATATTGCATAAAATAATTTTAATATAAACTCAAAACATACAATGAAAAACAGTTTTCTGGTAAATGATTAATTATTTATAATACAATTATTTATACGAAAATAATCTATCATAGTTATTGAAATGAAATTTAATTTATTATGTTTCGAAAAAACGATTTAGTGAGACTCTTCATCCAGAAAAAAATAGATTTTGACAATATAAATTCATGATTTAAATGTCAGTTTTCATAAAAAAACATTTTTTCTGTCATTCAACCAAAATAATCTTCTTTATAAAATTCTTAAAATATCACTATAAGATAATTTTTTTGAATATATCAAAAAAGATATCCCTTTTCAAAATTAAAATTTAATTATATTGAAATAACTTATTTAGAAAACCAAACAACACATAGTAATAAATTAAGTACGAAAAAAAGAATTTTCATTTTTTTTAAATATTTTTCTTAATATTTGTGAAAATAATATATTTCAATAAAATACAATTCATGAATATTAAAATTTAATGAAATTGGTATACTATTAAAATTACATGGTTTTTATATTCTTCCCACCACTATATAGATTGTAATATCATAATTGTATTTGTTACCAAAACAAATCGTGATATTTTTTCCTTCATAGAATTTTCAAATTCTCATGTTACCTATTCAGAAATACTATATTACCAAACAAACGATTCTTAACAAACCACATAATTTTGAAACACAAGGTTTGTATAATAAATAATTTTAATCATTTGTCCCTAATATGATTAATTATATTCCAATGGTACGACTTCAAGACAAGAAACATGAGATTCATTCATCACATAATTCATTTTGAATGCCACATTAAACAAATAAATTACCTAGGTTAAACATGGGGGTAATTCTACCTCATATGAAATTGATTATAATTTATATTTAATATCAAATGATTCTATTATCCACTGACTTAAAATTCTATTTTGGTTGAAATGTATAAATTTAGGAAACACAAATAAGAGTTGTAAAATCACTCAATAATTCCCTTTTTTACCTTGAATATTCCATTAACTGAAAAATATTTTCAAAAAAAACATAATCCACCAAATTTTAAATTTAGAAAACGAAAAATTCATTACCATTTCAACATATTTAAAGAAATATTTTTCTTTCGTATGATATTTATTGATTCATGAGGACAATAATAATAGCACTC
This sequence comes from Viscum album, assembly GCA_963277665.1. Classification (NCBI taxonomy): domain Eukaryota; kingdom Viridiplantae; phylum Streptophyta; class Magnoliopsida; order Santalales; family Viscaceae; genus Viscum; species Viscum album. Next base: position 265,388,308 of record OY728143.1, on the reverse strand, counting down.
GCACCAAAAACAAAATAGGGGTTTTTCCAACAAATCTAATTTATTGGAAAAAAATAAACAAATCATTTACCTAATCTACAGGTTCCAAATGTATCACAATTATTGATTCATTAATAGTTCAACTCATGGAATTAGTTACGATCTTTTATTTTATCAATATTTTTAATTATCTAATAATTATACATTATTTGGTAAGTCTATCTTCTATTTATCATGGTTATTAACATTGTATATTGAACATTTATCTTTGTATAAACTATTTCTCCATATTTTTGAATCAAATACCACAATATCCACTTTTAGATCATGTGTATGATAATTTTTTATCTTCGAGTTTTAATTTAGTTAAAGAATCAGATATTACATGATCATTCTTCCTTTTAACACAACCAAAATCCTTTAATGAATCCCCACTCTACAGGAAAAATTCACTTTTTCTAGATGATTGGGAAAAAAATTTAACATTCAAATTTCTAGATTCTAATTTCAAGATATATTCGTCACAAAAATTATATAACATTAATTTTACGACTTTTTGAGTAAAATCAGTTATTTTGATATATAAGTGATCGGTGTTTTCAAAAAATATATAATATTAAACCACTAATAGAACAAAAATACCAATCTAAATGAAATTTTTAGGTCTTCACCCTTATTTTAGCATGATTGATTTAGAAGTAATAATTAATATTTCTTTTTTAGAATCAATATTCAAGAGATATATATTTTCACATAACACATATATTTCACATGATGGCATCCTCACCTGTTATCAATCAATGAAACATATTTTGTCCTAAAAGATGATCAAAAAAACTATTGATAAGTGTTAATGGTTTCTTATTCTAAACCCCAATCGTATATAAGAATATATAATAAATTCAATGAATCAATTAGAAATAAATAAATTTAATAATTAAAATAAGATCACCTCACGGTGACGAAATAGGATGAATGAAAATTTTATCATGAAATTATAGAAATATATATTTTTAATTCCAAATTTACTACATGATACATTAGATAATGGAGTTTTTAAATTTAACTAATAAAATAAACAAATTATATGTTTAAATCATCCCCTCAAATATAAATAGAACATAGAAAATAATATTGAAAAAAACCATATTTTCATTATCTTTTGGAATATCACTGATTTTAGTAGATTCATTCTATTTAAAAATATGAATAATGATAATTTTAATTATACATTGAATATATTTCATGGTGCCTTATAATATTATTAATGGTATAAAATAAATAAATATTAAATTATAGTATTTCTAATATACATTAAAATGAAAAAAATGCCAATCCCTAACTAGAATAATAAAAAAATATAATATTTTTATTTCAATAATATTTTGATGAAAAACCATATAAATTAAAAATAGTAAGATTACTATAAATCTTGGTCCATTGAATGCTTTCCTGAGTAGTTTTCCAAAAAAATAGTATATTATTTTATTATGGTAAAATTATAAATTTAATTGGAAATTTACCTAAAATAAATTATTATGTAGATGTAGAGTTAAATAAAGAATCAATATAATTTGAATAACCATGTAAAACATATTCCACTACTTCATAAATTTTCCAACATTAGTATTAGTCATATCTAATGATTTTTCATAAACCTTTTCTTTCGATAATTATGATTTACATCATATGTAACTAAATTTAGACATATATGTTCATAATTACTGAGTTCCATAAAATTAATACATCTCATTATTGGTATACTATTTATTACCCTATTAATGGAATTATCATACTTTTTTATTGGATTCATGATCGTTATATCCAAAAATAATTCATTGGTAAGACTTTCAAAATCATGAAAAATGATCCCCAAAAATGTTTTAATACCTCAAGTGGTCCGTATTTAGTGAACAACTCCATACATAATAGTTTTATTTTTATCCATTTTATTTGAAAATAATATATTATTACTCTATTCATCACAAAGTTCATAGGTTCCATGAATATCCATATCAACATACATAGGAAAAATATATATATTGATTACCTTTAAGTAAAATTTTGTCTAATTATCTTTGTAATGTTGGTTATAATCCTAATTATTATATATTAATTTTTCAAACATGGTCAGAAATTTTTTAAAATATTTACGTACCTATACTCTTAAAAATTAACACATAAATTGATACATAATTGTCTTCTTTTTTCCTTAATTCGGTGAATTCTTTTATCGACTAGGATTTAAAAAAATTATATGGAAATAATAATACAAGAAAATATTCATATGTTTACAATAAGAAATGGACCCATGATAATCTATATATTAAGAATTATTAACTAAATACCTTCACTAATCAGCTTCATTGTAAAACCATTGAAATATAAATTTTTACATTTTTTGTTAAGAATATCCCATTAAATCGAATATTATATCCATCATAATGATTCATCCTTTTCTTCCACAATACCATTTGAGGTTATAATAGAAAATGGATGGAAATGTTTCATGAAATTATCAACTATCAAAATGGTCAAATGAGGTAAATCTAGTTTCTCTCAAACTGGGATTCCAAAATAATGTATAGACTGTGTCAACTCATCCATCCTTGTAAAAATATAATTAGTTCTAAATCAAACAATTTTATATTTAATATGGAAAATTATTTTCCTTGTGATGCGATCCTAATTCATCTTAAACATTTCTACTAAAACCCATTATGAATTAACATATATTAAAGGATTAAACATGGTTATTACTATACTTTATGTCATGTTAATGTAACCATAATGTAGAATCGATCCTGGGAATTCTATTAAAATATTCATAAAAAATACTTCTGTGAAACAAAACAATATAAAAAATATATAAATACCCAAAAAAAATTACATATTAATTATTTTTAGGAAGTAACTGACATTCTTTCATTCATACATGTCATTTAAGTGGATAATTTTAGAGAATTTGATCATCAAAATTGTATAAAAACTACCGTATAAAAAGGCTTAAAATTCCTTCTAGTATTAATTTTTTACCAAAATATAAAATAGTTAAAGTAAACCATGTTTTTTTCATATAAATCCTTCAATAATCTCATCATCATTTCTTTTTTATTTCAACTAATCATTATACTCTATGAAAAATGGGTGAAACAACTTATGAGAAAAGAAATCTGAGTATGTTATTTAAAATAATGAATTTTTTTAGTCTCATGAATAATATGAGAATCCATAAATGATTAATTTTCCATAAAACTATTTTATAATATAAAATAATTAATATCTTTATGGGTGAAAAAAATGTAATGAAATATTCGAGAATAGAAATGAATAAAACTATAACCCTTGAATGAATGTATGAGAATACTATTAATATCCTGTGTTCAGTCAATTTATAAATAATATCATCCTTGTTAAATTGAGAAGTTTAACAACCATTGTTAAATCAAAAAAAGTTTCATTACAGGATAAACGACATTAACTAGTGGATTGGTGAGTTATATTGGCCCCGCCCATCTTATAGGATATATTAAGATTACCTTTCATATATGATATATCATGATCACAGGTCATGTAAGATATATCAGGCTCACCTGTAACAATATATAATTAACATATAAAATACCATGAAGAAAACATATACATGATTTCAATTTGTTACCATAAAACTCATGAAAGCAAAATAGACACATAAGTAACTCACTATCCACATTAGTAGAAAGACTTAGTAAATTATCTCTTTCATTTATAAAAAATTATAAGAATAAAAAACATTTATATTATAGATATAATAATTTATTCTTTTAAATACAATTTTAACATATGTATAAATATTGATAATGTCAAATGGAAATAAGGACATGAAAAAATTATAAAGTAGTAAACATGAAAATAGATGATTTATTTTCCTCTTTCATGATCATAAAAATTTTCAATATAAAATTCCTAAAAAGTAATCATTATAATACCACTTATAGAATGAAAAAATAGATTTAAAATGGAATCTAATTTTTTTTTTGTAAATATTATTAAATCCATAAAATTATTTATTAAATATGATCAAGATGAAAATTATTAATGAATAAAACATTGGAAACATTTAAAAACAAGAATTTAACCTAATGTGGACCATACCTCAATTACAACACATCATGCATATTGCATAACATCTTTTATAACAATATAATGTAACATAACATGGTATTATTTAATTACATCACATTCATTATTTCTTTTATTTTAATATTTATAATTTTATAATCAATAACATAATAATTTAAGATCATGTTGGACACTTGGATTATGTTCTAATCATATGAATAAAATTACATATGTAGGTTGAATATGGACAAATGGATCATGTGTGTATCATTTAAAAAATATTAATAATGAAATAATTATATTTTCTATAAACAAATAATAAATTTTTAGCCGCCCATGAATGGTGGCTGTGAATAATTAATTACGTTACAACAATGGGTTGGTAGTCTAGATGTGCACATGAGTAAATGGTGCATTTTTTAATAGGAATGAAAGAAATATAGAAAGTTTCATTTTACCATTACATAATAATGAATTTATAATAAATATAATTTCATTTAGTTATATAAACCATCCATGTGATTTGGTGATGTAAAATAAAATATATTATTTCATGAGGCGGTAATCTGCATGTATACTTGAGAGATACATTTATTTTTCATTGAAAGGTAATTTATATAATATAATATTTATTTAAAATAAAAGAATAAAATATATATATAACATATCATATTTTTAAATTTTTATCCATTTTTAAATAAAATAATATGTTTTGGTGGTGAATGTGAAATACATCATTTTCTCAAGGCTATAGTACACACTTACAAAGAAACTGTGTTTTCAAATTCTATTAAATAGATATGTAGATAAAACATTTTTATACCAAGACATAATGAAGTATATATATAAGTTATAATGTGATATAGTTATAATATAATTTTTCATATTGGGTTGAATTTTGCATAATATGAACTAAAAATAAAACACATGGTTAATAACTATACACCATCTTCTGAAAGCATATATATGTTTATTTCAAATAAAATTCTAAAAGAGTATTATAATAAAAAAGAGACATATAGGATGGGTGGAAAGGTGTTATTAAGGTTCAGGGTGGAGGTCATGGATTAGATATTAGGCCCCTGTATTGTGATGAACAAAGGAGTTATGGTGGTGTTTTATATGTGATGGAGAGGGCACACATGGATTTTTTTCAAATGATTTAAATATACTACATTTTTATTGAATCTAATTGACACATCACTAAATATAGTATCACTTATAGTAACTAAATACCATAAAAGGGTTTAGCTTTTAGGCTATTTTACCCTTACCATTTTATTGTTAACCCTTTTAATCATTTTTAACTCTTACCTTGATAATGAAATTTTTTACCATTTTTACTATTCACAATGATAGAAAATAAATGTGGAAACAATAAGAGTTTTTTATATAAGGATTCATAAAATGGATTCCATTTTATCAATATCAATTCCATTTATTTTATGTAATTAATTTTAAAATAATCCTTTTAATATTTTGTGAAAAACAATATTCTAGTAAATGCTTATTTATGTATAGAAATGTGTGTCAGACAAAAATAAAGTGTAATTTTAATTAAAATTACCTCCATTGGATTATTATTAATAAATAATATGGAATAAATTTACAAATAACATTAATATCATCAATTTAATTTTAAAATATGTGCCTTAATACATAGTTTCATTCAAAATTAATATTTTCCCTTAAACCAAAAAATAGTTTTTTATATGAAAATTCCCAAAAATTAACTTTTATATAATTTTTACTTGATGTTATAAAAGAATTAATATAAATTATAAAACAAGGGAATTATTATTTGAAATAATATCATACAATACATGTGAAAAAATTTATTATGAATTAAACTATTTCCATTTGAATAAAAAAATTGGTTAATATTCATATAATGAATATAAATATATAAAATATAATTAATGAATATCAAAATAGAATTAAATTTATTTACTATTAACATTACATTGACTGATCCTTAGGGAAAATTATTTTTGTTATAATAGAGGAATATACATTTTATTGAATGTATGTATTTAATAAAATGGATTAATATGTTAAATTTTACCCACATGAGTAATATTTATTCTTACACACTTTGTTTCCATTATATTTTTGTATATAATTAACCACTAATTATTTTTATCTTGTTTCATTAACAATTCATGGAATTTAACATATAATCTCACTTCATATTATTTATTAATTTTTAATTTGAATGTCTCTATTTATATAAGGGGATGTTTGTTTAAAAGTTTATTTCCTAGGATATATTTTAAATAGTACCCAATGAAATCATTGATTTTTTTATTAATACATAATGATTATGATTTATCATATTAATTAAATTAATGGGGTATAAAAATATAACAAGATAAAGAGGTCATGAGGCCTATCAATAATAACATGTGGTATAAAAATATTATATTATCAAGAGGACCTTTGGAATATCATAATAAAATTAGCATGAATCATAACATCGAAACATTTATATAGTATTTAAATTTTAAATTCATAATCCTATCACAATGGTTTATCACTAAGGTGTCATAAATCAAAATTAACAAGGTTATTCACCAATGTATCATAAAACATGTCATCTCTAGAGGATAATTCATTACCAAATCCATTAATATTCTATCAAGGATGACCATTCTTATTTCTCATTTGTTTTGATCCACATAGATCATAATATTTCATTTCATTAATAACTGATGGATAATAAAGAATGAGTTTCTTTCATATGTATTATAATTTAAAATTCCATAAATACATGACAATTACACCATTCCTCACCCTTTAAAGGGAATGTGGTTTTCATGTTTGTAAATATGAGAATCAATAAATTCTCTTTACATATATGTTAATATCCTTTTACAAAGAAATATTTTGGTTATTCACAATGTAATAATTTCTCTTGTAAGAGAGATAAATTGAGAAGTGAACTTGATTGGAGGATGGGTAGGAAATGTGGAATTAGAAAAGGGTAAAATGAGACAGAATAAAGGAATATGATTGATGAAAATAAGATATTATAAGTTTGGATATAATAAATATAATACTAAAATAATTTAACATAGCCTTCTGAATACATAAAAAAATAACTACGTGAATGCACTAGAAGATGAAGAAAATTATCTTACCCTGAACTGTTGCTCAAAATATTGATGGTGGACCATTGGTGGATTATGATAATCCTAGGGGGACTATTATGGAGGAAACATGAATATAAATTCCTGGATAATTGATTGGTATTAATGGCTATGGGTCAAATTGGGTTGTATTTAAAATAAAAGTGTTGGAATTTTTTAATAATTCGCAAACATAGCTCTTAGAAGTCTAGATTGTGAAAAATTTAAATCAAATTGATTAATGATAGTTTTTATCTATGTTTTGTTCATTGGAGTCATATAATTTTATATTTAAATCCATTGTATTTAAAAAAAATTAATAGTTCTATGTCTATAAAAAGGATGATTTTCTGGAAAATGATGTTTTAAAAGTAAAATTTCTCATTTAATACATTGAAAAGTCATTTATAGGTTTATATTGATTAAAATACATAAAAATGAATAATATTTTTAAAATAAGAGTTATTTGGTCTTGGGATGTGGTTGGTTAATAATTAAATTATAAATAAATAAATATGAAGTTATAATACATAAAAAAACCAAAAAGAGTATTTTTGAGGAATCATTGACAAAATAATATATTTTAGAGAGTACATAAAATTTTCCCAAACATAATTTTGATGATATATGTCAAGTATAAATTTTTTTATCAAAATAATTCAGAAAATATTAAAATTCAATTATTTAAATAAAAAAATATGTATTTATAGAAAAATACTAGTTTTTAGGAAACAATCTAATTTCTGACACATATAAATTTTTCCAAACATAATATTAAATTACTATATATTTTAGATTAAAAAATTATTGTTATAAAAAAATTATTTAAAATAGTTATTCATAATACTGTATTTTATTATAAATGTATATATATATTTTTAAAAATAGAATTATGTTTTATTTGGGTCCAACAATAAATTTGTAAAATTTTTCTCACCTTAATATATTTTTTATTAAAATAATTATTCTAATAATGTAATTGATGGAATAAAAAACATATTTATTAAATGTAATTCAAACATAATGTAACTATGGAATGGACATGTAATCCCTTATTACAGCTACATATGACATCATGGTAATGCGTCTCATTATGGAAGTTTCATGGGGTGGATTGGTTAATGTTGAAATGGGGTAATCTCAACTAACATGAACATATACATTAAGATATTTATCCAAGACTTAGTTCATAAAATCATAGATTTTTATTGTTCAATGGAAAACTATAGTGATAATACCTACCTCCTGAGTTCGGATTGGGAGTATAAAAAAAGAGACTCAACAGTTTGAGGATTTCATTTCTCCATTATTTATCAATATTAATTAATCATTATAACTTAAAAACACTAAATATAAAGCTAAAATTATTTAAAATAGTTATATTTATCAAATATAAAATATAACAATAGTTATATTTACTAATGGTAACATTTTTCTAATAGTTATATTAGTATTCCATCGATGACATTTCTTTATATAAATACCACATCATTCTTTCAATCATGATTCACTAAAATTAATCAAAAAGTTATATTATAATTTTATAATATTTGGATTGGTTTATTAATATTTTTGTTTTATTTATATTGTGTTGATCATGGGGTAGTTGAATTTAGTAAATTACAAAGATATATTTTTTCCATCACAAATATTGTATTTTATTTTATTATCAAAATTCAAATGTTTGGAATTTTTATTGGTTTCATTATTCAACAATGTAATTATATCTATGAGTTAGGCTAGGTTATTTAGTTCTTGTATATTTTTTAATTTTGAAATATTATATAATATGGAATTAAATTTCTCAAGAGACCAATATAATTTAAAACACTAGGGTTATTATATTATTCCACCCTTTAAAAATTTCATCCTTAAAATTTGATGTTATATTATCCATTGAGAATAGGTAGTGGTACTACTGTTTAATTATTTCATTTGGTTATCATGGAACCTCATCATTCATTTGAATCATCTACATCACTTTGAAATGGTTGGTTATCTTGCTGAATATTAATTTGTATATATGGTCAATGCTCACTCTCAAGTACCCCTCAAAAGATAGGTCCCAATCCTAATATACAACATCCTGATTCAATTCCTATAAGGGATAAAAAAGATTTTTTCACAATAGTTATATATAGAATACATCATGAAATTATTACAGATTTTGAGGATATTCAACCCTATATTCCTATACACATATATGATAAATAATTTAACATAGCCAAGGAATCTGGGGTTAATATTCCAATTTTTTAAACCACATTAATATCATCCCTAATGAGATCTGAAGGAAACATTTGTCTCTAACATCAATATATTACTACCTTTGATAGTTTTCATCATTTTTATTATACCAAATCTAAGACGATTTAATATTTTTTTGATATAATGAACCATTTATTTCATCTCTTAAACAAGACCAGGAACAAGTATCTTTCTCTGAAAAACATCAACCAAACAAGTATGAGTTACATATCACATTATATATATATTCATATAGGAAATTTAAATACCTGATTTAATTATTATTTTTTATGATAACTCAACAAATGAATGTTTTTAAATCCACACCGCATGAAATTATTTTTGAGCCTGATATAAGTATTCCCGCAAGGGTCTAAATATTCTTTTCACATTGGTCATTAGTGTAAGGACATAACATATTAATGTGTCTTTAGACTATAATTTTTTTTTCAAACATAATGATATTTTATGTACATAATTTAATAAAATCTGAAAAAACTCTTATATAGTAAACACATACATTAAATGTGGATACTTATACTTAGTATTAATTTTTTCAGCCAAGGAAACCCTTTTAAATAAAACACATTTTTGTTTCAAGAGAAATATTTGATTCATTCATCTTGAAATCATCGCTATACATACCAATAATATGACCTGTGAATAATATTATAATTCAAGGTATGCACTAAAAATTCTAGATATGGGATATATGGAATGAAAATCGTTAGTCTAGTGAAAATGTGAAAACCCATTGAAAACATTTAATAAAAGCTTATTCAGAGGAATATAAAAATCACATAGGGTACCTAGGACATAATTTCCATATCACTATAACATCCACCAATATAAATTGAATAACCATACGGCCGATATCTATCTATGGAGCATGCAATGCAATGGAGAGCAATAACGGGGCTTACACATCATATCTTGGGCTATAATGGGGCCCAACCCGACATATATTGAGTTATAATGATCTTAAACCCATCAAAATATGAGCTATAATGATCTTAATCCATTATATACAATGTCTAAGGAACATGAATGAATTAAAAACTTTAAAAAGCTTTTATATCCACGAGAAAAATGACTATCATATCTCAAAATACCGTTTTTATTTAAAAATTGCTTTTAAAACCAATGACATAATAATGAAACCATTTACATAAATACAATCCATTAAAACATATAAATAAAATATTTATGTAAAAAAGAGTCATTAACTTACAATATTTCATTCATGTTGCATATGTTAAAAGAATTTCATTTTATTGAATTAATCATTCCATTTTTAGAAAACATTTTAAATCATTTAAAATAGTTATTTTTGAAAAAAATTGTCCCATAACACGTTGAATATTTTTAATTAAATTAACATCATAAACTAGTAATTTTCAAATAAATAAATCTATAAAATAATTATAAACCTATAAATGAATGTGAATGTTTAAGGAGAATAAATATTTAAAACATTTAAAATAATGATTTAGTGAAAGAATGCATTACACTGGTTCAGAAAAATAATGTAAAATATATATGTTCATTAATAATAATAAAAAGTTATATAATAATATTTTTGAATTTTTTTTAACGTTTATTACCACTTCTTATCATGTAATAACAATTATTTAATTATGTTTGTTCATGTCTGACATTTTGATGATATTCGTTACATGAGTCCAAAGTGATCATGGTACGATGTCAATAGTGAAACTTGTCTTAAGTAAATCATATAAAGAATTACATTTTTTACATAATAATAAATTTTATCCATCAACTATAATTTTAAATTAAATAATTTATTTATGGCTATGAAAAATGAATAATGTTATTATCATGGAGATGGTATGTCGTACATACAAATGAGTAATGATGCCATTTTTCAATGATCATTATTGAAATAAGGTAATTATTATTTATAACAAAATGATGGTCATAGAATCAATAATTTTATATTTGTCATTCAAATTTACTTAAATATATTATCATGTGATATGGATATTAAAATGTAATTACAACGTTTTATGGATGTGATTGTTCACAAATACACATAAACATTGTTTTCATTGTTATGAGCATGGAATTTAAGAAATTAGTTAATATATAATTCAATTATAATGATGAATATGTCATGAAAATCATATTTAAAAATTAATTTCATCATTATAACTAGTAATTAGAGATGGTGATTCAAAAAATTATATCGGTTCACAGAATTGATAGTTCACACACACCCATGAATGATTAATTAATTTCTCATTTGTTGAGATTGGTGTTGGATTTTTGAGATTATATTAAAATAATTAAATCTCATTAAATTGAATATAATAGAGTTATTATTTCATCAAGGTGTATTAATATTTGAATTATGTGAAAGAATAAATAAAATAGAAACACTTAATTAAAACTGATACCTCTCTTTCTAAATACATCATTTTATTAATACCAAAACACATCTAGGGTGGGGTTTATGCTTAAAAAATGGCCTATAAAATGTAGGTATAAAATATGAGAAGGAATTTTAGAAGATCATGGATGATAAAAATGAGTTTTTTTGTGTGAAGAAAATAGAATAATCTATACCCTTTTATTGGAGAGTGGAGGGACACATTTGAAATATTTCAAAATATTAAATAATATAAATCAACTATCTATTCCAAATAGATTCAAACTGATTTATTTAGAATATATGATTATTGTTTCTTGAATACCATTAATTGGATGAAAATTTGATAATTTATTTCTATTTTTTCACCAATTTCTATTTATTTTAGCCATTATTTTGCATTTTTAATTCACACTGTGATATTATGTAATTGAAATTGTGAGGGTAAATATAGATATAATAAAAAGCTAAGCGATCAATAAATGAGTCATTAATGATATTTTTAAAGTTGTCCCAATTATGTTTTTTTTGGATATTTTTTTTATGAATTAATATAATTTAATAAAATTTTATTGATTTTAAAATGTAATTAATGCCAATTTTTAAACTATTTAATATTTAACTTTCTAAAAATATCATAAAAACATTTATCATCAGAAAAACAATATAAAATCATCCAAAACATTTTGAAATCATCCATAAGATTCTTGGATTTCATCAATTATATCAAATTATATTTGATTTAATATTTTAAATATCATGTATTTGATTCTACCATTAATAAATCAATTACTTCATTGCCATTTTGTCGCCATTAAATTTAATTATTTATTTAATAAAAAATTATAAATAAAATAAAATAATGTATACAAAAAATTTATCTTTCTAAATAATATTTATATTACAACAAAACACTTATATATCACCTGATTATAAATATTTTACTTGTTAAAGTCCAAAGAATGAGAAAATTGATTTTTCGTTGAGAATAAAATTATAAAGGTTATATTCTCATCCAAAATGTCATTAATGGTCTCATATATGATCCTTTAATTGTTGTCGAAGAAAAATACTCATACAATAAAATGAGTAAATGTTTTAGGCTAATACTATAATATTTATTATATTATTTTAATCTTTAATTACCTGATTCACTCTTAACTGTGGTAATTTGAAAAAATACTACTGTTACTTTTCAAATTCCCAAAAATATAATAACACAATTTACATAATTTAATCCCATAGATTCCAAATATGAAATTTTTTATTAATATTTAAGAATATTAAAATTACATTAATTAATTTTATGTTAATAACATTTACGGATCCAAAAAACAAGTTTTAAATGAAAAAACATTATAATGTTTATAATGTTTTAATATATAATTTCAATATAAATTTGATCCTAGTGAACTAAACAAGATTAAATTTTAAAAAATTGAACTAATTATTCTTTTTTTAAAATTCAAATATATAATTTAACATTAGAATAATTTTTTTTTGAAAAGATGTTTTCAATTAAAAGGCAGAATTTTTTCCTTATTCATAAAAACATGAAACATTCTGAAAAATACAAAAATTTCAACTAAATTAATGTGTGATTTTCCAAATTCAATGATTTATTTTAATTTTTTCAATTAGAATTTATAAGACTATTAATAACTAATTTTAAAATTGGGGTTCCATCAAATGGTCGTGAATCATCCTTTTTAGAAAAATATTTCTTTTATGTGTAAAATAGGATTTGTTCTTATATAATATTTAGAAGACACAAAAAATGAATATTAAAACAAATATTGAATAATATATATATATATATATAAATGTAATTAAAATAACCCAATAAGTTTTATTTTATTATTCTATAAATAAACTTGCACACATTTTAATAGTTATTCATAAAAACAATTCCATATGTTTTAAAAATGATTTTAAATTCATTTATAATTAATTTTTCCACATGAAATAATTATAAATAAAAGTGTACGACATATTATTATAATTTAATAAATACCATTAATTTCTTAAATTCTAATGACTCTTTTATAATGGTAAAATTAAAATAATAATATTTAATTGTTTATTTAAACTTGATTTTGTATATCATGTACGCTATCAAATATACTATTTACTTTTAAAAACTAGGTAGGTTATAATACCCCACTCCCCTCTAATAATGATTGATATCATAATTTGAACATGGGATCAAAATATATATCTTTTGACATTCCAAAATACCTTTATTTAAATCCCACATTGAAAAAATGAGTAATAAAACATCCACCTTAAAATAATGAATGGGATATCTGAAGGTAACCTAAGAAGACACATATTAGGGATCCATGAAGAAAAAATGGACATAGAAGAGAACAAATAACTATCATGTTCTGATGGAGAGTGATAGAGAAAATTGTTATGGTAATGTTAAAAATCATAGAACTATAAATTTGTGATCCGTTATAAGGTCATTGATTTCATAGAAAAAAATTATTCAGATATAATTTTTTTAAGATCCCTTTCATGGAGTTGCTGAATTATTTTACTAAATGGACTAATAAAATAAGGAAACATACATAACTGAATATTATTATTTCATCCTGTAATATATTCCCACCACCAACTCTTCATTTTCTCCATATGATATGTATTTAAGAAAAAAATTTCCAAATGAAGTTGTTGAATCAACTTCTTTTGAATCTTTTAATCCCCTAAATATAAACTACATATTTATCCTTCCATTAGACATTATGAAAAACAAAATGGTTAGGAAAATATTAGATAGATATCCAAGAAAATAAACTATTACGTGATGGAAAAATACATAAAACTCAATAATTCTACAATAATACAAAAATTTCAATGTATACTAATAAAAAAATTGTCCTTAAAATTAATATAAATAATAGAATCTAATATCGAAAACCAAAATTCAGGAAGATTTTGTCACAATGTCATACATGATAAATTTTATCATTTTCCTCCAAATAAAATCAGCCACTATTAATCTCTCATACCAAAAATAAAATTTCCAAAATCGAATAATCTCCAAGATATTCTAATTATTCCCATAAATTATCCAAATAACCTTATGCTTACAATGAAATCATATCATCTTACAAATTATTATTTTACCTTTTCTTCAAATAAAATACTATAGAATTTTATTTACCTTGATCAAAAATGATTCCTTAAACAATGAAAATCATCTAAAATAACATTCATCAAATAATCACTGAATAATTTTCCAATCCCAATGATATTTGTTCAATAAATGATACATTTCTAAAATCATCCTTTTCTTAATCCATCAAATAATTTGACTAAAAAAAATAAAAATTCAAACTAATAAAGAATTTACGTAGCTAGTGGTTGGGGATGCAACAATGTCAACCTTCAGTAGTGGGTTCAAAAATTGAGGTGTTTCCAAATGTGATGGGTTTTCACTCATCATATGGGATTCCCTATTTCTAAAACTGTATAATTCATTTAACATTCCGGAAATATGATAAAATCATAAAAAAATTGAGTTAAAAATACCATTTGAAAACATAAAATTTCATAACAAAAAATATATCAAGGGTTTATATGAAATTGAATATTTGACTATACAAAAAATAATAAACCAATGATTATATTCGTATCTCTTAAGAACACATCCAAATATCCAAATTTACCCAAAACCTACACTAATACCAATTTTAATGAAATTGACGTACACATAACTTATTCTACTGACTATTGACTATATGTATTTTATTTCATTCCAAAAGGATTATACGTTATCGTGTTTTAGAAAACTATGACCTACACAAACATAGTAAAACTATATATTACTGGTGGATACTTACACCAAGTATCTAGATTTTCTCCAAAGGAATCAATTTTAAAATAAAACATGACTTTATTTCAGGACACATATTTAGTAATTTAATAATGAAATATTCATTATCCTTATAAATATTAATAACTATTAATAAAATTAAAACATGCTTTGTGTTGGAGAAGATCAATGAGGGACATATGGAGAGTAAATAAATACTCCATCAAAAACCTGGAAACCCATTAATGGACATTTTTAAAAAAAACCATTTAAGATGAATTGAAAAAATCCCATAGTTTACTTTGGACATTATTAATATATATATCTTATATTGTCCCTTAAAAATGTAATGGCCTTATGGTATATTCTATCATTTGATAACGTAATACATTTGACGGCTATAATGGGGATCACACGTCATATCATGGTCAATAATGAGCTCAACTTGATATATGTTGAGCTATAGTGGATCTAAACCGGATATATCATGAGATATAATGGGGATCAACCCATCATATCTTGAGATATAATGGTATTGACCCATAATATACAATTTCCATGTAACATATCTCGAATGAAACCATTCAAAACACAATCAATCTCATGAGAAAAACGCTATCAAACCTGAAAATAAAATTTTCATGTAAAAATAAACTTTTAAATCATTGTTGGGAAAACATCCATGAAGGTATCATTGAATCATTTTTGAGGAGATTGTGTTTGTTAACCATGTGGGCATACTTGTTGTGCTTGTTAAAAAATTAGAAAATGATGTTAAAATTATTGACAATGAGGGTTTATATAGTGAGTTTTCGAGCTTAAGAGATGTTGTTAACCATCCTTTATTGACAAAAGAATCTTGACAAAGTAATGAATTATCTATAGGGGGTTCAAAAAGAGTAGATATAAGGTGGTGTCATTTTTTAGAGGCTTGGAATGTTGTTCGACATATGTTTTTCGAGATCATAACATCAAAATATGGAAAAGGAAATAGGGGTGCCCATGATTTGGTTTGGGCATGCAAGGGGACTAAGGAGATAAAGACTAGGGTGGATGGACATTCACGCTAGGAGGAGACGTGCACGATGGCGCTCAGGGTGTCCAAAATTCCTATAAATAATGGGATACCCCTCCTCTGTTTGTTTAATGCTCAACACTTAGGGAAAATTTTATCCCCATTCGATCATGTGGTTTGGGCGTGCAAGTGGTAGATTGGCCGCACAAGTATAATGATATTTATATGTTGCACGCCAGTTGATACTTGAGGGGAAATATTGATTATGGGTGTAAAAGGGTGTGATTCATCCTACTTATGAGTTGAAAACAGATTTTCGTGAAAGTTGTTAAGTTAAACTTGCTCTCCAGGCTTGTAGATGTGAACCAGTTGGTAGTTGTGTGCTAATATAGCTTTGGGTATAAAAGATGAGAGTCTCCCCTATTTTACATTGAAGAAGGGAGTGTCTCTCAAGTGGATTGGTGACACCTGTGCACCAGGAGTTGATTAGCGTGCTAGTCATTCTAGGATTTTGCGAATGTTTTAAGATTAATCGGTACACCCATGGTAATGTTGTATTCAACAATGGATGAAATAAGAACATCAATAGAGAATCTACATAGAGATGAATATGAATTCATTTGTGGTAATTAAGATACATACAGGTCTATAAACTGTGAGTGGAACAATTTTTCAGTAGTGAGAAAATTATGTGGAATAAGGTGATCCTTTCTACCGGCAGCGATCCAAAGAGATAGAAATAGGGAGTGACCCTTCGGAAATTAGTTACCTAACCCAAAACATTGTAAAGGCAATGATCCTGGGAATAAATGTTATCTAGTTTGAATATGTTAAGTTGGTAGTGATCATTAGTGGATTTGGTATATGGTACATCGTCATTGTATTCTCCTTGGACATGGCCTAATAAGGGTGAACGAAGTAAAAATCACTATGTCTACCTATTTTATTCATTGCATTACATCCAAAGCATCATCATCAAATATAGAATGAAAAAATAAGACCAAAAGTTTAACATAAATACAAAAAAAGTGTCACATATAATAAATAGGTCAAGATCTAGGGGAATGGATAATTTTGAAAAGAACATTTATACCCTGATTCACCCCCTTCCCCCCCTCTTAGTGTATCTTGGCACCTTTTGGTCCAAACAACCATTTACAATGTAATGAAACCATTTTCATCTAAAATAACATTGAGAATATATAAATAAAACGTTAATGTAATAATGATTCAGGAAAATAGATAGTTTCATTCATTCTATATATGTTAAAAAAAATTCCATGTTATTGAAACGATCATTCAATATTTTAAAAATCATTTTAAATCATCTCAAATTGATTTTTGAATCATGTTTCCTGATAACACTTTTGAACATTTTAATGAAATTATCATTTTAAAACATTAATTTCTAAAAAAATAAATTAATAAAACAATTTTTTAAACCTGGATATGAATTAGATCACTTTTTAGGAATAAATCTTTAGGACATTTAAAACGATGTTTTAGTTAAAGAGTCTTTTACCATAATTATAAAATATCATGTAAAATAATTATATTTTTTATTAATAAAGTTGTTTTAATTATTTAATTTCATTATATTAATTGTAGATTTTAATATCACATATTATCATGTTATAAAAATTAATTATTTTTTATGTCCAGGTCAGGCGTTTTGATGTTATTCATTACTTGAATACAAAATTAACTTTGTATATTGTCAATAGTCAAAGTAGTAATAATTACATAATATCCATAATAATATAAATGAAATTAAAATCACATATATAATTCAATTATAATTTTAAATTTATAAATTTATTTATGGTTAATTAAAATGAAAAATGGTATAATCATAAAGATGTTAGTTCGTACGCCCACATGAGTAGAATTTCTATTTTTCAATTATCATTATGGAAATAATATAATTATTATATTACCTTCCAAAAAATATCATAATTTCATTAATGTCATATTAATAATTGAAAAATAATTATATATATATATATTCTATGTGATGTAGTGATTAAAAACAAGTCACATGGCTTTATGGAGGTAATAGTTCACTCATACCCAAGAACAACGTTATCATTTTTATATGAATGGAATGTTGATAATTAATTGATATATTATTACCGTAAAATGATACATATATCATGAATTTCATATATAAATATAAATTCCATCATTGAAATGAGTATTTATGGATGGTGATGGAAAATGAATTATATCATTTCATGGATGTTATAGAATACTTCTACGCATTAACGATAAATTGATTTACCATTTTATAAAATTAGAGATGGAATTAGATATTTGTATTATAATAATAAAATATTAGTATATTGAGTATATTAGATTAATTATATAATCCTAGTGGAAGAATATCTGATGGGAGTTGAAGAATAAATAAAATTGATACACTTAATTAAAAATATAGCTCTCATTTAGAAGAATTATTTTAATTAACACCATAAAACCTATATGGTAGTTGTTATTCCTAAACTATGGAAACCAGAATGTGGGGAGGGATTATATTAAGGTATATAGGTATATCTTGATTGATTCAAATATCATATTATTTTTGTAGGAAATAAAAGAATGTGTTCCCTTTTATTGGAGAGGGTAGGGATAATATTGAAATTTAAGAAAATATTATATTAATGTAATATAATTTTCTATTCCCAATGCCTCCAAACTGATTAATTTAGAATATATGGTGATTTTGGGTTGAATAATATTCAAAAATTTAATATTTTATTTGTTTTGACTATTTTGTAACCCTGATCATTTTGTTTTAACCTTCCTTTGACATTTGAACGTCTAACCATGATATTATGAAATTTATATATTGAAGGTCAATATAATTAATATAATATCAATAAAAAATACCAATAAATGAGTAATTGATAAATGTTTTATATGTATCATAATTTATTGTCTGAATCTTGTATTATTTTGTAATTTATATCATTTAATTAATTTTTTAATATAATATAAATAAGGTCAATTTTAACACTATACATTATATGAATTTTTGAAATGTTCATAAAAACATTATATCTTAGAAAAAAACTATATTAAGTCATCCATAACATGTAAAATTCATATATAATTTTTTTATAGATTCAGTTTTATAAACTATATTTAGATTAATATTTTTAATATAATTTATATGATTCCCATCAATTAATCAATTCGTACATCTTTCTTCTATCACTATTTAAATTTAAAATTTATTTGCAATAATATTATATATAAATTACCATTATATAGATAAATATTTTATCATTATAAATAATATTTATTATAAAACATAACATTTATCTATCTGCATATTAAATATATTTTAATTGTTAAAAAACAATATAATGAAAAAAATTTACATTCCATTGAATATAATATTATTAATGTTAAATGTTCTTCCATAATTCCATAAAGAATATCATAACCAATACATTAATGTATAGTGAATAATTATATTCATCCAATAATATTAAAAAAAATTAGGGGATGTTTTATAAAATTTACAATACGATTGTTACCTTTAATTAACCAATTTACTATTAAATATGACATTTAAAAAAAATTCCTAAATTTACAAATCATATGAACAAAAATAAAATAAAAATAGAAACATAATTTGGTTCCATGGATTCCAAATATAAAATTATGTTTTTTAAAATTCAAAACATGAAATTCACTATTATTAATTTAAATGTAATCACGTATACATTTCAAGAAAACGAGCTTTTAAAGTAAAAGCATTCCAATGTTCACAATGTTTGTATATAAAATTTGAATGTGAAATTTATTCCAATGAACTAAAATGAATTAAATTATAAAAAATAACTATTTATAATATAAAAAATTTAAAATATATATTTTATCAATATGAATATATTTGATGAAAAAATTGTTTTCAATTAAATTGATTTTTATTCAATATTCTTCAAAACATGAAACATATAAAACAAATAACAAAAGGTCATTAAAATAAAATACTGAGACTCCAATTTCATATAAGAATATTATTTTTAAAAATTGAAATTATATAAGTGTCAAAAAATAGATATAAAACTGGTTCCCCATCAAATGGAAGTAGAAATTCATTTTCTAGAAAATATTTTTTTTAATTTTATTTTTCCATATATCATGACTAGAAAAAACATAAGATGAATTTTATAAATTATATTGAATATTATATATATATCATTAATATAATTAATCAAGAGTTATTTTATAATTTTATAAGGACTCATGTTTTAAGTTTAAATAGTTTTTCATAAAAATAGTTCCCTATTTATGAATTAATATTTTAATTTCAATTATAATTACTCTTTCCCCAAGAATAAATTATAAATGAATTTATAAACTATATATTCACAAATAAATTAATATTATTCATTCAATCATTTATAACTTCTATGTTATAATGATACGATTTAAATATAAAAAATTAATTTTTTCATTTAAACATGATGTGGGGTATCATGTATTCTTTCGAACACATTATTTACTTTAAAAGACATTATATGTTACAATAAGTTCTAGGATGATAGGACATATTGAAAATCTGACCAGTATTTAAATCATGTAAAATAATTATTTAAAATATATATGTGAACCATATATCATTTAAAATAAAATTTGAAATTAGTTCCCTAGTTATCCTAACCAATTATTTATCAAATATTTTTGAATGTTGTTCTAGAGATAACTCTTCTGTAATAGTGATGAAATGGGTAGTCTTGGTTAGTTGGTCCACAATAAACCATATCACCTTGATTCCATTTGATATTTTTGGGAGAACAATGATGAATCTATATTTATATTTTATCACTTCCATTTTACTATGGTATGTGGATGAAATACACCTTTTGTAATTTTTCACTTCTCCTTTACATTTGGACACACCAGGCATCTTGTAGTTTAGTCCAAAACCACCCATTTCATTTTATACAACCAATAATGAACATGACTGTTCTTATGCATTTTATTATTTCTAAATTTTATATATAATGTATATCTATGAGAATTATAAATTATATCCATATTGATATTTAGGATTGAAGGTACACATATCCTTTTACAAAACTTAATTGAATCCTCTTGACCAATATTTAACTCTACAATCATCCCATTGTTTATAGGAAAAATCATCTTATATATAAAATTATATTATCTTTAATATATGAAGATAAAATATATTTTTTATGGTTGAAAAAAAATATGGGATAATATTCAGGATTTCACGTCATTTATTTATTCCTATGTCCATCATTACTAGGTCCTTGATCAACAAATATCCTTAAATCGCCATTATTTCCATCACAATATGGTCTTTCCTAAATAATGAATTAAAAAATCATTTTATCTTCCATGGAGAAAATCAATTGAGCATTCATAGTGTTTATGGTCCTCCAAAAAACTTCTTTGTCTCATGTTAAGTGGCATTTTAATTAATATATACATCAATGTCTAGGGGTCTATGTAAAATGAACCTTTATGACAATAAAGTTAGTTACTCCACATCATCAATTAAAACAATGAATCTAACTCTAGGACATGTGTAAGATAATTATACTAATTATGATTTAACTATCTAAATTCATAGTAGATCATACTTTTATTTTTAATGAGGACGACCCAATCCCTTTCATATATGAATAACTATATATATATAAAACTTCTCTATCAGACGATAGAGTTAATAGAAGTGAAATAACTAATCCCATATTCAATTCATAGAATCATTTTTTACAGTACATTGTCCATATGAACTATGATCCATTTCTAGATAACTAGGTTAGTGGTATTTCATGTCATAAATAGTTTTTACCAAACTCTTGTAACATCCTACTAAACACTGGTAGCTATGACTCTCATTTACTATGGTAGGATGGGCCACTATTCTGCATCTTTTTTCTAGGTAGGGTAACCTGAGATTTATTCATTTGATATATTGTTCACCATGAATGAAACATTTTGAAACTATAATTTACATTTGATGAATATCAAAAATTGATACTCCATATTCAATGTTTTCAATATAACCCATAGATAATCCTCATTATAATCACAATTTTTATTATATATCATAATATAATATTTAAAAAAACTATGAATTTATCATGGTATTCTTTAAATACTATATTCACCAAATAAAAAATATATATAATGTGAATTATTCAAGTCAATGGGAATAAAAAACATAATTATCATATCTTGTTCAGAATATAGTGTTTAAAACATCCACTTTTTACAATCATAATCGATGATTCCCAAATACTAGGAAAATATTGGAGTTTAATTAATCCCTTCGAAGCTAAAAAAATAAGTCATTAATCCATTGGAGAGGGTACTATTTCTTAATCATGATCCTATTATGTTTTCTCTAATAAATTCATAGCAATATTGTCCAATTATGATTCTTTAAAAATAGAATAGGATATCTCATGGGATTCCCACTTTCAAAGATAAATACCTTCTCTAAAACATCTTATTTTAGTTTCTTTCACTCATACAACTCAACATTATTCATTATATATAGGTTCATCTCAATAATCAGGGATCCTGGTATGAGTTCAATGGATAAGTCTACCTATCTTTCTTGGGGTGGTCTATTTAAATATTCCAGAAATACATTAATTTCATTCTAATCGATGTGGAAATTTTTTATCCTTATATTATTACTTATTTGTACCCCTTAAACAATCATCTCAATAAATAATTTTATTGGTAGTTCGTTTAGAAAAAATCTAGGTCCTGATATATTAACATCGAAAATAAATATATTTTAACCAATCATCACTACTAAAATTTCATTTTAGTTTCTTTTATTTAGTGAATAATACTTTGAGACTCATTCCATACATAGTATAGTGTGAGATCCCATAATGTAAATTACTACATGATCTGGGGTGAGATTTTACTCACAATAGTTAATAATAGTGTTTTTTTACACTGATAATACTATAATAATACCTCTAAGAGTCTTGACTAATGAATACAAATCAAGAAACCTATGAATTTATTCTATATTATTTAAAAATATATATAAAATATAGAACACATAGAACCAAAATCAATTAAGGAACTTTCTATCATTTATAGAAAAATGAGTGTACTTTCCAACACATTATTTGGATCCTCTACTTTGTCTACCATGATAGAAAATTACCATCCATTAGTTTTTACATGTCAAGGCCTAATCACTCCATGATAGATCTGAGCTATCTTCCCATCTCATCCAAACACGTATCTCATTACCCTACAATGTAAGATGATACCAGAATGATTCTTCCCACATTTTTTACTAGACTTAAGTGGAACTATCATTCCTCCTCTTATTTGATCAAAATTATTCCATGAATTTGGATCCATTTATTTATATTTTTAATTTGAAGAATGTGGCCATTGTGTCTCTCTATAATTTAACTAAACATTCATAGAACTCCTTAATAAATTAGTATTTCTTTTATTGTATATATTTGATAATTTTCATTATAGATAGGGTCTCATTCCACAGAAGAATCTAACAAAAATCCACCTAGGATAAAAAAATGTATCGATTTTTATCGAGAAGGTATTTTTAATTTTAATTTAATTTAATTAATTTTATTCATATTCATCCTTCTTCATCTCCATTAATTCAATATACATTTTTTCACGTCGAACAAGAAAGAAAGATTTTGAAAAAGATTCCCCATAACTGTTCATAGGCCATATCTTCAATCTACTTTAGTGGATTTGTGTTTTTATTAATTTTCCACAATATATTAGCTTATAATTATATGTGTTATACTTTTAGGGTGATTATATTTATCCTTGAATAGTGTAGTACATAAGTGAACTTTTTTATATGGGTGATCTATTTTTTTGGAAATAAATGGAAAATTAGATCCAATAAATGATGTCGGTCAAGGACACATGATGAGAACAACTAAATATAGTTCCATTCATGGAGAATTTGTTTTATCAACAAGATTCAACTTATTATTTTTATCATGAGATAGATTATTCATTATCCTCTTGTTTTCTTCAAATATATATTTAATCAGATGGTTGTTAGTGCATCAACTGTTTCACTCA
Source organism: Viscum album (assembly GCA_963277665.1). Classification (NCBI taxonomy): domain Eukaryota; kingdom Viridiplantae; phylum Streptophyta; class Magnoliopsida; order Santalales; family Viscaceae; genus Viscum; species Viscum album. The sequence goes on along the minus strand of OY728143.1, from coordinate 265,363,538 downwards.
TCAGTTTCTTGGTTCCTCTTATTTCCTTCCATTATTAAAAAAATAAGAAACCCTTATTGAGACATGTTATTATATGATGAATCTTATAATATTAAATAGATTTTATATCAGAATAAATAATTTCATAATGCTTTAGTATTTATAAAAAATTATATTTTCTATATATCATTAAATATAGTTTATAAAAATCATGCGATTAAGAATACATATCCCCCAAAATTATAAAACCAGAATAGAAAACTGTCTATTTTTCAAGGACCCAGACGAGATCATGTCTAGATTAGTATGGTTTTTTTGGGGTCGTTACACCTATGTAAATATTTTCTAGGGACATATCCAATTTCAGTATCTAGAAATAGAGTTTATTTAATGGAAACCCCTCACATAATACTTCACCAAAATTCCAAGAAATTTTGTTATATATAGACTTATACCTTTGGTTCATACTAATTTTCCCAGGTCCTAATTTCTGTAGGAAATTAAAAAAATCATTGGATAGTAATTATTTAATCCCTCCTTTTGATTATATAAAGGTTTCATTATATGGGATAGAATATATCTTCTTTTATTATTTAGTTTCATTGAAATTTGTAACATAATACTTGAAAACATAAAAAATTTATCTAATCCATGTAAAATTCATATTAATGTGTTCTCAATATGTTAATATTACTATATCTCATATCACGGGGAAATACATCATTTGAATGGGTGGTCGTGACCCATGTAAGGGATTAAGAAAGGGAGACATTTATAATGTTATCGTGCTGAATATCTATAATATCAGGAGGTATAAAAATTTAACAGAATCAGGAGGTGAAAAGGCATATCATAAGAAAATAACATGAAAAAAACATGGAAATGAGGATACATTATTTAAATTATACATTCATATGAATATCACCATGTATTATCATGATGGTGCCATAAATAAAAATTTCTATGGTTATTCACAAAGGTATAATAATACGTACCATCTAGATAGACTAATTCCTTACCAAATAAATTGGATCACTACAAGAGTTCACACATCATATTTATTAATTAAATTTATAATTATATATTATAATATACATGTTATTTAATAAACCATGGAGAATAAAGTGGGAGTTTCTTATCAAATTCATAGCATTCAAAAGTGCTTAAAGACATGCTAATTTAATCATTAGTCACCTAGATAATGGAATGTGGGTCATATTTATCAAAATAACCCTACATATGTATATAATGTATTAAAATATAGGTCAATAGTCATGAATAAAGAACAGTTTTGGGTTTTCATTACATAATAATTTATATAATAGTTGGAAATTAAGATGTAAATTTGGAAGCATGAAAGGTATATAAAGTAGATTTAGAAAAGGGTAAAATGAGATATGATTGACATATATGAAGGATAAAACATTATTTTATATATAAATATATGATAAAAATAAGAAAAGTAATTAAAACGCACTTTATAAAACATAATAAAAAATATTTACGTGAATGGAAAAAAAGATGCTAATAATTCCATTACATTGAAGAGTTTCTCCTAAATCATAATAATTGAAACTAGGGGAGTCCAGAAAACTTAGAGGGAAACATTGGGAGGTTAAATAATGATAAATTCTTGTATTCTGGATTAGTAGTAATAGTTAGGTGTGAAATTGCTGGGTATTTGTACGAAAATGAGAATAATTGTATAATAATTTATAAATATAAGTATTTGAAGTATGGGTTGTGGAGAAGGAGAATACAATGTCTTACCCATGGTGTTTTCTTTTAGTTTTCAAAAATTTATAAAATTTAATTATATTTAATACCCTTATAACTAAACACTATTATTTTCATATGGAGTATAATATTTTCGACCAAAAAATAATTTTAGTGTTAAATTGTTAATTTTTGACTTTGGAAAGTCACTTATAGGTATAAAGATTGATTAGAATCCATTATAATAATTAATATTATTAAAGTAACAATTTTTGTGTGGATTTTGGTAAATTAAATTTTATATCATTATGAAATATATATGGTTTCATAAAACACACCTAAAATATAAAGCATTATTATTGCTATTTAATTAAAATATAAAGTATTTTAAGAAATTTTAAAAAATTCCCTCTAATGTAATTTTGATGTGTTGATTTAAAATATATTATCTATCTTATCAAAATAATTTATTAAATATATGAATCATAAATTTAAAATATAAAAATACCTATTTTTTGAAAAATAGTAGTTTTAAACCGAGTCATGTTTCTAACACTTATAAAATTTCCCAATACATTATAATATTATTTTATCATATAAATATAAATTAGACTGTGTTCAAAAAAAATTTATAACAAATATTCTTTAGATTAACTGAATTTATTAATAAAGTGTAAACATAATTAAAAAATAAAATTTTAGATTGTTTTTATCTAGGATTCTTTTTATCAAATTGGTATTACATTAACATATATTATATTAAATAATGTTTTCATAAAATGGGGCTAACTGAGAAACCATTTTATTTAAAAAAATCTCAGATCATGTAACTGAGGAATGGACATGTAACCCCTTATTAGATTTATGTATTCCCTAAGGGTTAGGTGTATGATGATGGTATTTTCATGTTGTGGATAAGCTGACATTAAAAATGTGGTGCTTTCAACTAACATGGACATCGCCCATATGTGATTTCATTTAGGTCTTAATTGTAGAATCATTGATGGTCTTGGTTATGTGTTATCCCCAGTGATTCTACCTTCTACCAATGTTTTAAAAAACGGGCTACAAACATCATGAGTATACCGGTTTAGGCCATTATTTATCCTTATGTATCAATTTTCCATTTTCATCACTACTTATTGAAACTAATTATAAGTATAAAATTATTACCAATGGCGATATATCACAATTTTAAAACAATATAATGTCAATATTACTATTCTAATGGTCACATTTCTATCTATAAATACCACTATATGATTTCAATCAAATTTCAGTAAATATGATCATAATGTTCTATATTCATTTTAAATGATTTTGATTTTATTACGAATGTTTTGTTTTATTTATATAGTGTTGGTCATGGGGAGATCATTATAGTATATTTGGGAATCCATATATTTCCATTTTATCTTTTATATTTTATTTTCTTTTAAATATTATTGTTTCAAATTTTCATTGGTTTTGTAACTGACTAATTTGAGAATATTTATTAATGTAATAAGGTTTTGTTGGTTCCTCTATATATTGCATGTGTAAAATGTTATAAAATAATGAAAATATTTTCTCAGAAAACAAATATCATTTAAAATGATTTGGTCATTACAAAATGGGTGATTAGTTACATTGGGGATCACTTTAGAGAAATTTTCTGAAAATCATACTTATAATTCAATATGGAAATTCAATGTATTGAATAACACAATAATATTATGGATATATAAATATTATATCGGTCTTCTTGTAATAAATTTTATTTGTGAATACTATATGTCGATGTGTGATTTGGAACAAATATAAATACAGGTAGTAACCCTAAAATAATCATTACCAATATAAAATTAGTAAAGTTAATGGAGGTAAAATAGATTAATTGGGTTCTAAATGGATACAATGGACAATGTTGATATTTTCCAAACTATAAACCTAATGGGATTGGGAATCATACCCAAAACATAGTGTAAATCATATCCCAACACCCTCAAGAGGTAAGATGAAATTAAAATAATTCTTATATCTAATAAAAAACATATAAATAGATGAACTATATTAATTCATTGATGAGGAAACATATAGTCTCACTTTGTGGTTCTTCTAAGTTTGTGTCTTCTAAGTAGTGGGAGTATTCTATAGATTGGTAATTTTCAATCAATATTGCTTTAAAAATAAGATGTTCATTCTATGAACTTATCTGTAGCATAGCTTTTCTTACCAATAGTGTAATCTCATTAATAATACAGTGGTAATGGAGGATTTCATTTAAATTGTATTATAGGAGTTCATGAATTATTTTTCAATTAATATTTTTAACTAAACCATTCTAATACAATTCATCATGATTTTTCTAAGAATAATAAAATGAGGATGAATATATTACTTATGAGCCTAAAAATATATGTCTCATAGTATATAAATAATTCTTTATTACTAACAAATGTAATATTTAATGGATCATTTGTGTCCTAAAAACATGAATTTAAAATTAATTTGATATAATAGATTCTAATACCTATAAATAAGTATTAATATTTAAATATATGGATAAAATAAAATAAGGATATACTTTTTATTTTAGAGAAAAAATAATTAATAATTTAAATGAAATAGTGAAATAAATATTACATGGTGGGATGATAATTAGATGCCTACATGCCAAATGTGTGGGTGGAATCACCAAATTTTTTTCAAAAGGTATTGTACAGTTTCTCAAGTATGGAAGGGTTGGACATCAGGATCCAAACTATCCATAGTTTATTATGTGGATCCGACACTCATACACATATATATCTCATCAATAAGGAATTAAACCCCTTTTTGGGTTGTTAGCTGTAGTTGGAGACCACCAGCTAGATGGTGGTGGCTACTTGGTAATAGGTGTATGTTAAGAGAATACCTACTTGCCTAAAGGTGAAATCAACTATCCAATGGACTTCTACATTATATTCTGTAGTAACCTGGACATACGAGATCTCTACTTGTTCCCATCAACAAGTTGGTGGACCCTTAGAGACTCACTAATGACACAATAGGGTGTGTATGTCATAAAGGGATATTATGTTATTTTATCAGAATATATTATTTAATTCCTCCAACCCAATTATATATAAAATAATATATTTTTTTATGAATAGATTGTCGATGGTGAAAATTATGGTTATCTCCCTCTTCCAATTTGTTGATCTTCATTCGAGTGGGAATCTTGGATATTTGTTGGCTGTAATCCAGAACTTGGAATCCTTTGAAATCAATTTCTTTCTATTGTTTTCCCAATTCTTGATTTGTAACGAGAAAAGTACACTGGATCTCAAAAGTAAAAATGAATTAACATTATTTCCATTTGTTAAAGGATCATTAGTTTTTTATCTATTCCTCTTTGATCACCAGTCCAGAAAAATAGTATGTTTTCATCTATAATGGCGTTAGTGTCTCTTATATATAGTATATCCCCATGCATTCAAGAATGTTCATAATTTTTTTATGAAATTTGTGATTTGAAATACATTAGTGGTGAATTTATTTTTTTATGTACCTGGAAATTATTTCTAAAAAGCATTCATATTGAATAACATTTTGATGCACATGATATGTTTGGTAAAATTCAAAATGGATATTTTAAATTGAGAATGTGTGATCAATTAATCAATGTGGTTTTTATTTATTATATGAATTATTTTACAGAATAAATGGGCATTACAATGGAATGTATTTTCCCTATTAAATTTTATTAAATTTTAAATTTGTTTTCTTAAACATAATTTTGTTTTTATTTCTCATTTTAATTAAGTAAGGGTTTGTAAAAAACAGTACATATTGATTCATTAGTGGATAAATATATGGTCATGGTATGTGACTATTATGTAATAGAGCTACTGAGTAGGCATTAATATAGAATTCAGGTTCACATATTCAGGATTCACATATTCTACCTAGTGTTTTTTACATATATTACTTATAGATGCTTTTTTATCATGAATTTTCCTTCACTACATTACGGTAAAAATATGTGCATGTTAAAATGATATTCTAATTTTTAAAATTTATATAGATATTTATATATGAAAATTATTATATTCATCAACTAATTCGTCATGAATATATGATCTGGTATATTTTTTTTAGAAAATGCCTTGTTTATGAAATATAATATAATGAAATATTATATAAAAAAATAATTTATTTGAAAATTTATAGAAATATTTTAATATAAAAAATAAATGATTTATTTGGATATAAATTTAATTAATAAACAGGTTAATCTAGCTAAAAATTATTCCCCATTCCATACATTGGAATTTTGGATTTTTAGCTCTATTTTTTAAATATATTTCTAATGGAAAGAGTGTCATTGGGGGAATGAATTTCATAGACCCCATTAAATTCTGTTTGGTTGGGATAATGGTTATATTATGTCATATATTTTTATATTCTTTAGGATTTTATTGATTTATGTTTTTGGTCTTCTATATGTTTACTAAATAAAATTCCTCAAGTTGTTTGGTTTTATAAATATTATTTTGATGTTTAATATATGATTTTATAAATATATTTTGTGATATTTTAAATTTTTTTCTTTTTTATTGTACCTATGTTGGAGGTGGAAATGTTACCATTATTAATTTTATGATTCCATAGTTCAAGTCTCCTTTCCATGGTGAGAGGAAATATGATTCGGGGCTTGTGGCTTGAAAATTAGGGTGACATTATTGGTTGACCGGAGTCAGTATATTTAAAATTGGTATAAAATGGTGAGATTATCATTCAATCTTGTTCTAATTCATATGTATCGTCATACTATGTATGGGTTTAATTGATTTATTATAGATTCAACTATTTTAACATGATAAATACTATCCAAGTGTAACCATCATACTCACTTATCTAAAAAGAGAGAGTTACAAATAGAATTTTATGGTTCTATTATATCCCCATTTATTGTTTTTTTCCTTTCAGGAATATCTTATACGAAAAAATTATCATAATTGAATATATTTGTGTTTATATATTTTTATTCACTCATATTATATATAATTTAACTCTGTTATGATTAATATATTTTACATTTAGAGTTGAATATTTTATGAAACCCCCACATACGAATCCTCTAACCATCATTAATTTTACAAAATCAACAATCATAATTATTTATACATTGGAACAACTACCCATTATTGATCTACAATAGAGGATGGAACATGGTTTATAATTTAGTAAGAATAATCCACTAAAAATTCATAGGTACAAGGAAAAATAATAATTAGATTAATGGGTTAATAATATTGATGTGATTTTATACATCATCATTACTCATGATGCATCCATGGTTAGTTTCTCTACTAAAATGATTGAAAGGATTGGGTGGAAGTGGATGGAATATATTATGAAATATACATTACATTAATATATCATCTAGACAATATTCTTAAAATAATATAATCAATAATTCAATATTGATATGCTGAGAGTGGTGAGGCCACGAGATTAAATTACATTTTTTAGAAAGATAATTCATTCATAAAAACTTCAACATAGTTTTCTAAAATGATACAACAATCACTTGAGCATGTTAAAAAAATTTATCTCAAGGAATGGAGAGTAATATGGGTTTTAGAAATTGTAAAATATATATTATAATTTTCATATTCGTACCAACAGTTATTGAGTTTGTAGATATGAACTCTAGGGTTGAGTAAGATAAAACATAGAATATATGGAACATTGGATAATTTTTTATAGTAAAAAATTACCATAGATCATTTTAATACAATAAGAAGAAGCTGGGTGACTAGTTCTAAAGTAGTGGTATTGGTGTATGTTAGATGTTAGGGTAGATCCTGGTTTTCGATTACTACAATTCCATAATGGTAAGCCACAAACCATATTGCATGGAATCACCAATGGTATTTCATGCAAGTGGTAAATCTATTCATCCATGGCATTTATGTGAAAGAGAATCCCAAAATTTCAAAAATAAATTCATATACACCAAGGGATTTGAGTTGAGATATGAAATAAACAAATTAGTACGATATGAACCTAATATAAAGGTTTAATATGAGTATTTAAGGAAAGGGTTTGATGAGGTTAGACATATGTATTCATCAGATTTGACACTAGAAGAGTCAAATGAATGAGGGATTACCAAGATAAGAATAATGTTTATTTAATATTTTATGGTTTTGGACTTATTTGAAACTACATTAAATCATTATCGACGATTATTCATTCTTTATGTTTACATTAATAGCTTATGCCTTCCATGATGAATATTTTGACTCCCATGGGATAGATGTTACAGTATGGTCTTCAATTTATCAAATGTAAGGTGAGGACCATTTACTATGAAAAATTATGAAGCATTTTAGTTGTTAATCGAGAAATCTTATATATCTAAAATTGAATATATTTTTCTGTTTATATAAAAATCGCATATTGATGGGTTTTTGTCACCACTCATCTCCCAGGGCCCATGTCGTGACTACCCCATTTCCACCTTCCAAAGGCCAGGGGCTAGTGACAAGCACTGAAAAGAGTATTCCCTAAAATGGGAAGGCATTGCCTTTATAAACTAGAAACTCACCCAAACCAAGCACACAACAAGATACAAGAACAAAGAAAACTATATAGTAAATATGGTTTTTATAGAATGTATAGGGGAAAGAAAAGAATCCCAACTAAAATGTACATGTAAAACTGGGAAGTACGTGTAAAACTGAAAACAACCCATGTGAAAACCCACTAAGGATCCTACCTGAAGGGCAGGTACTACTATAGAACGGTCATCTCTTTGGATCTTCTCGTCTAATAACCATCTCTGATCAGTCTCTAGTCCTAGTACCATCATCCATAGTCAACGTTGTATGTCGTCTCCACAAGACACAATAAGGTGCAGGTGTAGCCCATCCGGGGGTGAGTATTACAATACACAGTAGGGAACCTCAGACCCCCGATGGTATCTCAATTCCAAAAATAATAAACCAAAAATCATGGAAGCGACAATCCACACTACTTAGGTATATGCTAATACATATACCTATGTCATCAGTTTATACTCATCTCACATAGTAGTGAAGAATACCACAATTGTAACACCCTGAAGGTAGAAGTACCACACAGATAACACCATGACGGTAGGATTACCACATAAGTAACACCAAAATTATAAAAGGCTCAGCTCACATAGGTATAAGTGATGTATAGAAGTACATATGATTAGTCGTGAAGATAGATCTTCTTATTCTGTCAAGAGGCACTACTGCAGATTATACGGAGTCTGAACCACACCGGATTAATAGCTACAAAACCCCACAATAAACCACATATGATATGACCCACACATGATCATTATTTGCATGCCCACATAGGATTGCTGAGCGCTGACCCACACATGATCAGTATGCGCATACCCACACAAGATTGCTGAGCGCAGACCCACACATGATCTAACCCACACAGGATCGGTATGCGTTGACCCAAACAGGATCAATGAGCGCTGAACCACAAAGGATAGATGGGTACTATCCGCCACAATTACCCACAAGGGGTCTGACCCTGAGAGATTTGATAGGTAACTAACCTCCGTATTATCCATATCCAACATCTGACTCACTGCCAACCAGTGGATTCCTCACAATCGGTAAGATTGATTTCAGCAGAATCTATCCCTCAAGATATCAGTCGTACCTAGAAAACCACAAAATCCCACTGAGATGTATCAAAAGTTATATCACATCATAATGGACCCAACAAAATAGATAGAGCGTCAATCAGATGCCCAGTCTGTAAGTTATTAGTGTTTTTGCTCCAGGGCCTAGTTGGATTCGGGGTTCGATCGACCTTAGCCATACAACAACATTTTCCAAAACTCATGTAGATTATACCAAAAGTACCTTCTCGATCCAAGGACTTGGTTCCATAGACTGTTTGTCAAACAGATGCATGATTCTCATGATATGGCCAAAAAGGTGAAAATGGGTCTGGATGGGCCGTGGTCCGGCCCGACCCACGAAGGGGATGGCCCCGCCCGACCCGAGCTATGCTGGGCATGACCCGGTGGAACATCCTGGTGGTGAGGCCCGCTGGGGTGGCCTATGTTCGGGTGGAACGTCGTGGTGGGGTCCACCCTAGATGATGCCCGGGAGGGAGGCGCCACCCAGGTCACTCGAATGGCCAAAGGGCCATTCAGATTTTGGAAGAAGGACACACCGGAGCGGGTCCTACTTGGTATGGCATATCACTCTAGTTTGGAGGCTGGTCCCCCACCTCCCATTGTCATGACGACACCACTGTCCTCCATGGTCGGCCGGGTGTCAGTCGCCCTTTGGCCTCCGTCCCGACCAAGCAATCGCGGCCTCTTTCTCTAGCGGCACGGACGCGCGCCGCTGCTCTACTACATGGCCAGTTGGACGCTGGATACCACCTTGATCTGCCGTAGCCGATGGGCCATGGCATCCCTCTCAAATGGTGGCACAGACGCACACTGCCACACCTTCCTCGCGACCAACCGAGTGTCAGCCTCCACCTTGTTCCTTGAGCCATCCCAGATTCGTTACAAGCTTGAAAATTATGTCTCTCATATATTAACGATCCTCGGGTCGAGGGCACCACGTCCATATGTCGTGCTCAGCAAAACATCATGTTTCCAACATTATTAAATATTTTTCATTGAAGAAGGCACGAAGAATGAAGGAATATTAAAAGATAATAGGCAAGGTATAAGTGCGAGACGATGACCATGTTAGTTTGGAAATTGTCGTTCTGAATCCAAAATATAAGTAATTATCAAATAAATTCAATAATAATTCAAAATAAACCCCCATCATTAACATTAATTAAAGATGTTTCAAGGGAGGAGATGATTTTGGTTATATCAGTGTTCATTGCTCCCACACCACGCTCCCGATCCAAGCTCATGCGTCATCCTCATTCTTGATCTTGGGACGTTCTTCATTGGAATATGATCCTCCAAATGATCTCTCCAAGGTTCTCCTCTTTTTCCAACCTTCATTCCCCGAGAGAGGTGAGGTGCCAAATAAATAAGTTATGTTATTAAAACCAATTAATGTTGGAACATTAATTATGATAAGGTTGGAACATTATGATGGGAGTATTTCAAAGGATAACTCACATTAATGTGGGAGTTCAGGGGTCATGTAGTCCCCACGACTAAAATATGGTTCATTACATTATCCACACCTCATGGATTTTCACCTTTGAAATCCACAACACAGTCTAGTGAAACAAATAGGTGGTACTGAGTATGAATCTGAGCCTCCCGCTCCCATGTAATCTCATAGAGGTTCTTGTGCTGCCAACAAACGCGCACCAGAGGTATTAACCACCGATGAAGGACTTTCTCTTGTCGATCCTAGGTCTCCACTAGAAGCTCCAAAAACATCTCCCCATCAATTATTTCCAGCTCGCCCTAGTCAATGATGTGCGAATGATCATGTACATATCTCATCAACTTGGATAAGTGGTAAACATCGTGCACCCAGTGCAACATAGGTGGAAGAGCTATGCGGTAAGCCACCTCAAAAACTTTGATGAGGAATTGAAAGGGTCTGATGAACCTCAGTGATAACTTTAATCCTTGTCAAAATCATTGTAAACCTCGTCATGGTGAGACCCGTAGAATGACATTTTCACCATCCTAGAACACCAGATGTCTCCGTCTCATATCAGCAATGGATTTATGTCTACTCTGTGCTGTCTTCGTCCAATCCTGGATGATCTTCACCTTCTCTTTGGTAGCATGTACCATCTCTAGTTCCACGAGTGTTAACTCCCCTATGTTAGTCCAGCACAGAGGTGATCTACAAGGTCTTCCATACAAAACCTCGAATGGTGCCATACCGAAAGAGGAGTGATAGCTGTTGTTGTGTGGAAACTCCACCAAAGGCATGTGATCCTCCCAGATGCGGCCAAAATCAAGGACTCAAGCATGTAGCATGTCCTCAAGGGTATGAATAATCCGATATATCTGAACATCTGTCTGAGGATGGAAGGCGATGCCGAACTGAACCTACATTCTGAATTCCTCCTGCAACTCCTTCTATAGTCGGGAAGTGAAACGTGCATGATGATTTGAGACAGTCGTAGATGGCACTCGATGAAGCTGTACAATCTCCGACATGTAGGGGAATCCCATTCGATCTAATCATCCATGATCTCAGATAGGGAGGTAGTGGGCTAACATGGTGTTTCGGTCAACGATCACCCAGATAGAACAATGACCACAGAATGTGCATGGAAGTCTGTTCATGATGTCCATGGAAATTCTTTCCCACTTCCACTGTAGCACCACTAGAATCTAAACAAAATCTTCTGTAACATGATGCTCTGCCTTCACATAATGACATGTGAGAAACTGTGGAACAATCTCTGAAACATATTTCTTCATCCTCGGCCACCAGTGCTGACGTCGAAGGTCTTGGTACATTTTCGCCACTCCTAGATGTGCCGCTAGTGGGGACGTATGGACCTCCATCAACACATCCTCTTGTAGTGCCTCTGGTACCGTAGTTCATCCTCTAATGATATTGGCGTCATCCCCACCTTCATAAAATCCACCAGGTGCCTGTCCTTTGGATATCTGAGAAAGACGAGCCTCACTTTCATTTTCCCCAAGTTGTGCCTCCCTGACTCACTGAAGGTGTGGGGGAGTGACTCTTAGAGACTGAAGATAAGATTCTCCATCTCGATCCATATAAGATATCTATAAAGCAACTAGCTACTCCATCACCTAAAATAGAAACTGTATACAAGATCTCCTACCAAGTGCATCTGCTACTATGTTCCCCTTCCTAGGAGTATAGACAATCTCTAAGTCATAGTACTAGAGGAACTCAATCCAAAACCGATATCTTAGGTCCTGATCCATCTGAGAGAAGATATACCTAAAACACTTGTGATCAGAGTAGACTGTAAAACATTATCCCATTTAGTAATGTCACAACATCATCAAGGATAATACCACTACTGCTAACTCTGGACCATAGGTAGCGTAGTTCTGGTCATGTTGTCTCAGCTGTCGAGAACCATACACGACCAATGGTAGCTTCTAGATCAGGACACATCCAAGCCCGGTCCCTAATGAATCATAGTAGACTATGTACCCAATTCCATCCTCTGGTAGCCTCATTATTGTGGCACTCATCAGTATATGACTCATCTCTTGGAAACTCCGCTGGCATCTCTCCGACCACATGAACAGTTTCTGCTTCTTCCTCAATGCTAATAAGGGTTCCGAAACTCTGAAAAGTTAGGCACAAACCTCTAGAAGTAACTGACCAATCCAAGGAATATCCTCACCTCCATCACGCTCCTAGGTGGATCCCAAAAAAGAATATCCTAGATCATCACTGGATCCACAAAAACTCCATCCTCTGACATGACGTGTCCCAGAAAGTGGACCTCTCATATCCAGAACTGGCACTTAAAAATATTACCATAATGATGGTTCTCTCGGAGTGTGTCCCTAACTATCTACAGATGATAGGCATGATCCTCCTCCATCGCTATGTATATCAGGATGTCATCGATGAATACTACCACAAAGTGATCAAGGTATGGCTGGAAGATCCAGTTTAGGAGTCCCATTAACACTGATGGGGCTTCGGTCATGCCGACATGAATAACCAAGAACACATAATGGCAAGACAGACATATGAAGGTCGTATTATGCACATCCTCATCACGTAATCTGAGCTGGTGATAGCCAGTTCTGAGGTCTATCATCAAAAACCACAGTGCTCCCTTCAGCTGATCAAAAAGGTCGTCAATCCTTGGGTGTGGGATATTGTTCTTCACAGTCATGGGGTTAAGGCACCGACAGTCCACACAGAGTCTCAAACTCTCATATGAATTCTTTACGAACAAAATATAGGCCTCCTAAGGAGAAACATTGGGCCTAATGAATCCCTTGATCTGTAAGTTTTCTAGTTATACTCGTATTTCTCGAAGCTCCGCGTGTGCTATCCGATATGCTGGTGTATATATCTATGCCATCCTGTGGTAAAATTCGATGTAGAAGTCCACCTCTATGAGAATAGGTAGACTCGGAACATCATCAGGGAAAACATCAGTGTACTGGACCACTACTATAGGATATCCCGGACTCCCAAACTCAACCGCTCTGAGGGCAAGGCTAGACAAATGATGTCCGATCAGATGCACCCTCCTTCATGTGTTGCAAATGTTACATTCTCACCGGTGACAGAAAACCATGTTCCATTAGTGCGGACACACCGCACAATGTTCCTAATATTGTTAATATGAGCATAGACTATGGATAACTAGTCCATACACAAGATGACGCCGTAAGGCCTTGACCCCACTACTAGAAGATCTCAGCTGAAGCTCTCACCACGTAGAGTATGTTCACACTTCCAGCACCAGTGTGTAATCATCGAATCCGCTCATGTCGGAGTATCTAGATGTATTGATCGATCCAACAACTCCACCAATATCTCTGAGATCCAAATGAGGTACGAGGCAATAAATTTGTGACTAAAATTTATGTCTATATGTATTGCAACTATGGTGGAGGAGACCCAGATCATACTTCGTATCATCTATGGAGGACCATGTTCGTAGGCCTCAATTTCCTGGATCTGAGATCGTCCATGTCCCCCTTCTCCCTGTGGTCGTGGTGGACCACCTAGTGGCGGCGGCGGTATAACAAAGAATTGACACCCACCGCCTGTTGCATGGCCTACTCCTCTACCACATTCACCTCCTGCCTGCAGACCTCCTCGATCGAATCTTCACCTCTACCATGGTGGTCGCTCGCACATCTGATGGTCATCTGTACGGTAGGTTGGGCAGTCGCGAGCCATGTTACCCTACTCACCACATGAATAACACTGCGTGTTCCTCTCTGGTCCTACTCTGTCTCGAGATCCCCACACCACTGACACTATATCCTACATTCTTCTAGATATAGGTCTGATCATCGTGGCCCTCTTCATCATCTGTTTGCTACAAGCTTCCAATGAATCTACTATGTGTCGTCCGGTGGTGGGTCTCACTGCTAGTGACTACTTAGTAAAGAAGATCTCTACTGAGAGTTCTCTCTCTAACAACAACACCAACATCTGGATTCTAAGAGAAACCATCAAAGCTCTAATCTCCCATCTAAGCCCCTGCTCTATGGTACGATCCCATAATAAAGGTTCCCGCACCATATCAGTAGAGTAGTGCGAGAGGTCGATGAACCTCGTAGAATACTGATCCACGTTCATGCTACGCTACTGTATGTAAAGAAGCTTCTATATACGCAATGAGCGTAGGGTAACTGGGACAAAATCTGCACTAAAATGGCTCTCGAAGTCCCCGTAGATGGGAGTCCCCTCATCGTTAAACAAGAGCATAAATCCCCACCATCTTCCTGCTACTTCCTAAATAAGACTGGCGACAAGGATCACCATGAGTTCTGCTAGTTTCCTTAATAGTCTAAAAACACTAACCACGACCTCCATCCAGTCCTCAGCTGCCTGTGGTACTGTCCCCCCATGGATTCTCGATGGCCTCTGGCACTGGAACTCTTGCCACATGCTCAAGTGGTGTGCACCCTCTGCTGTTGGGGAAAGTGGCATTAGTTTCCCAATGGGCAGTGGTGCTGCTGGTACACAACCCAATGGTAAAACCATCGTAAGGGGTCTCTGCACTGAAGCCTCATCGCTCAATGGGCTGCCATCACATACTCCAACTAAAACCATGTTGATCTATCTATGTGGAGACATCCTAAAAAGAAACAGGTGCACTGAAGTCATTATGTTTTTACCTGGTGAGTTTACTCAAAGGTATCACAAAGAAAATTTTTCAAAAACACATACATAATCAGTGTTTTTAGGCACTGAATCAGAAATTAGAATCCATGGTCCTGGTGTATGGATACGTCGGCCTTCGCACCCATAGTGGATTCTCCAAACTAAAAACCACAATCATCACACTTAAAACTATTGCTGATTAAAATATCGGAGTCTAAGTTCTTCAGTATAACTGAAATCCTCTAATACGAATTTTTCATGACCCGTCCCCCGGGGCTCGTGTCGTGGCTACCCCAAGCCTATCTACCATAGTAAAGGGGTTGGTGACAAGAACCAAAATATGTATTCTCTAAAACGGAAAATCATTTCCTTTATAAACTACAAACTCACACAAACCAAGATCACAACAAGATAAAGCGCAAAGTAGAGAACATAGTAAACATGATTTTTACAGAATGTAAAGGGGACAAAATACAAGCCCAACTGAAACGTACAAGTAAAACTGGTAAGTACAAGTAAAATAGAAAACATATCATATGAAAACAAGCCAAAGATCCTACCTGAAGGGTAGGTATACCTCTCGAAAGGTCGTATCTGCAGATCATCTCTTCTAATAACCACCTCTTATCAGTCTCCATTTTCGGTACCCTCATCCTCAGTTAGCAATGTCCATCATCTGCATAAGACACAACAAGGTGAGGGAATAACTCGTGAAGGGGTGAGTATTACAATACTATGTAGGGACCCTGATACCCCCTAAGGTCTCTCAATTACACAAAGGATAAACCAAAAATCATGGAAGAAACAATAAACCCTAATTAGGTATATGCCAATAAATATACCTATGTTATCAGTTTATACTCATCTCACACAGGAGGGAAGAATACCACAATGGTAACACCCTGAAGGTAGAAGTTCCATGCAGGTAACACCATGAAGGTAGGAGTACCACACAGGTTACATCATGAAGATAAAAGACTCAACTCCCATAGGTATAAGTGAAGTATAGAAGCATAGATGATTAGTCACAATGCTAGATCATCTTATTCTGTCTGGAGGCACTTATGCTGATTATACAAAGTCTGACCCACACAGGATCGATAGTTACTACCCCCCTGTAATGACCCACACAAGATTTGATCCACAAAGGATCAGTATGTGGTGACCCACAGAGGATCATTGATTGTTGATCCACACAGGATCGGTATGCGCTGACCCACATAGGATCGCTGAGCGATGACCCACACAGGATCTGACCCACATAAGATCTATATGCGCTGAGCCACAAAGGATCAATTAGCACTGACCCACACATTATTGATAGGCAATATCCCCCACAATGGCGCACACAGGATCAGACCTTCCTAGATTCTATAGGTTATTATCCTCCGTATTATCCATCTCTAACCTCTGCCTCACTACCATCCATTTGATACCTCACACCCGGTGCGCTCGAGTTCCGTAGAATATGTCTCTCAAGATATTGGTCGTACCTCAACCGCTAGTAAATCCCATAGATAAGTATCGCACCAAACTATAATTTCATAAGGGACTCAACGCAATAGACGGCACGTCAATAGGACACTCGGTCTGTATATTTTTAGCATTTCCGTTCTGATGGCCTGGTTGGAATCGGGGTTCGATCCGACCCATCCATACAGAAAATTAATCCAAAATTATAGTGGAGTATACCAAAATTACCATCTCGATCCAGGGATTCTGGTTCCATAGCCGTTTTTTCAAACGGATACCTGGTTCTAATGTTACGAGGAAAACAATGAAACTGGGTCCGGATACGCCCGGGTCTGGTTCGACCTTGTCAGACCGACCCAACCTGACCCAGCTTGGGCCGACCTGACCTAGTTCAGGTCGACCCAGACTAATTAGAGTCGACCCGGACTGATCTAGGTCAGGCTCGGCTCACGAAGGGGATGACCCAGCCCATCTCATGAAGGGGATAGCCCAGCCCATCCCGCACTGGACACGTCCTACTCGTGCGACCTGATGGCATGGTTCGGTGGCATGTCCCGTTGGGGATCCCCGTGTTGCGGCCTCCAGTAAGGTATACCGTCGTGGCGGGGTCTTCCCTCAGTGATTCCCAAGAGAGAGGCCACACCCTACTCACCTGAATGGCCAAAGTTCCGTTCAGTTTTTAGAAGCAAGAACCGCCAGAGAGGGTCCTGCTCGGTGTGCCACGACCGACCAGTTCGTCATTCGGTCCTCCTCCCCCCTGCGGCATGAGAACGCCACATTCCTCCATGGCCGACCAGGTGCCGGCCGCCGTTCGGCCTCCACTGCAGCCTCCTACTCCGGTAGTGAAAAAAGGCGCCGCCGCTCCACTATGCGGCCCGCTGGATGCTGGACGCCAACCTCATCCACAGCGGTTGACGTGCCACATCCTCCTACTCAACCGACGGTGTGGACACACGCTGCACCACTTTCCTCATGCTAGCTGGGTGTTGACCACCTCTTTATTCAACAAGCTATCACGGCTTCGTTCAATGCATAAAATTTATGTCGGTCGCATATTCACGATCATCGGGTCGAGGGCTCCGCGTACATATGTCGTGCTCAACAAAACATAGTGTTTCCCACGTTATTAAATATTCCATGTTATATAAAGCACGAATAACGGGCGGAGAAAAATAGATAAGAGGCAAGGTATATGTGCCGGATGATGGACATGTCAATTTTTCCATCGTCGTTTTGAATCCAGAATATGAAGAATTATCAAATAAATTCAATCATAATCAAAAATGAATAACCTACCTTGACGTTTGTTGAAAAGGTTGCAGGGGAGGAGATGATGTTGGTGATGTCAGCATTTGTTGCTCCCATACCATGCTTCTGATTTGAGCTTGCACTTCATCATCATTCTCGACCAGGGGACATTATTCATTGGAGTATGACCTCCAAAATCTCCCTCTAAGGCTCTCCTCTATTTCCAATCCTCTTTCCCCGTGAGAGGTGAGGTTCCAAATTAATAAGTTAAGTAAATTAATCCAATTAATGTTCTCACTTTAATTATGTTATGGTTGGCAGATTATGTTGAGATGATTCTAAATGTAAACTCATATTAAAGAGGGAGTTCAAGGGTTGGGTGGTCCCCTCCACTAAATTCAAATGGGAGGTTTCAGGCTCAGGTGGTCCCCACCACTAAATTCACAATGGGAGGATTCAATTCTAAAAATAAAATAAAGAATTTTTATTTTATTTTCTCCCATGAAACGTTCGAGAACTAATTTTCACCCTCAACCTACTGCGGTCGATGTGAAGGTCTCTTTAAGAGAATATCGGCGCTGCGAGTTCAACAATGTCCTCAAATTTCAATTCCGATCACCGGTTCAAAAGTTACAAAATTCCACTTCCGCGTTTACTGAACATACCTGAATAAAAGCTCATAACTTCATTCCAGGAACACTGGGCCTCAGAATCACGCACTGTCAATTTTCATAGACTATAAATATATCCATTTAATTAAGAAAAATTACATGAAAAAATCCGGGCTTTTAAAGTTTTTTCATAAGTTGTAATTCATTTCTGTTGATAGATTCAATTATTTCCTCTAGGGTGAGTTGGGTAATATATCTAAGGGAGGAGGTCATATTCTCTATAGTTAAGAGGAGATATCCAGCATGTTATTAGTAATGACTATTGATTCTATTTTTCCAAGTAGTTTTATCCATCTTCCACCAATGGTGAGTGACTATCCTAAAAATTTTCAAGATAGTTTTTCATCTATTCATGCCTAACAAATGTCTTTTATTCTTTAGTCTTATTTCATGGAATGACTACCATTTACGCACCACCATATCACAAAACTCTTACTAAATATAAATAATTAATGTTATATTAATTGGATCATTATGATATGGTATAAATTTATCCATGTTTTTTACATTGGGAAACACCATTACTCTATCAAAATAAGGTAAAAGGGAGTCTTCAACATCATTTTGAATACAAGAAACTCAGAAAGATGATAGTTTAGAAAATTTCCCTTTACTTAACTTGATGACCACTTTATTTACCTCATGGGAGCATAATGGGTTTTAGTTTTTCATATGGTATAAATTTTCCATCTAATGTGGTTTTGAGAGGAATATATTCCAAATAAGACATCAAAAATAAGATACCTGTGTTTTTAGTATGTAGTCATGTCATTTAAACTAAATAATATGACAATTGTGCTTATAAATATAATGAATATAATCTTTCTTTGGTAATTAGATTATTTTGATATTTTATTTGTTGTTGAAATCCTTTTATAACATACAAGTAGAATCATTATAAATATTTAAATATGATCAATAGTATCCTAAATGAAAATCTAATGTACATATTGTCTTCCAATATATAATCTAGAAATTAGAAGTATAGTTTCTTGTCCATGACATATTTGAGAAGGGATTCTTAGAGGATCCAATGATTGATCTATTAGTGACGGATTTGGGGCATCCTAAAATGGGTTTCGAGATACAGAGTTTGTTGGGATTACTTTGTTATTAATGTAGTTTTTAAGGCTTATCAAATCTTTCGTATCATATGAAGTGGTTATCCCATATTTTTATTATGATTTTTTAGAAATATATGAATGATATATTTTTGGGAGTATAATTTGATATTGATATTACCTGTAGTATTTTTCTATATTCTACTAAATTAGGGATATGATGATCACTAAGAAACTTAATTCATGAATTTGGGTTGTTTTCTCTTAAATATGAAACTGGTAATAGCTTGGGACACTCATTAATTAGGACCATATGGGATGATATACCACATTCATGACATTGTGTTTGAGGAAGTGATACATTCTCTTAAGATATAGGTCCACTAACTATTTTTAGAGTGTTTTATTATATATTTAGACTATAATATTTTGATGTATATCTTCATTCTAAAGGAGTTTAATATGACATAATGATATTTGGTGAAGTTTAATAAGACCTGATATTTTAATTCCATAGACACCCTACAAAATTAAAATATGGTCAGATGTTCTTGATGTAGGAAATTTTCATTTCATGCAGGGAAGAAAACTGTACAAGAGTTTTCTGTGGTGGAATGTTTTGAAATATGTTCATGGATATTGAGAGAGACATAATAAATGCAATCAAATATTGTCAATATGATGGATTATCAATCGATTATATGATTCATATTGGATATTTGGATGATTCATAATTTCAGTTCATTAGTGGAAATCATTATTGTGAGGAGTCCTCAAGTCAATTTTCTTTGTCTATTAATGGGATTTAATTATTTTGAAGAACGATGATTTTTCCAATAGACCTAAAATAAGAATTTATGGAGGATGGAAAATATACAATTTTGTTTGATTACCATGGACATATTAAGATGTATCACAAACTAAGACATAATTGATAATTATTCCAAAATTGATGATACATTTTATACCTTATGTCTTGATTCATTACATGTTAAAGAATAATATATGAATACTAGAGACATAATATTTTGTTTCCACATTTACCAATATCTGTTTTGAAATGTGATGAGGAAACAATGGATGTTGTTTTTTGGAAAACCTTATTATCATGGTTGTAAGAATGCAATAAATGTGGTTATTTATAAGATCACTAAATTAGTAAATTTCATACATATCAACATGTGAATAAATGTATAGGATCTTTGGAACCTATATGTGAAGGAGGTTGTTGGTAGTTATAGTTTTATATCTAAAATTGTTTTAGATAGTGATTATTTCTTAGCAACCCTATTTTGGTGGATATTATTTCACCTGATGGGTTATCTTTTAATGATGATCATGACATATGATCCTCATATGGATGGTGAAATTGAGTGATCCATTATGATTATAGATGACATGATTCAGTGATGCCTGATTTAAATAGGTGAAACATGGTACAAAACATTTAACTTAATGGAATTTTTATAAATTATTTGTTAACCGAATTTTATCTTAAAGGATATATATGTGGAATTATATGTTAGGGATTATAGATCCAAAATATTTTCTGTTGATATGGGAGAATTTTCTCAGTTTGGAATTATAATATCTCATGAATTGACAATTTTATTTTATTTTACCAGGAAAAGAATACATGTAGGTCATATGAAATAGAAATAAAATATTTCTCTATAAAAATATTTATTATAATTTAAAATGGATTACCAGGTTCTTCTCAATGTATCACATTTGTTATGACTAAGGTATTTGCAGAGGATGGGTTATTTATAACCTCATTATTCTTTTTATATGAGTTGATAGATAAACTCAGGAATGATTATTTTTAATTGAACATACCTTAATTTTTTTACATATATACAAAATTTGTTACAGGTTTCTAATATGACTAATTAATGACCATATCCCTAACATGTTACTGAGTGGTAGAATTTTGAAATTTAATTGGACACTAGACTGATTGAATGGAATGTTAATTTGGTGAAAAAAATTGATATGTTATTGTGTGGATAGATTATAGAAATAGTTTGAGTGTTTTGGAAGTAAGGTACTATGTTCCATGAGAAATGGTATAATGAGACCTTGATGATGTAAAAATAACCTTATTTTTTTATAGTTCATTATCTTCATCATTTTTGGGTGTATAAAACTTTCAGGGTTGGCATATTTAACACACCATGATATATATAATCATGTATGGAACCTCATATATTTTTTATTGATGTTTTGTTAGTTATATAGTAGGAGTTTGGTAGTTTTTGTAATCTTTGACTATTTGGTAGGGAGTTAGGGTCGTCCTCTAGCTGGTTTAGTTATTTTAAACAATAATATGAATATTACAACGACTGCAAATCCTATAGTATTGAGCCAGTATATTACTTTATTACGTTGGAATAGATACAATGAATCTAGTCCCAAGGGGATGAATAGTTAAGATGTTTTCGAGAACCAAATTGAAAAATGATACCCATATTATATAGGGATATAATATACAATGAATTGAAATTTATAACACTTTTCATCCATAAAATATTTTTAATATTTTTTCTTTATATCTATGGGAAAGGAAAAAAATAAGGGTCATATCAAATTTTAATCATGGGTTTCATAAAATGGAATATAACATGAATTAATATGAATATTCAAAACGAAAAGGTAGATAGATAAACACATGTTCCTTTTAAATAACATGACTATCATGTTATGAAAAGAAAGATTAAATATCATGATGAAAATAACATAAAATACATTTCATTTAAATAATAAAAAATTATTAAATTTAGCCATATATAATATCATTTTTGAGATCTCATGGATAACAAAAAAAATTAATTATCAATGAATGAAATTCATAATTATTACATGTCATGTTTTACATTCACATGATACTATTACTATCAAGATTTATCCTGAAGAGAGTATAAAACTATTGTGTAAAACCCATCTAATTTATTAATCTAATTCATCTCATGACACTACCATTGAAAATAGGTCCTATGTATAACCAAGACCCACCCTTTTCATCCATGACCAAAGAACTCAACATATTTATCATAATCAATTTAATTCATAAATAATAGTCTTTATGATCAAAAAGAAAAATTGATTAAAAAATATGAATTAACAAAAAATTAATAAAATAAAAAATTAATTTCAATATATAAGACTAAATGTATACATTATATTCTTTTAAAACAATAAATAAATCCATGATAATAAAAATATGTATATATAAGAGATATTGAATTTTTCAACTATAATATGAAATTAAACGTTTTAAGGGAATGGTATAAACAATGATAATGAATCATGAAGTGAATTTCAACACTACCCATGGTAAAAATGAATATAAAAAACACATTGAATGAACATGTATTGTATTTTAAGAAAACATATCCCTATTATATAATATGTAAAATAAATGGATTTTTCATTAACTAATAAATATTCATTAAAAGTATCATTGAAAATACCATTTGAAAATATACTTCACATTTTGGAAGACAATTTTTAAAATTTCAAATAACATTTTAAAATTAATTTTGTCTTAAAATAACCTTTGAATATATAAAACAATATATAAAACATTTCAGTGGTCATGAAAACATGATATTTCATTCATATCATTAACATGAAAACATGAAATCCATTCACATTTCGGTAAAATACGACTAGAAAAATTTATGAAAACGACATGAATATTATTTTTAAAACATTTAATAATATTAAAAAATGGGTGATAAATAATTTAATTATTGTTTTTGAAAAGTGATAAAAATATGTTAAATTTTTTAGAAAATAGGGTTTTTGTAGAAATATTTTGTTCAACCATGTTGAGAAATACTGTAATATTCTATTAAAAAAATTATCAAATTTGTTTATGTAACAATGAGTGAAACACTAGTAATATTACATGATAATATCATGAATAAATAGATAATTACAAAATGATATGGGTTTATTAGATAATTATCAAATAATTTCCTTCCACTAAAATTCAACAATAAACAATATAGATAAGAATGAAATTGTGAAGTAAACCCATAGAAATATCATAATGTTGATGTGATAATTAGTAAAAGAATATATTTTGTGAATAAAATGTTACTAAAAATTAATTAGGTGGATGAAAATATAATATAATTAAATATCATCACATATATAATCATAGATTGATATAATTAATGAACTAGAATTATATAATAATGAATTGAAATTGAGTTACCAAATCCCTTACCTCACGGTTCCTTTTGGATAGAAATTGATTAAACTATGGTATAATTGTTTTAAAAAGTTAATTAACATGATCCATAACTATATAATTATATATTATTTAATATATGATCTTTTTATAAAAATATTTTACCATGTTTTTAATAATCATTATTTATTTTATTTTTTTGGAGTTAATTTCCTCATTTTCCCATTTGTGCTTTATTATGACTGTTTTTGTTATTGTGAATATCATATAGTTTCATCATATCTGGAATAATAATAATAAAGACATAATTATAATAATTATACATAAATTCTACTTTTAATAAGAATCATTATAATTGGTTTTGATAAATGAATTATGTTACGATCATGCAGATATTAGGTCGTATATACACATGAGTAACATTTAAATTTTCCAATTACCATTAGAGAAATAATTTCAGTAATATATTACCATTAAAAAATTATAATAATATAATATATAATATTTTATTTAAATATACAAATATATACTAATCATGTGGTGTGGGGTTTAAAATAGCATCACATTATATTGTGATAGTGTATGTCCAGACGTATATGAATGTCGTCATCATCATTAAATTAGATTAAAGGTAATATATAAAATGCAATATATTATAATTTAATAATTATAAATAATTAAGTAATATAATAATAATGACATGTATATAATATTTAAACAACATTGTTGGACTCCACATGTATTAATCACGTTTTAATGATCACAAGTCTTATTCAGTATATAAGCCTTGTTAACAAGATGTAATCAATCTCTCATTAGATGCAAAATTGTTAAGTAAAAGCTATCCAAAGATATTAATTGATTTACACACAATTTGGTTATTATATTCTATCTTCTGATCTACTTTTTAATTACTTCTCTGAAAAATGATTTATTTTAATCCATTCCATAAATATCACTGCTTAAGAATGAATACAGAAATTTTCCTATGTATGAGACACCGTGAACATCTCTGCACTGTGACATCAAGAAACCATGAACATCCAGACATCGTGACCTTAAGAAACCATGAACATCCAAACATCATGACATCGAGACACCATGAACATCCAAACACCATTAACATGGTACACCAGGAACATCCAGAAACTATGACATCGAGAAAGTGTTAACATCCAGACACCATGACCATGAGAAACTGTGAACATCGATACACCATGACCCTGAGACACCGTGAACATCCAGACATCGTTACCACAAGACACCAAGACCAATCCATACACCTTTTCCATGACATACTGTGACACCTTTTCTTAATCTACTTGTTATATTTTAATTTAATCGCAAATGGTCATATTTGATGATTTTAAATGAATTGACATAATTAATGCTTCGTTGTAGACATTCCATCTAATTGTACGAGGTAAAAGGTGTAGAATACATGCACCCTGTCAGCTCAAACACATGCACTCCATGTTAAGAGATTAGTGTGGCCCATAAAAACACTACTAAAAAAGTGAATCACAATGGTGGGTGTGAGCACGCCAATGAAGAATACAATTAGAGGAATTTTTGAAGAAATAATTGTCTCATGAAACTCGAAGCTACTGAATAACACACAATCCATACTTGAATCCTAGAATCGATATCATCTTCACACTTTCAAATAACACGAAGAACACAAGTCAGATCTTTCTGACTTGCAACAATCTTTTTTCCATATGAGGACTTGATTTCTATATCTACTTCATCTTAGAAGTCTAGAGATGTTAATACTAACACTCAGAGCACTTCTAAACCTATCTCAATATTTTTGCGATGTTTTGTATCATTTTCTTAACTTTCGAGTAGTGTGTGAATATTTATAACAACACACTCTGTGTCCTATATTAAACTAAATGATACAAAATATCCTTACTCAAACAAATATTTATACTTATGTATACCTACTGATAAGTTTGGAAGATGTCCTTATGTGGACTTATTGTTTTTACCCACAAAAACTGCAGAGGAGGTCCCTGTATGACCTGGGCAGTAATGTGTACTATTGTTATCCCCGATCCAGGGTGTGGATCAAGTTTATAAATATAAACTGCTTGTTGGAAGGTGATCACCAAGTTAAGTGGATTATGTCTCAACTTGATTCCAAAAAACATGTTTCGTATCCGCTGTGTTGCTTAATTTAGTCTTCTCTATTTTACAGCTTTACAGTATAATTCAGAAATCTCTAAATTCACTTCGATAGTTACTCTTGGAAAGAAGTTATAATTGTCTTTTCTTAGTAGAGTAGCTTCAAAAGTAATATTAATAACTAACCTTAATATTACTAAGAACTAATCAATCTTCTAAGAAGTTATTTAAATAGTCATACTCTTATAATAGTATAACCTTGATTAAATGGGATGTATTTAACCATTTAGGGAAAACCTTTTAGAAACACTTTTTAACCAGAAATTTTTATGGATACTCAATTCACCCCTCTTGAGTAATCTACTCCTACCCACATTTGGTATCAATGGCTATTTATTAAGACTATGTTTAACCTTATTCAAATGTTATTCTAGTTGTACTTAAAAGATCTGTAAATTTTTATTAATTCTATATTTCTATTTGTTTCAATGTATTTATGTAATATGGATAAAATATAGGAAGGCGATACAACTATCATACCACCATTTGTTAATAGAACCAACTATGCTCAATGGAAAATTATAATGAATATTCATTTAGAGAGTATGGGTTTTGAAGTTTGGTCTTCCATTTTTGATGAATATAATATTTCTTATACAGATAGAATCACATGGGTTGAACCTATCAAAAATACCTATAATAACAATTAAAAAGATATGAATGCTTTATAATGCTCCTTAAGAGATGAGGAATTCAATAGAATTTATGCCTGTAAAATTGCCCATGAAGTTTGGGCTACCCTATCTGTCTCACATAAAGGAACATCTAGTGTAAAAGAAATGAGGAATGATACTTATACTATTAAATATGATAACTTTAAAATGAAACCAGATGGGCCTCTCTCAGACATGAATCTTAGGATCAATGAGGTTGTCAACATAATGATTTCTCTTAGAAGAGAAGTCACTGCAAAGGAACCGATCATGAGAATTCTTAGATATCTACCTAACATATGGAGAGGAACCTCTGTCTCTATTAGAGAATCATGAGAAATCTGCAAGATACCTATAAAAGAACTCATTGGGAAACTGATGATGTATGAAGAGGAACTGAAAGTCAACAAGGAATAGAAGGATGAACAAAAGAGAAAATCTCTTGCATTCAAGACCACCACCTCTAAACACAAATACAAAGGAAAAGTTGAAGCTTATGTAGAAAGTTCCAGTAGTGAAAAATCATCAACTAACAGTGATGAGGAGATAACTCAATTAGCCAAAAGATTCAAGAGATCTTACAAGAAGAAGAACTTTTTCTGAAAGCCTAACTTGGAAAGAAAATATGTCCAAAAAAGAAGTTGGAAGAAGGATTGAAATAGAAGTGACAAGACAAATGAGATTTTCTAATATGAATCTAAGGGAAAATGACATATCAAGGATGACTATCCAATGCTCAAGGACAAAAAAAGATATGAGCAAAAATAAAGGAAGGATAAAAATCCAAGAAGGTAAATTGGAGTGCCTATGAGGATTGTTCAAGAGACTCAAAAACATCACATTATTTAAAGGAAAACAAATCCAATATTTGTTTTATGAAAAACAAATTTTAGGTAACACAAAAATCACCTATACATAATTCATAATATTTTAAAGATGAGACTGACTCTGAAAATATGAGTACTGAATAAATGTTTGAATACTGTAACATGCTTTATGAAACATGAAATGAACAAAAAGACAAATATAAATCATTGAATAAGGAGTATGCTCTTACTGTGACTATGAAATATGAACTCACAATTGAAAAAGAAAAAAATTATTAACTTCTCAAAGAGAACAACGAATTAAAAATGTCTAATGAGAAATTGAAGAATGACTTAGAAAAGATTACCAATAGAAAAAATACACTTAAACAAATGTTAGGTAAAAAAATTACCCCTAAATACAATAATTGAATTGGTTATCAACCTGGTAAAACAGTCCTTGGTAGAACAAATTTTGTTGTTAAATCTAGGACATATAGTTTTACTCCTAGTTCCAGACACAAATCATCTAATTCAATTGAGGATTCACTTTCTACTGTTTCATGTTTTTTGTGACCAAATAGAGTTTATTTTTCAAATACACTACTTAATTATTATATGAAAGCTATGATGAAGATATGGGTTCTTAAAGCACTTATTACTAATATTAGTATACCCAAATAAGTATGGGTACCAAAATTTGTTTTTTCATGATCATTTTGTAGGAAAGCTACATAAATATTTCCTATAAAATTTTATGGTACTTGGACATTGGATGTTCAAGAAACATGATAGAAGAAACTTGTGCTTCAAGAATGTAAAAAAATTTGATGGAGGACATGTCACATTTGGTGCAATGTAAAAGGAATGATTATTGGCCTCTACTAAATCAGTAACCCTAACTCAGTTTTAATTTCTACAGTATTCTTTGTTGATGGTTTAAAATATAATCTGCATAGTATCTCAAAATTATGAGATGATTGATTTTATGTTATATTTGAAAATGATTTTGGTAATGTATTTAATTCTAAAGAGTAATTAGCATTATTTTCTTTAATAAATGAAAATGTTTACTCTATTAACATATATTACTTATTTTCTCAAAATGCATCATGATGAAGTGTATTTTATAAAGAATCTTTGCTCTGGCATAGAAAACTAGGACACTGTATTATTCACTCCCTTAGAAAGATAACTAGAAAAATCTTAGATACAGACTTTCCCAAACATGAGGTTACAAATGAAAAGGTGTGTAATCCCTATCAAAATGGAAAAGAACACAAAATTTCCTTTAATACAATGAATTAAGAGTCATATTATCAACCTCTTGAACGGGTTCACAAAGATTTCTTTGTACCATCAAGAGTATCTAGTTTAAATGGGAACCACTATGTTTATGTTCTTCTGTATGACTTTTATAGATATACTTGGACCTTTTTATGGCTCACCATACTGAAGCCTGCTCTTATTTTACAAGATATTCCAAGACTGTAGAAAATCTTAGTGGGCTTAGAATTATATCCTTAAGGAGTGATCATGGCTGTGAGTTTAAAAGTAATGAGTTTGAATCTTTTTGCTCACAAAATGCTAATAGTAACAATTTCTATGACCCTAAAACATCTCCAAAAAATGGTGTTGTAAAAAGAATAAATAGAACCCTGTAAGAGATTGTTAGAACAATTATATGTTAATATGACGTACCAATTTATTTTTGGGCTGAAGAGGTCAATACAACATGTTACATGATAGATAGAGTGTTGATCATTACTATTATTAAAAGGACTCCTTATGAGTTATGGGACAATCTAAAACCCAAGGTGAACTACTTTATTGTTTTTGGATTCAATGTTTATATCTTTCATACTAAGAAAAATCATGACAAATTTGAATCCAAGTGTGATGAAGGTTTTTTTAGTATATTCCATGTTTAGTAAAGCCTATAGAGTGTTCAATAAAAGAACTAAATGTGTGGAAGAATCTGTCCATGTCACATTTGATGAAACAGATCCACATGAGAATAAAACTATTCTAGAGAACCTGTAGGATGATGTATCAAATCTATCCATTAATCCAAAATCCTCAAACCGTTCTGTGAAATAGTCCATGAAAACATGTAGTTCTATAAATTTATTAGACTCAAGTCATAATGAACCTGAACATGTTGATGAACTTGAAATCACTAGTCTCTCATTTTATAGTGCTATTAGAACTCTTATAAAAATCGTTTAGATGTTGTTGTAGGAGACCTAGACAAATAAACACAAACTTGAGCTTCTCTTAGAAACCAGGTTGATCATAAAGTCTTCTTGTCACAACATGAACCTAAAAACATTAATGATGCTATCAATGATGAATTTTCGGTTATGTCTATGCAATATGAACTTACTCAGTTTGAAAGGAACAAAGTTTGGAAACTTGTTGAAAGACCTAAGGACACATTAAACATAGGCACTAAATGGGTGTTTAGAAATAAGGTAGATGAAGCTATTAATATAGTTAGAAACTAGGCAGGATTTGTTACCCAAGGCTATAGTCAAGAAGAAGGAATTGACTATCAGAATACGTTTTCACCAATAGCTATACTTGAAGCCATCAGAAACTTGCGTGCTTATGTTGTACATATGAATTTCAAACTATATCAAATGGATGTTAATAGTTCATTCTTAAATGGGTATATATAAGAGGATGCAATTTTTGAACAACCCCTGGTTCTTCAAACCCCATGGGTTTTCAAACCCGCATTTTCCAAATCATATTTTTAAATTATCAAAAGAATTATATGGTTTAAAACATGCACCATTAGCATGGTAAGATAGGTTGAGTTCTTTTCTTATTTCTAAATAATTTTCAAAATAAATAGATGATCCTACCATATTTATAAAATGAATCTCCAATGATGTTTTAGTTATACAAATCTATGCTGAGGACATTATCTTTTGATCTTAAAAAATTTATTTACAAGTTGATTTTTCTAAAATGATGCAAAATGAATTTGAAATGAGTTTAATGAGTGAACTAAAAATCTTTCTTGGATTTAAAGTCATTTAAAAAAATAATGGTATTATCTTAATTAAATTTAAATATACTAGATATCTTCTAATTTTGTTGGATTCGATAGAACTAAAATTTGTAAAACTCTTATGAGTACAACTTGTAAGTTGGATCTTGATGAAGTTGGAAAATCTGTTGATCAAACCACTTATAGAGGAATGATTGGAAGTTTACTATACTTAACTGCTAGTCGAGATGACATTATGTATAGTGTGTGTATGTGTGTTCTCTTTCATGAAAATCCTAAATAACCCCATTTAAATTCTATAAATATGATTTTCAAATACCTCAAGAATACACCGAATATAGGACTATTCTATCCTAGAGGAAAATCATTTGAATTAGTTTGTTATTCAGATGCTAACATTGGGGGTTGTATGTTAGATAGAAAAAGCAACTCTGGAACATGTAACGTTTTAGGCAAGTCACTAGTATCATGGTGTAGTAAGGAACAAAATTCTGTTTCATTATCTACTGCCAAAGATGAATACATAGATGCTGGCAGTTTTTGTTCACAAATCTTGTGGATGAAACACACATGACTATATTATAGATATAAATTAAAAAATGTACCTATAAATTGTGACCACACATGTGCTATTAACATTTCAAAAAATCCTATTTCACATTCTATGACAAATAATATTGATTTAAGACATCACTTTTTGAGAGATCATTATCAAAATAGTGATATCGCTTTGGAAGTTATTGGTACTGAATAGCAGCTCGATAATATATTCACCAGACCACTAAATAGTATAAGAATAGAATATATCATACATGAAATATGCATGATAAATCTTAAGTAAATGTCTTACTTTTATATGTCTTATTGTTTTATATCTTACTATTTCATGTTTACGGTCTCATTGTTTGTATTTCGTGATTACTATCTGATAGTCACTATCTCACCGTAAAGTTCAGTCACTATCTCACTGTAATGATCTGTTATAATCTCACCATAATGTTTAGTCACTATCTCATTGTAAAGAAATTATATGGTCACACCATAAGTATTTTTATTAACGAATTAAAAAACTTATCATTGTAATTAATCATTTTACCTTTTTTACTCTCCCACATTTTTATATTTGTGGTATTTAGTATTCATAAATTATAAAATAAAGGAAATGTCACTTTTCCATTACTCGAGCGTTCTTCTATTCACTAAACATTTAACCCTTCTTCAACCCTTCAACCCTTCAACCCATTTCTCTCTCGAACCTATGGTGAATGCCCAGGATGAAACGCCCTTCTTCATCGACTTTTGAGAAAAGTATCTCAAAGAAGAAGAAAATTGCACCCCCTCTTGCTCCTGAAGGTCCTCTAAATCCAAATCCTGTGAATTGAGTAGTATTACCTGAGAAAGAGATATTCCTCATGTGTCTTCTGTTATGTTAGTCTCTAGTTTTAATTGATTTAAAAGATAAAGTCTGGTTACAATGGTTTTCGAAAGAAGATTGAACTATCTACATTATGTTAGTGGCTCAATTTTATTAGTATATTCATTTCTCCTTTTATTCTGAAGATGTTTATACTGTGAGAAGATGCATAAATAGCCAAAAATGAACATTCACTTTGATGTTATGGGAAACATGCCTTAGGATACCTCATGAATCCATCTGTGAGGACTATCAGGGATGACCTCCACCTTCTAGTGAATTCTCTGTTTTGGAAGATGCTTTGATAAGTTTAGCCATAAATGGCACCAAGAGGAGAGCCATTACTGTTGAACTGGATGGAGAATCTAGACTTCTGTTTATGTTTATTCAGAACATGATTAGCCCCATAAAAGGTGATTATGTTTTACTAAAATATCAGGATGTGTTTTTGATTCAACTTATAAAAATAGGCACAAGATAAACCATTGCAAGTATATCATAATCCATATGTGTCAGATGATCAAAACCACATCCAAGTCAACCTCGCTGATTTATTCTCGGCTTATCTTAGTCAGGATTCATGATAAAGGTATGGTTGGACATAATGATGTTGTTATCAAGGATCGTGAGTTCAGCCTTTTAAATTTCTATATAAAGAGGATGAAAATAAATTGGATTCCTTTGAAAAATAAATGGGTTTAAGACAATGATAGGATCCATGAAAAGTTAAATCTATTTGAACATTACTCAAGACCAAAAGATATTTCTGGTCCTGGTTTTGAACCCGAAGAAGTAATTGAGTATTCTGAAGAAGAAGAAGAAGAAGAGGTTGTTGTGCCTCCCAGAGAAATTTTTTCTGATAAGGAAGACAGTACTCCTATCCCTCATGTAGTAAGTGAAAAAAGAAATCCCTTCTTTTAAAGATTTAGTTTATCTGAAAGATCAACCTGATGTTGAAATAAAATATGTTGCCAAAGTAACTAAATATAATGTTATGGAAGAACATATAGAAGAAGAATTACCTGTTATGCAAGAAGCTGACCTTGAAGAACTCCCAGTGGACCAATCTATTCATGGAGTAATTCATTCGACTCAGGAAAGGATGGAACTAGAATTTCAGATTGCTGGACATGAAATTGGCGAGGAACTAGGAGATTATTTTTTGGAAATATATCAAGACCCTATGCTTCTTAGTTCTAAGAAGGATTCAACTATTGAGGTGGAGAAACCCCCAAATCTGGAATCTATTGAAGTACTGAACATGATTATTACATGCCCTTTAGAAACTCAGTATAAGTTCCCTCATTTTTATGATTTGAATATCTCTTAGGAAGTCTCAGTTAAGGGCCTTGACCTTTCCACTGTGTTCCAATTGAATGATGTCTATAATTTGTCCAATGAATAAGAAACTTAGCCTGTATCAGTTCCAATCTCTTAACCTTCATCAGAACAACCATACCTGGAGAGTAAATATGATATGAAGGAATTTTGAGCTACACATTTTTTGGAGTTGAAAAAAACCTAAATAGCCAACCAGCTCCTGGAAGAAATCTATGTGAGATAGATGCCTCACTATTATTGGATAAAGTTATTAGGCAGATTCAACCCAAAATTCTTAATGAGATTCAGGAAGACAGAGTTGAAAACAGATTGCTTAGTGATGAAGTGAATACTCTAAGAGATATGATTCAAGACATGAAAAAAGTGATGAATTCGAGATCAGAGCATGATTCTAATAATGTGGAGCCTGTTGTTCCTCAATCCCCACAGAATATTGCCTTCCCAATTCAACCTCATTTAGCTTCATTAAATTAAAATTCCTTTAAAAGTAACAAACATATTGTGAAAGAGATTCAATATATTATTGTTAATATTAACAAGATCACTGATGAGTATACGAGGTGCCTTCAAAAAGTGATAAATCCACTAAATTCTCTTACCTCAGCTGTCACTACTTCTAAAGCATATGGTAAATCATCTAAACCTTCCTTAGATAGTGACCTGCACAGAACTGTGGTCAAAGAAGAACTTCAGACTATGCTTTGTGGTTTCAATCAAGACTCTATATCTGCAGTTATCAAGAACAGGGAAAGAGTTCTTGATCTAGTCTAAATCCATTAAAAAAATTCTAATGAATCTCCACAAGAAATTGACTAGAATGTGGATTTCTACTTCAACCGAATATTCTCGAAGACTAACATTCCCAATCAATTCAAATATCTTGTAGAAAATCTGAGGATTCCTCCTGTTACTCAAGTGTTCAAGACAAAAGTCCAAAATATCACAAAGTTCACTCATCTGTTGGATATGTTTATGGAAAAAAAGGTGAATTTTAGAAAGATATGCAGTATTTTGGGGAGATCATTTCTGATTTTATCAATCTTCAAAGGCCCTATATTCTTGTACAGAGTACAACCATTGTTTCTCCTGCAGCTGCACCTCTGGGACATTGTTTTCCTACATTCACCTCTGCCCCAGCCTCTATATCTTTTTCTGTTAGTCAGGAACAAAGTCAGATTAGGCCTGTGATCCGTGATCAACAACTGCCTTAGTCTTCTACTACACCTACTATGTCCACCTCTGTCTTTGATGTTCTTCTGTTACCTTCTCTATCAAACAGCTCACTCCCTTCTTCTACCTCACCCTCTACTCCTATGGCTTCCTCTTCCCCTATTGCTGTTATGGGCAAAGAGAGGACAAGATAGTGAATAAGTATAGTTCTTACTCTCTTTTGATAGGAATCTTGAACCATTTTTTTTAATTTTTGTAATTCCCCTATTTTTATCTAAAACATTATTCACTATTTTTTCTATTTTGTCTTTATTTTTCTTGCTACATTTTGATAATCCAAAAATGGGGAGAAATATTTATAGGAATACACTCACTCTATATATATTATATGCTCATTCGAAATATTTCATTAGAACACATATACACTCTAAATTTACATGATTTTTTTAATCAAAAAGGCGGAGATTGTTGGACTTCTCATGTGTTAATCATGTTTTAATGATGAAAAATCCAATTCCATCATTAATCCTTGTTAACTCTATGTAATATATCTCACATAAAATGAACAGTGGTTTATTAAAAGCAATCCACAGCTCTTAAGTGATTTACACACTGTTTGGTTATTATATACTATCTGTTGATATACTTTATAATGACTTCTCTGAAAAATGATTATGTTTAATCCATTCCATAAATATCACTAATTAAGTCTGAATACAGAAATTTTCCTAAGTATAAGACACCGTGATCATCCAGACACCGTGAGATCGAGACACTGTGAATATCTAGAAAATGTGACCATGAGACACCATGACATCGAAACACTATGAACATCCAGACACCGTGACCATGAGACACCGTGAACATCCAGACACCATGAAATCGAGACACTATGAACATCTAGACACTGTGACCATGAGACACCTTGAACATCCAAACACATTTTCCTTGAGACACTGAACATTCATACACCGTGACCACAAGACATAATGACCAATCCGGACACCATGTCAAGGAAACACCATTTCCATCACATACTTTGACACCGTTTCTTAATATATTTTTTGTCTTTTAATATGATCTATAATAGTCATATTTGAAGATTTTAAATGAATAGACATAATTATTGTTTCCTTGTAGACATGTCATCTGATATTACAAGGTACGAGGTGCAGAATACATGCAACCTATCGGATCAAACACATTCACTCCAAGATAAAAGATTTTTGCCACCCAGAAACAAAGAGTACTAAAAAAGAGAAACAAGAAGGTGGGCGTGATCACAACAACGAAGAATAAACTTATGTAATTTTTATAGATATAATTGTCTCATGAAATTCGACGCTGCTGAAGAACACACAAAGCATACTTAAATCCCAGAATCGTGGAAATCTTCGCACTATCAAACATCACGAAGAAAACTGGCAGGATCTGTCTGACTTGCGACACTCTATTTTCCATACGAGGACATGATTTCTGCATCTGCTTCATCTCTGAAGTCCAGAGCTGCAAAGAGTAACACTCAAATCAAATCTAAACCTATCTCAATATTTCTGCTCTGTTGTGTATCATTTTATTAACTTTCGAGGAGTGTGTGTATCTGTATAACAACACCCTCAATCTCCTGTGTTAAACTAAATGATACAAGATTTCCTTACTCAATCATCTTTTTATACTTCTGTATACCCACATATAAGTGTGGAAGAGGTCCTTGTGTGGCCTGGTTGTTTGTACGCATGAAGAACTGTGGAAGAGGTCATTGTGTGACCTGGACAGTCCTGTGTAATGTTGTTAACCCTGATCCAGGGTGTGGATCAACATTATTTATATAAATTTTTTGGTGGCAGGTGTTCACCAAGTGGAGTGGTTTAGGTATCAGCTTGAGACTGAACAACTTGTTTCATATCCACTGTGCTACATAATATTGTCTTCTCTGTTTTACTACTTTACTTTATAATTCAGAAATCTATAAATTCACTTTGATAGTTACTCTTGGAAAGAAGTTATAATTGATTTGTCTTAGTATAATAGCTTCAAAAGTAATATTAATAACTGACCATAAAATTACTGAGATCTAATCAATCTTCAAAGAAGTTATTTAAACTTTCAAACTCTTATAACAGTATAACCTTGATTAACTTGGATGTATTTAACATTTTGGTGAAAACCTTTTAGAAACACTTTTTAACTATAAATTTTTATAGATACACAATTCACCCCCCACTTCAGTAATCTACTCTGACTAAGAAATAACAATACCCTTATCAACTCCCATGTAAAGTGTTAGTGAAAAATGAATCATATCGCTTTGTGAGGCGGCATTCCACCGTACACAGAAGCGATGTTATCGTATCTCCTAAGGAAAAGAAAATTAAAATTTTATGTATAATATAATTAGTAAAAATATATATTTATATTATATATATTTCATATATATACATTATATCTTTCATCTTACCAAAACCATAAGACATCGGTATAGAAAAAAATGACATGTGGTCGTGAGCAGCAACCAGTCGTACACACAGATGATGATTTCTCAAGCCATATGATGGAATTTTTTGTGGGTGTAAGTATATATTTTAACATGAAATATCCAAATATATTTAAAAATTTTAGTTTATTATATCATAAAGTTTTCTAAATAATTTATGTTGGTGGAGTTAGAAATAAAATACACATTCTCATTGAAGAACGTTACCTCTTCATTGGGAATCCTCCATAGGTATAAATAATGACATTCTTAGGACAAATTTATGAAGAAAATTAATATTCTAATGTGAGTTTATAGTATTTTGGAAGTTATTTTGGATGATATGGTCTGAAAAAAATGGTTTATTTTTTGTCAAGATGAGATGAGTGGGGGTTTCCTTTTATAGGTGACATAAGTTTCACACTTGTAATTTTTTAAAAGAATGAATTATACCCCATATTTTCATCATGTCAGAAGTCCCAAATAATTTACCATTCTCGATAATATAATTTTTAGGTAAAAAATTTCAAAAAATGGATTTTATACATTTTTATGTTATTTTAACCGTTATCATTTTTGTTCAACCTCCAAAAAATCAATTTTTTTCGAGAACTACGATAATTATTTTTTTCTATTATTACTGCTTATTTTCGTTATAAAACAATTTGACCTAATATTAAAGTATAAATAATTTTGATTATAGTTATTGATTCTATTTTTTCACATTTAATTCATGAAATTGTAAAATTTGTTTTAATATTAATCGCATAGTTTCCATTAGAAAGCATCTTTTGAAAGAGAAAATGTTCCAATGTTTGGAAGGATTTTATATCAAAATTAAAAATGTAAATTATTCCAATAAACTAAATTAGTATAATTTATAATAAAATTGATCTAATATAACTTTTAAACAGTTTCAATATATTATCAAACATTATAAATAATTGAATTTAAAAATATGTTTTATATCAAAATTCATTATTTTTTACTATTCACTGAAAAAAAAAGCGTTAAAAAAATAATTATATTATAATTTTGGTATTTTTATTTCAAAATTTATATTAATTTTATAAAAAAAGTATTTTAAATGTGGTAAAAATTATTATTAACGTATTTGATAATAGCATTAGTGTACTATATTTTAAAAAAAAATATAGTTTATACAGAAATAATTTATTTTAATATTAAATTACTATAATTTAATGTCTAATGAGTATATATCAATTATATTCATTTTATACATTATTAAATAGTAATATTATCATAAATTTTTTATTACTATTCACACTATCTAATTAAATTTCGTTCTTAAAATACTAATGTTTAGATTATAATTTTTTGTTGTATAACATTTTCTTCAAACCAGATGTTGCGTGCATTGAATTCTATCAAATCAAATGAGATTATTCTAAAATAAATATATCATAAGTTGTTATGGTATTGTATTATCTTATTCACTTGGTGTTTTGTTTTATATACACCATTGAAGAAGATATTCATATTTTAAAATATTTGGGTGTTATATTTTCCCAACCTTAAATAAATTTTATCCTTCCAAATTAAACAATATCTCAGAAATCTAGGGTTTTATATAAAATAATTAATTTCCGGAAAACCAATCCACAATATAATTTAATAAAAAAATTAATCATAATAATTGATAAAGGGAGTTAAAAAGACAAAAGTGATAACACATAAATAGTTTTCTATGTATAATAATATTGGTGGCATGTAAATATTTGATCATGGAAGAAAGGTTTATATGATTATAGATAATGGTATTTTTGGTTTATAAAAATAAATTATGTGTCCATTGGAATAATAAGGACATAAAAACAATAAATTAGTGAAGATTTAATGACCATTTTCTTCATAAGATATGAATGTAATATAATTTTTTTAAAGATACCTTTAATATTGATAAATAATTTTTTTACTCTATAAGAATATAAGGAAATATACATTCTTAATAAATTTATATTTCATAATAAACATTTTATCCATTGGTTGTTCTATGTAAACTCTCAAGTAATCAGTTTCTCCAAGATACGAATACCAAAAAAG
Organism: Viscum album; assembly: GCA_963277665.1. Classification (NCBI taxonomy): domain Eukaryota; kingdom Viridiplantae; phylum Streptophyta; class Magnoliopsida; order Santalales; family Viscaceae; genus Viscum; species Viscum album. The sequence goes on along the minus strand of OY728143.1, from coordinate 265,324,287 downwards.
GGTTTTGTTCTTCTTGAAGAACTAAAACTAACTTTCAGCAAATAGTAATATCCATAATAGAATGATAAATCATTATTAAAATGTTAATTTATTATTGTGAAATAATTTTTATCATTGGTTATCTAATAATAATAAATATACATTTCGGGATGTAATCCATTAATTAGTAAGACATCTTGAAATTTTAGTTTAATCCATTTCATAAATGGTTGATCTTAATACCCTTACAATGATTATGATCAAAATTATTAAAAAGAAGTCACTAAATTTTGGAAATGATCATACCATTAACCCCCTAAACAACATGGAATAGCTCCTAATCTCTACATACAAATAATGTGAATACCATTCTATTATATGCTTTTGTATCATGGAAGTAACTAAAATTTATATGAAAAAAATTTTGTAAACATTTGTGATCCCATATTTGAAAGTAAAAATGACATATTATTGGATATATTATTTATATAAACTATAAATTAAGTTGTGTTAATGATTGAATAAACATATTTGTCCAAAATTCCTTAATCAGTCCAAATATAGTCAGTATTATCTAATTTCCCATATCCATATCTTTAATATATTTATAGAAAAATCATTTAATAAAAATTAAGATCATATTAAAGTATATCCTTCAATCAATAATGTGTTTTTCGTGAAGGTCAAAATGTATTTGAATCATTTTTCTTGATCCTTGGTAGTATTCAATATAAACATTAGAATCCTTAAAAAAACTATAGTTATACCCTTACACATTTCATAACTATTTTAAAGAAGATATTATTGATAAAATAATCATATGAAAATATTCTGAAATCCAAATACAATCACAATAATAATTCCACATAATTTCTGAAAATGTCATAATCTTAACCATGATATATTAGTATCTATTTATGTATATTAATTTGACAATTAGGGAATTTATTTATTTATTCCCCCATGTCCTTATAGATGAATAATTTAACATTATAAACATTTTTTTACACTTGCAATCATGATCATGGTGGCCTTTCTTTCCACACATGTAGAATATTCTTCGTTCCTTTTAAAAATCTACCATGTTGATTCCTTGTGTAAGTTTCACTTGTTGAAAATTACATTTATCCCTTCAACCATTTACTTGTATTTTTCTCTAATTTCATCTTCTTATATTTCATACCATTGATTACAAAATAATTAGAGAATTATTTATCTATATTACCAGCACATGATAGTATTTCCCCATATAATGAGAATTATTGGGCGGCCATTTCCATTTTAAATATTATCCTAACCCTAGAAAAAACAATCATTCTTACTCTTTGGATTACAGTCATTTATTTGGATTCCATTCCTTCTTATATGTGTCATTTATTTACAATGGAATACTCTACATTAGAACATATCATTATGAAAAAAATTTGAAATTATGAATAATACTAAAATACAAAAGATAAATTTAAAATTTAATTCGCATGTATTGTCATAATTATAAAATGAATTAATTTCAGGATATCGCTATTTTAAAATTCCCCATAGTGCTTTTTAATTATTATTTGAATTTTACCAAGTTGATACCCTAGTAGATTCAATCTAGGTTGAATGTACTATTAGTATTTCGGAACTGGATGATGATGAGGGTTAACATAGTTTTTCCTTTTTTACAATTATTATCCTTAGAAAAGACGACTCTATAACCCCATCTACATGTAGTATATAAACATAGAAGTGTTTATAGGGAAAACAAATTAATATATTCCTTACCAAAAATTATATATCTTCTTGTAAACCTATAATAAAACCTATAATTAGGTTATTTATCCCAAACATTGTTTTCATTTGTGATGTTCACAATATTTTTGCTAAATTTCTTATCATTCCAACTGTAATAACCTCTACTCTAGTATCTCGAAGCCAATGTATTATTATATTAAATTAGAATTTATACAAGGAATAAAATCCTCATTAATGGATTAGTTTATCTATTTGGGATACCCCAATACATAAATTATACACATTTTACATAGGTATATAAAATATAATCAACATAAATTGAAAAGAAATTGAATTATTGAAATAATTCCACGGATTTTAATTCATCTCCAATGGAAAGGAATCAAAATAAGAGTGATCTAAAATTATCATTTACATTAAATTATAATTGATGATATCCTGAATATATAATTAAAATCAATATGTATTGTAAAATAACAGGACACATATTACATTTAAATATCCTTAATGCCATGGTATGACAATAGAGAATCAATATATTTTGGTAAATAACTAAAAATACATGGCATATAAATAATAAACTGAGAATGAAATGGTACCATTTAGGTAATTAACCACTTATCCTCATTAGCATGAATGTTTTGGTTAGCCATTACTTGTCCTTAAGAGACAACCACAATGCATAAAATAATTCAAATTAATGTCATGGATCTTAATGGAACTGGGGGATTATTTACCAATTAAAAAATAACCAACCAATCAAGAATCCAAAAACAAATGACCACCATATGATGCATGATAAAATCTAGACAAATCAACCATTTTATTTATAACAAACCATCCAAAGTAAGCAATAGTCGTAGCCAATACAATTTTAAATTAATTAGAGGAAGGGAAAGAAATAATATCTAAAACAACAACAAGACTCCATTATTTGCAAGTTCCATGCTCCAATCACCATAAATCCCAAGTATCTTGATGTCGTTATAATGGATTTTGATACTTTACCTTTGAAAAAATCTTGGAAGATAGCATTTTGGAAGGCACCAAAGTTCCAAAGAAGGGGTGAGTATAAAACGTAGTAGGTTTCCCCAATGAGTTCCCAACTCACACCACTAGGATAAAAATGCTAGAAAAATTTCTATAAAACCATTTATATACAAAGTTTCTACAATACATTTTATAATTAAATATGAATATGTTCCAAAAAACATTTATAACAAAGAGTAAACAAGTTCTATTTTCAACCAATTTTCATGAAATTCACATATTTAGAAGAAAACACAAACATGGCATTAAAACATTTTCTCAATATTAATTTGGCATAACCATTCCATTGGACTTTTCACACACCCAAACATGCATGAAACCTTAACCTCCCAAAAGAAATTCGTGGTGAGTTTTTAACACCCCAAGAATTTAGAATTTGATTTATTATTTAATTCATGAAAAACCGAGTCTCTAAAAAATAACTCTTTTTTATAACCTAGTCATGTAAACATACTTTTTCAACCTCTATTATTTTAATTTTTATGAAATTAACACACACAGTTGAGTTTAGTAAGATATTTAGATTCTGATAAGAAAAACATAATTTTTGGTGAATGGTAACATACCCATATGAATTGTTACATACCCTAATAAATAGTAAATAATATTAAAGAATAGTAAAACAGATGAAAAAAATATAAACTTCACCCATTAATTTATAAATACAATATAGACATCTCGAAAGTGAAAAAATGATCACAGTATAAGTATTTGTATTTTTTATGACATAAATATTTAAATTATAATTTTCTTGATCAATTTATTACATTAAAATACAAATCTATTTTCATAAAATGTAATATTTTTTTTAATTATAGTCTTATGATTATAAGACAATTTTATAGGACTGTGATTAATTTATCAAGATCTTATAAAACAAGTTATAGTTTTAAAGTGCTATTTTGTAATATATTTTTATTTTATTTAAAAATTAAAATGAAAATATTTAGAAAATTATATTCCTAAAATGGAGGTAGTTTTTTAATTCTAAATGTCGAATAATGGTTAGATTGATGTTTTGGGATTTCTCTGAAATACTCAAATTGTTTGATGAATAGTTAAATATGGTAAAATACTATATATACAAATTATCAGTTAAATATAATATATATGACTTCATAAGTGATGTAAGGACACTTTTTTAGAACTCAAATGATCTTATTACTATCATTATTCACATAAACCAACACTAATGGTTGTCTTGAGGGAATTAATAAAATTATGAATAAAATATTCATATTTCACTCCTCTCCTCCACAATAACCCCCCCCCCCCCCATCACTCCCTCATATATTCACTCCTCTAAGACATGATGCTCCTTATAGTTATTTATAAATACTCGTCTATAGTCACTCCACACATCCAATAGGACCATGATATTTCCAATCGAAAAAAACCCTTTCCTTATAGTGGTTCTGAAGGTTGTTATTTCAAGAGGTAAAACAACATTCTTTTCCTTTTAGTTTCATTTCTATTTATCATTTTTAATTATCCTCTTCTAACCTCCTCTATCCAAATGACCATAATTACTCCAGTATCATCTATGTAGTTAAATAATTTCATTTGAATGGAAAACTCATCATCAATATTCTTACTCTCTAACTTTTTTTTATAAACCAAATCAACGTCCACGAGGTTCCAATTTATAGCCTTCGTGGAAGACGATGTTTTATTCTTTAATTTCTCATAAATTTCTGGTCATTAATCCATTTTGATAGTTGAAACAGAATATAACATATGTATTATATCCTAATTAATATCCAATAACCATCATACATAAATATTATTAAATCTTATGAACAAACTAGTTCTTAATAATCAAAATACTACTAAAATAATCTAAGTGAATGTCATAAATATTTCATCTAATGATTCATACACTTTCAATGTATCCAAATGATAGAAAAGACCATTAAAATATATTTATGTTCAGAAATAATATTTAATTTTAATTATGGTTATTTACATCCATCCCACATGAACTCCATTACATAAGAACAAGTGATCCGATTTTGAAAATAAAGAAAACAGACACTTCAAAATGGTGAAATTCAGTATAATAACTAATAGATAAGGGAATAAATTAACCAAATATAATTAGGATAAAATAAATAAATGTTAAATAGGTTTTTACATAATTTTTCAACACGTTTAATTTCATATTACATGACCTTACGTTCAAGAGATAAACACATTCAGACTTTAGGTATGGGTTTTTATAACCGAACATCCACTTTCATTCGGGTTACAATCATTTTATAATTACCACAATAATATTCAGATGTATTATTATGTACTAATCATATATTATTTCTGAGTGGTATATATGTGTACACCCTCCAGAATCTTTCTTTATTTTATGGATAGTTACGTGTTTTAAAAAGAACATTCCAAATTGTTTCTGAAATGAAAGTCTGATCCAAGGGAAGTTATCAAATTCATACCTATTGTCAAGGGAACCCTATAATGTGTTTTTTGAAACAATTATATTTATAAAATAACTTTTTTTATTATAAAAATACTAACCTACTTCACTTCTATTTTTATACAAGGATTTTTCTAAAATAACTCTTTATTCAAAGAGAAAGAATTTCTATCTCAAGAGTTATACAAACATTTTATAAGAGTATCTTAATTTATTTCGACACTCTAGTTGATTATTATGTATTATTGGGACTAAAATTTCATGGAACCATCTATAATATTTAATTTAATGGTTTATCATTATTTTGGTTGTTGATGTCCTATCTTAAAACCATTCACCAATTTACATCAAATGGTTAGTGTTTATGCTTATTATATGGGGAAATATATTTACATTTCATATATTAGTATAAATATGAATGTATATATTGTATTTATTTATCCTGGTTCATATAAGGAATTCATTGGAAATAGAACTTGTTAGGTGGCACCTTGTATAGCACCTCGGTGCATCTGTAGGTCTCATAATACAAACTACAGTCTTGGAATATGGATTTTCCAAAATGATTATTTATGGTCTTGGAAAGAAGCCTTAACGGTATGGTGATGATGTCCCAAATTTTAATTATATCATTATGAAAATAGTATTAAAGGTTCATGTCGTTATTCTACTAGTAAAATACCCAAGATTATGTTTTATTGTGTCATTATTTACTCATATCATATTCATGTCATAATGTGTTCATCATTATTATTTGTTAAATGCATATGTTTATAGTCATTCAACATTCCAAATGGTTATATATCCTACACTGTATTGATTACCCTTGCTGATCATTTCAGGTCTCCCCTTCTTATGTTTCATTCTCCCATGATATGTAGTAGCATGTTGTGATTGATTTGTAGGCATAATCTAATAGGCATGTATGTTTCTAATCAAATAAATTAATTTTCTATTTATTTTTATGATATAATATTGAACATATATATATATCTTATTTAGAAAAATCTAATAAACTACTAGGAAATTATGGATTCATATTCATTTTTTATAATCCAATGTAATCAAATAAGGCACCGACTATAAGAAACTGGGTTTGGCCCCTTACAGTTGGTGTAAAAGGAATTTTAGTAGCAATCATGGAATCTATATTAGAAAATTTTTATTACTAAATAGAGCACTAAGGTATTATTCGAGGACAAACATACAAGAATATCCTGTTATCATGGAGAATAAAAGATTATGTGGATCATTCTAGAAAATACATCCTTGTATGAATAAAGGAATGTAGACATTACTCTGGCATACATGTACCTAGGAGAGAAGACATCAAAAAAGAGTTTCGGGCTTGACTCGAGGTATCCTGGAGAAAAACAATGGGAATTTATGAACTCTTGGTATTGAAACACCCAGGGATATGATCTGGATAACTCACAATTTATTTACTAACCATTATGAAGTATTTATTCCCGCAAATTAACTAATGTATATGGTTTCAGTATTTACGATTCATAAATTTATGCAATGGGTTATACCATGTTTAGGTTCCTAGAGAGTTCATATTGTTACCAGTTAATATATAATATGGAATTGATTAGAAATGGTTCCTAGAAGAAAAAATGAGAACATTACCAAATCATGAGATGTGATGAGTGTGAAGGATCATATATCGGATGGTCTTATGCATTCATTTCAAAGGAAGATTGACTCCCAAGTATCCTCATCATATGAGGAGAGAGTATCATGTGATGACAAGGTATGTAAATACTTATCTATGTCCTATGTATTTTAAGGGAAGAAAAATAAGAAGAGAAAGATGTATTTTTCCACATGTCATAATTTTTGAAGGAAACACCTCGGTATATGCTTTAGAGGAAAATGAGTTTTCATTATGTGTGGAGAAAAATGACAGCATGCTAAATATTTCAGGACAGGGAATGAATTTCCCGTTAGTCAATGCTTCGACAACAAGGAGATAGGATACTATGTGAGTCAATATCCCAAGTACCAAATAAATATATCCCAAATGATGATTTTAGATAATGATAATGTTATGATGCTACCCAAGATGAAGTAGATTGATTAATATTTATAGTCAAGAATCATGTAATTTGAATATTTGTTCAGTAATATATGGGTTGAGATATATAAGGATTGTACTGTAGTACTATTTAATTAAGGATATGAGGTCATATAGTGAATGGTACAGAGGAAACGTGATTCAGTATAAATTTTAACTTATTAAAAAACTCATGATGGATGGAATGAAAACCCTGAATATATATCACATGTTGAGATAATGATGAAGAAATGAATTATTCGGAAAAGTACTGACTACCATAGAGAATATTATTGACTTGTCGAGAAGTGGTATATGCTATCATCGATGAATTTTACAAAACATTTAGATTTATGGAAAATATCCAATAACATGTATCATACATAAGAAATATAGAGGAATTCATGTTTCCAATATGGATTTTATGGTAATTCATGTTTTTACAAAATTTCAAGAGGATACCTGATGATGTTTTTGAGATGTTTGGAATGTGAATTTTAGATATTCTTCTTGTTGATTAACGGTTAATGATAAGATCATCTTGGAAATTTATATTCCTTCATTATAATGTGTTGAATCATTATATTTTGGAATTTTTAGCCATATAACAATCATTTAATTTGATCATTGTTTGGGTTATAGAGTTTAATGTCATTAAATGAGGGTCTGGTTAATCGTCCATGACCATGTTTTCCAATTAGAATGAATTTTATTATAGTAACAATTATTTTACCTTTAATATTATTAATAGAATATTTTAACTATATTCTTGATCTGGTTTTACCACAAGGTAATTTTTATGTATAAACCATTATCTTTCGATTATTTAGTTTCAAATTTTCATAATTAATATTTTTTAAGGAGGGGATAATTTAACACTCCACGAATTTACAAATAGGAATATTATAGAATGCATGGAACACTATGTCTCTAAAAAACACTACATTGTTATAACATATTCATGTAAACAAAATTTTTCCACCTCTGTGATTTGAATATGGAAAAACTACCACATAGAGTTTTGTTCAGTAAGATCATTACAGTCTTATAAGATAAACATAATTGCTGGAGAATAGTAGCATACCCTTATGAATAGTGACATAGCCTTATTAGTAGTAATGAATAGTAAAACATATAAAAACCAGATTCCTCACCCATAAATGTATAAATACAATTTAGGAATCTTAAAAGTGAAAAAATCATAATATAAGAATTGGTATTTTTGTATGACATAATTATTTAAATTAATAAATTATGATTACTTTAATAATTTATGATGGAAATTTATTTTCATAAAATGTAATCAAAATTGATTCTTTATCATATTATGATTATATGATAATTTTGTAGGACCTTGATTAGTTTCTAAATGTCTTGTAAAATGATTTATAGTTTTAATGTTGTTTTTTGGAATAAATTATGATTTTATTTAAAAATGAAATAAGAAATATGTAGAAAACTATTTTCAAAAAATGGATTACATTTTTTAATACTATATATCTAAAAATTGTTTGGGGGAATTTTTATGATTTTTCTGAAATACTCAAATTTTTGGATTAATAGTAAAATATAGTAAAATACCATATATAAAACTTTTCAGTGAAATACACTATTTATGACATTGTATGTGATGTAAAGGCACTAAGATCAAATTAAAATGAACGTATTACTATTAGTAGTCACATGAACTACCACAATTGGTTTTCTTGAGTGAATTAATAAAATAATGAAAAAATAGTCAAATTTCACACCTCTCCTCAAATATAAACCCCCCATCACTCCCTCTTTTTGTCACTACTCTATGCCTTGAAGATCCAAAATGTTATGCCAAAATACCCTTCCATAGTCACTCCCCACATCCAATATGCTCTTGGTTTTCCCAAAATATCAAAAATAATTCTCTTAAAGAGGTTATCAAGGAGGTTATTTCAAGAGGTAAAGCACACATCTTTTGGTTTCATTTCAAATTATCTTCTTTTGTTATCATATTCCCACCTCTTCTTTCCAAATGTCCATGATAATTTTAGTATCATCTATATACAAGAATTATATCCTATGAATGGAAAATTTATCATCAATATTATTACTCTATCCATTTACTTTTATAAATTAAATCTACGTCCATGAGGTTCCAATTTACATCCTTCAATTTTTCCTTCATTACATAAGTCAGTGTGAAACACCACACGTCTATCTTCCTCCACTAATGGGGAACAATAATCCGGTGACATGAAAATCCACATCCCATCATGATCAATGAGTGCCCGCTTTTCCAAAGCATCTTCCACCAGGTTGGCCTTCCGATAGAAACGTTAAACAACCAGATGCATTAGAGTGACCTTGCTGATACAGTCAACCCATTGAGGAAGAACAGACCAAGGCACGTCATGTGTCTTGGCCCTCAAAGCATGTACCATAGTATGATAATCGGATTCAATCCATATATATATTCAGTTAAACAGGATAGTGTACCTGACAACATAGATCATGGCCTAGCTTCAGCTTCGAAGGAATTTCCAATTCCAATGGCATGGTAGAATCATCCCATTACAAATTCATGGTTGGTGAGGAACACACCCCCATATCCCGATGGACCTGGTGAACCCAAACAATCTCCACCAAAATTAAACTTGAGACAAGGCACAATGGGTGGAATCCATCGAATATGTTTTAGAAATTGAGGCTTGCGCAACTGACCCGAAATTCCAAGAATTATAAAAATTTGGAGTTCAAAAACAATATTAGACATGACACCATCCTGGACAATTAAACCAGCATAAACATCCATATGGAAATCCATCACACGTTGTTGTACAGTAGGGTGTGTACCACCAAAAAATATTGAGTTTTGAGCTTCCCTGATGGCTGCGATAACTACAGTAATAACATCCAAAAAATGGTTATGAATTTTCACACTGAAGTTAGTATGCGACATGTCAGATAGTAGGTCAATGACCGGCCTTCATGTGTCAAAAATGATCCCAAAAAAATATCTAATATTGGACTAAAGCTGCTTGGCTTGACTACATTCCATAAAAACATGTTGTATCGAGTCCTCATCAGCCTTACAAATGGAATACATGGAGTCCATTTGTAGGCCAGCCTGCTTGAGAAGATATGTTGTGGGAATTTGGGTTTTATAGATTCTCCATATCAAGAAGAATCTGGAAGGTTGAATGAAACCGGCTTTGAAATTCATAAGCCACACATGTGTAAGAGTAAGACCCACAAAATATGTCCTCTAAAATTCCCTATAGTTAAATTGCCCAGTTTTTCTATGGACCCAAATCAATGTATCATAATCTATAAAATCATATACATTAATTTCAATCTCCACCTACATAAGAATATTAAAAACTAAAGAGTGAAACTGTGAAAGGAAGCCTACGGTGGACAGAGAGGCTGCTTCAGGAGTAACATTTAAATCACTAAGGGGTTGTGTGAGCCACTTTGTGTTCCAACATTTTAGGGTGAAGTTCATACAAACCAACCATTTAGTATCTTGCATCAGCCTCACATATGAATTCATGAGAGATTCCCAAACTGATGAGGAAAGATAATAATTATAACAATTGAGATGCCTATTTCTTATTCGATTCAAAAGATTTCATCATCAGCTCCATGTGTGATCAGTTTCCCAATGAATTTCCCAATCAAACCATCATTGAAGGTGTAGATATCCTTGACTCCATGGACCTCATCTCCAAAGGTTTTATGTACTCCTTCTACACAATTGTAATCAGCTTCCTTTCATATGGTGACCCCGTCCAAATAAATTTTCATACCATGCTCTTAATTTCATTGAGATGTCATCTTGGCCATCAATATAGGGAGAAGGAGAAGATAAACTTCTATGTGATCACTAAGTTTATTGGGTAGACCCTCCGGGCCAGGGACATAGCCTTCCATTTCCATCTATCCACCATATGTATAATCCTATCTGAAATACCATCCAAATATTTCCTATTCATCCTTCCCCAAAAACAGTGGGATCCCATTATATTGGAAATTAAGGGATCATCTCCTTCACCCAAGATACCATAAAATTTTGTTAGTTATCCCAATAGAAATGCCATTTCCAAAAATGATAGAAAACATGTCCTAACTAAGGGCATGTCTGACTACCTCCTCATAATGACTGAAGAGGGCCTCAATTGAAGATATAGATCTTCTTGAATCTTGACCATCTAATATTATTTCATCTACTTACATGATATGAGTTGGGGCTTGCCCACTCACACTAGCCCTGATCTGCTTGTGAAATCCTATTTGGGAAAGGTCATTGATACAACTACTGGGATATTCCTATGTAATGGAAAAAAGAATCCCATAAAGTGGATCACGTTTTCTTACCCCCTAGTGCACAGAAAAAACCACTCATGTCCACATTGACAAGAATTGATATCCTTGAAGATCCTAGAATGCTACAAATAATATTCACAAACCCAGTAGAGATGCCATATCTCCGATGGACATACAGAAGAAAGAACCGTTTTAGTGTGTAAAAATCATTGGAGATATAAATTTGGATGGAAAAAATCCCTTCCTTTGTCTTCTTTCTCAATAGGTTGACACTACCAAAACCCTTGAAAAGAGACTTTTGGATGTTCCTCCCAGGGAAAAATCCAAATTGGTTTGTGGCGATGATACCATCAAATATGCCACCCATCCTTGTCATCACGATTTTACTGATAATCTTGGGGATTCTATTTCCAAGATCAACTGGCCTAAATTCCATGATGTCAAGAGAATTCCCTTTCTTGGGGATCAGCGCAATAAAACATGAGTTCATTCCTTGGGGCATGTAAGAGTGAGAGGTGAAGTGTTTAATGGACCGATCAATATCACTCTGCAAAATGTCACAGCAGAACATGAAAAATGTGTTAGTGAATCCATTTGTACCTAGTGCACTCTCAAGATTGATAGAGAGGAGATCAAATTTGATCTCCTTGTTGCATGGGGAAGTAGTTAGGAGCTATTTATATTTGATCATCAATGTAGGGGTAATGTTGTCCACCAAGAAGTGGATACTAGACTACCCATTATCAGAGTATATTCCCTTAAAGTGCTCAACCACATCCATTACAATCTCATTATCCTCTGTGTATATATTCTCATCAATGTTAATCACCTTGTTTCCTCTACACACCCACTATTACTTATGAAATATATTGAAGAACATATAATTTATGTCCCCATTCTTTAACCATTGTAAATTATGTTGATTTTTGACCAATCATTCCATCACCATTAAGAGACCATCAATATTATTATGTGCTACTATTTCCTCTCGAGATAACATCATCTACTACTCATGACAGCTCTGAATCATGTCTAGCTCATCCTCTGACTTCATGATATCCCCATCATGTTTTAAGAATGATTTTCTACTCCATTCCCTTAGCATCCCCTTAAGGTGCCAACGTTTCACAGCAGTTATTTGAAGCGGGCATCCAAGGGCTTGAATCTTCCGTGCCTCCAAAATAATTTTCTGCATTCTGGCATCCCGTGCCATCCATTGTTGAAACGAAATGGAATAGGGGATAACAATGTCACCTGAGTGTTAAAATCAACAAAAATTGGGTTGTGGCCAGAGTAGTGCTTAGGAAGTGTGAATCCAGATACACCATGTGTTGTAGCCTGATCATCAATATGGAAAAATCATCTATGAAGCATTAAATATTTTTCCCATCCCATGTGAATCTACACCATGTTAAGTCATATCCAGCAATGAGAACATGATCTAAATTTTAGAAATCAATACACTCAAAAAATTCAAGGGGAGAAATCCTATAAAAATTGGTTCCAGTTTTTTTATTAGGCTTCAAAACATTATTGAAATCACGAATAAGAATCCATTTTTGATCCATCCTCTTCGAGATGACTTTGAGCTCCTCCCATAAATCCCTCCTTTTAATATAAGAGGTTGAAACATAAACAAATGATATTGAAAAACCCTGTCTAGAAATGCTACAATTAACTAAAACACTTTGAGGGCCACTATCATAAGAGCTAATCTGCAAAGTGTTATTCCTTAAATCCCATAGGTGGTCCATAGAATATTCATGTTTATTTCTAAAAACAAAACATTATCCTAGTGAGCCCTATAATAATCACTTTTAGTTTTCAAATAGAACAATAGCTTCAGCAGTACTGACAAACAATAGTTTGTAGGTCAAAATATAAAGCCGAAGGGCTCTGACCGTGCGGGATATACCAAGACGTTTACAATTCCAATAAAAAATCCTCCTTTTTTATATCCCACACCTCTTATCAGAGGTCCCCCTTTTCTATCAATTGAGGAATGTAGGTGCTCTGTTTTCCATTGACCCACCTGTCCATTATTCAGGCCATATCTAGGGATAATGATACTATGATGCTCCGTGATCACCTACTTTGCCCCACTGGCTCCCTTCTCATTACAATTACACGGATTGTGTGTATTAGTGTTAGTAGGAAACTCATAAACTCCACCACTAGGATCAACATCAGCCTCACATGTACTAACTTTGACTGATTCTGTGGGTTTCTTTCTCTCCACTTGATTTGCCTTGCTGTCCTCATCCAGCAGCACAAAAGGTCCACCTACAATAGCAGCATCACCTGAAATGATATGTCAAGTTGCCTCCACCAACATTTATTTTCTTGCTTTAGCCAGTCGCCCATCAGAAGCACTGGCAACGGGTAGCCTGCCACCGAGGGCTGCTGCATCACCCCTTTTATTACCTGAGTTATAATGCTGAGACTCCTCCACATCATCTGACTAAAGACTTCCACTCAGAGGCATGAAGGTGTTGTTGGACATAAGGGTATCACTGCCCATAATCATACACAATCGAGCATACTTGGATGAGGATATTTTAGTGATGTCCCCTCCAGGGTCAGAATATGGATATCGGTCAATGAAAACATCATTACCAATTTGTTGAGAGCATGTCACAGGTGACCCAGCCCGAATGACAGTATGATCAACCCCCATTCTAACAGATGTGCCCTTATCCACATTGAAATCATCCTAAGGTAAGACATCTGGCCTATCCACCACAGGATTAATATCACAACAGGGAGAGGATGACACCTGAGTTCCATTAACCAGACCCTCCAAATCCCAAACAGGTCCTCTGGGTGCCCCAGTGTGAATCAAATCCTTTCCCATTTCCCCCGAGAAAGAGCCCCCCATGACCAAATTCTCCTTCTTCCCAGGCCTAGACTGGCCCGCTCCATTACACTCTAGGTGCTCTATGGGGAATTTCTCCTTCCTCTTCCTTCTTCTACACTTTCTCTCATCATGTCCCTTCACTACACATGGGTGACATTCTTTGTCCCTCTTACACTTAGTAGTCATGTGTCCAAAGAGCAAGCAACTCAAAAAAACATTGGGATTCCTCTCATATAAGATATCAAGCTTCGTGTTGTCATACATAATTTTAATAACCCCACACTCAATAAAAATACTAGACATGTCATCTTTTACCTAGATTCTGGCGTAATTCCCTAGCCTCAGGTTGTCTGTCTGTCGGTCCATTCGAATAGGATTTCCAACCGAAAATAAAATATCCCATAGAATCATTATGTGCCAATACTAACAATTTAGTTTATAATTTCTAATCCACAATTGGGAATGATTGCTATGTAAATTCAATGGATCAAAATTCCTACCCCATTACTGCACATTCAGAAAACTAGGGCTCAAGGCAATAGTGCCTTTACTCCACATTTTCCTCCATCCTTCATCCGAGAGGAAGATCACATGATAGTATCCCCTTACCACCACAATAATCCACCAATATTCAAATCCCCAAATGTCTAGAACCCTTTTAGTTAGATCCTATGATTTCTATAGTCGCTTATCCTTAGGGATGATGACTCTCACAATAATTGAATACCGACATAAATTGACCCGCTCCTCAACCGCTTCCTGATTAGCTGACACATGAGAACTCCTCTCCTTCTATATCTCTCTATTTGGTGTAGGAGCATCAATGCTACAGAAGGAAGTTCCCTCTGCGTTCTTTACTCCATCCGAAAAAATCCTCTATGTCCCAGTCGGAGAGACTACCTTGCTACCATCCCCCTTTCTTGTAAATGAGAACATCTATTTGATACTAATAGTTTCAACAAGAGGCCTCTTATCACAAGAATCCTCTGCACGCAACCACAATATGGGATCAAAGTGATCATCTACATCACCAGACTTAGGTTTCTTACCCGGTTCCCCTTGATCCATCACTCATTTCCTATAACTGATTCGATTCCATTACATAAGAACAAGTGAACTGATTATTAAAATAAAGATAACGGACATTCTGGAACAATGAAATTCAATATAACAACCTAAAAAAGGCATAAATTAACAAAAATGAATTATGATAAAATAAATACATGTCCAATAGTTTCTAAAATAAGTTATTAATAAAATTAATTTCATATTATTGGACCTTATGTTCAGGAGCGGAACACATTCAGACTTATGTTAAGGGTTTTTCCTCTCAAACATCCATTATCATTCTAGTTACTTTCATTTTATAATTAACTCAATGAAATTATTATCTATTATTATTTCCACCTCATAAATTAATTTTGAGTTGTCTATATATGCACACCCATCATGAATATTTCCTTATTTTATGGATAGTTACATGTTTTAAATGGGACATTCAAAATTGTTTCCAAAATACAAGCTTGATCCATGGAATGTTCTCAAAATCATACATATTTTCAAGGGATGTATATAATCTTATTTGGAAACCGTTATTGTTATAAAATATCTAATTTTATAATGAAAATACTATACTACTTCACTTCTGGTTTTAGAAAATGATTTTTCCAAAAAATATTCTTTTCAAAGTAAAAGAGTATTTATCTCAAGAATTACTCAATGATTTTATAAGAGTATCTTCATTTATTTCAACACACCGGTTCATTATTTTGTATTATTGGGTCTAAAGTTTCATGGAATAATTTAAATATTTTATTTAATGGTCTATTATTATTTTGGTTGTGGATGTTCTATCTTAAATCTATTCACCAAATTACCATGAATGGTTAGTGGTTATTCTTAATGTTCATGGAAAGCTATATACATTTCATATACTAGTTTCAGTAAGAATGTATATTTTATTTATATTTATCCCCATTAATATGTGGAATGAATTTGACATAGAAAGTGTCGGGTTTGGTCCGATGTATCCCCTTGGTGAATTTGTAGGTATCATGATAAAAACTATGGTATTGGCACAAGGCCTTGAAAAATGATTATGTATGGTCCTGGAGTGAGGCCTCAATAGTATGGTGATGATGTCCATCATTATTTATTCCCTAATTATGAAAATAGTATTTATGGTTCATTTTTTTATTAGACTGGTAGAATACCAATGATTTTTTATTATTAAGGAATTATTTACTCAACTCGTATTCCTTCCCTAATGTGTTCATGTTTATTATTTGTTAAAGTCATATGTTTTTTTTTCAACATGCCCAATGTTTATATATCATCCACATTATTTCTTACCCTTAATGATAATTTTACCTCACCCCTTTGTTATGTTTTATCTTCCTAGGATATGAAGAAGTATGTTATGAAGGATTTTCAGGCAAAATCTAGGAGGTGTGGATGTTTCAAATGGAATATATTAATTTCGTATTTCTGTTCATGATGTAATTTTGAACTTATATGTGCATCTTGATTATAGAAGTTACAAAACTACTTGGTCCTTCAGGATGCATATTCCTTGTTTATTGGAAAATTAAAATAATTAAGGCACTCGATTTTGGAAAATGGCATCGGATCCTTACTGTTGGTTTGAAAGGATGTTTCGTAGAAAACACGGAAACAAAATTATAAAATATAGATTAGGGAAAAAACCCTAAGGTATTATTTGAGGAAAAACATACAAGAATTTCATTGAATCATTTTATGGAATAGATTATGTGGATATTTCTAGAAAATACATCCCTGGCAGGATAAAAACTTGTAAAGGTGGCTCTAGAAAAAATGTATCTATGAGTGAAAACTCCGACAGTGAGTTTCGGGCTTGACTCATGGTATCCAGGTACACAAAAATGGGCCTTGTTACACTCTTGGAATTGACATTCCAGGGGTATATTCTTAGGATAATTCACATTTTATTTACCCACCATTATGAAGGATTTATTCCCCAATGTAACCAAATAATATGGTTTTAGTATTTATGATGCATAAATTTATGCTATGTGTTATACCATGTTTAGAGTCATAGAGAATTCAAAATGTTACCAGATAATATATAATATATAATTGATTAGAAATGGTGCCTATAAGAATAAATGAGAACTTCACCAATGCACGAGCTGTAATGGGTAAGAAGGATCATTTTTCTGATGGTCTTAAACCATAATTTCAATGGAAGATTATCTCCCAAGTATCCTCATCAGATGAGTAAATAGTATCATGTGTTGACAAAGTATGTAAAGACTTCTTTGATTCTTAACTCTTCGAATGGAAGAAAAAGTATAAGGTAAAAATGTATTTTCCCACTAATGAAATCATGGAAGGAAGCACTGTGGTATATGCTTGAGAAGAAAATGAGTTTGCTTCAAGTGTGGAGAAAAAGGACACTGTGCTCATAATTCCATGACAAGGAAATAATATCCCTATAGTAAATGCTTTAACTACAAGGATATGAGACACTATGTGTATCAATGTCCCAATCATTAAAGGAATATACCCCAAATGATGATTTTTGATAATGATAATGTTATGATTCTACCATAGATGAAGTAGAATGATTAATATTTTTAGTAAAGAATCATGTCATTTGAATATTTTCTTAGTAATGTAATGGTTGAGATATATAAAGATTATGTTGCAGTTTAATTTCATTAAGTATTTGAGGTCATATGGTGAATGGGAAAATGGAAAATTCATTCAGTAGAAAGTTAAACATTCTAGAAAACACATGATTGAGTGAAATAAAACCCTTAAAATATATCTCATGTTGAGATAATGATGAAGAAATGATTGATTCAGATAAGTACTGACTACCTTGGAACTGATGATTAACCTGTCTAGAAGTGGTCTATAATATTATCGAAGGATTTTATAACACTTTTGGATTTATGGAATATATCCAAAAACATGTATCATACTTATGGAATACATATTAATTCATGTTTCCAAAAATGGTTTTATGGAAATTCAAGTTTTACCATATTTTAAGAGGATACAAGATGATCTTATTGATATTTTTGGAATTTGAATTTTAGAGCTACATATTTTTGATTAAGGGTTAATGATAAGTTCATCTGGGAAATTTATATGCCTTAATTATAATGTGTTGAGTAATTATATTTTTTAATTTTTAACCATTTAAAAAATCATTTATGTTGAACATTGTATGTGTTTTAGAGTTTATTTTCAATAAATAATGGTTTGGTTATTCTTCCCTGACCATGTTTTCAAATTAGAAGGTGATTTTTTGTAGTGATCGATGATTTTCCCTTTCCTCTTATTAATATAATATTTTAACTATATTCTAGATGTTGTTTTCCCAAAAGAAAATTTTCAACTATCAACCATTATCTTTCAATTGTTTAATTTCAAATTTCCAAAATGAAATTTTTGTAAGGAGGGGATAATGTATCACCCCAAGATTTTACAAATATACTTATTATAGAATACATGAAACACATTGTCTCTAAAAAACTCCATTTTGTTATAAAATAGTCATGTAATCATTATTTTTTCACTTTTTTATTTGAATTTTGAAAAACTGGCATTCACAGTTACCTTCAGTAAGATATTTCGAGTCTGATTAGAAAATCATAATTTATTGTGAATTTTAACACACCCATATGAATATTAATGAATATAAAAGAATAGTAATAAATATTAAATCATATTCAAAAACAGAATCTTCACCAAGGAATGTATAAATAAAATTTAAACATCTTAAAAGTAAAAAAAAAGATCATACTATAAGTTTTGGTATTTTTGTATGAAATATATGTTTAAATTAAAATTTTCTGATTAATATAATAATTAAAAATGGAAATTTTATTTTCAAAATTTGTAATCACAAATTTATACATTATCATCGTATAATTATATGTTAATTTTATAGGGCCTTGATTAATTTATCAAGGTCTTATAAAATGAGTTATAGTTTTAAAGATCTTTTTTGGAATAGATTATGATTTTATTTAAAAATGAAATTAAGACATTTTAGAAAATTATTCTCAAATAATGGAGTTCAAATTTAAATTCTAAATGTATAAAAATGGTTTGGATGATTTTTTTGGGATTTTTCTGAAGCACTCAAATTTTTTATGAATAGTGAAATACATTAAAATACCGTATATACAAATTATCAGTTAAATACACTATTTTTGACATCATAAGTGATTTAAGGACACATGGTTCGAACTAAAATCAACTTATTATGATTATTAGTCACTTGAATTGACAATATTGGTTTTCTTGGGGGAATTAATAAAAATAATGAACAAAATATTCAAATTTCACTCCTCCCCTCCACTATAAAACCTCAATCACTCCCTATTCTCTTCAATCCTATAAGACATTAATCACATCAATTCTCTACCCAAATAGCCTACATAGTCACTCTCCACGTCCAAGAATCTCTTGGTCTTACCGAAATACCAAAAACCCTTCCCTTAAAAAGTTTCTCAAGGAGGTGTTTTCAAGAGCTAAATTACCCCTCTTATTCTTTTACTTTCATTCCAATTTATATTATTTTGTTATCCACTTCCCACATCCTCTAGAAAAGTGAAAATTATATCTCTAGTATCATTTATATACTGTAATTATATCATGTGAATATAAAATCCATCATCAATATTTTTACCCTCTCCCATTGTTTTATAAACGAAATCAACATCCATGAGGTTCCAATTTCCAAACTTCATGGGTGACAATGTTTCTTTCATCAATTTATACTTCATTAATAGTCATGAAATCACTTTTATTGTTGAAACAGACAATAATATATGTATTTTAACATAATTAAAATTTAGGAACAAGGATAAATACATATTATTTAATTCTATGACCAAACTAGTTAATAATAATCCAAATATCGCTCAAATAATCTATGTGAATGTCATAAACATTTCATGTAATGATTCATACTCATTCCGTGTAATAAAATTATAAAAATGAACATTAACACATATTTATGTACATAAATAATATGTAATTTCTATTATGGATATTTATATCCAATCCCCGTTAACTCCATTACTTAAGAACAGGTCAACCGATTATGAAAATAATGAAAATGGAAGCTCTTAAAGGATGAAATTCAATATAATAACATATCAATAAAAAAATGAAAAAAAAACGGAATTATGACATAAATATACATCTAATAGGTTTTTAAATATGTTATTAATATCTAATTTCATATTACAGGACCTTAAGTACAAGAGAGGATGACATTCAGATATAAGGTAGGGGTTTTTCAACCCGAACATCCATTTTCATTCGATTTAATTAAATTTTCTTATTACATAAATAAACATCTTATGTATTGTTGTGAACTCCTCATAAATTATTTGTGATTTTTATATATTTTTACAACCACCAGAAAAAATTCTTATTTTATGGATAGTTAGACGTTTTAAAACAGAACTTTCAAAATTGTTTATGAAATACCAGCCCGGTCCAAAGGGAAGTTCTCAAATTCAAGCCCATATTCAAGGGAACTCCATAATATGTTTTTGGAAACCATTATCATTATAAAATCACTAATTTCTATTATGATAATACTATCCTACTTCACTTCTGTTTTTATACATCATTTTTTCCGAAAGAGCTCTTCTTTTCAAGGTAAAAGAGTATTTATCTCAAGAATTACTCAATGATTTTATAAGAGTGTATTCATTTATTTTAACACACAAGTTAATTATTATGTATTATTGGGATTAATATTTCATGGAATCATCTACCATATTGAATATAATGGTTTAGGAATGTTTTGTCTGGGGATGTGCTATCTTAAAACAATTCACCAATTTACTTCGAATGGAAAGTGTTTATGCTTACTGTTCGGGGAAAACTATTTAAAATTCATATATTAATTTCAATATGAATGTATATGTTGTTTCTTTTTTCATGTTCATATGAGGAATTCAAAGGAAATATAAAGTGTCAGTTAGGGCCCACTATATCCCCTCGGTGCATCGGTAGGTCTCATGAGACAAACTACAGTCTTGGCACAAGGCCTTGACTAACTGATTATTTATGGTCTTGGAAGGAGTCTTTTATGGTATGGTGATGATGTCCCGCATTTTGAATTCCATCAATATGAAAATTTTATTAATGGTTCATGTGGTTATTTGAATTTTTATAATTCCCATGGTTATGTTTAATTTTGGCATTATTTACTCAGCTCAAATTCCGTCCATAATGGGTTTATGTTTATTGTTTTTTAATGGAATTTGTTTTTAGTTACTCAATATGCCTAATGTTTATATATATTCCAATATATTTATGACCCTTACTGAGTTTTTGAACTCATTCATTTATTATGATTTATTTTTTCCCAGGATATGTAGAAGTATGTTATGAGGGATTTGAAGGCGTAATCTAGGAGGCGTGGATATTTTTAATGGAATAAATTAACGTTGTATTTACTTTCATGATGTAATGTTGATATTATATATGTTTCTTGATCCCAAAATCTACTAAACTCTTTGGTCCTTCAGGATGCATATTCTTTGTTAATATGCCAATGTAATCAGATTACGCACTAGCTCTTGGAAACTAGGATCGGGTCCTTAAAAGCTATCTTTCCACAATGACATCACTTAGTGGACCACATTGATTAGGGTAATTCAGGCCCATATCCATTCCAACATTTTTATAGGGGTACATCACACTCTTATCTACTCCAATTCATATGAACACACACCACAACCCATGCCAACACCAGGGGTGTTCAACCAATTCATCCTTTTTCTATAAAACCTCTCTTTTATTGAAAAAAAATAAACAAAAAAAATCTAAAAAACCATTATATTACAATAAATCCATTAAATATATTAATAAACCATTAATCAAATAATTTTCCATAATTCTAGAATAATTTTATTTTAATCTATTCATTTAAAAATCATAAATCATGCAATTTATTCAAGAACACCAATTTCCCAGATTTCCTAAAATCGACATTTAAGAAGTATTATAATAATGAAAACATAAAATTACATATCATTTCATCAGAAGGTAATAAATTTGAAATCACGCATATTAGTTCTACTAAGAGGAGTCAAGAGTGAAGCCACCTACCATGGTAATTTTTACTAAAATGGTAAATGGATGAAAAAGGATCAAGAAATCAGGTATGAATTCTAGGAAACCACCTTAAATCTCTTTCGCTGAAAAAATCTACACAAAATATAAAACTATATGGAATCCATAATAATAGATCTAATAATATCAGGTGTAGTTATATGAATCCATGAAGATGGGAAATGTTGATATATGAAAACATGAAAAGGACAGTGATGTTTAAGAACATACCACAAGAATCTAGATTCTAAATGCCAAGGAAAGGCTCCAGATTGATTCCAAATTTCGGTAGAGAGGTTCTCCAACTATCAAGATAGTAGAATAACATTTTAAGGACACATAAGTGTAATCAAGATCCAATTAGTGTAAAAAACATGTGTGATATTCTTTTTAGAATCTTACATTGACTATGCGCATAATATAGTCTCACGGTTAGAGAAACCATGTGTTAGTTACTGCCATGGTAGACCCTCGCACGACCTCCTTGCATGGTCTCCCTAACCGTTCACACACCGTTCCATATCTATATCACAATTTTTTCAACACTACATGGTTTTTCTTAGGATTCCACACTATTTAGTCATACCGTGCATAGACCGTTCGCATCCCCTTTGTCCCCATATACTTCTTGAATGGTCACCAAAATCCCCCAACCTACTCTATTAAACATTATATTCATTAAAATCACAACATAAGGGTTATATATTATAAAATCTTGGTACTAAATTCACCCCACCATTGGTATTAATGTATCCAATAAGTTTAAAACCATCATTTACCTAAAAGAGTTCTTGTGACTTCTATTTCACTTGCTTGTCGTGTTCTGATGTCT
Source organism: Viscum album (assembly GCA_963277665.1). NCBI lineage: Eukaryota > Viridiplantae > Streptophyta > Magnoliopsida > Santalales > Viscaceae > Viscum > Viscum album. Next base: position 265,300,913 of record OY728143.1, on the reverse strand, counting down.
CCTCCAGAATCTAACCATGTTGCCAAAAAAACCTACACTAGGATGATACTATTTTCAATGAGATAAATTATCATGTCTATCCATAATCCACATCGAGATATGTACCAATGCAGTATCCAAATCTAGGTAAACATGATCCTATATGATCACATGGACATGGTTAGGAAGATACCATTTCAACTAAGATAAATGGAACACATTACGCACTGAACTGATCCACAGTGGCTATTCCAACAGATATTAAAGCTCTCTAACCCATTCTACTATATCTAGAGGAACTATTTTACATGGATATAGCTTTACCTACTTCCCAGAATGATGATTTCAATGCCTTATAAAGATCTTTATGAACAATTGATCACTCACCACGAATGAAAACGGTCTTCAAGGATAATCCACATTTGGGTTCTAACTACTCTGAGCGATCTTCATTCTCTTTTAGATAAACTGAATATTATAGGTTTCTTCTTATATAGGGTTCATCCCAACTAATTAAGTTTCATCTATTTCTAGCAACATATGGGAGAACGAAAAGGATCCCCATAAAAGGTTAAAAAAATATCCCTATGTATTGAGGCGTGATAGTTGTTTTTTTAGAACTCCAGTAAGGGCATACGGTCCCCACGTGAGCCACAAAAATCAATTACAGAATCTCACAAAATGTCATTCAACATCTTTGTTGTTTTTTCACAGCATTTGTCTTTCTTTAGGATGATATGTTATACTCATAGTCAACTGAATACATGTGGATTTTTGTAAGGATTTACAGAAAAGAGACTTGAGCCTCACATCTCTATTTAACATGATCGGAAGTAGTATTGTTGAGTCAATAAGGTTTTCCTTATGACTTTTCCATTCCTTCTTGTTTTGAAAATCACAAACACCTTATCTTTAAGGAGAATCGCTTTTGTAAGGAAAATGCTTTCTTAAGGAAAATTTGCTTTTATAAGGAAAATTGCTTTCTTAAGAAAAATCGCTTTTATAAGAAAAATTATCCTTATCATTTTTTTCATTCATATTTTTCTTAAGTATAAGTTTCGGATTCATTTTCTCGGAATCATTGAAACTTTGATATAAAGCATTCTGTTTTAGGGTTTGGATTCTGGACAAGAACTATAAGGAAGTTTCATTCCGAATTCCGGATAAGAACTCTAACTAAGTTCTATTCCAGATTCAGGATACGAATTCTGAAGAAAAATTCTCATTACGAATTCCAATAAAGAATTTTCATTACGAATTCCAATGAAGAATTTTCATTACGAATTCCAATAAAGAATTTTCATTACGAATTCCAATGAAGAATTTTCATTACGAATTCCAATGAAGAATTTTCATTACGAATTCCAATGAAGAATTTCCATTACGAATTCTTATTACGAATTCTGATGACGAATTCTCATTACGAATTCTGATGATGAATTCTCATTACGAATTCTGATGACGAATTCTCATTACGATTTCTGATGACGAATTCCTATTCCGAATTCCTATTCCGAATTCTCATTCCGAATTCACCTATTAAACAGAATCTGATTATCATTGTTTTATACACTCTGAATTTATTCACTCCGAACTTTCACTCCGAAGTTTCTATTCTGAACCTTTTTGTTAGAGTTTAAAACGATGTCGTGCATTCTGTTACACTTTCTTTGTTATAAAACGATGTCGTCCATTTGGTTATAAACTAACCGTTGTCTAAGTGACACGTGTACAGGTCCCTCCGAACTTTAAGGAAAATATGACCGTTGGAGAGGAGCCGACCTTACCTATAAATAGGAGCTCATTTGAAAGAGCTCGGTGCTGATCGATGCTGATGATAGCTGATGGCTGATTGCTGAAAAAGTGCATACATGCTGTTGAAGTGATTTCTAAAAAGAGAGTCTCTTATTAACTCTCAAAGCTTCGTGCGACTCCAAATGTTGGTGATTACATTCGAGGGCTTCCGGGGATAGGAAGACAGAGGTGCCGACTACCTTAAAGATCGAGGGCTTTCTTGTTGAGAAAGACAGAGGTTGCCAACTACCTTGAAGTTGAGGGCTTGTGGGGATAGCAAGACAGAGACTCCGATCTTCGTATCGAGGGCTTACCCTGGTGTGGGTAAGACAGACTTGCTTGAAAGTATAAATCAAGGGACCTTTATCCAAGGTTGTTGGATACCCTTCTCTTTGGGTGAAAAGACTATTATCTTGTTACTAGTAGTTTTACTACTTGTCTTTATTCCGCTGCAATTTGTATCTTAAGGAAAGTATAACTTTCTTATACTTCCTTACTTACACTGATTAGTTTAGATTCTATACGCTTTAAGGTAGAATCTTATATTGTAACTTTTGTTAAGTTTCAATCTCCGGAATCATATTTCCGGAACCTACTTTTGGAATCCCTTTCCAAGTTCATTTCGGTGTTAGAGGTGTTGTGAATTTACTTAGTTTAACTTTGTTAAACTTAGCCCTTTCCTTTTCTTAAGGAAACTCTAGTTATTCATAACTAACTTTAAAGGTTCCAAAGGAATTTTTAAAGTATACAATTCACCCCCCCCCCCTCTTGTATATTGAGCATCTCATATTATATTTCGATCCTACAATTGGTATCAAAGGTTGGAAACCTCTTACTCTATACCATTCTTACATTTGGTATCAGATCCAAGGTTACTGAAATACTTGTACTCACATACAAGTTTTTCTTGCTCACTTTTCCCATTCCGAACTTTGTTATTACGAATCTTTGCTACTAACAAGTTTGTGTGCAAAGTTATTTTCAGTATGGCAGGAATTAATGTTGGATCAATTGACAATCTGAATCCTACAAGGCCACCAATCTTCGATGGTAATGATTATGAATACTGGAGAGATCGTATGAAGACTTTTGTTATCAATACTGAAGTAGACAACTTTGTCATGCTTACTGGTGACTATAAGATTCCTGACAAGGAAGTCAGAACCTTTACTAACCAGGAAAAGCAAGAATATCAACTCAACTATAAGGTACGCAACACTTTATTATGTTCAATGACTAGAAATATATATAGACAAATTTCTTCTTGTGAAGTAGCTAATTGTATATGGAAGAAGTTAGAAGTTACACACTTTGGGACTTCTAAGGTGATTGAGACTAGAAGAGCTATGCTTAGAGCAGAATATCATGGCTTTAATTTTCCTTATGGAGAACCCATCTGTAAAGTACAACAAATATTTATGACCATTGTCAACAGTCTGCAATCTATGGGAGAGAAAGGTTTAGATGATGAAGCTCTTGTGGAAAAGATAATTGATATTATGCCCAATGAATGGGAATCCAAGAGAACAGCTATAGATGAGAACAGGAAGGTCACTCAAATTACTCTTGATGAATTATTTGGAACTCTTCTACAACATGAGACCAGAATGAAGAGAGATGCTGACAACATCAAGAAGAAGAATGGAAATGGTACTGTTGCTTTTACTACAACTTCGAATCAGATGAAAGCTAAGACTCCTGAGAGAGTAACCAGATCCAAGTCTAAGAAAGTTATTTTCCAATCTGAATCTAGTGAGAGTGAAGTTTCAGAAAATGAATTAGCCAGTCTTGCTCGAAGGATGAACAAGATAGCTGGACAGAGAAATTTTCAATCCAAGTATAAGAAGAAGGATAGGAAGGATAAGAAAGATGGAGAAGTAACTTGTTATGAATGTAAAAGAGTTGGACATATTAGACCTGATTGCCCTATGCTAAAAAAGAAAGAAAGGAAGGAAAGACATTCAGACAGGAACAGGAAGAAGTATTACAAAGCTAAAGCTAAGAAAGTTTTGAAAGCTAATGACACCTGGAGTGCCAGTGGTGGTGACTCTTCAGATGAATCTTCTGATTATGAATCTTCAGGACAGAAGAATCTTGGTCTTATAGCCAGATTGCCTATTAATAATCATTGTCTTATGGCTAAGGTACGAAATGCTGAATCATTGACCAATGTTTCTTTAAATTCTAATGATCGTAAGTATTATAACTCTTCTGATGAAGAATCATCTTCTGATGAGGAAAATACTTTACCTACTTTTGAAGAAGTCTCTAGATTTGCTGAACTTCTTGAGATTGAGAATTCCAAACTCAACAAGAAACTTGATAAGGCAAATTCTAGGAATTCTATTCTTACTAAATAGATATCAGATCTTTCTAAAGATCTTGATAAGAAAAATTCTGATTTTGAAAGTATTTCAAAAAATCTTGAGGAAGTAAGTTCTGAGAAGAACAAACTTTCTAAAGAGTTAGAAAAAGTAATTTCTAATAAAAATGTTTTCGAGCCTAACTCTAGTTCTAAAACTAATGATTTTGAGGATAAAAACTTGGTTGTAAAACTCAAGTCCGAAATTTTTTCCTTAAAGAAGTGTTTATCAAACTTTACCCATGGTAAAGAAAATTTTGATAAGATGTATTCTCAAATACGACCTTTAAGAAATAAATCCGGATTTGGTTATACCCATGCAAAACCAGTTTTCAGTAACAATTATTTTGTTCCTCAAAGTGCCCCATTTTGCACTAAATGTCAATGTGGTGGACACTGGGCAAAAAATTGTTCCTTAAACAAAACCCAATCTCTAGGATTTCACAAAGCTTACTTTTCTAAGAAAATGTGGATACCAAAAATTTTATTGTCTGGAAATCTTGGATCCAAACAAGTTTGGATTCCAAAAATCTAACTTTGTCCTTAATTTCAGGGAAATAAAGAAAGTTCCAGCAACAATATTTGGTACATGGATAGTGGATGTTCCCGGCATATGACTGGTAACAAAAGCTTTTTTGAAAAGATTATCAAAACTAAAGGAGAAATTATTCTTCAGTTTATCGGAACGCAAGATCATCTTGCTGATATTTTCACAAAATCTTTGCCTTCTGATAGATTTGAATATATTAAACAGAAGTTAGGAATGATAACCGTAAGGTAATCTTCCTTAATTAACTTTCTGTTGGAAAAATCTCCTTACAGTAATAAACTCCTTTTCATAGGGGGAGTACATTTGATTGTTTGTTTAATAAAGTTTTTCAAAATTTGTTTTCAAACTTTTCGGAACGAAAATTTCCGGAATGGAACTTCTGGAACTACAATTTTCCAGAAAGGATATTTTTGCACAGAATACTTCTGGAATGGAAGTATTCGTATTGAAAATTTCCGGAATGGAAAACTTTCGTACTGGTATTTTCATAACGGAACTTTCGTACTGAATCTTCCATAACAAGTTTTTATTTACTTTTTCGTATTGAGTTTTTTGTGTTGACTTTTCGTATTTACTTTTTCGTATTGAGTTTTTCGTATTGACTTTTCGTATTTATTTTTTCGTATTGAGTTTTTCGTATTGACTTTTCGTATTTACTTTTTCGTATTGAGTTTTTCGTATTGACTTTTCATATTTACTTTTTCGTATTGACTTTTCGTATTTACTTTTTCGTATTGAGTTTTTCGTATTTAGTTTTTCGTATTGAGTTTTTCGTAGTCATCTTTATATTACCCATTACGAATAACTTTCCTAATCTAATCCGAAAGGTATGTTTTTATTACCGAAGTTTTCGTAATCATATTTTACTTGCTGGAAATTTCTTATAGTTTGTTTTCGGTTTTTGGATTTCTTAATTCTTTACTTTAATAAAAACCTCAAAAAGATCGGATTCAAGTTCTCAACCGTCAGATTTGATCTCAGATCATTCTAAACCGTTAGATCAACCGAGGAAGTTGAACCGTCATCCCATTGCCTATATAAAGGGGACCCTATTTTCGAGTCCCACATCGGTTTCAAGCTTTTGCGTGCTGAAGCTCTGACTCTCTGATTTAAGGCCATTCCGAACTTCAGTCTTCTTGATTCCGAACTTCTCAGAGACTTCAGATCCGAATGTCTGCAGAGTTAGCTTCTCAAGAAATGTCTTCAACCAAGCCTATTTCTCAGTGGTTAGTCTACAGAGAGAGGTTAGTTCATCCGAATTTCTTCAGCAACTATGATTCTATTATTTCAAAGAATATCAAGCTGAATGGCTGGGAAGATGTTGCGGTATCAAAAACCGGCAACCAAGATGAAGTCTACTCTGATTTGCTTGTTGAGTTCTATGAGTCAGTTGCTTTCTTCGAGGAAGACAATAGAGAAAAATTTTCTTTCAAATCGTATGGCAAGACATATAAGCTTTCTCACACCAAGGCTGCAAGCTTGGTAGGGATATCCTATGAAGGAGAAGCCGAGTTCATTTCACACGTATTGCCAGATTCTTTGGGTAGTTTCAACAAGGAAAAGGCCTTAGAAATTCTCAGATTGGATGATGACAAGGCTCCGAAAATAGCAAGCCTATCTACAAACTTCCGGATTCTGGAGTTATGGGTGCAAGGGCTTATCGTACCGAGAAAAGGAGATAAGGATAGTCTGAAGAAGAGTGAGATATATATCTTAGATTTCCTGATAAATCTAAGAAAGTTCAACTTGATGAAGCATATTCTTCTTAACATTGAAAATTTGAAGAAGGGGAATCTGATAGCTCAGATTGTGATGTACCAAGCAATATTGTCAAAGCTCATAGTTCGGTGCCTAGAATCTTTCAAGGTAGCTTGCAGTTCTAAGCCGAAAGTTTTCAAGATCATGTTGCTCAGTGATGCCACTCTTAAAAGGATGAATATAGCTTTTGACAAGAAGTCTGGGAAATTCATTGATCTACCTCCTCAAGTAGAAGTGACTCCGAAAGTAGCTGATCCGGAATCATCAAAGCCGGTAAGAAAGAGAAAGCAAAAAGAAGTGTAGTCGAAGCCGAGGAACCCAAATCTAAGGAAGTCCACTCCGCACCTCCTAAGCCTAAGAAGAAGAAAACCTATACTGATGAGGTTGCAGCTAAATGGAGAGCTGACAAAGAGAAGAGGAAGGAAGGAGATCCGCAGTTCGGATTAGATCCTGCGGAGGCTAAGGCTCTGAAAGAGAAGGCTGCTGATGAGCTCGAAAAACAAGCAAAGGAGAAGAAGCTGAAGAAGAAAATGTCAGAAGCCGAGGCTGTGCAAGCATTGTTAAAGTTCAACGAAATGGTTTCAGCAACCATTCCCGTTCCGAGAACTTTTTCTCTGGAATCTCTACCTGAGACTCCAGGAAGAAATCTTGTTACTCCGGAAGAGGTTGTTGCTACTGAGGAAGTAGAGAAAGTGGAAGAAGTTGAAGAAGCTGCTGAAGGAAGTGGTGAGACAAGAGATGTGCTCAAACAAGTAGATGAATATAAGGGAACTCCTTCGGAACACCTGTCGCTCCGAACATCTGAAGCTCAATCTTCAAAGCTTGTTACTCCTGAATTGGAAGAAGAGAAAGGTGAAGAAGAAGTTTCTTTTCTGAGAGAAGAAGAACATCTTTCACTTGATACTGCTCAGAAGGAAAATGTAGAAGTTGCTGATGAGGAAGATTACATTGTTCAATTCTCTGATAGCGAGAAGAAATCTCCGGAACAGGTTTCTATTCTGGAAAAAGATAAGGGGAAACAAATTCTTGCTGATACCCCAAGTTCAGAAAAGAAGATGAGGAAGGAAGCTGGTAGTTCTTCGAAGAGGAAGTTGAAGCTTATTGAGGAAGAAAATTCTCCTAGTAAGATTTCAGATTCGGAGTCATCTTCGTTGGGGCATGATTTTGTTGTCCAGTCTTTGAAGAAGTTGGTAGGAACCATTCCGACCTTCTCCAGTATAGACTCCAGATGCCAGATGCTCCAACATGTGCTGAATCAGAAAACCGACTACGTATCCATGGTTATGGATAAGTGTGTTGAGATTGAAGCCCAGTTCAAAAATTTCTTTATTGGTTACGAAGCACATAAAAGATCTTGCAAGAGAATGACAAGCTGGTCGAAGAAAACTGTGGAAGAGATGAGGTTGCTGGATGAGTTTCAGGATAATGTTAAGGATGCATTTGAAACCGAGGACAAGAAGATTAATGAGATGACTGCATCCTTCGAAGAGAAATTGACAGAGGAGAAGAACTTTCGGATTCAGAAAGTCATAGATCTGAATGGAATGCTCAATTCCGTTAATCAAAGTTGGAAATATGAAAGGGATTATCGGATCGAGTTTGAAGAAAGGATGAAGGCTCAGGAAGAGAAGATGAAAGTTCAGGAAGAAAAGTTGAAGGCTCAGGAAGAAATAATTGAAGCTCAGTCAGCAAGAATAGTCGTCTTAGAGAAGCAAGCAGAGGAAGATCACAAAGACTTAAAGAAGATCAAGACGATTCTTAAGGGGCTAATGTCGAAGGAGAAAGATCCGAAATGACCAATCCGATCTTTTTGTCGTAATTATTTTGTTGCTGACATTTCAAATATAATGAGAATCGTGCTTGTTGTTTCGTTTGTTGTCATTACTAATTTTACAGGTACCTTGTTAAGTTTTTCCATTCCCTCCAATTCTTTTTGAAAATCACAAAGGGGGAGAAGGAAAAGATCCTTAAGAAAAAGAGGAACTCTAATAAGAGTTTATCAAAGGGGGAGAAAGAAAAATACCCAAGGAAAAAGAACTCTAATAAGAGTTTGTTTAAGGGGGAGTTTTTTTTTCTTAAATAAACATCACTCCGGAATTATGAATACGATCCTTAGAGTTTCAAAGCCTAAGGGGGAGTTAGTCGTATTCATCTATATCCTTAAACCAAGGGAGATAAGCTTTAATGTGTTTCTTTCTTCTTAGAATAGCTTTTTCGTAAGGATGTTTGTGCTTTCCAAAAAGGGGGAGATTGTTGAGTCAATAAGGTTTTCCTTATGACTTTTCCATTCCTTCTTGTTTTGAAAATCACAAACACCTTATCTTTAAGGAGAATCGCTTTTGTAAGGAAAAATGCTTTCTTAAGGAAAATTGCTTTTATATGGAAAATTGCTTTCTTAAGAAAAATCGTTTTTATAAGAAAAATTATCCTTATCATTTTTTTCATTCATATTTTTCTTAAGTATAAGTTTCGAATTCATTTTCTCGAAATCATTGAAACTTTGATATAAAGCATTCTGTTTTAGGGTTTGGATTCTGGACAAGAACTATAAGGAAGTTTCATTCCGAATTCCGGATATGAACTCTAACTAAGTTCTATTCCAGATTCAGGATACGAATTCTGAAGAAAAATTCTCATTACGAATTCCAATAAAGAATTTTCATTACGAATTCCAATGAAGAATTTTCATTACGAATTCCAATAAAGAATTTTCATTACGAATTCCAATGAAGAATTTTCATTACGAATTCCAATGAAGAATTTTCATTACGAATTCCAATGAAGAATTTCCATTACGAATTCTTATTACGAATTCTGATGACGAATTCTCATTACGAATTCTGATGATTAATTCTCATTACGAATTCTGATGACGAATTCTCATTACGATTTCTGATGACGAATTCCTATTCCGAATTCCTATTCCGAATTCTCATTCCGAATTCACCTATTAAACAGAATCTGATTATCATTGTTTTATACACTCTGAATTTATTCACTCCGAACTTTCACTCCGAAGTTTCTATTCCGAACCTTTTTGTTAGAGTTTAAAACGATGTCGTGCATTCTGTTACACTTTCTTTGTTATAAAACGATGCCGTCCATTTGGTTATAAACTAACCGTTGTCTAAGTGACACGTGTACAGGTCCCTCCGAACTTTAAGGAAAATATGACCGTTGGAGAGGAGCCGACCTTACCTATAAATAGGAGCTCATTTGAAAGAGCTCGGTGCTGATCGATGCTGATGATAGCTGATGGCTGATTGCTGAAAAAGTGCTTACATGCTGTTGAAGTGATTTCTAGAGAGAGAGTCTCTTATTAACTCTCAAAGCTTCGTGCGACTCCGAATGTTGGTGATTGCATTCGAGGGATTCCGGGGATAGGAAGACAGAGGTTCCGACTACCTTAAAGATCGAGGGCTTTCTTGTTGAGAAAGACAGAGGTTGCCAACTACCTTGAAGTTGAGGGCTTGTGGGGATAGCAAGACAGAGACTCCGATCTTCGTATCGAGGGCTTACCCTGGTGTGGGTAAGACAGACTTGCTTGAAAGTATAAATCAAGGGACCTTTATCCAAGGTTGTTGGATACCCTTCTCTTTGAGTTAAAAGACTATTATCTTGTTACTAGTAGTTTTACTACTTGTCTTTATTCCGCTGCAATTTGTATCTTAAGGAAAGTATAACTTTCTTATACTTCCTTACTTACTCTGATTAGTTTAGATTCTATACGCTTTAAGGTAGAATCTTATATTGTAACTTTTGTTAAGTTTCAATCTCCGGAATCATATTTCCGGAACCTACTTTTGGAATCCCTTTCCAAGTTCATTTCGGTGTTAGAGGTGTTGTGAATTTACTTAGTTTAACTTTGATAAACTTAGCCCTTTCATTTTCTTAAGGAAACTCTAGTTATTCATAACTAACTTTAAAGGTTCCAAAGGAATTTTTAAAGTATACAATTCACCCCCCCTCTTGTATATTGAGCATCTCATATTATATTTCGATCCTACAATTGGTATCAAAGGTTGGAAACCTCTTACTCTATACCATTCTTACAAGTATTCCATATCTCTTTAACACTTAATAGATATAGATTTAGTACATATCCTCTACCATATGATTTTCGCGATTAGGGATTAAATTAGATTATATTGTGAGATGATCCATTATCACTCATATGGAATCATGTTTCAAATCCATTCATGGGATACCTATAAAAAAAATCCTATCTCCCCCCATTAACAAACCAGGATAAAAAAATAATGCAATATAACTAATGGTCATTACTATTCTATATTAACATTCTGACAAGTTGATAACCATTAAATGAACTCATACACAATCCATTTTATACAAATCCTCCAAAACATCACCTTGAATGTCATATACAACTTTTTAATTCATGTATGTTCAACCCCTATCGAGTGGTGGTAAGAATGATGAATTTATTCAAGAAATTCCTAAGGTAATAACATCCAATTTCTAAATCACAAAATTGAACTCCCATCATGATTCCATCCCTCAATGGTCTCCCCATCACTGAATTTTGATCTCATAAGCATGCATTCGACGTCATATGATTGTTCCCCTTTTACCATCATTACCATATGTAGAACCATAGTAACTAAAAAAACTGAAACATCACCTCGGTTTTCAAATTCTACATGTATTTCAGATATGACCAAAATAAACTACAATTAATCTTAATATTCTTTGGAAACTGAGCCAATAACATCCATTTTAATGGATCATCCACTTTGTGATCTTTTCACAATGTATACGTCAAGTCAAAGTCAAACATCTGAAGATAATCCATCTGTCTCCATTACTTCAAATTCAAATATCATTGTGAGAAAAAATGTTTCAATATTTTATGATCAACAAATATATTAAATTTAACACTAAATAAATAATGATACAAAGTCTTCAATCATGGTAAACTACAAATAAATCCAAATCATGTGTTAGGTAATCATTCTTATGAATTCTCATGTTTCGTTAAAAATTAGAAGACACATGGTAACCTTTAATGTAATCACATCCCAAACTAGATACCGAAGAATCAATATACACAACATACCCCTGTAATGATTCAAAAAAAATGATATGTACTGATGTAAGATAAAAATTTATCTCTTGAAATGAATTCTTGAATTACTCACTCTAATGAGACCATGAAAGATTCTGATCATCCACAATCATCTTCCTATCCACATAAAATTGATACGTCACCTAATTTTTCTCTTTATTCTCTTACTAATATTTCCCCTTGCTGAAGAGTCATGGAGTTCTTAGAATCTCCATGGATAGCGATGCTATGCTGACAAGTCTGATTCTGTTGGCCTCCTCATGTTCAATAATATGATTCAAGCGACACCTAAGAAGTTTCTTGAGCACATGAACTCAGAGAAATGTGATAATAGGGATAAAGATTACCAATATTCTTCTAGTTATGACATACTATAGTATGGTTTGTACACTCTCACTTTTTGTGGTCCAAAAAACCACATTGGGAAAAACCACATTTTCTTGAATCGGGAGGAAGGTTTACTGATCCATCCATCTGATATTTTGTCCTGTTACAACCTTGGAAATAATTTTCTGTCTTCTGATTTTTTCCAGCATTCGAGTTCCCACCATTTCCCATATGTATCACTATAAATCCTCCTATGACTATTCCTAAGATATCACATTCAGCCACAGATTCTCTAATCACCATCACAGAATATTCCATAATATAGTGCCCCAAAATATTCGATTGAATATTTTTCAATAGCCCTGATTAAAATGTGTGTTCCTTCAAGTCTACACTCACCATATGTTCAGTTGAAATGAACCCTAAATTCATGAATTTATATACCTACTCTATGAAAGATATATTGTCCTGCTTTTGGATGAAGAATTATGTCGTTTTCTTGTTGCTAAACACGTGAGGATATAATTATTTATTAAAAAATTCCAAAAAGTCCTCCAAAATAAGTCCATCACATAGTTAATCCTGCCCCACCCCCATGTCCCACCACCGGTGTGAATGATCCTAGAGCATATATATTTCCAGGTTGAATTTAATATCCACTACTGTTCCATTGAAATCGATAGTATGATTCATCCTATTCACCTAAAACTCCACCTTTTAGTGTTCAGAATCATCCCAGTAGATGGTTGATTTATACTTCATGATCTTTATTGAATGATTGACATGTCTTGGCTTATCCCTAAAGGTATCTATGTCCACAACATGAAATTCATGGACAATATTCTGAACCAACTCTGGGTTCACTTGTGGTTTAGGTGAAACCACATTCTCTATAGGTTCTTCTGGTTAGTTTCTATGATTCCTAATGGATGACATTTAATAAAAAACAACAAACTCTATAAGGATACATTTATAGAAACCGAAGGATTAGAATTTAAAATTATATCACATCACTGATCACAACATTGTTTTTTCTAAAATCATCATAATCCAAATTTAAGCATTTTTTCAAAAATTATATTCTTTCTTTTGAAAATAAACCCATATTTAAATTTACCAACCATGTTTTTTTTAAAATATTTCATTTTATTTTTTAATTTTTTTTCTAAAATCAACACAATGAATCACATCATATATCATTTTCTGAATTTGAAATATGAAATCCTAGTGAGAAGTCGTTTTCCTAATGAATTTCATGCTCTCTATTAAGGCCAAAACCATGAAAATGAGATTCCAATATCTTATAATTGTCTCCAAAACACTTATCTAACCAACTACCCAGAAACATGATGTTCCACATAAATAAGACTGCTATGTCATTTTATAATCTATATTTCAAGCCCCAACAATCCTAATAATTTATAAAATTCCTACCCAAAAAATAGATATGAATTAATTTAACTCCAATACCCAGAATCTATAGACCAAATGTTAGGAATGAAACGAATAAGCTAATGCCAGTTGTAATGACCCACTTATCCTAATAGTCTTTAATGGTCGGTGATCCTTTAAGTGGCCATAAGAGCCCAAGGTACTAAAGGCTGTAAAAAATGACCATAGGTCTCAATTCGTGTGGGGGATGATGTACACATTATTAAATAAACCATAACCCAAACAACCATAACTATACAATAACTATATGATGCATGAAAAAAACAAGATAACTCAACTATTTTCTTTATAAAAAACATCCAAAGTATGAAACAACAAAATCCAATCCAGTTTTAATGTGTACAAGAGAAGGTAAAAAATAAACTTCACAATGAAAACAAGACTACATGCTCCATAAGCTCCATTTTACAATCAACAAATATCCTGATTATCAGCAGGTAGTGGTAATCAATTGTGACACTTTACCTTTTCCCAAGTCCAAGAAGACAACATCTGTAAAAGCACCAAAGTTCCAAAGAAGCGGTGAGTATTAATGTCAACATGTTTCACTTTTAAATTCCCCACTCATGCTAATAGAATTTAAAATATAGAAAAAAAAATTAAAAACCATTTATATAAAACAATTCATCAAAATAATTTATAACTAATTATAAACCAGTTCAAAAACACTTTATAATGAATTGTAAACTAATGGTATTTTAAACTAAATTTCAAGGTCGTCGCATTTCTAGAGAGAAAATCAGTGATTTAAAACAATTTCTCATTATTATTTTTGAATAACCATTCCATCCCGCTTTTCTACACACCCAATCAGGCATGCAACATGGACCACCCAATACTCTTGAGCAGTGAGTCTTCCTTCCACTAAGTTATCACATAGTGGACCAATTTGATGGGGGTACTTCACGCCCATATCCATAACAACATTATTACTATGGTCTTTCATGCCTTTATCCATCCTTATTACTAAGAACACATACCAAAACCTTTGCATATACCATTACAATAAACATGTGTGTTCATCCAGTTCATCATATTTCAATAAAACAATTATTTTTATAAAAACAATAAAACATTACAATTCTAAACACCCATTTCATTTAATTAAGATCATTCCTTTTATTTAAAACCCATTAATCAAATCCATTTTCCATAATTCTAGAAAAATCAAAATTTAAGTTCTTCATTTTAAAATCAAGAATCAAGAACATTATTCAAGAACACAAATTTTTCATATTTCCAAAAACCAACATTCAAGACGGTTCATAAATATAAAAAACATACAATTAATCAAAATTTCATCCCATGATAATCAATTTGAGAGAATTCCCATCAGTTCAACTAAGAGGAGTTGAGCATAAAACTTCCTATATTGAGTGTTTGGATGAAAACAGTAAATAGATGAAGAAAACATATGAAATCGGGTATGAATTCCATCAAATAGCCTTAGATATCTTCCCCTAAAATGATAGAGACCAAATCTCAACATATTTGGAATCCATAATCATATATATAAACACAGTAGGTGTAGTTCTATGAATCCAAGAATATGGGTGGAGTAGATCTAAGATAACATGATAATAACAATAAAGAGAAATAAATTACCATAGGAATCATTCTTCTGAACACCATTTAAAGGATCATGACCTATTCAATTTACTTGGGAGAAGTTATCCAACCTTAAAGAGAGGATAATCATGAGATAGGACTATATATAAAGAAAAAAAGAGCCACATAGATTAAAAAACATGTGAGACACACTTTTTTAGGATCTCACTTTGACCCTCTACATGGTTTAGTTGCATATCTAGAAAACCCATGTGTTAACCGTGTTTTATCTACTTCCTAAAAAGACGCTCGAATGACCTCATCGCATAGTATCCCTAATCATGTGAACACCATGGAAAATCTACTTCACATCATATAAAATGCTCCGTGGTTTCTCCTAGCATTCAAAATGGGTTATAAAAACCATGCACAGACTTTTCACATCCCCTTTAACCCCCAAAACTCATTTAACGATCTCAAAACTCTCCCAGTGTTCAACTTTAAACAAAATATACATAAAAATCACAATGTAAGAGCTCCATAATAGAAACTAATGGTATTAAAATGGTTAAAGTCATTGGTAAAATCTCATGAATAAAAACAATAGATAAATTACCAATAATGTAAATTCTTATTTATTAGATGACATGTATTCCACAAACTTGATATGATTAGTGTTAAGATCTATCCTCAAGAGAGTATATGACTACATATTGAAAACCCATCCGATTTGACCTATTTAATTTTTTTATGAGACTTCCATTACATCAATGGGATGAAAATAATACGGCCCCAATAATTTATTAAATTTCCAAATAATTCTTCATATATCAAATAATCTCTATAATTGATAATCAATTGTCATTTCATCAAATATCTATATGGAGTAATGAATAAAAATTTATTAACAACTCAAAAAATAAGAATTGACATTCAATATTGAACAAGGTATTTATAAATGTCATTCTTTTTAAAATATATACATATCTGTGATAAATAATATGGTAATTTTGGGGAAATTTAATGCCCAACAATCATTGCATGTTCAATAATTCAAGGGAATGTTATTGGAAAAAAACTTAATCAAGGATGGGAATATCTTTACCGTCATTGATGAATATAAAAATATACCATCTAGAGTAGGTATAAGGATTTTATAAATACAAAAATATACCTAGTATAGTATATGTTATGTATTGGGTTTCAATCAATGATGAATATAGATACCATATAATTATCATTATTTGTTTTGGAAAATTCCATTTTTATTTTGAAAATCACTTCATAATACTTAAAGATAATTTTTTAAATTTCCTTTCAATTGATGTAATATTTTAAATTTATAAAATATTTCTTAAATCATTTTAGTCACCATTAGGATGGAAATTCCATTCATGTTGTACATGTTAATAAATCATTTCATTTAATTTTTAGAAAAATATAATCATTAACTTTTTAAAGTCATCAAGACTCCTTCTGAAGAATACAATAAAATAAAAAATTGGGTAATAATTTAATTAAAATTAATTTAGAAATGGGATCCAAAATATTTGAAAACATTTTTATAAAACATTGTTTTTTTTAAAACGTGTTTCCAACGGAAGAGAGAAATGAATTTGTGATATCATAAATAATTCAAAATTATTTTATGTTCCAAATAGTTAAAAAATTATAACATTACATGAAGATATCATCAACATATAGAGGTTTATAAAATTATATGTTTTTATTATAGAATTATAAAATAATTTTGTGCCACATAAATTTAGGAATAAGTAATGTCATTATGAAAGAGTTTGTGAAATAAACACATAAAATGATCATAAATTTAAATTGAGAAGTAATAAAAGAATTGATTATGTGTGTAAAAAGTAAATATACATAAAACCACTATAAATACTACATAATATAATTAAATTTCATTACACACAAAATCCTTGTATGAGATAATTTATTATGTAGATGTTTAATATAATGAATAAAAATTGAGTTATTATATACCATACCTCATGCTTATTTTTTGTTTAGATTTATTTTACCTCCTATATAGTGAATTTTATAATTTTATTATCATACAAATTAATTCTAAAAGTATTTATAAAATAAAACTTTAACTTTTTGTAAAATCCTATCATAAAATCGTTAATAATCATTCATTATTTGTTTTTGTTTTTTCTATTATGTTCCTTGTTTTATCTTTCGTTATTTTTCATGAATGATATTATTCTAGTTAATAATATATATTTTCATCATATATCGACTAATAATCATGGATGAATTATCATAATTGTAATGTCATTTTACTTTTAATACATATCAAGAGATATTATTTTCAGGAATTATGTATGTTATGATTATGGAGACGGTAGGTCATACGTACACATGATTAACATTTCCATTTTACAGGGATCATTATGGAAAGAATTTATTTAATATGTTATCATTAAATAAATATAATAATATAATATACAATATATTATTTCTATAAATATTCTTATTTTCAGCATCCATGTGGTGTGTTTATGATAATGTGTAACATTGTTTCTTGAATGAGCTAATCCACATGCACACAAGAAATGTTATAAGCTTTAAGTGAGAGTAATGGTAAGAAAAAAATGATAAATTTTATCTTTTCATGATGATAAATATTCAATTAATATAATTATTATTTTATTTATATAACATATACTGAGTAACCTTATTTTTATCACCTTCCATGTAAATTCTCTGTGAAAATTGAATCACATCGCTCCGTGAGGTGGTAGTCCACTATACACATTAGTATAATTATCATTTATCCAATGGATTAGAAATTAAATTAAATTTATGATATTACTACTCAATAGGTATGTTATGTTATAAATATGATATATAGACTTAATATGCATCATTATACAAAAATAAGAGAGTTATTTGTTGAAAAATGAATAAAATAAGGTTGCGAAGCTGTAGTCCATCGTACACATTAATATTGATTTTATAACCAATTTGATATATGATGGGGTGGTTTATTGTAATTAACTATAAAAAATACTCTCATTATATTTAATCTACTTAGTTTAATATTATTTTATGTGTTTTTAGGAATAAATAAAATAAAAACACTCATTGATAAATTTTACAACTTTATTTGGTATCATCGTTAGGATTGCACTAAAGACATCCTATATTGGATTTATTCCAAAAAATAGAATTATAAGATAAGATTATTTATTTTTAGAACATATTTGGGAAGGTATTGGATGAACCCAAATGGTTTGAATGGTGGAAGAATATAAGAGGGGGTGGCCTTTTATAGGCGAGTTGAGTGGCACACTGGTATTTTTTGAAAAGATTCAATTATATTATTATTTTCAAGTTATAAGGTACAAATAATTGAAAAATTTATAGAATGCTAAGAATATCGTCAAAATACAATCATCCAATTTAATATTGACACATTTTAATATTATTTTATACCTCATATTTTTATTTTTACCCCATGTAAATTTAGTTTTTCCTTAACCAAGATAATGAAATATTTAATGCTTATACTATTCTTTTTGATCACAAATTAAGTTCATGTAAATTTAAATAATGAATTATTATGATTAAAAATATGGATTCCTTTTATCTGAATTAAATTCACTTATTGAAAATATTAAATTTAATATAAATCCCATAAACAAAATGATAAATCTAGGTTTAAAGAGAAATTGTTTAAAAGTTACCGATTTTTTATATGATAATTAAATAAGAAAATTATTATAATGAAATAATATAAATAAATTGATATAAAAGTCGTCTAATGTTTATTTATAACCAAAAAATATATTTTATCATTGTAAATAAATTAAACAAAAAGGAATTATTATATTACAATTCAATATTTTTAACTATTTATTGAAACCTAAAACATTTTAAAATAATCAATAATATTCACCCTATACAAACATTTATAATATTATTTAAAAAAATTCTAATTTTGTGAAATAAATTTTAGTTAATTAGAAATATAATTTTAATTTAGTTTCTCCAAACATGACTAAAATATATTATATAAAATATATATATATTTTATATAACATTTCTCTTTAATTTAAATAAATATAATTTTATATCTAATCAATAATTATATATTTTATTTATTTAATTCATTTTAAAACATGTTATTTTCAAATTTTTATTTTTAATATTTAAACATTTTAATTTAATGTCTATGTTATAATTTTAATGTATAAAAAATAATTTTTTTAATAATGATTCATGTTTCGTTCAAACATTGTGCTATATGCATTGAAAGAAATCTATGAGATGACATTAATTAAAAAAAATTATCCTCTTCTATTATGATGTTATGAATGCTTCTAATATTGGTGATTCATATTATATAGTCTATCTAATGTGATGTTCGTATTTAAAAATCTAGGGGTGTTACATCTATAGGTCCCACTAGGTAGCTCATAGTGACCCAGAGGTATGGACTTTCTATCTATACCCACCGACTTACTGGTGGGCCACAACATGAGAGCTAAATGATTCCATGTGGACCGCTAGTGATGTTGTTGGGTATGCAGGTTAGTAAGGGATAATATTTCATTTTAGAATATTTTTTAAACCCTCATATTATCCTCCCTAAACCATAATATAAATTCCCTCAGTTTTGAGGCTCCTTAGTGATGATTTTTGATCTATACCTTATCCTATTAGTGGATCATTATTCCTGGATGTTTTATTTTCAATTCAGTGAAATCAAGTAAGAGGAATCATTTATAATATTTTTTCATATCTTCATCTCTATTATTTTCATTTTGTAAGATTCTATGATAATAGATATTACAAATACATTAATAATTGATAATTTTTACATATGATCTAGGTTCTCCAGGATTCTATCACTTTCTATCCCATCATTGGTCTATAGGACATCAATGTTTTCCTTGATCATAATTTATGGTTTTTATCCAATAGTATATCCCTTGTCGTGTATTATACTATTAGTATTTCCTTTGTTTTTTATGAAATTTATTATTTGATTTCCATGAGAGGTGAATTTGATCTTTGAATGAATTGAAAATTATTTATAAAAATGGATTTATTTGAAACCATTTTCATACAATTGATAGTTTTTGTAAAATTAATCAATATAGGGTTTAAAATGGATTTTGTTTTCCAATAAATGGAATTTTTGTGGAATTAATATAGAAACTATTTAAAAAAATGGAATAAAAAATCATTAAAAATGCCTTTGAAAATATTAATGAAAAATAATGTTACATTCTTGATTATAATGATGATGTAATAGATCATTTTGAATAAAATGGTTAATTTTTAACAACTTGACATATGAAACCCTTAGCAGATTATTGTATTCTAAAATAGGTTATCAGGTTTTCATATAGATACACCCATGTATTTTGTATTTACTTTTTGTTTTTTATTGATAAATAATGTGCATTTTTACATGGTATGCTTATTTTACCACATAAAATGTATATAAATACAAAAGTTAGTTTTAATCATGTATTTATTCCTCACAAAAAATAAGTAATTTCATATAGGTTTTCATATTTGAAAATTTCATTATTTTTTAAAAGAAAAACAATGAATGAATTTATACAGAAATTGATATTTTATAAATGTATTCATATATTTTTTACGATAGAACTAACAGGTTATTGTTGATTAATATTGTATATAATATTTTTAAAATCCTAATAAGATTTAGTGTTAGACCCATAATTTTTAATTGAAGTATTTTTGTATACTTCCCTTTAAAATAATAACATAAAGGAAAGAGCTCTAGGAAGATGAAGAATATTATATATCATGTGGCCTTATTGTTGGTTGGAACGATGATGTCTTATGCCCAAATTTAGATAGATCATATGCTGTTTTCAGGTTCATTTTTCTGAGTTATTTTTATGTCTATAAATTTTTATCATGTGGTTAGATTTCACCTCTATTATTTTAATGTTTGATATATGATATATATTTTTCATTAACCATGATACTCTGTTTCATTCTATCATATAAGATGTCTATTGAGTGTAAAATCATTCTTACATTTTTTTTATGTTACCTTGGGCTTTTTCTATTTCTCATGGTTATCAACGATGTGATAAATGAATTTTTGAAGGCCAATTATAGTGACATTATTGGTTGACCCATGGTGGAATGTTACTTGGATGGTGTGTGTAATTGTTTAAAATAAGATTTTAATTAATATGTTTCCCACACTATTATACATTAATTATATGAATTATTGGAATTGTACCAATAATTTGACATATCCATGAGATAATGGAAATAATCATTTTCATTAACCTCTTAATCCATGGGAATAAATGATTGCATATCAAATCCAAACCACAAATAGATGTTTGAATTTTTTTTCCTATAGTATAAAATGATCATCCACAGAATATCTATGATTGTGTATATTGACTATGGATCAATACCCTATTTTATAAATAAGTTTTTTACGATCATAAAATAAGAACCTGGATAGATTTATCATAGATGAAAATATATTATTTTATTTTTTAACATGATGATATTTCTGGGAAAATTCCTGGTCAAATTCAATTTTAATATTCATTAGGATAATATATTCTTTTATAAATGGAATAATTTTCTCTAGTTAAAGGATTTTTTTTCAAATAACGAGGTAAAATTTAATTTCAATCTATATATGTCACTACATCGATAGTTATGGAGACCTTTCAGAATAAAATTATATATTGTTCAACCTAATAATATATAATGTTAGAATCATTGAAAAAATTATTGTTGAAAAAAAATATTATGGATAAGAAAATTGTGTGGGAAAAAGTGTTTTTCATATGACTTCTATGATTATATCCCACTAGAAACAATATGTTGAGTTATTTATAACATTTATATGACGTTAAATTTTTTCAGTAGTTTTTTATATTTTAAATTTACATGATGAAAAATTTTAATGGATGGAGAATAAAATTCCTAATTATTTGAGGAAACATTTTTCAAAAAAATTATTATAATTTTGGATATATTTCTCCACATGAATCACCAAACAAATACGAGGAATGACATATTTTAATAATCATGTGTATAAAAATTACGAATAATAATACATTCTGTAAATTAATATTTTATAATCAAGATGAAATTTATAAAAAATATTAATCAGTAAACTTGATGTTTTAAATTATAATTTTTTATAAAATACTTTCACATTCTAAATTGTATTTTTGATTAATAAAAATATAGAAATATTATATTTTGAAAATTATAAAATGATTTTTTTTTGAATTCAACAATATAAATCTTATCATGAGATGAATTTTTGAGATATTTATAATATAATTTTATTATATGAATAGTGAAAATAATTTTTCAATAAAACATTATATTTATTACTATATCAAGATTTATGTGTGATTTTAAAAAATATAATTTATTTTCATTCTCCAAGATGTATTATTGATTAAAACAATACATTTCAAAATACTATTATAAATTTAGAAAATAAATATCTAAAAACAAAACATTAAATATCTATTATATTTTTTTGGTCACATTGTTTACTTATGTATTTTGATAGTAGAAACTATATTTTTCTCCCATTTAAATCAAATTAATATTTTTTAATTACAAACCAGTTATATCATTAATGAAATGAAGTTGATAATTTCATCCTACACATATATATTAATTTGATGAATATAAATTTTCTAAAAATTTGTTTTTACCCATATTAGGTGGTATTTTTAATATTCATTTTAGATAATTATATAAAAAGTATTCTCTAAAATGGAATTAATATTTTCAAAACGTATTTTGAAAATATTTTTTAAGGTCTACTATACACTGAGTCATTAAATATAAATTACACATGTAAAATTGAATTACCCTGGTATGATAAAAAATTGCAAATATTAATGTTCTATGTTTTATTGAGAAATTTATAATACATAAGTGAAAATAAATGAATTTGAAATTATATACCATATATTATCCTCTTAAAATTATCCTGACAATTACATTTCAACATTTATTGTGTGGAATCCGTAATTATTAGCCTTTGGTTAACCTTAAAAATACCCAATAAGATATTGAAATTATATTAAATCATAGAAACACCAAAAACTTATGTGAGGGAGGTGACCAAATATTAAACACATAAATCTACTATCATCTGAATTAATTGGCCTATTTTCTCTATAAATATCATTTTCAATTCCTAAATTCAGAATGTAGTATTAATTTTATTGTATATGTGTTTTATTTTGATTTTTTAATTTTTCCCTTTATTAATAACCATTATCTCCATCTAGATAATTTTTAATTATATTGGTTGATAGGTATAGAGTTAAGTGATGAGTTTTTTTATGATTACTAATAACGTGAGGATGAATAGTGGTCTCTCTTGGATTCTTGGACATTTTATTAAGTAATTCGGTATTACATATGTTACTAAAAGAATATTCATTATGGATATCATATAATTGGGTGGGAATAGTCTAATAATGGAAATTAAGAGGATTTTTTTAATCATCACACAACATACTTAGGGGGGGAAATGAAAAAATTGTTGTGAATATATTCATTTAAACAAATTATAAGGTTATAATATTTATTTATGAATATAATATGATAGATTATAAAAAATGGTTTCCAACCAAAACCGCAATCACTAATGTTTCATATTGAATTATCGAAATTTTTTTTACTTTTTAAATATATATTTTTAAACTTTTCACCTAGAATGATAGAATTAAACACTAATCCTACGAGATGTTATTTTCTAATAATAATACATATTTTCAATTTATTAAATAAAATTGTAATGGCCTGGTTTTTTTGGGTCCATTACTTTGTGAAAATATCAATTTGGGTTTTCTAGTATCGGAATCTCAGTGATGTTTGGCCTAATGGTAGGCTTACAAGTATCCTTAGCCTACCGGTAGCAGGCCTACTGGTAGCTCGGTCTACCGGTCGCCGCAACCTACCGGTAGCTCGACGCCCTGTAGACCGAGAGCTACCAGTTGCTGACAGCGACCGGTAAACCGAGCTACCGGTGGCTGCAGCCTACCATTAGCTCAGCTACCGGTGGTTCTCACCTACCCCCACGGGGTTTTTTCCAGTAGCGCTCCTTTTTGCGAAAATTGTGTTGTAAACCCTATTTTGACCATTTTGAGCGTGGTTTAAAGCCCTGTAATGCCCATAAATGTTTTAACTAAATATTTAATGAATTTACCTGGTGTGTTTGTCGGTTTAAACCATATGACCCTTTAATAAAGTGTGGGTTCACATGGTCAACCCACGACCCCCGCTCCTAACGTGGTTCCACATTGTTATATCATCCATCCCCAACCCTTATAAACTAAAGGGTCCATCATGGGTTTCTTCTATTCTCTATCACCCTGTGCTACTAGTACCCTTCATTCAGACGAACCGCTTTTCGTTCAAGCGAGCCGCATCGCACTCCGTGGAGTTCCGCGCCCAGGCTCAACGTCAATTGTTGATCAACAAGTAGGGAATTTCTCCTTCATCTCTCCCTTTTGTTTATAATATGGGGTGTGAATGCTTTTTATTCTGTATAATTGGATGAAACAATACTAAATAAAG
This sequence comes from Viscum album, assembly GCA_963277665.1. Taxonomy (NCBI): domain Eukaryota; kingdom Viridiplantae; phylum Streptophyta; class Magnoliopsida; order Santalales; family Viscaceae; genus Viscum; species Viscum album. The sequence continues at coordinate 265,276,463 of OY728143.1, read as the reverse complement.
ATAATGAACAGATTCTATAAAGAACGGTGAGGGAGGGGGCTGTGATTGATGACACTGCCCTATTTTATTATCTTCTTTTCTGAATATTGCAGGCTTACACCTACAGAAAATCATGGCCATTGGTGATCTTTCTCTATGAACTAATGAACCCCTGGTGATGTTTTAAATGGCTTGTTTTGTAGTTGTGAACTCTTGTGTGAAATGGAAATTGGTTAATCACGTATATCCAGCTGAATAAATTGAGGCATCATGATCAATCCTTTCAGTGAAAACCCATATTAATGAACATGGAAATTGAAATAATGGTGTGTGTTAAGTCTTATAATTCTGAAAATACCAGCATGGGTCTGCTTAGTGGTGGTGGTTTGGTTGTTTTTACTTCACGGGCCGTTTTCTGGGTGATGTGGGTGGGGATGGGATCCCCTGTTTTTATGGATTCAGTGGTTGTGAATTTTATGACCGGGTGGTTACCTTGTTTATATCATGAATTGGGGTGGAATCCTCTATTGTTGAGAAACGTTTGGGCTCCTAGATATTGGACATGGGGTTGTATCTTGGGGTTTTCTTTGGTTGTTTTGGATTTACGAGAGAACCGGGTGTGGATGTTGTAGTTAATTCATGACTGTTTTCTTTCATGGAATTGTGCCTATTCTTACTAGTTTCCCAAGTAGGTGCAGAACATAATTAAACATCACTACTAAACATGAAAATAAATGGGACAAATGGGTTTTGTTGGTGATATTTGTGACTCGGACTGAGTGTTGTTTGTGTTCCTTAGGCTGGCTAAAAAAACCTAAACTTGGGGAGTGTTCCCTGGTGAGGCTTCTGTGGATAGTTTACCTTGTTTGGTGTTTGGTTTACACTTTTTATCATGAGAATTTAGTATGTTACCCCACTTGTGCATGAGAGTCTTTGGTTTTCCCTACTGAGTATACTTGTATGCTCACCCTACACATATAAAACTGCTTTCAGGTTTCCAGGAGGACTTCAGGGATCACGCGGGACCATACTAGCTTGGACCTTTGGGGCAGTTGCATTTGATATTTTTTTCTTTCCTTGGTACTTTATCATTTTAGTCACTTTGAACTTTGTGGTTTTTACTTTTGTAACATGCATTGGGAATGGTTCTTGCCATAACTTTTACTTTCCTCTTTTGGTGTGGTTGGGATTTACCATCTTATCTCTCTATCCTATAAAAAGAATGAGGGTAATGACTTCCATTTATTGTGTGATTCTATACCCTTGGTGCTAGTCCCCACTCCGGGTCCTATTGACGGTGGGTTTTTGGGGTCATTATCTCTCCTTCAACATAAAGAATGAAGGGACTGAAAATCTGCCGACCCTTCCCTCCTTTTGGTGATGGCGGGTCGTGACAGAATGGTATCAGAGGTAATGGTTGAGAGATAGGGTGGAATCTGGAGTTGGGCACAGTTAGGATTTCATGGGATGGAAGGGAAACATTGTTGGGTGACCTTGGTGCATGAATTAGGCCATGTAAGGCCGACTAGGACATGGGATTTTAGGGCCCCCTGTGATCCGATGCAAGGACTCTGGACCTACCTAATGACCATGTGAGGCCACACTAATTACACGATAGAGACCCTATGGAAGGTAAATGCATTATAATGACTTGGGTTCTCATGTTTCTAGGGTGTCTTGGGAATTAAGCATAAATAAATGGTTTAAGAAGTTTTGAGAACAATATTCTGCACTACTTGGGCTTAGGCATTCCATGTTTACCTTGCAGCTATGGCACCTGTAAGGTGACCACGTTTGGTGCGGGTGATCAAGGCCCCGAAGACTACCTTGTCCAATCGGACGAGAGCTAATCGAGAGGAGGATGATGACCAGAGGCAGAAGGCAATTCAGGCCTTCCAGTGACAGACCCTCGAGAAGTATGAGGGTAGCAACTTGATATGAAGATGGAGGGCTGGCTAGAGGAGCTAGTGATAGCCTCCGGCATGATCCAGGCTCCGAAAGAGTACTGTGTTCCTCTGGCCGTCAGCCAGATGTGGGAGCGGTGCGTCAGTGGTGGATGCTTTACCTCGAAAAGAGGAGAGAGGTAAAGGTGGAATGGGATGATTTTGAGAGGGAGTTCCCGGAGGAATTCCTCTCTTCGACGATGAAGGAAGAGAAGAGAATGGAGCTACTCTCCCACCATCAGGGGAGTATGTTAGTGAGAGAGCTAGGAATCAAGTTCAAGGACCTCATACATTTTTCTCTGGACCTCTTTCCTGATGAGGAGTCCCGGGAAAGACATTTAGATGTGGCTCTCCGACCCTCCCTCCAGTATGCTGTTAACCCCTTTACCTTGCCGACGTACTTGGAGGTCCAGAAGAAGGCCGATGTGGTGGACAGGATGCACGCTCTAGGAGGTGTTTCATGAGAGGGGATCCCGCTGGGAGCATCGAAGGGTAAATCCGTCAGCACCAGGTCTCCAGCGTCACGACCCTCCAGGTTCCGACCAGCAGGGAGCAGGCCGCAGGAGTTCCAGTTCGAGTCCCCTGGTCCACACCCTTTTCCTTCAGGCCCGGGACCACGGTGCTTCGTCTGTGGGAGCCATGGACATCTCCGAAGTCAGTGCACAGACTGGGTACAATACGGCAGTGGCGGACAGCCCCAACACCCGCCCTAGTAGTAGCTTCCAGCCAGGCCTTTCCAGCAGCAGCAGCAGGGACAGCGAGCTCCCACTCCTCCGAGGGAAGACGTCGGAGGAGGAGGCCGACCTCAGGGTTCTCCACAGGGACCTCGACCGGGGCATGGTTGGGGAGGTAGCTGACAGCCGAGGTGTAGAAGAGCTGGGCGTGGACAGTTACACGCTGCGGAGGCAGCAGTTCCAGCAAGGCTGGAGGTTGTTCAATGTATGATCAGTTTTTTCAGTTCCCTTGCTTATGCCTTGTTCGATACCAGAGCATCACACTCCTTTTTTTCACCCAGTCTAACTCGTGCCTTGGGTCTAGATGTCGAGAGACATCTAGTGCCCCTACTGCTGAGAACACCAGTCGAAGGTCAGACCGACTTGTTATTTTTTTTTCGAGGATGCAAACTGATGATAGGGCCACATCAGTCGGTTAGGGATCTTCTTCTACTACAGATACATCCCTACGATGTCATATTAGGCATTGAATGGATATTCTCTGTGTGTGCCATCATAGACTTCTTCCAAGGAAGGGTTGTGTCCTCAGACTCAGGTGGAAGTCATGTTACCTTCACCGGAGAGCGGAGCAGTCAGAAGGGCAGCAGGCGAGATGAACCCCTCCTCTTCTTGTTGGCTGGGTTGTCAGTAGAGTTAGTAGATGCTGAAATGGTGGAGGTGCCAGAGATCGTTTATGAGTTTATGGAAATTTTTCCTGAGGAGGTGATGACTCTACCCCCTCGATGGGATATCATGTTTGGGATAGACTTGCAGCCTGGTGCTCATCCAATCTCGATGGCTCCTTGCCGGATGACACCTTTGGAGCTACGTGAGTTGCGGATTCAGATTGACGATCTGACGAAAAAAGGATATGTTCGACCAAGTGCGTCACCGTGGGGTGCTCTAGTGTTGTTCACATGGAAGGCAGATGGTGGTCTCCGGTTGTTCTTAGACTACAGGAGGCTGAATCAAGTGACGATTAAGAATCTCTACCCTCTTTCGAGGATAGAAAATCTTTTCGACCTGCTGAAAGGGGCAGGATGGTTCTCAAAGATCGACGTGCAGTCTGGGTACCACCAGCTAAGAGTGAAGGAGGGAGACATCCCAATGATGTCCTTCAGGTGTAGATATGGGCACTTCGAGTTTGTAGTCATGCCTTTCGGTGTTATGAACACCCCAGCTGTGTTCATGGGGCTTATGAACTGCATATTTCGAGAGTACATGGATCAGTTCATGGTTGTGTTCATCGATGACATCCTAATCTATTTGAGATCAGAGGAGGACCATGCGGGGCACCTGAGGATAGTTCTGGAGGTCCTCCAACAACATCATATCTATGGGAAGTTTTCTAAATGCAAATTCTGGACACAATAACTGCACTTCTTCAGGCACGTGGTGTCCGAGTAGGGGGTAGCAGTGGAACCATCAAAGGTTGAGGTAGTTGTTTCTTGGGAAGCACCCAAGAATGCGGCAGAGGTCCGTAGTTTCCTCGGGCTGGCGGGTTACTATCGGACGTTCATACCCCACTTCTCCCGAGTTGCAGCCCTGACCAAGAAAGACCATGTTTTCATGTGGAGTGAGAAGTGTGAGTCATCCTTCAGCTATCTGAAGGAGAATATAGTTAGTGCCCCAGTACTGAGATTATCAGAAGTAGGGGCAGCGTATGAGGTGTTCTGTGATGCATCAAGAGAAGGCCTGGGATGTGTGTTGATGTAGTGACAAGGGGTGATATCTTATGGGTCTAGGCAGCTACATCATCATGAGCGTAATTATACCACCCACGAATTAGAGCTTACAACGGTCGTTTTTTCACTGAAGTTATGGCAGCACTACCTCATCGGAAAATGCATTGTGGTCTTCACAGATAAAAAAATCTTGAGGTATATCTTATCCCAGCGGGACCTAAACTTGCAGCAGTGGAGGTGGATGGAGTTTCTCCAGGATTACGACTTCTTGATCTCTTACACTTCTGGGAAGGGGAGTGTAGTGGCTTATACCTTGAGTAGGATATCACGGAAGGATGCGGTCCGAGAGTCGGCAGACACCTGGAAGGAAATGGAGGAGTTGGCTGCCTTACACTTGGATGTGAGGATGGATAGAGGTAGAGGTTGCCTGTATCAGATGGAAGTACAGTCATCTCTGTTTCAGCAGGTGGAGGAATCTCAATGGGGAGACCGAGAGTGTGAAGTGATATGCGACCAAGTTGACCAGGGCAATGCTCCGGAAGTATGGACGGAGGATGGCCAAAACCGGATGCTTTTCCTAGGAAAGCTGTATGTTCCAAAGGCACTGCGTGGAAAGGTTCTTAGTGAGTTCCACGAATCACCCATATCAGTACACCCTGAAGTGTCCAAGATGTACCAGGGACTGAAGAGACAGTTTTTGTGGCCCGGAGTTAAGCGAGTAGTGGCAGAGTTTGTGGCCAAGTGTGTAGTGTGTCATCAATTGAAGGCTGAACACTGAGTTCCTGGAGGCCTACTGTAGTCTCTAAATGTCCCCGAGTGGAATTGGGATGACATCTCGATGGATTTCGTCATGGGACTACCCATGTTCCAAGGGGGATACGATGCCATCTGGGTGGTAGTGCACCGGTTGAAGAAATCGGCTCACTTTCTGGCGATCAAGGAGTCGAGCACAATGGATTCATTGGCACGAATGTACGTGGATGAGGTGGTGCAGTTGCATGGAGTTCCAACGTCTATATTCACAAATAGGTATGCATGGTTTACCTCGCGAATCTGGAGAGGATTGCAGCATGCCTTTGGCACCCAGCTACACCTTAGCACTGCTTTCCCTCCCTAGAAAGATGGACAGACATAGCGCACCATCTAGAACTTGGAGGATATAATGCGGCATGTGTTATGGACTTAGGAGAATCGTGGGTGCGATACTTGCCTTTGGTAGAGTTTGCCTACAATAATAGCTATCACTCTACCATTGGTATGGCCCCGTTTGAAGCCTTGTATGGGAGGCCATGTCGTTCCCCTGTGTGTTGGACCGAAGTAAGAGAGGCATGCATCCTTGGCCCAGAGGTGGTGCAGAGCACGACAGAGAAGGTTCAACTCATACGGGAAAGGATGAAGGCCACCTAGGACTGACAGAAGTCATATGCTGATACCAGGAGGAGGTACTTGGAGTTTGAGGATGGAGACCACATGTTCTTGAATGTCTCCACTCGGTGTGGACAACGGAGGTTCGACAAAGGGAGTAAGCTTTCTCCAAGGTTCATTGGACCCTTCAAAGTGTTGCGGTGGGTCTGTGAAGTAGCTTATCAGATAACGCTACCACCACCACTACTAAGGATACAAGATGTAATCCATGTGTCCCAGCTTTTTTGTTACCTGGACGACGATTCACACATCCTTGATTGGGGAGAGCTAGACATTGAGGATGACGTGACTTTTGTGGAAAGACCAGTGACGATCGAGGATCATGAGGAGAAGGTGCTCCATGGGTGAACCATCCCCTTGGTTCATGTGTTATGGAGACATGGTGGTCTTGAGGAGAGTACATGGGAGAGGGAAACACAGATGCATTCCCAATACCCAGAGTTGTTTTGAGTTTTATACTATTACATTTATAGTTGTTGTGGTAGAACGTTTTACATTGTTGGATATGAAATTGTAGGTTTCTTTCCTCTGAATGTGTGTGAAAAGTCCTAGATATAGGGAGGAGAGGACCCGACAACTAATTAAGATGCATTAAGGTGGATGTGATTAAACCCGTTCAGGCGAGTCAGTGCCGCCCAAAGCAGATAGTATCTTAACATGGGGAAGGAGACTCCCCAACCCACCTGGATGGGCAGTTTGACATGGTATGTTGCTTGGTTCTTGACAAAAAGTAATTTTTAGTTAACAGTGAGGTTCACTCCTGAGTGGTATCTTTCGAGGTGGTTGTTCGGACTCTCTCATTCCTTATGGGTTGTTTTGATTCTCGAGGACGCGAATGGTTTAAGAGGTATCTGATGTAATGGCTCGGGTTTTTGGGGTCCATTACATTGTGAAAATATCATGTTGGGCTTTCTGGTCTGGGAATCTCGGTGAAGTTTGGCCTAACGGTAGGCCTACCTATAGCCTTAGCCTACAGGTAGCAGGCCTACCGGTAGCTCGGTCTACCGGTAGACGTATCCTACTAGTAGATCTGTCTACCAGTAGCTCGATCTACAGGTAGCTGTAGCTACCTGTGGCTCTATCTACAGGTAGCTTGGTCTACTGGTCGCTGCAGCTTACAAGTAGCTCTCGGTCTACTGATAGATATAGCCTACCATTATCTTGGCTACCGGTCAATGTCATCCACTGAAAGCTCTTGGATACTGGTGACTGTCAGCCACCGGTAGCTCTCAACTACAGGTGGCTCTCGCTACCCCAACGGGGTTTTTTTCCAGTAGCACTCCTTTTTGCGCAAATTGGTTTTTAAACCATATTTTGACCCCTTTAAGTGTGTTTTAAATCCTGGTAACACCCATAAATGTTTTAATTAAATATTTAATGAATTAACCTGATGTGTTCGTCGGTTTAAACCACCTGACCCTTTAATAATGTGTGGGGTGCATGGTCAACCCACGACCCCCTCTCCTTACGCGGTTCCATGTTGTTACCTCAACCATCCTCGAACCTTATAAACTAAAGGCTTTTTCATTGGTTTCTCCTTTTCTCGATCACCCTGTGCTAGTAGTACCCTTTGTTTAGACGAACCGCTTTTTGTTCAGTCGAGCCGCATCGCTATCCGTGGAGTTCCACACCCAGGCTCAGCATCGATCGTTGATCAAAAAGTAGGGAATTTCTCCTTAGTCTCTCCCTTTTTTGTCTCATTCGGGGTGGGAATGCTTTTGATTCTATAGAATTAGATGAACCAAACCTAAATAAAGATAATGAACAGATTCTATTAAGATTTAAGGGGTCTGTGATTGATGATGCTGCTCTGTTTTATGATCTTCTTTTCTGAATTTTGCAGGCTTACGCCTACTGAAAATCATGGTCGTTGGTGGTCTTTCTCTGTGCACTAATGAACCCCTGGTGATGTTATAAATGGCTTGTTTTGTAGTTGTGAACTCTTGATGTGAAAATGAAATTGGTTAATCACATATATCTTGCTGAATAAATTGAGGCATCGAGATCAATCCTTTCTGTGATAACCACGGTTAAAGCACACGGAAATTGAAATCATGGAGTGTGTTAAATCTTATAATTCTGAAAATACGGGCATGGGCATGCTTAGTTGTGGTGGTTTGGTTGTTTTTACTTCACAGGCCATTTTCCGAGTGATGTGGGTGGGGATGGGATCCCCTGTTGTTATGGATTCAGTGGTTGTGAATTTTAAGACCGGGTGGTTACCTTTCTTATATCACGAATTGGGGTGGAATCCTCTGTTGTTGAGAAACCTTTTGGCTCCTGGATATTTGACATGAGGTTGTATCATGGGAGTTTCTTTGGATGTTATGGATTTACGAGAGAACCGGGAGTGGTTGTTGTAGTTAATGCTTGACTGTTTTCTTCCCTGGACTTTTGACTATGCTTACTAGTTTCCCAAGTAGGTGCAGAACTTAATTAAACATCACTACTGAACATGAAAACAAATTGGACAAATGGGTTTTGTTGGTGAGAGTTGTGACTTAGTCTAGAGTGTTGTTTGTGTTCCTTAGGCTGGCTAAAAAACCTAAACTTGGGGAGTGTGCCTTGGTGAGAATTTGGTGGATAGTTTACCTTGTTATGTTTTTGGTTTACTCTTTTTCTCATGGGACTTTAGTACGTTCCCCCACTTGTCCACGAGATTCTTTGGTTTTACCTACTGAGTATACTTGTATCATCACCCTTTGTATATAAAACTGCTTTCAGGTTTCTAGGAGGACTTCGGGGATCGTGCGAGACCATACTAGCTCAGACCTTTGGGGCAGTTGCATTTGCTATTTTATTTCAATCCTTGGTACTTTACCCTTGTAGTCACTTTCTGCTTTGTGGTTATTACTTTTGTAACATGCATTGGGAATGGTTCTGGGATTTACTTTTACATTCTGCTTTTTGTGTTGTTGGGATTTACCATCTTATCTCCCGATCCTATAAAAATAAAGAGGGTAATGTCTTCCATTTAGTGTGTGATTCTATACCCTTTGTTCTAGTCTCCATTCCGGGACCTAGTGAAGGTGGGTTTCGGGGGTCATTATCTCTCCTTCAACTTAAATAAGGAAGGGCCTGGCAATCTGCTGACCCTTCCCTCCTTTTGGTGAAGGCTGTTTGTGACAACAATGATTCCAAATTATATTTTTTTATGAATTCATTAAGTTTGGTGATTAAGAAATATAATCCTCATAATTTCATATCATTGAATATTCATCTTCCACTGTGTGATTTCCACATTTATTCATCACTGAGTATCCTTGGAAATACTGAATTAGGTTTTTAAATTCATAGAAATCCATGAAACACCTATATTTCTAACTCAATTATTTTTAATTACTTAAAACTATCCACTTAATTATACATAAATCAATATAAATAAAAACAAGTTAGATGGAGATAACATATTCTAATATAGTAAATAATTATAATACATTACCAGAATCAATTAATATCTCAAACATATTAAAATAAAAAATTAAAACAAAAAATACAAATAATAATGAATAAATATTCAGTTCATATGAAATTAAATAAAATGATTCCAATTTGGGTGACATCATGAGAGGATCTATAAGAAGACTAATGCTACAACACACGATAATATATTTCTACTTCCAATATTTTTTTCTGCCTTTTATAAATATATTCTCTTTGATGGAATTCAACTATTATTTGTTTAATAGTGGTGTGGAAACATCAATTGGTGTGGTGAAGGGAAAGATACATAAATAGAGAATATGTATTCTAGTGTCACTTGAATTCATTAATATGTTTTCATAGTCAATCTGGTTTTAATTTCACAATTTCTATATATAATATGGATTTGTTTTTTTATGTTTTATTGATAATTATAATTACTTAATTTGTTATTATCTATTTTCTATCTCCATCTAGTTTTGAATCATATGAATTTATAATTTTAGAATAATTTTGAGAGTTATTATTTATTAGTAGACATATGAGGATGAAAAATAGTCCATTATAGGATTCTTGGGAATTTCAGAACCTAATCTGGTGTTGGATATGGTAAAAAAAGAAGAATTATTATGGATATTATACAACGGATGGTGAATATTCTCTGAAATAACTGCAGATGATTATGTTTCAAAATAATCAACATTACTCAAGGGTGAAAATAAATAAAATATTTGAACCCATTAATTTAAACAATTGAAATTCATAAGAGAGAAACCTTTTAAATGACTATGATAGAATTAAAAAATAGAACTAAGAAGGAACCCCTATATCTATTTTTCATCATTAATTCAACATTTCATAGTACATTTGTTTTCACAGTCCTATTATAATTTTTTATTATTTACTTTTTCCCAATGACTAATAGATTAAAACACTACTCATTAGAGACACCTTGGTTATTACAAATACTACTCCCCTTTGAGAAATTAAATACAATTTTGCACACCACATGATTAGTGTGGGTCATCCATTATAATCCATATTATAATATTTATGAATAGTAAATATTGTGTAACAATTATATAAATGTAAAATAAATTAAAATTTGCATTCATCACATCGTATAAAAATAGCCTCTCTGTACCCCATCAAAACAACACAGAAAATTTTAATTTCACTTTAAAATTTCCCATTTTGAATTTCACTAGAATAATATTATCGAAAATTATGTATCTGTTCATATAAAACTATATTCAGTCCTATATTTCTATGGAGTCCTCAATGGAAAAATAAAATATTATAATACAAGTACTCATTTTTCCTAACATTTTTGTATTTATTATTTTGATTAAAATTCATATTTTCACATTAATATACATTGAAATGAAAATTTTTAAATTTCTTAATGTCATTATTCATGGAAAATTATATTTAATCACATTTTCCCTTCAATGTAAAAAAATTCATGTCATCATTCAATCACTATGTGGACTACTAACTCTACAAAGTAATGCCTTCCATTTTATTCACCAATGATTCTGTATGATTATAGAAAAACTAAAAATATGGAATAAATTTTCATAAAGTAACAATATTATTATTATAAAGAATAAAATTAATTTTTAACCTCCTTACAACTCATTATGTGAGTGATGAAATTTAATTCTAGTTGTTATGGGCACAGAATCATCTAGGAAATAAAATATCTGATTTTAGTTTAGTTTATTACATATTTACTATAAGAATTTCATATATTATTCATAAAAACAACTGATGTTATTTCATTATTCTATTATAAATGTGATATTATTCCAAAAAAAACCACATTAATAATCATAATATTCCCTTATTCATTGTTTTTTATGTTTTTTGATTTAACAACTAGTAATAACAATGATATAAAATAATATCATGAATTAAAATGAGAATATAATAATTGATAATATATGTTGTAATTTTTAAATACATATTTAATTTGCCCTTTATAATTGTAACATTATTATTAAACTCATTAATTAGGATATAATATTTTTTTTGTTAAATTTGATTGAATAATGAATGACAATAGTGTCTTATAAATGATCAATCAGTAAAACATCAATTTAATGACAATTTAACTATATAAAATATCCTTAATATAAATTATTATATTTTATATTTTCTTTTAATGATTAAAATTGAACTATTATTGTGTAAAAACTATTGCTTCAAATCACGTTAAAAAATATCATGATTACTTACATTAGATATTTAAAATAGATTAAAAATAACTGATATATAGTATATAATTATTATAAGTACTTTTTCTCAATAATTATGGATGTGAGTATATTTCATAAAAATGTTAATATGTTGTTTATTTATTTATACATAAAATATATGTGGTTTATTGGAACAAATAAATAATGATAATGAAATATTTTCTAAAATATTCCCAAGAGAAGACATGTTTTTTATTATACACTATGTTTTCTTTTTAATGAATTAAAAAACCATCAGTTCTTTTATCATTGTCCATTAAATATTCATGGTATTTTACACATTATTTTAAGTCAACTCATCAATAGGTTATAGTTATAATGTTTCTCAGTTTTTAAGGGGATTCTTTATACCAAGTTTAATTGCATAGAATATTTTTCATTGAGGATGAATACCTCATTGATATGAAGATATTTCTATATCATGAATGTATTTTACTTTATTTATGTAATTTGTGGGGGTTTTGCGATATTTTTACATTTAATTTCATTAAATACATTTTTATTTAATAGAGACAATGTTCATTAGGATATTTGTTTACTCGAAATCCTTTATTGAGATAGAATGTATCATCATGAACATCTTTCATCCACGTCTAGTATCTTGATGAAAACCATTTTATTTCATGAAATTTTACCTTTTTCACATGGGAGTGTGATTTAAAAATTCTATGATTTAACATTGGTTGATTTAATTCTAAAATTGTATGTAATTGCTGAGAGTAATTCCATTAATTTTAAAAATAATTTCCCCTCATTTTCCATATTCTATATTCCATTCAATTTTATGAACTATAATTTGAGACATAAATAATTGTTTTCTCATGTGACCATCACATTTTCCTTCCCCTATATTAATAAATAATACTTATCACACCTTTTATGGTTTGAAAGATAAATAATTATAGTACATATTTATCTCAATCATTTCAAAACAATCTATTATATCTACCACTGAACATTTACATTTAAGACCATTATGTCATTTTAATGTTCAATTATAAAATTTTCCATTTTTAATTTTATCTCTCATGATTTCACATCAGATTATGAACTATTATACCTACATTAGGGATTTATTATTGAGGATTTGTTTTTAAAATATTCATTTTTTCAAAATGTGTTTATTTATACATTTTCATTAAAATTTATCAACTTAATGATATATTATTGACAATTAATTAAAAATATTATTTTTTAAACTTCCATTTTCTTAATATATCAAATGTTAAATTTCAAAAAAATTATTTTAAATGTGTCCTTATATAAATATTTTTATTGAATGATAAATGTTTTATGATAACCCACATTTGATCATAATGGGTTCCATTCGTTATATCAAAAGTAGTTATTTATATGATCGTTATTTTTTTTAATCCCCTCCAAAATATACATATAAAATAATATTTTTGGATATCTATGTTGTGGGAATCATGTATTTAAATTTTTGATAATTTCTTGATGATACAATCAAAAAATATTTTGATCCCCATATTTATTCCATGTGTTATTTATGATGTGATGAATAAAACACCTTTTATCCAAAGTGCTAATAAGATATATTGTACTAATGAAATATTATAGAAAAATATTTATGATTTTTTATTAATTAATGGGTTTTCCCTATATTTCATTCCAATTCATTGGATAGAGAATTATATCTCCTGATATTAGTGGAAATAATATGTGGTTCTTGATCAGTAAAGGGAGTTATGTTATTAATGATAATCCACCATTAATAATTCATGAGTGAATACCAATCCATCGATGGAAACATTTGAGTGATGTAGGAACAATTAATTGATATATATTTTCATGTTGGATTTATTATGTTATGATCTATATAGTAATTTTATCATTTTTTTGTATTATTTTGAAATGCAATTATATTATTATTTTCATTATATTAAAATGTATGTTTTATATGGGTAATGTTTCCTAATTTTGTTTTTATAGATCATTTTCATGCTCTCATACCCATAGACATATCTTTTCCTCAATTATAATTAATACTTGTATCTTGTATATTTCCATTATAGAGTATTTTTTAAAATATATTTATTATACTTTTATTCCATATTATTAGATTATGGATGTAATTTTTGACATGATGATATCTATGACTATTGTTGAGTTTTTATTACTTAAATTTTATGAGTGATGTGGAATAAATTTTTTACATTGCTAATTTAACATGACACTACTCCTTATGCTCCCTTTTTGAAATTAATATTTAGTAAATGAAAATATTATTCATCTAAAACAATGAATTATTTTCTACTTGGTTTAGTTTTCATCAAACCCATAGAAATAATACATGGAATATAACAAACTAGAGAATATCTTGTTTACAAAATTCTATCCTCACCAATGGGATATAATTTAATGGATGCACTATGTTACAGTATTATAAAACACCATTATAAAATATTTTTTTTCAAAATTATCTCTTCTTTTCGATATTTTATTCGGGTTTTGAGAATATACTTGTTATGTCTCACAAATTTTTTTTAGAAATTATAAAATTCTATTTCATATTTGAAATGATTATATAAAAACGATATTTTATGTTAGAATTTGATCTTCACTAAGAAGGGAATCTTCAAATAAAATGGCGTTGCAGAGGGAGAAGGTTTGAGTTAACATTAAACATACTGAGTTTGATATGAATAAAGTAGTTGATATTGATGATTTCAAATGAAAAGTGTCTTGATGGATTGAATGAAACATGTGAACAATCTTTCTAGAAGGTTATTAAGAACAAACTGATAGTTTAGATTAAATATCATCAAAATAGATAATAATGATAATTTGATAAAATGATTATTAAGTTATATAAATGGTAGGATATATTCCAGAAGGATCATTCTAGGAAATTTTAGAACCACTTGTAGTGTAATATTAGTTTTTATCAAGCTACGTTATAGGTACTGTGGAATGGATATGGGGAAAAGACTAACCTACTATTTAGAGATGAAATGAGTTTTCATTCCTTTGGTAGTGATGCACCTTGCTCCAGCCCCTACCTCGTTGGAGGGGGAGGGCCCCTTTCCACCTCCCCTATATGATCGGGCTCCTCCCTTCATTCCTTTCTTGAACCCCAAATTAATTCCTTCCATTCCTCATATTTTCTTCGTTCCGAAGGTCCCTGAAAGCTTCGAGGGGAGCCCAATTATTTCAATCTTGAATCGGGAATTCTCAGAGGCTCCTCCCTGCTAGACTTGACCCTGATTGCACATTTCAAGCGGCGCCGTCCATCGATGGATATTTTTGACCGCTTCATTTTTGAAAATTGGGGTTTGCAAGATCATGCTGTTGTCGGCCTCCTCAACTCTAGGAGCTTCATGAATCGGTTAGCCATAGAAAAAGACCTAATTATCGCCTGGTCGAGGGCGCCTTGCTCATGGGATGGTGCTTGATTTATCTTGTTTATAAGTTCATATGATGTTCATATGAAAAGAGATCCTACAGAGATGGCGATTTGGGTAAGTTTCCTGGAATATTCTCTTCCATTTCATAATCCCTCGATTCTTCGTTTTCTCGGAAACCTGGTGGGGGAGTTCCTCTATACCGATAATCGGACTCGTGCGTTGTGTCACACAATCTCTCTGAGGGTGTGTGTTGAGGTTGATGTCTCGAAGCCCCCCATGGAATCTTTCTAGATTGCAGTGGGAGAAGAGTTTAGATATAAGAAGAATGTCATGTTTGAATCCTGGTTTGATTATTGTTCCCTATGAAATATTCTTGGGCACAGTCTGGAAATACGTAGGCGCAGGGCAAGCCAATAGGGAGCCATTGTGGAGGCTCAGGCAGACTGGGTAAAGGGTGGTTGTCCTGTCGAAAATGGTTTAGTCTGTGTTAGGGAGGGGGCATGGTCTGGAGAAGATTGTGATGGTTTGGGGTAGGGGATCAGCAAGGCTGAGGTGACCACGGGTATGACTCATGTATTGTTTAAAAAACCAGTTAAGATTACTCCTCCAGAACCCAGTGTAGCAGGGATTTTTAATAGACTGCAGTGAGATTTGTCGATCTCTCCTGGCACTAAGGTGGTGTATGGGGGTCACCAGGCCCGTGTGGTTGTTTAGGATCCTTCAAAACTGTTGAAGGCTCATTCTCAGGATTCTAGGTCCTCTAGTGAATCATCACCCATGGGTGCGGCTAGTTTTAAACCATGCTCATATGTGATGGCAGTGCGTAATGGTGAGAGCAACACCCCTGTCAGGGGGATACACTCACCTCAAAAGGGAAAGTGTAAAGATGGATAGGATTGGGAGGAGCCTGAAATTGTGGTAGGCAGACCTTTGGTCACATGCCAGGGAGCCAAATCCGTGAGGATATTTTCCAGCCTCCACATAGACAACAGATTTGAAGTCTAAGCTAGGAGGGAGAGTTTGTAGGAAGCCCCAACTTTACTTCTGAAGCTGATTCTCAAGGAGGCCATTACTCAGAAGATATTGGTTTGGGAGGGGCTGATAAAGGGCTGCACAACCAAAGAATGAAGAAATGAAGTACGGAAACTAGGGACCCAAGAAGTTGTATTGTATCCAAAAAGCTGAAAAATAATGGGCGGAAAGACTACTCTTACCATTCTAAACTGATGGAGACTCGTTCGGCCAAAAAAGAGAGTAAACCCAAGGAGCAAAAGTTTCAGCAAGAGACACGAGAGGAGG
This sequence comes from Viscum album, assembly GCA_963277665.1. Taxonomy (NCBI): domain Eukaryota; kingdom Viridiplantae; phylum Streptophyta; class Magnoliopsida; order Santalales; family Viscaceae; genus Viscum; species Viscum album. The sequence goes on along the minus strand of OY728143.1, from coordinate 265,260,367 downwards.
TTAGGCAGGATGATGCCATAGTGGACCAAGTTCAAGCAGATGGAGTCTCAAAGGAAGATGACCAATTCCAGGGGAGTCTGGAACCGGAGAAGCTGATGATGGAAAGGGCATATTCCCCCGGAAAACAACTTGCAGCATGTCCATTATTCGGCCTTCAAATCCTAGAAGAGTAAGAGTTGTATTCTCAGCTGAAACTACTTATGCATTATGGAGAAGAAATGAAGGAGGATATTCTGGTGATAAAGGCGGCGAGGGAAGACATTGATCATATGATGGGAAGACTGATCCAAGTGGCAGTTGCAAGGGAGAATGGATTGACAAGCAAGATCATATACCGGTCAGAGTCTTAAATATAGAGAATATTAGCAAAGAAGAATACATGCAGGCTTGTGAGAATCTAGCAAGGCACAATGAAAAGAACATAAGGGAAGATCCAAGCTGACAGGTAAATTCCCTCCACTTGAAATTTTTTAGGGAAGGAGACTCCAATTGTTTGAGACTTGAGTTTAATTGTTCATTTGTAACATTTTATGCTTGACATTTTTATCTACATGGTTCTCACTTCCCCCTTAAAAGTGTTTGAAAATAAAAAAGATAATTTGTAGTAGAATGAATATGGGTTATTTTTATTCATTTAATACTTATAGGGGAACTAAATATAATTGATAAAGATGAAAATATATTTGAATATTCCATTGTGATGCCTCTTCAATGAGAATTAATGATATAATTTTTCTCAATATCGGAGAGGCTAATTATTGAAAAACATAAAAATGGTAGAGATAATCATATGTAAGATAGTATATACCCCTCTTATCTGTCACCTACTTCCATAAAATTATTGACCAATAGTAATGGAATATGAGTAAAAATATATGGGGATGGTTCTTATAATATTAGGGATCAATTTTATTTATATTATATGGTGTGTACACTCTTATACATTAAATATCTAATTCAATTCCTTAACAATCACAAAAAAAATCTAGAAGAAGATCCTAATGAATCTTTAAAATGGGTAATTTGGAATGTCAATTGAATGAAAGATAAAACATTATGCATAAGTTTATCCTTAGTATTATATTGTTCTATATATAGTGACATTATTAATGATTATGATACCTAGTATTTTAGAAGAAGATATGTGTTTATATTTATATGAATGGTTATTAGTTTGATATCAATCCTAATAAATTTGATAAAAATATTAAATAAATAAGTAGAATATGTTTCAGTAAGATAAATTTTAGAGGGACGAATATTTATCAAAAGTTATTCTACGATATCACAAGAAGTAATATGAATTCGTTTCACTAATCCTGAAATAATATTGGAATAAATATTCCAAAAAATGTTATGTTCCATCCAAAAAAACATTTCCATTTAAAGTTTATTTAATATAATTTAGAATACAGTACAATCTACTGGTGTTGAAAAATATTTCAAGAGTCCAAAATAAAGGTGTATATTTTATTCAAAATTTTATCTAAAAGTGTGATTGTGGAAACATATTCCTTACTATGATATGGGTAAATAGAAGGCACTGAGGGAGCACATAATTCATTCGATTAAAGATTAATTTATTGTTTTTGAAAATGTGTTGGAGTTGGATATTGAGGTCAATGAATTACATTTCATGTTTGATATGGAAATTGAAACTGTATCCACCTCAATTCATAAATAAGTCTAAAAGAGTGAGATATTTTTAAGTAATTTTTTAGAATATCATAGTGGATAAATGAATACTTTTTAAGAAGGAATTCCAATGGGAGATAATATAGATGCTAAGGCTAGAAGGGGTCATCCATAGATGAATAGAGATAGAAGTGGTTAGATCACATGATTGATATTTTTTAATGTTTGACTCACATTTTGTATTGTTTTAAATAAATGTATTAAATATTTTCAAGTACTCTTTATCTTATAATGTTTAACAGCCACACTGAAGAATTATATAGGTCATAAATAATCATATTAATGATTTTTTGGACCCCCATTATGTTCAATGATTAATTCAACATATTGACTACTCCGAACCCACCATATTGGTGGTTTTGAGGCATGAAGATATGTTATTTGATCATGATTTTTAGTGATCTATTTGGCTATAAAGTTTTAGAGATTATAAAAATTTAATGTTTGGAAACTATAATATATTTTTTACCTATGGATAAATAAATATTAGTATGAAGAATGCACATTCATGAGTTATTCATATAATATACTTTTTTTTACAAATTCTAGAATACTTTTTGTATGTTTGAGTAATCAATATCATGTTTTTAACATATAATGGTGAATTTTATGCGGATTAGTTTCAATAGAATTAAAGTACACAAATGATTGGGATTTTTCCCTATCAAAAATATTTTATACATTATGCATTAAGTCCTCCTACTTATGAAATGTTAGTTATACATGGATTCTAAACAAATATATCCATGTGATGTATTCTCACTATAGATTGACTCATATAGTCTATTTTATTAGGAGGCATGGTAGTATAATGAATAGTATTTTGGAGTTAGAGTCACATATGAGGTTGTAGTTTGTTTGAGATGTTTAATTTTTAAAATTTATTTTATATTATTATAATAATAATTTCCTATAAACGGTAATTATGATGTTGTTTACAATAATGTAGAACAAATGAGATGTTTTTTTTGTTATTGTTTATATTCTCTTTTTGAAAATAATTTATTTTTTTTTTTTTGTTAATATAAATGAATTTTTTATATATTTTTCATGTTTGGGAAAATTTCAAGTGGAATTTAGTCAGTTTTGACATCAAATGTAATCTATTGATTTCTTCAATAGAAAATAATCCTTGATTGATATTTATTTTAAAATTTTTTATCCATTTAAATTTTTTATATCTATTGTATTATTCTAGTTTTGATATGAATAGTTTTATTTTATTATTTTTTTCAATCCTTTATATGTTTTTTAATCTCTCTATGAACCCATTCTTATCAACATGACTTTAGAGTATTATTTCATGAGTTATTGTTTCTCTATTCGATTCCAAATTTCCCTATTTATTTCCATGATTGTGTTTTCATTATTCTTAGGAATAATTTAATTAAGGTTGGGATGAAACATTATTTTCATCAATAGAGGTGGAAAATATCCAATGTACATGAAAAATAAACCATAATATATATGATATATAATATAGATTTATTTTAAAATTAATATTAAATTTTAATTAGATTTTATGTAATAATATCATTGATATATTTTTATTGTTTCTCTTATTTCCTTTCTATAGTGATGCAAAATCCATGTAAGGATTCCACATAATGATTGGTCACATGCTCCTAAAATCTCAAAAAATTTGTCAATACAATTATGTGGTCCATCATTGTAAAATATAATAATTTATCAAATTTTTTATTGATCATAATGATGATAATTTTTCCCAATTAATTTTATTCATAGGCAATATAAAAAGATATCCCTCAATGTGTATAAAGAATTCATGTGTTTTCAACCATTTTATAGAACTTGTTTCACATAGAAAATTATATAATGTGAAATATATAACTATAAAAATTTAATTATAACTGAGCAATCAAACTTATAAAATGAATCATTCTAGATTATTTTTTACATTATTTTTCTTCCTATTTTTATTATATTCCATGATAGGTTATATGTTAGATATTAGTTCTTCATCAACTTTTAACTAAATTAATTATAATAAATAAATTATATCTTTTCTAATGTATCATTACACTTGATCACCATCCTCAAAAATATTATATTTATTATTCTTTGGAAAAAGACTTTATTTTAATTTTCAAGTAAGTAAATGTGTATTTATATTAATTTACTCAGTTAACTAGATGGTATATAAAAACAGATTTATTACAATGGGGAATTGATTAAGGGATAAAATCTAAAATAAGAATTATAAAGATGAAAATTCCATCATTTAATGTTTGTTACCATCCTCAATTGAATATATACTCTTTCACATTGTGAGACCATGTTTAGTTATAATATTAAATTCATTATAATTTAATTAGATTCATGACATAGTCAGTATGGGATTATCAAGGCCAAATTCTCAAAGGAAGATTATTATCAAATTTAATTAAAAAGATCATTGTCTAGAAACATTTCCTAAATGATTTATGCTCATGAAATAAAAAAATTACAATTTATATTTCATTAAATATCTTGAATGAAACATTCTAAAAACATTTGATTATATAAATTTATATTAAATATTAAATTCTGGTTAAAATTACCAAGATATCATATTACATTAATATTATATTGTAAAATAGATTATCTAATTTCTAATTTAATGGAATATCACTTATGTTTCCAAAAATATATGATACATCAAAATAAGATTCTTCCATCTTGGATGTAATATATACAATATAGAACGTGATTCATGATAAAAATTAATAACAACAACAATTATATGGACCATTACACATGTTCACTATTAATAATATATGATGAAACATAAAACATACAAAATCTATATAAGCGGGGCTTCCTTCATAACCTCCATCCTCTGAGATAAACATGTTAGAAAACTTTCATGGGATGTTTATACACCTTATGATCCTCCAAAACTATATATTAAAGAAAAATTATAACCCAGTAGAATGATTTATATAGTCTATTAGACTAAATTTAGAATATTTTCATAGAATTTATAGGTTCTCAGAATTTCATGGAACTATTATAAATAAATTATTTGAGCAACTCTATAGTGATTATAACATAAATTATTAATTAAATAAAACCACTTCAGTGATAATCTATTATTTTATATCTATGGAATAAAAAAATAGAAATTCACTATTATATATGTAAAATACTCATAAAATTCCCATATTAAGTAGAGATAACTACAAATAATTCTCAATGCATTTATTCTCACATTATAATAATATTTCATTTATGTTCATTGTATACTTTCATGAATTATCATGTTTTTAATTATTAATGTATTTCTTAATTATTCTTCACCTCATTGAGTAAAACTCATAAGTGGAGATATACCTATCTATATGATGTTTATTTTGAAATATGTTTTTCGAAATTGAAAATATAATGATAATATATTTATGATATTATATATTGTGAAACAAATTTCCTGGTATATTTAATATATCTTGAACAAATAATCACTTATTTTATAGTTGTTTTATATATAGATAAAAACCACAATAAAAATTGTATTTTTAGATATATCTACCAATATCATAAACAATAATTTCATTATCAAATCTAAATAATTAAATTAATATAATATAAAATTGATCTAAATAATGAATATCTTTATTATGTTTGTAACTTCGAATTCCTCATCCCTATGAATTAGGAATCAAGGCCTCATACAAGCTCAATATATTTTAGATTATACTAAAACCTGTATAATATAGTTTTACTCATTTTTAATAAATTAAAAAAAATATTTTAAATATTATAAATATCAAAATTGTGTTTATATCATAAAATATGTGATAGATACACTTCCTTATGAGAATTAGTTCAATTAATCATAATAATTTTCTAATGTTCTTGAACACGTCCATCATGAAAATATTTTTTCCATTTAATGATGGTAGTAACTACTACATTTATTGATCTATTTAATATTATTTAATTCTATATAAATATCTATAAAATTAATTTTCCTATGAAATCTAATTTATATGTATTATTATATATTTTTTCCCAGAACATGATTATCAGCATTTGGTTATTCCAAATAAAAATAAATTTTCAACATTTTCATAACATTATATATCACTAATATTTTATTTTTATATACTATTGTAATATTACTATTATAAAAATAAATATATTTTACTATATTTTAATACATACTAGGATTGCATGATTTAATTGAAAAAAACATATTTGCATACATTCATGTGATTATTTTATTATCATTCTTATTTCTTCAACTAATAAAAATATCTTTATTGCTTGAATACAATATTGTTTCCATTTTCTATAAAAACCATCCAATTATGTCTAAAATTCATCTTTTAAAAGGTATTAAACAAGTAACTTCATCTCTATATCTATAATCAAAATCTTATAATCATTGAAGTTTATTAAGGATTGAAAATATGAAAATAATTTTAAAATAATATTTTTTAGAAAAGGATATAGTAGTCAATGACATAAATTTTTTATGAAAAAATTTGTATCTAATTATTACATAAAAAAACAATGATTACTAACTATGTATGTTTTCGAATTTCATACCCAAAAATAGATGTTATATCAAATAGATATTCACCAAGATATGACAATATATGTTTCAAATATAATCTATTTCATAGGTCATTTATACAATCAAGTAATTTATTATTACGCTTTTTTTTCATTAATGGATATATATTCAGTAAAAAAATAACTAATATATATATATTTATATTACATATCAATGATTTGAAAAAAAAGAACAGTAGTTTTATATCTTAATGTTATAATATTTATCATAATAAACATATCCTACTTCTTTTTATAGAGTTTATTTTCATACACAAAATCATGTAAATTTTGAAACATGAATTTATTATATCCTAACATGTTCACACTATCTAAAAATGAGATTTGGATACCTATAAAGAAATAGTAACATTCAGTTGACTAATACATTTGTATCATAGGGATAGTTATATACTTAGTAAAAGTTTAATATTAACTAGAATAAACTTTATATTTTTTATAATTCTTTATAATTGCTAAAACAATCTATAATAATTGGTTCAAATTAAATGAAATTACATTGTAAACAATTGGAACATTTAAAATTTAAAATTACATGATTTTTAATATCTTTTTACCTTAATTAGGTTATTTTTCCACAGTTTCTATGTCAACTTTTGTTTATGAATCCTTAAAATCAGTTTTCTGCGGTTTACTGCAGGTTTAAGGTTCTGTTCCTTAAATACACACCGCGTACCTGAACTACACAATGTGTACATGGGAAATAATTAATTTTGTGATATGGGGGTTATGTCGTGAGCTGGTACGCATCGTGTACACGAGGTACGTGTTGTGTAATGGTTACATTTTTTTTAACCCGAGGCGATGGGGTTTTTGGAGTATCTTATCCAGAATTGACTACATGTCATGACCAAGAGGATCACATCATTTCTCGACCTACGCCCAGGTTAAATTCACACATTTTTATTTTTCAATCATTGATTAATTCCATATGTCTGAGCTATTGAACCAGATCTCTACCTAGCCTTTTTTAGAGACCTCTCATCTTCCAGATTGATCTAATCAGCTCCGGATCATCGTTATGTCTATGGTGTATCTCTCTAGTTATGTGTTATCTCCAATTATTCCTTGTGATTGATCACGATAGCACCCTATCTTTGAGTTATCAGATCAACTGATCCATGTTGGATGTTTCATGTTGTCTTCTTCTAGATTCATTTTGGGATCTATTTCCAAAGGCCTTTTTCCTTCATTGGTTGTGGTGCAGCGGGAGGCCTTCTTCGAGTTATGTGGGTTTCCTCTCTTTCGCCAACCATTTGTGTTTATATCTGACTCAATATTGTCGTGCATTGGATATTTCGGTCTCCATTTGTGATGTTGGATTTCGTTCATGGTCTTGGATCCCTGTGTGGGAGTGTTCAACCCGAACTTTGATATAGGTGGTTACGTATCATTCCTATAATAATGAAACTACTTTTTTTTCTTTGAAAATTTCTTTACAAATTGATTTATGAAATTTAAATTTTTGTTTTGTGAGTTGAAAATCAGATTTGAAAGAAAAATGGGTTTTCCCAGGCTTTTGATAAATGTATTATAAATGCGTTTGAATGGTTTTAAAGACATTGAGATGGGTTTGTGAAAACGAATGTGTGGGATATGTTGGGTACTTAAGTGGAAGGTCAAGATTGAGGTCATATTCCATTTTATTGTGATTATCAAGGAGGATTGTCTTGGGTATTTTCTCGGTTTCCTAGGATCACTATTCTAGGGGATTGATATTGACATTTTTGGGTTTTAATTAAGTGGTATTCCTATGCTTCCTAGCCCATTTTTCTGGATTAGTTTTCTGAATTTGATTATTTTGGTATGAGTAGTCAACTTATTATACATATAGTATTCCTTGGTGTTGTGATACATGTGCTTCTGGTTTATAATGAATTTTTTTCTGAGTTCGCATTGATATGCATGTTGATTCTTGTGAAAAATATTATGTAAATATGTTTTGGATAATGATATACCTTCTTTTGTTTAGAACTGTGATACAGGGAATGTTTACCATGTTTTCTAAAAAACATCTTTACTACATACCATTATATGTTTTGTTTAAAAATGAGCATAAAATTTTTTTTTATACAGAGACTTTTTATGAAACACCTGGGTGGGATCCTTCTAATCATGTTATTTCACACCATAAACACTGCTTCATTGGAGCATAAAGCATTATTTGTCTTCCTATGTAGGGAAAGACAAGTTTCCGCATTGAGCCAATGAGGTTCATGTGAGCTGGGATGGGTTACTTATGGTGAGATGGTTAGAATTTTTCCTATTCCATCATTTGAGTATCTTTTAGTTTTGAGTCCCCTTCATACAGACAAGCCTTTTGATGTTATTAGCTTCTATTATATTTTTTGTTACCACTATTTTCTTATAGTTATGGAATATATATATTTTTAGTCTTCAACTTTTACCTTATTTCCATGTATATATATATATATATTCCATGTTGTTGTTCATGTTGGGAAAAATAATTCCCTCGATTATCACATTTGATGCCCGAGAGATTGTCACCCGCCTATGGGGATCATGAATTTTTTTCATGTATGTAAAAAATCAGGACGAGTGCGGGGTTTTAGGTTAACCCAAGGAAGTTGGTTAAAGTTTGGTATCAAAGGAGGAACCCAGCATTAAGTGTGGTTCACTGGTTGGGATGAAATTTAGGGCACACAATGAGGACGTTGTGCATTAAAGGGATGGTGCATAAAAAAACCTTGAATGATAAAGGGTTAAATGTCTAAATGATATGAATCATTTCAACAATGTTCACATTGTTTTTCAGGAGCCTACATGATTAGAATTACATTATTAAGCATGTTTGTCCTATAGTATTTATCAGGATGGATGACTTTCTAGAATTTTTTCTAGGGTGTGTGTTACTGAAGAAAAAGCACACTAGAAAGCACATTTGTTTCCCTGTTGGAACTATCATTAGTCAGATGAACCGTATAGACATGTGGGTGGACCCTAATGTGGGGACCACATATTTGCAGGGGCATCTAGTGTACATAGTGGGATGGGACCTGATGACTTTGTTAAGGTGGGGCGTTTGTGTTGACACTGGCACCCAGTTGTTACATGATCTCCATGAAAATATTTTTCCTTTTCTTGGTTTTAAATTCAATAGTTAATTTTAATATTTTCATTTTTTGAGGTGTATATTTTGAGATATGTGATTCAAATAATATTACTAGGATGTGAAACATTTCAAGGAGATGAATTTGGAAATTTAATAATGTCTTGATGATTTTTCATGTGTATCGGGAGATATTGGAATATTAATTTGGTGAAAAAATTGATCCTCCATCAACTACAACACTTCACTATAAGACAATAATTGGCCACACCATGATAAGTGTAATTAGAGGGAGGATACATATACATCAATATTTTTATACAAAGAAATTTAGATTAATGTTTTGAATTTGTTTTTTATTAGAGAGTCGCTCTATGACACTCTTAGTTTACAGTGTGAAAGGTAATGTGAGTGTATATAAAATAGGTAAATTAAATCATGTTAATGAAATTAGTGGTTTATATTTTAGGGGTTCCTGGAATTCAATTATGGGATATTAAATCATGTTTTCCTTCCTATATTACCACAATTGATATATAAATTTGAAGGATAGATCCAATAATGTTTTGATAACGATTTCATGTAACATATTTAGTTATATTTCTTTCTATTTTTTTCCTTATTGTCATTGATTTATGACAGTTGTTTTTGTTGTTGTATTCTGATTCAACTAAATCTTGTTTGGATAATTGTAGGATGATTAGGATTCTTCACTATATGGATTGAGGATATCAGATAATGGAATTTCATTAAAATTTCTTCCATTTTAGTTATGTTATATAACTAAATGATATTTCATTGTAATTTTCTCGATTTTTAGTAAATCAATTATTATTATATGTGTATAATTTTGGGTTTTCATGTTTTTTAGGTCTAATTTCAATTCATTAGTAGAATACACCATATTTTTTTTGATGTTAATTAGAATATCCCCCTATGTGTTTTTACTCATTATGATTTCATTCATTGAAAAAAAAATAATTATAATAAATTATAATAAATAAATTTTCTTATTTTGACATATGTTAGGGGATTTTCTAGTTCGATTATTTCCATTAGACTCATGATGTAATAGGTATTGTTTATCGCGATGCAAATAAAAGGGAATAAATTTGATTATTGTATGTGGTCTATTCTGCATTCCCAGATGATGTTTTGTTTAGATTATAAGATAATTGAATGTGATATCTCATGTATAACCCCAGATTTTTTTCATTTTATGAAATTAATTTTTTAATTAATGTGAAATGTATATAAATGAATAAATTTAGAGTCACTTCAATGACATACCCTAATAGTTTTTTATTATTCAATGACCATTGATGGGTGACTCTTTTGATATAAATATATGCTTTTATATGTGTGGACCCTAAGGAGTGTAAATTAATTTCAAAATTTTAAATGTAACATAGTGAACCTATTAGAAGATTCATAAACACATCCTTGTAGCGGAGGGTGTTGGGATGGCATAATTGGCTCATTTAGGCCATCTATTAGTGTTGTTATTCCATTTATACATCATAGTAGTCGATATTAGTATGGGGTGGGTGAACCACACCATTGAGATGATAATACATGTATAGGGATGTCTTAGGTACGATATGTCATATTTTTTTAGTTAATTGGATAAAACTATGCTTAATTAATTTGGGAATGGTCTTGGGTTCATTTAAATCATGTGAGAATATTATGAAATAACTTATGAGGATTATAAGGTCATATTCTGGTTATTATGATCCCATGATACACTGCAACTTAAAAGTAAATGTTGTGGACCCGATGGATGATACTCTGTATGGGTAGCTAAAGTGAGGTGATTATTTTAGAAATGAAATAGAGGAAACCCAATTGTTTTCCCACTAATTTTTTACTACAAAGAAGGTTTCATTATAAAAAATGGGTTGCAGTGATCATTGGTGATGTCATATAACACAATTGCATTTTATGATACTATAACGGTTATGGAATTGATTGGTTGTGTACTCAATAGTTTCAACAAAAAATTTATAAATTCATATAGATAGATTTATAACACCATAAATATTCATTATCAAAGATTATTCATGATATAAGCTTCGTGCCTTATGTTTATTTGATATATTGGATTAATTGAATGTTCCCATTTGATCTAACTATTGTTTATATCTCAAACACGATGTTCCTTTTGGGAAAAAATCCCACCATGATGTATTTAGTTATATTGGATTATCTTAATAATCTATTTTGATAAATTCTATTCATCTACTACTATGTGATGTATGGGATCTATGTACATTACCTTATGTAAAAAATATATGATATGATCTTGGTGGCACATACTACACCATATTTGATTTTTATACCATTTGATGTCATAAATATTCCTACGAGTTGGTAGTTTATCATTGCATGGTTTTATTTCCTAGATTAAGGTCCTAAGAAGAGGCCATATGAGTGATATTGGTGTATATGGTTATATGAAATGGGTTTACAAAGTCCATCACAATCCAGGGAAGGTTTTGTTAAATAATGGTTGACATTGTAGAAATTGAATATAGAAAGTGGATATTTAAATATGATACAACTATTATTGTATTAAATTATTCTATTCATGTTTTAGTAATATAAACTATATTTATGTTTTATAAAATTTTCCATGTCTATAATTCCCTAATAACTTTTATGAAACATTTCTCAGGAGGCCACAGACTGTGGGTATCAATATGAACTTCATTATTCACATAATTTTGTTAGGAAGAGTTCGTGGAGTAGTATTCTAATGTAGAGTGGATTGGTTGATGTTAGAAGATTTATATATGGTGATTATCAAAGATTGAATAATGTCATCAATGTCTTTTAATATTTATATGTTGTATATATGATCATCTTAATGGCTAATCAGTTATTTTCTATAATTATTATTATGATTCTAATTGATTGTAGACAACATTATTTATTTATTATCGATGGTATTATATTATTTCTACTAGGTAATCTATTTAGTTGGTAAATATGATGTTTGTATTAATATTATACTCATTTGTGTTATATGATATAAAGTTACAATATCTGTATAACAGTAAAATAGACCCCTTCTTGTAGTTAGAAACTTATAACATACTGGGATACATTATTTAGTTCCTATTATAGAAACCCATCTGTATCTATAGTGTGAACTGGGTAGTGGAATCTAAAATGATGAATCAAATATTTTTTAGTTCATATAAATGATATTATCCTATTTTAGTTTGTTATTATACATTTTGAGATGGTAGATAGTTGATATAGTAATGTTTCATAGGATGCGATAGACATTAGAATAATACATCATGACCACCATTTCTATTTGAATTTATGGGTTTATATGGACAAAGGATTTATATTCCTGGTTTAAATTATTAATGTTATATGATTTAAACTTGTGAAATAAAATTGATATTTTTTATTTATTACTTTTTTGGAATACAATCATATTGGAAAGATCTGAGTGATCATGAACCATTCAAAGAATATACTATTTTCATGATATATTTATTCCTATATGTGATTTAAATGAATCACGATAATGGTTTTGTTTTTTAATTTTCATTAAAATATTTTATGGTAATACCCATATAACATTTTAGACAAATTATACTCTTCTTATAAACCCTTTGAATTTTTATTATAATATTATTAATCCATACTTCAAAAATCTCATGTATTTTATTCGGTTGATCCATACATGGATATAACAGAAAAATATTATTAGTTTAATTTTATAGTTTTTAATAACATTTGGTTCAACCTAAGAATCACTATTACCATTTTAAAAATCATTTTATTCCCTAGAGGGGGCCAATGTGAAATACGAATGGAAAATTGTTTGAGAAAAGGGATAGTATTAAGAGATTTGTATTATGGGTCGTTATGTCGACAATTGTTAAAGAGACCTCACCATTTACATGGTGGAGGTTTTGGTCAGTGATATATTAGAAAACATTTACAACACAATGTATTTAGTGTTCATGATGGTTTGTTCGGAACACTTTTTTCATTAAATCCATAGTCGTGGAAGAGGCCATGGTGGAAATCAATTAGGTATTTCAAATAGCAGAAACTACACACAAAATTTCAGGATATCATTCATTAAAAGGTAAAAACTTGTGTGACATATATTAGTGGTAATGAAATCATTTTAAATTTGATTATTTCACAAATTATTTTAATAATCCACTTAACTTAATATTTCCCATGATCATGATGAAATTTTGATTCTTTTATTGAACCTTGGTGAGCTTTGGTGAGCTCTTTTTTCTCAAGGATTACAATATTTCATAAAATTTATCCTCATAACACACATTACACAAACCTATTATAAAATAAATAGTTCGGAGTTTGAGACTTCTTCATGATGGTCATACTCGTGAATGTGACTTATTTTGAATATTGGTAAACTATTCGCATAATATAGGGGTTATTCATACCTATCTAGACAAAATACTCATTTTTATCATTGTTAAACATTAGGTCTGTTTTAGTCAAACCATTAAAATTATTAATCCTTCTCCACCTCATCCATGAATCCATGTTATTAAATGATAGATTTAGTTTGTGTTAGTTCAAGAAGTACATCATTTTTCTAGGTTGTTTGGGAACACATTGTGGGTGATGAATGACATGGTAAACATCTACATTAATGTAGAAAATTATAATGTAGGATATTCCTTACAATTTAGGACCATTTAATATCATGATTTTGTTGATACGATTCTTATGCTTTTTAACATAAATGTCCATGTTTGATTGTGATAAAATGTATGTACGTCTGTGTGAATCATGTGAAACACATAAATGATTTTTGATTCAATGAGTATTTAAATATATATTCTTCTTTCATGTTTTATGTTGATCCCATGTTTTTTTCTCTTGCCTCTGATGAGGATTTTTTTATTTTGATTATTTATTCTCTTCCCTATAGTGTGTTAATTTCCAAAAATTGATGGAATTCATAATTATAAAATAGGGTTTTCATTTTAAGGTAATAAATAATTGGGGGAGTTTATGAAACGTGTGAGGAGATCCCAATAATGATTGACAATAATATTTGGTAGGGGATATAAGGCCCCAGCCTTAAACCTTACTTAATATTGAATTAAAAGAATAATTCACGTTGAGGATCTTTTCAGGTTTAGAGTTTTAGAGAATTAGAACATAACTATTACATCTCAAAAGATTACAAAGTAGTCACTTATACTAAGTTTCCATAATAAAAAAAAGCTCTTGAAAGAAACATGTCTAGTTCCATGTTTTATATAGCATGACATTCCCTTGATCCCATCCTTGACCTTATTCCACATTAAGTCCTGTGAAAAACATTTCAAAAAAAAAAACATGGGGTGAGCATAAAAAGCTCAGTAAGAGATACACAAAGAATGAAAACTGTTAGTTTTTCAAAATCAAGTAAACCATGTATACTCTATCAAAGTAATACCTTCACCTTCATGAAGTAGTAAAAACTCTTCACTAAATAAAGTATCATTACTTACCTTTTTGTAACCAAAGTATTACCATAAAACCCATATAAAGAACACATAACATATATAAAGGTAACTTGGGACATAAACATACTTAAGTGGAATAACCATTCGGTCGACTTCCACACATATCACTTAATGGAATAGCCATACGGCCAATTTCCATACATACTTAATGGAATAGCCATACGGCCAACTTCCATACCGAATGCATTGGAGGTTATAACGTAACCACCCGTCCTGGTATTCACGACACCACCCATCATATGGTTTATAACGTAGCCACCCATTAAAATGTCCAAGTACCAATATAAAATCATAAAACATAAAACCAATATAAAGGAATGATAACATTTCCACATTTCAGTCACAATATATCATAAATATATTGAAATAATAGAATCCTTTTTCAAAACCATTTTCAATACCAAAATACATAAAAGAGTATATGGTATTTATTTTATTCTAAAAACATTACGTCTTGTTGAGAAATCCATAGACCAAATAATACTCGCGGTGGCGGAAAAGGTCGTTGATGCCGCGTACGTTAAAAGAAACATTCCTTTTTTTCGTTTTGTAAAACGCTTCGTAGAAAAAGATTCCTTTTGTATAAAATTAAAAGTCAAAGGGGTTTATACACCATATAAAATATAGTTGTGTATAAAATGAAATATGCCTCAATGAAAGGAGATTGAGACGAATTCCCTTACAAAGATCATTTTTAAAATAAAATAGATATATTATGTGTATTCACTACAGGTACACATAAAGAAAGTAAAAATACAAAATAAGACATAATAATATCATGACATAATTTGAAAGTAGGAGATTAACCCAAAGAATGGAAGTTGGGTTAAGAAGTTCCCTTACCTCGGGTCCGACTTGACTCGATCGTTCTTTAACGTCCTGAATAATAAACTTGAGTTAATTTATACTTGATTAAGAACCTTTTTAAAGTTCATTATTCCTTTTATATCACTTATTGCCATGTTATAAACATTATGTAACCATTTAAGTTAATAATGTTTGTTTTGTCAATATTTGGTTCTTAAGTCGAAAGTGGACTTCTTACAATTACATGTTGTTCGTGTGGTCACAGGATCTTTATATCCAGAATGAAATTCCCGATTTGGATATAATATGTATCATATATATCCAGAATATACATGTATTTATAATATTACATAATCATTTAGAGGTAAGAAATGAAATGCACCGTTCATGGAGACGGTAAGCCGTACGTACGCATGAACGCTACTTTCATTTCTTTGTCATATTAATGGAATTAAAAATAAATGAGAGGTATGTATATTTTAATTCCAGAATTATATTCATCATTTAGATATATCATTAATTATATATATCCATTATATACATGTACTTTTAACAGTACATTACATTTGGGGATAAGAAATGAAATGCACCGTTCATGGAGACGGTAAGCCGTACGTACGCATGACCGCTACTTTCATTTCTATCTCATACTTTAATGGAAATAAATAATAATTATATAGAGGTATATTATAATTCTAGTATAACATCATATATAATAACTTTAAATCCATCCTTTACATGTCCCACATATGGCATTAACGAATCACATCACTTTGAGGGGGCGGTAGTCGGCACTTCCTTAAATGAAGATATCGTGTTTACCCATAATGGAAACCATAAAGGTATGCCCAAAATGAAAAAAACAGAAGCTTAAAGAAAACATAAACACATAATATATCATATATAAAAATAGTGACATCATAATGGCCACCTTTAAAGGTGTTAAATGAGTATTGAACAATCATCGTTTCGGGAGGCAGAATTTCACCATCCACGGAAACCGTATGTTCTTTAACCATTTGATGTAGTTGTGTGAGAGTGTAGATCGAATAAATCTTATAACAACATCCTAGTATATTGAAGATACTGGTGTGGTTACAAAATAAGTAAATAAAAAGAGTTTAGAGGGATGAAGAAGCAAAATAAAACAAATGAACAAGAGAGAATGAATTACCTTTAAAAGTGTAACTCCTTTTGATTTGAGCCTAAAGGCTTCCTTTGAAAGGATTATGCCCAAAGGGAATCCTCTAGTATGAGGAGAGGGATGTGGAGAGAGTAAATGGTCAGGGGTTGGCCGAGACAAAGGCTTGAGGAGTGTGTGAAATGAGGTAGAGGTGGGGGCCTTTTATAAGAGGAGAGGAGGGGCACTTTTGGAAAGTAAAGAAATATTACTTTATTTGAAAATGTTTTTCGTTTTTAAAAGGTCTCACATTGATATAATTCGTGGATAAGGTGATAAGGGTTCGAAATCCACTCATCCAATTGGTTTTGGACATGTGTAGTTCATATATTTTACATTATCTTTCCATTTTATTTAAATCGTCAAATAATGATGTCATCGCTGCATAATTATTATGTCATAAATAATTTAATTTATTTAATGTCTAAAAATTATAAAACAAATACTATGATGTAGGAAATATTTTTATCTTTCCAATGACTATTTATAATCAAAAATCTGATCTTTATAACCCCATGTAAAAATTGTTTTCGTAAAACATATTATGTTTGTGTCATTTTTACTTTTACATTAAATAAAAAGTTATTTATGTCATTTCCCAACCAAAGTGTCTCCATGGGGTCCCCAAGTTGACCCATGGCTTGTATTGGTCGACCATGACACAACCAATGAGGGTAGGACATGTGTAAAGCTCATCTTATTTTATTAAAGCATTATTTTTACCTTAAACTACACTAATTACCACTAATCGTGATTAAGAACTTAATAAGTTACTATTCACCAAAAAATTATTATAATCTCAATGAACCACATTTTACTTCTTAATGACAACCATGTATGTCGGATTTTTGAAATTCAAAACACAATGATGGCAAAATTTCATTTAAACGGAAAATCAGTCTTTATAAGTACCACTTAGTGGTTTCACTATTCATCAAAAATTGAAGTTTTTCAGAAAATTACCAAAAATTCACCCTAAGCTATATTTGATATTACGAATTCAAAAATGAAGTTTATTTTAAAAAATTCAAAACATATAAGTCACATTAATTAATTTAATAATTAATTCCCGCTGTCAGAGCAAATAGCCTGTTTTTATAAAATAATAAGTATCAAAAGATTGACACTAGTTTACGTCCGATTTCAAAGTGAAATTAATTCCAACGACCACTATTGGATTTAATGGTAAAAATATTTTCTAATTTCACATTAAAACCAATTCAAAAGATAATCTAATCATATAAATAAATTATATTAAAAAGAGGTTTTGAATTAAAATTCAACATTTTACACTATTCATTAAAAAAATGAACTTTATCAGAAAGGTACCAAAAATTTACACAAAGTAAATTTTGATGTCCCGATTCTAAAGAAGAGTTATATTTGGTCCAATAGAATTTATAAGATCGATCAAAACTGTATTTAATGACGGTTCTCCGTCAAAAGGTGATAAGTGGACCTTTTGTGAAAATTAGGGTATAAATGCCTAAAATTGAACTCTTTCCGTATTTTAAGCCTTTATCTTTTATTGGGTAAATGTAAAAACATTTAAAAAAATATATAATCATATTTTAGTTATTTCTATCCATTCCGGCCAGTACAACGGCTACTCATTAACTAACATTTAAAATAATATTATTTTATTACTTGTGTGCAACGTAAGTTTTCAAAGAAACTCTTCGTTGCGTACCGAGTACACTATCGAACGTAGAAACCCCTTTTAATTAAAATTAATATTTAATTCGTAAATATTAATAAATATGAAAATTATTTATTCATTATTTACCTGGGATGTTATATCCTTCCCCCCTTTTGGGAATTGCTTCCTCGCAATTTTATTCACTTATCAAAATAAGTGGGGGTATTTATCCCTCATAGCATTTTCAGATTCCCACGTTTCCTCTTCAATCACATGGTTTTTACACAAAACCTTTACCTGATGAATCACCTTATTCTGTAACACCTGCTCCCTGTGGTCAAGAATCTGGACCGGTTGTTCCTCATAAGATAGGTTCTCTTCCAGCTGAACTACCTCTGGACTCAAAACATGAGATGGATATGGAAAATACTTCCTCAACATTGAAACATGAAAAACATTGTGTACCTGAGATAAACTCGGAGGTAAAGCCACCCGGTATGCAACTGATCCAACTCTCTCCAGAATTTCACATGGTCCAATAAACCTTGGGCTCAGCTTTCCTTTCTTACTAAATCTCATCACACTTTTCCAAGGAGAAACCTTGAGAAAAACATGATCACCTACCTCGAAAGATAGATCCTTCCTCCGGTTATCCGCATAACTCTTCTGACTGCTCTGAGCTGTTCTCATGTGCTTCTGAATGAACTGAACTTTTTCTGCCATCTCTTCTACCAATTCTGGTCCCATCATCTTCCTTTCACCCACCTCATCCCAAAATTCTGGAGTTCGACACCGCTTCCCATATAATACCTCAAATGGTTCCTTCTGTATACTGGAATGAAAGCTGTTATTATAAGAAAACTCAACCAAAGAAAGATGTTGGACCCAACTTCCCTGATAATCCATTGAACAAGCTCGTAGCATATCCTCCAAGGTCTGAATTGTTTGTTCTGACTGCCCATCTGATTGAGGATGAAAAGTTGTACTAAAATTTAATTCAGTACCCAATTACTTCTTAAGGCCTTTCTAAAAGTTAGAAGTAAACCTGGGATCACGATCCGATACAATGGAGAGATGAACTCCATGTAACCTGACTATCTCTTTAAGATACAAACGGGAAAGTTGATCTAGAGAGAAAGTATCTCGTATAGAAAGGAAATGAGTAGATTTGGTCAAGTGATCAACAATAACCCAGATTTCATTATTACCTCGAGATGTCCTCGGTAATCCCACAACAAAGTCCATGGATATGTTTTCCCATTTCCACTCTGGCACTGGTAAAGGCTGAAGCATCCCTTTCGGTAACTGCCGCTCTGCTTTAACCTATTGACATGTCAAACACTTCACAGTAAAATCAGCAATATCTCTTTTCATTCCATCCCACCAGTAATACTCCCGCAGATCTCTGTACATCTTAGTACTGCTAGGATGAACTGAAAACGGGGAACTATGAGCCTCACATAACAACTCATTCTTCAACTGTGAATCACAAGGCACACATAACCTCTTCCCAAACCTCAAAACACAAACACAAACTTATCCAAGAACTCATGGAAAACTTTATTCACAAGGTCCATGAATACAGCAGGTGCATTGGTTAACCCAAAAGGCATAACTACAAATTCATAATGGCCATATCTAGTACGGAACGCAGTCTTCGGAATGTCTTCTTCTTTTACTTTCAACTGATGGTACCCCGACCTCAAGTCAATCTTCAAAAAATACTGAGCTCCCTGGAGCTGATACCACTTCATTCGATGGCCCAACATCTGCTGAAGTTGTTGCAAAGGATTTCACCACCCCTTTCTGCTTGTAGTTTGGCTGCATTCCCCCAGTTGAGTTCTTCGTTGGACACTCGTTTTCATAATGACCCATTTCATTACAATTAAAACATCTTACTGTTGGCTTTTAATTTCCTGCTTGATCATCTTCCTTACAGTTACGAGCAATATGACCAGACATACCACACCGAAAGCACTTACCAGACTTGGATAAACATTCTCCAGGATGCATTTTACCACACTTCTCACAGGATGGATATTTGGTTTTCTTACCTCCTTACTTCTTTGATGAATTCTTCCCCTTTTCCTACCAACAAAACCTCTTATTCTGTTGTTTGTCATAGAACACCTGATCATCGGCAAACTCCATTTCCACCTTCTCCGCACATCGAACAAGTTTTTCATAACTTTTGAACTCACGAGAAGCTAAATCCCTTCGATACTTTGGCTTTAACCCTGAGTAAAAACGGTTTATTTTACTATCAAGATCTCGTATGAAGTTTGGAGCATACCTTGCCAATCGAGGGAACTTTTCTTCATAGCAGCCACTGAATCATCCTCCTACCTCAATTCCAGGAACTGTTTTTCCATCCTAAGACGAACCACCTTAGGAAAATATTTCTCAAGAAAAATACCTTTGAATTCGTCCCAGTGAAGATCCTCAATCTCATCACTATCCCTTATATTTTTCACCATCGACCACCACTGATCAGCTTCACCTTCAAAACGGTAAACAACAAGACTAACCTTTTGATATTCTGAACACCCCATGACATCAAAAATCTTCTCCAGTGCTTTAATCCACCCTTCAGCTTGCACAGGGTCAGATGATCCTCTGAATGATGGGGGATGTTGCCTCATGAAATGTTCCACCACTGACATGTTCCTCTGCGGTTGACCTGGCTGATCTCGTGCATGGATACCACCACCATTTATAGCCTGAGTCAACTGTGCCATCACTGCAACAAACTGTTAAGTTCCGATTCCGACCATCTCAGGTTGTTGATTTGGAAGGTTATCTTCCTCCTGATGTCATCCCAACATAGCTTCTTTGTTTCCTCTGCGGAAAACCATTCTGAACACAGAAATATCTTAGGCGAAGCAACATGGTAATCTGTAAATGCTATATCATTTCAATCATATTATAATTTAACACTTTTCTAACTTATAAAGTTGTCTAAACTGACCTCTGATACCAACTATAATGCCCCAACCTTAAACCTTACTTAATATTGAATTAAAAATATAATTCACGTTGAGGATCTTTTCAGGTTTAGAGTTTTAGAGAATTAGAACATAACTATTACATCTCAAAAGATTACAAAGTAGTCACTTATACTAAGTTTCCATAATAAAAAAACTCTTGAAAGAAACATGTCTAGTTCCATGTTTTATATAGCATGACATTCCCTTGATCCCATCCTTGACCTTATTCCACATTAAGTCCTGTGAAAAACATTTCAAAAAAAAAACATGGGGTGAGCATAAAAAGCTCAGTAAGAGATACACAAAGAATGAAAACTGTTAGTTTTTCAAAATCAAGTAAACCATGTATACTCTATCAAAGTAATACCTTCACCTTCATGAAGTAGTAAAAACTCTTCACTGAATAAAGTATCATTACTTACCTTTTTGTAACCAAAGTATTACCATAAAACCCATATAAAGAACACATAACATATATAAAGGTAACTTGGGACATAAACATACTTAAGTGGAATAAACATTCGGTCGACTTCCACACATATCACTTAATGGAATAGACATACGGCCAATTTCCATACATACTTAATGGAATAGCCATACGGCCGACTTCCAAACCCAATGCATTGGAGGTTATAACGTAACCACCCGTCCTGGTATTCACGGCACCACCCTTCATATGGTTTATAACTTAACCACCCGTTAAAATGTCCATGTACCAATATAAAATAATAAAACATAAAACCAATATAAAGGAATGATAACATTTCCACATTTCAATCACAATATATCATAAATATATTGACATAATAGAATCCTTTTTCAAAACCATTTTCAATACCAAAATACATAAAAGAGTATATGGAATTTATTTTATTCTAAAAACATTACGTCTTGTTGAGAAAGCCATAGACCAAATAAAACTCGCGGTGGCGGAAAAGGTCGTTGATGCCGCGTACGTTAAAAGAAACATTCCTTTTTGTCGTTTTGTAAAATGCTTCGTAGAAAAAGATTCCTTTTGTATAAAAGTAAAAGTCAAAGGGTTTTATACACCGTATAAAATATAGTTGTGTATAAAACGAAATATGCCTCAATGAAAGGAGATTGAGACGAAGTCCCTTACAAAGATCATTTTTAAAATAAAATAGATATATTATGTGTATTCACTATAGGTACACATAAAGAAAGTAAAAATACAAAATAAGACATAATAATATCATGACATAATTTGAAATTAGGAGATTAACCCAAAGAATGGAAGTTGGTTTAAGAAGTTCCCTTACCCCAGGTCCGACTTGACTCGATCGTTCTTTAACGTCCTGAATAATAAACTTGAGTTAATTTATACTTGATTAAGAACCTTTTTAAAGTTCATTATTCCTTTTATATCACTTATTTCCATGTTATAAACATTATGTAACCATTTAAGTTAATAATGTTTGTTTTGTCAATATTTGGTTCTTAAGTCGAAAGTGGACTTCTTACAATTACATGTTGTTCGTGTGGTCACAGGTTCTTTATATCCAGAATGAAATTCCCGATTTGGATATAATATGTATAATATATATCCAGAATATACATGTATTTATAATATTACATAATCATTTAGAGGTAAGAAATGAAATGCACCGTTCATGGAGATGGTAAGCCGTACGTACGCATGAACGCTACTTTCATTTCTTTGTCATATTAATGGAATTAAAACTAAATGAGAGGTATGTATATTTTAATTCCATAATTATATTAATCATTTATATATATCATTAATTATATATATCCATTATATACATGTAATTTTAATAGTACATTACATTTGGGGATAAGAAATTAAATGCACCGTTCATGGAGACGGTAAGCCGTACGTACGCATGAACGCTACTTTCATTTCTATCTCATACTTTAATGGAAAGAAATAATAATGATATAGAGGTATATTATAATTCCAGTATAACATCATATATAATAACTTTAAATCCATCCTTTACACGTCCCACATATGGCATTAACGAATCACATCACTTTGAGGGGGCGGTAGTCCACACTTCCTTAAATGAAGATATCGTGTTTACCCATAATGGAAACCATAAAGGTATGCCCAAAATGAAAAAAACATAAGCTTAAGGAAAACATAAACACATCATATATCATATATAAAAATAGTGACATCATAATTGCCACCTTTGAAGGTGTTAAATAAGTATTGAACAATCATCGTTTCGGGAGGCAGAATTTCGCCATCCACAGAAACCGTATGTTCTTTAACCATTTGATGTAGTTGTGTGAGAGTGTAGCTCGAATAAATCTTATAACAACATCCTAGTATATTTAAGATACTGGTGTTATTACAAAAGAAGTAAATAAAAAGAGTTTAGAGGGTTGGAGAAGCAAAATAAAACAAATGAACAAGAGAGAATGAATTACCTTTAAAAGTGTAAATCCTTTAGATTTGAGCCTAAAGGCTTTCTTTGAAAGGATTATGCCCAAAGGTAATCCTCTAGGATGAGTATAGGGATGTGGAGAGAGTAAATGGGCAGGGGTTGGCCGAGCCAAAGGCTTGAGGAGTGTGTGAAATGAGGTAGAGCTGGGGGCCTTTTATAAGAGGAGAGGAGGGGCACTTTTGGAAAGTAAAGAAATATTACTTTATTTGAATTTTTTTTTCGGTTTTAAAAGGTCCCACATTGATATAATTAGTGGATAAGGTGATAAGGGTTCGAAATACACTCATCCAAGTGGTTTTGGACATGTGTAGTTCATAGATTTTACATTATCTTTCCATTTTATTTAAATTGTCAAATAATGATGTCATCGCTGCATCATTATTATGTCATAAATAATTTAATTTATTTAATTTATAAAAATTATAAAACAAATACTATGATGTAGGAAATATTTTTAGCTTTCCAATGACTATTTATAATCAAAAATCTGATCTTTATAACCCCATGTAAAAATTGTTTTCGTAAAACATATTATGTTTGTGTCATTTTTACTTTTACATTAAATAAAAAGTTATTTATGTCATTTCCCAACCAAAGTGTCTCCATGGGGTCCCCAAGTTGACCCATGGCTTGTCTTGGTCGGCCATGACACAACCAATGAGGGTAGGACATGTGTAAAGCACATCTTATTTTATTAAAGCATTATTTTTACCTTAAACTACAGTAATTACCACTAGTCGCGATTAAGAACTTAATAAGTTACTATTCACCAAAAAATTATTATAATCTCAATGAACCACATTTTACTTCTTAATGAAAACCATGTATGTCGGATTTTTGAAATTCAAAACACAATGATGGCAAAATTTCATTTAAACGGAAAATCAGTCTTTATAAGTACCACTTAGTGGTTTTACTATTCATCAAAAATTGACGTTTTTCAGAAAATTACCAAAAATTCACCCTAAGCTATATTTCATATTAAGAATTCAAAAATGAAGTCTATTTTACAAAATTCAAAACATATAAGTCACATTAATTAATTTAATAATTAATTCCCACTGTCAGAGCAAATAGCGTGTTTTTATAAAATAATAAGTATCAAAAGATTGACACTAGTTTAAGTCCGATTTCAAAGTGAAATTAATTCCAACGACCACTATTGGATTTAATGGTAAAAATATTTTCTAATTTCACTTTAAAACCAATTCAAAAGATAATCTAATAATATAAATAAATTATATTAAAAAGAGGTTTTGAATTAAAATACAACATTTTACACTATTCATTAAAAAAATGAACTTTATCAGAAAGGTACCAAAAATTTACACAAAGTAAATTTTGATGTCCCGATTCTAAATAAGAGTTATATTTGGTCTAATAGAATTTATATGATCGATCAAAACTGTATTTAATGACGGTTCTCCGTCAAAAGATGATAAGTGGACCTTTCGTGAAAATTAGGGTATAAATGCCTAAAATTGAACTCTTTCCGTATTTTAAGACTTTATCTTTTATTGGGTAAATGTAAAAACATTTAAAAACATATATAATCATATTTTAGTTATTTCTATCCATTCCCGCCAGTAAAACCGCTACTCGTTAACTAACATTTAAAATAATATTATTTTATTACTTGTGTGCAACGTAAGTTTTCAAAGAAACTCATCGTTGTGTACCGAGTACGCTATCGAATGTAGAAACCCCTTTTAATTAAAATTAATATTTAATTCGTAAATATTAATAAATATGAAAATTATTTATTCTTTATTTACCTGGGATGTTACAGGGGAACAACCCAAGGTAACAACATTGGGAAGTGACAACTGTGTAGGATGATCCTTGATATTGATATGACATGACGGTCAAATGGATTATATTATAATAAAGACATGGTTAGACAACTTTATAGAAGAGTCTGGTTCACAAACATGGAACTATGTTGTTAATCACATTTTAATTATGTATAACTATGATTAACATTTCTACAAATACCATCCTTTTGAATTAAGCCAAAGAATGCACATTTTGGGCCAATGGTAGATAACTTAGAACATGATGTCTTAACATATTATTGATAATTCATGACTTAGAATTTATATTAATCATATCATTAAACAATTATACTCATGAAATAATGTTGATGATTCATTGTTACTGTCTTAATGGTATTATTTATTGATACCCAACAGGGGAATCTCAATGTTTAAATATAATTCTTAAATTGGGTTTTAGGTAATGGAAAGGGGCTTGGATAGAAAAAATAACCATGTTCCATAAAATTCAAGAGGTACTAGGAGAAGTTTTAAATTATTAAGTGATTTTTCTTTATATATAATTCATACATATTTAAAAACTATTTTGGTTCACATATTTAGAGTCTAGTATATTTATATGTATGACATGGGTGACCTTTGATAAACATTGTGCATACTTTATCATCAATTTTTATATTAAACTTAGTCATACTTTTTTTATTATGTATATAGTGACCCACGTATTAAAAACACAAATATTACATCATATTAGAGGAATATTAAATACATTACATTTCGACCAATGAAAAAATCCAACATATATATTTTCATTTGAAACACTAAAATATAAAAAACATATTATTATAAAAACCACATCAAATCTCACCATGTTCATCATAATTGTAAACCTTATTATATATATTACAAATAAAACCATTCTTCAAAACACGAGGAACAAAAATATTAGAAATATTGATATTAGACGATCAAAAATCTAAAAAAAGTTTAATATGAATGATTCTTTTAAATCATATCGTGAGAATTAATGTTTTAGAAAATGATATTAACAATTGAAAACCAAAACCATCATATCAATTAGTAGTATCAAGTGGGTTGAAATAATTATTGGAAGATCATAAGTCGTTAATAGTATATAATTAAACAAAAAGATCCTCGATAACATCAAAATGGAATAAAACATAAGTTTGTAGCATAATAATATTTATATAAAATGATATCTTTAGTCATGGTTCACTGCCAAGATTATCCCAATGGATGGAGTTAAATCCCTATTCAATCTTATCATTGTTTCAGGTTCAC
The DNA here is from genome assembly GCA_963277665.1 of Viscum album. Lineage (NCBI taxonomy): Eukaryota > Viridiplantae > Streptophyta > Magnoliopsida > Santalales > Viscaceae > Viscum > Viscum album. The sequence goes on along the minus strand of OY728143.1, from coordinate 265,233,377 downwards.
TATCAAGACTAATATTGGGGAAATTGTCACTTACTGATCTAGGTTTACTCCCCATTCGAGTACTTATTATCTCACGGGATATCCATCTTATCCCAATGTAATGTAGGTCTATATAATTTTTGGCCCAAACTTTACATAATTAAATCCCATAAAAATTTATTAATATAGATCATAAATAATTCAAAATATTTTAATATGTCAAAGGGCAGTATATTTCATAAATTAGTTTTTATTTCATTATAGTATAACTCATAGAAAAATAATCATTTTCATAATGGATTCATCATAACATAACAACCCCCTAGTAAAGAAACATATTTCATAGAGTCATCAATAAATCATCACCATAATCATGTATCCAAATAATGAGACTGAGTGTTTCCATTTCATCATATCAACACTAAATCAAATGTAACATCAACAGATTTTATAATAGAAGATAATTACCTTTTAATGATCATTGGAACATTTCATGATGCAAATAACATTTTTGATTTGAAATAACTTATATAAAATAAGAAATACTGAATATTATTGGAAAAATATTCAATGAAAAATTATTTGATACATGTAATGGAATTAACAAAGCATCCAGGGTACATCATGGATGTAGATTTTGAACACAATGTTTACATTAAAACAAATATTCCTTTCAAAAGTTTGAATATATAGTCAAATGAACCTCATTTCACAAATAATAAAAATATTCCCATTATTTTTTATATATAATGTAAAATATCAAAAAATATTTCCATAAAAATCATAATATAATTGTAAAGAAATTATTTATTTTTTCTTGGAAACAAGGACATAGACAATTTGTTTTTCAACTAATGATTGAAATATCATCAGATTTCCCTAACACTATTATTTCAGTATGTTGAGTTCTTAAATTGTAAAAAAATTATAGAAAACTTTTATTCATCAAAAATAACTAGTGGATTATATAATTCATGTATTTTTTATGGATTGGTTACAAAATATTATCATTATAATTATAATCCTAAACAATCATGATAAATAATGAGATTATAACCTCAATCACATACCTTGGGTTTGGATTGCATTGAAATCACTTATAACTTCATGTATAATAAATTTTAATATATTATAAATCAATAATAGTGTCATTTATATAAAAATAATTTCAAATATCTCACATATATATAATTTAAAACCCATTTAGTTATAATTACTTTTTTAAATAAACATTTGTTTATATAACTTGTTTCATTTTTCTTTAGAATTTCTATTTGATATATATAGTCCTTAGACATTGATCATGGTTTCATAATATCCATACAATTAATAATGATATAAATATAAAATTTAATAATTATATATATATAGATTTATTCATATATGGTAGAGATAAAAAATTGAAATTACACCGCTAATGGAGATTGTCGGTTGTACAGATGTATAAACACTATTTTCACATTATGAAGGATGGATGAAAGATATATAAATATATATTCAAGTTTATAGAATAATAAATATATCATATATTTTGATTAAATATTTCATTTAAAAAAATGTATAATGAAATTAAAAAATGAATCACATCACCTTGTAAATGTGGTAGACCACACATACACATGGGTGACATGATTGTTTTCTGATAAAATTTATTGGAAAAATACAGAAAAGAAATTATATTTTTATATGAATAACTATTTAATTTATTTTTTATATAAACATTAAACAATCCTAATATACATACATGAATTATGTTGATGGAAAATGAACTGTATCGGTACTTGGAGGTGGTATTCAACATATATATGGGAAATAATACAACATCCTCTTAGATAGAATAGAGGATGGGAAATGGTTTATCAATTAAAATAACTACTTGTTATTATATTATGGATATTAATGGTATTATATTATGATTAATAAACTTTATTTGGATGAGGTATAAGAAGAAGTTATTTTAAAGAATTTGGGTTTGTAATTATCACATCAACAATGGGCCTCATTTAGATACCTATTTAAATACACTTGGATGGTTATGTTAAGAAGAACAAATTAAATAATTCATGGACAATAATATTAATAAAATATGTTATATATGATTATTTGATCTATATGTACCAATAATGTTTTTTAGGGAATGTTGAGGAGTCCTTTAATAAGAGGGGGAGACGACACAATTGAAATATTATAAAAAATTAAAATAAAAAAATCATAAGGTATCGAATTTATTTCAATTGGAGTGATATTATTTATAGTAATGTGAAGAGGTATAGATATTGTAACATACCAGGTAAATGATGAATAAGATATTTAAATATATATTAATAATTTTGAAATAAATATTAATTTTACTTTAAAAGGGTTGCTATATTCGATATCATACTCGATACGCAACAACGAGTTTCATTGAAATCTTAAGTTTCACACTAATAATATATTATTATTATTTTAAATGGAAGTTAAATCCTAGCCATTATATTAGTGAGAAAAAAAACTAACAACAATATGATTATACATGTTTGTTAAATGAATATACATTTATCTAATAAAATTTATAGGCTTAAAATGTGAATGAATCTAATTTTAATCATATTTTACATTAAAAGGTCGATTTACAACCTTTTAATGGAGAAACCTAATTAAATATCGTTTTCATCACATTAATAAATTCTTTTATACCAAATAAAATACTTCTTTACAATGGGCAGATAAAAATTTACTTTGTGTATATTTTTGGAATTTTTTCGATAAAGTTCATTTTTTAATAAATAGTGAAAAATATTGTATTTTAATTCAAAACTGCATTTTAATATAATTTTTTATATGGTTATATTATTTTATTAATTTGTTTTAATGTGTAATTATAATTTATTTTTACCATTTAATACAATGTTGGTCATTGGAATTAATTTCACTTTAAATTTGGACATAAACAAGTGTCAATCTTTTGATAGTAATTATTTCTTCAAAACACGATATTTGTTTTAACAATGGGATTTAATTTTAAATTAAATAATGAAACTTCTATATATATAATTTGGTAAAATAGAAATCATTTTTTAATTCGGAATATCAAATATAGCTTAGGCTGAATTTTTGGTATTTTTCTGAAAAACATCAATTTTGGATTAATAGTGAAACAACTTAATAGTAGTTAAAATTTAACTTTTTAATTTAAATGAAATTTTACCACTTCTATAAATTAAATTTCAAAAATATGACATACATGGTTTTTTTAGTAAATGAAATTTGGTTCAATAAGATGAAAATAATTTTGGTGAATAGTAACTTTTGACTTTTATTTAACGCGATTAAAGGTTAATAGGGTAATTCAACGTAAAAAGAATATTATAATAATTTAAAATTACCTTAACACTTGTCCTAACCTTATTGGATTAGTAATGGATGACTGTGGGAATCCTTGGGTCGATTTTGGGACCCATGGAGCCACTTATTAATGATAATGACACATTATATTAATTACATTAATGTAAAGGAAAAAATGACATACAAAAATCTTTTAGAAAATTAATTTTTATATGGTGTTATATAAGTAATATTTTTTACTAAAAATATTCATTGGAAAGATAAAATGATTTCCTACATCATGGTAGTATTTTATAATTTTTAGATATTTAATAAATTAATCTATTTTATGACACAATAATGATACAATGTTTACCTCATTAATAAATAATTTAAATAAAAAAGATTATAAATATTAAAATAACATCCAAAACCTGTCAACTTCTTATGTTATGATTTTATTTTGACCTTGAGTCATCTTATCTTCGACTGTATTTTTTTTTGTACTTTTAGAAACTGAATATCATTATATAATAAAATAATATTTCCGCACTTCACTAAAGAGCCCCACCACCCCTTATAAAAGGAGACCTTTTCTAACCAATTCATCACACCTCTAAAGCCTTTAGGCTCATCAAAACTCTATCAAATTAAGCTACCTATATCTCTCTTTTCCACCTAGTTGCCTTACTGTAGGCAGAAGTTACTTCAACAAACCATTTTTGTTCAAACCAAAGAGAGTTACCCAAATTAAATGTAACAGTTTCCCTTATCTTCTTTCCTTTTATTTTACATCTCCAACACCTAAACTCTTTTTATTACATTATTTTATAACAACAATAGTATCCTCAATAAACTAGGATGTTGTTATGAGAATAATTCAAACTAAACTTACACAAACATTCATCTAATGGGTGAAGAACATTCTGTTTCTGTTGATGGAAAACTAATGCCTCACGAAACGATGAATGTTCAATTACCTCCTACCACCTCTCATGGTGGCCATAATGATGGAACTATATTTATATATGATATATATTATGTTTATGTTTTCTTTATTCTTTTGTATTTTCAATTTATATCAGTCCTTTATGGTTTCCATTATGGTTAAACGTGATAATTTATTTGAGGAAGTGCGGACTACCACCCCATTAAAATTATATGACTCGTTAATGCCATATGTGGGACGTATAAAGGAATTATTTAATGATATTATATATGATATTATACTAGAATTATAATATAACAATGTATAATTATGTTTTAATTCTATTAAATTGTGAAAAATAAATAAAAGTAGCGTTCATGCGTATGTAAGGCTTACCGTCTCTAGGAACGGTGCATTTCATTTCTTACCTACAAATGTTATGTACTATTATAATTACATATATATATATATATATATATATATATACTGAATATATATGATATATATGATATCCAAATCATGAATATCATTCTTGGATATAATTAACTTTTTACCACAAGAACAACATGTAATTATAAGAAGTCCATTTTTGACTCAAGTATTAAATATTGACAATGTTGGGCAAAAGTCCCTCAAGGTAACATTGCAGTATTTTTGGGTTGATTGTGATTGTGGACAAAGCAGGTTTCCATGGAGAATTGTCGAGTTCCTGAGAATTTTTTGGAAATCCTTGTTGACAAAGAATGATGGCAAAGGAAAGGACGATCTGGAGGCGGTACAAAAGAGCAGTACAAGGTCGCGCCGTTTCCCAGTGTTTGCCAAATTTTTGGGGTCCAAAATTTGGAATTTGGTTAGCATCGCGAAAAGTGGATTTCCATGAAGATCATAATTTAATATGGCAAAGTCATGAGTTTCTCGAAGAGAGGATGCATGGATTGGATTTCACGAAGATTAGAAAAATGGAGGCGGTGATACTTCGCGATTACGTCAAAGCTTTGTGAACGACAGAGTTGAAGTGCATCACGACGGTGAAGGGATTCGCGAGAGAGATTCATGGCGAAGGCATGAAATAATGTTGACGGTGATGCTCCGTGATTAAGACGAGCTCCACGATCCAGAAATTGCCAAGGTGCTCCGCGATTTGGAAAGAATTCCGACGGAAACTTCGGAGCTTCGTGATTAGAGATGCGTGGCGTTGACTTCATGTGGAATGTTTGAGGGTTGTTGGAATCACCTATAAATAGAGTCCGACCCCCTCAAGAGAAGAAGAGTGAATTTTCAGATAAGATCATTTGCTCTCTATTTGCGAAGGTGGTTCGCGGAGCCAGTGTGCTTCGCGAAAGAGGAGCTTCGCAGCGACTATTGTAGCTCCGCGAAACCTGCGAGCTCCGCATTGGCTTAGTAATCTTCACGAGGGACATTACCTTGTGACAGATTGAGCTTCGCGAATGTGTTTCACGAAAAGGCAGGAGCTTCGTGAAGGCTTGTTTGACCTTCTCAAAATTGGGAGCTTCGCGAAGTAGGGTGCTTTGCGAAGGTGTTTCCAAAAGGAATTTCCCAGTGTTCAGAGGCAAAGAGGTATTCATCAGTGGATGAAAGTTGGAATTCAATAGAGCATCTATCAAAAGTTGAATATGAATTATTTAATGAAAATGAAGAGACCTACAGGTCTATAAACTTTGAGTGAATCCCTTCACAGAGCAGTGATCTGAGGAAGAGGAAAAAGGTGATCCTCTCCACCGGCCGTGAGCCAGAGAAAGAAAACAAGGAGTGACCCTTGGGAATGTAGTGAGCTGACCCTAAACATTTTAAGGGCAGTGATCCTGGGCATAGAAGTGATCTATCCCGAACCATTGTATACATAGCTAGTGAAGTATAGTGGAATTTGGTACGACCGACAACCTGTCGGCGTATGCTCCTTGGACATAGCCCTTAGCGGTGAACCAAGTAAAATTATTGTGTCATGTGCTTGCTCTACTTTCTATTTTTATTGTGCATCAGGAAAAGAGAGAAGAGTGTTTTTCTTAACAACTAAACAAGATCATAATGGGCTTTAATTTTAAGTTAGTCATACCCTGATTCACCCCCCCTCTCAGGGTATTCATCCTTGTGGACCTAACAAACAAAATGAACATTATTAACTTAAATGAATACAAAATGTTTCTAACTAGGTAATAAGAGATATTAAAGTAATAATAAAAATGAAATAGGTTCTTAATCAAGTATAAAATAACTTTAGTTTGTTATTCTGGTGATTAATGAACGATCCAGTCATGTTGGACACGAGGGAAGGGACTTCATCTCAATATCCATTCATTTAGGCATATTTTGTTTTAATACAAGGCTATCTTTTATACGCTTTATAAACACCCTTAACTTTTCAAAGGGAATATTTTTCTATGAAGTGTTTTACTAAACGAAAAAAGGAATGTTACATTTAACATAAGTGGGGACAATGACCTTTCCACCACAACGAGTATTATTTTTTCATTGGCTTCATTAAAAACGGTAATGTTTTTTCTGAAGGAAAATAAATACCATATAGTCTTTTATGTATTTTTTTTATTGAAAATGGTTTTGATAATGGATTTGTTATGTCAATATATTTATGTGATGTATTGAGATTTAAATTTGGATATGTTTTCATTCTTTTATAATTGTTTTCTATGTTATGATTTTATAATGGTACTTGGACATTTGACGGGTAGTTACATGATAAACACAATGGCAGGTGGTGTCGTGATAAACTAGGATGGGTGGTTACATTATAACCTCCAACTCATTGGGTATGGAAGTCATCCGTATGGATATTCCATTTAGTGATATGTGTGGAAGTCGACAGTATGGTTATGTCATTTAAGTATGTTTATGTCCCAAGATACCTTTATATCTTATGTGTTCTTTATATGGGTTTATGGTAATATCTTGTTTAAAAAAAGGTATGTAATGATATTTTATTCAGTGAATAGTATTTACTACTTCATAAAGGTGAAAAGTAATAATTATGTTAAAGTATTCATGGTTTACATGTAGTTTTGAAAAACTAACAGTTTTCCTTCATTGTTTATCCATTACTGAGCATTTTATGCTCATCCCAAGTTTTTGAAATGATTTTTCACAGGACATAATGTAGAATAGGGTCAAGGATGGGATCAATGAAAAGTTATTCTATCTTAAACATCAAACTAGACATGACTATTTTTTTCAAGAGTTTTTGTTTTATGTAAAAATGGAAACTGGGTAAATGTTTCAAATTTGTAATTTTTTGAAAGGAAATGTAATAGTTATGACCTAATTCTCTAAAACTCTAAACCTGAAAATACCCTCATTGTGAATTATTAACCTAATTCAATATTATTTATGTTTGGAGGTCGGGTCCTTATAGTTGGTATCAGATGTCGGTTTAGAAAACTTTAGGAATTAGGGTATTGTTAAATAAATGTCCATAAATTATATTATGGTAATATTGAAATGATATAGAATTCACATATCACCATGTTGCTTCGACTAAGATACTTCTGTGTTCATAATAATTTTCCACAGAGGAAATAGTATAACTATGTTGGGACGACATCAGGAGGAAGATGACCTTCCAAATCAGCAACCAGGGATTGTCGGAATCGGAACATAAAAGTTTGTTGTAGTGATGGCACAGTTGACTGAGGCTATAAATGGTGGTGGTATCCATGGATGGGATCATCCAGATCAACTACAGTGGAACATGTCAGTAGTGGAGAATTTCATGAGGCAACATTTCCCACCATTCAAAGGATCATATAACCATGTTCTAGAATAAGGGTGTATTAAATCACTGGAGAAGATTTTCAATGTTATGGGGTGTTCAAAACATCAAAAAGTTAGTCTCGTTGTTTACTGTTTTTGAAGGTGAAGTTGATCAGTGGTGGTCGATGGTGAAAAATATCAGGGATAGTGAAGAGATTGATGCACTTGATTTGGATGAATTCAAATGTATGATTCTTGATAAATATTTTCCTAAGGTGGTTTTCCTTAGGATAGAAAATCATTTCCTTGAATTGCGGTAGGAGGATGAATCAATGGCTGCTTATGAAGCAATGTTCACTCGACTAGAAAGGTATGCTCTAAATTTCATCTAAGATATTTATTGTAAGATAAATCAATTTTACTCGGGACTGAAGAAACAATATCAAAGACCATTATCCTCTCGTGAGTTTAAATGTTATGAAAAAATTGTTTGATGTGCAGAGAAGGTGGAAATGGAGTTTACAGATGACCAAGTGTTCTTTGACCAACAACAGAAAAAGAGGTCCAATTAGTAGGAAAAGGGAATGAATTCATTAAAGAAGCTTGGAGGTGAGAAAATTAAATATCCAACTTGTGAGAAGTGTGGTAAAAATAATTAGGGAGAATGTTTATCAAAGTCTTTAATGTGATTCAAGTGTGGCAAGTCTGGTCATATTGCTCATAACTGTATGGAATATGATCAAAAATTAAATGAAAAACAAACGATAAGATGATTTAAGTTTAATGAAATGGGTAATAATGAAAATGAGTGCCCAGTGAACAACTCAACTAAGGGAAATCAGCCATAATAAATGAAATAAGGGGTGGTGAAATCCTTCCAAGCTACATCAACAGTTGTTGGGCCATCAAATGAAGTAGTATCAGGTACACTGTTTGTTTGTTTAGATTATGGAAATGTGTTGTTTGATTCAGGGTCTATAAACTCTTTAATTTTTGAGTTGTTTTTTTATAAATTTGGAATTTAATCTCAATATATGAATACAGAACTTAGAGTAAAAACCCCTAGTGGAAATGTTGAGATAAAAAGAAAACATAAGAACCTTCATGTCCTTATGTGCAGGAAGAAATTTGTTTTAACCAAAACTCACACTTTCTGAATTTCCCATAATGTTTCTTTTCTATCAAGGTATAATTCTTGTAATCCTTAATAGAAAATAAACGTAATGGGAAATTCATAAAGTGTGAGTTTTGGTTACAAAAACTTTCATTCCTTGGTAATATTGTTTCAAAAATGGCATAAATATTGATTCTTCTAAAACAATTGTTGAAAAATAATGGCCAAGACCCACAAATATAACTGAGATCCATAGTTTTCTTATTTTGGAATGTTATTACCAGAGGTTTGTTGAGAATTATTCATTGTTATCTTGTCCAATTACTTTGTTAACTTGAAAAGGTGTTAAGTTCATTTGGACAAAAGAATGTGATGATTGTTTTCATGAATTAAAAAGAAGATCATTGAATGCTCTAGTTCTGGCACTGCCTTCTAGAAATGGTGAGTTTTTTATTTATAGTGATGCTTCATTGAAAGGACTTGGATGTGTCCTTAAGCAGAATGATCAGGTAATTGCTTATGCATCACAACATTCGAAGCCTCATGAGTTAAATTACCCTTCACATGATTTGGAATTAGTTATTGTGGTTTTTTCTTTAAAAATTTGTAGGAATAATTTTATCGAGTAAAATGTGAAATATATATTGACCACAAAATTTTAAAGTATATATTGACACAAAGGGAATTAAACATGAGACAGAGGAGATGGATCGAATTAATAGAGGATTATGATCGCACGATCCATTACCATCCGAGATAAGAAAATAATGTGGCTGATTCTTTGAGTCGAAAAGGTAATGTCTCATTAACCATGATAGGTTTGGAACGAGATCCTTTGCTTTTTTATTTGATGAACTTTGGAATAGAGGTTTTTAGTGCATGAAAAGCTTCTATTTTGTTTTACGTGTTAGTGAAATCATCTTTATCTGATATAATAAAGAAAGCGCAGAAAGAAGACAGTGAGTTGCAGAAAAAGGTAGAGTTGGTTCAGAAGGGTAATTTGCCTGATTTTAATGTTGATAATGATTGTGTTTTGAGGTTTGGGAAGAGATTATGTGTGAATTTTGATTCACAGTTGAAGAACGAGTTGTTATGTAATGATTATAGTTCTCCATTTTCAATTTATCCTGGTAGTAATAAAATGTATAGAGATATTAGAGAATATTACTGGTGCGAAGGAATGAAAAGAGATATTTCAGATTTTACTATGAAGTGTTTAACTTGTCAACAGTTTAAAATAGAGTGGCATTTATCGAAAGGGATTATTCATTCAGTACTGGTTCCATAGTAGAAATGGAAAAATATGTCAGTGGACTTCATTGTGGGATTACAAAAGACATCTCGAGGTAATAATGCAATCTGGGTTATTGTTGATCGATTGACTAAATCTAAAAATTTCATTACTATTCTAGATACATTGTCTCTAGATCAACATTCTCGGTAGTATGTTAAAAATATAGTCAGGTTGTATGGAGTTCCCCTCCCCCATTTTATCTGATCGTGATCCCATGTTTACTTTTAACATTTGGAAAGGCATTCAGATGTAGTTGGTTACATAATTAAAATTTATTACAAATTTTCATCCTCAATTAGATGGGCAGTCAGAACGAACAATTCAGACCTTGGAGGATATGCTAGGTGCTTGTTCACAAGATTACCAGGGAAGTTGGGGCCAAAGTCATTCTTTGGTTGAGTTTTCTTATAATAATAGTTTTCATACCAATATACAGATGGATCCATTTGAGGAATTATATGGAAGGATCTCTCGAAATCTAGCTTTTTGGGATGAAGTAGGTGAAAGGAAGTTGATGGAACCTGAATTGGTAAAAGAGATGGCAGAAAAAGTTTAGTTGATTCAGAATCACATGAGAACATCTCAGAGGAGACAGAAAAGTTATGCAGATAACCAGAGGAAGGATATTTCTTTTGAGGTAGGTGATCATGTTTTTCTCAATGTTTCTCCATTGAAAAGTGTAATGCATTTTGGTATGAAGGGAAAGTTGAGTCCAAGATTCATTGGACCTTATGAAATCTTGGAGAATGTTCGATCAGTTCCGTACAGAGTGGATTTACCTCCATGATTATCCCATGTACACAATGCTTTTCATGTTTTGATATTGAGAAAGTATATACCAGATCCATCACATGTTTTGAGCCTAGAGGCATTTTAGTTGGAAGACAATCTCTCCTATGAGGAACAACGAGTACAGATTGTTGACCGAAGAGATAAAGTGTAGCGGAATAAGCTAATTCAAGAGGTAAATGTTTTATGGAAAAACCATCTGGTTAAAGGGGAAACATGGGAATCTAGAAATGCAATGAGGGATATATACCCCCACTTATTGTGATAAGTGAATAAAAATAGCGAGGACGCAATTTCCAAAACGGGGAAGGATGTAACATCTTAGGTAAATGAAGAATAATATATTTTTATATTTATGAATATTTTTTAATAAAATATTAATTTTACTTTAGAAGGGTTGCTATGATCGATAGCGTAACAGATACGCAACAACGGGTTTCTTTTAAATCTTATGTTGGGCACTAATAATATAATAATATTATTATAAATGGAAGTTAACTCCTAGCCATTGTATTGGTAGGAATGAACAAAACTAACTACAATAAGATTATACATGTTTGTTAAATTTATTTACATTTATCCAATAAAAGTTAGAGGCTTAAAATGAGAATGAATCTTATTTTACGCATAATTTACATTAAAAGGTTGATTTACCACCTTTTAATGGAGAACCCTATTTAAATATAGTTTTGTTCAATTTAATATATTATTTTTGACCACATAAAATATTGTTTTAGAATGGGGACATCAAAATTTACTTTGTGTAAATTTTTACAATTTTTCTGATAAAGTTCATTTTTAATGAAATGTGAAAAATATTGTATTTTAATTCAAAATTTCATTTTTATCTAATTCATTTATATGGCTAGATTATCGTTTTAATTTATTTTAAATTTTAATTGGAATATATTTTTACAATATAATCCAATGTTTGTCATTAGAATTAATTTCACTTTAAATTTGAAAATAAACGGGTGTCAATCTTTTTATAGTTATTGTTTCTTAAAAACACGATATTTTTTTTAACAATGGGAATTAATTTTATATTAGTTAATACAACTTCTAGGTTTATAATTTGGTAAAATAGAGATAATTTTAGAATTCAGAATATCTAATATATCTTAGGCTGAATTGTTGGTGAATAGTAAGTAAAATGTGGTTCAATGAGATGAAAATTATTTTTGGTGAATAGTAACTTTTGACTTTTATTTACCGTGGTTAAAGGTAAATAAGGTAATTTAAGGTAAAAATAATATTATAATAATTCAAAATTACTTTAAAACATGTCCTAACCATATTGGATGTGTAATCGCCAGCCATGAGAAACCATGGGTCGATTTTGGGACCCCATGGCGCCACTTTTAAATGATAATGACACTTTAGATTAATTAATTTAAAGTAAAGGAAAAAATGACAAACAAAAATCATTTAGTAATTTAATTTTTATATGGTGTTATATAAGTAATATTTTTGACTACAAATATTCATTAGAAATCTAAAATTCTTTCCTGCATCTTTTTATTTTTTTATAATTTTTAGACATCGAATAAATTAAATTATTTATGACACAATAATGATGTAGTGTTTACCTCATTAATAAATCATTTAAATAAATAGGATTCTAAATATTAAAATAACATCCAAAACCTATCCAATTATTATTGGCTGATTTTATTTCGACCATGAGTCAACTTATCTTTGACTCTAATGATTTCTGGACCTTTAAAAACCGAATTTCATTATATAATAAGATAATATTTTCACACTTTCCTAAAGAACCCCTCCTCCCCCTTATAAAAGGAGACCATTTTTAACAAATTCCTCACACCTCTCAATCCTTTTGGTGCATCCAACCTCTAACCAATTAAGCTCCCTAAATCCCTAGTTTCCACCTAGAAGACTTATTTTAGGCAGAAGGAACTTCAACAAACCATTTTGGTTCAAACCAAAGGGAGTTACCAAAATTAAAGATACCAGTTCTCTTAACTTCTTTTCTTTTATTTTACTTCTCCATCCACAAAAATCTTCTTATTCCCTTATTTTATAAAGAAAACATTATCCTAAATATACTATGATGTTTTTATGAGAAGGATTATAACTACCCTTAGACACACCTCCATATTATGTGTGAAGAACATACTATTTCTGTGGATGCCAAACTAATGCCTCACGAAACGATGATTGTTGAATTACCTCCTACATCCTCTCATGGTGGACATTAGGATGGAACTATATTTACATATGATATCTATTATTTTTATGTTTTCTTTATTATTCTGTATTCTCTATTTATATCATACTTTATGGTTTCCATTATGGGTAAACACGATAATTGTTTTTGAGGAAGTGCGGATTACCGCCCCCTCAAAGTGATATAACTCATTAATGTCATATGTGGGATGTATAAAGGAAAAATTTAATGATATTATATATGTTATTATACTTGAATTATAATATTACTATGTATCATTATGTTTTAATTCTATTAAAATGCGAAATAGAAATTAAAGTTGGGTTCTTGCGTACGAACGGCTTACCATCTCCATGGACGGTGCATTAAATTTCTTACCTAAAAATGTTATGTAATATTATAAATACATATATATACTGAATATATATGATATATATGATATCCAAATCATGAATATCATTCTTGATATAATGAAATTTTGACCACATTAACAACATGTAATTATAAGAAGTCCATTTTTTACTCAAGTACCAAATATCGACAAAATGATTGTTGTTAACTTAAATGACTACATAATGTTTATAACATGGGAATAAGTGATATAAAATTAATAATAATATTAAAAGGTTTCTTAAGAAAGTATAAACAAAATTTAGCTTATTATTCATGTGATTAATGAACGATCCAGTCAAGTCAGACATGGGGTAAGGGACTTCATCTCAATCTTCTTTCATTGAGGCGTATTTTTTTAATACACGACATTCTTTTATATGATGTATAAACACACTTGACATCTCAAAGGAAATATTTTTCATCGAAGTGTTTTACTAAACTAGAAAAAGGTATGTTTCTCTTAATGTAAGCGGTGAAAACAACCTTTCCACCGATGCAAATATTATTTGTTCTTTGGCTTCCTTAATAAGCTGCAATGTTTTTTTTTCAGGGAACATAAATACCATATAGTCATTTATGTGTTTTGGTATTGAAAATGGTTTTGATAATAGATTTTTTATGTCAATATATTTAGGTGATATATTTTTATTGAAATTTGGATATGTATTCTTTCCATTATATTTGTTTTATATAATATTATTTTATAATAGTACTTGGACATTTGATAGGTGGTTATGTGATAAACCATCTGATAGGTGGTGCCATGATAAACCAAGAATGGTGGTTATGTTATAACCTTCAATTCATTGGGTATGGAAGTCGGTCGTATGGCTATTCCATTTTTTGATATGTGTGGATGTTGACCGTATGGTTATTCCATTTAAGTATGTTTATGTCTCAAGTTACATTTATATGTAATGTGTTCTTTATATGGGTTTTGTGGAAATATTTTGGTTACAGTGGGTATGTAATGATCTTTTATTTAGTGAAGAGTATTTACTACTTCATAAAAGTGGAAAGTATTACTATTGTTAACGTATTCATGGTTTACTTGTTGTTTTGAAAATCTAACAGTTTTCCTTCTTTGTGTATCACTTACATAGATTTTTATGCTCATCCCATGTTTTTGAAATGTTTTTAACTGGACATAACATCGAATAGGGTCAAGGATGAGATTAAGCAAAAGTCATTCTATCTTAAACATGGAACTAGACACGACTCTTTTATTAATGATTTTTTGTTTTGTGAAAAAATGGAAACTGAGTAGAAGTTTCTACATTGTAATTCTCTGAAAGGAAATGTAACAGTTTTGAACTTATTATTTAAAACTCTAAACCTAAAAAGATCCTCAACGTTAATTATTAACCTAATTCCAGATTATGTATGTTTTGAGGTCTGGTCCTTATAGATATTACCATCCAATATGTTTTAAAAATGTTAAATTTCGATAAATACCCTTATACCTTATTTTAACTCCTGGTAAACCAGTTTTAACCATAACCTTGATGATTAATTTACTATTTTTACAATTAGTTATGTAACACCCCGAGTTTCCACAATACGCTTTTCATTCAATAATTCAATAGCTTGCATTGTATGCAACTTCGAGTTCTAAAACACCGCGACTAATCAAAGTAGCCGTTATGAATAGTAATAACCACTTTTTAAAATTATAGAAATTTTATATTTCAAAATGGACTTCATTTTTGGATTCGGAATATCGAAATTAGCCTATGTTGAATTTTTTGTATTTTTCTGAGAAATTCTAATTTTTTATGAATAGTGAAAAATACTTAAAAACAACCATTTTTAATCAAAATAATTTATAGTGATAAATTATACTATTTAGTGGTTTTAAAGTATAATTAGAATATATTTTTACCATTTTATCCAATGGTGGTCATTAGAATTAATTTAACATTGAAATTGGACATAAACAATTGCTAATCTTTTGATATAAATTTTTTCTTAAAAACACGCTATTTGTTGTGATAGCGGGAATTAATTATAAAATTAATTAATGAAACTTATATGTTTGGAATTTTGTAAAATAGACATCATTTTTGAATTCAGAATATCAATTATAGCTTAGGGTGAAATTTTGGCATTGTTCTGAAAAACTTCAATTTTTGATGAATAGTGAAACCACTATGTGGTAGTTAAATAACTGATTTTACGTTTAAATGAAATATTACCACTTCTGTGATTTGATTTTCAAAAATCCGACATACATGGTTGTCATTAAGAAGTAAAATGTGGTTCAATGAGATTAAAATAATTTTTGGTGAATAGTAACTTTTAAGTTCTTAATCGCGATTAGAGGTAATTAGTGTAGTTTAAGGTAAAAATAATGTTTTAATAATATGAGATGAGCTTGACACATGTCCTACCCTCATTGGATGTGCCATTTCCGACCAAGAAAATCCATGGGTCATCTTGGGGACCCCATGGAGCCACTTTAGTTAGAAAATGACATAAATACCTTTTATTTAATGTTAAAGTAAAAAATGACACAAACATGAAATGTTTTACTAAAACAATTTTTACATGGGGTTATACAAGTCATATTTTTGAATATAAATATTCATTGGAAAGCTAAAAATATTTCCTACAACATAGTATTTTTTTTATAATTTTTATACATTAAATAAATTAAATTATTTATGACATCATTATGATGCAGCGATGACCTCATTATTTAATGATTTTAATAAAATAAAAAGATAATGTAAAATCCAAGGGTTACACTTGTCCAAAGACTATTGTATGGGTAGGTTTCAAACCATTATCACCTTATCCACGAATTATATAAGTGTGGGACCTTTAGAATTCTAAAATCATTGTATAATAATGTAAAATTCCCTTACTTTCCAAGAGTGCCCATCCTCTCCTCTTATAAAAGGACCCCACCTCTACCACCTCATTCACACTTTCAAACCATTTGGCTTGGCAAACCACTACCCAGATACTCTCCCAACTTCCCCCTCTTACTCCTAGAAGCCTCACTTTGGGCAGAACACTTCCCAAGGAATCCTTTGGCTCAAATCAAAAAGAGTTACCCGATTTTGAGGTAATGTCTTCTCTAATGTTGGTTTGTTTTATTTTTCTTCTCCAACCCCCTAAAATCTTTTTATTCAATTCTTTTGTAACAAAAACAGTATCCTCAATATACTAGGATGTTGTTTTAAGAAGGATTCGATCTACAATTACACACACCTACATCTAATGGTAAAAGAACATACGGTTTCTGTGGATTCCGAATTTCTGCCTCACGAAACGATGATTGTTCAACACTCATATAACACCTTAAAAGGTGTCCATTAATATGTCACTATATTTATATAGGATATATAATATGTTTATGTTTTACTTATGATTCTGTATTTCTCATTTATGGCATACCTTATGATTTCCATTATGGGTAAACGCGATAATTTCATTTTAGGAAGTGCGGACTACCGCCCCCTCAAAGTGATGTGAATCGTTAATTCCATATGTGGGATGTATAAAGGATGGAGTAAATGATGTTATATATGATATTATACTGGAACTATATTATACCTTTATTTAATTATGATTTCATTCCATTAAATACGAAATATAAATGAAAGTAGCGTTCATGCGTACGTACGGCTTACCGTCTCCATGAACGGTGAATTTCATTTCTTACCTCTAAATGTTATGTAATATTATAAATACATGTATATACTGGATATATATGATATATATGATATTTAAATCATGAACATAATTCTGGATATCATGGATATATCACCACATGAACAACTTTTAATTATAAGAATTTTATTTTTGACTCAAGTACCTAAGATCGACAAAATGACCGTTATAAACTTAAATAATTACATAATGTTCATAACATGGTAATAAGGGATATAAAAGGAATAATTAACATGAAAAAGGTTCTTAAGTAAATAGAAATTAATTCTAGTTTATTATTCAGGAGGTGAAAGAACGGTCGAGTCAGGACAGGACGCAAGGTAAGGGAACTTCTTAACCCAATTTCCATTCATTGGGTTAATCTCCTACTTTCAAATTATGTCATGATATTATTATGTCTTATTTTGTATTTTTACTTTATTTATGTGTACCTATAGTGAATACATATAATATATCTATTTTATTTTAAAAATGATCTTTTTAAGGACTTCGTCTCAATCTCCTTTCATTGAGGCATATTTGGTTTTATACACAACTTTCATTTATACGGTGTATAAACCCCTTTTACTTTTATGTCTATTCAAAAGGAATATTTTTATATGAAGCGTTTTAATAAACGACAAAAATGGAATGTTTTTCTTTCCATACATATGCGGAAACAACGACTTCTCCGCCGCTGTGACCATTATTTGAGTTTCGGCTTCCTCTACAAGCCATCTTTTTTTTAATGAAAAATAAATACAAAGTTTTAACCTTCTTTTATTTTGGAATTGAAAATGGGTTTTAAAGAGTTTTTATTATATCAACGTGTTGTATTGATATCTTGTGATTGAAATGTGGAAATGTTATGTTTCCTTTATGCATGTTTTATGTGATACGATTATGTTATGATTTATGATATGTTTAAAACTATTCATATGAGGAATGCATTGGACTTAATAAGTGAGGGGTGGAGCCCGCTATAGCTTCTCGATGCATCAGCAGGTCTAATGAGACAAACTAGTGTCTTGACACGAGGCCTTGACAAAATCTTATTTGTGGTCTTGGCACGAGGCCATGACTACGTGGTTATGATAGTCTGGAATTATGCATTCCATCATTATGAAAGTGGTTATTGATATTGCATGTGATTATTCGACCAGTAGAATATCCATGTGAAGAAGTAAATGGAATTATCTCATTTTACTTTTGCCATATTATGTTGATGTTCAAGTTTAAAAGGATATTGTTTTAGTCATACATTTCCTTAAATGTTTATGTTTATTTATGAAAGATTCTGCAATATTGTTATCCTTACTGTGCATCTGAGCTCACCCCTTTCAATGTTTTAATATTTTCCAGGATGTGAAGAAGTATTTTATGAATGACCTGTAGGGATAGTCAGAAGAGGATATGAGTGTGGACTATGAAGACTTTGTTATTAGTTTTTCACTTTATGATGTAATGTAAGACTTATGAATGTATCTAGTGTTTCCAAGGCTACTAAACTAATCGGTATTTCGAGACATGATCTTTTGTGATCATGCCAATGTTATGAAGTTATGCACCGACTCTGGGTAGCTGGGGTCGGGGCGTTACGGTTGGTATCATAGGCAGTTTAGTACTAACCTTGAAAGCTAGATTTAGATAAACTCTGATTGGAGCACATAGCCCGAAGATAGACATTAAGGATTAGTATAGAAGAACTTCCTAGAATTTTGGTATTATAGAGATTTTGTGAGTTTTCCAAGCAATACATCCCTGTCTGGATACGAGTAGGTAGAGGCGGCTCTGGCACAGATGTACCTAGGGGTAAAACCCGAAAACACCGCTTTGAGCTAGACTCGAACGGGAACTGGTGCACGACAACGGGCCTTGCTGCACTCTTGGTTATGACACTCCCGGGGGAATGCTTAGGATAATTCTCATTTTGTTTACAAACCACTATGAAGGGTTATGATTATATACTTCCTCAAAGAAAACATTCCTTTTTATGATTATGGATTATATCCATAAATAGTTCAATTTATGTAAAGTGTTTTACAAATATGGGATTATGTATTTTAATTCATAAACTAATCTAGTTTATGCCATTGTTTAGAAATGGCGCCTAGTGGAAGGAATGGAAACCGTATCAATGCACGCACTCCGTGTATGGATTGCCCTCCTGATCAAGATAATTATTGTGGATCTGGAGATACAACTGGTGCTGATCAACTTATTACCATACTGGGATAACTCACTCAGGTTATGAATAATAACCTTACTCGTATGGAGCACCCTGATCTGCAAGGTGGAGGATCAATGTTAGAATGCTTCATGAGGTAACAACCACCAACATTTAATGGGGGTACAAATCCATTAGTAGCTGAGCAATGGATAAACTCCTTAGAGAAAATATTCCACGCCTTGGGGAGTAGCGAAAGGGAGAAGGTTATCATGGCAGTTTACCGCCTCACTGGAGATGCCGATCAATGGTGGTCATTGATTCAAAATAAAAAGGAAGATGATGACGTATTGAATATGGTATGGAGGGAGTTCAAAGAGATTTTCTTAGAAAAATACATTCCTCATGACCATCGAGCAGATATGGAAAGGCAATTTCTGAGTCTGAGACAAAAGGAGGATGAGAATGTCGCAAAGTATGAGGCCAACTTTACAAGGTTGGCGAGGTATGCTGCAGATTATATACGTAAACCAAGAGGTAAGATTGATCTTTTCATTGATGGGTTAAAAACATTTCTCCGTAGAGCTTTAGTATCACAATCTTTCTCAACATATGAAGATATTGTCTCATGTGCTATCAAGACAGAAAAGGAATTCTCTAAGTCTTATGACAACAAAGTAAAGCAAGAGAAGAAGAGAACGGTGGAACAAGAGACAGATAAAGGGGAAAAGGGAAAGAAGGATTTTCCATTATGTGATAATTTTGGGAAGAATCACCCTAGTACTTGCCTAAAAGGAATGGGAGTTTGTTGTAAATGTGGAGAAAAAGGTCACCAGGCGCGTGATTGCAAGGGAAAGAAAGAGGCTATCAATGTTGAATGCTACAATTTTAGGGAAATGGGGAATTATGCAAATGAATGTCCTAAGCGTCAGGGAAACTTACCTCAGAAAAGGCCAAGGGATCAAGGACAATCTTATGCTGTTACTACAGTTGAAGCGGAATAATTAATGTATTGGTGCTTTTGGACTCATGGATTATATTCTGGTTATTAGAATAATGTGATATATATATAAGGATTGTACTGTAGTACTTGTTGTTTCAGTAAGGTTTTAATATGATGAAGGTAATCATATTTTTAGTATGTGACAATAAGAGAAACATTACTTTGTTTTGGGAATCTGATAAATTGATTTTGGAATTAAGAGACCTTTTAGATAAAGTCTGGACAGAGGTATTTTGGATAACTATAAGGGTTGGAGTGGATTAAGTTGATCTTTGGATAGTATTGTTTATGGTTAAAATTTTTTTGAATATTATTTTTGGAATATTATACTACTATAGTTTTAGGGAAAGGACAACCTACAGGGTGGGGCATAACCCGTCACATCGGACAAAGCTACAGGAATCGAACCCACAACCATAGTGCGACAGGCCTTTATTTCCTACCACTAGCCTACAGGAAGTCCCTGGTTATTACAAAATAATTTTACTAATCTAAATGGTATGTGTTAACATTTGTAACCTTATACAATTAGGATAAGTATAATATTTTTGAGTTCTATTATCTTTTTGAGTGAAAGATGAGTTGAAGGTTGAAACTCTAATTGTCAAGCATAAATATATATATACCTATCTCTTATTCAATGAATAAATTAATTATTAAACTTTAGTAAAGGGATATTAAAACAAAAAAATGTGTTATCCTAATACCTTATGTTTTGTTGAACTGATGATATTTTAAATCAACATAGATTGAAGGCTTTGAGGCCCTCAATTTGACAGTTGATTGTGATTGATGACCTCAATCACTCCCTACAAATATTTACGTTTTTCCTCCAATTATATGTCTCTAATTTCCACCAATGTTCTCCTAATCGAGATCATAATTGGGTGGTGACTTTTTCATTTCCCTTTCCCTCTTATTAAGGCTAAATTTTATTAATCTTATTTCCAATGTGGGTTTTCCACAAAGGTATTTTCTATTTTCAACCTTTTATTTTCTGAGAAAAATTTCAAATTGCGAGGACACAATTTATTGAAGGAGGGGAGAATGTAACACCTCGATTTTCCACAATACGCTTCTCATTCAATAATGCAATAGCTTGCATTGTACGCAACTTCGAGTTATAAAACACCGCGACTAATCAAAGTAGCCGTTATGAATAGTAATAACCACTTTTTAAAATTATAGAAATTTTATATTCCAAAATGGACTTCATTTTTGGATTCGGAATATCGAAATTAGCCTATGTTGAATTTTTGGTATTTTTCTGAGAACTTCTATTTTTTTATGAATAGTGAAAAATACTTAAAAACAACCATTTTTAATCAAAATAATTTATAGTGATAAATTATACTATTTAGTGGTTTTAAAGTATAATTAGAATATATTTTTACCATTTTATCCAATGGTGGTCATTAGAATTAATTTAACATTGAAATTGGACATAAACAATTGCCAATCTTTTGATATAAATTGTTTCTTAAAAACACGCTATTTGTTGTGACAGCGGGAATTAATAATAAAATTAATTAATGAAACATATATGTTTGGAATTTTGTAAAATAGAAATAATTTCTGAATTTGGAATATCAATTATATCTTAGGGTGAAATTTTGGCATTGTTCTGAAAAACTTCAATTTTTGATGAATAGTGAAACCACTAAGTGCTAGTTAAATAACTGATTTTTCGTTTAAATGAAATATTACCAATTCTATGATTTTATTTTCAAAAATCCGACATACATGGTTTTATTTAAGAAATAAACTGTGGTTCAATGAGATTAAAATAATTTTTGGTGAATAGAAACTTTTAAGTTCTTAATCGCGATTAGAGGTAATTAGTGTAGTTTAAGGTAAAAATAATGTTTTAATAATATGAGATGATCTTGACAGATGTCATACCCTCATTGGATGTGCCATGTCCGACCAATACAATCCATGGGTCAACTTGGGGACCCCATGGAGCCACTTTAGTTAGAAAATGACACAAATACCTTTTATTTAATGTTAAAGTAAAAAATTACACAAACATGAAATGTTTTACTAAAACAATTTTTACATGGGGTTATACAAGTCATATTTTTTAATATAAATAGTCATTGGAAATATAAAAAGATTTCCTACAACATATTATTTTTTTTATAATTTTTAGACATTAAATAAATTAAATTATTTATGACATCATTATGATGCATCGATGACCTCATTATTTAACGATTTTAATAAAATGAAAAGATAATGTACAATCCAAGGATTACCCTTGTCCAAAGACAATTGGATGGATATATTTCGAACCCTTATCACCTTATCCACGAATTATATAAGTGTGGGACCTTTATAATCCGAAAATCATTGTATAATAATGTAAAATTTCCTTACTTTCCAAGAGTGCCCCTCCTCTCCTCTTATAAAAGGTCCCCACCTCTACCACCTCATTCACACTTTCAAACCATTTGACTCGGACAACCTCTACCAAGATACTCTCCCAACTTCCCCCTGTTACTCCTAGAAGCCTCACTTTGGGCTTAACTCTTCCCAATGAAGCCTTTGGCTCAAATCAAAAAGAGTTACCCGATTTTGAGATAATGTCTTCTCTAATGTTGTTTTGTTTTATTTTTCTTCTCCAACCCCCTAAACTCTTTTTATTTATTTCTTTTGTAACAACACCAGTATACTCAATATACTAGGATGTTTTTATAATAAGTATTCGAGCTACACTTACACACACCTACATCTAATGGTTAAAGAACATACGGTTTCTGTGGATGGCGAATTTCTGCCTCACGAAATGATGATTGTTCAACACTCATATAACACCTTCAAAGGTAGCCATTAAGATGTCACTATATTTATATAGGATATATAATATGTTTATGTTTTACTTATGCTTCTTTATTTCTCATTTATGGCATACCTTATGATTTCCATTATGGGTAAACACGATAATTTCATTTTAGGAAGTGCGGACTACCGCCCCCTCAAAGTGATGTGAATCGTTAATGCCATATGTGGGATGTATAAATGATGGAGTAAATGATATTATATATGATATTATACTGGAACTATATTATACCTTTATATAATTATGATTTCATTCCATTAAATACAAAATAGAAATGAAAGTAGCGTTCATGCGTACGTACGGCTTACCGTCTCCATGAACAGTGAATTTCATTTCTTACCTCTAAATGTTATGTAATATTATAAATACATGTATATACTGGATATATATGATATATATGATATCTACATCAAGAACATAATTTTGGATATAATGGATATATCACCACATAAACAACTTGTAATTATAAGAATTTTATTTTTGACTCAAGTACCTAAGATCGACAAAATGACCGTTATAAACTTAAATAATTACATAAAGTTAATAACATGGTAATAAGGGATATAAAAGGAATAATGAACATGAAAACGGTTCTTATGTAAATAGAAATTAACTCTAGTTTATTATTCAGTTGGTTAAATAACGGTCGAGTCAGGACAGGATGCAAGGTAAGGGAACTTCTTAACCCAATTTCCATTCTTTGGGTTAATCTCCTACTTTCAAATTATGTCATGATATTATTATGTCTTATTTTGTATTTTTACTTTCTTTATGTGTAACTATAGTGAATACACATAATAGATATATTTTATTTTAAAAATGATCTTTTTAAGGACTTCGTCTCAATCTCCTTTCATTGAGGCATATTTGGTTTTATACACAACTTTCCTTTATACGGTGTATAAACCCCTTTGAATTTTAAGTTTATTCAAAAGGAATCTTTTTATACGAAGTATTTTACTAAACGACAAAAAGGGAATGTTTTTATTTCCATACATATGCGGCGACAACGACTTCTCCACCACCGTGACCATTATTTGAGTTTCGGCTTCCTCTACAAGCCATCTTTTTTTAATGAAAAATAAATACAATGTTTTAGCATTCTTTTATTTTGGAATTGAAAATGGTTTTTAAAGAGTTTTTATTATATCAAGGTGTTGTATTGATATATTGTGATTGAAATGTGGAAATTTTATGTTTCCTTTATGCATGTTTTATGTGATACAATTATGTTATGGTTTATGATATGTTTAAAACTATTCATATGAGGATTGAATTGGACTTAATAAGTGACGGGTGGAGCCCGCTATAGCTCCTCGATGCATCGGCAGGTCTCATGATACAAACTAGTGTCCTGGCAAGAGGCCTTGACAAAATTTTATTTGTGTTCTTGGCACGAGGCCTTGACTACGTGGTTATGATAGTCTGGCATTATGCATTCCATCATTATGAAAGTGGTTATTGATATTGCATGTGATTATTCGACCAGTAGAATATCCATGTGAAGAAGTAAATGGAAATATCTCATTTTACTTTTTCCATATTATGTTGATGTTCAAGTTTAAAAGGCTTTTGTTTTAGTCATACATTGCCTTAAATGTTTATGTTTATTTATGAAAGCTTCCGCAATATTGTTATCCTTACTGAGCATCTGAGCTCACCCCTTTCAATGTTTTAATATTTTCCAGGATATGAAGAAGTATTTTATGAATGACCTGCAGAGATAGTCAGAAGAGGATATGAGTGTGGACTATGAAGACTTTGTTATTAGTTTTTCACTTTATGATGTAATGTAAGACTTATGAATGTATCTAGTGTTTCCAAGGATACTAAACTAATCGGTCTTTCGAGACTTGATCTTTTGTGATCATGCCAATGTTACGAAGTAATGCACCGACTCTGGGTAGCTGGGGTCAGGGCGTTACAAGTTATGACCAAAAATTATAGTGTCCTGGATAATATTATTAAAATTTTAATTAAAAACAATGAAATAATTTTTTTTAATTCAATTCACAGTATTGGTTAATCTTAATGTACAATATAACATCTAAAATGTGATGAATATTAGTTTCCAATAAAATATGTATTCATAATTATAAGTAGTTAATATAATGAAATATAATTTAATATTAATTAAAATTAATTAATTGGATTATTTACAATATTAATTAAATAATGATACACTATAAAATATTTTAAAACATAATTTTAATATTTAATTATTTAAGTGAAAATATATTTTTCAATAAAATTCATTAACTTTATTTATTCATCAGAAAAACCATATTTTCATTGAAATATAAAAACAGCATGGTAAGATAATTTTTACTTAGTATTTCATTAATGAAGATAATTTATTTAAATTTTTTTATGAAAGTTGTATAAATTAATCAAATTATTTTCTAATAAAAATAAATAAAAGTCTTCTTTGAAGGATAATTGTATTTTAAAAATAGTTGTTGAGTTTCTAAAATTCAAAAGTTATTTACCCAGATATTTTCATTTATTCAAAAAGTAATAAATATTTTAAAAAAAATTAATTTATTTCTATTTATTACATCAATTTCAATTCTAGGTTAAAATATTAAAATATATTATAGTTCATTTGGACTTATAATTGTGTGTATCATACATTTTTTTATGAAATTATATTTATTTGATAATATTTTTATGATAAAATATCGAGGTGTTACATTAATTCTGAAATAAAATGTTTTTTCACTTTATATACGATCACTATGGTAAAACAATTATGATATAATTGATTTATTATATCATCAAGATCCCTTGTAGCTATTTTGAATTTATGATTCCTCCAGTTAAAATTTACCATGTGAGTTCTTCTATTTCATAGAACATTAATTTTATGATCCAATGATTATGATGATTTATATATATAATATAAATCAAGATCTAGTAGTACAACATATTATTTTAAAAAAATTTGTAATATTTTATCAAATCACTAATAGAGATTAATGAATCAAATTCTAAACTTGTGGAATGTTTATTGAATAATATATGAGATAAGATACCATCCATTCTAAATAAATAATATTAAAGCTGAAAATATAGATTGTTATCATTATTCCATTAATCATTAATATCATAAGATAATTTCATAGTAAAACACGACATAATACCATCTTAGTGACATATAATTATAGATTCCATCAAAAAAAAATTAGTATAACACATTTATTTAACATGTGTTATAATGAGTCGTTACTGAATAGATCTGAATTTATATGCCATTACATTAACTAGAATAAGTATCAATATATATTTTTCTCTAAAATCAGCAACCAATATTGTATTTTTAACCATTTTTATATAGAGGGGTTTTAGAGGAGCCATCTGAATGATATAGTGAAAGGAATTTTAATATTAAATCTCAACATTTGGAAGGTGTTCTTCACAACCACCCATGAAATCCATAGAATGAGACATCCATATATCCTCTTGGGTTGAATTATTCTCGCATATTGTCTATATTTTTGAGATTTATAATAATTACTATAGGATAAATCTGAATCCATAAATTAGTAAATACTTCACTAGAACATCATGTTAAACCTTGGGCAAGATCAGATTCAATATAATAATTTACTATATAGAACATTAAATCATTATTAGTGTATATTCTATAGATTAGATCATGAATAAACTCCTATATTATAAAAAATAACGTGTAAATAAATCATAAGGTGACCAACAACACCCAAATAACATTATGGGAATTAGAAATTTCTGGGAGTCTGATGAAAAAACCAATGTTTATTTTTTTTCCTATTTCAATTTTAATATTTTGAAATGGTTTTAACATATTATTAGAATTATATTACACAAAAACAAAATTATGTGATAAAAATCATTGGGATATATACTTTGGAATATATATCTTTATTATTTTCAACTATAAATTCCCTTTTAGATCATTATATACATTCTTATTTCGAGGATGAACATAGAAAAATGATCCATGAGCATCCTCCAATGGCAGGAACCAGCCCGAGTACCCTAGTAACCAGATAGTTGAGCATCTCATGACATGACTAGAAGGGTGTTCCCAATCCCCATAGGCTATCAATTAACACCAGGCATCATATATCATACAAGTGGGAACAATTTTTCCTCAAGAATGTGGAATAAAAGATAAGAGAAAATACACATATAAAGAGAAATACTTCACTGGGAGTAAAAGTACAGTAACATAAAGAGTTATAGAAGCCAAAGTACTACAACACATATTACTAAATAAGAAAACATCTCCAAGGTCGCTAAGGACACAAATCACCACATTCAAAGCTCAATAGCCGGATCCACATCCAAGAGATCTCTTCACTTTGCAAGAGCCTAGAAGAGGAATGTTTACAAACACCTGGAAGAAAAGGCAGGGTGTGATCCTAAGCCCAATAGGATTCCAGCAATGATTCCATAACAAATTCCAAATGTAGATTATCCCAATAAAATATTTCAATTTTCAAAATAAATATCTCAGTCATTTCAAATTCATATTTAAACAAAACATGAAAAATGGTTTCATTGTGATGGAAAATTAATTTAAACAATAGGATTTACATTACAAGAGATGTAATATTTATAAAAAAATATCATATAAAAATAATTTATAGAAAATAGTTTATATAAGTTCAGCAGTCATGTAAAGCAGTTCCAACAAACATTGGAATACATATATATCTAAAAAATAATTAAATAAATTAGAAACATGGTCATCTGCAAAAAGGTACTATAATATTAACATGCTATAGGTTTCCAGACACTTTAGGTGAACTTAGTAAAATGTTTATAAACATTTCCCTATGACACTGAATTATGGGGGAATGTCACTAACCAATCGGTGATGTCACCCTCCGCAAGTATGTTTTAGAATATAGTCATAGCATATAGTATATCCAAATAACTCACTAACAACCTATGTCGTGAAAGAACTCTTACTTGGTGGGAGAACTATTTTAATACTGCTTAAAATTTGATCCATCCCATTAGCCTATTTAAAAAAATTCCAATTCATTTCCATTTAAAATGAAAATGGATATTGTTAAAAAACATGCATGTTCATATGTTGAAACGATTGAGTTTCTATCAGATCATTTTAATCGATTTTCATGTGTTTTAAATCCATTAAAAAATAATTACATCCTTTCCTAAATTAATTTCTACAATTAATTTTAACAATTAAACTGAAAAAATTTCCACAAAATATATAATTTAAATCCTCTAATTTCCATAAACCCACCCCAATTCAATGGAATTGGGGGATTTTCAAATTTCCATGCAAAAACTATTTCAAATTTTCCACTTCGTTGGAATTTGGTTTTTATCAAATTAGTGTATAGAATGATTAATAAATTTACATTAAACCATAAAATTAAATAAATAAATCAATTTTATGGTAATAAATTTTTAAAATTGGGACAGAAACGCCTACCTCTTTTTCGAAGAACTACAATTGCAATGACACACATCAACGAGAACGAAGGTGTAGAAGACCTAAAAACTCTACCTATAAGCACAATCCAAAACCACAATACAGGTATCCATCAATCCCATGATTATACATTGAAAAACCAAGAGGATAAGAAGAGAGTGACTTGAATAGTGAGCCGGAACACTTACATGGTAGTCGCACCACAAGAATAATAAAGAACCCAAGCCGTTTGGTTCAACCTGAAAGGAAGCAACTCTCTAAAAACACACCAGAACATCTCTACGTGAAAAACCAAAATGTATAGAATGAAAAGAACAAATAGAAATAGCCAAATATGTTACATTTGTCTAGGCGCGGGCCATGTCACGACATATACCATGGTGTCACGATGTGTAGGCCCCACTGGATATGTAAGCCGAAAAAACCCATCGACTCGGGTTACAAATTCGATATTTATCCCTTAAATGATGTGTACATTAGGTAAAAAACATGTACCAATGAACGACATGACCTACCCATTCATGACCTGAAACAATCTCTATGTACACTTTGTGTAGTTCATGTACATGGCATATAGTGAAGGTACAACAAGTGTACATCATGTACATGATGTGCACCTTTTTTATAGTCTGTAGTAGACCCAAAAAAATTCATAAAAATATTTTTAATAGAATGGGGACTTAGATAAAGTAAAAAAATACATTCTCAAATTAATAGAATGTTACAACTTTGCCACCATAAAAACATTCAATCCCCAGAATGCCTGTAAAGAATCTTCGATGTCAAATAGATGAGGCCACTTATCTCTCATCAGTGCCCCCATCTCCCCCATCTCTTGAGAATTAGAACAATGCATCTATAGAACATGTACTGAAGGTATAGTCCTCTCATGAATTAACTTGGAATCAGAATCAACTTTCCTGACTTTATGTTTAGTCAAAGATAAATCAGGCTCTATTTCAAGATCACTCCCGCCCAAAAAGTATGATAAATCTGATAATTACATTATCATCTAAGATACATGGAACACATTATGTTTTGATGATAGCTATGTTGGACATTCCAAGTGCTACACAACATTCCCCACCTGATCAACAACCTCGAAATGTCCCACAAAGTGAGGCGCAAGATTCCCCTGCTTCCCAAGCAGTCAATGACCCAATAGGGATGATATCATTATGAACACCTGATCACCAACTAAAAAATCCAATGGTCTATGAAGTCAATATTCCCAAGACTTATTTCAGATTTGTTCTATCAACATCCTCTAACAAATTAACTGAGTCATTTTTGTTGTCTCTGGCACCAAACATAGTCCAACCAAAGAACTCTCACCAACCTCTGACCAACACAACGTTGATTTACAAGGTCGGCCATACAAGGCATCAAAAGGTGCCATTATAATCACATAATTGTAAATGTTGTTATAAGAGAACCCACCCATCCCCAAGTGATCATCCCATGCCCCACCGAAGTCTATAACACATGCACAAAGAATATCCTCTAGAATCAATATGTCTCTTTCTTTCTGTCTATCCGACGTGGATGTTTGGTCAAGCTAAAACAGATGTGAGATACTAGTTCCTCCTAAATTCCTCTTCAAAAGTGATATGTGAACTGGAAATACCTATTAAATACAATTTTATATGGAACTATGTGATAATGAACAATCTATTTCACATGGAGATTGTCTCACTCTCCAAAATTGGGCGTATCACTAATGGATATGAAGTGAGCCGACATAGTCAGCCTTTCGATCACAACCAATATTTCATTCTTATTTCTCTGGGTATGAGTAAATCCAACAAAAAAGTCCATAGAGATCTCATATAATATCTATTTAGGGACTATAAGTAGATGAAGAAAACTCGAAGGTTTTTGGGGCTCAGATTTCACCTATTGGAATGTATAGCATCGATATAAAAACTAAAAAAAGTCTTATCTCATACCTGGAAACTAGAACTGCCACCTCATGTCATAGAAACTTCTTGTGGTTCTTGGTTCCACAACCCACTAAGAGCTATGAAATACCCCCATCATTTAATTTCTCAACACTAACGACACAACCGAGTGGTTTTCTAGCAGAGACCACCTTATTTGGAGACTGACAACATAGAAACTCTCTCCCCACCAAAATGGGATTATCTAATTCTGCAGATATCATTATCAAGTTCTTGATATTCAAGAATCATCTTTAGAAGATTATATGTCAACTGCACAATAAATAAATAAACGTCATCTCCTTCTTCCTAAACAACAATATGGAACTATGCAAAGAGAGACATCAAATTACACTCTCCTAATGATTCATCCACTAATTGTGTTGGATGTTTCCTAATAAAATTGTCTACAATGACATTCCCTCTCCTAGGGTATAGGCAATGTTAAAGTTGAAACACTACAGGTATTCCACCCAACAGCTCTGCTGAAGAATCAAATATTTTTGGGAGAAGATATAACTCAACCATTTTTGGTCGGAAGACACTATTAACATTTCTCAAAAAAGGTAATGTTTTCATCATTGAAGCATGTGCATCCCATCTGCAATAATTATAGTGTGGGTAGGATAATTATTATTTTGTGGCCTAAGCTGACAAGACCCATATGCTACTACATGAATAACCTACACAAGAACGCAACCCATGCTATAATATAATGTATCAAAAAAGACCACATAGCCCAACGTTGTTTCTGGAATAGTTAACACCATTTTGGTAGTCAAAAAAATTCACATCAATAGAATAACTCTAACATTTTTCATCTCTAACAAACATCACCCCCTTCCGAGTCATAATAGTCATCTAAAAAGGAATCATCGAGAAGTCCTACTCGAATGTATGGTAATATCCATCTATTCCCAATAAGCACTAGATATAGAAGTCATTTCATTGTTTCTCCAACAGAATAACACCCTTCACCGTATCAGGATCAATTGGTACTCCTTATTCAAAACAACAATTCCCATGAATTTCACTTTTGGAATCGATAAATCACATTTTGATAGCTTGGAATAAAGGCAGTGATTTATTATCAGGCTCGGAAATGATATCAGATGCTACACATGATCCTCCCCAGACATTGAGTAGTCAAGAATATCATCTAAAAATACTATCAAAAAGGTATCCAGATACACATAAGAAATCATGTTCATTAAATCCATGAAAACTACAGGATAAATTTTTAGGCCAAAGGGCATAACAAGGAACTCAAAGTTCTCATACCTACTCCGAAAGGCAGTCTTCTGAATATCATACTCAATTATCCTCAATAGATGACATCCAAATCAATGGTTGATCTGTGAAAAAATCTTCTCCCCTTTTAGATGATCAAAAATATCATCAATCCATGGGAACATATATTTTTTCTTTATTCTAACTCAATTTAGTTTTCAATAATCAACACATAAGTGAAGGGAACCATCAATCTTCTTAGCAAAGAGAACCGATGTTTCCCAAGGTGACACACATGGATGAATAAATATTTTCTCAAGATAATCGACTAACTGAGACTTCAACTCTTTTAGCTCAGCCGGTGTGATTCTATATGAGGGGATTAAGATCAGTTGATTTTCAAGAATTAAGTCTATAATAAACTCAACCTCTCTCATCAGTGGTGAGAAATATGAATGGAACACAACAAAAAACATGGAGAAAACTAGAGTAAGATAAAAATGATTTAATCTGGGTCCATGACAAAAAATTCACTTATACCACTTTCACTATATCTAGATATGATGGTCCAACTCTTCTCAATCATGGGACCCATTCTCCTTGAAAAACAAGGCGTGCACTATTGGGTGTAGTAAAGTAGACCTATCGAATATAAAAATCAATCCGGTCATTGTTGGTAATGAGCCAATCCATCCTGAATATGACGTCAAGAGATTTCATATTAGGATCCAAAAAAAGCTATATCGCCTTCTAATTGAGAAAAGACACAATTCAAACTGTGGAGACCTAACTCTCTCTTCATTCGAAGGGGTGTAGTAATATACATTGCCAATATATTTTGTAAGAACCTGGTTCTTATTTTTGAGGTACATGTTTCTCCTTTTCTCTTTCCCTTAAGTTTTTTTGATAAAATAAGGAAAATGGGGAAAAATCCGATCTTTTGGATGTACAAGACATGTACTTTTCCACACGCAGTGTACTTTTTGTCATGTATGATGAGTACATAGGGTGTGTAGATGTGTCGGCGAAGAAGGGTGTAAAAAAATACTACATGTCATGTAGTGGTCCTTTACACGCCGTGTAGTTAGTCAGCAGGAGAAATAGTAAGGCTATAGCATCCCACCTTTTTGTCACATAAACTTTCATTACATTATACAAAACTGAGGATCTTTAAGGATTAGTGTCATGGAAACCAAGAACATAATACATGAAATAAAAAAAAAACATTCTTCTTAAACATTTGAAATGTTTCTCCTTATGTTCATCCTAGGTTCATTACTGCATTTTATAACCTGGGTTCATACATCAAAATAAAGGGTGACCAGAAGGCCTAGTAAGGGAAACATGGGAAACATTTAACTTGTGAACTTGAGATACATCAATAAGGTCATGAAAAGAACATTAAGGAATGAGAATTAAATCATGAGGCATTTCATAATAAAAATAACATATTTCATAACTTGAATATGTGGCTAAAACATTTAACAAAGACAATCATTTCCATTTCACCAAGGTCCATCCCCAAGGTGTCAATAAAAATTACCAAGGTTATTGACCAAGGTATCAGTCTAAATGGTCATCTATAGAGATTAAGTCTTTACCCAGTGCATTGAAGCGCTATCAGGGCGCAACCTTAAATTTTCCATTATTATCATGTGATCCACATATATCATCATCAATCATTTCATAAACAACACATATAGCATAAGATGAATGGGTTTCATTTCATAGTCATCATATTTTAAAAACTGCTTTAAAGATGTGATCTTTATGTCACTTTAAAAACCACAGAAAAGGAAGTTGGGTCTCATGTATGTAAATACCAGAATTTAAAATAGAAAAAATTGGTATTTATTTGAATACCCCTATAATATAGAGAGCTTTGAGTATTAACTTAATAAAATAAAAGAACATTAGAAAAATAGAGATACATTTTGAGATGGAAATTCTGCAGCATAACGACTATGTTACGAGGTTTTAGAAAACATTGAAAAGAGAGGGGACATGGGTCACCCACTCATAAATGATCCATAAAACAGTAGGGGAACATAATATAAAGTATTTAAGAACATATTAATTAAATTTTAAAGACATGAAATGAAGAACATGAAAAGAAGAAAAAAATAAGATTTCTCTTATGAAAATTCGGCAGCCTAACGACGCCACTTAAACTTCAACAAAAATGATTTGACGAGATCAAATAGGGTCTCTCATCATATTAACATAAAATTTTAGTATGATAGATTTATATATGATACCCCAACATAATAAAAAGGGAATTTAATGACTTGACATGAAAGTAGAACTTTGAAAAATGATAAAGGTGAAAGAATCCCTTAAAATTTCGGCAGCCTAACGGTGCCACATAAACATCAACAAAAATGAATTGATGAGATCAAATAGGGTCTCTCATAATATGAACATAAAATATCAGTATGATATATTTATAGATCATACCCCGACATAATAAAAAGTGACTCGAAAGACTTGACATGAAAGTGGAACTTTGAAAAATGAAAAAGGTGAAAGAATCCCTTAAAAATTTGGCAGCCTAACGACGCTACTTTAACATTCTTAAAATGAAATGATGAGAGCAAGAGGGGGTCTCTCATCATATGAAAATGAAAAGGGATGTAATATGAATATAAAAGAACATCCTTCAACATAATAGAATGGAGCATAAAATAAATGACATTAAAGAGATTACTTGAAAAGAAAGAGAGAGGTCAGATCCCTTACCTTAAAACATAACTATTAAAACTCAAAGGTTGGGACCTTGACGGATTGAGGGCACCTTGGGAGGACTCCATTTGAGGTAATGAGACCATAGCATCGTTGGGGGAGAGTTGGGAGTCGAATGGATGAGATGATGGCTTGGTATTTATAGGTAAAGTGAGGGGACAAGGCTTTAATGGCCAAAGGACACGTCATTGGTGGTTTTGGAAAAACCATGGGCTTGCCAATAGTATTTGCCTGTGGTATTGGCCACATGGGTCCCCCAATAAAATAATTCATCTACTTTGGTCGGCTAACCTTTAAAATATCTCATGACATCATCATGACACAGATATGATGTCATTAAAAATTCCAAAACCCTAAAATTGTATTTTCACTATTCATCGAAAATTCAACTTTCTCAGAAAAATCCCAAAATTTCACCTTTACAAAATATTGATGCTCTGATTTCAAAATTAAAAACTATTTAATAAAAATAATTTTCTAAATATTTTTAATTTAATTTTTAATTAAATACACTATTCACCGAATATTCATTTTTCTCAGAAAAATCCCCAAAAATTACCTTCACATAATATCGATGCTCTGAGGTCAAAAATGAAATCCATTTTATAAAAATAATTTTATAAATAATTTTAATTTAATTTTTAATTAAAGACACTATTCACCCGAAAAAACTAATACTTGACTAATATTTTTTGAAACCGTTATTTAACCATTTTATTGAATCACATTACTTAATCAAGGTGCCTAGATTATATTAATACTTTCTTTAAGTGAGATTACTAATCCATTTAGTCACATTACTAATCCTAAGCATAAAATCACTATTCATAATTTACTACTCATCAAAAATTAAGTTCATCTTATTAGACACTAAATTTCTTACTGAACATAATTGTAGAAGACCATTTTTTGAAAATCATTACACATAATTTTGTTATGTAAAGTTTACATAAATATTTTCAAATATTCTTTTTCTTGAACTCATCAAAATATGCATAAAATATTTATCCGGACATTTGAAAATTCATAAAATTCATCATAAGAAGAAATCAAAATTTTTATTTAAAACAAAGGATTACACAAGGCAGTTATGGTATCCTTACATATCCCCTTATCACACCAGCATAGGACCTATGTGTAAGATCTGCTAAGGTGAGAGAATCCGAGGGAGGCTCGGTAAACATCGCATGAATAGTAATTTCTATCAGTTTGAACTTCTCATGAAGGCGATTCTGTTCTAGCTTCACAAAATGATGTTCGGCGTGGGTTTGGTCCAGATCAAAGGCCAATGGTGCTACCTCCATCCCAAGTTCTTTTAAATGGGATTCGATCGGTCCAAGACTACTAGGTGAGGCCATCAAATCTATATTAATTAACCAAGGTCACTTGCAACATTCAGTTTTCAACAGTCATACTGACTAACGATCATATAATAGTCAAAACCCAATAGTCTCATTTTATTTATACTAATGTTATCAAGTGAAGAAGTTTTTTTGAGTATGAAATATAAAATAACACAC
Source organism: Viscum album (assembly GCA_963277665.1). Taxonomy (NCBI): domain Eukaryota; kingdom Viridiplantae; phylum Streptophyta; class Magnoliopsida; order Santalales; family Viscaceae; genus Viscum; species Viscum album. The sequence continues at coordinate 265,197,107 of OY728143.1, read as the reverse complement.
AATATTAGGAAACAAGATTTATTCAAAATTTCAGGTCATTACAATCTTCCCCCCTTAAGAAATTGTGTCCTCACAATTTTTAAAATTGGGTTTCCTAATTTCAATGAAAGTCCCACATTGGAAAATGAGTCAGTAAAAACTATTACATTAAGAGAAATAAAATAAAGTAAAAAGGACACTAGAGTTAACCCACATTAGGATTCCATTTAGGAAAACATGGACATGGAGGAGAAAATAAAGGGTCAGGTTCTGAGGGAGAGTGATAGAAAACATGATTTCGCGAAAGTTAACCACGAGAAAATCACAAACTTTTGATGTGTGTAAATGGTCTTTGATTACCTAATAGGAAACGTAAACCAACAAAGTTTTTTTTTACGTTCCATTTCATAATTTTGAGGAATTCATTTACTACATAGAACAAAAACATAAGGAAATATACCCAACTTCAAGTAGAGTTTCATCCTTTAATAAGTTTCTACCAAAACTAATCTTTTCTCCAAACTATGAGCATTCAAAACACTTGGTCTCATCAAAACACAAGAATCATCTTCTAGAGAATCACATAATCCACCAAATTTTAACTATATATTTCTTCTAATATCCAAAAAATAGAAAGGGTAAGATAAAAAAAATCTTCAAAAAGAAATAATACCATAGGAAGGGAAACTTATTTAAATCTTCAAAATTCCATGGTACTAACCAAATTTCATCATACACCATTCCATAAATAATTGTCCTTCAAATTCCTCAAAATAAATCAAACTAATATTGAAACCAAAATACAAGAAGTATTTGATATCATAGTCTTCCAAAATAAGCTTCATCATTCATCTCCAAACAACATCAAACACTCCAAATATCTTATAAAAAATGTAGCTAACCTAAACATATTTTCACCAAGATAGGTTAATCATTTCTATAAGTCACCTAAATTACTATAATTTCACCTGAAATTCATCAATTCTTCAAAATATAATTCAAACTTTACTCCTCAAAGAAAATACCGTTGCAATCTATTTACCTCAATCAAATAGGGTTCCCAAAATAGTGAATGTCATCCAAAATAATAATCAAATTTTAATCCTGTAATCATCTCTGTCATATTAATATGGAAATCTTTACATTTCCTATCACATTGGTTTTTGGAACATGTTCTTCCATTTCCCACCATTAACTAAGAAAAGAAAGTACAATTAGGGGCTTAAATACTTAACCAATAATCATGAAAAGGAACTTAAAGCATAGAAGGATAACTTGTAGAAGAAAAGTATATCCTAACTTGTGATCCCCTAGGTTATAATCTAGGTTAACCATGATCATATATTTTTATTTGAATCATTATTTTATTTTATCTTTATTCCTTTAATAATGGTTTATACTAAGCTTATGAATTTACCAAAGCATATCCCCCGAGAGTGTCGTAACCAAGAGTGCAGCAAGGCCCGTTGTCGTGTACCAGTTCCCGTTAGAGTCTAAATCAAAGCGGTGTTTTCGGGTTTTACCCCTATGTACATCTGTGCTAGATCCACCTCTACCTGCTCGTATCCAGACATGGATGTATTTTCTTTGCAACCACTTACTCAATACTCACCAAAATACAAGGAATATTTCCATTATTCATGTAACTCCCTCACCCCAGCTACCCATAGTCGGTGCATTACTTCGTAACATTGGCATGATCACAAAAGATCAAGTCTCGAAAGACCGATTAGTTTAGTAGCCTTGGAAACACTAGATACATTCATAATTCTTTCATTACATCAAAAAGTAAACAAACTACAATAACATGGTCTTCATAGTCTACACTCATATCCTCACTGACTATTCTTGCAAGTCAGTCATAGTACACTTCTTCACATCCTGGAAAATATTAAAACATTGAAAGGGGTGAGCTCAGATGCTCAGTAAGGATAACAATACCGCGGAAGCTTTTATAATAAAACATAAGCATTTAAGGCAATGTATAACTAAAACAAAAGCCTTATTGAACTTGAACTTCAGTATAATATGGAAAAAGTAAAATAAAATAATGCCATTACTTACTCACATGGATATTCTACTAGACGAATAATCACATGAAATATCAATAACCACTTTTATAATGAGGGAATGTATAATGCCAGACATTCTGAAAAATTTTGTCAAGGCCTCGGCCAAGACGTCTAAAATGATTAAGGCCTCGGCCAAAACCATAAATCAAATTGGGAAAGGGCCTCGGCCAATTCCATGTCTAGTTGTCTCATGAGACCTACCGATGCATCGAGGAGCTATAGCGGGCTCCAGCCGTCACATATTAAGTCCAATACATTCCTCATATGAATAGGTTTAAACATAACATAAATATTTGTATTAAAACTAGCATACGAAATGTCAACAATTTCTCCATAAACTATGGATGGTATAAAATAGCACATCCACAGTCAAACATTTCACAAAATGTTCAATGGATGTTTTGTATCATAAATCAATTTCAATTAAACTTAAAACCCATCAAAGGATGTTGACATGGATGAAATCAAAGCTATTTGAGAGAAATATCTCTCCTTTTTGAAATCATTTAAAAGTCCCATAATTATAAAATATTACATTTACTTTGAAAATATTCTTATAAGCTTGTTAGGGAAGCTTTGACGAAGTTATAATGGCGGAAAATAGCCGCACCCGCCGTATAAGTAAAAAAAACATTCTTACCTTAAATTTGTCAAAAAGGTCAAAAAGTACATTGTTTGGAAAACGACGGTAAGATTCCTTTCAAAAATGTATAAGGGTATAAATGACTTTAACCCATTTTCCATTTAATAGTAAAAATGTTTTGAAAGACATTTTTAAGAAACATGGATGTGGATGATAACGAGGTCCCAGTAGATAATTATGTATAAACAACCTTGGATAATGAAGAGGTTGTGAAGTAAACCCTTACCTTGTACTTTTCCTTGGTTGGGGTAGGTTAACCTTCTGTATAATGGGGAAATAATTGTTATTAAATTATACAAGAATCATATACATTCATATGATATCATATATGATCTTTTAACATTTCTTTGTTAACAATATCTTAGATTTATCGGGTGTTAACTTACTCATTTTATTTTATATGTTTTGTTACGTAAGTTGTGTTTTTCATGGATAGGTTGTATCTTATTCATATCCAGAATGATATCATGTCCTTAAACATTATTTTTAAATCATCAAATGATAATTATACTTGAATGGATACAACGGAGAATGAATCTCATCGCGTTCGTGGAGACGGTAGTCCGTACGTACGCACGAGCGACAATATCATTATTTTGATATTAAAATAATATATAATTGGATAGTATATCATATATATAGAATCATTATCATGTTATATTTATTATTTACATGAATTACATATCATTATTATACCCATTTAAATAATAATATATTTAATAACAATTACACCACGACGTGGAGACGGTAAGCCGTACGTACGCACGTATGGTGACATGTCATTCAAATGATGGGTAGAATACTGAATATGGTTGTTCCATATTTATAATAACATCACAGTATATAGAAGATACTGGATTTAAAATTTTATAATTGAAATAATAAACAAAGAGGGAGTGGAAGAAGAAGGAAACTTGAAAGAGGGTGATGAAAATGTTACCTCTTCTTCGGGTTCTTCCTTTTGATTTGATCAAAAGGACTCCTTAGGATGGCTTTCTGACTAAAGTAAAGTTTCTAGGATGAAGGGAGATAAGTTGAGAGAGTATTTGGGAAGATGTTGGCCGAACCAAATGGCTTGAAAGTGTAAATGAGGTGGGAGAGGTGGGGGCCTTTTATAAGAGGAGAGGAGGGGCTATTTTGGAAAGATTGAAATGTTACATTATTACACAATGCTTTTCGGATTCTAAAGATCCCACACTTATATAATTCGAGTCTAAGGTGATAAGGGTTCGAAATATCCTCATCCAATTGGCTTTGGACAATTGTAAGCCTTGGATTTTGCATTATCTTCCCATTTTATTTAAATCGTTAAATAACGAGGTCATCGCTGCATCATCATGATGTCATAAATAATTTAATTTATTTAATGTCTAAAAATTATAAAAAAAATACTATGATGTAGGAAATATTTTTAGCTTTGTAATGAATATTTATAATCAAAATTTGGACTTGTGTAACCCCACTTAAAAACTGTTTTAGTAAAACAATTCATGTTTGTGTCAATTTAATTTTAACATTAAATAAATATATATTAATGTCATTTTCCAACTAAAGTGGATCCATGGGGTCCCCATGTTGACCCATGGGTTGTCTTTGTCGGCCATGACTCATCCAATAGGAGTAGGACAAGTGTCATGCTCATCTCATATTATTATAACATTATTTGTACCTTAAACTACACTAATTACCTCTAATCGCGATTAAGAACTTAAAAGTTACTATTCACCAAAAAATTATTTTAATCTCATTGAAACACATTTTACTTCTTAATGACAACCATGTATGTAGGATTTTTGAAAATAAAATCACAGAAGTTGTAATATTTCATTTAAACGAAAAATCAGTTATTTAACTACCACTTAGTGGTTTCACTATTCATCAAAAATTGAAGTTTTTCAGAATAAGGCCAAAAATTCACCCTAATCTATAATTGATATTCCGAATTCAAAAATGATGTCTATTTTAAAAATTCCAAACATATAAGTTGTATTAATTAATTTTATAATTAATTCCCGCTGTTACAACAAATAGCGTGTTTTTAAGAAACAATTTATATCAAATGATTGGCAATTGTTTGTGTCCAATTTCAATGTTAAATTAATTCTAATGACCACCATTGGATAAAATGGTAAAAATATATTCTAATTATACTTTAAAACCACTAAATATTATAATTTATCACTATAAATTATTTTGATTAAAAAAGTTGTTTTTAAGTATTTTTCACTATTCATAAAAATTTAGAAGTTCTCAGAAAAATACCAAAAATTCAACATAGGCTAATTTAAATATTCCGAATCCAAAAATGAAGTCCATTTTGATAAATAAACTTTATAAAATTTCAAAAAGTAGGTATTACTATTCACAACGGCTAGTTTAATTAGTTGTGGTGTGTGTTAGAGCTCGAGGTTGCGTACAACACACGCTATTGCATTATTCGAAGGGAAACGTACAGTGGAAGCTTGGGGTGTTACATTCTCCCCTCCTTCAAATAATTGCGTCCTCGCAATTTCTAGGGTATTACTGCATAAAAAGACTCGGGTGGTTTTTCATCATAAATTCCTCAGGTTCCCACGTTGCCTCTTCCATTTTATGATTTCTCCACAAAACCTTCCCAAGACGAGTCGTCCGGTTTCTCAGCACCTGCTCCCTCACATCAAGAATCCTGAAGGGCTCTTCACAATAGGAAAGATCGGGTTCCAGTTCTAATTCCTCGTAGGTGAGTACATGCATTGGGTCAGGCATGTATTTCCTCAACAGAGATACGTGGAACACATCATGAACCTTGGAGAGACTTGGCGGCATTGCCAATCGGTAAGCTACATCCCCAATTTGTTCTAGAATTTCGAAAGGTCCTATGTACCTGGGACTCAATTTACCTTTTTACCAAAACGTATGACTCCCTTCCATGGAGATACCTTCAGGAAAACATGATCACCGACTTGAAATTCCAAATCCTTCCTTCGATTATCGGCATAGCTCTTCTGCCTACTTTGAGCTGCTTTGATGTGATTTTGGATTACTTTCACCTTTTCCACCGTTTCCTCCACCAGTTCTGGGCCTACAAGTTTTCTTTCACCAACGTCATCCCAACAGGTTGGTGTACGACATCTCTTTCCGTATAACGCTTCATATGGTGCCATCTGAATACTCGAATGGAAGCTATTGTTATAGGAAAATTCTACCAGTGGTAAATATTGATCCCACATACCCTGAAAGTCAAGAGAGCATGATCTCAACATGTCTTCTAAGGTTTGAATAGTCCGTTCTGATTGTCCATCTGTTTGAGGTTGATAGGCAGTGCTCAAACGAAGTTCTGTATCCAAGGCCTTTTGAAGACTTTTCCAGAATCTTGAAGTAAAACGAGGATCACGATCAGAAACAATCTATAGGGGTACTCCATGAAGTCTTACAACTTCATTAATATATAGTCTTGCTAGACGTTCAAGTGGTAGATCCTCCCGTATAGCCAGAAAATGTGATGACTTAGTAAGTCGATCAACAATGACCCATATTGCATCATTCCTTCTAGGAGTCTTTGGTAGTCCCATGACAAAGTCCATCGTAATATTATCCCATTTCCACTCAGGTATGGGAAGAGGTTGCAATACTCCACCAGGATGTTGCCTTCCAGCTTTCACTTGTTGACAAACCATACACCTCGACACAAAATCAGCAATCTCCCTCTTCATATTGTCCCACCAAAAATGTTCCTTCAAATCTCTATACATTTTGGTGCTCCCAGGGTGTATAGAGAAGTTGGAACTATGAGCATCATCCAACAATTCCCTTTTTAGATCAGGTATATCAGGAACACAAAGTCTCTTCCCGAATTTCAAAATTCCATCCTTATACACAAAGTCCCTCAATCTTCCATCATTCACACCTTTAATCTTATTCTGAAATTCTTCATCATTGGTCTGAGAACTCTTAATCCTTTCTAGTAATGATGGTTTGGCAACCATTTGAAAAAGCATTAATGTTTCACCTTCCCTAGTTATTCCCATGTCCATCTTCACTAGATCCAAGAAAATTGGATCCCTTTCAATTCTCATCACATTAAAAACTCCATGGTCTTTTCTACTCAAAGCATCTGCCACCTTGTTTGCCTTCCCCGAGTGGTAATGTATCGTGCAATCATAATCCTTGAGTAGTTCAAGCCATCGCCTTTGCCTCATGTTGAGTTCTTTTTGTGTGAAAATATACTTCAAACTCTTGTGATCAGTATAAATCTCACATTTTTCACCATGGAGGTAATGTCTCCATATCATTAAAGAAAAGATCACAGCTGCTAACTCAAGATCATGAGTAGGATAGTTTTTCTCATGAATTTTTAGCTGTCGTGATGCATAGGCAATGACCTTATCATTCTGCATAAGGACACAACCGAGTCCTTTCTTCGATGCATCACTATAAATAACAAACCCATCATTCCCCGATGGTAGAGTCAATACAGGGGCATTGACTAATCTTCTCTTTAGTTCTTCAAAACATTCTTCACACTCTTTTGTCCAGACAAATTTAATCCCTTTACGTGTGAGCTTTGTCAATGGGTTAGCCAATCTGGCAAAATTCTGGACGAAACGTTGATAATAACCTGCTAAACCAATAAAACTGCGTACCTCAGTTATACTTGTCGGTGCTGGCCATTCTTGGATTGCCTTGGTTTTAGAAGGATCAACAGAAATTCCATCCTTAGAGACAATATGGCCAAGAAAAGAAATCTCATGAAGCCAGAATTCACACTTTCTAAATTTCCCATATAATTCATGTCTTCTAAGAGTCTTCAGGATAATGCGTAAGTGATTTTCATGATCTTCGTGGCTTTTCGAGTATACCAAGATATCATCAATAAATACCACTACAAAGTCATCAAGATATTCCTTGAAAACTCTATTCATTAGATCCATGAAAACAGAGGGTGCATTAGTCAATCCAAAAGGCATTACTATAAACTCGTAATGCCCGTACCTTGTTCGAAATGCTGTCTTTGGAACGTCTTCCTTCTTCACACACAACTGATGGTATCCAGACCGAAGGTCAATCTTTGAAAAGTATTGAGCTCCATGCAGTTGGTCAAACAAATCATCAATGCGAGGTAGGGGATACTTATTCTTTATTGTTATAGCATTGATCTCCCTATAATCAATGCACAACCTCATAGATCCATCTTTCTTCTTAACAAAAAGAACAGGGGCTCCCCAAGGAGAAACACTAGGGCGAATAAATCCCTTATTACTCAATTCCTCTAGTTGTTTATTTAGTTCAACTAACTCCACAGTGGCCATTCTATAAGGGGTCTTCGATATGGGCCTTGATCCAGGAATTAAATCAATGGAAAACTCAACTTCTCGTTCTGGAGGATGTCCAGGTAAATCTTCCGGAAACACATCAACATATTCTCTATCAATAGGTACATCCTCTATTTGAATATTCCTTTCCTCATCCTCAGTAATTTCCTTCTCTTCCTCCCCAATAATTGAATTTAGTTGAGCTACTGGGGGTGGATCTAGATAAGAATTATGTGGCGATGATTCTGCTCTAAAGATAAGGTGTTCCTTATCATCATCATCAAGAATCGTAACCTCTTTCCTCTTACAATAAATTTTTGCATCATGGTCCGAAAGCCAATCCATACCGAGGATTATATCAAATTCAATCATGGGTATGACGATGTGATCAGAAGGTAAAGAACATTTAGGTGCTCTAATGGGAACTAATCGACAAAACTTTGTTGCAACAATACTTCCCTTAGGGGTTTTGACCGACAACTCCCTTGTTAAATCAAATTGGAAATATCTAATTTTCTTAGCAAATTGGGAAGATATGAAACAATGCGATGATCCAGAATCAAATAATGCATTTGCTAAACTTGAGGAAACCATTAAATTACCTTCCACCATGTCTTTCGGAGCTTCCGCCTTAGCAGTAGTGATAGCATAAGCCTGGCCTTGATCCCTTGGCCTCTTCTGAGGTAAGTTCCCCTGACGCTTAGGACATTCATTTGCATAATGTCCCTTCTCTCTACAATTATAACATTCCACGTTGACAACCGCTTTCTTTCCCTTACATTCATGAGCTTGGTGGCCTTTTTCACCACACTTGTAACATACTCCTTTTCCTTTTAGACAGGCACCAGGGTGCTTCCTACCACAATTATCACAGGGTGGAAATTCATTTCTACCCTTCTTCCCTATTTCCTTATTTCCTTTCCCAGAGTTTTCAGCGGATCTCTTCTTATCTTGCTTTGATTTAAAGTCATAAGACTTAGAGAATTCCTTTTCCGTATTGATAGCGCACAAGACAATACCTTCGTATGAAGAGAAGGTTTGTGATACTAAAGCTCGACGGAGAAATGGTTTCAACCCATCAAAGAAACGGTCAGTCTTACTTCTTGGGTTACGTATGTAATCTGCAGCATACCTTGCTAACCTTGTAATGTTAGCCTCATACTTTGCGACATTCTCATCCTCCTTTTTCCTCAGACTCAGAAATTGCCTTTCCATATCCGCTCGATGGTCTCGAGGAAAGTATTTTTCTAAGAACAACTCTTTGAACTCCTGCCATTCCATGTTTGTTAATTCACCATCTTTCTTTGTGTTTTGAATTAGTGACCACCATTGATCGGCATCTCCAGTGAGGCGGTAAACTGCCATGACAACATTCTCCCTTTCACTACTCCCCAAGGCATGGAATATTTTCTCTAAGGAATTTATCCATTGCTCAGCTAATATAGGATTTTTACTCCAATTGAAGGTTGGCGGTTGTTGCCTCATGAAATGGTCTAGCATTGATCCTCCACGTTGCGGATCAGGGTGCTCCATACGAGTAAGGTTGTTATTCATAACCTGTGTGAGTTGTTCCAGTACGGTGAGAAGCTGATCAGCACCAGTTGTATCACTAACTCCACCATAATTATCCTGAGCAGGAGGGAAATCCCTACACGGAGTGCGTGCATTGATACGGTTTCCATTCCTTCCACTAGGCGCCATTTCTAAATAATGGCATAAACTAGATTAGTTCATGAATCAAAATACATAATTTCATACTTGTAAAACACTTAACATAAATTGAACTAATTATGGATATAATCCATAATTATAAAAATGTTTTCTTTGAGGAAGTATATACTCGTAACCCTTCATAGTGGTTTGTAAAGAAAATGGGAATTATCCAAAGCATATCCCCTGGGAGTGTCGTAACCAAGAGTGCAACAAGTCCCGTTGTCGTGCACCAGTTCCCGTTCGAGTCTAGCTCAAAGCGGTGTTTTCGGGTTTTACCCCTAGGTACATCTGTGCCAGAGCCGCCTCTACCTGCTCGTATCCATACAGGGATGTATTGCTTGGAAAACTCACAACATCTCTACAATACCAAAATTCTAGGAAGTTCTTCTATACTAATCCTCAAAGTCTATCTTTGGGATATGTGCTCTAATCAGAGTTTATCTAAATCTAGCTTCCAAGGTTAGTACTAAACTGCCTCTGATACCAACTGTAACGCCCCGACCCCAGCTACCCAGAGTCGGTGCATTACTTCGTAACATTGGCATGATCACAAAAGATCAAGTCTTGAAAGACCGATTAGTTTAGTAGCCTTGGAAACACTAGATACATTCATAATTCTTTCATTACATCAAAAAGTAAACAAACTACAATAACATGGTCTTCATAGTCTACACTCATATCCTCACTGACTATTCTTGCAAGTCAGTCATAGTACACTTCTTCACATCCTGGAAAATATTAAAACATTGAAAGGGGTGAGCTCAGATGCTCAGTAAGGATAACAATACTGCGGAAGCTTTTATAAGAAAACATAAGCATTTAAGGTAATGTATAACTAAAACAAAAGCCTTATTGAACTTGAACTTCAGTATAATATGGAAAAAGTAAAATAAAATAATGCCATTACTTACTCACATGGATATTCTACTAGACGAATAATCACATGAAATATCAATAACCACTTTCATAATGAGGGAATGTATAATGCCAGACATTCTGAAAAATTTTGTCAAGGCCTCGGCCAAGACGTCTAAAATGATTAAGGCCTCGGCCAAAACCATAAATCAAATTGGGAAAGGGCCTCGGCCAATTCCACGTCTAGTTGTCTCATGAGACCTACCGATGCATCGAGGAGCTATAGCGGGCTCCACCCGTCACATATTAAGTCCAATACATTACTCATATGAATAGGTTTAAACATAACATAAATATTCGTATTAAAACTAGCATACGAAATGTCAACAATTTCTCCATAAACTATGGATGGTATAAAATAGCACATCCACAGTCAAATATTTCACAAAATGTTCAATGGATGTTTTGTATCATAAATCAATTTCAATTAAACTTAAAACCCATCAAAGGATGTTGACATGGATGAAATCAAAGCTATTTGAGAGAAATATCTCTCCTTTTTGAAATCATTTAAAAGTCCCATAATTATAAAATATTACATTTAATTTGAAAATATTCTTATAAGCTTGTTAGGGAAGCTTCGACGAAGTTATAATGGCGGAAAATAGCCGCACCCGCCGTATAATTAAAAAAAACATTCTTACCTTAAATTTGTCAAAAAGGTAAAAAAGTACATTGTTTGGAAAACGACGGTAAGATTCCTTTCATAAATGTATAAGGGTATAAATGACTTTAACCCATTTTCCATTTAATAGTAAAAATGTTTTGAAAGACATTTTTAAGAAACATGGATGTGGATGATAACGAGGTCCCAGTAGATAATTATGTATAAACAACCTTGGATAATGAAGAGGTTGTGAAGTAAAACCTTACCTTGTACTTTTCCTTGGTTGGGGTAGGTTAACCTCCTGTATAATGGTGAAATAATTGTTATTAAATTATACAATAATCATATACATTCATATGATATCATATATGATCTTTTAACATTGCTTTGTTAACAATATCTTAGATTTATCGGGTGTTAACTTACTCGTTTTCTTTTATATGTTTTGTTACGTAAGTCATGTTTTTCATGGATAGGTTGTATCTTATTCATATCCAGAATGATATCACGTACTTAAACATTATTTTTAAATCATCAAATGATAATTATACTTGAATGGATACGACGGAGAATGAATCTCATCGCGTTCGTGGAGACGGTAGTCCGTACGTACGCACGAGCGACAATATCATTATTTTGATATTAAAATAATATATAATTGGATAGTATATCATATATACAGAATCATTATCATGTTATATTTATTATTTACATGAATTACATATCATTATTATACTCATCTAAATAATAATATATTGAATAACAATTACACCACGACGTGGAGACGGTAAGCCGTACGTACGCACGTATGGTGACATGTCATTCAAATGATGGGTAGAATACTGAATATGGTTGTTCCATATTTATAATAACATCACAGTATATAGAAGATACTGGAGTTAAAATTTTATAATTGAAATAATAAACAAAGAGGGAGTGGAAGAAGAAGGAAACTTGAAAGAGGGTGATGAAAATGTTACCTCTTCTTCGGGTTCTTCCTTTTGATTTGATCAAAAGGACTCCTTAGGATGGCTTTCTGACTAAATTAAAGCTTCTAGGATGAAGGGAGAGAAGTTGGGAGAGTATTTGGGCAGAGTTTGGCCGAACCAAATGGCTTGAAAGTGTAAATGAGGTGGGAGAGGTGGGGGCCTTTTATAAGAGGAGAGGAGGGGCTCTTTTGGAAAGATTGAAATGTTACATTATTACACAATGCTTTTCGGATTCTAAAGGTCCCACACTTATATAATTCGAGGCTAAGGTGATAAGGGTTCTAAATATACTCATACAATTGGCTTTGGACAAGTTTAAGCCTTGGATTTTTCATTATCTTCCCATTTTATTTAAATCGTTAAATAATGAAGTCATCGCTGCATCATCATGATGTCATAAATAATTTAATTTATTTAATGTCTAAAAATTATAAAAAAATACTATGATGTGGGAGATCTTTTTAGCTTTCTAATGAATATTTATAATCAAAATTTGGACTTGTGTAACCCCACTTAAAAACTGTTTTAGTAAAACAACTCATGTTTGTGTCAATTTAATTTTAACATTAAATAAATATATATTAATGTCATTTTCCAACTAAAGTGGCTCCATGGGGTCCCCAAGTTGACCCATGGGTTGTCTTGGTCGGCCATGACTCATCCAATAGGAGTAGGACAAGTGTCATGCTAATCTCATATTATTATAATATTATTTGTACCTTAAACTACACTAATTACCTCTAATCGCGATTAAGAACTTAAAAGTTACTATTCACCAAAAAATTATTTTAATCTCATTGAACCACGTTTTACTTCTTAATGACAACCATGTATGTCAGATTTTTTAAAATCAAATCACAGAAGTTGTAATATTTCATTTAAACGAAAAATCAGTTATTTAACTACCACTTAGTGGTTTCACTATTCATCAAAAATTGAAGTTTTTCAGAATAAGGCCAAAATTTCACCCTAAGCTATAATTGATATTCCGAATTCAAAAATGATGTCTATTTTACAAAATTACAAACATATAAGTTGTATTAATTAATTTTATAATTAATTCCCGTTGTTACAACAAATAGCGTGTTTTTAAGAAACAATTTATATCAAATGATTGGCAATTGTTTGTGTCCAATTTCAATGTTAAATTAATTCTAATGACCACCATTGGATAAAATGGTAAAAATATATTCTAATTATAATTTAAAACCACTAAATATTATAATTTATCACTATAAATTATTTTGATTAAAAAATTTGTTTTTAAGTATTTTTCACTATTCATAAAAATTTAGAAGTTCTCAGAAAAATACCAAAAATTCAACATAGGCTAATTTCAATATTCCGAATCCAAAAATGAAGTCCATTTTGATAAATAAACATTATAAAATTTCAAAAAGTAGGTATTACTATTCACAACGACTAGTTTAATTAGTTGTGGTGTGTGTTAGAGCTCGAGGTTGCGTACAACACACGCTATTGCATTATTCGAAGGGAAACGTATAGTGGAAGCTTGGGGTGTTACAATTCAAACTTTTCTATAGGGTTCTTACTAAACTTTTCATATCCTAATTTCCACAAATAAATAAACCATCCTTTTATACCAACTATAGCATCCAGCCTTTTTGTCACATAAACTTTCATTACATTATACAAAACTGAGGATCTTTATGTTTTAGTGTCTTGGAAACCAAGAACATAATACATGAAAAAAATATTCTTCTTAAACACTTGAAAAGATCCTCCTTATGTTAATCCTAGGTTCATTACTTCGTCTCATAACCTGGGTACATAAATCAAAATAAAGTGTGAGAAGAAGGCCCAGTAAGGGAAACAAGGGAAACATTTAACATGTAAACTTGAGATACATCAATAAAGTCATGAAAAGAACTTTAAGGCATGTGAATAAAATCATGAGGCATGTCATAATAAAAATATTGTATTTCATAACATGAATATTTGTCTACAACATTTAACAAAGACAATCATTTCTGTTTCACCAAGGTCCATCCCCAAGGTGTCAATAAAAATTACCAAGGTTATTCACCAAGTTATCAGTCTAGATGGTCATCTCTAGAGATTAAGTTTTTACCCAATGCATTAGAGTGATATCAGGGTGCACCCTTAAATTTTACTTTATTATCATGTGATCCACATATATAATCATTAATATTTTCATAAACAACCCATGTAACATAAAAGAAATTGGTTTCATTTCATAGTCATCACATTTTAAAAACTGCTTTAAAGATGTGATCTTTATGTCACTTTAGAACCCACAGAAAAGGAAGGTGTGTCTCATTATGTAAATCCCATAATTTAAAATATAACAACATGGTATTTATTTGAATATACATATGGAAGATAGATCTTTGAGTATTCACTTAATAAAATACAAGAACTTTAGAAAAATAGAGAGACTTTTTGAGACGGAAATTCTGCAGCATAACGACTATGTTACGTGGTTTTAGAAAACATTGAAAAGAGAGGGGACATGAGTCACCCACTCATAAATGATCCATAAAAAAGTAGGGGAACATAATATAAAGGATTTAAGAAAATGTTAATGAAATTTTAAAGACATAAAATGAAGAACATGAAAGGAAGACAAAAATAATATTTCTCTTATGAAAATTCGGCAGCCTAACGGCGCCCCTAAAACATCAATAAAAATGATTTGAAGAGATAAAATAGGGTATCTCATAATATAAACATAAAATATAAGTATGATAGATTTAGAGATCATACCCCAACATAATAAAAAGGGACATGAATGACTTGACATGAAAGTGGAACTTTGAAAAATGAGAAAGGTGAAAGAATCCCTTAAAAATTCGGCAGCCTAACGACGCCACATAAACATTAAAAAAATGAATTGATAAGATCAAATATGGTCTCTCATCATATGAAATTAAAATATCAGTATGATATATTTAGATATCATACCCCAAAATAATAAAAAAGGACTCGAAAGACTTGACATGAAGGTAAAACTTTGAAAAATGAGAAAGCTGAAAGAATCCCTTAAAAATTTGACAGCCTAATGGCGCTACTTTAACATTCTTAAAATTAAATGATGAGATCAAGATTGGGTGTCTCATAATATGAACATTAAAAGGTCATTAATATGAATATAAAAGAAAATACTTCAACATAAGAGCATGGATCATAAAAGAAATGACATAAAAGAGATTACTTTAAAAGAAATAGAGGTCGGATCCATTACCTTAAAACATAACTCTTAATACTCAATGGTTGGGACTTTGAGGGCGTGGGGGAACCTTGGGAGGACTCTTTGGGAGGTAATGAGGCCAGAGAATTGTTGGGGGAGAGTTGGGAGTCGAATGGATGAGAGTATGGCTTGGTATTTATAGGGAAAGTGAGGGAACAAGGCTTTAATGGCCAAGGGACACCTCATTGGTGGTTTTGGCAAAACCATGGGCTTTCCCATGGTATTTGCCCATGGTATTGGCCACATGGGTCCCCCAATACAATAATTCAAAACTTTTGGTCGGCCAACCCTTAAAATATCTCATGAAATCATCATGACACAGTTATGATGTCATTAAACATACTGAAACCCTAAAACTGTATTTTCACAATTCATCGAAATTTCTTCTTTCTCAAAAAAATCCCAAAATTTCACTATAACCAAATATCGATGCTGTGATTTCAAAAATGAACTCCATTTTATAAAAATAATTTTCTAAATATTTTTAATTTAATTTTTAAATAAATACACTATTCACCAAAAATTCATTTTTCTTAGAGAAATCCCTAAAAATTACCTTAACATAATATCGATGCTCTGAGTTCAAAAATGAAATCCATTTTATAAAAATAATTTTGTAAATATTTTTAATATCATTTTTCATTAAAAACACTATTCACCCAAAAAAACTAATACTTGACTAATAATTTATGAAACTGTTATTTAACCATTTTATTGAATCACATTACTTAATCCAGGTGCCTATATTATATTAAGACTTTCTTTAAGTGATATTACTAATCCATTTGGTCACATTATTAATCCTAAGCATAAAATCACTATTCATAATTTACTATTCCTCAAAAAATCATTTGATCTTATTAGACTCTAAATATCATACTGAACATAATTGTAGAAGACCATTTTTTGAAAATCATTACACATAATTAGTTATCTATTGTTTATATAAATATTTTCAAATATTCTTTTTCTAGAAATCATCAAAATATGAAAACTATATTTATCCGGACATTTTAAAATTCATAAATTTCATCATAAGATGAAATCAAAATTTCTATTTAAAACAAAGGATTACACAAGGCAGTTACGGTCTCCTTACATAGTCTCTTATCACACCAGCATAGGACCTAACTGTAATGTGTGCTAAGGTGAGAGAATCCGAGAGAGGCTCGACCAACATCGCACGAGTAGTAATTTCTATCAGTTTGAACTTCTCGCGAAGGCGATTCCGTTCTAGCTTCACACGATGAAGTTCGGCTTCGGTTTGGTTCAGATCAAAGCCCAATGGTGCTACCTCTTTCCCAAGTTCTGTTGGATGGGCTTCGACTGGTCCAAGACTACTGGGTGAGGCCATCGAATCTATATTAATTAACCTAGGTCACTTGAAACATTCATTTTTCAATGGTCATACTGACTAACGGTCATATAATAGTCAAAACCCAACAGACTCATTTTAATTATACTCATTTTATCAAATGAAACCGTTTTTTTAGTATGAAAAATAATATAACACAAAAAATTAAGAAACAAGATTTATTCAAAATTTTGGGTTGTTACAAAGGTGGTGGAAGCAGACTCCAAATGGACGACATTACACGCCGTGTTGTCAGGAATACACTTCGTGTACTCATGTCGATGGGTGACCAGTTTGGTGGTGCTTCCATAGGAACAGTTAAATGAAGGATGTACACACCATTTACTCGGAAATACACACCGTGTACATTGTTTTTTTCGCTTAAAATGGGCAGTAGTCAACCCTGTTCATAGGGAAGGCTCAGAACCGGACGTGAGGTTGGGAGGGGATGAATGAATCTTCAAGGATCCATCGATCGCGGACTGGGAATCCGATTCCGCCTCCATTGATCTCGTTGTAACCGCATGGGTAATCCCTCCCACCTCCTTGCATAGTTCTTGCTAATTCTTCCTCCAAGGGAAGTTGTTTGCATTTAAGAGAGTTTTCTTTCACCTCATATCTACATCATTCTAGGAAGATTCGTGGAACGTCGTTCGAGTATACTGATCAGGGGCATTTAAGGTATGTGTCTTGGTGTTTATTTTCCAACTTTCGTGCGTTATTGTGTAACGTTGGGCCACACACCCATGTTGGGGTGTCGTGTGGCTGAGGTCGTGGCTATTTTGTATAACTAGAATTTAATAGGTAATTAATTGTTATAATAAACTGGTGTTTGGGATCGTTTCTTGGATCCCGGACCACCCGGGGGGGGGGGGGCATTCCTATGTTTAGCCATTTGGCCAGGATACCAGAGGGTAAGCCATTAATGTAATGATTGACGAATTTTCTTGAGAGGAATTTCTTGTTTACTGCTTGTTTATATGTTGGGAATGGCCCGGTTACCTCTTTAGCCCGAGGGAAGTGTTGTGATTAGCCTTTGGGCACTGTACTATTTAGCCTATGGGAAACTTCTTCCCTGCCTGTGGGCAGTTGATTCTGTGCCTGTGGGCGACACTTATTATGCCCATGGGGAATATCTGTATGCATGTGGGAAGATTATTCTGTTGTATTTTCTTTACCTGAGGATAGGGGTTTATGTGTCTGAGGACATTGGCTGTTTACTTAGAATATTCACTATGGTGATATTTTAAATTAAATGATTAAATGGATATTAAAATGACAATATAACTAGTTATGTTCGTTACTTTTCAGTACTGATTACTTTATTTCATTTTACTACTGCACACTATTGTTTCATGTTTGCACACAGTTGAGCATGGGCCTTTGGTGGGTGCCTACTGAGATTATTTCTCACACCCTAATTGGGTCATGCTTTCCGGCCTAAACAGATTACATTTCTGAAGGCGTAGATAAGCTCAAGGGCCCTTATAAAGGTACTTGATTGTTGCTGAGGAGTAGGAGAGCCTGAGACCGAGCTTAGTCTCATGATGCCACTGCTTGTTATATTATTCTTTACTAGACTTATACTTCAGTTGTATTGTATTTTAGTGTAACATGTTTTGGCTATTTTTATAGAGTAGAGACATGTTTCATCATATCTATATAACTGGTTGGTTATATTTCACTGCAGTTGTTAAAATAAATGTGTATGGTTTATTTCTTCCACTGTTTTTTTTATGCTTTTTATTTTTTCCACTATGCTACACTTTGACAAATGAGGGCATTGTTTCCCCACAATCTAAACTGGGCCCTCGCTCCTAGTTGGCAGCCTCTGGCATTTGGGGAAATGTGCTTGAGGTCACGTGGTGAATCGGGTTCGGGGCACCCGTTGAGTGGCACCCGGAACCGGGATGTTACAAGAGGTATCAGAGGGGGTTCTTTTCATTGACTTACTATTTGGAGCCTTAGTTAGGAATATGACAGAAACAGTAGTTTGTAATAAGCTATGCCCAGTCATAGCTAACCCGTGTATAGGGAAAAGCCAGTCTACCTCGTATTTTTTCAATTTCTCTGAGTTTGAAAATTTTAAAGTTGATTTGATTTCACCATTGGGTGACACACTTGTGATTGTGATGTTTATATTTTATCCATGGGTTCTATTTAGTTGTAACCTGATGAGATGAGTGTATGTCATCTCATGCATCATTTAGGCACATTCTAGAAATAACATCCCATGAATAGTTTCCATGCCATGTAGGTGCATTTGAATCACATGCTGTTGTGATAGTAGTTGTGCTAGAAAATCATGCTATTGTGATAACTGCTTGATAAATACATGCTATGTGATAGGGTATTTTTGTATGAACCGGTAGATAGAATGGATTCCAAAACATTGGTTATTGGGGATTGTGGGCCCTCATTAACCGGAATTTGGTGGATCATTAGCTGTTTATATTATTATAACACATATAAGAAGTCAGACTTTGATTCGTGGGAAGTATGGGGCCTCACAGGTCGGAATTTGACCCTTAGGTGTTGTTTTTCAGTATTTTATAGGTTCTTGGGAAGTTTCTGAGGCATACTGTCCGGAAAACCTACTATACATGCCATGTGGTACCTTCAACATGTCGTGTATGGTGTTCTGCTCCGGACGAAAAAAATAAACTTTTTGAGTACTTGTCGTGTACCCTGAGTACACGCCGTGTAGTCTCTTCCCATGTCACAAACAGTTTGGGCAGCAAGACAGGGAAGGGAAGAGCTTGGGGTGAACATGTCTTGTTGCTTCTGTAAACAACGTGTGGTGTTGAGCAAGAGACCCATCCTTGTAACTAACAAACACAGACCAGTGTAATCATTTCTTGAACACACCGTGACAATGAAGAACACACCGTGTAGTGACATGGAGACCTGGCCGTGTAACTAACAATATGGGTCGGGGTAATCCTTTCCTGTACACACCGTCTGTAAATAAAACACGCTGTGTAGTTTGAGCCATGTGTACCAGCCGTGTAACTAACAACACGGGTCGACGAAGCTCATCTAGTACATGTCGTGTACCACTAGGACATGCCGTGTAGTCTTGTACGAGGACCGACCGTGTGGTGTTTTCCATGTGGCAGGGAAATGGTGTGGTGTACATGCCATGTGCGGGTCTAACACGCCGTGTAGTGTCAAGCTGAGTAGTCGTCCGTGTCACAAACAACATGGGCAGTTGGAAATTACACCATACACACCGTGTATATATTATTCACTCCATGTAGTTTTGTTAAATGGGATCCATGTGGCTAAGCTGTGTAGAAGGACCCGTGCAGGGGAAGAGAAGTCAAGTACATGCTGTGTAGTCAGTATACACGCTGTGTAGTCTTGTTTTGAAAATATTGAAATGCCTTCTTCCTCTCGTTCCCTTTGTGGTTCCTTGGCTTTAAGTCATTAGTAATCTTTAATCTAAGTCATGTTTAGACCTTGTAGATTCATGCCGTCGAGACAACCACGTGTTGTTCGCCAGGAGAGCGGCAACGAGTATACTCCAGAGATGGTGGGACATGGGCTACTATTGGATCCTCTAGTAGAGCCAGATGCGGTGATAGCCATTATACCGGACACAATAGTGGATGAGCAGTTCCATTAAGGCTTCATGCGGTTCATGCAGACCTTTCAGGGAGAACCACTGGCTGCCACATCTATGGATGAGCTGACACTTACTATCCAGCAGCAGCATCCACCTATGTTGTCAAGGGATGGCGGACCACAGGCTATAGAGTCTTGTCTAAGATCGATGCAGACTATTTTTGAGCATCTTGAGATGCCTCCAGGGAGGAGGGTCAAGCTCAGGACGTACATGCTGTTTGATTCATCCAATAGGTTGTGGGATGTTTCCACCCAGACAGATCATCACAGTGACATGGCGTGGGAAGATTTTCTGGCAGTATTTTATGAATTCTTCCTTCCAGATATGTTGAGGGAAGATAGAGCTCGAGAGTTCATGAATCTATAGTAGGATGCTATGACGGTGATGGATTATTCTACTCAGTTCACTAAGCTTCAGTGTTTTTCACCCGTTCTAGTGGGTGATGAGACGCTAAGAGACAAACACTTTGAGGATGGTCTTCGTTATGACATCTGAGCACTGGTGAATGTTTTCAGGTTTCCATCAGTACATGCTATTGTGAATCAGTCACTGATTACAGAGAGAAACCCCGGGAAGCTAGTGGTGTTGGCTAAGGCGGTCCAGCACCAGTTTCTGGCACTATTTCTACTAATAAGAGGAAGAGATATATTTACTTCTCTTGGGGTAGTAGTACCAGCCAGAATAATGCTCCAGGTGGCCAGTTCATGTGCTACCAGTGTGGTAGATAGGGGCACAAGAGGCCACAGTGTCCAAGAGTCCCAGTGGAGTGTCGAGCTTGCGGCAGGATGTGTCATCTTCAACGCTTCTATAGGGCGTTTCCACCAGTGGCTAGTGAGAGGGGTTCTGTGCAGACTCCGCGTGCGGGAGTCGGACCAGTGGCTTCTTACCAATCAAGGAACTGGAATACGTTAGTGTGAGTAGAAAGAGATGGTGGTCGTGGTCATGGTATCCAGTCACGAGGAACTCAGAGGCAGTAGGGTGGGACATCTCAGGGTAGCGAGGCTTTGTCGCAGGTCCACGGCACTGGGCAGGTATATGCAGTGCAACAAACCCAGCAGGAGTAAGATCATAGACCTTCTACAGTTAGAGGTACTATTCTAGTAGCTTCTATCTTATCTTCAGTACTTGTCGATACGGGTGCTACACATAGTTTTATATCTTTCTCCATTGTGGAGAGCCTTGGGCTCTATGTTTCTTCTTCTTCTACTGTTATGACAGTAGACACTCCGTTGAGAAGGATTACATCATGTGTGCGTCAGTACAAGGAGTGCCCCCTTGAGGTGTGTGAGTGTAACTTTCTTTGGGAACTCTATGTCCTAGATATGCTAGCTTTTGACGTCATTTTTAGGATGGATTGGTTGGTTCCCATTCGAGCCTTTGTAGACTCCTATCGTCACAGGGTGAGTTTCACATCACCATAGGGTGGAGAGTTTCTATACAAGGGTGAGTGGGGTTTTCAGGAAAGTCGAGCTGGACCAAAGCATCATGGGCATGATGGAGTCGCAGCCCAGATTTCTAGATTATACCTGGATGATTAGGGGACTTATCAGACGAATTTCCCTCCAATGGCTGTTCATTTCAAGGATGTCTTCCCAGATGACTTTTCAGTTCTACCTTTGGAGTGAGAGGTGGATTTCTCTATTGAGCTTGTGCCGGGAGTAGCACTGGTGTCCATTCCTTATTATAGGATGGATACACCAGAGTTGCAGGAGCTCAAGAGGCAGTTAGAGGAGTTACATGCAAAGGGTTTTGTCCGACCCAGTAATTCTTCATGGGGTTCGCCGGTCCTCTTTGCGATGAAGGCGGACGGTACCCTCAGACTCTGTGTGGATTATCTAAAGTTGAACCAATTGATGGTTAAGAACTGATATCCTTTTCTGAGGATTTATGATCTTTTTTATCAACATCGTGGAGCATGAGTGTTCTCAAATATTGACTTGATGTCAGGATATCATCAGCTACGCATGAGACCATCAGATATTCCACTTACATCTTTTCGCAGCAGATATGGTCTGTACGAGTACTTGGTTATTCCTTTCAGACTCATGAATGTGCCGATAGTTTTCATGGATTTGATGAATCATGTGTTCCATCCTTATCTGGATTCTTTTGTGGTAGTATTCATGGATGAAATCTTGGTGTACTCTCACACTCGATACGACCATTCCATCCATCTAGAGATCATATTGAGTACACTAAGAGAGCATCGGCTATATGATATGCTCTCAAAGTGCCACTTTTGGATGGACCAGATTCACTTCCTAGGTAATATCATCTCAGAGGTAGGAGTTGTAGTAGACCTAGAGAAGGTGAGAGTAATAGTTTCTTAGAAGCATCCTAAGAACGTGTTTGAGATACAGAGTTTCTTATGGTTGGATGGTTACTACATATGCTTCATACAAGACTTCTCCTGCTTAGCAGTGCCATTGATGGGTTTGACTAATAAGGGTGTGAAGTTAGTTTGGTCAGAAGCTTGCGAGACAGCCTTTTAGGACCTGGTGAGAAGGTTGACATCAGTACCAGTCTTGATACTTCTAGAGTAAGGGTAGAGCTATACAGTTTACTGGGATGCATCATATATTGGGCTGGGAGCAGTGTTGATGCAGGTCAATCGAGTTGTTGCATACAGTTCTCAGCAGTTGAGGCCACATGAGAGGAGTTACCTGACACATTATCTTGAATTGGTTGCAGTTGTGCATGCGTTACGTTGTTGGAGACATTATCTGTTGGGAGATCATTTTATTGTTTTCCTCGACCAAAATAGTCTCAAATTCATCATTACTCAGCGTGACTTGAACTGGAGACAGTGAATGTGGGTCGAATACCTATAGTCCTTAAATTTTGAACTTGCCTATACACCTGGTAAAAGTAATGTCATAACTGATGCACGATAGTCAGGGGTAGACATATATTTCATCCTTAGCTTTGACTTCTACCCTCATGGATAGAGTGAGGATGAGATAACTATCTGATTCAGAAGGCCTAGTTCTATGGGAGTCGGTGGCAGGTGAGGACCCTCCTCCTGGTTGGACGATATGAGATGATGAAATTCTGTGTTTCCATGGATGAGTATGGGTTCCAGGGGATATATGCGAGGAGCTGATGCGGGAGTTTCATGTTTCAGCTTGGGAAGATCATCTCGGGGTTACCGAGATGTACCGAGACTTGAGACATCAGTATTGGTTTCCGGGTATGAAGAGGGATGTAGCTGGTTTTGTTACGAGATGTTCCACCTGTCAGCAGGTGAAGGTGGAGCATCAGAAGCCAGCTGGAATGTTACAGTAGTTACCTATCCCTGAGTGGAAATGGGATGATACTGTGATGGATTTCAGGACTGGGTTTCCGATGTCACCTAGAGGGAATGATGTCGTGTGGGTTGTTGTGTACATACTCACGAAGGTAGCTCACTTTTTTTCCAATCATGGGGACCTTCGGTGTTGATGAGCTCAGAAAGTTGTATATTCCAGAGATTGTACATCTTCATGGGTTTCCTCATTCTATCATTTCAGATAGGGTCACCAATTTTATGTCTCATTTCTGGCAGAGTTTTCTGAGGGCACTGGGTACACAGGTGCTTCTGAGCACAACTTACCACCCTTAGATCGATGGCCAGTGAGAGCGTACGATACAGGTTCTTGAAGACATGCTGTGTGCATGCATCCTATATTTTGGGGGATCGTGGGAGAAGCATATACCCCATAGTCTAGTTTTCCTACAATAACAGTTTTCACGAAACTATCGAGATGGTACCTTATAAGGCATTATATGGTAGGCCATGCCAATCACCTTTGTGCTGGTGAGAGATAGGTGAGGCAGCTTTACTTGGACAATGTCTCGTTCAGGAGACTTCTAAGCTGGTCCAGTTGATTTGGAAGTGGATGGCTACCACGCAGTCTCGTCAAAATTATTATGCTGATCATCGTAGATGACCTTTGGTGTTCGTGGTCGGGGGTCAGGTTTTCTTGCATGTTTCAGCGAGGATGGGACACAGGTGGATCAGGAGACATGGTAAACATTCACCGAGGTATGTGGGACCATTTGAGATTATGGAGAGAGTCATGTCGGTTGCCTACCGGTTACAGTTACCACATAGGTACCGATCCATGCACGACGTCTTCTATGTATCTCAGCTGCACCGCTATCATTCAGACCCGTCTCATGTCTTTCAACCTGAGGAGGTTGAGCTTGAAGTATATGAATCCTTTGAGGAGAATCTGATTCGTATCATTAATAGGAGCATGAAAGTTCTCCGAGGCCATTCAGTTATTCTCGTATGAGTGATATGGCAGCATGGCCGAGTGAAAGACGAAACCTGGGAGAGGGAGACCGACGTATGAGCTCAATAGCCAGATCTATTCTGAGCTTTATCTTCGCTACCCTTGGAAGGGAAATTCAGGGATGAATTTCATTAAGGGGGGAAGTTTGTAAGAACTCAGTTCTTATTTTTGAGGTATGGGTTTCTCCTTTTCTCTTTCCCTTACGTGTTTTTTAGAAAATAAAGAAAATGGGAAAAAATACCAAATTTTGGAAGTACACACCGTGTACATTTCCACATACAGTGTACTTTTGGCCGTGTGGGATGAGTACACAGGGTGTGTAGCTGTGTAGGCGATGAAGGGTGTAAAAACTGACTATATGCCGTGTAGTGGTCCTTTACACGGCGTGTAGTCAGTCGGTAGGAGAAACAATAAGGCGGTGGACGCAGCTACCAGCTGGGTGATAGTACACGCCGTGTAGTCGGGAATACACGTTGTGTACTCATGTTGACAGGTGAACAGTTTAGTAGTGCCATCGGAGGAACAGTTAAATGAAAGAAGTACACGCCGTGTACTTGGAAATACACGGAGTGTAATTTTTTTTTTTGCTTAAAATGGGCAGTATCCATTCATTTTAACAAGGAAGGCTTAGAACTAGATGGGAGCTTGGGAGGGGACAACTGAATCTTCGAGGATCCGTCGATCGCAGACCGGGAATCTGATCCCTCCTCCATCGAACTCGTTGGAACCGAACGGGTAAGCCCTCCAACCTCCTTGTGTAGTTCTTGCCAATTATTCTTTTAAGGGATTTTATTTGTGTTTAATCAAGTTTTATTTCTCCTCAGATCTTCCTCATTCTAGGAATATTCATGAAACATCATTCGAGTATACTGATCAGGGGCATTTAAGGTAGGTGTCTTGGTGTTTATTTTCCAACTATTGTGCATTTGTGTGTACTGTTGTGCAACGAACCTATGTTGGGGAGTCGTGTGGATGAGGCCGTGGATATTTTAAATAATTCGAATTGAATAGGTAATTAATTTTGATAATAAACTTCTATTTGGGATCATTGTTTGGATCCAAAACCACCCGGGGGGTGCGTTCCTCTGTTCAGCCGTTTGGATTGGATACCCGAGTGTAAGCCTTTAAAGTAATGATTGTAGAATTTCCTTGAGTGGAATTTCTTATGTACTGGTTGTTTTCATGTTGGTCATGGCCCGGTTACCTATTTAGCCTGAGGGCAATGTTGTGATTAGCCTATGGGCACTGTAATATTTAGCCTGTGGGAAACTTCTTCCGTGCTTGTGGGCAGTTGATTCTGTGCCTATGGGGGACACTTCAAATGCCCGTGGGCAATATCCGTATGCATGTGGGAAGATACTTTTGTTGGATTCTACTTACCTGAGGGTAGGGGTTTACGTGTGTGAGGACATTGGCTGTTTACTTAGAATATTAACTATGGTGATATTTTAAATTAAATGATTAAATATATATTAAAAAGACAATATAACTGGTTAAGTTAGTTACTTTTCAGTACTGCTTTCTTTATTGTATTTTACTACTGCACACTGTTATTGCATTTTTACACACATTTGAGCACTGTCCTTTGGTGGGTGCCTACTGAGATTATTTCTCACACCCTGTCTGGTTCATGCTTTTCGGCCGAAAAAGATTACATTTCTGTAGGTGTAGATAAGGGCCAGGGCCCTTATACAGGTACATGATTGCTTCCTAAGATTATGAGAGCATGGGACAGAGCTTAGGCTCGTGATGCCGCTACCTGTTCTATTTTGATTTTCTGTAATTGTACTTCTGTTGTATTGTATTGTAGTGTAACATGATTTGGTTGTTTTTATTGAGTATAGACATGTTGTATTATATCTATATAATTGGTTGGTTATCATTCACTATAGTTGTTATATTAAATGTGTAAGGTTTTTTGCTTCCGCTATTGTTGTATGCTTTTTAATTTGTTCCGCTGCGCTACACTTTGAAAAATGAGTGCATAGTTTCCCCACTATCAGAACTATGCCCTCGATGCTAGTCAGCAGCCTCTAGCATTTGGTGAAATGCACTTGAGGTCACGTGGTGAACCAGGTTTGGGGAACCCATTGAGTGGCACGCGGAACCGGGACGTTACATATTTTCTCAATAGGAAGTTGAAGATGGTTAACAATAGACATTGAAATAAAATAGTGAGATGCACTAATATAAAAAATACAAGACACTGATGACTAAGCAATGTTAATGGTACCTCTCACAATAGTTGGACCCATTTATTCTTCTTCGGGAGACTCTTCCTCTACGTGAAGAATCTTCATTCTAGATTCAGGTGGCTGGAACCATTTTAAATATGAGTAATTTGATTTCCCTATAGTGTTAAGAGGAGATCATGATCCTATCCCACTACATGTGGTATAGTAGTGATGGAATAACCTTTATATGTTTCTTGAACATCCGAAAGAGATACAGTTGATTGGTGTCTCATTGCAAACTCTTCAAAAATCTAAGATTTCCACATGTTTATCAAGTCAAATAATTTCTTCATAAAGCTGTAAGAGGTCGAGAATGGCTCATCCACCATTAAATTCCTTGAGGATCACCACACATACAATTTCCATTAATGGAACCAACACTACCACTGGGAGAAAAAGGAACTCATATCAACCCTGACATAGTAGCCATGTCCATCTCAACCATCATCTCCCTATCCAACATATTAGCATAAGTGGGATGCCTCAACAAGAAAACATGAGAATGGATATCTAATCAGACTCCCAACACAAACCATCAGGACTTAATCCTCTCATTTGATACAATATCAGGTGAAAACTACACCAGCATAGAAAAGTTATTTGAATACTCAGTCACGGTTTTGTTGCTCTGTAATAGCTATGAAAACTGTGCAGCCTTATCCAACACCATCAACTCTGGATAAAACTTATTAGTAAAAATGTCCTTGATGTCGTTCCATTCTAATCCATCTTGTTTACCTGTCATCAACATCGGGTCCCACCATCTCCTTGTAGTTCCATCCATGGCAAAGATGGCACACTTCACCCAAATCACGTTCTTTGACTCCAAGAACTAAAACGAACATTCTATCTTGCCCAAACATTCCTAAAATTATTGAGGATACATGGAGACATTTAAGACTTGTGGATTATAGTAATGGAAATCTTGAGAATAATTCTAAAGAACATCCCCCTGAGGATCTACAGATGGTGCCAATGTGTGAATTGGAGGAGGTTCCTATCCTAGAACATGGAATGTCCACACAATTACCTCAACCAGATTCAGGTCGAAAACATGATGTTTTTTGGAGGTTCATCAAAAAACTTTTCATATATCTGATTAGCATGTATCCACAATGTCATGATGATATAAAACAACATTATATTAAAGAAGAACATTATATTAACACTCAAACAGAGTATAAAGAGAAATATTCTCTACAGAAGGGACAATAATGTTTTGGATTTCAACCTATCCAAATCTCTATAGGTAAAATAACTGAATAAATCCACATGATGTCATTCCCTAACCACCCATGGAAAAATAATGTTCAACACGATGAAATATGTCTAGGCAGTCAATCGCAACT
Source organism: Viscum album (assembly GCA_963277665.1). Taxonomy (NCBI): domain Eukaryota; kingdom Viridiplantae; phylum Streptophyta; class Magnoliopsida; order Santalales; family Viscaceae; genus Viscum; species Viscum album. The sequence continues at coordinate 265,168,824 of OY728143.1, read as the reverse complement.
ACCTCCTAACACTCGACCAGATCTCAAAATGCATAATGTCTTCAAGAGAAATGATCAGAAGGCTCCTATGATAACAATATTTCATGAACCAACCTAGGTATCCTGGAAACACGATAACCAAGTTGGCCCTGACACGACCCAAAGGGAATTATCGACCCCCATGAGCAGGAAACGAGCACCTGGCATCATAATACATTCAAGTGGGAATGAATTTACTCAAGAATGCGGAAATGAAAGATAAAATATAGTATGCATATCATGAGAAAACTCCACAGGGAGTAATTGTATCATAACACAGTGAGGAATAAAATCCTAAGAAAAACATCCCAAATTACTAAAATGGAAAATATCCCCAAGGTCCCTAAGGAAACAAATCACCACATCTAATTCTCAATAGCTGGATCCACCTCCAAGAGATCTCTTCCCTTTGCTCGATCCTGGAAGATGAATCTCTATAAACACAAGAAGGAAAAAGTAGGGTGTGAGCCTAATTTTAGTAGGATTCCACCCAGGATTTCATAATAGATTCCAAATGTAGAATATCCAAATAAAATTTTTCAATATTAAAAATAAACATGTTTGGAAATTCAAAATAATATTTTAACAAAACATGCTATAAAATTTCGATATTATTTATTATTCATTTAAATCACATACATTACATTACAAGATATGTAATATTTCCAAAAAAATGGTTAGATTAAAAAATTTATATAAAACCATTTATATTATTTTAGTAGGCATGTAAAGATCTTCCAAAAAATATTTCCATACATTTATATCTCAAATATAAATAAATAAGTGAGCAACCTAGTCATAGGCCAATAGGTAGGATAATATTAATCAGATATAGGATTCTAATCTCTCGTGTGAACTTATAAAAATGTGTATACACACATCCCTATGACACAAGACAAGGTATACTTGTCACCAACCCATCAGGGATGTGACCCACCACATAAATGTTTTAGAACATTGTCATATTGTAGAGTGTATCCAAATAACTCACTAACTATCTAAGGCTTGAATTCTCTCTTACATGATGGGAGAAAATTTTTTATATAGCATAAAAATGAAAAATCTAGTAATTCCATTTCAAAAAATGCTAATTCCTTTCCATTTAAATCCAAAACATGTTTTATTAAAAAACATTCCTTTTTCAAAAGATGAGACAATTGGGTTTCTATTAAATTATTATAAACCATTTAAATGAGTTTGAAATCCATTAAAAACTAATTTCTTCTTTTTTATCAATTAATTTCCACAATTAAATTCAGATATTTATTTGAAAATATTTCCATCAAATACATAATTTAAATTAACAAATTAAATCCTCCAATTTCCATAAACCCACCCCAATTCAATGGAATTTGGGGATTTCCAAACTTTCGTTCCAAACTATTTCAAAACCTCTAATTCAATTGAATTAGGTTTTCATCAAACAAATTGACATCAATATTTAAAAATGTAATTAAAACTAATAATTGAAATAAATCAAGTAATTCTATGGAAATAAATTTTTCAAATCGGGACAGAACCACCTACCTCTTTTCGGAAAAATAACACACGCAACAGCACCCGTCAATGAGAAAGAATGTGTATAAGACCTCAAATCTCATCATGGTAGAATTATCTAACACCACAAGACATGTATACCTCAATCCAAAAATGATCCAATCAAAACTAAAGAGGAGAGGAAGAGATGAACTAGAATAATTAGGGGGAACACTTACCTGGGAATCACACCACAAGTAGAATGAAGATCCCAAGTCATTTGGTTTGATTCGAAAGGAGTTGTGTCTCTAAAAAATGCCCCAAAACATATCTAGGTCGAGATCTATGAAGTTTGGAATGAAAAGGGCCAAGAAAAATAGCCAAAAATGTGAAATTTAACTGGTTGTGGGCCATGTAACGATGTGTAACCTGGGGTCACGACGTGTAGGCCATTCCAGATAAGTACATCGAAAACCTATCACCTCTGGCTACAAATTTCATATATATCCCTTAAATGGATTGTACATAAGGCACGGGACATGTAGCAACTCACGACATGACATCCTCATTCATAACCAGAAACAAGATCCATGTATAGTATATGTACTTCAGGTACACAGTGTGTACCGGTTCTACAGTGTGCAGTAAACCCAGAAAAATCACATAAAATAATTTTTAACTGAATGGGGGCTGTGAAAGAGTAGAAAAATACCTGTTCACGTTTACATAATGTTACATCCAATATCTCCTTATACATGTCTGGTATTTATGGTAAAAGTTTAATATTAGTAAACATTATAATTCAATCATAATCATTATTTAACTAATGGATATTTCCAACCATCATTATAGCCTCTATATCTACAATTATCTCCTCCTTAATCATTAGATATATTTATCGTTGATCACTAATTGGATAATGATTTTATTGATACCTCATTTTAATAATTATAGAGTCTTATATTTAAAATATCGAACTATTGGATCTTTTATTATCTTCATTATTAATAATATTCCATGATCCTTTTGACTCAAATCTTATCCTACCATGTTCACATTCTTAGCATTCAAATGTATTATTCATTTGTAATATTTAGTATATAGAAAAAAAATGCACAGTCTATCTTCAACTAATTTTTGGTTAATATATAAAATTTCAATATTTATTATTTTGATATATATCACACATATCCTTATAAATAAAATTAATTATATCCTTAATGAAAAAATTAATCTAGATAACTCCAAAGCATGATTTGGTTAATTTTTCTCCTGAAACATCACGTTTAATAAAGCATAGTTTTTTACCAAAATCATGAAAAGAAGGAAGTATCCTAATAATCACTTTTATAAATCACTATAGATTAAAACCATTATCCCTTTCATTATTTGTCAACACTATTTTGGTAACTAATTTTTTATATTGATTTAGAAATATTTTCACATTCTTCTATCTAAAGGATCTTTTCCCACTTCCAATCTTATATGTTGAGTGTATTATAAATCCATGATAAATTCTCCAAAAACTATCCATTATAACCATGGAAACACAAAAAAAGATGGATCTTAATCACAATGGCCAGTTTGGGAAAACATTTAGTAAGATCATTCATTGATGGACTGAGATATATAAAATATCTCGAGATTATATAACTAAAAAAGACTCTTTCTATTATAAAATTCACACTTGGTAAATTTTTCATAAAAATAATCAACTTTAGGGTTTTAATTAAACTTATCAGGTGACTGTCACAATCATTATTACATTTAGAATATAATATAATTTCATATAAAAATACTATTATAGAATGACCATTTTAGGCTCTAAAGAATCTATTTATTAAACTCATGAAAAAATAAGGGAATTAGAATGTCCAAACATCATCACAATAAATTCAGTATATAATATCCCAATGTTTATAAATGATATTGTTATCTAGAAATAAATGTGTTCTATAATATACAATATATTATTATACACATAAATAATGTGACGAAATTATTTAATCAATAAATATCATTACATTAATCAGTAATGAAATAAATTTAAACTCCAAACATTACATTTGGATAACAAATAAAAGATAAAATTAGATATTATAGATATCTCAATTCAACTATAGTAACTCACCCCTCCCTCTTTCAACTCCATATAGAAAAATAAATTATTTGTAAAACAAGAATTTTTTTATATTGTGGGAATATATAACCATGATAAAAATTGAGTAGTATATTGAATGAAAGAATGGAGTGGTATATATAAGAGGTAATATAATGATTTGGAATAGTAACATGAACGTTAGGATAGGTATCCTGACCATTGAAATAGAAATGTACCCAAAAATGATTAATTGTGATATGAATAACATTTCCCATGGTTAATTTCATTAAATATATATTTTATAATGCCAAAAAATAAATAACATTATTAAATCCTAAAAAAATGTTTTCTTAAAATACATTATTTTAATATATTTTGATAAAATTAATATCATTTTTGAAGTCATCATATTTCAATTTGCAATGCTCGGCATTTTGGTAATTTTCTAAAATCCTTAAATTTTCAGGTGAATTGTTAATATACAATTTTCACAAAATAGATGTTTCTTAAAATACATCATTCATGATGTCATAATGACATGATCCTTTCAGGAAATCGATTATTTATATTATAAATATAAATTCAAATATAATTCAATGAAATAAAATATACATTATTTCAAAACCTAAAAATCTATATCACAAACCTACATCCAAAAGTGATTTTGGATAATAACAATTTCTATTTTTCAAAATTAATTTCCAATAAGTTAATGAATTGTAGTTATAAAGAGGATTGAACTTCTTAAACCAATTATATTTATTTTACTTATTATTTACATTTAAAAAAAATAACTATTACATGTATTACCTTTGGAATATTATTTAATATTATATAATACTCTAAAAATACCCCTCTTCTTAGATATAAATAACCCCACTCATTTAATATGGAAATCCACTCCTATCTTCCATCACAAAGCCCATTCTCTTCTAGAATCCTTCCAATAGTTACCATGATCTTACAAAGAGACACTTTAGTTAAATCCAACTCTAAAACCCAATGTATTTATAATGTCCTTAAATAAAATATACACAAAGAAGATAGTAAGAGCCTATTAACTTTTCCAACATTAATTATTGTATCTATTGTTTTTAATAATTCCATTTAAAACCATATACTATAATATTAAATATGAAGTAACTCAAAATTATATTATTGATTTAACCTACACCCATTATCGAATTTATGAAAAATATAAATGTCATACTTCCCTTTCTATCACATTCGACAATGTCCTATCAAAGGACTGTTAACAACACACTCAAAAATTGAAATGAAAACACTTATAACAACCTAAAAAGATCAATAATATTTAAAAATTTAAATATTTAAATAAATAAATAATTTTATTATAATATTTTTATATAATCATACACTACTATAAATGTATTTGAATGAAAAAAGATAAATCAATTAAAATACTGAATTTTTTATGAATCTAATTATATCGAAACACTTAAATTTCATTAGAATAAATTAATAATTACAATAAAATGATTATAATTGAATAATAGTTTTATTAATTAATATAATACAAATATATATCAATGTGTTTATAAATATGTGTTTATTTTTCAGTAGTTGAAATTGCGATGAAATAAAGCAATAATTTGGATAACAAGCTTCTTGATCCCAACTCCCATTCATTGTGTTATTAAACATTCAAGAAAAATTTGGTATGAATATTCACATAATAATTTAAAATTTTCCACTCAATGTTTTCCATTTTCTTTCATAGATATACATATTTCTTCAATGTTTTATTAATCCAAATAGATTTTTTTTTCCAAACATAAATTTCTTTCCCAAAAAAACATCGACTCCACATGTGTTGATTATTATAAAAAAAAATGGTATTTTGAAATGTATGATCTTACATTTTATTTTTATATCCCCAATGTTTTTTCATGAATAAATTTATAACGAAATAATTATGAACCCAATTTCATTCCATGGGTTATTTCATTACTATGTTTGTTATACATTCTACATGGGAGTCATGATAATATAAATATTATGACGCGAAAGGTGGGACCAAAATTATATATTCATCCAATGAAAATCATAATGTGATATATATCAGGAAATAATTTGTATTATGTGTGAATGTGATGCTATATTTTTTTATGGAAGCTTTTAGGGTGTTGTAATTGCGGAAAATAGGTGCATCATCTGTATAAGTTAAAAAACATTCTTTCCTTAATTTCATCAAAAAAGGACGTAAAGGACCCTGATTGGAGATGACGAAATTATTCCTTTATAAAAATATCATAAAATTTCAAAAAGGGTGTAAATTACTTTAACACATATACTAGAAAATAGTAAAAATGTTTTGAAATAAATTTTTAAGAAACACATATGTGGATGATAAAGAGGTCCTAGTAGATACTCACGTATAAACAACCTCATATAATAAAGAGACTGTATAATAGACCCTTACCTTGTACTTTTACTTGATCAACGAAACATTAACCTAATTTATAATAGTTAAATTAGTGTTATTAAACTATAAAATAACCACATACATAAATATGTTATCATATGTGATCTTCCAATATTGCTTTGATCATAATATTTCAGTAGTATCATCGTTTCGGGTGTTAACAAATTAATTTTCCTTTATATAATTGGTTATGTAAGCTATGTTTGTTATGTATAGGATGTATTTGATTTATATAAAGAATTATATTAGGTTCTTAAACATTATTTTTAATCATAATATGATAATTAGTCTTGAATGGTTCTGATGGGGAAAGAGTTATATCACGTTCGTGGAGACAGTAATCCGTACGTACGCACAAGTGAAAATATTATTCTATTAACGGTGAAACAGTTGGTAATTAGATGGTACATAATATATACAGAATAATTAACATGTTACCTTTAATATTTACATTATGTATACTCATTATTATACCAATCCAAATATTTAGGTGTTTGAAAAACAAACTACACCACGACGTGGAGACGGTATGCCCTACGTACGCACGTATGGTGACTTTTCATTCATAAGATGGATAAAATAATGAATTTGGTTGTACAATATTTATAAAAACATAACAGTATGTATAATCTACTAGAGTTATTATTTTGGTATAGAATAAATAAATAAAGAGGAAGTGGAAGAAGAAAATAACTTTGAAAGAGGTGGTGAAATTATTAGCTCTTTTTTGGGTGTTTTATTTTGTGTTGATCAAAAGTGCTTCTTAAGATGGCTCAATGATTAATGTAAGGCCTCTAGGTTTAATTTAGGTTTGTTGGGAGGCTATTTGAGCAGGTGGTGACCGATCCAAATGGCTCTGGAGATGTAATTTTAAGAAAGGGGAAGTACCCTTTTATAAGAGAGGTGAGGGTCACTTTAGGAAAATTTTGAAATATTATTTTATTATACAATCATATTCGGTTTATAATGGCTCAAAAATGATTTATTTCAAGTATATGGTGGGTATGGGTCGAAAAAAATTCAACTAATAGGTTTTAGACAGGTTTAGGTCACCATATTAACCTTATCTTTAATATTTAATTCTTTGTTAAATAGATTAACTTTTACCATGTATTTTTCTATTATTATAATAATTGGTTAATAGAAATACAATAAAAAGCCAAGAGAACCACAAGTGTTTCATTAATAATATATAAAACCTTATCTATGTCTTTTTTCTAATCCTTAATTTTTAAGAATGTTATATCAATTAATAATATAGTATTTGTTTTAAAAAATCATTTATGTCAATTTTTAAACTATTAGGTATTTTGTTTTTTTTTTGAAATTCATTACAACATTATCACATTGAAAAAATTTTATTTATGAAACCCTAAAATTACATATTTACCTATAAAATTAGTATAATTTATCAAAAGACACAATTTTCATTTATTTTGATATTTATAATATCAAAATTTTTAATCATTCATTAGTAATGTAATTAATGTATCATCATTTTATCATAAATAAATTTTATTATGTAATGTCTAAAAATTATAAATAAAATACCATTATGTAGTAAATCCTTATATATTTTTAATGAATATTTATAGTAATATTTATCTTTTTAATTACTCTATATTAAAAATGATTTAGTTATTAAACTTTGAATTTAACACTTTTAACTCATCTTTAAATAAAATAATAATAAATGTCCTAATCTAATCCAAGTGGAGAAAAAGGATCATATTTTTTTCAAAGGTTTATTTTGGTTGAAATAAACTTATCTAATAGAATTAAGACATGTGTTAGGGTAATAATTATATTATTTTTACCTTTAATTACTCTATTTACTTTTAACCGTGTAAAATAAAAGTCCGAAATTACTATTCAAGAAAAAATTATTTCCATATTATTGAACATCATTTTACTTACTGATAACAACCATGTGTCTTATATTTTCTAAATTCAATTAATAATGTTGGTAAAATTACATTTTATGAAAATTTTCAAATATGCCTAGAAGGTGGGTAAAAGATGATAAAAAGCTCAATAAAATATTATATATCAAATCTTATTATAAAACAACTTCAATGAATTACATTGAAATAATATAATTATTATTTATCTATTTTGACATAAAATAAATTTAAATAAAATAAATAATTACTTAAATAAATTTTTTGTTTTAAATAATAACGTAGTTGTTTTCACCATTCAAAAAAAATTGAATGTTTTCAGAAGAATACCAAAAATTCAACCAAAGCTAATTTTGATATTCCGAATCCAAAAATGAAGAATAATTTGAAAAATAAAATTCCCAAAAGTGGGCATTACTATTCATAATGGCTAGTTTTATAGGTCGTGGTTTTCTAGAACTCAATGTTACATACAACTCAAGCTATTGTATTATTCAAAGGGAAATTTACCTTGGAAGCATAGGGCGTTACTTTACCCCCTCTTTCAAATAATTTCCCCCTAAAATTTCTAGAATACGACTACATAAAAAATTCAGGTGGTTCTTCATCATAAGTTCCTCTGGTTCCCATGTTTCCTATTTCATCTTATGATTTCTCCATAAAACATATACCAGATGAGTCTTCTGGTTTCTCAACACTTCTTCTCGTGTGTCAAGAATCTTGAAAAGATCTTCAAAATAAGACAGATCCGGTTCCAGTTCAATTTCCTCATATGTTTGTTCATTCATTGGTTCAGAAATGTATTTTCTCAATAGTGATACGTGGAACACATCATGATATTTGGAGAGACATGGAGACATTTCCAAATTATAAGCTACAACTCCAATTCCTTCTATAATATCAAAAGGTCTGATATACTTGGGACTTAATTTTCCCTTCTTACCGAATTGGATAACACACATCTAGGGAGATACCATAAAGGAAACATGATCACCTATATGAAATTCAAATATTTCCTTCTCTTATCGACATAGATCATTTTTCTCCATTGAGCTTCTTTGATGTGGGTTTGGATATACATCACCTTTTCCATTGTTTCCTCAAGAAGTTATGTACCTACAAGTTTTTTCCCAAACATCATACCAAAATGTTTGTGTGTGACATCTCTTTACATATAACACTTCATATGGTAACACTTGAATACTTGAATAAAAGCTATTGTTATATAAAAATTCTACCAGAGGGAAATAATGTTCCCACATACCTCTAAATTCATGTGAAAAAGATTTCAAAATGTCTTCTTAAGGTTTGGACAATCTGTTCTAATTGTACATCAGTTTGAGGGTGGTAGGTAGTGCTCAAATGAAGATCAAAATCCAAGGCATTCTGAATACTTTTCCAGAATCGTGATGTAAATGGGTACCATGATCAGAAACAATCGATAGGGACACTCCATGAAGTATTACATCTTCATTAATATATATTCTTTATAAACCTTCAAGTGGTAAAATATTATCTTATAGATTGAAAATGAGCTGACTTGATAAGATGATCAAGAATGACCCATATTGCATCGTTCCTTCTAGGAGTATTTGGTAGCCCCATGACAATTTTTATATTAATATCATCCCATTTACCTCAGGTATGGGAAGAGGCTACGTGACACTTCAAGGATGTTTTATTCCTACATTCTCTTGTTGACATACCATACATCCTGACACATAATCAGAAATCTCCCTCTTCATGTTGTCTTACCACAACTTTTCATTCAAATATCTGTACATCTTACTGCTACCAAAGTATATGGAGAAATTGGCAGTATGATCATCATCCAAAAATTCCCTTTTTAGATCATGTATATTGGGAACAAAAAGACTCTTCCCAAATATCAAAATTCCATTTTCATATACGAAGTCACTCCATCTCCCATCATTCACAGCATTAATTTTCTTTTGAAACTCCTCATCATCAGTCTAAGAGCTATTTATGCATTCTAAAAAGATTGTTTGGAACCCATTTTAAAAAGTATTGATGTTTCACCTACCATGGTTATTCCTATATCCATAGTAACTAGATCCATGAAAATAGGATATCTTTCACCTTTTATCTTGTTCAAAACTCCATGATCCTTTCTGATCAATGAATCTTCCCCCTTATTTGCCTTCCCTGGGTGGTAGTGTATAGTGAAATCATAATATTTGAGTAGTTCGATCCATCTTATTTGCATCTTGTTGTGTTCTATTTGAGAGAAAATATACTTTAAACTCTTTTGATAAGTATAAATCTTTCAATTTTCACCATATAGATAGCGTGTCTATAACTTCATAGAAAATATTACAACTTCTAACTCAAGATCATGAGTGGGATTGTTTTTATCATGAGTAATTAGATGACCTGATGCATAGGCTATTACTCTATAATTATACATAAATACACAACCAAGTCATTTTTTGAATCATCACTATAAATAACAAAACCATCATTCCCTGATGGTAGAGAAAATATTGAGGCATTGACTAATATTCTCTTCAGTTCTAAAAAACATTCTTTACCCTCTTTTGTCCAAACAAATTTAACCTCTTTACATGTGATCCTGGTTAATGGGTTAGCCAATTGGGAAAAATTCTGGAAGAAACATAGATAATAACCCACGAAACCAACAAAACGGTGTACCTCAGTTATACTTGTCTTTTTTGTCCATTCTTGGATTGCCTTGGTCTTTGAAGGATCAATGGAGATTCCATACTTAGAGAAAATATGGACAAGAAATGAAATCCCCTGATGCCAAAATTCAAACCTGCCAAACATCCCATATAATTCATTTCTTCTAAGAGTATTTAGAATAGTGCGCAAGTGATTTTCATGGTCTTCATATCTTTTAGAGTATATTATAATATAATCAATAAATAAAACTATAATTTCATCAATATTTTCCTTGAAAACTTTGTTCATTGGATCCATGACGACATAGGATGCATCATTCTGTCCAAAAGTCATTACATTAAACTCGTAATGTCCATACCTGGTATAAAATGTTGTCCTCAGAATATCTTCCTTCTTCTCACAAAACCGATGATATCTAGATCTAAGGTCAATCATTGAAAATTATTAAGCTCCAAGAAGTTGATCAAATAAATCTTCAATGTGAGGTAGGGGATACTTGTTCATTATTGTTATAGCATTGATTGCACTCTATTTAATGCTCAAACTCATGGATCATTCTTTCATATTTAAAAATAACAGGGGCTCTAAATAGAGATACACGTGGGAGAATAAAACCCATTATACTCAATTTCTCTAGTTCTTTCATTAGTTACACTAATTCCATAATGGCCATTCTATAAGGGTTATTCGATAAGGGCCTTGAACTAGGAATTAAATCAATGTAAAACTCAATTTTTCATTCTGGAGGATGTCCAGGTAAATCCTCTTGAAAAACATCAACATATTCTTTCAGAATTTGTACATCCTCTATCTGCACATTCTATTCCTCACCAATAGTTATTTCATTATCTTCCTCCCCAAAATTGAATTTTTTTGTGCTAATAGGGGTGGATCTAGATAAGAATCATGTGGTGACATTTTATCTCTAATGATAATGCACTCCTTATCATCATCAAAAATTTTAATCTCCGTCTTCAATCAATATATTTTCACATCATAGTCCGAAATCAAATCCATATCGAGGATTATATCAAATTAAATCATGGGTATAATGATAGTATCAACAGATAAAGAACATTAATTTTCCTTAATGGGAACTGATTCACAAAACATTGTTGAAATGATACTTTTCTGAGGTGTTTTGACTGACAAGTCGTTTGTTAAATCAAATTGGAAATATAAAAATTTCTCTAAAAACTAGGAAGATGTGGAACAATGTGAGGATCCAGAATCAAATAAATCATTTGATAAATTTGAGAAAACCATTAAATTACCTTCTGCTTTTTCTTTCTAAGAATCAATGTCAGCAGTAATGATCACATAAGCATGGCCTTTCTCCCATGGCCTTTTTTGAGGTATTTTTCCTTGGATCTTACGAAATTAATTTTCATAATGGCCCATTTCTCTATAATTGTATAATTCAACACTGAGAGCCTTTTTCTTTCCCTTAAAATCACGATCTTGGTGGCCTTTTTCACCACACTTGTAACAGACTCACATTCCCTTATGGAAATTGTCGTCGTGTTTCTTCTCACATTTACCGCAGGGTGGAAATTCAACTTTTCCCTTATTCCCCTAATTTTAATTTCTAGAGTGTTCAGAAAATATCTTTCTCTTTTTCTTTTCTTTAAAGTCGTAAGATTTAGGGAATTCATTTTCTGTCTTTATATCACATGAGACAATATATTTGTATAATGAGAAGGATTGTGAGACTAATACTCTATGAATAAATGGTTTTAATCCATAAATGAATTGATATATCTTACTCCTTGGGTTAGGTATATAATCAGTTGTATGCCTTGCTACCCATGTAAAGTCATCCTCATACTTTGCGACATTCTCATCCTCCTTTTGCCTCAGAATCCAAAATTGTCTTTCCATATCTTCTCAGTGGTCCTTGGGAAAGTATTTTTCAAAGAAAATCTCTTTAAACTCATTCCATTCCATATTTGAAACATCTTTATCAACCTTTTTGTTTTGAAATATTGACCACCATTGATATGAATCTCTTGTGGGTAGATAACCTACCATGACATCTTTTTCCATTTCACAACACCGCAAGGCAAGAAATATTTTCTCTATGGAACTTATCCTTTGCTCAGTTAAAAATGGATATGTACACCCATTGAATATTGGGGATTGTTTCCACGGGAAACAGTTTAACATTGATAATCCACGTTGTGGATTAGGGTGCTCCATATAGGTAAGGTCATTATTAATAACCTGAGTGATTTGTCCCAATATAGTGATAAGCTAATCAGCACCACTTGCATCCCTAGCTCTGTTATAATTATCTTGAGTATAAGGGAAATACCAACATGGATTATGTAAATGGATATGGTTTCCATTCCTTCCACTAGGCACCATTTCTAAACGATGTCATACACTAGATTAGATTATGAATCACAATACATAATTCCAAACTTGTAAAAAACATAACATAAATAGAACAGTTTATGGATGTAATCCATAGACATAAAAATGTCTTCTTTTAGGAGGTATATACTCATAAATCCTTTATAATGGGTTTTAATGAAAATGTAAATTATCCTATGAATATCCCCTAGGAGTGTCGTAACCAAGAGTGCAGAAAAGCCCGTTGTCGTGGACCAAGATACCCCGAGTGAAGCCAAAAACTCCTTGTCGGAGTTTTCACTCCTAGGTACATCTGTGCGAAAGAAAACTCTACCTGCGCATATCCAAACATTGATGTATTTCATGTAAAATAAAAAAATTATCAACATTACAAAAATTATAGGAAGTTATTCTATATTAATCCTCAAAGTTTATCTTAAGGTATTGTTCTCTAATCAGAGTTTTTCTAAATCTTGCGTCCAAGGTTTGTAATACACTTTTCTGATACCAACTCTAACACCCTGAACCGAGTTTTCCAGAGCCGGTGCATTATTACAATATATTGACATGATAACAAGTGTTCAAATCCCAAAAGACCGATCGGTTAAGTATCCTTTGATGCACAATATATATAAATAAGTTTTACATTACATTATAAAATAGAAAACAACAACAACATTGTCTCCTTTGAACACTTTAATATTCTTTAAACTAACCCAACAAGTCAGTCATAATATACTACTTCACATACTTGGAAAAATAAAACATAGAAAGTGATGTGCTCAGTTTATTAGTAAGGATAACAATATAGCAGAAACTTTCATATTTAATAATAAAAATTTAAGGAAATGTATGAGAATAAAACACATGCCATCTAAACATAAAAAATAGAATAATATTGCAAGGATATATCAAATAATGCCACTTACTTTTTCACATGGTTATTCTACTAGTCAAATAATCATATGTGATATCAATATCCAATTTCAAAACGATAAAATTCAAAATGTCAGACTACATTACCACATAGATAAGGCATCAGACCAAAAATAAAATATGATTTTTCTAATCCCTTGTGCCAAGACTAAAATATGATTTTGTTAAGGACTCGTTTCAAGACACTAGTTTGTATCATGAGACCTACCGATGAATCAATTGTCTTTAGAGGGCTCCACCCATCACTTACTAAGTCCAATGCATTCATTATATGAAAATGTTGAAACGTAACATTAATGTTTATATTAAAACTAGCATATGAGATGTCAATACATTAACCATAAACCATGAATGGTATAAAAAAATCACATCGTTAGAAAAACATACCAAAAAACCTTTAATACAATATAGATGATTATATCATAATTAATCAACTTCAAACAAGTGTAAAATCCAACAAATTATGTTTACATTGATGAAATCATAACTATTTGAGAGAAATATACCTTTTTATTTTGAAATCCATTAAAAGTCCATTAATTTTAAAATATAACATTTATTTTGAAAATATTTTTATAATCTTGTAAGGGAAGCTTTGAAGGTTTTACAATAGCTGAAAATATCCACAACTGCGGTATATGTTTAAAAAAAATTCTTTCTTTAATTTTGTCAAAAAGGTCGTAAAATAAATTATTTGGAAAATGACGGAAAAATTCCATTATAAACATCTCATAAATATGCAAAAAAGTGTATAAATGACATTAACCCATAGTCTTGTATATTGTAAAAATGTTTTCAAATATATTATTAAGAAACACAGATGTGGATGATAAAGAGGTTCTAGTAGATACTCACGTATAAATAACCTCGGATAATAAAGAGATTGTAGAATGACCACTTACCATGTACTTATACATTATAGAGGGTTTGTTAAACTCATATACAATTGAAAATTCAATGTTATTTAATTATACAAGAACCACATACATAAATATGTTTTCATATATGATCTTCTAATTTTGTTTGGTTAATAATATCTCAGTAGTATCATCGTTTCGGGTGTAAAATGATTTGTTTTCCTTTATATAATTGGTTACGTAAGCCATTTTTGTTACGGATTGGATGTATTTGATTCATATCCAAAATGATATTATGCTCATAAAAATTATTTTTAATCATAAAATGACAATTATTCTTGAATGGTTATGATGGGGAATGAATTCCATCGCGTTCGTGGAGACGGTAATCCGTATGTACCCATGGGAGACAATATTATTATATTGATGGTGAAATAATAGGTAATTGGATGGTATATAATATATAAATAATCAATAACATGTTACATTTATTATTCACATATGTTATACTAATTATTATACCCATCCAAATATTCAAGCATTTGAATAACAAAGTACACCATGACGTGGAGACGGTAAGCCCTACGTATGAATGTATAGTGACTTGTCATTCATAAGATGGATAGAATAATGAAAATGGTTGTACCATATTTATAATAAAATAATAGTATGTATTAGATACTGGATTTATTATTTTGGTATGGAAACAACAATGAAAAATGATGTGGGAGAATAAAAGAACTTTGGAAGAGGTAGTGAAATTATTATCTCCTCTTCATGTGTTTCATTTTGAGTAGATCAAAAGGGCTCCATTAGTTGGATTTATGATCAATTTAAGGCCTATAGGTTGAATTGAGGGTATTTAAGAGGATATTTGAGTTGGGGTTGGCCGAGCCAAATGGCTTTGGAGGTGTGATTTTGAGAGAATGGGATGTTCACTTTTATAAGAGAGGTGTGAGTTACTTTCAAATTTTTTTGAAATATTATGTAAGTATAAAATAATATTCAGTTTATAATGGATGAAAATGATTTATTTATAGGATAAGGTTGGGATTGGTAAAAACCCTTCAACCATTTGGTTTTAGACAGGTTCAGTTCACCATATTAACCATTTCATTTACATTTAACTATAAGTTAAAATGTTTAAAATTTACCATGTAATTTGGTATTATTATAATAAATGGTTAATAAACATACTATAAAATTCCAAGAGAACCCTAAGTGGTTAGTTATTAATATATATAACTTTATAAAATTCCTTTGGATGATCCTTTTATTTTTAGTAATATTATATCAATTAATAATATAGCATTTTTTTCAAAACACATTTTTGTCAATTTTGAAACTATTTGGTATTTTGTTTTGGTGAAATTCATAAAAACATTATCACTTCAAACAAAATTTATTGAAAAAACCATAAAATATCATATTAACGTATAAAATTAGTGAAATTCATCAGAAGACTCAATCTACATTTATTTGGATATTTATAATATCAATTATTTTAATCTTTCATTAATATGGTAATTAACGAATCATCATTGTTTCATAAAAAAAATTTACTATTTATTTTCTAAAAATTATAAATAAAATTAAATTATGTATGAAATCGTCTGATCTTCCTAATTAATATTTATAATTGAATTTATCTTATGCATAACCCTATATTAATTTTTTTTTGTTATTAAAAATTTCATTTAACACTTTTAACTCTTCTTTAAATAAAATAATAATAAATGTCCAAATATAATTTAAGTGGACCAAAAGGATCATATTTTATTCCTAAAATTTATTTTGGTCGAAATACACTTATCCAATAGAATTAGGACATGTGTTAGGTTAGTAATAATATCATTTTTACATTTAATTTCACTATTTACTTATAGCCATGGTAAATAATAGTTAATATTTACTATTCATAGGAAAAATAATTTTCATCTTATTGAACCACATTTTACTTATTGATATCAACCATGTCTCTTGAATTTTTGAAACTCAATTCACATATGTGGTAAAATTACGTTTTACAGAAATTTACAAATGCTTCTAGAAGGTGGGTAAAAGAAGATAAAAAGTTAAATAAAATTATATATATATAATCTTATTATAAAATGACTCCAATTAATTACATTGGTATAATACAAGTATTACGTATCTATTTTTACGCAAAATAAATTTAATTAAATTAATTAATTATATAAATAAAAAGCCAGTTTTAAACAAGAACGTAGTATTTTTTACTGTTCGTCCAAAATTGAATGTTTTCAGAAAAATACTTATAATTCACCCAAAACTAATTTTGATATTCCGAATCCAAAAACGAAATCTATTTTGAATGAAATTTATAAAACTTAAAAAATTGTGTATTACTATTCATAACATCTTATTTGATTGGTCATGGTGTTCTAGAATTCGATGTTGCATACAACACAAGCTATTGTATTTTTCAAAGGGAAAGGTACCGTTGAAGCAGGGGTGTTATAGTTTACCTTACATATTCATCCTCCAAAAATACATTGTGTGGTTTTATGTATAAATAATAATTTTTTTCAAAAAAAATTGTGATTTATTATGTGTAAGTGATGCATAATCCTAATTTTCCCAATATAATAATCATTTTTATCAGATATGTGTATCTCAATTAATTTTTTTTCATGAAAATTATGTGATGGTTATATATGAATAAGTAGGATATTCATACATAATATCCACACTTCTTAAAAAGTTATTATTATGCATTTAATTACAATTGTACCACAAATTAATGTATAGGAAATGGAGAAAAATATTGGAAAATATTTATATCATCATAATTGATCAAATAATCATCATTATAGAGATGAGGATAAATATTCTTGATCTTATCGTTGTATAATGCATGTTATGTATTGTGTAGTCACATTAATAATTATAAGATCATAATAAAAATAATAATTTCCACAAATTGTGAGAAAAATTTATGAATGAATGACTTGTCATCACTCTCGTTACATTTTACATTAACACCTTTAAATTAATTAGATAAAATTATTATGAATTCTTAGAAATAGTTGTAGCACCATTAATTTTTTCTATTGAAAACCCAACTTCATGATTTAGTAAAAAGATCATAAAATATTCAGGAAAGTTATAAATTATATCTCATATGTTTTATATGGTGTTGATATCGAGTTTCTCCCAAAAAAAATAAGGAAAATACTTCTTTTTAAATGGAATCAAGTATCCAATAATTGTTTTAATTTATGTTTGATATTTATACATATTATCTTACCAATAAACATTGATACATTATTTTTATGTATCGGACATGAATTACAATCATCAAAAATGTATTCGGGATATATTTAATTTTATACAATCAATGAATATGATAATATAAAATTCAACTAAATATAGAATATGATATATATACGAATCATAGTACTAAAAAATTCAATCAGACAATAATCATATTATTGAGATATTATCATAATTATATAGTCCATTTTCCATGATAGGTCAACATTTAATCATTGAGTTTGTGTTTTGAGATCCCTAGAAAATACAGTAGATATATTAGAGCTAGTATATCTAGAATCCAATAAGACATTGTAAGTATTATATGGGATGGAAAATTTATCTTTAAAAGAATCATTATCATTAACTACAAAAAAAAAGGTACCATATAACATTTTACGTTGTTTAGAGGATTAATATTTTATTGATGATAATTTAAAAAATTATGTTCATATTTCAGTACTCATTTGAATAATGTCCATACAACGTGAATTTGAAACTCTAGAGTGCTAGTGGTGATTTATATTGTTCTCTCTCTCTATTATTATATTAAATTTTCTTTCGAGAACATAAGAATCCAATTTATAGGTGACATTACTTTTCAATCATAAAATATTCACTAGAACCCTTAAATAAAAATTCATCTCCTTTTCATACCAAATATTTATTATAATTAGAATCTCAACATATTAGCATCATGGTTATTATTATTATTATATTTTTTCATATATTTCCATATATGTTTATTTCTATTCATAACTATTCGATTGATGGGAATCCATAATCTCTATTTTTACCTTAATTGTATATCTAATGACATCGATATAGTTTTTTCATGTATATTTTGAAAAAGACCTTCCTAGAATTTGCTTCCTACCATTTATGAATCAGTCAATAATACTTTTAGGTTGGATGAAAATACCTTAACTATAAGTCATAAGTCATATAATATTTTCATCATTAGTACTAATAAATTTACCATCCCTCTTAAATTCATCATTTAATTCCTTATCCATTATCAAATTAAAAATATGAGGAAATTAATTATTGATAAATAAACTCAAAGGATCATCCCACTACATGGATTCAATGTATTCTGATTTCTGCATGTTCATGATAAGTGTGTTCCATTGATATATTTACCCATAAAAATCATAAACATTGAAAATAATTTTATCATCTTCCAAACACTAAAGAAAAAAAAAATCTTTCAACTGTACTGATATGTTTCCCAGAGTCTAATGGATCAATATACCATCTATACGAAGGTGGATATAGGATCATAATAAACGTAATGTAATTTTGTTCCCTCCTTTGGTCCATCAGAAGAAAAAAATTATTCCAAACATTATAAAGTTCCAAAATCAGATAATCGATATTTCTCATTACATTTATAACAGAATTTAGTTTTTGAGGGGGAAAATCATCGCATTTTCTACCACATTTATCATTAAAGAATTTAATCAGGTTGAATCCATTGACAATAAATAAAAAATTAATGATACAAAAAAATATACATTCTAGAAAACCGTATTATCATTAAAAATGATTTATAGGTTATTTAAATTGTCAAACCTTTTTTTAACAATGACAAATTATGTTTAACATTGGATATTAATGGACATAATTTATTAAAATACATCATTGTTTTTAATAATTAAAAAAACATGTTAAAACAAAAAAATCCCCCAAGAGTGTCAAAATAGGTGTATAAGTATTTCATACACACTATACACTTGAATGATGGATGAGATATACCCAACCAACTCTTTTAGGGGTTATTATTTTATGTGAATTTATTCCAAAATCATGTCTAGTTTTATTTACTAGGAATAGTTTTTATATGAAAATAACAATATATTTTTAATATAAGATACGATGTTCTCTAGTATGTATTATTATCCATAGGGTTATCCCAAAATTTCTATCATCCTAGCTTACAATGGAAAATAATACATTAAATAATTTCAAATACAAGGACCTATATTTTTCATTTATAAATATTATATATCATTAGATAAATACTCAGTGCATAACATTATTTCCAATGATAGAATCATATATGATATGTGTATTTTTAAACATAAATACATAAAAACATCAAAATATGATATTTTAATCATATACCACTACGATCTTTATAACCAAAACCCATATATAAAATATTATATATAAGACCATTATTCATAAACATCGAAAATGATACATAATAATGGATGACATAATTATCTCAATAAGGGTAATCATGGAATATATCAATGATATCCTAAAGAAATCATAACAATTTATATTTTGAGGCTTGATATCAATATTTAAAATCCATCACCAACAGAAAATAGATCTTAATATTGAGTATTGGAATAAAGAAAAAAATATCAAAAGAAATAATTCATAAATTATTAAATGATCATGATACATTAGAGTATAATATTTTCATAATACAAAAGATTATGGCATTAGATAAGCACATAAATGTAATGTCTCTTTTAAAGGTTCAATTCATTGACTATAATAGTGGATTTGGTTTAATACCCATTCAATGTTATACATTCTCAATGACTACTCCAAAACTATATTAGTGGATCAAATCCCATACTAAAATGGGATCAGTAACCCATAAAGTACCTTCTCTACCATTTGGTATCCTTCTTAATCCTATGCAATTGATTGATTAATAACTATATAAAAACCCATCACATAATGGATATCAGACATATATTTTTCAAAAGATAAAAAAATATTCATCATAGAATAATTTATTGAAGGTAAATGTTTTTCTTAATCCTTCCATCATTTAATCATTTACTAACCCATGATAAATAAATAGGTTTAAAAAGGGATTCATCATAACCTAACAATCCCAAAGAAAAAATAATGGATTTATAGAATCATACATAAATATTAATCAACATAAGATATAAAATGAAATTATTTGGATAACTTAATTAGATCATATCTCTTTTAAATTATAAGTAACATCATATTATTTTTTCATAGATGGTAAATTCCATTAATATATCACATAAAAATATCTTGATGAATGTACAAATGCTTAATTAAAATAAAATATTTGCAATAAATAAATTATAAAATATTCTGGGAAATGGTATTTGTAAAATAATAATTTAGAACTTTAAAATTTATATTTAATTCATTGATTGGTTTTTTTAGTGGGATATTCTATTCATACCTTGTATGATCAAAATGTTCGATTCATATTTTTTTGGTAAAAAGTAAATAAGTGCCACCTTTTCTAAAAGAATAAAAATCTCCTAGAAATAATTTTTATTAGAATTAAATCTTGGGAGAAAATATAATAAAAAATTATAGGGTAACAGTAATATATTCTTGACATAATGTTTATAAAAAACAATAATTAAGAATGTTTTTTAAATTACATGATGAAAAAAGATAGATTTTCATAAAATAATTCATTCAAACTATTGGGTTATTAATTGTTGGAAAATTATTGGAAAATATGTTATATATATATGTTACAATAGGATGATAAAATTCATTGGTGTCTTGTGATATAGGTTATAAAATTCCAACATTATTAACCTGATCATGCCCAATCCTTGAAAAATATGATATTCTAATATATATCTATTTCATCATGTTAAAATTCATATGAAATTACTGTTAACCTCATTTATAATAAGTTTATATTTAATATAATTCAACAGAGTTTTCATTTGAATATATTATTATATTATAATATACACTTATCAAATTTTAACACCCATTTATTAATAATTCTTTATCAAAATCACTACTTCTGTGGTTTAAGAATTTAATTTTTCTGTATAATTTTTTATTTGTAGTTTTCTTCCACTCAAATAAATCCTAGTAATATAGTATAATACATTTTATTCATGATATAATTATAATATATATTCATTATATATTTAGATTCATCCATAAAATTAAAATATAGAAAATTTATTTTCACCTTTCATGGAAATGGTATGTCGTACATATGCATGAACAATATTTTCACATTTTGATGAATGGATTGAAAGAAAAAATAATAATAATTCACGTAAAAATCATTATCATATCATGTATATAATACATATTCCTTAAATATATCCCCATTACAATATATTTGACAAAAAAATTTAAAAACCAATCACATAACATCATGGAGGTGGTAGTCTAGATGTACCCATTAGCAATATTATTGTTTTCTAATGATTTAGAAGGATATAATTTAGATATTATATTATAAATACTTAATTATAATTACATGATAACTACCATATATAAAAATTAATCCAATGAAAATATTCATCGACAAACTGTGGCAATGTAAAATGAATTCTACCGCTATGTGGAGGTAGTAATCCATAAACACCTGACTGATAATTTCACATCAAATTTTATTTAATATAGGGTAGATAATGATGATTCATTAATCATAATATTTTTGGTAAATTATAGATATGTAATTTATTAATTTATAATAATCAATAGATATATTGAAGAGGTATAAGATTATATAAATTGGATTATGCAAGGTATGGGAATTACCTAATATTTGGTAGAAATACATTAGATCCCATATTAACAACCATTGGAATGGTAAATTAAGAAATAATTAACAAATAAATCTTGGATAAGAAATATGATATGATTATTAAGAGGGTTTTTTTGGATCATAATTTTTCAAATTATAGTACTGGGTAGAAAGGAGGGGTATCCTTTTATAAAATTGGGAGATGCCACACTTTTAATTTACCAATATATTAAAATATATTGTTGTCATTATCAATAAAAATGATTCACAGTAGATATATAATATAAGGTTGGAACATATGTGGTCAATATATGGCCACATAAAATAAAATCATTAATTTTAAATTAAAAATTTATTATATATCTGTTTAACCATCACATTAAACATGTTTCAATCTTAACCGCTATGATAATGTTTCATATTTTAAGAAGAAATTATTATCAAAAATGAAAGTTACCATATTTAAAAAATTTTAAATAATTTTATAAAAAAGGATATTAATTTATTAATTTAAATTCACATTAATTATAAAAATTAATTGATATTGAATCAGAAACAAGTGATGAAAATTTGTGTTGTAGAAAAAATGTTATTAATGAATAAAATGATTCTATACTAAAATCGACTGTAAAATTAATTTTAATGACTATTATTATATTATGAATTATATAAATTAATATATGTTATTTTGAAAAATATTTTGAAACATATATGAACATAATAAATAAATTAATCAAATAAACACTTTTCAAAATTATTCTATATTTTCAATATTCATTGAAAAAAAATCTATTCAAAAACAATTAAAATTTTACATTGTGTTTTTTTACATGATTCATTTAAAATATAATTTTTTTCTAATAAATTATCTAAAATTGGATGAAATTAATTATGTTATTTTATCACAAATATAAATCAAAACATTTTTATGTGATTTTTTTAATAGAATATTAACATTATTAAAACTTGAGTGAATATATATCAAAATATAATCATTATATAAAACCCTTATTCATGTAAACATTTTAAATTTGATTATTTCTATTTATTAAACAAATATATGTTTGATATTATAATAGTAGATCGTATTACTTTCCATTCAAAAATAGGGTTTCTTGTATCACATAATGTACATTAAATTTATTTTAGGGGAAATATATAGTTATATATTATGATATTACAGTGGCTGGGTGTGATTGATATGTTTATGGACACCCTACGACAACCATAAAATATCTCCTATAATCCATTTCTACTTATGTATAAAATGTTTCACATGATACCTTATAGAATCTCCACTCATGAATAATTCGTGAAAATATTTATTGGGAAAATATAAAAAGATATAATAGCCTTGATGTTACTTTTTTTATTTTGAGGATATGGATGAAATGAGAATAGTTGTTTGGAACATGGTTATGTTAGTACCAGTGGACTTCGTCATCTAATTTGTGGCTAACCTCTAGGAAAACTGAGATGTTATTGTAGTTACAGTTTTGTGGGAGTTTTATGAAATAACATTACTTGAGTTGGAACCTAGGATAACGTGTCACACACTCATATATATATATATTGATTGTTTTATAATATTTTTTAAATTAAATTACACGGTCTTTTTCATCTGTCGAGTGACATATCAGAATTGTCTAATTTTAGAATATATCTATTATAGAAATTGTTAGTCGATCTTGAACTTTCTTATGATTTAATATAAACTACTATTAGTAACATCTATGTATGATGTAACCATTTTTATCCATGGGTAACACTATGAGGAAGGTTGATTATTATTATTATTTTCCTCCTAGGATATGTTTTCTGTTAAAATTTCCCTTGTGTGTTTTTGAATTCTTTATGTTGTTATCTTATGTACATTAGTTCAGATGTTATATGAAGAAGTTTGTCATTTATGACAATGATAGATGATTTTTTCCTTTTGGGGACTACTAGATAATTAGGTGTGAATAATCCAATAAGTATGAACATCTTAATTAAACCAATATATATAAAATGGAATTATCACATTCCAGGTTTAGTGGTTGTGTAAAATGAATCTCTTTTTCCCTGATACTTATTTTTAGTTTCTATAGTAGGAAAATGTGATTCCAGGATTATAGTAGATTATGCTCAAGAGTCATATCAATAACACAAACCAACATAACACATTATTGGTGGCCATCATGACGTTGAGTAATAGATTAAAATCATTAATAGAGTTATTTAAATAGTAGACACTTGAATGAAACATCATGTGAATATACTAGAAACGCCATCAGAGGATAACCCCATGACCATTTATTAAATAAAAACAACAGGACAGTGATCAAGTACCACAAGCGAGAAGAGAAAATTACATATCAAAGAAACCATACCCGCCATCACCTCCCTGATAAAAAGCCTCCTCCGCAGTAGCAGATTCCCATTCTGAACTCTCATAATTTTTGAGAACCTTCACATACTTCCTTCGCAGATTCAATCGTTCCAAGGATAGTAACTCCATGTACCCAATTGATGACATGGTGTTCATCGATTTTGGTAATATGGAATAGTCCTTTTCATCCTTTGTCGTTCTTGAGTATTTTCACTTTCCTAATTTTCAATCATCTTCAACCCCCCATCCTGAACAATCTCACTATAAAAAGGCCTGGACACACCTCCATTATTCTCCTTGACACTATCCGATTAATCCCCCCATTTTCTAGAAATATAATCATCATGGAGTCCATATTACCTTCCTTTCCCCTCCCCAAATTGACAATTTGGATCAATCAATGCCATACACATAGGCTGCTCCACTGCTTCATGGCCGTCCAAGGTCCCTGCCTACACACTTAAACCTTCATCCAGTTGAGAATCCTCCTTCAAATTCTCTTTTTACAATCCTTGGAGAGCCTTAATAAAAAAATTCGGCTTCAGGTGTTCATCCCTCTCTTGGCCTGCACATGACCCATTGCACAAACCATCAACCGCTACATCATTTTCCTGAGAATCAATCTGCAAAATGTCTTCTTCTCCCTCATGCTCTAGCCTTTGGAACCAATTTCCTGTGGATACTGTGAATAGAACACCAACATCCTTATTAGTATGTCCATCTGAAACCTCCACAACAGGACTAACATCAAAATTCTCAGTTACATCATGTAGCCTTCTATCCATAGTTAAACCCAAAGTAGGCCCCTACTTCTTAGTCTAATCAGCATCCTTATAAGTTTCTCCATGCTTCTCTTCACCCTTACCGCCACTACTTCACCCTTTCTACTCATTGGCCATAGCAACATTACCCCCAAGCAGAACACTCACCTTCTGGCTACCGCAATGAGGAGCCCCTGGCTCCTGCTGACTCTTCCCCGCAACTATAGGTCCACATGAAGAGAAACCACAGGTAGAAGAAGCATTCTATATAGAAGAGCCCGAAACACCGTCCCCCCGACTCAAATCCTATCAAAGTCTGTTTATCACTTGAGAAACCAAGGGATTAGCTGGATCCCATAACAGATTATCCAGAACTGAAGCACCCCGGGGACCCAGGTCAAGTGCATTACCGAGTCCAAGATCCAGAGAAGGTATCCTACCCCTATCAGAAGCTTTTCCAATGTTCTTTCCCCATAGATGAAGACCTCTTGCTCATGGTTCCACTCCGACACCTGTAATCTATGTTCCCCAATCCACTGCAGACTGAGCAGTAATCTGTCCATGTTTCATAGACCACAGCCCGCTTCGACTTAAATTCCTCACCCACCAAAATCCAGACCCATTCCATCGGAGGTTTCGATACATCCACCACAACACATAGCCAGGGGTTGATGGGATGACTCACAGAGGAAGTACGGGCATTAGAACACAGGAAACACCCTACCAGTTTCCCAAGCATACGTATAATCACTGGATTTTGAAAAGGTAAAGGAAGATGAGGAAGACTTACCCAAATAGGAATAGAGGTTGGATCACGGTTCATACTGAAATCAATCATCTACCTAAGGAGGATAAACCTGCAACCATTACAATGCTTGGGTTCACAAGAACACACATATATTATGTCATCCTCTGAGGAAAATCAAATCATGAAGTGGATACTATCCAGAAGGCCAACGATTGCACGATCATTCAGATCCCATTTTCTAAACACAGACCTATCAAACTCATCAACTGATGGTCTTCGAGAGATGAATCGAGCCACCAGAGTCATACCAAAATGACTCGTTGCATCAGAGAACTCCGAAATTAAGAGAGGAAGCTGACAGTTACCGAGATGATGATCCGGGACCTTCAGGCTTAACACAATCATGGGGAACTCTGGGAGGAAATTAGGATTGGAGAAGGGAAAAATGGAGTTCGTGGCTTCAGAGGCAGCAAGATCAGATCATCCACCCCCTTACCACTACCAGGAAGGGGGGGAAAGCTTCATCATGCATGGGCTAGGGTTCCCTCACCAAGATTCTTCTGGATCCACAAATCATATAAAAATATCACTACTTATATCAAGTGAATATAGTATACCCCATTCCTCAAAGGCCTACTAGGTGGTGATGAGGTGTCTTGAACTAGGAAGTGAGATGTTACTATTTAAAATGTAAGACCATTAGAGATTTTTTCATTGAATTTTTCATTCTGACTATACTGAATATAGACCATGCTAAGAATTAATTATCATTCAGTAAGGATCCATGAATATATAAATATAATACTCACATTTCACAACCATTCTTAGTTTTTCTCCTCCATTAGATAGAAACTATGTACAATATGTAAGGATGATTGAGACAAATTTTTTTCCATGATATGAGATGTTAATTAATTTAATTTCACCAAAGGTATCATTTATAGTTCCTCTATATGGGACTGAATAATTAAGAGGGTTTGGAAGATGGTCCAAACCAAATTATTATTATTTTCTATCATTTTGTAATCTTTTAGGTGGACATGTAGTGGAAACCATTTGTTCCCCTATTAATAATAGGCAAATGATGACCAAGTAACTCTAATATTATAGTGTAATAATGGTTGATATGTATTATATGGTATATATATATATTTATAGATTTTTATCAATGCTTCAATAGTGGAAAGGTTGTTAATTAGTGTACTTTTGTCACTAATCCATAATGAATGTTTCTGTAATATGGAAAGAGGAGGAACCTATAGCTATTATTAGCAATTGTATCATGGAATGAATATTTAATTGTTACAATATTGGCGTGAAACATAGCCCATAAATCTATATAAGGTACTTAGAAAGAGGTCGATACTAGTTATATGAACAAGACTCAGTAAATTAAGCACCTCACAGTTGTAGACATTGGTCCGAGGTCGTCAGAGTATATGTAATAGACTGTCTTCTATCCAACATATGAGTGTGAACATGAAATATAAAAGTAATGATATTAGTAACTCTTTCTAAAACACTTTCTTATACTTGTTTATATTATTCTATTTCTAGTATCTATATAAATAAAATCATTATTTCTGAGAATATTTTTCTAGAAATATTTAGGATAAGTAAATATAATTACATCAAGAGATGTAAAAAATGACAAGAAGTTATTTTATACAATAAAAATATATGGTATTTCAGGTTAAATGATATGAATCTATTTTATGTGGTCCTTATAATATACTGGATGGCATGATTCGATTCACACATCAATGTTTTTTAGATTTTGTAACCATTATTTCACATAAGGTAGAGAATTTTGGGGTACATTGTTAGTTGGATTTAGAATCAAGTAGTTTTGGACAACATTTGAGACATATTTTACCACAATAACCGAAGTACTAGTATTATATCTCTAAACATATCCAATTTTTGGGTCCTCTTATATTTTATATATTTAACACATTATGGTTTTTTCATGATTTCGTATCAACTCTAATTCTGAACTATTACACCGAATTTGAGAAAGATATCATGTAGGGATGAAAAATTATCTAAATTTACCCATATTATATATCTATTAAATAATATTTGTGGTAAATTTGATCTATTATTGGGAGATCAATGGTTACCCAATATTTATGTTTTCATAAGATACCTTCAATTGAGATTCATTTTTAAGGATATCCCAATAGTCAAATTCAACAGTGGATATGGATTTTATGATTAAATTTTAATTCCTTTTCCTTATATTAATTCCCTTTTAGTGTACAAGGATATCATGAAAAACATATTACATCAAAATATTGAATCTTAATAATGATATTTAGAACAATATAATTTTATATTGACATACAGAAGAGTTACATCGTAGAAACCTTGATAAATTGTTTTGTATAAATTGACCACATAATATTTATTCCATATTTTTTATTTTTTATTTTTTATTCTCGATATATGTTTTCTTATAAATTTAATATAGTACTTCAATAATTCTATTAAACAATAGATTTTTTATGTTGTGATGTCATAGTTACATCCTTATAATTATTTGGAGATTAAAATTATACCACAAATGGATGGATATTATGAAAGGATCATTCATGAAATTTATTACATTGAAGTATTGATGGTGTGTCATACTATGAATCAGGAAAATATTGAATGGACATATCAATATGAGGAGGAATTCTTTGAGAAAAAAAGGATATTTAGGTCAACTATAATTTTTATTATTCAAGAGCTTTGGATTAAATACACAGTTTAATATGATGAAATTGTTTTTTGATAAGAGAAGTGTTGATTTATAGGGATCATGTTATTTCATTTAGGTATTTTAATCTATGAACACATGATTGGAAATATCTATCTAAAAAAATATAGTTGGATTATATGTTCCATTACCTCATTTGTGGATACACTATATCATCATGTGATTTTTTTTGTTTACATGGTCCAAAGGATTTCCAAATACTTTTTCTCTCAGTGGGATCTCAATTTTAAGAAGTGTTGTGGAGTTGAGTTTCTGTATAAATTAATGTTGGGTGTGTTTGGAAATATTATAAATGGTAATGTAATAGAAATTATCTATGTAGGAATGCATTAGAGATGCAGGATCATGGTTGGTGTCCTTTATCAGAGGAATGTTTCCAAATGATTTTGATGTTGGAATGGTTTGTGGATGAATTTGAGGATCATGCGTTCAAGACATTTGATCCTTTTATAATCATATCAAAACTAGTATACTCCAATAATACTAATAATGATTTAAATCACATGTATGTGGTGGTGATGGAATTATTTGTAGGAAGTGACCCCATTCCAAGATGGATAATAAATGGTGATGATGTGGTCAATGTAAATTGAACAATGGTAGCACCGTTATCCATTAGAGGGGATATGGTGAGATACAACCATTATTGAAAATGGGATGTGTGTACATGTTTGATAAATATGATCCATATCATCTGATGTTAGTAATTATGGAATCATATGAATAAGGTTATCATTTTTTCATTTAAATATTATCAACGTACCAGTTAGTAAATGATGAAAAATAGAATCCTTGTTGTTTATATCATCCTCCTGTGATTCCCCTTTGAGATATGTATGATTTGATGATAGAAATTATAATAGTGTTACAAAAAAAATTAAATTATGTTTTCATTTAGATGTTAGTTTACCATATCATTAATGTATAATACTTCATTATTATTTGATTCAATCATTTTATAGATGAGTTAGGATGTGTTTATATCTATGATATAATACGGATAAATAGGGATCCTTCTAGAAATTTTTTTTACAGTGATGCACATTTCACATAATCGTTTTTAAAATTCTTTATGAACTATTTGGGGACTCACTAAACGTTGAGTGAAATATATCATCCAAATACTAATGGAAAATGATAGACAAAAAATTAAATATGGAGGATATACTTGGAATTTTGTCTTTGGAAATAGTGGATCATGGTATGATTACATATCCATTTAAAAATATACATTCAACAATAGTTACAAGGATTTGATATAGATTTCTCCATTTTTAAGTTCATTATGTACGATTGTGTCACTCATTCCTATGTTGGAATATAGTGAATAATGTAGATGTTTCATGGTTTATTAGGGAACATGATTACATATAGAGTTTAAATTTTTTTAGGAATCATTTAGTTTCCTATCATAGAAGGAAATAGTTGTATATCAATTAGAGGAGATTGAATTTTGTGTTCATTATTGGTGATAACATTTTAAAAATGTTTCACCTATGATGGGGAATCATCAAATAATGAAGATATATAACCAAGACCTATTATTTAGGGAAAATATTAGATAATCAAATAAACATAATATTGGATTTATAATAGATAATTCATCCATATTATCAAGTAATTAATGATGTTTTCATCATTTTCAACATCATAGGAACATGCTTGATCTAGAACAAGGGATAAAATATGTCGATGTGGATCTGAATCATGATGAATAATTCTTGGAGTGACCATGAAAAATTATAGAATAGGGAAACATGGTGTGGAGAGGAAAGGTAGTTATAATTTTTATAACATTATGGTATAAAGGATGTATATTTGAGAAAATGTGAGTGTGTGAGTCAAATTTGTGCAGAAATAGATTTTTATTCTCGAGTAGGACTATTGGAGTCACTTTTCTGGGACTAAAATCCCATAAGGGGGATATTGTTAGGTATCAAGATATTTCTAGATTATTGAGTCTTATTTAAATCTTATAAACTATATTTTTTCATTTAAAATTATTGGTTTTAACCTAGGGAGATGTTGCATATTATTTTATTATTTTTAATAAATTTTAGC
Organism: Viscum album; assembly: GCA_963277665.1. NCBI lineage: Eukaryota > Viridiplantae > Streptophyta > Magnoliopsida > Santalales > Viscaceae > Viscum > Viscum album. Next base: position 265,137,570 of record OY728143.1, on the reverse strand, counting down.
TTCAAATGGGCTACACCAAGGCCAATGTTTAATCCATATTGATAATTATTGATACCTTGTGTAAAATAGGCAATTCTAAACAACCAAGAGAGGGTGTGGTCTACGGTGTTTTAATTGTTTATACCACATATACAGTGAACACACCAAACTAATGGTCGAGGCCATAGTGTGGGAGAAAATGAAAAAACAATTGGAAACAAGTCATAAAGGTAGTTTTAATGGAATTTTGGGAAATTTATTCTTGATGACACCATGGCCATGTTGGTGAATGTGGTAGCGATCACACATGTATTTGAAATGGATAACACAACCACTAGATGGTGTGGATAATATGGGTTCAAAATGGTAAATTCAATCAATTTTTTTATGATGGGCCATGAATTTAATTTTAATTATATTATACCTTCAAATAATAAATTCCTTCCCCTCCCTTGTTCATTTACATAATCTCTAGGAATTAAAAACTCTTTGTAGGAATCTATTGTGAAATTGGTAATATTTTTTATAATAATGATACCTTCTATTAAAAACAGTGGCCCTCTTAGTCAAATTATTTTATATTATAAGGAAAAATTTAAATTGTTGATTTAAAAATATTATTATAAAATTATAATCATGTGGTGGAAAAAATACCATTTAGGGGTCATTCTTTTTTGGAGAATTGGTGTTATTCTTCTCTAACTAGACAATAATTCTCCGAGTGTTGGTATTGAAACTTGGGTATGTGTTATTTATTACATTTGGATTTTTTTTTGATTAGGTTAATAATGTAATAGTTTTCAATGTTTTAATTGGTTCTAGGAAGACCTTATATTGAATTCATGTTCTTGTTTGTGCATTATCATGGTCAGGGTGACAGTACTTTTAACAATCCTGAAAATTGATTACGAAAAGATTAATGTATATATCTTTAACATTTACTGTACTTGAGTAACTTTATTTCCATGATATAATTCCAACCTAATTTACTTGATATAATTCCTATATTATAATATCATGATATTGAGTCCTTGAGGATATGGTTTATGTTACAAAAATTTCCAACAAAAACCTATATCGTGGCTTATGAAATATCATAATTGTAAAATTTGATATAAAATAATTATACAACAATGGTTGACTCAATATATATTATTATAGAACAATTTAAATATTTGAAGATATATGATATGGTGATTGTCAAAGGCTATTCTCATTTGAGAATGGTCTGGCTGAATCTTTTCATTAGTTTGCGAATCACATGGCATGTCACGTGTGATATATATATGAGATACCTGAGAGTTCTTTAGAAAATTAGTTATCATGTCATTTATGATATGGGAAGATATACATTTCATATTTTATATTATTTAACACCCAATGTTTTTTTAAAATATTATTATTCTTTAAGAAACTAAATATCTCTGATTTCTTTGACTACACACACCATAAAATTTTAATGTATAGTAATATACTATTAAAATATTATTATTTAATACGATAATTAGAACATAGCCAATAGAATGGTGGGTATAAATAAGATTAACTAAATTATGAAAACATATAGCTCATATATGTATAAAAAATTTATTTTTTGATGATTAATTATTTGTAAATGAATATATTAACTATTTGAATGTAAAGGAAATTTATTTTTGAAAAACTATATTTTTTCACACAAACATGGTTTTTTTGAATAAATTTACCAAATAACGTTTTTCACTTGTTTTATGTAATTTATTTATTAATTATTTAATAAAACATTTAATATTTATATATTTATTTTTTTAAATGAAATAATAATTAATAGATATTTATTATAAAAAACATTATATTTATAAAAAAAATTCTATCACATTTTTCACAGAAATTTTATAATTCTTTTTTACAGTAATTTAATATTTACTTTAAAAAATTTCATTTTTAATTAATTATTTTAAATTTATATTGTTTTGATTTTTTGAAAATTTTCAATAAAGACAAATTTTGATTTAAATATTGGAACCTTATGGTTATTATTAAATACTATATTTACATTCAAAGGATTTACATGATAAATTTTATTTTGATATTTTATTAAAATTAAAATTAATAAAATGATTTATTTATTTATTCAATATAGTACAATGTAAAAAATTTCATGTTGAATTTTGATATAGAAACATTGTATCTTTTAATAATGCCATCATTGAAAAATATCGTTTTAGACCCATATAATAGGTTTATTTTAATTGTTTTCTACCACTTATGTTAATGTAATTTATAAAAAATTATTCCATATTATGAATCATCATCATATATATTATATCTTATGATAATTATTATTTCTTTACAAAATAAACAGTAATAGAACTAAAAATTAATTACCGTATAAATGGTTTAAATGTGTTTCATGTGGGTAAAACGAAATGATAAGTGGTGAAATGGCCAAAATAAAATATAAAAACCACAATAGATGGACATATTTTTACCATATAACCCCTTTTGTTTGATAATGGCCTATTATGGAGTCTCTTATATGAGAAAAGCATGGGACTATTTAACACTTTTAAAAAATTCCTTCTGTGACCTCTCCCCATCTTATAGAGGGAAACCCCAATACTCTCTTATTAACTCATCCAAAAACCATTTTGATCATGCATTAAATACAGTGATATCATTTTGACAACCCTAGATAAAATTTGTATGTCTTATATTTATTTGGTATACATCATATTAATGCTTTGGTGTAAAACTCACGAGGTTTTCTGAAGAAGAGGTATAGTCCCTAAAAATGTAGATTCATTGTATTTATTCCAAAACATTATGAATATATTTTTCAATAATTATGATATAATAAAAAATTATATTAAATATAGTTAAATATTATTTTGTTAATGGATTAAACTATATCCATCTCCACATCAATCGTATGAGAAACAAAATCATAGATAGTGTGTACAACAGACTGCCTCTTAACGAGCCTATGTTGTTCAATTTCCATCACCTCCTCTCTTTGATGGATATAATTATTGATTTAAGGTTTATATATTATATTTACTATTTTATTATTTTTCTGTAATTATATTACCACACCTACCTTCTTATAACCCAACATAGTGGAAAACTATTTTGACGCTTGTGTTTTCGGTGGGCTACCGTCTCACGAACTGATGTGATTTGTTTTCCATTTATATTTTTCTTTTATGGTTATAGGGATAGATGAAGGTATTATATTTTTTATTTGTAACATAATTTTTTTTAATTATTATATCAAATATAAAATATAACCTTTCATTCATTGTGGGATATGATAATATCATTCGTCTGTTTGGCGGACTATTTCCTCACAATGTGATGTGACTCTTTTTTCACTAACACATTTCATGGAAGCTACAAAATGTAAAATTAACTAATAGTTTTGAAATAAATTACATAAAACTAGTTTTTAATAGTAATTTATTATTTAGATTTCATTTAATTCCCCATTTGATAAAATAGAAACAATATTCAAGGCTATTTAGGTCTTACCTTCTCCATGAATATTTTAATTCATTTTTTTAACTATAAATTTTATGGATTAATATAAAAGAAATATATACTGAATATATATTATATTTATATCTTGTTTAATATTATTTATTTCATGTAACCTTGACTAATTTAAAAGGATGAAATATACTATATTAAAACATACATGAAATACAAATTAGTCATTATTTAAAACATTATTTTAACAATGAATTGAAAATAAATAATCATGAGTAAATTATGAATGGAATGATATAAATAATTATTGTTTTTTAATAGATTTATAATATATATGTATTTAATATAAATGGTATTTTAGCATTACATTATTAATTACTAACATAACACAAGGGATTTATAATAACATTTTATTTATGGGAGACAAAGACTATAATAACCATTAGTTTATTTTTTTATGTTTATATAATAAAACATTGACAAATTATTTCAAAATTATCCTTTATTTAATGATATTTTATTCTTTATTTTATGTTATTTTTTAATGGGTCATAGGATTGAAATGATTTTAATGTGATATGTTATCTTTTTCTGGGTTTGTCTTATTTTGGACATACATTATTTTCCCCTATATTATTTTATGAAGATTATTTAAAACACCTTTTATGGTAATATATTGAATTTATATATTTTCATTATATTATATTTTTATTTAATTTTATTCTATCATGGTTAGAATTTTTCAATGTTTCTAAATATTTATGAATTTTATGTTATAATCACACCTTTTATCATGGTTTCTTATGATCATGTACTAATAATGAAATATAATTATCTACCACTAAATAAAATAATTTATTTTTTTATCCTATGGTTATTTATATAGAATAAAGAAATTTATTTCATTTTCATCGGTTAATTTATTTTCAAGACATTTTTTCCAATAAAAATAGTATTTTTTATCTCTTTGATGATTTTTTTCTTCCATGTCCATTGTCTCTAAAAATATTTTCAAAAACATTATATCATATCCAAAGATAATTATGGAATTATTTTTGATCCTTTTTTACAACTTGAAAAGTATATACTATAAATTTTAATGTCATTTACAAAAACATGGTATGTTTTGATTCTACAAATAAAATAAAATAAATATTTTATTTAATGTATATATCATGAACATAATTTTCCACTATCAGAAAAATCCAATGATTTAAATAATACATTATAATTATTAATGGTTTTTAAAAAAATACTTTCAAATAATTAAATATAAAAAAATTTGGAAAGAGTATTTTCCTCAATAATGTTTTAAAATGATCTTTAATGATTCATTTATATGATTATAATGAAATTTTTAATTAATATGGTTATTAAAATGATATATATTTTAAAATTATTATTAAATTTCCAAAGGCAATTTCCCTATGTGATAATCCAATTGATATTTCAAAATAATATTTTATTTAATATTAAATAATGTAATGTAACCTAATATTTATTGGGGATAAATACAATGAAACCATCATTTTTGTTTCTATGGATGGTTTTTATTTATGACATAAAAATGTTTATAAAACCCATGTCCTTTCCGGGAGTTACGCTATGAAGAAATGACTTATAATACTGATTTCATTTCATGGGTTCTTACATGCTAAATTGTTTTTAAATCCCATTTCATTTAATTGGATTAATATAATGAATATTTTTTAATTCCCATTTCTTTTCAAGGGTTTTTATATGATGAAATTTTTGTGATGCCCGTTTCCTTTCATTGATTCTGATATGATGAATTCTTTAAGAGTCCCATTTCATATCTTTTATTGTAATGTGATTAGTGGTTTTTTAATCTCACTTATATTGATGGGTATCTAATATTAAAACATGTATTATGATATTTTGGTATAAAAATGTATATATTGTGTGAAGTGTGTGGGCTCTATATACCTCTACTGAATTGGTCAATCATTTATATCTCATGAAAAAAACATGAATATAATGCGAAGTGATCCCAATTACATAACATAAATTTTCCCATTCTGTTGTTTTAGTAGTTTCCCTTGACAACTATGATGGATTGGGTAGTAAACCGATTCAAATATTCCAGCCTTGTAAATGAGCCCTGACTACTACGCAATGAATTTTCTATACTTACGTGTATTATAAAAACTATATTTCTCATGTCAATGTTTTTATTTCATAGATGATGTTATAATATTTACTTATGATTAATGTCTTATAAAAATCCAATATATATCTCATGAATCATTATTTCATCCATTAATTCTATGATTATGGTTTTCATGTGTTATGATCACGTTCTTACACCCCTTTTCCAATTTTATGTTTACATATTTTCATTTTTTACCTTTAATGTGTATTTCATTTCACCCATTATTTTGATCCCCCACATCATGTATATAGGTATTAAGTTATATATGAATAAAAATGGTGGTAGTTATGATTATCTAAGTTGGAAATGATTCATAACTCTTATTAACCAAATTTTTAGGATTCTATGATTACAAAGTCACTATAATATTTCGATCCTCAGGAATATGATTGCATAATGTAATGAATATTACTCTAAAAAATATAATATCAATGCATGTAAATCCTGATTGTCTATAGTTAAAATCAATGAATAGTTTATGTTATAATTTTTATTATAGTATGAGACAATATTAGTGATATCCCTACAAATATATATAATAATAAGTATACGGATAATTATATGTATAGGAAAAAATCCAGGAATTATTATAAAGGATAGGTCATGTATTATCCAAAAAATTAAATACCAGTATTGATACTAATAGTTTATATTGTTTTAGGAATTATGTATCAATGGATAATAACTCTGAAGAAAAACATATTGGTCTTGACTCGAATGTTTCCAACTATATTACAGTGGGCCTCACTACACACATAGTTTTACACTATCGGTGACTATGCTTTGAAAATTCAAAAACTAAACACTAACCATCATGATAGATTAAGATATTAAACATGAATGTATTAATATGATCCTATGGTTTCATAAATTGAAAATATGGAGTCATATTTTAGACATACTATTTGTGGGTTTTCATGATTAGTGGGTTTTCCCATATAAATATTGTATCTCAAAATGTTATTTTATTTTATTTTATTCATTGAGGGGAACTATATAGAACTATGTTAATGTTGAAAATGATAGAATTTTCTTTATGATAAGACAAAAGGAATTAAAATTGGAGTGAATGATATTGTGAATATGTCTAATTACTTATCACAATATATGATTAACAACATGCACATTAATAAACTTTTTTAATAAAAAAAAGAAATAATGTATAGGTTTTTCAGAGAGTTTGAGTAGTGGAGTCCATAAAGGAATGTATTTTTTTTGTTTTGTTTCTATCAAATATATGGTATGGATCACTCCATGAAATGTATTCATGGAATGATAAAATATGTTAAGTATAGAGAAGAAGGGAATACATTAATGTATTTTTAGAGAAAATTAAAAATTTCTATTAACACAATGGATGTGAATACTAGAATCTTGAATACAAAATTTTTGGTTGAATATTTTAATATTTGTATTGAATAAGAGTTATACAAATATATTTCATTGGGATAATTATCATGATGGGAATTAGCATAGTGGTAATAGTAATTATTATACCACAGATGATATAGATACCTCAATTGTCATAGGAATTATATGCGGCATTCGAATAGAGATTTTTTGTTTAACATTAGAGAATGATTAAATTTATGTTCGTGAATATTATCAAAATATTCATATTTTATATTTTTGGAAAGGGGTATTATGGAACAAGATGATAAATCTTAGTTAATAGTTAGGAATATAGTGGCATGATTTAATTTTTCTATTAGGATTTCGAGATTTATGTCATCAAATTCGTGATATATATATATATATATTTCATTTTATGTTTATCATTAAGGATTTTAAAAATTATGTTGAATGATAATAATGATATAGAAATGTCATTTAATTCCAAGGTGATATTTTTTAGAAAAACCATGATTGATGGAAGATAACCCTTAATATGTTTCAAATATTTATAATTTCGTGTTTATTTTGGATATAGAGTTAATTAATATGGATAATGTATGAAACATAGTATTCATGACCCCATAATTGATTCATGATTTATTGAAAATGTTGTATCTGTTATCATTGATGGAGTTTACAATATTTCTCACATTGACTGAAATATTCAATAATACATAGTTTTATTTGAAAAATGAGGGAGTATGAATGTTTTCTTTGATTTTTAATGTCGATTATATTTATTAACATGATTTATAAGAATATAAGTCCATAGTATTCAACTATTTACTATGTAATAATTAACACTTAAATATTTTTTTGGGATTAATATTTTGTTGATTTGGAAAAATTCGGCAACCTTCCGAAATAATTTTGATTTATTGATGTTTCAAAAGGATTTAATTTTATGATATTGTTTAAGATAAATTTTTTATGTGGTATTATAGATTAATGAATTAAATCACCATATTATTACTTATATATATTGTTAACTCTTTGTTACCCATTTATTATGAGGATAAATAGAGATTTAATCGATGTAAAATAATCCTATTATGGATCTTCATGTTTATTAATTATTTAGGAATAAGAAATACATCTTTATTTCTTGGAGAAAGTGATTAAGAATACCAAATGATGAAAATATTGCTATGACATAAAGGAAATATAATCCCTAGGTATATTATTCCCTTTAACATTATTGAACTTATAGTAGCCATCATATGGGGATTACACTAAAACTCTCTCAATTTCCTGATGTATTCTATGAATATCTCTTGAGAATATATATACCTTATCTATATAATATATTAAACTAATTGGTCTCACTACTATAGAAGGATATTTATAGATAGGGAAGACTAATATAGATTCATGATGATAGAGAGTGGTTTCTACGAAGTAATAGAACTCAACTAGTCAATTAATTTTTTTTTGGAAAAACCATCTAGTTGGGGATGCAATGTGGGAGCCTAAGAATGTGATGATGCAGAACTATCCTCAGTTTATATTAACAATGATGCTTATTTTTAATGAGGAAACCCGTTTTTATATGGGATAATGTAAAAAAATGAGTTTTTATATAATATTTATTTGTGAATAAATTTAATTTCTTCGATAGCCAACACTACAATCGACACAGAGTTTTAATGAAACGTGTCAAAGTATTAAACTATTATTATTTAATATCATTTATATCGCTTAACTATTCAAATATAGGATATTGAAATTATAAACTAAATTATGAAAATATATGGTTCAAAATTTTTTATTCAATGAATTCATTTCTAACAAATTAATTAGAAATAAAAATAACTATTTGATAATAAATGAAATAATTTTTTGAAAAAAACATTTTGATGAAAAAATTATTTATACATCAATAAATTTAAAATATCAAATTTAGTTAATTATTTTAATTAATTTTTATATGATATATTCAATAAATTTATTTATATATACCTTATATGTTTCAAATATATGAGATAAGAATAAATATAATTTTATATAGAAAATCAAATTACTTTTAAAAAATATATTTCAAGCATTTTGAAAATTGTTTTAAAATTAATTTTTGAAATATGTAGAATATTTATTTAAAAACTATAAATAATTTTTTCGATTTGAAATTAAAATCATTTATGTAGTTAATTTTTTAGAAATATTTTAAATGATGATTTTTTTCAGTGAATATTGAAAAATATTGGGATTTATTGGTGAAATCATATTCATTCAAAGAATTTTTAGGAGAAATATTATATTTATGTTATTTAAAATGTTAATTTTGTTCAAATATTAATATATTAATCCCTTTTAATTAATGGAATCAATTTTATATTTAATTTCAATATAATGAATGCTAAAACTTTGGAAAATATTCATTTTTAATGTCAGGCTTTTAATCTTGTCTTTGGGTTTAATTTTTAATTAAATTCATCCACTTATACGTATGTAATATATTAAAGTGATTGAAGAATTTGAATACCAATTTTTTATATTATTAAATAATTTCAACATATTTTTTAGTTAAAAAAATGTTCAAATGAGTAATAATTAGTTATCTTGGTCAAGGTGAAAATATGTTTATTGAGGCTTAACGTATAAGTATAAATTCTATAACGAACTTCAAAATTTTCAAAAAATAATTTTATGGAAATATTTATGAATTATCGCCTCTATTTTTTGATAATGAAAACTTTTTTTTCCTTTTGGTGTGTGAAAACAATTATTACACATTATTTTTAAAAATTCCATATTTGTCCTCTCCTGCACTTATAAATGGCTACCACATCTCCTCTAATCATTAAACATCAAAACACATTTTTAGAAAATCCATAAATAAATTTATTCCTCTTATACCTATACACATCATAGGGAATCATTATTATTATCACTCCTTTCTAATATGGATTTTGACATATACCAAAAGTGGTTGTCCAATGAAAATGTATAATCATTAAACTTATGTTTTTATTTTATTTCATCATAAAACTCCTCCAACTATTCTGTAATTATTTTGATATAATAAAAAAATTATCATAAATATACATAAAAGATATAATTATTTTAATGGAATAACATATATCTATAATCACTTATGTCATATAGGAAACAAAACCATTAATAATGTGTCTGGAGGAATATCTCCTCACGAGATGATGCCATTCGTTTTAAATCACAACCAAACATGTCTGGAAATAATGAAGTATTAATTATAACAGATTATATTTATGATATTATTATACGGATGAAATTATAATTCTACATATACCTTTTTACCTCCAATCCTCTTGCAAAATAATAAAATAACTAATGTGTTTGGCAGACTATCATCTTGCAAAAAGATATGATTTTTTTACATTTTTATTGTAATTGGATGGTAATAAGGGAAGAATAATTGAATGATTATGATATTTTTAATGTAATTATACTTATTTAATTGTTACATAACATATACCTTTTTAATTTACAGTTCATGTGGGATAAAATAACGTCATTCATGTGCTAGGAAGACTACCAACTGATGAAGAGATGTGACTAGTTCTGTATTGATTCATTGAATAAATGTTGTAAAGATGAATTTACTGAATATATGTAATATATATAAAATAAAAATGAATTTTTAATGTTATTATATTATTTAAATTTCTTTTTTTCCAGCAAGAAAATGTATAAAATTTTAATTTGTATTTACTCCATGCGATCTCAAAGAACGATGCAATTCATATTTTATCATTAAATTTTATGGATTACTATAAATAATTTAATATACTGATATATATATATATATATATTGATTATATATCATATTTATATAATAGTTAAAAATATGTATATTTTTTACCCATTATAATAATTTGAGGATAAGAAATAATAATTCATTACATATATGAAAAAGAAAGAATCCATTACAAGAAACATGACTATAATAATGAATATATAATAAATGGTTAACAAATGGAAAATTGTAAATAATATATTGTGAGATATAGAATATAATGTTTCTTTAATATATTTATGATATTCATATATTAACTATATAGATGTTTTTGATGTGTGGGGAGGTTATCCATACTTAATACAATATATTATTTATCTCTCTGTATTTTTTTAGGAGAAAAATTCTATATGCATCAGTCATTTTTTGTGATGTGCTATACTACCCGCATTGACTTATTATTCAATGAAATTAAATATTTTTTTTATTTTATGTTTCACTTGGTTTTATTCTGTAATAAGTATTGTGATTAACAGTTTTCCAATCTGGTAATATATTTTTTGTTATAATTTGATATGTTTGAAACATATGATATTTTATCAATGAATAATATTTTATGTAGTGTGTATAAATACCCAATGATATGTAATATCATTATTTTTTACATTTTATTGATGTTTTATATATAATTTAATTTTATTACTTCTTGGTATTTAAGAATTTAGGTTACCATTGAAATATGTGTTTTATGTTACAATCTCATTGTTTATCACAATTATTTTGATTCTGCATACAATGAGGAAAAATTATGATCTATCTAAAAAAAATATTTATTTTCAAATACTATGGTTATTTATGTAGAATAAACGTATGTATTTCTTTTTCTTCTCGTAAACTATTTATTTGACCAAAATAATATTTTATAGAATGATCATCTTTATTTCCCTTTTCATTTAAAATCTATTTTTTCAATATCCATGTCTTCTGAATATGTTTTAAAAAATGCTTTAATATTCTCAAAATAATTTATTATTGAAATTTTTAACCAATTTTTTTAAATTTTTAATTTAATATTGATATTCTATTAAATGAAAAGTCATATTTGGCATTTACCAAACATGTGAAAGGAATGAATTTTTAATCTGTATGTGTGAATGGATTTTATTTTTTTAATGACCGTACTTTATTTTAAGTATTCCATTATATGTTTCAATGTTTATTTTAAAAATTATTTATTTCATAATTTTTTTATATGTAAATTATTTTTTCCTTTTATATAGGATATTTTCCTTAATAAAATTTATAAATTATCTATAAACCACCCATTATGAATTACCAAAGTTATTATAAAAGTAATTGATTTTGAAAATTAACTACATTTTAATAATTTATATTCAATTTAGAATGAATATTTTTCTCAACAAATATCTCACATGTTCAGTGAATGCGATTTTCTATATAAGAAGGCATCGACTGATGTAACATTAACTATACCAAGGATATGATCTAATTATACCTTGTTTATTGAATATATAAATATTTTATAATTTTAAGGATAAAAATGATTAAGAAACCTATTATTTTATATGGGTTCTGATATGATGAATGGTTTCATTAAACCCATTTCTTTTTATGGGTTCTAATATGATTAATTTTTAATGAATCCCATTTCATTTCATGATATTATATAATATTAAGGTTTTTTGAAACACTTTTCTTTTCATGGGTTCTAATATGTGGAATTTTTTATGAAACTTATTTGATTTCAGGGGTTATGATATGATTACTATTTTATGAATACCATTTCCTTTCATTGGTTCTGATATAAGTAACGTTTTATGATCTTGTAGAAAAATAATTTATGGATTAAGTGATGGGTGGAACCTATATCTCCAACAAATGAACTTGATATAGATTGATATTTCATTTTATAAACATGATTAGAATTTCAGTGAACAAAGTTTAGTATATAATGGTCAAAAATATAATATTATTGTGGAATAACTTTGACCAATATGATGGTTTGGAGAGTGAAACCATTCCACTATGATAAACATGAAATTATTTATTAATATAATTTATAATTTTTTATTGAATATATGGGAAACTATTTACCATTAAATAGTCTTTAAATTTTAACTTTTCATTCAATATTTTTGGGATCTATGATTTAAGATAATGAAAATTATTTTATATAGGAATTTTTTAATTCTGTTACAAATATGTGACCAAAATATGAATGGAATTTATATATCTATTTTTATATGATAGTCTATAGTTTTTTAATTATTTAGTGTGTAATAAAAATTATTTGACCTTACTGAAATATATAAATATTTTAATTTACTATTTAAAATAATGAATGATTAAATTTGGTGGACTATTCATCCACTAAAATATGATATGATGACTATCATGTAACCCATACAATGTTTTTATAAGGTTACAATCCAAACTACCAATCCATATTCTCAATTAAAGATCCAAGGAAATGAATTTTTTATCATCATCATGTTGATAAATACATTAAGAATCCGCATGACCCATAGGATCTGATATTCGATGCACCAAAATGTAGTTGATATTTGTATTATGATCTAGATGTATTAAAGATATGATTCCTCAAAAAGATACCACTTTAAATGATTAGAATAAACATGAAAAAAAATTGAATGAAGAAATAAACTGATTTAATGATTATGAATAATTCATTACCTGTGGTATCCTTGGGTTGTTTAATTTCATGTGTGTTATCATAGATTATGTTATGTTGTTGGTCATATGATAAAAATTTTAATTCTCATATTTATTTACATTCATGGTGTTCCTCAGCGTAATAAGTTTTTATATCAGATAACCCAGTAAAAATTTATTCATATAGTATACTAATTTTTCATAAATTCGCAGACTAGGAGTTCTAAATGGCCCATATTAATGAATATGGATTACATTTAGTCTCATAAGACCATGTTACAACCATATAATGTGTTAAATTTGATATTTTTTTTACAAGTCTGAATATTAATGAATATATATATATATATATTATAATTTTCTGGAAAATGGGGCTAGGTTGTTGAGATTCATAATTAGTTTTAGTGGATGGTATAATATCATTTTGAGTGTGAAAGTTCCATATATTTATATAATTTAAAAGTAAAAACAAATGTTTTAGTTGATAGAATTCAAAAAAATATATTATTTTAAAATCACTCCATTCAAAAGAAATAATAATTTTTCAAAATAGTGGTTTTATAACCTTTTTTTTGAAATCCACCGCAATTTTGGGCTTCAATTATGTCACTCTCAATGGATGAAATGGTTTACACACACAAATATATATATATATATATATATATATATAAACATGAGGTAGTGATCTGGTAAACTATCATTACATAGCCCGACACGAATTACATAGTGATGATGCCCAAGAGAGATGAGGGTTCATCTTGGTATACACACCCCAGGTCATGCATGGTGAGGAACAAGAATGGAATGGAAAACCTTTTAGTGCTTTTTGGACACCCAGAGTACAAGAATAGTTATAAGTTATTTAACATATCAAACAGTTTTTTTGAAATGATAAAAAATAATTTCATTGAATTCCCAATTTAAATTTTTTAATTAAAAATAAATAAATAATTTTATTTCATTTAAAACTCCATCATGTATAGTTCAATGTAAATATACTTATATATCACATGGTTATTTCATTATGAATGATCATGAGTGTTGATAGACTATGTAATGACCCGGAAATTTCAAGGTAAATTTTTCCTTAATTTCTTTGGAATTTAACGAGTACGCAGTTTCTGACGGCACCAGATTCTGAGGCCCGGTGTGCCCAGAATCAGTTTCAGAAGTTTATCTTCGGTACGTTCAGTGAAAGAACGAGCTGGTTTTCCTAACTTTTGAATCGGTGCTTGGAATTGAAATCTGAGGGCACCGATGAAACCGTAGTGTCTGTATTTTCGTAGGAGCACCTTTTCGGAAGGTGCGTTTGCTTGGGAGGAGTTGTTAATTTTGTGGTTTTGGTGAGGAATAAATAAAATTTTATTACAATTTAATTTATTTTCATCAAGGTAGTTATAACCTAAGTAAGGGAGTTGGGGGTGGGACCCACATGTTGTTAACCAACCATGAGAGGATAAAGGTGGGGTGGGGCCCATACGATCCCAACCCCTCATATTCCTTAACTCCATAACCCCCTTTAATGTGAGACCACTCACCTCCCCCCCTCTCTCCCTTAATCATGCCTACTCACGTAATTAATTAAGTGGGTTATGTGTCTGATTTTTAAAAATTGAAATGCTTGGCTTGATGTAATAAAATAATATAAGTCTTATTTTTTTGGGAGGGTTGGTTGTTGTGTGAGGAGATTGGGGAGATAGAACTCTTTTCTCTGGGGAAGAACTTTATCCTCCCACAAAGAGCTTCAATCCTTCCGAGAAGAACATCATCTCTTCAATGAAGAACGACTCAACGACTATGGTATCTCGATTCCCTTTCTCCTCTGTGACAAGGGAAGAGACACTGATGCGGGAGTTCTCCAACGACACGTAATCATCCTATTCTGTTCGTGATAAGAGAAGATGACGTCTCATTAGACACTCTCCGTCAATGTCTCCAGAACCATGCCCCATGACGCCGCTTTCCACGATGCTCTTCGAACATCAACTCGTTATCAAGGTAGGGGTTTAATCTTCGTTCAAGTTTATTTACCAAAATTCGTTGATATTTGTTGGCCGATTTCAATCATTATAATGGGAGGAGGCCGGACCTCACAAACATGGCTGAACCTCCTCCCCCTTTGATGTTGTGTTTGTTGCGGCTTGAACAAAGGCGGCGTGCTGCAACAGCACCGCGCGGAAACAAGAAAGAACGCGACGAAGAAGCGCGGGGCCGTCACGTCGCGCCATTAAGGCCGAACGAAACCATGGACAGAGTCGGGGCCACATAGGAGATTCGAAGACTCCGCAGATTGTTTAATTGACGTGCGGATTGATGAGCGATGGCTAAACGGGCCGCAGAGGCGATTTGAAGACATCACAGTGAGGATCGGGTCCCAGGAGGACCTCTGGGAAAGATGGAAGGAGAAACGGACCACCAGAGCACGTCCGGTGGTCCGTGGAATGCGGTGGCAGCGCCGGAGACCGGCGACGGTGGTGCACCGCTAAAACAGAACTTCCGCAGCTGAGCCGCGGCGGCGAGCCAAACCAGAACGGCTTCGCCGTTCCGGAGGCAGGGCAGTGCGGCTTAATGTCACGCCGATTTTCTTTCAACTGGGGGGGTTGTAACCCCCTACACCCGGTGGCCACACGGGAGCCGCGCCAGCACCAGGCCAACCGGCCGCCCAGGCCAGGCCGGGTTGCGCCCTAACGGGCCAGGGCGGGCTGCGCCCTAACGGGCCAGACCCAGACCCGGTTCGGGCCGACCCAGGGGGTATCGGGCCGGGTCGGACCGGGCCCTAACCCCCTATTTTCGGACAGATCTGTTCAAATGCCCATAACATGGGTTACAGACCTCCGATCGACACACCGTTAGTTGAAATACGTTCCTTGGATCGATACAGTTGTTTTGGTATATTACACTCAAGGTTTCGGAGAGCTTTGGGTATGGACGGGTTGGTTCGAACACGAAACCAACCGGGCCCTCGGAGAAGAAACGCTTATAATTTGTGCTTTAGACATCTGATTTACGTGCCGTCGACTTTGTTGGATTCTTCATGATGAGATGGAACTTTTTCCATAATTCACAAGAGGTTTGGATGCAGTTGGAGTAAGGCCGGGTTGGATTGTACCCAAAATTCATCCGGGCCCTTGGAATAGAAAAGCTGATAACTTTCAGACCGGACGTTCGTTTGACGAACCGTCAATGGCGTTGGTGATCACGTTGAAAAACGGTCCCTATGAGTATACCCTATGAGAGTTCGGGGTACAGTTGTGATGCAGCTGGGTTGGTTCGTACATGAAACCAACCGGGCCCGTGGGACGAAAAGGCTAATAACTCACAGATCAGTTGTCCGATAGACGCATCGTCTATTGCGTTGAGACCTCTACGACAAGGCGGTCCTTTGAGATACTTCTTCTGGGTACTTTATGATACTTGGAGTGTCGACCTGTAGCTCGTGGAGTAGACCCTTCTGGAGATGAGTGTACAGAGTATGGAGACCATGTAGTTGGCTGAGACCTGACGACTGCTTGACCGAATCGACTTGGAGAGAGTCGTCTAGCCCAGTGGACGGAGTACTACAATGTTTTGGTGCAGACCCACGATGGACGGAGTGCCTGTTAGTAGGCAGCAGACTCACGGTACTCGACAGGAGGAGTACCTCCCTAGGCTATGAGGGGGAGCACTACTGTGTGAGGTGGCTGACCCATGGCGGAGGAGCACTACTTTGTGTTGTGGTAGACCCGTAGTACTCGACATGAGGAGTATCTTAGCAGTCTCAGGTTAGTGAGAAGTACCTCGGAGTCATGGCAAGATCATTGTACTCATCAGAGAATGAGCTCTTCGGCGTTTACAGTTTTGATAATGAAAATCCTAGTTTGAGCTGAGTCTATATACTTTGTGTTTCCTCATGATTGAGATGGGTCACTTGATAACTTAGGTGTATGTATGGGCATATACCTAGGTAGCGGTTATCGGTTGATTTCATAATCATTGTGTTTCATCATGATTGAGATGGGTTACTTGATAACTTAGGTTTAAGTATGGGCTTATACCTAAGTAAGGGTTTTCTGTTGAGATCCTTCTTTGTGGTTATCCTTGTTGGATTTAGTGAGACCTTAAGGTTATCGGGGTCCCAAATGAGTATCGTATACTCACCCCTGCACGGGCTATGCCCGCACCTCGTTGTGTTGGTTGTAGACGATGGGAAGCGCTGATAGAGGCCGGGTGTTAGAGGACTGGATGGTACCCGGATGTAGGACCTCACGACGAGTCAGTATCCGGAGGTGGACTTCACGACGAGACGATACTCGGAGGAGGTAGATGGGAGAGAGCGTTGTGGAGGCTATCTGTACCTACCCTTCAGGTAGGATTCGTGGTGGACGATCCAGGAGCTGTGCTATCTGTACCTACCCTTCAGGTAGGATCCGAGGTAGACGACCCATGAGCTGCTTCTATTCTTCCAGCTAATTTTCTTTTCTGTTTTACTTTCGTTCAGTTGTAGCTGTACTTTCAGCTGGGTTTGTATTCTGGCCCACTTACTTTTCAACAAATTCTTTTGTATTTAGTGTATTACTTCCGCTTGTACTCTTTGGTGTTTTGTTTACTTTTATAAGGGAAATGTCTTCCCAGTTATCAGGATTTACGCCTTTGGTGCTAGTCGCCAGCCCCTGGCCAATGGAAGGAGGTCTTGGGGTAGTCATGGCATGGGCCCCGAGGACAGGTCATGACAGACTAATTTATATTAGTATTCTTGTTCATTAATTTTATTATGGAAATTTTATGTGATTATGGTAATAATTACTTTATTCCTGGTATTCCACATGTCCTATATGCCTTATTTGTATTTATAAGGGACTTTATGTCAAAAAGTTCTTCCTTGTGTGTGCATTGAACACCTCTAAAACTCCCTCTATGGATCTTTTGTAATTATGTTTAAAGAGGAGTATGAATTAAGAGATGTACTTCACTAAGACAATGTGGAATTCCAAAGAATATTTAAATTTATTGGATGTGGTATATGATGTAACACAACACTGAAATGACTCAGGTACATACCGCTATTGTGTAGGTTTATCAGTTATTCATTTAATGGAACTACAAATTAAATATTCACATTATCAGAAATATATTATTATCATTATTTATTCATGGTTTAATATTTTTTAAAATGATTTGTTTATTAAATTGTAATAAATAACAAAACAAATATCAATAGATTAGAGGCATATTAAAATATGCTGAAAATTTTTCGATATAAAACAATTTAATCATTTGATCGTGATCACATTGTAAAATAATATTGAATTAAAAATTATACCATTCATTGAAAATTAGTAAAATCCATCAGTGATATATATATATATACATATATATTAAATAACAACACCTTTTTTCCCTTTAAATTGGTTAATTACTTGGTAAAAGAGGATCTTTTCATCCATTGATTTGGTACTAACTACTATTGCGGTATTATTATGAATGTTAAGGGTTGACATAACTAATTTTGTAAATAAAAAATATATATAGCTATATTGATTCATATTTGGAGGAATTTTCTTCAATAAACCAAGATTAAAATTCCAAAAATATATCACTACATAAATAAATTTCTTGGTTTTTGAGTCAATTCTTTTGGATAATTAAAAAAATCTGATTTTTTTAGTTATAGAATTTCCATAGCAATCAATACAAGAAAAATTTTCAAGGATCCTTTCTAGTAGAATAAAAAATATACATTGTAATTTAAATCGATTCCTGAGGGATAATATGATATGGTATTATAGTGGGACACAATTAATTATTTAACTCAATTTTAATATATATATATATATATATATCAGCAATCAATAGTTTTTCTTAAACAGTTTAGAGTTTTTTTATCTAAAAAAATTGACAAAAACTAAAATTATAACAATATATATGAGATCAATACTGGATAAAGAAAATATCCTGACAAGGAATTACATCATAGAATTGTATTGAATATTTTTCAAAGTACTATACAACGAGAGGATGTTCATTATACAAGAATATGACCTTCCGACTAAGGAACAATTTTAGATATATTAGTGGATAATGACAATCAATAGAATCATTTCACGGATGCACTAGATGTATATTGAATCATGTTGTCATCTATAACCATTAAATTAAAATAATAATATGTATGATGAATCCTATAAATTTTACTTCCATCACCATGATGTTTATTAGGATGGATATAGAAAATAATTATATTGGATATCCAATGGACATTATTATTGTTGTTTAGCTGAGTGGAAATAAGAATGACATGATTAATCATGATTATTATATAGGTAGAGAGTCCCAAGAACCTTTGGTTTATTTTGAATAAATAACACAAAACTAATCAAATTTATGCCAATTTACAATGAGGCTTGATGACTGTAATGATTAATTATAACATGAATAACTAGAAAAAGGCCAACCCAGATCTATTTTAATTCATTCAATTAGCTAATATTGATATATATAATGACAACATGTCATTCATTATGATTAAAAAATTGATGAAGGGAATGGATAAGCTATAATAGGAAAAACAAAAGAAATATGTAATTATACATAGATCCTCCAGGAATCCAATGATTCCAAAGGGGAAAATGGGAAGGTTTCAATGTAATTTTTATGTGGAAATTAATAAAAATGAAATCATAATTTAAACACCATTAAAATGAGTAATTTTGACTCTTCTACCTCAGGTAAATTTTTATTGGATGAATTATGTATTTTCCATCATATATGTTTTTTTACATAGCATGTCGATCAAATAGTTTTATTCAAATAGAGAAAAAATAATTTATGATGATTAAAAATTCATAGTGTATGTTTGAGTATATAACAATGAATTTGTATAATTATTAAAAGTTATATATTACCATATAAAAATATTAACTTGTTTGTTTATCTATTGACTAATTATTTTATATACCATCTATTACTTGGAACATAATATCAGTATTTACTATGAGCACTGTGCATTTCATTTCAAATTTGAAAATAAATTTTTCTTTTTCATATGGATAACATATGTTCTGATACGAAACATATTAATAAATGGATTGTATGTATTTAAACATGAATACCTTTTTTTTGGAAATCAACGAAAAATATTGTTTCAATGACTCATATTCGAGACACCTAAGGAACTTCAGGATATGTCAAGTCAATGAGTATTTATAGAATAATTCATAATGAAATATATTTAGTTTCTATTGAGTTAAAATTATTTAACATATTATATTCATTTTAGTAGGTATAAGGAAAAAATATCCACCCAATGTTATAAGATAATGATCCTCAATCATCCTTAAGATGATTGATACTAAAATATGTGGTCGATTTATTGTAGAGTAATTAATAGGATTCACATATTTCATTAATTTTTTCCATCATATATAGATGATAATTATATATCTAAAAAATGAGGTAAAAATAATATTCACTAAATATGTTCTTGAATATCAACATAATGTAGATAGTCATCTTGGGAAAATGATTAAGGTAATCTATATAGACTAAGGCATAGAGTATCAAAACCATGATTTCATACATTTCTTAATATAGATTTGATTATTTCAAATGTCCTTCCTCATTAATATATGTGGGATGGTATTATTGGGAGGAGGAATCAAAAATTTATTGAAATTTCATAAATTATGATGAGCTGTGAAACTCTAAAATTATCATATTGAGGATATGATGTGCAGAATTCCAAATATACAATCAACCCAATAATGAATAATACATAATGGGGAATTCTATATGGGTTATAAAATTTAATGAAATATACTCAATCAAATATATTTTTAAGGGGCGGTATATAATTTTTTTATAAAATAAAAAATTTCATGTTGGAATAATGATAAAGAATTTACATTTTCATTAGTTATCATATGTAAGAAAAATGAAATAACATATATAAACTTTTGGAAGGAAATTGTTTTTTTCGTGAGACTTAAAATATTTAAATTAAAAGATTATTAAAATTAATTTTGATAAATATTGACAGAAATGATGACTTTGATCTAGTTGGTGATGGTTTGGTGTGAGAAAAATATCCACAGTAAATAGGGGATATTGCTGGTGTTCTTAGGAAATAAGTACAATGTAGGTTTATTAAAGTGGGTTGGAACAAGATGGATAATTTTTTCCTGTCATTGATTCATGTAGAACCCTACTCCAATAGTAGTTTAAACCTATTACCCATAATGAGGTTGTATATTTTATGGTTTCTTCATGATGGAATGAATATATGAATTTTGAAGAAAAAAATTAATGTGCTGAAAAGAGTTTTTATGTTTATACCCCCCATATGATATAAAAAATGATTGTATGTGAAGTGATTTTGATGAAATATATGGACATGGATGGTAGGGTAGAAAATTATGAAACACTTTTGGTTGTGGTGCGTTTCCACATCCATTAAATGATTGAAAATGATTAAAAAATTTCCCTAATCATGATAACAAAATCTATTAGAATATTGGATGCAATGTTAACCTACCATGATGGTGTAATTTAGTGTGATGAAGTTGAAAAATATTTTCTAAATTGGTGAATTTTAAATGAAATAAATATATTTAATCAAAACTAGTTAATAAGATCATTGAATTCATGTAAATTATGAAATCTATAATTATCAATTTGGGGACCAAACTATCTATCTTATTAATGTAATGATCTATATGATGATTCTGTAAAACAATTCAGTTTCATCATGTTTTAATGAGATATATGTGTCTATAATATCATTATATGGACTTACATCATATTCCTAGTACAATTTGATGATGAAAATTGAATATGGGAAGTGTTGCAAAAATTTTACAATTATTTATGACATGGTTAATTTAATTCCTCTCTATTAATGAGTAAGGTGAAGTATCATATATTCATGGGATCATGATATATTAATATTGATCACAGAGAATATTTATTCTATGTTTATGTACATATGATTAAATTATCTAAAAAGTTATAACATGAAATAATCCTATATATTATTATTAATAGTGATGCATAGTTTTAATATGTTTGTCAATATGCGTCCACAAACACATGATCATATTCAAAAATTAGTTTAATAACTTATGATATATTATTTTTATCAATCATGTATTTATTGATATTTAATAATTTTTATGTTTCCTTTAATTTAAGAATGGTATGAAGATATCTAGACCATCTACAAGAGCTATATTTGATAGCATTAAACAATACCTGTCACGACCCATCCTCGGGCTCATGCCATGACTACCCCAAGCCTGCCTCCCATATGCCAGGGGCCAGAGACTAGCAGCAAGGCATAAAATCCCAACAAAAAAGGGGATGGAATTGCCTTTGTTAGGTAAACAAACACCACAGAGTAAGCAAGCAGAACTAAACACTAAGTAATACTGGAAACAATAGTGAGTGCGGAAAAGTAAGTGGTCCAGAATATAAACCCAAACTGAAAGTAAAGCACAACTAGAAAGAAAGTATAGAAACTGAAAGTAAAGTCGCAATGTCGAGCCATCCACTGGAAGTCCCACCTGAAGGGTGGGTACAGATTGCCTCCACGGCTCCACGGGTCCTGCCGTCCGCTCCGTGTACATCCTGCCCAGTGGTCCACCTCCAGTTACCGTCTCCCTCTACAAGCCTCAATCACGATCAGCGCTATCCGTCGTCTGCATCCAACACAACGTAGTGCAGGCATTTCCCGTGCAGGGGTGAGTATAAGCTACTCAGTAGGGACCCCAAGACCCCCAAAGGTCTCCCAGAATCCACAAAGGACAATCCACAAAGGAAAGAAACAATCACGAAGTAACATCCGACACAACTTAGGTATATGACCATACATATACCTCAGTCATCAATTCCGGTTCGACTACAACATCCGAGCCCAAGTACAACCCAGTCCACAAAGGAAAACAAGACCCAATCCATACATGAAGCATAATGTAATCCATACAGAATATCAAGTCAATCTTATCGAAGATAAAGATTGAAAGTCTAGACTCAGCTCACACAGGTATACTTCTTCGTAAGATGATAGAGATGATCAGATGTAGCCACTGATTCATATAAGCAGTCAGACCCACACAGGATCGATAGATACTAACCCTTGCAATGACCCACACAGGATCGATAGGTAACTAACCCCCACAATGACACACACAAGATCTGACCCACACATGATCGGTATATGCTTGCCCACACAGGACCACTGAGCGCTAACCCACACAGGATCTGATCCACACCGGATCGGTAAGCACTGATCCATAGAGGATCACTGAGTGTTGTAGTAGTCGTTATCGAACCCACGAAGGATTCCCGGACTGTCTTCATCATCATCGTAGTCGTAGCCAGCTCTAGGGTTCCCACACACAGAAAACTCATTCGGGGAGGGTCCGCACCACGAGCCAAGGGGCTGATACATCAATTAACACGAAGTCCGGAGTTGATGTATCCAAAAGTTCTGTATTGTCAATAGGAACTCAATGTCACAGACGACGCATCAATCGGACGCCCGGTCTGAGAGTTACTGGATTTTTCGTCCCAGGGGCCCGGTTGGTTTTTAAGTCAAAACCAACTCGGCCATACCCCAACTGCATCCAAACCTTAAGCGGAGTAAGCCAAATGTTCTGTCTCACTAAGAGAAATCCAAAAAAGTCGATGACATGTCAATCGGATGTCTGGAGCTCAAGTTATAAGCATTTTCGCTCCAAGGGCCCGGTTGGTTTCGTGTTCGAACCCACACGGCCAAACCCAAAGTTCTCCGAAACCTTGAGTGTAATATACCAAAACGACCGGCTCGATCCAAGAATCGCATCGCAGTTGACGGTGCATCGATTAGAGGTTCGTAGCCCATGTTATGGTCAAAAGACCCAAAGAGGTCCAAAAAAGGGGGTTTTGGGTGCGGACCGACCCGGCCCGAGACCCCCCTGGGTCGGCCCGAACCGGGTCCGGGTCCGCCCCATTTGGGCGTGGCCCGGCCCGGCCTGGTTGGCTGGCATGGCCAGCGAGGCCAGGCGGCTCGGCTGAAATGGACGAGCAGAAGGGGGGGGGGGGGGGGGGGGCGCTGCGCCCCTGTTGGTGTAACCGCGGTCCCCATGTGGGGGGCCGCACCTTCGGCCAGCCGGGGGTAACGGCCCCCGGCCTTCTCGGTGATCGGCCGGCCCGGTCCGGCCGGCCGGTTTCTGCTGCCACGGGATCGCCGCAGTCCCGCCCTCCTGCTCCGGTGGCCTAAAGCCGGCCGCTGCTCCCTGCTCCGTCACGGCCAAAGGCCGCGACCTTGGTCCTACCAGCACGGCGCGACAGCGCCCTGCTTTTCTGCCCATACTTCATTATTTTTGCACGGTGCAATGGCACCGCGCTGCCTTTCTCGTGCTGCAACATATTCAAACAATCAAGGGGGGAGGAGGGTCAGCCGTGTTCGTGCGGTCTGACCTCCTCCCATTATTGCGATAATAAGAGGCCCAATTTGAAAACGAAGAATGGTGACTGAAGTATTCACGAAGTAAAACAATTAACCCCTACCTAGATGAAATCATTGAATGAAGTTTCATCACAGAATTGAACGTCGCAGAAGAAGGCGTCACGGGAGGAGAGGGTCATTGGCATCACGGTACACGGCGTCGCTTCGTCGATCTCCGAGGAAGGCGTCTCTCACCATCGTCTGTCATCGAAGGTCGGTGTTCTTTGTCGATGATGGTGCGCTCTTCACGTTCTTCATGGAGGAAGAAAGTTCTTCGGAACATAGAGCTTTCCTCTCCAAATCCTCCCGCACAACGATCTAACCTCCCATGAAATAAGACTTAGTCTTATTTAATTAACACACAAGGCAATATTTCATTTGAAATTCAAAAATGAAATAACATAAGTAATTAAACCTATGTTGTCATATTAAATGGATGGTTAAGGGAGTTAGGGAAAATGAAGGGGTGGGGTTCGTGTGGGCCCCACCTCCCTCTTAACCTCTCACGGGTAGTTCCACAACTTCCACTCAAAGGATATAACCACTTAAAAAGAAATAAAATTGTAGCCCAATTTTATTTTACCTTCCAAAATTTTTAACAACTCCTCCTGAGAAAACACAACTCCGGATAAGGTGTTCTTAGGCAATTACCGGCGCTGTGGTTCCATCGGTTCCCTTGGATTTTGATTCCGAGCACCAGTTCCAAATGTTTGGAAATTATCTCTCGTTCGTTCACTAAACGTACCCGAGAAAAACATTGGAAATTTTTTCCTGTCTAACCGGGCCTCGGAATCAGGTACCGTCAGAAACTGCGTTCTTGTAAAATACCAAAGAAAATTAAGAAAAAATTTCCCTAGAATTATACGGGTCTTTACATTACTCCCACCTCAGGGCATTACGTCTCAGTAAAGATACATCATAAACTAGGGGAACAAATGTGGGTATTGTGCACGCATCTGAGCCTCCCGCTCCCAAGTACTCTCCTGGAGGTTCTTGTGTGTCCATATGATTCGCACTAGAGGAATCGACCGTCCACATAGGAACCACTCCTATCAATCATTTATCTCCATTGAGACCTTAGCAAAAGTCGCCCCATCATCGATGTCCAGCTCCCCATGGTCAATGATATGCGTCGGGTCATGCACGTATTTACTCAGCTGAGATACATGGAAGACGTCGTGCACCCGGTGCTACTGAGGTGGTAGAGGCAGGCGATAAACCACCTCGCCAATCCTGCTGAGGACCTAGAATGGTCCGATTAAGAGTGGAGGCAACTTTCCGCCACGGTCAAATCTCTGTAATCCACGTCGAGGTGAGACCCGTAAGAAGACCTGGTCGCCATCCTCGAACTCTAGTGGTATCTGCATCTTGTCACCATTAAGACTTCTGTCGGCTCTGAGCTGTCCTCATCCGCTCCTAGATGACTTGGACCTTCTCTGTCGTGGCATGGACCATCTCCGGTCCCACACGTGTTGACTCCCCAGGGTCTGTGTAGCACAGCGGTGATCTGCAAGGTCAGTCGTACAATGCCTCGTACGGTGCCATCTCGGTGGTGTAGTGGTAGCTGCTGTTGTACGCGAACTCCACCAAGGGTAGGTCATCCTCCCAGCTGTGACCAAAGTCATGCACACATGCACGAAGCATTTACTCGAGAGTCTGAATGGTCATCTCCGTCTGACCATCCGTCTGCGGGTGAAAGGCGGTGTTCAAACATAGCTATGTACCGAATGCCTCCTACAACCCCTTCCAAAGTCGGGAAGTAAAGTGAGAATCTCGATCGGAGACGATATATGATGACACACCATGAAGTCGTACAATCTCTTGAACGTAGAGGCGTCCCATTCTCTCCACTAAGCCCTGCTCACTGATGGGTAAGAAGAGGGCCGACTTGGCGAGTCGGTCGACAATCACCCAAATGGATTCGTGACCTCTGGAAGTGTGTGGAAGTCCAGTCACGAAGTCCATAGATATCCCATCCCACTTCCACTCCAGGACCTCCAAGGGTTGTACCAATCCTACTGGTACCTGGTGCTCTGCCTTCACCTGCTGGCAGGTGAGGCATCGAGAAACGAACTCTAGTACAGCCTTTTTCAAAACCGACCACCAGTGCTGTCGTCTGAGGTCCTGGTACATCTTCGCCACTCCAAGATGTACTGCTAAAGGGGAAGTGTGGAACTCCCTCATCACCTCCACCTGTAAAGCAGTTGGTACCATGGTACGTCCTCTGAAAAGGATGACGTGCTCTCCTCCCACAGAGAATCCATCAGGTTCCTGTCTTGAGGATATCTGCATAGGCCATGTCTCACAGTCAATGTTCCCACGCTTTGCCCCTCTGACCCACTGTAGAAGTGGAGGAGTGACTATGAGTGACTGTAGAAAGGCTGCTCCATCACTATCCATGAAGGATATCTGCAAAGCGGTTAGCTGCTCTGTCACCTCCCCAAGTGGATGAATGCTCGTCCTCCTTCTGAGAGCATCGGCTACTACGTTCCCATTTCCAGGAGTATAGAATATCTCAAAGTCATAGTCCTAGAGGAACTCAAGCCACCGCCACTGTCTCAGGTTCAGGTCTTTTTTTGAGAAGGTGTACCTGAGACTCTGGTGGTCAGAATAGACTTTAAAGCGCACGCCCATCAGATAGCGTCGCCACATGTTCAGAGCGAAGACCACTGCTGCTAAATCCAGATCATTGGTGGCGTAATTCTACTCATGTTGCCTCAAATGACGTGATCCATAGGCGATCACTGCCCGCTCCTATATCAGAACACATCTGAGTCCGGTCTCTGATACATCGCAGCAGACTACGTACCCTACTCCCTCCTCCGGTGGCCTCAAGATAGGTGCGCTGGTCAATCTCTGTCTCAGCTCGTGGAAGCTCTTCTGACATCTGTCTGACCACACGAAGGGTTTCCCCTTCTACTTCAAAGATGATAGTGGTGGCATAACTCTGGAAAAGTCTAGCACAAATCTCTGGTAGTACCCGGCTAGTCCCAAGAAACTCATCACCTCCGTCACGCTCCTGGGTGGCTCCCAAGATTGAACTGCCTCGATCTTAATAGGATCCACCACAACTCCCATCTCAGAGATAACATGTCCCATGAAGTAGACCTCACATATCTAGAACTGACACTTCTGAAGCTTACCATACAGCAGGTGCTCTTGAAATGTGTCTAGTACAACCCGCAAGTGGTAGGTGTGCTCCTCCTTAGTCGTTGAGTATATCAATATATAGTCGATGAAGACCACGACAAATCGATCAGGGTGAGGCTGAAAGATCGTGTTCATGAGGCCCATGAACACTTCTAGAGAATTGGTTACAGAGAAAGGCATAACCAAGAACTCATAGTGCTCATACCGACACCTGAAGGCCGTCTTCTGCACGTCCTCGTCTCGAACTCTGAGCTGATGATAGTCCGACCTGAGATATATCTTTGAGAACCATCGTGCTCCATTGAGCTAATCGAAGAGGTCTTTGATCCTCGATAGCAGATACTTATTCCCCAATGTCACCTGGTTCAGGCAACGGTAATCGACACATAGTCGCAAGCTCCTGTCCACCTACTTGGCAAAAAATATCTGGGAAGCCCAGGGTGAAACACTAGGTCAGATGAATCCCTTGCCCTGCAAGTCATCCAACTATAACCATAGCTCTCGACGCTCAGCGGGGGCCATCCGATATGACGGAGTTGATATCAAGGTACATGTCAATATAAAAGTCTACCTCTCTTCGAGGAGGTAGTCTTGGAACGTCATCAGGGAAAACGTCCTCATACTGATCGACCACTACAGGTAAGCTCAGACTCTGCACGTCAACTACTCCTAGAATGAGGCTAGCCAACTGATTAGTGATAGGCTGTCCTCTCCTCTACGTGAGTCTTTCCTGAGGTACAAAGTCTTCCTTCTCACCGGTGAAGGTGAACCTGCTCCCATCTGTGTGAACACATCACACTTAGCACCTAATGCATTCGATCTGAGCATGGACTGTAGATAACCAATCCATGCCCAAGATGACGTCGTAAGGCCTCAACGCCACTACAAGAAGATCCCAGCCAAAGCTCTCGCCTCCTAGAGTAATCTCACACTACTGGAACCAGTGCATAATCGTCGAGTCTGCTCCCGTAGGAGTCTCTAGTCATAAGGATCGATCCAATCGCTCCGTCAGAATCTCCGAGCTCCGAACAAGGGTAGTGACAATGAAAGAATGACTCGCTCCTGTGTCTATAATAACTAGAGTAAGGGTGGAGTAGAAACAGATAGTACCTCTAATCATCTCGGGTGCGCCGTGGTCGTAGGCCTCCACTGCCAGAAGTTCTGCCTGCCTCTGCCCACTAGCTCCCTGTGGTCGGGGTGGGCCTCCTGGTGGTGGTTGTGGTAGAGCCTCGAAGTGTCTCCCAACACCTTCTGCTCGACCATCTCCTCTTGCTCATCCGCCTGCTCCCTGCGGACCACCACGATCGACCCTCTACCTCTACCTGGGTGGTCCTTCAACTGTCTACTGCTCCTCCTCACAGCGGGTTGGGCACTCACGAGCCATGTGGCCCTGCCCGCCGCATGCGTAGCACTATCTGCCTCTCGAAAGACTGGCTCTGCACTGTGTTCCCCTCACCTCTGAGCCAGTGTCCTCAAGTCGTCCGCCTAAGGGTCTGGTCCACCTATACCCATGTGGCATCCGTCGACTGCCAGTTGCAGAAGACTCTGCTACGTGCCGCCCTGCGGTAGGTCTCGCTGTTGATGTACGCTCAGCAAAAAATCACTCAATGAGAATGGCTCGCTCTAGTACCCCTAACTATGTCGGAATGCTGAGGGAGATCAGCAATTCCCTGATCTCATGCCTCAATCCCTGCTCGATGTTCCGGGCCCGAATGAATGGGTCTCGTACCATCTCCGTCGAATAACGTGAGAGATCGGTAAATCTCGCTAAGTACTGGGCAACCGTCATGCTGCCCTGCCGCAGCTGTAGAAGATCCTGGATGAGTACCGCACGAAGGGTGGCAGAGACGAACTTCGAGCAGAAGAGGCTCTCGAAGTCCATTCAGAGGAGTGATGCCTCGTCGTGCACCTAGAGCATCAAGTTCGACCATCTGCCTACTGCCGCCTGCAGGAGGCTCGCTGCGAGGATCACCATGAGGTCAGCTGGTGTCCCCACTAACCTAAAAACTCGCACAACCGCCTCCAGCAAATCCTAGGCTGCCTGAGGGTCCATCTCCCCTAGGAACCTGGGCGGTCTCTGAAGCTGAAACTCGTGCAGTGCACCAATGTGACGTGCACTCTCAGCGGCTGGGGCATGTAGCATCGGTGGCTCGGCGGGTAGTGGTACCACTGGTGCCTCCGTAGTAATAGGTCCCTACACCGAGGCCTCGTCTCTCGGTGGTCGGTCATCATATACAAAACTCGTAACCCTTGATGGCTGCCGTCGTGGGTCCATCCAGAAAAGAAATATGTGCGCCACGATTAATACAGTATACCTGGTGAGCTGACAAAAAGTAATCACAAATAAAACTTGAAACACACATGCAATCAATGTTTTCATGCAATAAGTCAGAAATCAAAAGTCAGGGTCCTGGTGTATGGATACGTCGGCCGCCGCACCAACACTGGACTCCCTGGACAGATAACCACACTCAATACTCTTAACACTATTGCTTCACATAGAAAAAGATCAGTGTCCTGGGGTCTGTGGTAGAACCGAACTCCTCTGATACCAATTTTTCACGACCTGTCCTCGGGATTGTGTCGTGACTACCCGAAGCCCGCCTCCCATAGGCCAGGGGCTGGCGACTAGCAACAAGGTGTAAAATCCAGACAAAAAAAGGGGAAGGCATTTCCTTTGTAAAGTAAACAAAAACCACAGAGTAAGCAAGCATAAGTAAACACTAAGTAATGCTGGATATAGTAGTGAGTGCGGAAAAGTAAGTGGTCTAGAATACAATCCCAAACTGAAAGTAAATTAGAACTGGAAAGAAAGTACAACAACTGAAAGTAAAGTTGCAACGTCGATCCATCCACTAGAATTCCCACCTAAAGGGTGGGTAAAGATAGCCTCCTCAGCTCCACGGGTCCAACCGTCCACTCCGTGTACGTCCCGCCCAGTGGTCCACCTCCAGGTATCGTCTCGCTCCACAAGCCTCAATCACGATCAGCACTGTCTGTCGTCTGCATCCAACACAACGTAGTGCGGGCATAGCCCATGCAGGGGTGAGTATAAGATACTCAGTAGGGACCCCGAGACCCCCAAAGTTCTCTCAAAATTCACAAAGGATAATCCACAATAGAAAGATAAAATCAAGAAGTAACATCCGACGCTACTTAGGTATATGCCCATACATATACCTAAGTCATCAATTCCGGTTCGGCTCCAACATCCGACCCGAAGTACAACCCATCCCACACAACAAAACATAACCCAATCCACACAGGAAGCATAACGTATTCCACATAGGATATCAAGTCAATCTTATAGAAGATAAAGAATGAATTTCAAGACTCATCTCACACAGGTATACTTATTCGTAAGACGATATAGATGATCAGATGTAGCCACTAATTCATTTAAGTCATGGGACCCACACAGGATCGATAGATACTAACCCCCACAAGGACCCACACAAGATCGATAGGTAACTAACTCCCGCAATGACCCACACAGGATCTGACCCACACCGGATTGGTATGCGCTGGCCCACACAGGACAGCTGAGCACTGACCCACATAGGATATGATCCACATATGATTGGTAAGCACTGATCCACAGAGGATCGCTGAGTGCTGTAGTCGTCGTTGTGGAACCCAAGAAGGATTCCCGTACTGTCTTCATCATCGTCGCAGTCATAGCCAGCTCTAGGGTTCCCGCACACAACAAGTTCATTCAAAGAGGGTCCGCTCCACGAGCCGAGGGGCTGATACATCAACTGACACGAAGTCTGGAGTTGATGTATCCAAAATTTCCGTATCGTCAATAGGAACTCAACGTCACAGACAGCGCGTCAATCGGACGCCCGGTATGAGAGTTATTGGCATTTTCGTCCCAGGGGCCCGATTGGTTTTTAAGTCAAACCCAACCCGGCCGTACTCCAACTGTGTCCAAACCTTGAGCAGAGTAAGCCAAAGGTATGTCTCACAAAGAGGAATCCAACAATATCGACAGCATGTCAATCGGACGTCCGAAGCTCATGTTATAAGTGTTTCCACTCCGAGGGCCCGGTTGGTTTCTTGTTCGAACCCACACGGCCGATCCCAAAGTTCTTCAAAACCTTGAGTGTAATATACCGAAATTACTCTCTCGATCCAAGGATCGCATCGCAGTTGAACATGTTTCGATCGGAGGTCTGTAGCCCATGTTATGGAAAAAAGACCGAAAGAGGTCTGAAAATGGGGGTTTTGGGTCCGGACCGACCCGGCCCGAGACCCCCTGGGTCGGCTCGAACCGGGTCAACCCGAAACAGGTCCAGGTCCGGCCCGTTTGGGAGCGGCCTGACGTGGCGCACTGACGTGGCCAACGTGGCCAGGCGGCTCTGCCGAAACCGTCGAGTGGAAGGGGGGGGGGGTTGCCGCCCTGCTGGTGTAACCGCGACCCCCATGTGGAGGGCCGCTCCTTCGCCCAGCCGGGGGTTACGACCCCCGACCTTCTCAGTGACCGGCCGGCCTGATCTGGCCAGCTGTTTGTAGATGTCGTGGGACCTCCGTGGTCCCACCCTCCTGCTCCGGTGGCCGGATGGTGGCCGCCGCTCCCTACTTCGCCGCGGCCTCTTCGAGGTTCTTCGGCGCGGCATGACGGCGCCACGACTTTGTTCGACTTCAACGGCGTGGCGCGACAGTGCCGCGCTTCTCTGCCCATACTTCATTATTTTCACACGGTGCAACGGCACCGTGCTGCCTTTCTCGTGTCGCAACAAATTCAAACAATAAAGGGGGGAGGAGGGTCGTCCATGTTCGAGCGGTCTGAACTCCTCCCGTTATTGCGATAACAAGCGGCCCAATTTGAAACCAAAGAACGACAACGTAAGTATTCATGAAGAAAAAAAATTAACCCCAACCTCGATGAAATCGTTGAATTAAGGTTCATCACAGAATTTAATGTCGGAGAAGAAGGTGTCGCAGAAGGAGAGGGTCGTCGGCATCGCGGTAAACGGTGTCACGTCGTCGATCTCCAAGGAAGGCGTCTCTCGCCATCGTCCGTCGTCAGAGGTCGGTGTTCTTCATCGATGATGGTGTGTTCTTCGCGTACTTCAAGGAGGAATAACTTTCTTCAGAACTTAGAGCTTTCCTCTCCATAACCACTCGCACAACGAACTAACCTCCCAAGAAATAAGACTTAGTCTTATTTAATTAACACACAATCTAATATTTCATTTGAAATTCAAAAATGAAATAACTTATGTAATTAAACCTATGTTGTCATATTAAATGGAGGGTTAAAGGAGTTAGGGAAAATGAATGGGTGGGGTTCATGTGGGCCCCACCACCCTCTTAACCTCTCTTGGGCAGTTCCCCAACTTCCACTCAAAGGATATAACCACTTAAAAAGAAATAAAATTGCAGCTCAATTTTATTTTACCTTCCACAATTGTTAACAACTCCTCCCGAGAAAACACAACTCCAGAAAAGGTGTTCTTAGGCAATTACTGGTGTTGCAGTTCCATCGGTGCCCTCATATTTCGATTCCGAGCACCGGTTCAAAAGTTAGGAAATTCCCGCTCGTCCGTTCATTGAACGTACCCGAGCAAAACGTCGGAAATTTATTCCTGGATCACCGGGCCTCAGAATCAGGTGCCGTCAGAAACTGTATTCTTATAAAATCTAAATGAAAATTAAGAAAAAAATTCCCTGGAATTTTACGGGTCTTTACAATATCTATATTTACCCGAGATATAAATATCTTTATTAATCTATGTATGGAGTGTATGATGAATATATAGTGAATTGATTTCATGATTATGGTTTCCTATAGATTAGGTTGATAATGATTTTTGTTTTTTTATATATTTTGGTGAAATGAAATAAATAATTTTAAAGGAACAAATTTTCAATAATTTTGTAGAACAATTCGTGTAAATAGTTTCTTCTGATGTTTCATTAGAGGTATTATAGATAGAATTACTTTTATCAGATATTTTTTTAGGATAAAAATATAGACCAAGTTTATTTATTTTATTATAATACATTAGATTTGGTGATAGATAATGATATTCATTCACACCAAAAAAAAAAAGAATATAATTTAGATTTTTTTACCAAATTAAATATTTCAAATGAAAAGGTGATGTCACATTTTAAGTGTTTCTATTTATGATATCATGTAATATCCCTTATCAAAATAAATAACTCATAAGATGCAAGGATCTAGTTCAATATTTAACAATATGTGAGGAGATAGTAGTTGAATCTAGTTCAAGTGGGAGAGTGGTGAGTGGATTCCCAAAACCCATCATCGTTATATAATTTATCTACTAAAAACTATTTACTGTTTTATATCTATATGTGTTTCTCATAAAATTATTATTTTGATAATACAACATCCTCTATTTTCATAATAATATTCAATGATTAAATTTCATATAAAATTATTGTAAATGATCTGTATATATAATGAAGACTTCAGATATCATAATAATTATCCATATATAATTAAATATGGTAGAAATACAACATGATGATAATGAGAATATTTTATGTTACTATCATATAATTTGGGGTTATAAGAATTTTTTCATCTCCTCATGATGTTCGTATTTGGTTTTCTAATGAAGAAGATTTAAAGAGCACCTTCCCATTAATAAGAACACTGCATGATTCCTGAGTCATTATATATTCTTATATATGAGAATTTTAATTAGAATATTTTCATAATATTATAATTAATGAGTACCATTTTATCACATACATTGTAACAATATGGAAATCCAATAAATTATGTTTTTGAAAGGTTTCTCTTGTTTTGTGGGATTTTATGGTATTTCATTGGTTTAGGGCTTCTGAAAATAATTATAACATCAAATAAGAGGAATAGGTTTCTTAATCCAAAATCTCTAGGATGAATGTAGCTTAATTATATCCCTATCCACGGTGGATGAAGGTATGTGCATCCAATGATTTCATAAAAACAATAAATAATGTTTATAGGATGGTGTCCCATGTTATTAATACAACTTTATGAGATAGAAAATAAAGCGGAAACTTAGATACATGAAATTTATTTCTAAGAGATTCCATAATTTCTATTATTATACCTTATCTACAAAGAGACATTAATGGGCTTCCATACTACACTCTGTGTATGTGACTGGCACTCACTTCAATCGAGATAGGTGTATAGAGGCATAGAAACAATGAATATTATGAATTCATCCATATTGTTATGAATTGTAATTTAGGACATAGTGGTCCCCAAAATGGGCCCTGGGTAATGTTAGAGTACGGAAAAACTCCATGAAATAAATTATTTTTTGTTATTCATGTTTTATAATAATTTGTGACGAATATATTTATTATTAGTATAAAAAAGTTATATATTTAATTTACTAATGAATATTTTATGAATAAAAATTATTATATTATTCAATGTTCATTTTATATTTATTGAAGTTACGATTCAGGTTAATGTAATGTATTTTATCACACAATAAATTTATTAAAATTAAAATAAAGTGATAATATTTTAGTTACCTTTTTGAAATTAGTAATATGTCACAGGTTATAATTGATGGAATATTTAGTCAGTAAAATATATTCTAGTACCACACTGTAACTTTATAATGATTTACCCTAGAAATTTTATCTGAATCATGAAAACAATTGGTGGACAATTCATCACCTTAATTTTTCTTCTGATCTCTCATTTAACCCTCATTCTTGTGATATATTTGTTTTCATTCTATCAATTGATCCATTTTTTACATTATAGTATAATGAAAAAACATTATGGGTATCGTTTGAAGTTGATAATTATGTGAGTAATCAACAATATCAAAGATAATAAAATGTTCATTGTTCTGAGTTACTAATGCAGGATGTGTGGAACATCTAGGTTGATCCGAAATCAATTCCCTTAATAAGTGATCATTCATAATGAGAATAGTACATCTATGACCTTTAATTGAAGGTAGGGAAAGAATTATTTTTTAAATAATTTCATGTGAGATCGTCAAGTTGTATACTAGGTTGCACATCATCATTGTAGTTGAAAATACACATTACCAAGAATTAAAATGTTATGAATGGACTAGTTTTTGTATTCATAATATTTATATATTCATATTTAAATTTCTTCCAATGTTTATTTTATTATACAAGTAAATGTCTTTTTATATGTCAATGTTTTATAGATATGATTGTTCTATATGCCTTATGATTATATTCTAATGATTTCATACTATTTTTTATGGAATATGATTCTAAATTTGATAATACATTTCATTCTATCTTGAAATAGTGATAGAACTTATTTTTCAATGTTCTATTAAAAATGGAAAATTTCCTCTCAAAATAAATTTAAATCATTTATCTGATATAACCATTGATTACATGTAGATTATTCATTTTATCTTATTGGAAATTGTAATTTAATATTTTTTTATTTTCAAGGGTTACGACGAAGTGTTTATCGTATGGTGTATCAAGAAAAGTATATAGTATGGGGTGATTTTATAGAAATTTTCAATGTATTTTCAAAAATAATTCCTTTATAACTATTCCAAAAAATACAATACCAAATGGTTTTCTAATTCAGGTGATATTTACTAAGATATTTCATTATAATAATATTATTATGGTGGTTTATCATTGGTTATCAAACTTTGTAACCACTATGATTTGTAAAATCATGTCCCTTTTTTACCAGTCCTATGAATGTTGATATGGGGACACTAAATATATAATAAAATTTTAAAATTGTTTGTAATATGTGTTACAAAACTCTAAAATCTGATCAATTTTCTTCACCATATATTATTTATATGTTTTACCTATATCCTTCCTATTTTAGCTTTCATTTAATTTAAATTCATATGAATATATACATGTAATTTTATCCCACATTATCTAATTTTTTAAATATATATCATACGTGACCACATTATAGTATTATTTTCTACATTTTACTATTTCTTATTTTGTAACTATGGTGGTCATTTTTATTTAAGTTTCATTTTTTAAAATAATTATAAAATAAATTATTTTTATCATTTTTGGGATTTCTAAATTATTTTAATATCATCTTATATTTCATAAAAAGATTTTAATTAAATTTGTGTGGCTTCCAAAAATAAATATTTATCAAATTTTAATGGTACTTATAATAATATTTATTAAAAAATAATTTTATTCTAAAATAACTTATTTAAAAATATGAATGATATTTTTCTTAATCATCAAATTAATTATCTATTTCTCAGGTAATGTGTTTTTTATCAGTTTTAACATCCTTGAATGGTTCTTTCAAAAAATAGCAAATATTATCTAATGATTCCATCCACATTATTTATATTGATTTATGATTGTCACTTTTTATGTAAATATTTAGGATTCTTATTTCATTCTCATGATATAACTATTTTATAATGGATCAAAGAATGTGACCATTATAATATGAAAAAAATATGGTTTATAATTAAGTTAGACGTGTGTGTAAAATAAACCAACAATTCATTATTTAATGAATAATATCTCATGAGATGATTATTTTTTTCATGAATATGTTTGTGGTTTGATATGTTCATTTTGAGGAAAGTTGGTATGTTTTTGTTTAACTATGTTCAAAATGATTAATATAGACATTAATATGATTAGATATTTTCACAATGTTTTGCATAAACTTTATTATGATTATCTATGATCACAATATAGTGCATAAACAATATTGTTCTTATCTATGTTCATAATACTATATACAGACATAAGGATGTTTATCAATGTTCACAACTACGTGTCTTGATTTGAATATTACTTCATATGTTCATAGTTATATGGTGTACCTAAGACTCTATATGTTCCATATTAATATACTGTGAAACATGGGTGTTGATTACTTACTCATGTTTTGAAAATTTAATGAGTAAGTCATTATTTCAATCTAGAACACATTTATATGTTATCAGGATTTATGATCAATATTTTATTTAGTATGAATTTCATCAGTTACATTGATAAAATCATATTAGGTTTTCATACCCACATGTTCATATTATTCTCACTAATGATCATATATTTAAATCTATAATGTTCTCCATTTATTAATAATCTTGACCCATCCATTTTTATAATTCCATAACTAATTAACAAGTAAAGGATGTTACAAATTATGTGTAGAAAATGGTACCATGTGACAATTTTACTTGTGGGAGATATTAAAGAATGCATCAAATGTATTTATTTTATGAATTTAATCAATTAATAAAAAATCTATATGATATCTTGCGTTATTTATTCATTGTATATGAAAGATGTTTAGATATTTGAAAAATATTTTTAATTAAACTATTAATATGTGTGATAGAT
Organism: Viscum album; assembly: GCA_963277665.1. NCBI lineage: Eukaryota > Viridiplantae > Streptophyta > Magnoliopsida > Santalales > Viscaceae > Viscum > Viscum album. The sequence continues at coordinate 265,099,194 of OY728143.1, read as the reverse complement.
TTTGTAACGTAAAATACTTAACTAAAACAATTCATGACACAAGAGATGATTATTATTACGAAAAATTATTAATAAAAAATTCTCATAAATAAATTTATTTTAATCAATTATAAATAAAATAAATGTTTGATTAGGAAAAATTAATGTTTTAAAAGGTTTTTTACAAAAAAAATAGTTTTTTATTTATATTTATATTTTTATAAAATATTTATATTATAATTTTTAAAATAATATTTATTTTGAATTAACAATAATTTTTTAACTACGTTCATAAATATTTCCTTGGGTTAAATTTGAAGGGATTTGTTTAAAAATTATTTAATTTTTGGTAAGTAGTAATAAATACTAATTTGTTGAATAAAATCACATTGAAGTTATTAAGAGAATACATTAACGAATTAAATTATACTAAGACCTTTCCCTAAAAGAATTCTATTTCATATTTATAATTTGTAATTCAATAATCCATAATGAATTTTTGAAACCCATGTTTATCATTTTCAAAACATAATTATTATTTCGGTTTTGAAATAAAGTTTATTATCTAATATAAATATATTTTGATTTCATTGCTATTATAAATTAAATATGGAATAAAATTATTTAATTTTTTTGTTATCTTATTATGTTACAATTTCAATATATATTCAAGGAATAAATGTTTATTACTAGAATAAAAATTATGGACAGTAAATCTGATATTTTGAATTAATTATTTTTCAGTGCATTAATTAATTTTTATCTATTAAAAAAATAAAATATCCTATCGATAATGATTCTTATATTTTTATTAACCATATATAAAATATATTTTTGAACGTAATATTTTTTATATATAATTATTATTTAGATTTAAAATTTTATTTAATATTATATATAAATTGAAATATATTTTTTGTATCGTTAATTTATGTAGATAAAATATTTTTTTTGAGGGGTGACATTGTATTTTTTACAAAATATTTTATATTTTGATGAAAAATAGTTATAAGTGTAAAATTTTTAATACTAAAAAAATGAATTGAAGAAGATTAATTTTTTTAAAAATATTTATCTAAAAAAGTTTTCACAGAATTCATGTAATTACATCATAAACAATTATGTTAATTTCTATTTTGGAGAGTCATGTTATTAAATAGTGTCATGAATAAAATTAAAAGATAATTTATATTTATAAAACTATAATTTTAAGCACATATCAAAGGGGTTCACATAGAATAAAGTTTTTCTATAAATTAATTGATTATAAATTTCCTGTAGGTTACAATTATCCTCAAATCCTAGAGAAAAGAAACATAATAGACGATTTATCTCAGATGATCAACAAATGTATACATAGTTGATAACAATACAATATATTAAGTGATCATAAGTTAATCATAATATTATAATCATGATACAATTTAATGTCATGGAAAACAATTTTTAAATCCTACATCACAACATAAGGAATATTAAATGAATGTAAATATTATGCAAAATGTTTTCAAAAAACATGATACATGGTTTAATATAATATTTATGATAATAAAAAACTATTTTCATCATAAAAATGATAATTTGAAAAAATAATATTGTGGATAAGGATTTCACATATGATTCTCAAAACAGGGTGGAGAAAACTACACCACATCATTCAAATAACAAAGTATATGTAGATCCCCAAGCAGATTCTTTTAGTTGAATGAAAATTTCATAATCAATTTACATGATTATATCATGAGACAAAAATCCTTTATGAATGAATTGAAATGAGACATATGAACTCAAACATCAATATCCTTATGTATGCAGGCCATATGAAATTTACCGTTCATCATATAAAAAACAAACTCATTGAAATATAACTGGTTTCATCAATACATCACAAAGGATACATTAAATTAATATTGGGATTATATTATTTTGAAGTGGAAAAATATGAGAAAATAATTCATAATCATAAAAATATATATTTTAATAGTTAAAAAGTGGTATCCAAGGATATTAGACTGCATTATATAAAAATAACCATAAAATATTATGATAATGATTTTGGTGTTAAGACCGTATAGATAAAATTTTATACATTCTAGTTAATAATTTTTCATAATTAAATCCATGTATATTATTTACATGAATACACATCCATTAAATAAATGAAATTTAGTTATTCAAAATTAAATAAATCTGGATGATAAATTATGCATATGTCTGAGAAGGATTTGTAATGAAAATCGATGTAATATATCACAGATTTCAAAGAAAATAATATTTCATAATATGGTTAGATAGGTATGGTGGAGGGATAAATTTTATGAAATCTTTTAGCAATAATAATAAAGGTAACAATACTATTTTTTTTTATCATTTTTTAGTATAATTACATTGAAAATAAAATATATCATTGATAAATTGTATAACATCCCAAACCCATATGCCATATAATATATGTCACATGTCATGTTGCCCGTATGGCTTCATTAAAACAGCCATAATTTCCAAAGGCTACCGACTGGTAGTGATGATCTAGGGTGTGTCTATGGAGAGACTAGTCCCTCATTACCATAGTGTAACACAATGAATAATTATAAATAGAGGTAAATATTAGAATAAAATAAATAAATCAGATGAACAAAAAATGGAGAAAAATCAAGGATAATTGAAATAATTGGAATAACATAGAACACATGATGATGATTTATTTCATGAAAATTTAATGTTGGAAAACATGGATACGTAGTAGAATGAATACATGAAAACCAGATTGTATTAAAATGGAAATACATAAACTATCTTCATAATCCCATGAAATAGGTTGGTCATAATCTTCTAGCTCCATCCTATAATAGAACGAAACCCTATGTCTGAAAGATTAATCTCACCTTTATTAACACCTAAAAACTTGTAATCTACTAAGGGTACAAAGTGGTTCCTAAATAAGGTGTGAGGTAAATATTAGTGGGCTACTAAAACTTTTTTCTATAATATCATGACCATATAATGTAAATTTTAATAGTGTGCATGCATGAATAGATAAATAGATAATTATAATGTTACTAAATACCCAAGTATCTAATTCAACCCTTAGATGGTGTTTGAATCTATAAGCAGTTCATAAATTATCTAAACCGAAATTCATATTAATCAGTCACATAAGGCATAAACATATCTAACATCACAACATGATTGTATAAATAGTGAAGGTTACCTAATGTAATAAGTAAATCATGGTTGATAATTAATATGACGTGGTTCCATTGTAATTACCAAGTAATATTAGACCATTGGGTCCTCAAACATAGTAGTATCCAGATCTATCCATAGGTTAACAGTGTGAACCCCAGATCATCATCCATGGAATTCTCACATTAGTTTTTCTATTAGAGTCTGAGGAACACCTCCAATGTAAAATTGGAGATAAGATGTAGTCATACAAAAGGATTTTACCAAGGAATCTCAGGTCATGCGGGATCAAATGAGTGTATTGAGGCATCCGATAATAATAATTATGGTATCTTATGATTCCATTCCAAGAATCCATAGGTATATAAAGATCATGTTCTCGTGTAGGTCTTACCCATGGAAATAAATAACCTTGAATCAAAATGACCACCTCGAGTACCCAAGGTATTCCCATGGGGATTCAAGAGATAACGCAAGTCAATAATTCCTATAAATATGTCAAGGTCCATGTTTATAGATAGGAACCTTACATTTGGTTCCTTAAATTTAGTTTGAAGATATGTTAACTATTCCATTTTCAAGTTCCCTTTGTTTAATTCATTCCATTCATTAGTATGCCAATTCCAAGTACCATTCATCATTTAAATTAAAACTATTTAATGTAATATCAATTAACATGGTTCACTCCACTACCTTCCATGAGCCTAGAATGGTGTTCTACATATGTGAAACCTAATAGTCCTTTACATTTTATATGGCCATGTCATATACTTATGTATGATTTCCAAAATAACATTTGATCAAATTACTTATATTTAGGCACATACCTTATGTGGGTCAAGCGGACGTGACAAGGTCAAATATATCCGCATTTTCATGATTCAATAGGAAATTAATGTATGGGGGCATACCATTAGTGAGGTAAAGCATGAACACACCCGAACGATTTCTCAAAAGTTTCAAAACACTAAAAACCCAGTTATAAAATATTACCCTACATTAGGTCTTATGAGTTATTAATATAACCACAAAAAACAAAAAAAAAGTATGGTATGAGCATAACCATAGCATTCGAATTAATATAATCCTCAAACATAAAATCAATAAATTAGAGGTCCCCTCACAACACACCGAAAATCAAAAAACATGAAGAATGATATATAGACCATCAAACATAAGTTTACTCAAATCTTCTCATTCAGTATTAGCCATTAATTCATCATGGAATTGAGTAGATATAAAAAAATAGTCAGATATCATACACCTCTATAACTTGGTTTAGAATAAGAGATATGAAGAAGGACTCAATCAAACTCGAGTACTTATCGTTGAGAACCCAACATGATGAACAATAGATCAAATGGATTATGGATGAAGTAGATATTCTGATCCCTAGGTTAGGTATTCGTAAATCACCAGTATGGAGAAAATGGAGTTCATCCACCTTTAAAATGATATATGAGGATGGAGAGGTTAAAATTATATCATTAAGTGAAAAAATGTAAAATTACCTATAATTTATCCTATGCACTAGTTTCCAAAATGGTCTCTAACCATGCAAGGGAACCTTTAGAAATGGACGTACCACATTGTTAGGTCTTGAGATTTGAGAAACAATGCACCAACCATGTGATATGGTTCTCCATGTAAATGAAGACCATCCGTACAGTTAGATCTTATAGTGATGCATAACTGCATGTTTTTCTCGAACCATGTGATTGGACCACTTAACAAAAAAGGATGTGTTATGGGATCCAATCAAGCCTCGTCCAACCTTGTGACCCTATTTATCTCATTAAGAATCAATATTAGATCCAAAATAAATAATAACACCAATATATAAAATATTTGTACATGAGTGAAAAAAATTGGTTCCTCCAATCATCCCACATAAATGAAATTGTACCCAAGTTCACCATTCAATGGTGGAGAAAAACTATTAATGAACACATTTGGCAAGTGGGAATCTATGTCAGCCTCCTGCACCCTTATCTCATCATGCACATGGAAATTCTACCATACAACCCTTTCCATAGTGACAGACCGTCCTCGGAGATCATTAGTGCATTGATCAATGATGTATATTAGATACTCCTAAAAGGTATTATCATAATATAACTCAACTTATTTGGAAAAAATGTTATAAGATATGTCAACATCATATTGGTGATGCAATGTAAAATAAAATATGTCATTCATGAGATGGTACATATGTGGTAGTATCAACTGATAATCTATAGTCCCAAATATCTCTAGATTCTCTAACGACCCTACATAACAAGGAAATATCATCCATTACATCTATAACTGTATATTAACTAGTATTGGTGATACCAAAAAGAAAACAAATATCCCCAACCTTGAACTCTAGTGGCCATCTATGGCAATCAACAAAGGTTATATTTCTTGATGAAGTAGTAGACATACACTTCCTGGTTAGATAAACCTTATTTGAAATATCATGTATGATAGGATGACCTAGTAGGGATGAATCTTCTCTTTCTAGATAGCTAATTTATGAATGACATGACCTAACATATAAGGACTCAAAAGGATCAATCAGAATTTTTACATTAATGCTTTTATGATAGGTCAACTGGATGAGATGGATATGCATCTCCCATGAAATGATGAAATCAAGGAAACATGGTTGGAGAATTTCATATAGAATATGTATCATCAGTTCTGACTAACTATCGGTCTAGGGGTGAATTGATGTTCATAGAAACACCTGTGTACCCATTTCTTTTTGCAATCCCTGCCAGAACATTGACATGAAACGAGTGTCACGATTCGAACTGGTATTACTAAGAACCATTTGTATATGTATGATCTCAAAGAAAAATAATCATCCAAGATCATCAATTGTTAATGTATCCCAAATAGGAATGAAGTGGAATACTTTTTCTAGTCAATCAATGATTAACTATAAAACGTCTCAACCCCTTTGAGTCCTAGGTAAGCCTTATACAATATACATAACATTATCATTCCATTTTCATTCTAGGATAGGATGCAGATGTAAAAAGTCATCATGTATCTGGTGTACTTCCTTTATCTACTGACACGTGGAAAACCTAGGGATAAAGACTTTTATATGATGTTTCATCATAGGACACCAAAATTCATATAACATATATCAATACATTTTTGAGATGCCTGGATGATATTCGCATTGAAAAGAATTAGACTCTCGCATTGACTTCTCTCTAATATCTATAGTAACCCCAACACAACCATGTATATAGAGGATGTCTTCCTTATCCACAGGCCAATCCAGAGGAGGGACAACTCCTGATATACCCTCTTAGATATACGAGAAATTTGGATCTGAAATTTTTCATTCCCTTCACCTAATCAAGGTTGTAAAATTAAATACTAATGTTGAGAGTTAACACTACTCATGAATATCATGAAACTCTAGATGAAGCTCAAAAAATAAGGCTACTAATATCTATTCATCACTGGCTTCCAATATGGAATTTTACTAAGTTTTTGACTCATTGCATTAGTGATAATAGTTACCTTTTCCAGCGTATGGGAAAGATTGAAATCAATGTAATGATTATATTTGACCCATATTCATTGCCAAAAGCTTTTTTTAACATTTTGTAATGTTTTATTTTTAGGATTTTGGGGTCTATGTACTCCACAAAGTGCTCACCCAAAAGATAGTATCACCAGCAACCTAAGGCATGGAAAAATTATTCTATCTCAAGGTCATGTGTTGGGTAATGTCTCTCTTAAGGATTGAACTAATGAGATCCATACATAATGAATGAGTCCTCTTACATTATCACTGCTCCTGGGATGATTCTTGATGCATCATAGATGATGATATAACCTATTTTTGAATGTAGAAGAATGAAAATTGGTTTCACGAGAAGCCTCCCTTTCAGCTCATAAATGAATTTCTCACATGATATCGACCACATTAACTTAGAACCATTCATTGTAAGGAAAATAAAAGGTTAATCAATATGACAACCATATAACATATAGAAAAAATCAAGAACTTCTTATATAAAACAAGTTCATGGTTTTCTCCAATGAAACCAGAATAATAACCTTATTTGGGGCCATAATGACACTCAAGTATCGCATAATATGACCAAAGAAGTGAAATTTTTCAAATCTAGAAGTGCCACATGGAAAGATTGTAATATATTTGATGTTATCTCAGTGTTCACAATATGATTTCAATACTAATTTTCATGGTCTCGATGTGTTTTGGAATGCAACATGATTTCTCCAAAAATTACTATGACAAAAAAATTCAAAAAGTGGTGGAACACCCTATTCATTAGAATCATGAAAAATGGTGGTTAAATTTGTAATACTGAATGACATAACATGGTACTCATTCAGGAAATACCAGGAAAAATAATTTTGTATGAGGTAAGTCGGATGTCATGACTTGTAACTAACGATAAATCAGTCTCGGGTCGATATTAGAGAAGACCCTAGCTTCTCAATGATGGTAAAAGTTATCGTCTATTTTAGGAAGTGTATAATAGTTATTCTCTGAAATATTGTACAACTATCTATAATCCACTCACAGATGAAGGGTCCCATACACTTTCATTGTGAAAAGAATGATCAAACCCCAAGAGGAAGTGTGGGTCCATTTGAGAACTTTGTCCTATAGATCCCTTAACTACCACTTGATACCCTTGATCATAGTAGATGCCATTTAATACGGGGGAATGCAGACAAGAGAATCTCTTCGAATAAGATTCATCATAAAATCTTTCTCGATATCAAGAGGTAATCTAGAAAATCAATTGGGAAAAACATTCTTAAAAAATATTTAAAAATTGAGGAAATTCATCATGGCATAAACAATATTCCTTAATAAATGTATTGCAATTATAGGTAGTCACCCCACCTAGCCTATAAATCATTTATCCAGATATTCTAGCCTGGACATCCCACTCAACCATATAAAGATAATTAAAACTCTATAGTGATGTAAACAAGACACATTGGTCGTAGCAATGTAAAAATTGCTTTTATCAAACTAATAATGCATTCCTGGAATCCCATCAATTCCATTCATCTCAATGACAATTTGTTCCGATAAGAATTGGTAACTACCTACATCAAGGTAACAATCCCTACATTGGGTTATACGCCCAGACTACAGTCCCAACGATATATCTACGATCATAACACCATAGTAACACTGCATTCACATCACAGTGCTTTCCAAGAAAGATAAAAAGATCATCAACTATGAAACACTTGTGTCTAATAAACATGATATTATAGTATAGGATATTAGAATAGTTCCTCTTAATGTATATGGAATATAGCGTGATCCCCAAGTTTTAGCATTAAATCAATTGTATGTAATGTTCGACAAACATGAGAAATAGTTGTGCCTCCATGGTCAGAACATTGTTCCAACGACACTACTGGTGATCAAGTGTCTATATAACACATCAACGAAATTCTCCTTTTTTATCCCTTCTGGTTCTACTCCAACTACCCTCCATAAGTGACATAAAAGAACCTTCCCCTAAATGTGTAATTGTTTTAGTACCTCTTACACAAGAAGCTAATGGAATGGTCTAACATAAATGATGAAGATTTTTCATATGACCAAATGCTTGACACTCCAATGGGTCTTTATAACACTGAGAATATAGATTCCACATATGTCCACAATATGAAACACTATTGAGATTTCTACATCGGTACCCTAGCTTCCATATCCCTAATTATAATTCCCAAGGGGATGCATTATTCATTTGAAAGAACTACAATCCTGATCCAAAATTGGCCCTCTATGCATGGTACTGTTGCTATCCCCCTAGTTGTGCTTAGTGATTAGATACTGATTTACAATCTCAGAACAGGTAGGTATGTGGAAAAAGTTAACACAAGTATGGAAAGTATATTAGATCCCATCCTTGACGTTTCTAGAATGTGAATTATAATCACCATATATAAGTGTTGAAAATCACTAAAACATTGTGAAACATGGAGAATACTCCCTAACTAACATATAACCCTTTTTGAGAAGCAAAATCACTTTAGAGTTGTCTTATCTAATCATCTTAGGAATGAATTGTTCATAGAAGGTAGATTTATAATAAACCAATATGATTGCTTGGGGAAGACATGCTTATGTAATAACATCCTACAAGTACATAGATAAATCACCTAACCTATAATTAATATGCTTGACCCTATGATTGAAAGGTGTCCCTAGTTGCTCAATGATAGGCATTATGGTCTTATCCATGATTCAATATCATGTTGACCGCTATCCCCTATGAAGGTGGGAGGATATTGCAGCCAAAACTCATGAGTCAGATCATCCATCGAAGGTTTAGCTCCTGGAGGACCATTCATTGACTACATCAGACATGGAAAACAATCACGGACTTGGGAATTAGTGCCCAGACCAGGTATTGTAGACGGTGCTTCAATTAGCACTACTGGTACTAAGACTGGAAGCTGAGGGCCCACTATGTCAGGAGCTTGATCATCTCCACCTTCCTTGCATAATACATGAGGATTTCATAGTAGAATTGTTTTATAAATTCTATGTATAAGACTCTAAATAGACTTAGAAGAATAAATGTTTCATCAGTAGAGGTATCATAACATATGGAAACTCGCTACCCAAGTCATACTTCCTTAACTACGAACATAGATTGACACGTATCATTAATTAGAAATATTTTAGTTTCAGGGGTTCTACAATATGAAGGGTTAATAATGACCTACCTCATCATTTACTAGATATATTTTTCATTCATTTAATATTTACTTACTAGGTTCACTCCTTTACCTTTCATAATCATTATATTGAGGCATACATTTGTGAAACCATTCAACATTGTATTTATCATTTTCATAGAACTCATATCAATGATCTTTTAAAATGAGTTTTCCATTCTAGTGACTAGGTCCAATATTACTTATCCATGAGATTAACACCTAATTTAATTTCTAATAAAAGGATTGATTCTGTAAATTACTCATTCCATCTCACTGGGGCCCATAACACCACATGAATTGAAATTGTAAATCACTCAATCACAACACAAAATACAACATAATAATATATAAAAGAATGTATCAATCAAAAATTATACGCATATCATGAAATAAAATTATGTAAACAAATCTATATGGTATGGATATATTCATGACATGCAAATTCTAGTTTTCTATAATGATGATTGTAACAAATCATTTTTCCCTCATATCATTGGTCAAAAGATGAAATAAAATTCCACATTATATTAATTATACAAAACTCCACATAGAATGTGCATCACCCAATGGTGAAAGGCTATCAACTGTATTAGGTAAATAAGAACATCAATCCAAATTAAGGAAAATCGTCTTTTACCCCAAACATGGGTTTGTGCCTCCCAAGGAATATTTTTAAACAAGTCCCTAGAATTCATAATCTCAATAATATTGTTTCCATGTTTTAAAGGAAGAATGGAACCTCGTTGACACCACATTGTGATGTCCTAGACCTAGATATGACATAATTGGTTACCCAAGCCCAGTTGGCCACATTGCATCTAGATAATCTCCCAATATTCTAAATTCTTTCGACTAATAAGGATTTCATAGGGTGTGTATATGAGGAGAATATGTCATCATTACTATAGTGTGAAATAATATATAAATACAGTCAAATGAAATTATAAATATCCACAGTTAACTAAGATTCATTATGAAATTAAACAAATAAATAATTACATAAATATCTTGAATAACATAAATTAAATGATTATAATATATGAAATGCCACTAAAAATAAGGAATTGTGGATACAATTTAGCTGGAATATTGGAAAAATCTAATTTAGTAATGTGGAAATACATAAATTATACCTTGCATCCTATGTGAAAACTCAGTATTCTTCTACCATCTCCATCCATACACAGCAAGAAATTAGGCGTCTGAACAATTAAGTTTCCCTTTTTCAACACATGAAAATATGTAATCTTCCCTGGGTACCAAATGGTTCTTGGATAGGGTGTGAGATAAATATCAGTGATCCACCATTAATGCTGTCTATAATATCTAACACTTGTAATGTTAATTTTAATAATGTGAGAGAAGTAATATATAAATAAAGAATCACAATGTAACTAAATACCCAAGTACCTACATAAGCACTCAGACTGATTCCAAACATGTAAGCATTTCATAAATGAATTATTTTTCAATTTATATTAATAGGTGACATGAGGAATTTCCATAACTGTCATCACATCGTTATAGTATATATAGTAAAGTTTCCAATGTTTAACAAGGAGGTCGTGATTTATAATTAACATGAAGTTGTACCAAGGTAATAATAATGGAATCCCAGGACTCAGTGGCCACTACGTGAGTAGTAACTGAAACGACCGTCTCGATCCAAGGATCGCGTTGTCGCTGACGGCGCGTCGTTCGGAGGCCCGTAGCTCATGTTACGGGCATTTGATCGAAAACGGTCTGGAGACGGGGGGTCCGGGCCCGGGCTGACCCGGCCCGAACCCCCCCATGGGTCGGCCGAACCGGTTCGACCCGACCCTGTCCGACCCGGTCTAGTCCGGCTAGGGTGCGGCCCGGCCGGTCGGACCGGCCTGGCTCGGTTCGGCCGAGCGGCCGAACGGACGTGCGCTGCAGGGCGCTGGCCCCGCGGTCTGGAGGTGCCGCGGCCCCCCCCCCGCGTGGGGCCGCACTGGATCAAAGGATGCGTCTTTTCCGCATCCGAGTGCGCCGGACCTGCGCGGCCACGGGTCCTCGGGCGCCGTCGCCCCTGGCTGCCGGCGCCGCCGCGCTGGCGACCCGCACCGCCGGCGGCTTCTGCGGGCCACCCGAGTCGCTCCGGTGGTCCGATGCCATTCCCGTCTGCGCCGTTGCTCCTCCCGGGACTCGTTCATCACTACGGAACCATCAAATTCCCATTGCGGCACGTTTCGTCGTCACCCGTCAAATCCTCACAACAACGAAGAACGGCGGAGGGTTGTCGGCCCGTGTTCGTTTGGCCCGCACCCTCCGCGTTAGAGATAAACAACAAGAGAAAAATAATTCAACACATGATACAACAATTTTAATAAATTAAAATTGTTCATTTTCATCTGGTTCTTTAGTTTTAAAGAAACATTCATGGGAATAAGGGCATTTCCAAAACAAAAATCCCTACCTCGTCAAGTCGTCGCCGCAGGTTCTTCGGGGATTGAGGATTGTCGCGTCGTCGCGGTATCCGACGTCGCGTAGTCGCGGAAGGGGGTCACGTCGACGAAATTAGAGGTTCAAGAACAAAAAGATTTAATTATAAATAATTAAATCATTCTTGAGTTTAAATCCGTAAAGGAAATTAAAAGAAAAACCGAAACCCTCACCTCAACGGATGATCGAAGGTTCTTGTCACGGATTAAGGAACGTCACCGAAGAACGTCGCGGGAGAGGAAACGTCGGCGTCGCGGCACACGGCGTCGCGTTGTTGATTTCCGGGTTCGGCGTTCTTCGTCGGAGGCCGGCGTTCTTCGCGTTCTTCGCGTTCTTCACGTTCTTCGTGAAGAAGGATGAAGGCTCAAGAACTCTGACAAAACCTCTCAACGGGTAATCCTCCAAAAAGTCTTGTGGGTCTTATTTTATTGTTACGCTAACAAACGAAAAAGGTAAGTAATGACCCATCAATACATTGAATTAATTCAACGAAAGAAACCAACCATTTAATTAATGAATAAAACCGCCCAATTAAATGGTGTGTTAAGAATTTAAGAAAACACGTCAGTTGACTTTCATAATGACGGGTTTTCACGGGTGCGTTACTTAGCGGAAAAGAAACGGCGGGGTTCGTGCGGGCCCCACCTCACAAATATCCTACCAAGAGGGTATGATATTTCTGGATATCACCTTATCCATTTCAACTCAGTTTATGTGGCTTTCAACTGGCTTAAGTGAAATAAAATAAAGTTTGTCGAACAATTTATTTTATTTCTTAACTTTAAGCCCAAAAATTAAAAACCACACCCGAGTAAACGCAACTCCGGAAGTGGTGTTTCTAATAAAATACTGACGCTGCGATTTCATCGGTGCCCTCAGAATTCGATTCTGGGCACCGGTTCAAATGTTAGAAAAACCCACTTGTCTGTTCACTGAACGTACCCGAGCCAAACTTCGGAAAAAGATTCCGGGAACACTGGGCCTCAGAATCAGGTGCCGTCAAAAACTGCGTTCTTGTAAAATTCCAAATAAAATTAAGAAAAAAAATTCCCTTGAAATTTACGGGTCTTTACATAGAGTGTAATCATAATATAATCATCAATGGAATTCACACAATAATGTTTCTAACCAAGTCCAAGGAATACATCCAATGTAAAATAGGAGATAAGTTATGGTCGGGACTAAGGATGAATCTAATGAACATGATGTCAGCCTAGATCCATGGAGTGAATCTCAAGAATCCTTTAATAATAATGAAGGGATCATATGGTTTCCTACTGGTCGTCCAGAGGTATACAAGGATCATGTTCCTGGGTAGGTTTCACCCAGAGAAACTGGATTTCATGAATCATAATGTCATCCTCAAATAACCAATGAATTATCATGGGAATCCAACAAATAACATGAGTCAAGACTACCTATAAAGTGTTCATGGTCCTTATATATAAGGAGTAACCTTAAATTTAATTCATTATATCGAATTATGTAATAATTTAACTATAACATTTACAAATTCACTTGGTTAAATCCTTTCCATTCATTAGTTTTTCATGTCCATGTCGCATCAAACCTATTAATTAAATCATTGTTAGTTAGGTTCAATTAGAAAGGTTCACTCTACTTCCTTCCAGGAACAAGGTAATGTGTGATCTGTATTTTCAACAAAACATTCGTTAAAATTTGATAAGGTGAAGTCATATACATATGTATGATTTCTGTAATATTATTTGAATGAATTTCATCTTCAAATATGCACTACTGTGGATGCCTCCCTCCAAATTTAAAAGATCTTTTTTGATACTATTACCAATATGATACACATCATCTATTATGAGTGTAATTAGGTCATTAAAACCAAACATATTTTCAATCTTTTTGCAGCTCATGTGATGATATTTATTTCTATCAAGGATTATAGAGTGACAAAAATAAGTACCTTCAACATCTTCGTCAAGGATTTTATTGTTCATCATCAGATTAGAATCAAGGGAAGATTCAGCCAGATGAAAGTTATGTTTGACATCTTCTGGAAACCCCCTATTTCAAGATAGATCAAAATAAATGTGGATGGTGCCTAAAAATTCAACCCATGCCCCATAGTCTATAGTGTAGTATTAAAGAATTAGAATGGAAATATTTTTGGTTGCTTCTTCGGTTTATATAGTTTTCCCCCTCTTTATAAATAGTGATGTATTGTGTCCTTATCATCATCAGTCTCACCATGAAAATAAGGATGGAATGTAATTTGGATTTAATGTGACTCCACTACCATCATTCAATATCTTTGAAATGGGGTGTATCACCTAGAGTGTCCTCTCCAAACAATATAGATGTTGTTCCTCTAACATCTAACAGAACTCAATCATATTATCACGCATGCTTACTGTGAGGCGAACATGGTGGTAGACAGACTTTCAAAAAAGGAATTATAAACGATATTGAGTGGATATATGAATTTCAAGCAGATCTCATCCTACCCCATGAAAAATATTATAATAAATCACCACCTTTCATAATTTTCTAATCATGTTTTTTCTTTTTTATATTTTTTAGTGCTTTGGACATTTGACCAGGGCATCTATATTTCAAAAAAGATATTAACCATAGGTGGGTAAAGTGGAAGTGAGATGGTAAATGTTATCCATAATTTCATGATTCATTTTGAATTACTGTATGTACGGTTACAATTAGTTTGTTCAAGATCGAATACACTGAAACTATGTCTTAAATGATCCAAAATACTAAAATCTAAAATATGGCATCTTTCTGAACATGGGGTGTTGTGCGTTATCAATGAAACCACAAACAACTTATGAAATTTAATGAAATAACATAACTAGTTGGTTTTAATTAATATAATCATGACATATGAATTAAATAAATGTCACCTGATGAAATTGGTGGGCCCCACATATCAGACCCGAAATATTAAATACCTGATGGACGAGTTATAGATCACCTACCTCAGGCTTGTACGGATATACACAACCAGAATTAGAGATTAATTATTAATGGAATGGATTAGGTCTAGGAAAAGAGTAAAAACTAATACACCTCAATAACTAGGTCGGGAGAAATAGAGATGAAGAGAAGCTCAACCAGACTCAATTACCAACTGTTGCACATATAAGACAAATAATGTATTCTTGATTGAATCCCATATGAAGGATTTCTCATCATCTCTAGGTTAAGCCTTAAAAATATACAAAAATGGGAGAAAATGTAGTTCATAATTCTATAGAATCATACAAGTGGAAGTAGTGGATAAATTAGGTCATTATATACAAAAATGTAAAATTCAATAAAATGTTTAATGTGCACGGTTTGGACGCACGACTTCCCAAACCATGTAAAAAATGCACAAGAAACTATATAAAGGTAATACCACATGGTAAGCTAGCACGGTTTAAGAAACTAAGCTCCAACCATGTGAGATGGAACTTCCAAAAATACACACCATCAACATGGTAATAATTAACCATGAAACGTAACATCATAGTTTCCTCATACCATTTGAGAGTCCCATTTACCATTAAATGATGGTTTATAGGCTTCAAACAATCCCGGGACACCCTTCATCCCTTTTTTTAACTCATTAGGCATATACATTAGTACCAAAATAATGAATTTGACTAAAATTTAAGGGATCTAAACCTATATGAAAAAAGATGTTTCTTACAAATTTAACTTAATTTAAAATAAATATTAAAAAAAACAAAGGGAAAAATTTATTTCAAAAAATCTAGGAAATATTTATTATAGTGAATCGAATAAAATTACAAATAGAATTAAAATATGGGATTATATAGAAATAGTAAAAGAGAGATTCTAATCATAGTTTTATGAAAAGGAACCATATAAAAATACATGAAAATTCCTCTAAAACATTTATAGAATGTGAACTATTATAAAATGGACTAAATAAGTTAATTATTAACATAAATTGACATTATCAACATCATCCAATATACATGGACACAAAAAGCGTTGTTATAGAATGTGGGGTAAAGGTAGTGTATTTTCAATAAAATGTGTAAATAATGATCAATGTACTAAAATGAAATTTTTAAAAGAAAATTATGAACTATGTGTGGAAAAGGATAAAGAAATAATGGGGTTTTAGGTGGATTTTAATTAAGATTACCTTTATAGATTACATTTCTAGTGAAATATCTATTTGCAAATTATTTATTTTGGAATCCATATGGTATGGGTAATATAAGACCAAAAGAAACAATAGTGGATGATAATGAAATTAATGTATCATTAAACTGAATAAATTTGAATCATTAAAGAAAAAATTCATTATATTCACCATATTAAAGAAATTGTTTTTTGCAATGTCAAACATGATTCATTAAATTAATATTTAGATAAGAACCACATAAATTAATAGAATCATAGGTTCCAAACCACTTTGAAGGATATTTTGTTATTAAATATATTACTACAATCCAATTATAATGAGCTTTTGGGGTAAATATTTTTAATGGTATAGTATATACCCCATTCCAAAAAAATAATGTATAGTGTATAAAATATAAGTCATGTGGGAAAATACGACACCGGAAAAATATATGTTTTTATATATAATTGAAGGAAAACTAAGATCTAATATATCAATTATAAATATCAGAAATAAAAATTTCCAATCCTTCTAAAAGAAAAAACTTTATAAATTTAATGTTTAATTATTCTATATCAATATATTGGTAAGTAATTATTTGTTTTCAATATAATGTTTTTATAATCATGATTGAGTTGAAATATTTTCAAATTAGTGATGTTATTCATTATTATTTTAATGATGTTAACTTGTAGAGTATCATACAAGGTATTTTAATCCATATTTTATAATAATTTATAATTTTCTAATTTCATTCTATGACTAATTTGGTTAAAATCATTAAGATTGGAATTATTTTTTAACATGTTTCACTGTTTTATAATGAACTGGCCTTAGTATTTTAATTTATGAGTTTAATATTAAATATACCACTATAAAACCAAAATAAAATCATTACATAATACTTTTTAGAATATATAATTACTAATTTATTTTTCATATTAATATATGGTATTACATTTTATCATACTTCATGTCAGTCGTTAGATAGAACAAAAAATGAACATACTATTATTACGGGATGATTATGATTCTATTGGATACCACCCCTTTTCACTTTGTGATATTGATGTCCATATTAATCTGTCTCATCATGTGGGGTTACATATATCATTTATAATAAAAACAATCAATCATTCTATATAATTGAACAAATGACTATTCACTATTGGAATGATCTTTGAGTTTTCACATTGATCACATAGTGAATTACTTATAAATTGATAGTTAAATGTGGGATTCCAAGAATTGGTTTCTTCTCTTTATTGATTCCTTGATCTACCACTGAAATAAAATCCCTTGTTATGGTTATTTATATTAATTCCAATTGTAGGGTAAATTTGTTTATGTATTGGATCTTGAACTAGTGAATATTTGTATGTGAGAATAACATGCACGTCATTCCCTAATAAATCATGTCATTTATAACTTATTCTAATATAGAATATAGAAAATATAATATTTTTATTTTATATTATATTTTTTATCATCATTTTTTGGTTAATAATGAATGTGTATAGATCCATGCATTATAAATGTGATGGGTTTTCTTGGGTGGTCGTTAGAACATACCTTAGTATATAATGTTTGTTCCTTTATATGTTGTTTATTTTTTGAGTAATATTTCATAATCAAAACTATTTTGTATTCAAAATGTTTTATTATGATAGGTCATTTATAAATTTTTTCATATTCCATAACAATTAAAATACATGTTGTGCTATATTATCAACTAATATTTCATGATTTACATTTGTATTATTACATAACATGGAAATCTATTCTATTTTGTAGTTAAAAGGTTGTGATGATGGACTTAGCCTGTTCATGGTGTGATCTATGCCACATGATACAACATAAGTTATTATTCTAAAAACAAAATGATGATGGTATGGCCAGGTTTCACTATGTCTTCCTTATCACATGGTGACTGGGTATGTTATTGTATTTATTTTTTGTGTTTATATTAAATTTTCATCATGATATACAATTATATATACACATTCACATATATTGAGGATGGATTGATGGTGTATGATTGGGTTTATACTCACACGTTGAATGTCCATTTAGGTTAATGTGATGACATAATATAAAAGGATCTTTTAATGGAAAAGGCCTTATAGTAGATTGTTGAGGAAATAATAGTTGGGCGATGGACATGGAAGGAAGATAGAATCCGAAAATGACCTCTAGGACTCCTTAGTTTTTCATTATGAGATGAATTTTTATTGTATGGACTTGTCACATTGGTGGTATGTTTGATTATTTTTTGAGTTGGTTGATTTGAAATATATTGTATAATATTTTCATATTGTATTTGCTTATAATACATAATTGATTTATTTTTATTTTTAATTATTTTTATGATTGATATTATTACTGATGGTATAGTCACCCAACATAAATTTAGAACCTCACCAATGATCCAAAAATTCTAGCATATGAGTATGTGAACATGAGGTTGTTTGGAACATTATCTTAGATAAGATGATACAGGTCATGTTGATACCAAATAGTATTAGAACTTATGTTTCATTTATATTCATCAAGGAAAATCATGGAAAAATTATAATAGATATAGTCCATAAATAAATATGGTAGGTTATTTACTATTTTCCTAGATAGATCGTGTGTAATGAACAACTGAGTTACCCATGAATGTGTTTCGAATACAATTTTGTTTGGGATTTTATTGTATTCATACATAAATTTTAGGCATATAGCATAATAATTCATATATACACTGTTCATTGTTTTATAGATGTTTTATAACTAGAACCCATGAGTTGCTATTTGTAATGTTATATATCTATAATATTGTAATATTTTTCATATAATTACATTGTTTAACATGTTTCTTATGTTATAATATGAATGTTATTATATATGACTTGACATTGTGGAGGACTCATATTGAATTATTGGTATTACTTGGAGGATCTCACCTCTTGTAAATGTATGTTCTAGGATAGGAATAATGATATAAATAAATTTTGTATGACTTAAAATTAGTTTTTCTTATAAAATTGTAGTCGTAGATATCCAAAAATAATTCAACCCTTGAGATTATATAATGCTACTATGGATGAATCTCTAGTTCCAAACTAGGATATTATGGTGGAATCAAATGAGAGTGGTCCAACATCAGCTTTGGTGGCCAATCTAGTCAAACATCCCTATACTAGAGTCTTCTAAATAGAATATACTTATTTTATATGGTCACAACAATAATATTAAAATATTATTCATATTTTTGGATCCATTCATTAATAACATTCCAGGGTGTTAGTGGTTTTATGGAATTAGGGAAAAATATTATAATTATAGAGGAAATATTTGATCTAGTAGAGGCTGTCAATTATAAAAGGGTTAATATGGCTGACAATCTTATATATGGACCCATAGAAAGATTTTTTGGTCATTTTGAGTCATGCGGGAAGGCATAATTGTCATTCATGGGAAGCTTTCACGGAGATGGTCTTCAAGGGGATCATTCTATACATCCTAATGAGGGATATATAACATCAATTTATATATTGTATATATTGGGAAATTACTTTTTCTTCTTATAAGGTTCATTTTATGATGTCACTATGAAATTATAATATTATTTAATGGGATGAGGTACAATGAACTAAAATTTTCAATATATTTCTTTGTATAGAGATAATACAACATGACATGGGATTTATTGTTGTGCAATATATAATGGATCCTCATAGATCCCTTACTTTATAAAATTATCTATGTGAGGAAATTATTTTCTATTTTTTAATTTTATCATGTGTACTGATATCCAGATATATAAGATCAGAATCATGTTCTTATTCATGTATTGGGAAGAAGATATATGTAATGGTACAATTTTTTGGTATAATGACGCATAATAATGGAGATTTTTCTACTCTTTATAGGGGGTAAGGATCTGGGATCTACAATAAATATCATTAGAAAATGAATTTTAGTATATCATCAATGAATTCATCAATGAAATATCACTAATTTGAAAATATGGGTCATCACCAATGATTTTTTCTAAATAGACACAAATATATTCAGGTTTTATAGGTTAGGATTTAATAAGTGGTCCTCAGGACAAAAACATGACACCATAGACTTTGGGGATACATGTGATACATGCACTATAGTGTTAAAGTCATGTATTCATCTTAATCAGGATGTTTGTGATGGGTAAGGTTATTTCCGTTAGTGGCGATGAATGTTCTACAATTAGAGGTGTGATTCTGATTACTGAAAATGAATCCACTACATTGTCTAATATAAGATCTTATAATTCGTGAATTTAATATCACATTTTCTATTTCTAATATTTAATTTTAATTTTATCTTACAAGTTTCTCAACCTTAACATTCTATTGGGAAATATTGGAAAATGACATGAGATTCCTAAAAATTATCATAATTGTTTTTTCTATAGAAATACGAGTTACATTATAATATTAATGATGAATGGTTTAGATGTGATATCTAGAAATGACTTGTTGACAAATAATGAATATCATATTGAATTTCACTGGGGGTGTGTTTTTTTCACCAAGCTTAAAGGAGAGAGGACTGTGTTGATCTATGAGTGAGATATTGGAGTAGGTCATATAAGACTATACCTATAGAATATTGTATATATCATAGGGTATGTTATAGGTTTTTATCTTATAGTGCACTATCTAGTTTCTCCCTCTATCATTGAGCTCTATATTGATCTTTATCAGTATTCCTTCAAAGACTAATTCTCAGATATTCCTCTTAAAATGGGATTAGTTTGATAATAAGCATATAACTAGAGTGAAATTGAAAAATATAAACATTATCTTATTTAAGAAAAATAGTAAAATGAGTCAAATATGTAGTTAAAAAATATATAGGAGAATGGATTTAGTAGATAGAAAATATCAACATAGAGTTTTGGCATGTTGTTTTCATATATGGTGGATGTTAGTAAATAGATATGTGATGACAGTTGGATGATTAATTATGTAACTATCAAGAATATGTACCAATGACCCATAACGGATAATTGGATAGATCAGTTATGGGGATATGGTAGTTCTATAAGAATGGACATCAATCTGGATAACATTTTCATACATTTCAAAGAGTGGGATATTCCAATGACATTTTTTTGTATAGCTTATAAATTTTATGATTTTTTTCATGCTTTAGGGTTTTATTAATGATCTATTTTTTTCATAGATCTCATGAAAATTACAATCAATGTTTCCCATGAATCCTTTTTCATTGTATTAGTGAATAATATCCTTATATATTCATGGAAACTAGATAATAATTCTAGGTTTCTATATATTTTATTTTTAAAACATCAAGAACATTAGATATATTTCAAACGTTGAAACTGTATCTTCTAGATTTTGATAGTGTTCTTCCACAAGAATAAATTATTTAAGTCAGAAATTTCAATACCCATGTTGATGGTAGATGGAATTATTTATATGGTGTATACTATAAAAATGATTGAGATATAATATTTCTATTTAATTTAATGTAAATATTATCATTTCATCTAATAAATCTCTTTTACTTTGGTTAACATGGTTGATTTTATTGAGAAATTTTCATTTAAAAGAAAACAAATTTTTGTTATTAAAAAAGGGGAGATTGTTAAGAACAATATTATATCACTTTATGATGATTTTGATACCCACAAATACCCTTATTTTTTATTCTAATTATTTTACTTTAAGTGTATTTCAGGAATTTAATATTCATTAGATTCTAATTTCTGGAAGAGAAAGGCCGAGAATGATAAGATCCACATCAGTGAAGACCGTGGAGAAAGGAAAGCTCAATTTCCATCATGTAGGAAATGTGGACTGAGACACCTAGGAATGTGTCTCAATGGAACAAATAAATGCTTTATGTGGGGGAACCAATGACATTATGTAAAGAATTACCGAGGATAAATGAAAAGTATTATGGAAGAAAATAATAACAATTCTATGATTCTATTTACAGTCACTTTCCGTAAATGTAGGGGACCTATGAATTACACTAGTAAATTCCCTATTCTATAGGATAAATTCTAGGTCAAAGAAGAACCTATGTGGGAATAAATGTATGTCAAAATTTTTAAAAGAACAATTTACCAATGTTCATGGGATTACTTTAGAATACATTTCTCTTGTATGTGTAACCACAATGTTTGTTATTTGACATTGATATTTGTTCTTATTAGGATAATGGTTTAAAGAACTAATTGGGTTTATGTAATCCTTGAATTTGAGCCAATTATAAGTTATTAATTTTTGTAATGAAAATGTGGGGTATGAGATAACTTTTATGGTTAAATTAATTTATGTCTATTTTGAGAAATTTATCTCATTTTGGTATTGTTATAAACTATAGTTTTTGAAAAAGGACAACAAGAAAACCGTGTGACAACCAGTCACATCAGAAAAAGAGATGGGCATTAAACCCATAACCAAAATGCGACTAGGATTTAATGCCTACCCCTGCAAAACGTGAAGTCCCTTGATAGTGCATCTAATAATTTTTAGTTAAATGATTTTATTAATCAATAATATATTGATTTGGGATCTTATGTTTTATCAAATTGATATCTATAGTTTCAGAAACTGATTTGGTGATTAAATGATAAATGTTATTTTTGAAGATGTTCGCTCTGATGGCAATACTATATGCCTATGGAAAATAGAAAACTGTGGTATTTCATTTGAGGAGTAATGATGGTTTTTTATTTTTGAAGAATCTATGGTTTTTATAGAGATTCATGTTGTTAATGGAAATGATTAACCTATCATAGAGAATATGTTATATGATTAATTACACTTCAGTATGATAAATTAAGATTATTTGATGTTATTTGGATATAAATGTTATGATTTACTAAGAAAGACTATGTGATTTATTATTTTGAGATTTGGGTTTTAATCTTAGTTTGGATTATATTATAGGATTTTAATGACAACTCTTTATTGAATGATATTTTTTTAAACATTGGGTATTTTTGTTTAATTCTGGAAATTATGATTAGTATTTATTTCTATAAAGGATTATCCATTTTGAGGATCATCTGATCTTGTAGTAACCATTTTGGTTTTGGTAAATCACTAATGATAAGGGAAATATATAGTCTATCCTTTTCAGATTATGTAATTCTATAGATGTTTATTCTAGTGCTTCATGTGTGACCAATTAATATTGAATACTCACCATTTTAAGAAAATATGTGATAGTGGTAGAAATTTATTAAAAAATGTAACTCTACATGAAAAGTAAGTATATCTCATTATGTTCTTAGTCAATATCATAAATAAATTCCTTAACATTATGAAATGGAACATAGAACAAAAAACGTTGTCTGTTTACTTTTCCTACTGAGAAACTAATAACTATTTAACCAATCACAAGTTTGTGGTTTTTTTTCTATCATTCTCTTTATCATGTTTTCAATCACTCTCTATCAGAACGTGAAACATAGTATATCTTCCATATCCATGTTTATCTACATGGAATCATAGTATGATTAATCTTTGGTGACCTTTGTTCTTATCTTTCTTTCTTTTAATGTGATCGTTTTATTGACACTTTTTCCAATGTGGGACATTCAATGAAGTTACCATGCCCAATTATAAAATTGAGATAATAAAATATCCAAAATGGGGGAAGAATGTAACACACCAATATTTCATATTATGTTGTCTATTTTAATGTATTTAATAGCTTGTGCTACACACAACACCGAGTTCGAGCACACCACGACTTAACATGTTGGCCGTTTAAAAGAGGTTATGAATACTATAAAATATAATTTAAATTTTATATAAGCAATATAATTTTAATATCCATATAATGTGTCTCATAGACATTATATAAGAAAAATTTTATGTTTTCAGATAAAAGAAGAATTTTTCAAAAAATTAAATTCTACCACATTTTAAAGGTGAATCCTTTTAAAATACAATAATTGACACATTAATATATTCAATTTTACAAAATGGACTTCTTCATTTGAATTGAGATATAAAAATTTACTTCAGATAAGTTTTCAATGCTTTTCTGATTATATATTTAATGAATCCCTTCATGTAAGACTCACATTGAACATTTTTTAAACAATTCTAAAGCTACCACTCTTCTCCAAAATAGATATCTCAAAAATCATATAATAAGATATTTTAATTTTATTAACACATTCATCTTGCCTTCCATTAAACACTCCGTCACCAAAATTATGAGAAATTCCATATGGATTGTCTCAAGAGACACTTCTATGAAATTCTAGCTGGATAATTGGACTGAAACCCCCTTAATATCCATGATTTCACCTCACCAAACACATGAAAACATTAAAATATTTATCAAATATATTTTAAAACCTTATCTTGAACATCTCCCTGAACCTATTTTTCATGTCATTGGTAACTACATTTTTTTATAAGTCACTAAATTCTTGGTTTGGGAACCTACACACAATGGAATGCTTGAATCTAAAAATTGCTACAATCATTTCCACCACAACTTTTAGAATGATTACAATTGGATAATGAATTTCAAAAAACCTTGGGAAAACATTCAATATTGAATCTCATCTGAAGTCTTCCCAAAAAAGGGTTCCCACTGAATCTTGCCTCTAATATTTTGGAATTCAGCTCTACAATAAGAGTAAAATCTGTAATCAACACATCAAAGATGCTGATTGTCTCTTCCTTACTTGTACCACTACTTTTGCTTGTTGGAACTACATTTTGGACATTTTTTATTATTGATTGATGATTATTGAATCTTTCATTTCCCAACTAATGAAATGTGCAGAAATGGAAGGCTCCCAACAAATTAGTAACCTTTTCCTTGTAGTCGTTTCTAAACTCCATTAAGTGATATAGTATGATCATAATTTTAATACATAACAATAACTCATCCATGAATAATATAGGTTAGGTTTGGATCCTTATTTCAATGACTGAAGATTCATTATTGCAAAAGGGTCACTACTACAACACAATGCACAACATTGAAATCCTGAAGCATCTTTGGATCTGTGGTAATTACTGTCATCCACATCACATTATGGAGGTATTATAGAGGGCCCCTATACCTTGATAGATAAAAATAAATATGTATGGAGCCTCTAAGGGAAATCTGGGCCCCACAGGTAGTGGTGTTATATTTATGAATCACCTTGGTTATATTTTTTGTTACTTCATAGGTAAATGTGGCATTTCCACCTCCCTTAATGCTAAAATTCTGAGTTTGATTCATGTTATTACCATCACCAAGAGCTTCGGTTGGAAAAACATCTGTATTGAATGTGACTTGAAGAACATCATTCAAGAGATTTGGAATGGCAATTCCCATCACGCATGGCTGATTACTACACGTTGGATGGGGTTCACTTGTTAGATAATCGATCTTATCTACATCATTACACATGTTTATCGAGAAGCAAACATGGTTTCCGATTGATTGGCCAACATTGGGATTACACAAGAAATCACCTTGTGCGAACACCTCCCTAATTCTCTCTTCCACATTTATGATAATGAATGTAAAACGATCTCATACTTTAGACTCGGGTAATTTTCTTCTTTTGATAATTTTTCTTATACTTTTAAAAAAACATCTCAAAAACATGTTTTCTAGTTTTGACAACATGAATATTTTTTAAATAAAATAATACTACATATATGTTTTGAATTTTGTAAAATAGAAATAATTTTTTAATTTGGAATATCAAAATTCGCTTTGAGTGAATTTTTGGTATTTTTATAAAAACATTCAAATTTTGATGAATATTGGAAAACATAGCGTTATTGTTTAAAGATGACAATTTATATAAAACAATATTTTAAATTTAATGTCATATTAAAGTCAAAATATATAAATATTACCTATATTAGTTCAATGTAATTCATTGAAGTACTTTTATAATAAGGATTTTTTTATAAAATATTATTGAACTTTTTACCATCTTTTACCCACCTTCATAGAACATTTGCACATTTTGAAAAAACATAAATTTACTGCTTTTGGGAGTTTATTTTCCAAAATCCAAGAGACCCTGCTGTCATTTGTTAATAAAATTTGTTTTAATAGGATGAATGTAATTTTTGGAGAATACTATCTTTTGAATTTTATTTACCGCGATTAAAAGTAAAAATGGTAAGTAAAGGTAAAAAGGATATTATAATTACCCCAACAAATGTCGTAATTATATTGGATAAGAGTATTTCAAAAAAAATAAACATTAGAAATAAAATATGATCCTTTTGATTCATTTGTATTATATTAGGAAATTTTTTATTGTTTTATTTAATGAATAATTAATAGTTTAAAATTCAATGTTTAACAACATAAACATTTTTGATATAGGGTTAAACATAAGATAAATTCGACAATAAATATTAAATAGACAGATAATGTTACTTAAAACATAATTGTATTTTATTTATAATATTTATACATTACATAATTAAATTTATTTATGACACAATGATGATGTAGTAATTATCATTTTAATGAAAGAATAAAATATGTGATGTTATAAATAATAAAATAAATGTAAATTGAAACTTTTTATGTAATCCAATAATTTTTTGGTTCATATGACATGTTACAGTTGATTTAATTCATTTTTTTAGATGTAATCACATTTTTAACTGTCACGATGCAATATCCTAGGTAAATAAAGAATATGACATTTTCATACTTATAGATATTTGTGAAGAAAATATTAATATTACTTTAAAGGGGATTCTATGTTCAATGGCGTACCCAATAGTCAACAACGAGTTTCTGTGAAATATTACGTTGCACACTAATAATATAATAATATTATTTTAAATGGTAGATAACCTCTAGTTGTTGTAATGGACGGAATGAACAGAACTAACTAAAAACTTATTATATACGTTTGTAAAATATTTTAACATTTATCCAACAATTGTTAGAGGATTAAAATGTAAATGAATCCAATTTTAAGAATAAATATTCTAATATTCTTTAAAAGGAAGATTAACCAACTTTTGATGGAGAACCCTTTTTTAAATCTACATTTTGTCACTATTTAATGTTATATTTTAAAAAAACAATCCTTATTTAGAATCAAGTCATCAAAATTTACTTTGGGTAAATTTTTGTTATTTTCCGATAAAGATAATTTTTTTTGTGAAAAATGATATATTTTAATTCAAAACCACATTTTAATCTAATTTATATATATGTAGATTGTATTTTTAAATGTTTTTAATGTTTAATTAAAATATATTTTTACCATTTAATCCAATTTTTGTCATTATAATAAATTTCACTTCAAAATTGGACATAAACAAGTGTCAATATTTTAATAGATATTGTTTCTTAAAAACACGTTATTTGTTTTGAGAGCACGAATTGATTATAATATTAATTAATGCAACTTCTATGTTTTTAACTTGGTAAAATTGATAACATTTTTTAATTTGGAATATCAAATACATCTTAGGGTTAATTTTTGGAATTTTTCTAACACATGCTCATTTTTAATGAATAGTGAATATTACTGCAATTTAATTCAAAACAGCCTTTTCATCCAATTTATTTATATAGTTATATTGTCATTTTAATTGGTTTTAAGGTGTAATTTAATTAATTTTTGTTTTCATTTAATTCAATTTTTTCATTGGATGTAATTTCTCTTCTAAATTGGATGTAAAAACAAATCAATCTTTTGATAGATTTTACTTCTTAAAAAATCGTCTTTGGTTTTGAAAACTGGAATTATTTTAAAATAATTACTTAAATATCTGAGTTTTGAATTTAATAAAATTTATTACATATTTTGAATAAGAAGGGCCAAATTATGTAATTAAGACTCTTTCTTTTTTGGACATTATGAATAGTAAAGACGGTATTTATCGTTAATTATCATGTTTAATTAGTAATCGGTTAGTTATGGGTAATAAAATAATATCATAAAAATATAAAATGACCCCAACATGTTTCCTAATTCTATTTTTGGTGTCATGGCCGCCCATGGGTTTCCTTGTGCCAACCTTGGGACCCCATGAAATCACTTTTGTGTGAGAGTGACCTTTTGTCATATTTTTTTAACGAAAGGAATGTGTAACCAAAGTATGTATCACCTATGTAAAACAATTTAAATTTTATTTACATAAATGATCTATTTTAATATATAATTTCATTATAAATCTAAAAATATTTCCTATATGATTGTAACTTTTTTATAATTTTTAGACATTAAATAAATAAATTTATTTATGACACCGTGATGACGCAGTGATTACCTCATTAATGAACGATTTAAATAAAATGTAAAGATAAAGTAGAATATAAGACTTAAACTTGTCAAAAACCTATTTTATGGGTGGATTTAGAACCCTTATCACCTTATCCTGTAAATATATAATTTTTGGACCTTTAATATCTGAAAATCATTTTATAATAAAGTAACTTTTCAAGACTTTCCAAGAGTGCCCCTCCTCCGTCTTATAAAAGTCCCCAACTCTACCCCCTTACCCACACATATCATGCCATTTTCTCAATCAAACTCTGCTCATTTTATCTCTACACATACCTATCTTCATCTTAGAAGCCTTACCATAGGCATAAATCTCTTCAAGAAACCCTTTTGGTTCAAACCAAAGAGAGTTACTCGATCTAAAGGTAATGTATTCTCTTATGTAATTTTGTTTTATTTTGTTTCTCCAACCACCTAAACTCTTTTTAGTCTGTTATTTTGTAACATAAACAGTATCTTCAATATAATATAATGTTTTTATGAGAAGTATTTGAGCTACACATACACGCACCTCTGTCAAATGGTTAGAGAACAAAATGTTTACGTGGATGGCGAATTACTGCCTCCCGAAACAATGATTGTTCTATCTTCTCCTACCACCTCTCATGGTGGCCATTATGATGACACAATATTTATTTATGATATATATTATATTTATTTTATCTCTATGCTTGGGTATTTTATATTTAAAACATAATGTTATGCTTTTCTAATTTGTGCAGATGCAATAATTTCATTTGAGAAAGTGTGGACTACCGCCCCCTCAAGTGATGTGACTTGTTCTTGAAATACATGGATTGTATAAATAATGAAATTAATGAACTTATGTGAATTATATATCATATTTATTATACTGTAATTATAATATATATATCTCTCATTTAGTTTTAATTCGATTAACATGACAATGAAATGAAAGTAGCGTTCATGCGTACGTACGGCCTACCGTCTCCATTAATGGTGCATTTCATTTGGTGTTATCGCCAAATGTTATGGAATATTATATAATGAATATATACTGGATATATATGATATTTAAATCATTAATACTATTATGGAGATTATATACATATAACTACATGGATAATTCTTTTCAAACAAGTTCATTTTTGACTCATGTACGAAACATCGACAAAAACATCTGATATAAACTCACTTTTTTAGCTAATTATTATAACATTATAATATGTGATATGAATTGAATAATAAACATTAATGGATTTCCTTAAAAATTATAAATTGAAAAATGTTTATTGTTCAGGAATATAATGAAACGAACATGACAACTCGGACATGAGGTAAGGGATACTACCTCTCTCTTTCTTTTTTAAGTACTCACTTTTATGTCATTTCTTTTAAGCTACTATTTCGTATGTTGGGGGATGTTCTTTTATTTTCCTATTACTGTAAATTTTATGTTCATATTATGAGAGACCCTATTTTATTTCATCAATCCATTTTTTGGAAGTTTTAAGTGGCGCTGTTAGGCTACCGAGTTTTCGTAAGGTATTTTTTTATCTCACTTTTTATTCCTGTGAGATTCAGGCTTTATTTGACACTATTGCCTTTGAGTGATGTATGTACTTTACATGATTATACTATTTGTGTAATATACATTCATTTATGGGTATTTACATAACCAACATATGGTTATTCTTTCATATGATGTATGTTTCATAAGTTACCAAATCGGTAAGGGAACCTTTCACCCTCTTATTTTTAAAAGACTTCTTTTTTTAGGTCTTTTAATTTACATAATCTTAGGTTGGGATATGACCTTATATATCCTTATTCCTATAAATGATTTGTAATTGTGATGAGATACCCTTTTTATCTCTCATCGTCTCATTTTCAGAATTTTAAAATGAGGTTGTTAGGCTGTCATATTTATGTAAGGGAACTTCTTAACCCGATTACAATTGTTTGGGTTAAACCTCTACTTCTTGATTATGTCATGTTATTAATATGTTTGGATGACATATTATTGTTTTAAACTTAATATCCACTTATATTGGTTGTATTTATGTTTGTCGCACATATTTATGTAATTGATTTATCCTTAATATAAGGATATGTTATTTGTAAGGGACTTCATCTAAATCTCCTTTCATTGAGGCATATTTAGTTATATACAAAACATTATTTTATATGGTGTATAAACCCCATTGACTTTTACTTTTATTCAAAAGGAATCTTTTTATACGAATCATTTTACTAAACAAAAAAAGGAATGTTTTTGTCTTACGTATGCATCGACAATGACTTCTCTGCCGCCGTGACCATTATTTGAGTTTCAGATTCCTCTACAAGACATAACATTTTTTAAATAAAAAATAAATACCATGTTTAAATATTCTTTTATTTTTTTATTGAAAATGGTTTTGATAATTTTTTTATTATATCAATGTGTTTCTTATATCTTGTGATTGAAATGTGGAAATGTTATGTTTCCTTTATGCATGTTTTATATGATATGATTATGTTATGGTTCTTGGGCATTGTTTATGAAGACATGTACTTTCGTGATAAAAAATGGGAGGGTGAGACCGTGATACCTCTACCATAAATTGGGTAATGTGAAAGAGTTAAACGGTAAGGTTTCTCTGAAGATATTTAGGGAATATACTATGATGGGTATTCCAAATGTATCCATGAGGGTTGCTCCCTACGTAAGAATGCTATGAATGCCTCAAGTTACCTTTATGTCTTATGATTTCTATGATTTATTCATAAATCTTATTATTTTATGAGGTATGTTGAAAGGATTATCTTTTATGAGAAAATTATTATTTCATTGATTCTTATGTATACATTGACTAATGCTTTCATTCCATATTTTTATATCCCTTACTGAGCTTTTTAGGCTCATCCCATGTTTCTGAAATGTTTTCCACAGGACTTAATGATCAATTGGGTCAAGGATGAGATCAAGGAAAGACATGCTATCAAAAACACGAAACTATAAATGTTTTTATAAGAGTTTTTTATTTTGTGAAAAAATTGGAAACTAAGTAGGAGTGTCTACTTTGTAATCTTTTGAGATGTAATAGTTAGGTCTTAATTCTCTAAAACTCTAAACCTGAAAAGATCCTCAATGTTAATTATTCATTTAATTCATTATTATGTAATATTTTAAGGTCGTGTCCTTATAGTTGGTATCATAGGGAGGTTTAGATAACTTTATATGTTAGGGTATTGTTTAGGCATAAGTGACATTACAATAATGGTTAGGATTTCAGAAAGGGTCATAGTTTTAGATAAAGTGAATGAGTTTAAGATAAAATGAATAATTATATATTATTATTATATGATGATTCTAATGATATACTCACACTGACCTTTTTGGTTTTAGTAAATGGCTAGATCTAGCCGGCACCAAAGTAACAGTGGATGCGAAGCAAACTGTGACGGTTTTCTAAAAGAACAACTAAATGATATGGGAGCTGCAATGAGAACTCTTGTGGTTTTTCTCAACCAAATATCAGGAGTCAAGACTAACCACTTCAACCTTGGTGAGTTCTCTAATGCATCATGTACAAGATAACCAACTCAATGTGGAAGTTCAGATAATAATTATAAAGGTAACCATTAGGGTTTATATGATCCTTACTGTTGAGGTAATTATGGGTTACTATATGTTATGATGGAAAATGAAAGGCATGAGATAAACATGAGTTTAAATTATGATATGGTTATTTTTTATTTTGGGAATGTTTTAAGAATTATATAGTTTTGGAAAAAGGACAACCCACAGACCGTGTGACAACCCATCGCGTCGGACAAAGCTATGGGAATCAAACCCACAACCAAAGTGCGACTAGTATTTATCGCCTACCGCTGGACTACGTGAATTCCCTGGGAAGTATGAAAAATTATTTTTATTTAGATGATTTTATGAATCAATAATAAGTTTATTTTGGGTTATCTAAGAAATTATTAACCTATAATGGAGGATATATGATTAGGTTAATTACATTTCCATATGATACTTTAAGAGAAACTGATGTTATTTGGAGATAAATGTTAATATTTATCATGGAAGACTATGGGATTAAATCCTTCAAAGATTTGGGTTTCAATCTTAGTATAGTTTATTTGAAGAATTTTATAGACAATTATTTATTAAATGGTCTTTGTTGGACTTTGGGTTTTGTTGGACAAATTTTGGTGATTAAGAATAGATTTTATTTTTATAAAGGATTATCCTTTTTGGGTATCCTCAGATCTCGTACTAACAGTTTCTTGTTTTGGTTTTGGTATAATGACAAGGTAAATACATAGTTCACTTTTTTGGATTAGGTTATTCTCTAGAGGTTGATTATAGCACTCTTAATGTGAACAAGTCATCCTAAATACTCATCTTTTTGATAAAAAAATGAGTTTGTGTTAGAAATCTAGAAAGAGATGAAATTCTACACAGTAATTAGGTATGTTTCATTCTGATTTAGTTTAGCTCATAAATAAATTCATCAATGAAAAGTAACTTAAAACTAAAATGTTTTCTGTTATCTTTTCTTACTTGGGAATCATTTACCGTTTAACCCATCACATGTTTGTAATTTTCTTCGGGTTAACATTCTTCTAAACATGTTTTCTATCACTCTCCCTCAGAACATGACCCATTGTTTTCTCTTCCATGTCCATGTTTTCCTACATGGAATCCTAGTATGGGTTAACTCGGGTGACCTTTTTTACTTTTTTTTTTAAAGTAACAGTTTAATTGACACATTTTTTGATGTGTGGCTTTCAATGAAATTTCCGAGCCCAATTTTAAATTTGTGAGGATGCAATTCCCAAAATGGGGGAAGGATGTAACATCCAAGGTAAATAAAGAATATTAAATTTTCATATTTATTAATATTTGTGAATAATATATTAATATTACTTTAAAGGAGATTCTATGTTTGATGGTGTACCCAATACTCAACAATGAGTTTTTGTTAAATCTTATGTTGCACACAAATAATATAATAATATTATTATAAATGGTAGATAACATCTAGCCGTTGTAATGGAGGGAATGAACAGAACTAACTAAAAAGTGATTATATATGTTTGTTAAATATTTTTACATATATCCAATAAATGTTAGAGGCTTAAAATTCAAATGAATCCAATTTAAAAATAAATATTCAAATATTATTTAAAAGGATGATTAACCACATTTTGATGGAGAACCATTTCTAAATCTATTTTTTTCAATTTTATATGTTATATTAGACAAAAAATATCCTTCTTTAGAATCATTACATCAATATTTACTTTGTGTAAATTTTTTTTCCGATAAAGATCATTTTTAGTGAAAAATATTGTATTTTAATTCAAAACCTCCTTTTAATATAATTTATTTATATTGTTATATTAACATTTTAATTGGTTTTGAAGTTTAATTAAAATAAATTTTTACCATTTAATCCAATGGAGGTCATTTTAATTAATTTCACCTTGAAATTGGACATAAACAAGTGTCAATATTTTAATAGATATTGTATCTTAAAAACACACATTTTTTTGACAGTGGGAATTGATTATAAAATTAATTAATGCATATTCTATGTATTGAAGTTGGTATAATTTATATCATTTATTAATTTGTAATATCAAATATAGCGTAGGGTGATTTTTTGGTATTTTTCTGACAAATGTTCATTTTTAATGAATAGTGAAAAATACTGTATTTTAATTCAAAACTGCCTTTTCATCCAATTTATTTATATAGTTATATATTTATTTTTATTGGTTTTATGGTTTAATTTAATTATTATTTATCATTTAAAACATTTTTGGTCATTGGATGTAATTTCACTTTTAAATGGGATGTAAAAACAAATCAATTTTTTTATAGATTTTACTTTTTAAAAACTCGTATTTGGTGTTTACAATGGGAATAATTTTAAATTAATTAATGAAATTTATGTGTTTTGAATTTGATAAAATGGATTACATATTTGGAATTATAAGGTCAAAATTATGTAATTATGACTCTTTTGTTTTTTGACATTATGAATAGTAACGACGGTATTTATCTTTAATTGCCGTGTTTAATTAGTAATCATGTAATGAAGGGTAAAAAAATAATATCATAAAAATATAAAATGACCCCAACATGTGTCTTAATGATAGTGGTCATGTCATGGACGACCATGGGATGCCTTGAGCCAACCTTGGGACCCCATGGAATCCCTTTTGCGTGACAGTGAACTTTTATCATATTTTTTTAAAGAAAGGAAAGTGTAACCAAAGTATATATCACCTAAGTAAATCAATTTAAATTTTGTTTACAAATATGATCTCTTTGACTATAAACATTTATTTAAAATATAAAAAGATTTCCTAAATGTTGGTAAATTTTTTATAATTTTTAGACATTAAATAAATAAATTTATTTATGACACCGTGATGATGTAGGGATTACCTTATTAATGAACGATTTAAATAAAAAGTGAAGATAAGGTAAAATATAAGACTTAAACTTGTCAAAAACCTATTGGATGGGTGGATTTAAAACCATTTTCACCTTAGCCTCTAAATATATAATTGTGGGACATTTAATATCCAAAAATAATTTTATAATAAAGTAAATTTTCAAGACTTTCTAAGAGTGCCCCTCCTCCCTCTTATAAAAGGCCCCACCTCTACCCCCTTACCCACTCCTCTGAAGCCTTTGGATAGACAAAAATCTTCTCATTTTATCTCTCAAAATCCATCTCTTCATATTATAAGCCTTACCTTAGGCATAAATCTCTTCAAAAAAACCATTTTGGTTCAATCCAAAGGGAGTTACCCGATTTAAAGGTAATGTATTATCTTACGTTCTTTTGCTTTATTTTTCTTCTCTTGCCCCTTAAAATAATTTGATTACTTTATTTTGTAACATCACCAGTATCCTCAATATAATTGGATGTTTTTATTATAATTATTCGCTCTACACTTACACACACCTCCATCTAATGGTTAAATAACATAATGTTTCCATGGATGGCGAATTACTGCCTCATGAAACGATGATTGTTCTATCTTATCCTACCACCTCTTATGGTGGCCATTATGATGGAAAAATATTTATTTTTGATATATATTATATTTATTTCCTATATATTCTTCTTAATATTATATTTAAAACATACCTTTATACTTTTCATGTTGTGCAAATGCGATAATTTCATTTGAGTAAGTGTGGACTACTGCCCCCTCAAGTTATGTGACTCATTCATGAAGTACATGGAATGTATAAAGAATGAAATTAATGAACATATATGACCTATATAACATATTTATTATACTTGAATTGTAATATATATATATACCATTTAATTTTAATTCCATAAACATGACAATGAAATGAAAGTAGCGTTCATGCGTACGTACGGCCTACCGTCTCCATGAACGTTGAATTTCATTTATTTTTTTCTCCAAATGTTATGGAATAGTATAAAATGAATATATACAGGATATATATGATATTTAAATCATTACTACAATTCGGGAGATGATGAACTTATATCTACACGGACAATTCTTTTCAAACAAGTTCACTTTTGACTCATGTAACAAACATCGACAAAAACATATGATATGAACTCACATAATTAACTAAGTATTTTAACATTATAATATTTTATATGAATTGAATAATAAAATTTAAAGTAGTTACATAAGAAATTATAAATTGAAAAAAGTTTATTATTTAGAAATATAATGAAACGAACATGACCAGTCGGACTTGAGGTAATAGATCCTACATCTCTCTTTCTTTTTAAGTACTCTATATTATGTAATTTATTTTAAGCTCCTATTTCTTATATTGGGGGATTCTATTTTATATTCATCCTACTATAAATTTTTTGTTCATATGATGAGAGACCCTATTTTATTTCATCAATCCATTTTTGGATGATTAATGTGGCGTCGTTAGGCAACCGAGTTTTTGTAAGAGATTTTTTATCTCACTTTTTATTCTCATGAGATTAATGATATATTTGTCACTATCTCCTTTGAGTGTTGTATGTACTTCCCATGATTCTATTATTTGTGTAATATAATTTTATTTATGGGTATTTAAATCAACACATTATGTTCTTTTTTCATATGATGCATGTTTCATAAGTAACCGAATCGGTAAGGGAACCTTTCACACTATTATTTTTAAAAGAATTATTTTTTAGGTCTTTAAATTTACATCCTCTTATGTTGGTTTATGTCCTTATATATCCTTATCGCTATAAATTATATGTACAAGTGATGAGATACCCTTTTTATCTCTCATCATCTCATTTTCTGGATTTAAAAATGACGTCGTTAGGCTATCAAATTTCTGTAAGGGAACTTCTTAACCCAATTTCAATTGTTTCAGTTAAACCTATAATACTTTATTATGTCATGATATGAATATGTGTTGATGAACTCTTATTGTTTTACACTTAATATCCACTTATAATGGGTTTATTTATGTTTTTCACATATATTTTTGTACTTGATTTATCCTTAATCTAAGGGTATCGCCTTTGTAATGGAATTCGTCACAATCTCCTTTCATTGATGCATATTTTGTTTTATACAAAACTTTAATTTATATGGTGTATAAACCCCTTTTAATTTTACTTTTATTCAAAAGGAATCTTTTTATACGAAGGGTTTTACTAAACGATAAACAGGAATGATTTTTTCTTACATATGCGGTGACAACGACTTCTCTACCGCCGTGACTATTATTTGAGTTTTAGATTCCTCTACAAGCCATAAACTTTTTTATATGAAAAATAAACACCATGTTTTAATTTTATTTTATTTTGGTATTGAAAATGGTATTGATAATATTTTGATTATATTAATGTGTTTTTGATATCTTGTGATTGAAATGTGGAAATGTTATGTTTCCTTTATGAATGTTTCATATGATACGATTATGATATGGTTCTTGGGAATTGTTCATGAAGACAGGTGGTTCTGTGATAAAAAATGGGAGGGTGTGACTGTGATATCTCTCCAATTCATTGAGTAACATGAAGTAGTTAAACTATAAGGTTTCTCCAGAGAGATTTAGGGATATATTGTGATGGGTATTCCAAACGTATCCATGAGGGTTGCTCCCTATGTATGAATGTTATGAATGACTCAAGTTACCATTATGTATTATGATTTTTATGAGTTATTCATTAATATTATTATTTCATGAGGTATGTTGATGTGATTTTGCTTTATGTGAAAAATATGATTTCATTGATTCTTATGTATACATGGACTAATGTTTTCATTCTGTATTTTTTTATTCCCTACTGAGCTTTTTATTCTCATCCCATGTTTCTGAAATGTTTTCCACAGGACATAAAGAGAAATTGGGTCAAGTATGGGATCAAGGAAATACATTCTATCTAAAACATGGAACTATACATGTTTCTTTTTATGAATTTTTTAATTTGTGAAAAAATGGAAACTGAGTAGGAGTGCCTACATTGTAATATTTTGAGATGTAATAGTCATGTCATAATTCTATAAACCTATAAAACTGAAAAGATACTCAGTGGGAAATATTCATTTAATTCATTATTATGTAACTTTTTTAAGGCTAGGTCCTTATAGTTAGTATCAGATGGAGGTTAAATAACATTAGAGGTTAGGGTATTCTTTAGGCATAAGTGACATTACAATAATGGTTAGGATTTTAGAAAGGGTCATAGTTTTAGATAAAGTGAATGAGTTTAAGATAACATAAATAATTATATCTTAGTATTATATGATGATTATAATGATGTACTCACACTGAAATTTTTGGTTTTAGTAAATGGATAGATCTAGCAGGAACCAAAGTAACAGTGGATGTGAAGAAAACTGTGACGGTTCTCTGAAAGAACAACTTAATGGTATGGGAGCTGCAATGAGAACTCTTGTGGTTTTTATCAACCAAATATAAGGAGTCAAGATTAACCACTTTAACATTGGTGAGTTCTCTAATGCATCATGTATGATATAACCAACTCGATTTGGAATTTTAGTTAATAATTATAAAGTTAACCATTAGGGTTTATATGATCCTTACTTCTGAGGTAATTATGGGTTGCTATATGTTATGATGGAAAATGAAAGGCATGAGATAAACATGAAGTCAAATTATGTTATACTTATTTTTGATATTTTTATCTCTTTCTGGGGAATGTTTGAATAATTATATAGTTTTTGAAAAAGTAAAACACACAGACCATGTGACAACCCATCGTGTCATACAAAGCTGTGGGAATCGAACCCACAACCAAATTGTGACTTGTATTTATCACCTACCACTGGAGTACATCAATTCCCTGGTTTGTATGAAAAATTCTTCTTAGTTATATGATTTTATGAATTAATAATAAGTTTATTTTGGGTTATCTAGGAAATTATTGACGTATCATGGAGGATATATGATTATGTTAATTACTTTTCCATATGTGACTTTAAGGGAAACTGATGTTATTTGGAGATAAATGTTAATATTTACCTTGGAAGACTATGTGATTAAAATTTTCAATGATTTGGGTTTCAATATTAGTTTGGTTTACTTCTATGAATTTAATGGGAAATTATTTATCGAATTGTATTTGTTGAAAATTGGGTTTTATTGGTCAAATTTTGGAGATTAAGACCAAATTTTCATTTTATAATGGATTATCCTTTTTGGGTATCATCTGACCACGTACTAACAATTTTTGGTTTTGGTTTTGGTATAAAGACATGGGAAATACAAAGTTATCTTTTGTGGATTTGGTGATTCACTAGAAGTTGATTATAGCACAGTTAATGTGAACAAGTCATCCTAATTACTCATCTTTTGGAGAAAAAAATGAGTTTGTGTAAGAAATCTAGAAAGAGATTAAAGTCTACATGACAATTAAGTATGTCTCCTTGTGATATACTTAAGTTCATAAATAAATTCCTCAATGAAAAGTAACATAAAACTAAAATTTTGTCTGTTAACATTTCCTATTGGGGAATCAGTTACAGTTTAACCCATCACAAGATTGTAATTTTCTTGTTCTTAACATTCTCCAAAAAATGTTTTCTATCACTCTCCATCATAACATCACCCTTTGTTTTCTCTTCCATGTACATGTTTTCCTACATGGAATCCAAGTATGGGTGAACTCGGGTGACATTTTTACTTCTCTTTCTTTCTTTTAAAGTGACAGTTTAATTGAATCCTTTTCCGATGTGGGGCTTTCAATTAACTTTCCGAGCAAAATTTTAAAATTGCGAGGACATAATTACCAAAAGGGGCAAAGGATGTAACATCCTAGGTAAATAAAGAATATTAAAATTTCAAATTTATTAATATTTGTGAATAAAATATTAATATTACTTTAATGTGGATTCTATGTTCGATGGCGTACCCAATACTCAACAACGAGTTTCTGTGAAATCTTACGTTGCAAAATAATAATATAATAATATTATTTTAAATGGTAGATAACATCTATCTGTTGTAATGGATGCAATGAGATGAAATAACTAAAACATGATTATATATGTTTGTTAAATATTTTTACATTTATCCAATAAATTTTAGAGTCTTAAAATGCAAATGAATCCAATTTTAAGAAAAAATATTCTAATATTCTTTAAAAGGCCGATTAACCGCCTTTTTATGGAGAATCATTTTTAAATATACTTTTTGTCACTTTTATATGTTATATTTGAAAAAAAATCTTCTTTAGAATCAAGACATCAAAATTTACTTTGTGTGAATTTTTTTTATTTTCCGATAAAGATCATTTTTAGTGAAAAATTATGTATTTTAATTCAAAACCTCTTTTTTATATAATTTATTTATATTTCTATATTATCATTTTAATTGATTTTAAAGTGTAATTAAAATATATTTTTAACATTTAATCCAATGGTGGTCATTTTTATTATTTTCACATTGATATTGGACATAAATAAATGTCAATATTTTAATAGATATTGTTTTTTAAAAACACGTTTTTGTTTTGACTGCGGGAATTTATTATAAAATTAATTAATGAAACTTCTATGTTTTGAATTTGGTAAAATTGATATCATTTTTGAATTTGGAATATCGAAAATATCTTAGGGTGAATTATTTGTATTTTTTGGACAAATGTTAATTTTTAATGAATAGTGAAAAATACTGCATTTTATTTCAAAACTGCCTTTTCATCCAAGTTATTTATATAGTTATATTGAAATTTTAATTGGTTTTAAGGTGTAATTTAATTAATTTTTTTATCATTTATTTCAATTTTTGTCATTGGATGTAATTTCACTTCTAAATTGGATGTAAAAAACAAATCAATCTTTTGATATATTTTACTTCTTAAAAACCCGCCTTTGGTTTTGACAACAGAAATTATTTTAAATTAATTACTGAAATTTCCGTGTTTGGAATTTGATAAAATAGATTACATATTTTGAATTAGGGCTTCCAAATTAAGTAATTAATACTCTTGTTTTTTGGACATTATGAATAGTAACAATGGTATTTATCTTTAATTATCGTGTTTAATTAGTAATCTGGTAGTTAAGGGTAATAAAATGATATCATAAAAATATAAAATTACACCAACATGTGTCATAATTCTATTTTTGGTGTCATGGCCGACCATGGGATGCCTTGTTCTAACCTTGGGACCCCATGGAATCACAATTGTGTGATAGTGACCTATTATCATATTTTTTTTTCAATGAATGGAAAGTGTATCCAAAGTATATATCATCTAAGTAAAACAATTTAAATTTTGTTTACATAAATGATACCTTTGAATATAAAAATTCATTGAAAATCTGAGAATATTTCCTACATTATGGTATTTTTTTTATAATTTTTATACATTAAATAAATAAATTTATTTATGACATCGAGATGATGCAAGGATTACCTCATTAATAAACGATTTAAATAAAATGTGAAGATAAGGTTAAATATAAGACTTAGACTTTTAAAAAACCTATTGTATGGGTGGATTTATAACCATTATCACCTTATCCTCTAAATATATAATTTTTGGAGCTTTAATATCCGAAAATAATTTTATAATAAAGTAACTTTTCAAGACATTTCAAGAGTGCCCCTCCTCCCTCTTATAAAAGGCCCCCACCTCTACCCCCTTACCCACACCACTCGAGCCTTTTTCTCGACCAAAATCTGCTCAATTTATCTCTCCACATCCCTCTCTTTATATTAGAAGCCTTTACTTAGGCATAAATCTCTTCAAGAAACCCATTTGCTTCAAACCAAAGGAAGTTACCTGATTTAAAGGTAATGTCTTCTCTTATGTGCTTTTGTTTTATTTTGATTCTCCAACCCCTTAATCTCTTTTTATTTATTTATTTTTTAACATCAATAGTATATTAAATAAAATATAATTCTTTATGAGAACTATTAGAGCTACACTTACACACACCTCCATGTAATGGTTAAAGAACATAATGTTTCCGTGGATGGCGAATTACTGCCTCACGAAACGATGATTGTTCTATCTTCTCCTACCACCTCTCATGGTGGCCATTATAATGGAACAATAATTATTTATGATATATATTATATTTATTTCCTCTCTATACTTCTGTATTTAATATTTAAAACATACCTTTATGCTTTTCATGTTGTGCAATTGCGATAATTCCATTTGACTAAGTGTGGACTACCGCCCCCTCAAGTGATGTGACTCGTTCATTAAAATACATGGAGTGTATAAAGAATGAAATTAATGAACTTATGTGACCTATATAACATATGTATTATACTGGAAATTATAATATATATATATCTCTCTCATTTTGTTTTACTTCCATTAATGTGACAATGAAATGAAAGTAGCGTTCATGCATACGTATGACCTACCGTCTCCATGAAGGGTGCATTTCATTTATTTTTATCTTAAAATGTTATGGAATAGTATAAAATGAATATATAGTGGATATATATTATATCTAAATCATTAATACTATTCCAGAGATGATGCACTTATAACTACATGGACAATTCTTTTCAAACAAGTTCATTTTTGACTCATGTACCATACATCGACAAAAACATCTGATATGAACTCACAAAATTAACTAATTATTATAACATTATAATATGTGATATGAATTGAATAATAATCTTTAAAGTAGGTTGTTAAGAAATTATAAATTGAAAAAAGTTTATTATTCAGGAATATAATGAAACCAACAAGACAAGTCGGACTTGAGGTATGGGATCCTACCTCTCTCTTTCTTTTTAAGTGCTCTCTTTTATGTAATTTCTTTTAAGATCCTTTTTCTTATGTTGGGGGGAAGTTCTTTTATATTCCTCTTACTGTAAATTTTATTTTCATATGATGAGAGACCCTATTTTATTTCATCAATCCATTTTTTGGACGTTTTATGTGTCGTCGTTTGGCTACCGAGTTTTCGTAAGGGATTTTTTATCTCGCTTTTTATTCATGTGAGATTCATGATATATATATATCAAGGTTAGGTGCACAAGGTTGAATACCCTGAGAGGGGGGGGGGGTGAATCAGGGTATGATTAATTTTAAAATTAATGCCTGTTCTGATCTTGTCTCGCTGTTAAGCAAAACACTCTTCTCTCTCTTTCCTGATGCACAAAATAAACAGAATGTAAAGCATGCACAGGACACTAATTTTACTTGGTTCACTGCAAAGGGATACGTCCAAGGAGCAAACGCCGACAAGTTTCCGGTCATACCAATTCCACTAAACTTCACTAGCTGTGGATTACAATGTTCGAGCTAGATCACTTTTATTCCCAGGCTCACTGCCTTTACAATGTTTAGGTTCCGCTCACTACTTCCCCAAGGGTAACTCCCGATTTCTCTCTCTCTGGCTCACTGCCATTAGAGAGGATCACCTTCTTTCTCTTCCTTTTCTCACTGCTCTTGGAAGGAATCCACTCACAGTTTATAGACCTGTAGGTATCTTCATTTGCATGATGGAATGCATCTTCCTATGTAAGTAGATGCTCTATTGAAGCCCAATTTTCACCCGTAGATGAATATCTCTTTGCACCGAAGGAAGCGGGCAAACTTCCAGCTTCCACGAAGCCCAAAAATCACTGCTGGAACTAAACCTTACTTGGCATTCAAGTCAATCTCGGCGCGCAGGTCACAACGGGCGCACAAGTCTTCCTCAGAAAATTGCGCGACATAAGCTTCACCAACTCCAAACTTGCGTGACTCTCTTCCTTTTATGCCCAAACCAATATTGGCGTGCAACTCCATACTGGCGCGCAGCTTCAAACACTGGAGTGCAACAATCACCCCTGGTGCGCACGTCCCACCTGCGTGACCACACACACCACTTGCGCGACCACCACACCTGCGCGACGGGAGATCTGATTTCTCAAAGTTTTGAACTCCAGTTCTTGAATGAAGAGGGGTGGTCCAGTATTTATAGGAAAATTGACCACCCT
Organism: Viscum album; assembly: GCA_963277665.1. Taxonomy (NCBI): domain Eukaryota; kingdom Viridiplantae; phylum Streptophyta; class Magnoliopsida; order Santalales; family Viscaceae; genus Viscum; species Viscum album. The sequence continues at coordinate 265,054,998 of OY728143.1, read as the reverse complement.
GCGCGACGGCGTGCAAGTCAACTGCGCAACCCAGTCTCGGCGCGCAAGTCTTCTATCCATATATACACTTGCGCGACCAACTCACAAATTTGCGCGAACCTATTTCCTTAGCCATATTTTAATATTCTGATCTTGAAAAACATATGGCGCGCAAGTTTCCTATACTACAAGTCCTCGGCGCGCAAGTCCCTTTGCCAAAAAAACTTTTCTTCATTTGTCGATTTTCAGGCCCAAAAATTTGGCAAACACTGGAAAACAGTGCCACCTTGTATCTGATATTTTTTACCACCTCTAGATCATCCATTCCTTTTGTTGACTTTCTTGAATCAAACATGGATCGTTGACCTCAGATCTTGAACTCGACATTCCATCATGATATCCTCTTTGTCAACAAATTTGTATGTCATTGTTTTTCTTTGTCAACAATCACCACTCAGATGTCCACTTTGTCAACAATCACAATCACCACAAAAATGCTTCAATGATGCCTTGAGGTATTTTTTCCCAACAATCACCCCCTTTGGGTTTGTTGACAACTCTTTTATGAAAAAATACATCGTTAATTCTTCAGCCACCATTCACCTTTAGCAATTCTGATAGCGATCAAGGATTTACTCATCACATAATCTAAGCCCACATGAGAAATGCTCGACGTGAGAAACAAGAGTAAATGAAAAGTTCATCAATGGATAACTTCAACTCTGACATCCACTGTTGACACCAAACTGATACCAATTTGTACTAAACTGATACCAATTGTTGAAGGACTTGTTGGAAGACCAATTTTTGTTTGGAAATATTTTTACCACATTCCAACACTACTCTTCTGCTTTTATCACGATCCTCAGCTGTCGTGATATCTATTCTTTGATTAATCACTTATAGAATCATCATATTTAATACGCTCCCCCTTTCTGTTCACAGTATCAACACCTCTTTAGCCCTATTTCCTATGTTATCCAAGCTAATCTCTGGCTAATCACATTCAACTAGCTTCAACTCCCCCTATCTGGATGCTCCACTTTTCAGCTTCTCCCCATATCATTCATGATTTATCAAATCTCCACAATGTCTCCCCCTTGAACAATCACTATTTTCTCCCCCTTTGTCAACGAACCCAATGGTCACTCCTTTGTAGTCTGTAACAGAGTAGAGAACACATATCATCACATTGGGGAAAAACACATCATACCTCTGGGATAGGGGGGGGGGGTTTCATATCCACACTATTTCAAGTGTGGGGAATCGACTGAACTCCCAAAGCCAGTCGATGCCTTTCAAAAGATTCCTTGGGTAAGGCCTTTGTTAGAATGTCTGCAACCTGTAGCACTGTAGGCACATACCCCAACTTCACGATTCCCTGCTCAACCTTCTCCTTGATAAAATGATACTTAATCTCAATGTGATCTGTCCTTGAATGAGGGATGGGATTTTTTCTAAGATTTATAGCACTTCAGTTGTCGAAATGGATTTCGATCGGAGACTTCACTTCATCTCCCATATCTTCAAGCTGCTACTTCATCCACAATAATTGTGTGCATGCTTGAGTGGCCACAATATACTCAGCTTCTGCGGTTCTCAATGAAATGAAATCTTGATTCTTGTTTATCCAAGAAATACACAATCCACCAAGATAGAATGCACCACCTGACGTTGATTTTCTATCATCTGCTGAACCGGCCTAGTCTGCATCAATATATCCCAATAACTCTGTCTGAGATTTGTTAGTATATGTCAACCCAAAATCCATTGTGCCCTGGATATACCAAAGTAATCTTTTCACTGCAAGCATGTGGATTTCCTTTGGATTACTCTGATATCTCACTCCATGGCATGTGGAGAAAACAATATGAGGCCTTGTTGCGGTTAAGTACAACAGACTTCCAATGATTTGCCTATATTCTTTGATATGAACTCCCTTGCCATCCTCATCTTTTGATAATTTCATCCAGGTAGCAACCGGAGTCTTCATCTCCTTGTAATTTTCCATTCCAAACCTTCTCAGGACCTCCTTGGCATATTCAGATTGAGAAAATAATGTTCCATTCCTTCCTTGTGTCACCTGTAGACCAAGGAAAAACATTATCTCTCCAATCATTGATATTTCAATCTCATTTTTCATGAATTCGGAAAACTGTCTACCCTGAGCTTCATCTGATCCGCCAAATATTATGTCATCGACATAAACCAACACCATAATCCTTTTATTACTGTCATTATTGAAATAGAGATTGTAATCAACTCCTCTAGGATGAAAACCAGGCTTCTTCAAGTACTGATCAAGCCTTGAGTACAATGCTCTTGGTGATTGTTCCAACCCACACAATGCCTTCTTTAGCCTCGAAACTTTGTTCTCATCCTCATGAATGAGAAAAACCATCTGGCTGCTCAATGTACACCTCTTCTTCTATAACCCCATTCAAGAATGCATATTTGACATCCATCTGGAACACTTTGAGCTTTCTTTGCACTGTTATGGCCAAAAATAATCTGATTGTCTCCAGCCATGCAACCGGTGAAAATGTCTCATCTACATCTATTCCCTCGATCTGTGAGTACCCCTTGAACACTAGTCGTGATTTGTTCCGAGTCATCGTGCCATCTTCATTTATCTTGTTGTGATAGACCCATTTAGTCCCGATGAAATTCTTGTCTGCGGGCCTCGAAACAATCTCCCATGTTTGGTTCTTCTCAATTTGATCAAGCACTTCATTCATATCCTAAACCCAGTTTTCATCTTTAGATGCATCGGAAAAACATTTCGGATCTACCTGAGACAAGAACGATGTTTGCTTTAATGATTTCATTCTTCGAGTATGAACTAGAGCTGTCTGATCACCAATGATATTCTGCCTATCAATTTCAGCTCAACTCTTTGTCTTCCTTGCAGACACAGACTTGACACTTTCTTGTTCATCATCAGTATCTTCTTCTGAGTCAGCCTATGCCACTTCTGCTCCCCCTGTGTTGCTTACCTCATCATCACTTTTGTCCAAGAACTGTTCACTGGGTCGTTGAGTGTTCTGTTCATTTTCAACTATAGTGACATCATTTCTCTCAACAATTTTTCCCAACCTTTTGTTGAATCATTTATACGCTTTACTTTTCCCCGAGTAGCCAAGGAATATCCCATCATATCCTCGTGCCTCAAACATCCTATTATTTTATTTTTTGGGAATGAAACACTTACATCCAATGATTCGAAAGTATTTCAATGTTGTCTTCTTTCTGTACCATAGTTCATACGGAGTCTTCCCTTGATTCGAACACAACAGAGACCTGTTTGAAACATAGACCGATGTCAAAACTGCTTCCTTCCAAAAATTCTCTGGTAGGTCTTTTTCAATAAGCATTGTTCTGGTCATGTTGTTGATGATCCGTTTTCTCCTTTCAACCACACCATTCTGTTGGGGAGTTCTCACTGATGATACTTGATGCCTTATCCCATGTTTCTCGAGATATTCTTCCACTTGACTGTTTGTGAATTTTGTACCGTTATCTGTACGGAACATCAAAATTTTCTGCCCAAGTATCCTTTCTGATTCCCTCCTATACAGTTTTATGCAACTAAACACCTCTGTCTTATGGGTAATGACAAATAACCAGGCCATTGTAATGTAATCATCAATGAAAAGAACATAGTACCTTTTCCCATTTATTGCTCATGGTGAGATAGGTCCACATACATCAGCATGAACCAGTTCAAGCACTCTAGTTGACTTCTGTTCCTTTAGCCTATATGTCTATCTGATGATCATCCCTTGTTGGCAAGCATCACACATATGAGTGCGATCACATGATAGTTTGGGATAGTCTCTAGCAGCATCACAATTTACGAGATCCTCCATAGATGGTTGGCATAGATGACCAAGCCGCTTATGCCAAAACTAGTTTTCTTCCTCTCTGGATAAAAAACATGTATCTTCTTCCCCACATACAAGGTAGAGATTTCCCTTTGACCTTTTTTCCTACAAAACTAATTCTCCATATTTTCCTTTCACAACACACATCTTCTTGGTAAATCGGATAGAGTTCCCAGAGTCACATAGTTGACTGACACTAAGTATGTTATGACTAAGACACTCTACTACCAAGACATCAGCACGTCTCATCTCTTTGCTCCCAAACTTAGCTTTCCCTAATCCTAAAATCTTCAGGCATTCATCATTTGCAAATTTGACAACTCCTTCATTGTCATATTTGATGCCTGTAACATGATCCTTATTACCCGTCATGTGGGATGTGCAACCACTGTCAAGGATCCACACACCAGATCGATCTGATACTTTAAGGGCAATCTCCGCTATCACGGCCTTCTCATTTTTCTTCTTATTGGTCCATACTTTCTCATTCACACTCGGCATGGATTGAGACTTCTGTTCATTCTCAGAGTATGATGGACCAGCCTCATCTTGTAAAGCCGCAAATCTATTCTGCATTTTTAACTCACCTGTCGGTTTATTGACCTGCTGCTTGCGAACGTTTTGATTCTGCTTTGGCACATTTCTCTGAATGGTCGAAGTACAGTACCTAGCCATGTTCCCAAATCCTCCGCACCAAAAACAGTGTCCATCAAAATATGTTTTGGAAAACCGTTCTCTGTTTGGCTACCATCTCTGTTCCTCTTCCCTTCTATATCTCTTGGCTATGGAACACACGTACTGTGAATTTCCTATTTTACCACAGCAATAACACCTGATATCCGATACATTCCTTTGTCATACTTCAGCACAATGATTTTCCCTTTGGGATCTCTGAAAAATCAGATTTTGTTTTGTCCCCAAATCAACCTTCAATTTCGGGATGGTTGCCGGCGGTCTGACTGCAATTGTCATAGATTTTTGTTCCAGATTAAGCCCTGAAATGACCTTAACATCTGAGCTCAATTGCTGCTTCTTCCCTGCTGAACTACTAGGCTCGTCTTTCATCTTCTCTGTCTTCTGAATGGCCTTATTTTCTGATATCACATTGGGGGCCAATCTTTTTTTCTTGATCCTTAATTTTTTATCGCAGACTAACCACTTATTCTTCAAGATCATTAATACGTATAGCCTTATCCTTTCCTGTGTTAGTCAAACAATCAATTTCCTTCTTTTTTTCCTCAATTTTAAGCTTATACTCAACAATATTTTCTATTCTCTCTGGTGTTGAGGATTTTAGTCTTTCAATTTCTTCTAATATCTCAAACTTTTCTTCATCCTGTTGTTGTATATAGATTTTGTGATCACGAACCACTTTATTGGATATCTTAATTTTGTCTCTCCAAACGTCTATCTCCTCAAGAGCTGCTTCCAATTTGGATTCCATAACAACACTCCCTTCAATTTCTTCTTCTTCTTCAGCGTCAGCTTCTTCCGTTCTTTGAGAATTACCAACAATCGCCACCAAGGCATTTACCCCATGATCTCTGCAATTTTCTATTTCCTCAACCTCTCCATCCTCAGACTCCTCTGACCTTTCAAATTCTTGTGAAAGGAGAATCTTTTTCTTGAAGAAATTTCTCTTGAATTGCTTCTTCCCTTTCACAAAAGCTGAAGTGTTCTTCTTGGGAATATCAACTTCATCATCATCATTATCATTATCTTGATATTTCTTGGGGCATCTTGCTGCAAGATGACCAACCTTTCCACATCGAAAGCATCCTAGTGGAAGTTTACCTTTAAACATTCCTTTTCCTATTTGCAGATTTGAAGAAAGGAATGACATCACCCCATCTGTCTCTTCTTCTTCATTATAATCTTTAATAGTGAGTTTCTTCATGGCCTTAAATGCCACCTCTTTGGACTTCCCCTTTTCCACAGCCTCATTATCATCGTTCCTTATTTCATATGCAACCAAGGTACTATGCAAATTGTCCAGTGTCAGCTCTTTTTGATCTTTATCTTCTAGAACTAAAACATTCGGATTGAACCGAGGTGGAAGTTTCCTCATGATGCGCTTTACGATCTTTATGTCTTCAATGACTTCGAGAAGACCTCGCATATCTTCTACAATAATATTTACCCTGTAAAAGAATGTGTCAATAGACTCATTCAGGATCATTTTTAGATCATCATATTTGTTCTACAACACCTGCAGCTTTTCCTCTCTGACCTTTGTATCCCCTTCCTATATATTTAATAGATTTTCCCACATGGATCATGACGTTCTGCACGGTATCACCTTTGTATAGATAGGATTAGATCGAGCTCCCCCTAAGTCATTAATTTCTTTGGCATCTACATCCAACTCTCTACATTCAGCTTCTGATAATGTGCCACTATTAATATCAGCTGTTATTCCATGCATTGCTGCTGTGAATACATCCATTCCCAATGATTGAAAGTAGTGTTGCAACCAATTCTTCCATAGCTGAAAGTTCTTCCCATCAAAGATTGTAATCCCTTTATGATTAGTGACCTCCATTGAGAGAAGACCTAATATCAACCTCCCTCTGAAACCAATTTTTAGGTCCATAAGGCTGAATACCCTGAGAGGGGGGGGGGGTGAATCAGGGTATGAATAATTTAAAAATTAACGATCATTCTAATATTGTTTCGTTGTTAAGAAAAACACACTTCTGTCTCTTTCTTGTTGCACAAAGTAAACAGAATGTTACACATTCACATGACACAAAAATTTTACTTGGTTCACCGCAAAGGGCTATGTCCAAGGAACATACACTGACAAGTTTCCGATCATACCAATTCCACTAAACTTTACTAGCTGTGGATTAAAATGTTCGAGATAGATCACTTCTATGCCCAGGCTCATTGCCTTTACAATGTTAGGGTCAGCTCCCTACTTCCCCAAGGGTCACTCCCTGTTTCTCTCTCTCTGGCTCGCTTCCGGTGGAGAGGATCACCTTCTTTCTCTTACATTACTCACTACTCTTGGAAGGAATCCACTCAAAGAATATAGACCTATAGGTCTCTTCATTTGCATGAAGGAATGCATCTTCCTCTGTAAGTAGATGCTCTGTTGAAGCCCAATTTTCACCCATAGATGAATATCTCTTTGCACTGAAGGAATCGGGAAATCTTCCAGCTTCCACACAACCCAAAAATAACTGGTGGAACTAAACCTTACTTGTTGAGCAAGTCAATCTCGGCGCGCAAGTATCGGCGCGCAAGTCACAGCGGGCGCGCAAGTCTTCCTCAGACACTTGCGCGACACAAGCTTCCCCAACTCCAAACTTACGCGACTCTCTTCCTTTTACGCCCAAACCAATATTGGTGTGAAAATACACACTGGAACGTAGCTTCAAACACTAGCGGACAACAATCACCCCTGGCGTGCATGTCCCACCTGCGCGACCACACACACCACATGCGCGACCACCACACCTGCGTGATGGGAGATATAATTTCTCAAAGTGTTGAACTGTAGTTCTTGAATGAAGAGGGGTGGTCCAGTATTTATAGGCAAATTGACCACCCTGCGCGACGACACACAAGTCACCTACACAACCCAGTCTCGGCGCGCAAGTCTTCTGTCCTTATAGACACTTGCGCGACCAACTCCCAAACTTGCGCGAACCAATTTCCTTAGCTATATTTTGATCTTCTGATCTTGAAAAGCATATGGCGTGCATGTTTCCTATACTCCAAGTCCTCGGCGCGCAAGTCCCTTTGCCAAAAACACTTTTCTTCATTTGTCGATTTTCAAGCCCAAAAATTTGGCAATCACTATAAAATGGCGCCACCTTGTATCTGATCTTTTGTACCGCCTCCAGATCATCCATTCCTTTTGTACACGTTCTTGAATTAAACATGGATCGTTGACCTCAGCTCTTGAACTCGACATTCCATCATGATATCCACTTTGTCAAAAAATTTGTATGTCATTTTTTTTCTTTGTCAACAATCACCACTAAGATGTCCTCTTTGTCAACAAACACAATCACCTCAAAAATGATTCAATGATGCCTTGAGGGATTTTTGCCCAAAAATCACCCCCTTTGGGTTTTTTGAAAACTCATTTATGGAAAGATACATCGTTAATTCTTCAGCCACCATTCACCTTTTGTGATTCTGATAGCGATCAAGGATTTACTCATCACATACTCTAAGCCCACATGATCAATGCTCGGCGTGAGAAACAAGATTAAATGAAAAGTTCATCAATGGATCACTTCATCTCTGACATCCACTGTTGACACCAAATTGATACCAATTTGTACTAAACTGATACCAATTGTTGAAGGACTTGTTGGAAGACCAATTTTTGTTTGGAAATATTTTTACCACATTCCAACACTACTCTTCTGCTTTTATCATGATCCTCAGTTGTTGTGATATCTATTCTTTTATTGATCACTTATAGCATCGTCAGATTTAATATGCTCCCCCTTTCTGTTCATAGCATCAACACCTCTTTAGCCCTATTTCCTGTGTTGTCCAAGCTATGCTCTGCCTAAGCACATTCAACTAGCTTCAACTCCCCCTATCTGGCTGCTCCACTTTTCAGCTTCTCCCCATATCATTCATGATTTATCAAATCTCCACATTGTCTCCCCCTTGAACAATCACTATTTTCTCCCCCTTTGTCAACGAACCCAATGGTCACTCCTTTGCAGTCTGTAACAGAGTAGAGAACACATATCAGCACATTAGGGAAAAACACATCATACCTCGGGGAGAGGGGGGGGGGGGGGGGTCCACATCCACACTATTTCAAGTGCGGGAAATCGACTGAACTCTCAAAGCCAGTCGATGCCTCTCAAAATCTTCCTTGAGTAAGGCCTTTGTTAGAATGTCTGCAACCTGTAGCTCTGTAGGCACATACTCCATCTTCACGATTCCCTGATCAACCTTCTCCTTGATAAAATGATACTTAATATCAATGTGCTTTGTCCTTGAATGATGGATGGGTTTTTTGCTAAGATTTATAGCACTTGAGTTGTTGCACTGGATTCCGATCAGATACTTCACTTCAACTCCCATATCTTCAAGCTGCTGCTTCATCCACAATAATTGTGTGAATGCTTGAGTGGCCGCAATATACTCAGCTTATGCGGTGCTCAATGAAATGAAATCTTGATTCTTGCTTAACCAAGAAATACACAATCCACCAAGATAGAATGCACCACCTGACGTTGATTTTCTATCATCTGTTGAACCGGCCCAGTCTGCATCAGTATATCCCAATAAATCTGTCTGAGATTTTTCAGTATATGTCAAGCCGAAATCCACTGTTCCCTGAATATACCGAAGTATTATTTTCACTGCAAGAATGTGGCTTTCCTTGGGATTACTCTAATATCTCGCTGCTTGGCATGTGGTGAAAACAATATGAGGCCTTGTTGTGGTTAAGTACAACAGACTTCCAATGATTTGCCTGTATTCTGTGATATGAACTCCCTTGCCATCCTCATCTTTTGATAATTTCATTCGGGTAGCAACCAGATTCTTCATTTCCTTGGAATTTTCCATTCCAATCCTTCTCAGGACCTTCTTGGCCTATTCAGATTGAGAAATGAATGTTCGATTCCTTCCTTGTGTCACCTGTAGACCAAGGAAAAATGTTATCTCTCCAATCATTGATATTTCAATCTAATTTTTCATGAATTTGGAAAACTATCTACACTAAGCTTCATCTCATCCGCCAAATATTATTTCATTGACATAAACCAGCACCATCATCCTTTGATTACTGTCATTACTGAAATAGAGATCATAATCCACTCCTCCATGCTGAAAACCAAGCTTCTTCAAGTACTGATCAAGCCTTGAGTACCATGCTCTTGGTGCTTATTTCATCCCATTCAATGCCTTATTTAGCCTGGAAACTTTATTCTCATCCTCATTAATGAAAAAAGCATCTGGCTACTCAATGTACACCTCTTCTTCCAGAACCCCATTCAAGAATGAGGATTTGACATCCATTTGGAACACTTTGAAATTTATTTACACTACTATGGCCAAAAATAATCTGATTGTCTCCAGCCTTGCAACCGGTTCAAATGTCTCATCTACATCTATTCCCTCGATCTGGGAGAACCCCTTGAACACTAGTCGTGCTTTGTTCCGAATCAATGTTCCATCTTCATTCATCTTGTTGCGATAGACCCATTTATTCCCGATGACATTCTTGTCTGCTAGCCTCGAAACAATCTCCCATGTTTGGTTCTTCTCAATTTGATCAAGCTTTTCATTCATATCCTTAACCCAGTTTTCATCTTCAGCTGCATCGGAAAAGAATATTGGCTATACCTGAGACAAAAATGAAGTTTTATTTAATGATTTCATTCTTCGAGTCTAAATTGGAGCTGTCTGATCACCAATGATATTCTGCCTATCAATTTCAGCTCGACTCTTTGGCTTCCTTGTAGACACAGACTTGAAACTTTCTTGTTCATCATCAGTATCTTCTTCTGAGTCAGCTTCTGCCACTTCTGCTCCCCCTTTGTTGCTTACCTCATCATCACTTTTGTCCAGGAACTGATCACTGGGTCGTTGAGTGTTCTGTTCATTTTCAACTATAGTGACATCATTTCTCTCAACAATTTTTCCCAGCCTTTTGTTGAAGCATTTATACGCTTTTCTTTTCCCCGAGTATCCAAGGAATATCCCCTCATCCCCTCGTGCCTCAAACTTCCTATGATTTTCTTTTTTGAGAATGAAACACTTAATTCCAAAGATTTGAAAGTATTTAAATGTTGGCTTCTTTCTGTACCACAGTTCATACGGAGTCTTCTCTTGCTTCAGACACAACAGATACCTATTTGAAACATAGACCGATGTCAAAACTGCTTCCTTCCAAAATTTCTCTGGTAGGTCTTTGCCAATAAGCATCATTCTGGTCAAGTTGTTGATGATCCAATTTCTGCTTTTAACCACACCAATCTATTGGGGAGTTCTCATTGATGAAACTTGATGCCTTATCCCGTTTTTCTCGAGATATTCTTCCACTTTAATGTTTGTAAATTCTGTACCGTTATCTGTATGGAACATCAAAATTTTCTTCCCAAGCATCCTTTCTGATTCCCTCCTGTACTGTTTTATGCAACTAAACACCTCTGTCTTATGGGTAATGGAAAATACCCAGGACATTCTGTTGTAATCATCAATGAAAAAATATAGTACCTTTGCCCATTTATTTCTCGTGGTGAGATAGGTCCACATACATCAGCATGAACCAGTTCGAGCACTCTAGTTGATTTCTGTTCCTTTGGCCTATATGTATTTCTGATGATCATCCCTTGTTGGAAAGCATCACATGTATGAGTGCGATCACGTGATAGTTTATGATGGTCTCTAGAAGCACCACACTTTACGAGATCCTCCATAGATGGTTGGAATAGATGACCAAGTCACTTATGCCACAACTGGTTTTCTTCCTCTCTGGATAAAAAGCATGTATCTTCTTCCCCACCAACAAGGTAGAGATTTCCCTTTGACCTTTTTCCCTGCAGAACAACTACTCCATCTTTTCCTTTCACAGCACACATCTTCTTGGTAAATCAGATAGAGTGCCCAGAGTCACATAGTTGACTGACACTGAGTATGTGATGACTAAGACCCTCTACTACCAAGACATCAGCACGTCTCATCTCTTTGCTCCCAAACTTAGCTTTCCCTAAGCCAAAAATCTTTAGGCCTTCATCATTTCCAAATTTGGAAACTCCTTCATTGTCATATTTGATGCCTGTAACATGATCCTTATTACCCGTCATGTGGGATGTGCAACCACTGTCAAGGATCCACACACCAGATCGATCCAATGCTTTAAGGGCAATCTCGGCTACCACAACCTTCTCATTTTTCTTCTTCTTGGTCCATACTTTTTCATTCACACTCGGCATGGATTGAGACTTCTGTTCATTCTCAGAGTATGATGGACCAAAATCATCTTGAAAAGCCGCAAATATATTCTGCATTTTTAACTCACCTATCGGTTTATTAACATGCTACTTGCGAACGTTTTGATTCTACTTTGACACATTTCTCTAGATGGTCGAAGTACACTACCTAGCCATGTCCCCAAATCCTCCGCACCAAAAATAGTGTCCTTCAAAATATGTTATGGAAAACCGTTCTCTATTTGGATACCATCTCTGTTCCTTTTCCCTTCTATATCACATGGCTATGGAACACACATACTTTGAATGTCCTATTTCCCCACAGCAATAACACCTGATATTGGATACATTCCTTCGTGATACTTCAACAATATGATTTTCCCATTGGGATCACCGAATATTCTAATTTTGTTTTGTGCCCAAATCAACCTTCAATTTCGGGACGGTTGCCTGCGGTCTGACTGTAATTGTCACAGATTTTTGTTCCAGATTAAGCCCCGAAATGACCTTAACATCTGAGCTCAATTGCTGCTTCTTCCCTGCTGAACTACTGGGCTCGTCTTTCATCTTCTCTGTCTTCTGAATGGCCTGATTTTCTGATATCACATTGGGGGTCAAGAGTTTTTATTGATCCTCAATTTTTTGTCGCAGACTGACCACTTCTTCTTCAAGCTCTTTAATACGTCTGGCCTGCTCCTTTCCTGTGTTAGTCAAACAATCAATTTCCTTCTTTTGTTTCTCAATTTTAAGCTTATACTCAACAAATTTTTTTGATCTCTCTGGTGTTGAGGATTTTAGTCTTTAAATTTATTCTAATAGCTCAGACTTTTCTTCATCCTGTTGTTTCATATAGATTTTGGAATCACGAACCACTTTATTGGCTTTCTTCATTTTGACTCTCCAAACGTCTATCTCCTCAAGAGCTGCTTCCAATTCGGCTTCCATATCAACTCTCCGTTCAATTTCTTCTTCTTCTTCAGCGTATGCTTCTTCCTTTCTTTGAGAATTACCAACAATCGCCACTAAGGCATTTACCCCACGATCTCTGTAATTTTATATTACCTAAACCTCTCCATCCTCATACTCCTCTGAACATTCAAATTCATGTGAAAGGAGATTCTTTTTCTTGACGAAATTTCTCTTGAATTGCTTCTTCCCTTTCACAAAAGATGAAGTCTTCTTCTTGGGAATTTGAACTTCATCATCATCATCATCGTTATCTTGAAATTTCTTGGGGCATATTTCTGCAAGATGACCAACCTTTCCACATCGAAAGCATGCTAGTGGAAGTTTACCTTTAAACATTCATCTTCCTCTTTGCAGATTTAAAGAAAGCAATGACATCACCTCATCTGTCTCTTCTTCATCATTAGAATCTTCAATGGTGAGTTTCTTCCTGGCCTTAAATTCCACCTCTTTGGACTTCCCCTTTTCCACAGCCACATTATCATCGTTCCTCATTTCATATGGAACCACGGTACTATGAAAATTGTCCATTGTCAGCTCTTTCGGATCTTTATCTTCTAGAACAGAAACTTTCGGATTGAACCGAGGAGGACGTTTCCTCAAGATGCACTTTACGATCATTATGTCTTCAATGACTTCGCCAAGACCTCACATATCTTCCACAATAATATTTACCTTGTCAAATAATGCATCAACAGACTCATTCAGGATCATTTTCAGATCTTCATATTTCTTCGACAACACCTGCAGCTTTGCCTCTCTGACCTTTGTATCCCCTTCATATATATTCAATAGCTTTTCCCACATGGCTCGTGAATTTTTTCATGACATCACCTTTGTATAGATAGGATTGGATAGAGCTCCCCCTAAGGCATTAATTGCTTTGGAATCTGCATCCAACTCTCTACGTTCATCTTATGATAATGCGCCACTATTAATATCAGTTGTTATGCCATGCATTGATGCTATGAATACATCCATTCCCAAAGATCGAAAGTAGTGTTTCATCCGATTCTTCCATAGCTGAATGTCGTTCCCGTCGAAGATCAGAATCCCTTTATGATTAGTGACCTCCATTGAGAGAAGACCTAATATCAACCTCCCTATGATACCAATTGTTAGGTCCACAAGGATGAATACCCTGAGAGGGGGGGGGGTGAATCAGGGTATGAATAATTTAAAAATTAACACCCGTTATGATCTTGTTTCGTTGTTAAGAAAAACACTCTTCTCTCTCTTTATTGTTGCAAAAAGTAAACAGAATTTAAAGCATTCATAGGACACAAAAATTTTACTTGGTTCACCGCAAAGGGCTATGTCTAAGGATCATACGCCGACAAGTTTCCGGTCATACCAATTCCACTAAACATTACGAGATGTGGATTAAAATGTTCGAGCTAGATCACTTCTATGCCCAGGCTCACTGCCTTTACAATGTTTAGGGTCAGCTCACTACTTCATCAAGGGTCACTCCCTGTTTCTCTCTCTCTGGCTCGCTGCCGGTGGAGAGGATCACCTTCTTTCTCTTCCTTTTCTAAATGCTCTTAGAAGGAATCCACTCACAGTTTATAGACCTGTAGGTCTCTTCATTTGCATGATGGAATGAATCTTCCTCTGTAAGTAGATGCTCTGTTGAAGCCCAATTTTCACCCGTAGATGAATATCTCTTTGCACGGAAGGAATCGGGAAAACTTACAGCTTCCACGCAGTCTGAAAATCACTGCTGGAACTAAACTTTACTTGTCGTGCAAGTCAATCTCGGCACGCAAGTATCAGCGCCAAGTCAAAATGGGTGCACAAGTCTTCCTCAGACACTTGCGTGACACAAGCTTCCCCAGCTCCAAACTTGCACGACTCTCTTCCTTTTACGCCCAAACCAATATTGGCGTGTAACTCCACACTGGCGCGCATCTTCAAACACTAGCGTGCAACAATCACCCCTGGCGCGCACGTCCCACCTGCGCGACCAGACACACCACTTGCGCGACCACCACACCTGCGCGACGGGAGATCTGATTTCTCAAAGTGTTGATCTCCGGTTCATGAATGAAGAGGGGTGGTCTAGTATTTATAGGCCAATTGACCACCCTGCGCAACAGCGCACAGGTCACCTACACAACCCAGTCTCGGCGCACAAGTTTTCTGTCCTTATAGACACTTGCGCGACCAACTCCCAAACTTGCGCAAACCAATTTCCTTATCCATATTTTGATCTTATGATCTTGAAAAGCATATGGAGTGCATGTTTCCTATAATCCAAGTCCTCGACACGCAAGTCCCTTTTCCAAAAATAGTTTTCTTCATTTGTCGATTTTCAAGCCCAAAAATTTGGCAAACACAGGAAAACGGTGCCACCTTGTATCTGATCTTTTGTACCGCCTCCATATCATCCATTCCTTTTGTAGACGTTCTTGAATAAAACATGGATCGTTGACCTGATCTCTTGAACTCAGCATTCCATCATGATATCCTCTTTGTCAACAAATTTGTATGTCATTGTTTTGCTTTGTCAACAATCACCACTTAGATGTCCACTTTGTCAACAAACACAATCACCTCAAAAATGCTTGAATGATGCCTTGAGGGATTTTGGCCCAACAATCACTATCTCCATTGACTATAGTATATAAAACCCATGATTCTACTATTTCTATTATATAAATTCATTTATGGGTATTTACATCAACACTCTATGGTACTTCTTTCATATGATGTATGTTTTGTATGTTACCAAATCAGTAAGGGAATCTTTCACCCTATTATATTTAAAAGACTTCTCTTTGTTAGGTCTTTTAATTTACATCCTCTTGTTTTGGTATGTGTCCTTATATATCCATATTGCTATAAATTATTTGTACAAGTAATGAGAAACCATTTTTATCTCTCATAGTCTCATTTTCTGAATTTTAAAATGACGTCGTTAGGCTGTCGAATTTCTGTAAGGGAACTTCTTAACCCAATTTCAATTGTAAGGGTTAAACCTATACTTCTTGATTATGTCATTCTATGAATATTTGAGGATGGAATATTATTTTTTTACATTTAATATCCACATATATTGGGTGTATTTATGTTTGTCACACATATTTATGTAATTGATTTATCCTTAATCTAAGGATATCGTCTTCGTAAGGGACTTCATCTCAATCTACATTCATTGAGGAATATCTTGTTTTATACACAAATTTCATTTATACAGTGTATAAACCCCTTAAAATTTTACTTTTTTTCAAAATGAATCTTTTTATATTAAGCGTTTTACTAAACGACAAAAGGGAATGTTTTTGTCTTATATATGCAGTGACAACGACTTCTCTACCACCGTGACCATTATTTGAGTTTCATCTTCCACTAAAAGCCATAATCTTTTTTAAAAATGAAAAATAAATACCATGTTTTAATTTTCTTTTATTTTGGTATTGAAAATGGTTTTGATATTGTTTTGATTATATCAATGGGTTTTTTGATATCTTGTGATTGAAATGTGGAAATGTTATGTTTACTTTATGCATGTTTTATGTGATAGGATTATGTTATGGTTCTTGGTAATTGTTTATGAAGAAAGGTGGTTCCATGATAAAATAAGGGCAGGTGAGCCCGTGATAGCCCTCCAATGCATTGGGTAACATGAAAGAGTTAAACGATAAGGATTCTCCGAAGAGATTTAGGGAATACACTGTGATGGATATTCCAAACATAACCATGAGGGTTGCTTCCTACGTAACAATGTTATGAATGCCTCAAGTTAACTTTATGTATTATGATTTTTATGAGTTATTCATAAATATTACGATTTCATGAAGTCTATTGAAGTGATTATGTTTTATGAGAAAATTATGATTTCATTGATTCCTATGTATACATGGACTAATGTTTTCATTCCGTATTTTTATATCCCTTACTGAGCTTTTTATGCCCATCCCAAGTTACTAAAATGTTTTCCACAGGACATAAAGATGAATTTGTTCAAGGAAGGGATCAAGGAAAGACATGCTATCTAAAACATGGAACTATACATGTTTCTTTTTAAGAGTTTTTTATTTTTGTGAAAAAATGGAAACTCAGTAAGAGTGTCTACTTTGTAATCTTTTGAGATGTAATAGTTATGCCCTAATTCTATAAAACTCTAATCCTAAAAATATCCTCAATGAGAATTATTCATTTAATTCATTATTATGTAATGTTTTAGGGCCGGGTCCTTATACACCAATTCCAAAAACTCAATAGTGTTGAAATTGACATAAATGAGTTTTTAAAAAATACTATATTATTAAATGATATAATATTAAAAAAATATGATGTTCGTCCAAATGACTTAAAACTGATAGATATGTCATTAATGAACCACTTTAGGTTATTTTGGAATTTAATAGAATGTTTATTAACCATATCATATAAAAATACAGGTTTACATGCTAAAAGGTAAACTATTTAACTAAGAATAAAATATAAATGATAAGGTTAATATGGTCGAATTAACTTTTCAAAGACCTATTGGTTGAGAATATTTAGAACCATATCCAACATATCCTAAAAAAATCTATTTGGATCCATTATAAAATGAAAATGATTTTATAATAAAATAATATTCCAAAACTTTTCCTAAAGCGACCATCACCTCTCTTACAAAATGGTACTTATCCTTCTCTCAAAATCACACCTCCAATGCGATTTGGCACTACCAAACCCTGATCACATATCCTCAAATGTACCCTAACATCAACATAGAGGGCATAATTTTATCAGAAAGCCAACCTATGGAGCACTCTTTATCAAATCAAATGGAAGCACCCGGAGAAGTGGTAATAAGTTCACCACCTACTTCAAATTCATTTTCTTCTTCCAATCCTTATTTCATTATTGTTTCCATAAAAAAATACTAAAGATCCTTCTCCATACTATAGTGTTATTATATATATGGTACTTCCATATTAATTATTATATCCATCCTATGAATGACAAAGTCACCATACGTGCGTACAAACGGCTTACCATCTCTGCATCGTGGTGTAGTTTATGAATCAACAATTCATTATTTGGATGAGTAGAATTTATGTAAATTGTAAATATATCATGTTAATGATTCTGAATATATGATATAACATCCAATTAAAAATGATTTCACCATCAATATAATGATACTATCACTCGTACGTAAGTACGGATTATCGTCTCCATGAACACGATGAGATCTCTTTCCCATTGTAATCATTCAAGAATAATATTCGTTTTATATTTTAAAAAATTTTATAAAGTTCATATCATTATGTATTTGAATCAAATTAATCCTATTCATAACACACATGAATTACGTAACAAAACGAATAAAGGAAAAAGAATCTATTAGCACCCAAAATAATGATACTACTACAAAATTATTAACAATGAAATATTAGAAGATCATATATGAGATGATATTTATGTATGTGGCTCTTTTGTAATTTAATAAAAGTAATTTAAATATTATATAGGAGTTTAACATACCTCCAACTAAGGAAAAGTTCAAGGTAATGGGTTTTCATCTCACTTTTTATTCTCATGAGATTCATGCTATATTTTCCATTATTTCCTATTGTGTGGTTCGTGAACATCAGATGATTGTATTCTAGGAGAAATATACATTAATTTATTGTTATTTACAACATGATTGTACCAGCCTTCTTTAATGGGGTGTATGTTCCGTATGTTACCAAATCATTAAGGGAATTTCTACTTTCAATTTCTACTCATTAGGTTTTATGAAAACATCATTAATTATTTTTCTCCATTATAATATGTGAAATTAATATTAATTTATATATGTAGTAATTTACACTCCCAATTTAGTTGATATACTTTTGATACACATTATCACTAAATTAATAAATTCTCAAGTCATAGATATGAACTTGAAAAGAGTAATCGTAACTCAATTCCTATTCATTGAGTTAAACATCCAAGTCCTTGGTGTGGTTTTTACCAGAATATGTGTGAATGTACTCTGATTGATTGGCACTGGATATCCAATTATATTGTTTATATTTATATTTTTCACTCATAATTATGTCATTGAGTTATCCTTAACCTATGGATATAGTCTTTATAAGGGAATTCATCCCAATTTAAATTCCATTGAGACTTCGTTGTTGTTATGTGCCAATTCAATTTTATATCGTGTTTATACTTTTAATTGACATAGTATATCATGAATTCATTTTTTCTCATGTTATTATATGGTTTTTCTTACCTAAATTATTGTTATTCATGATTCTCTCAATTTGATAGGGACTCTATCAAAAATATCATTTTGAAAGTAATATAGATTTATTATTCTAAATCATTATCATTAATGCCCATGTTTTAAAAATGGTTTTAAGTATTTATTTATATGGACATGAATTTTTTTAAATTAAAATTTCTTTTAAAATTTTCAAATTGGAATTGGAAAATTTGAATCAAAAATCAATTTTCAACAACTTCTTGACAAATAGTGATAGTTTTAATTTTTTTCAAGAAAATAGGCATATTTTTATCAAATAGTATTAAAGATTTTTTCATCTATGTGAATACCATTCATTATTCTTGATTGAGATTGATTTATTATAATAAAATATTCCATATTTGATTGAATGAGTTTTGATTGACTGTGGATGTCCTATTTTTATACCATTCATGGGTTGTGGTTAAAATATGGTCATTTCATATGCTAGTTTTAATATCAATGTTTATATTATGTTACATGCTTTATATAGGAGAAATGCATTGTACCTACATGTGACAGGTGGAGCCCGCAATAGCTCCTATATGCATCGGTAGGTCTCATGGTACAAAACTAGTGTCTTTGTACAAGGCATTGAAAAAAATCTAATTTGTAGTTTTCGTACGAGGCCTTGACAATGCGGTTATGATGTCCAGAAATATTCATTTCATCATAATGAAATAAGCTATTGATAATACATGTGATTATTCAACTACTAGAATATCCATGTGAAATATTAAATGGAATTATTTGATTTATATTTTCTATATGATACTTATCATTAAGTTTAAAATTCTTGTCTTTTAATCTTATACATTTCCTTAAATGTATATTCTTATTTATAAAAGATTTTACTATATTGTTATCCTTACTGGGAATCTGAGATCACCCAATTCTTATGTTTTTCTCTTCCTAGGATGTGAAAAAGTATATTATGTTTGACCTGTAGAGATAGGCTAAGGGATATGAGTGTCTTCAAAGGGGAAAAATTGTTGTTGTTTTTTTATTTAATGATTTAATGTAAAACATATGTATGTATCTAGAACTTATAAGGATACTAAAAAAATGGGTTTTTCGAGACATGATCTCTTTTGATCATCCCAATGTTATGTAATAATGCATGGAATCTAGGTAACTACGGTTGGGGCATTACACAAAACGATTCCATGTAATATAAAACCTCTATCACGATATGAAAAATAAATAATGTTCAATTATAGTTTCATAGAACTATATTCTCAATGCCCCATTTTTAAAATCATTTAAATTATCTCTTGAAATGATAACCATGGACTAGAATTTATCTATTTAGTTCAATTATAGAAAAAGGTACACCAATATCAACATCTATTATTTATAATAAATTATAAAAACCCTATATACATTTTCTATTAGCACAATATCACAAGGGTTGAACCCAACTTATTATACCCCAAAATAGAGATATATCCTCACAGTTATCATCAGTACATCAATTCCTAGGAGTCATGATATATGATAATGATAATAGTAACATATGAAGATAAATACACATGTCATCCATTGGTAACATTAAATCTTACATGAAATTGATGATTCAACAATGGAAGCATTTTTCTAATAGTATTAACAATAAAAATAACCAAGGGAATACATTATGAGAGGTTACCTTAATGTTTTATTTGTATCTACCACTGACATATTATTTCATATATGTGAAATCTACTTATATCCTCTGAAAAAATAACATATATTTAATAATACTATCTTTGAACCATCTAGTTCTCATCATATCATCTAACTATTACATACACATAGTGGGACATATAATCTTATGAAATAATCACAAAAACTATTTATTTAGAGGAACTTCCAGGTTGTAAAAATAAAAATAAATTGACAATAAAAACATATGACAATGTTATAGGAATGCTATTTATATGGTAGAAACTCCAATAGACTCCCATTTTAGTGAAATCCATTTGAAAAAAACTTTCAATCGACAATCTATCACATGATAAACATAAATGTACTGAGATAGAAACTTTTAAAAGGGTCGAACATATTTTCCTCCATGCATACATGACTAAATAAAATGTCAATTTTTAGAGAGAAATTCCTAAATAGATGAAACATAAAAAATATTTTCTTTATCGTTTGATGCGACCATGTATATCAAAATTAGGATGAACCACAATGTTATTATTTTATTATATGATGGGGGATTCATTTACTATAAGTACATAAACCTCTTGATAATATATTATAATATATACTTACTCCTTATATTAATTGGATGAAATAATATACTAAAAAATTTCTATAGAATCCACAAAAGTGGGGTTTTTAACTCTTCTATATCATACCTCCTTCATTGAGACAAATTTAATATCAAGAATATGAATTCATATCAGGCTTATGTCTATGAAATCTAATATCTATATAACTAATGGGGACAAAATAAACATTTATTCCAAACACCCATAACAAATCCCTTTATTTCAGATGATATATGATCCAATAATTAAAAAAAATCCTATGTTTTCCACTATTTTTTCCATAATAACTTACTACCATACCAAACAAATAGGTAAAATGAAGACTCATACATTACAATTCATACATGATATATCTTATAATAGAATCCTATGAGATATTACCCATTCTATATCTTTCATATTTAAATTCATGAAATAGTTACTTGTAATTATGTATAAAATTTGTTACTGGAACCAATCCCCTATTGGATTGTTCCATACTGATCATCATTAGTATGTGGTCATTATATATATATATATATATATATCTTTCATGCATTATCGTGATCCCTTGAATACATTATGCTTCACATAAGTTTGTAATGGTGAATAAATTTCTCCATATTTCCTTAATTATTTTATGGATTGTATAATATTTTAAATTAGTAATATAAAATAATTATAGAGAACTATATAAAGACAAATAATCCAACAAAACCACATTTACAAACATGGATAAAATTCATTCATAATGAAACCAAATTAAGTTTTATTTTAATCAAAAATAATTTTCCATGACATTTATTCTCTTATATACTAAGTAATGGAGCTTTGAAACTTGTATTCATTTTCACCATTTTCGAGTGTCATAGAACCTTCTGTTTTTTGTTATGTATATAATATCAAAAAATGTACCATTATGGAATTAATTCATCACTCCAATCTATCAAAAATAATATCCACTGATAACTTTTATGGGAAGTAATGTTCTAATAGTTTTAAACATATAATCTAGAGACAAGGATTCATTGCAGTGAATGCGTTTTCATTTTATAAACCATTTAGAAAAAAATAATTATATAATGGATATAATATGCACTAAATGTTTTTAGAGGTTATCTTGTCGAAGTGGCCATGATAATTATATTGAATATATGAGATATTACATGCGTCAAAATGAGGGAACATTATAACCATATTTCTCATAAAGAGGGATCAACTCATAAGGGAGATCACTAAACCAAGATAGTACCCTATTGCTTCCTTTATTAGCAAGGCCATTAGACACATTTTTAGATTATAGTAAGAATGAGTGTTAATGTAGTTAAACATTGATAGAGGGTAAAGGCCATTCATACATTTAGCTGTGACCTTCCAAGAAATGTGGATAAATCCATTTCTAATAGCTTTCACAATTATATTGGAGTTACGTTCGATCAATAGGTTATTCATTCCATTAAGATGAGAATATTTACTGGCCTGAATAACACTGAGCATTTAAGAATTAAACGAGAAGAATATATCAAATTTCCCAAGAAAACCACCTAGTAATTTACTGGAGTAATCCCTATAAATATATCCTCAACCATAATATCCTAAGATACATTTTGAGGATCCAAAAACATTAATTATAATCACGGTTTATAGAGGGGTTGCTAGAAAACCATGAACAGACCAAACTAATTTTTGAATTTTCCAGGCACCCCATGGGTCTTTAGAATCAAAATATTATGAACCGTATTGTAGTAGTGACAAGGATACTTGAGGTTATCATCCTTGGATGAATATATGATGATTGATAGACCTGTTTGAATTGTGAAACATCGCATCCCGGGCGTGATATTATTATGACCAGGCAAATGATTGTGAACCAGTTTAGTAGTAGCTTCTAGAAAGCTTCTTGATTTGAGGCTCCATATGTACTGTTTTACAATATTGAAGCTAAGCTACCACATTAAATCAATCCATAAGTTGATCCTCAAAAATATCTTTTAGACAAGGCTATAAACCTAGAGATGTGGTTAAATATAGGAACAAATGATAGAGTACATCACTATATTGGTTGTCAAACCTATATTGAGAACATGAAAAAACTCAATGAGATTGTAAGAAATAATCAATAGGAATATATGATGGTCATGTATCCAATCAGGAACAGCATGGAAGGTTTGATCCAAGTCTTGTTATAAAATTTCATCAAGGAAAACTCATTGTGACATTGAAAATAGAAATTATAAAAAACATTGGAGTCATGAATGACATTATAAGAATGCTCCTAGATTAAAATATATTTATAGGGTGGAAATATAGAGTCATTCAGGATATTGGTGTGTTTCCCAACCAATTCAGTTTTTTCAAGAGACCTAAATTTATCTGTAGAAATGTTTATATCCAAGGGATGGAGTTGTGGATCCACTAAATCAATAATAGAGGATCCCATCCAATTTTCAAGCTATAATCATAAAAACGAATCTCTACATGTGATCCACCACAAATATGATGTAATATAAGAATAAAATGATTTGATAGATGAAAATATAGTGTATCACATATATGTATTATGTACCTCTTTGAACTTATTGATGAATCTTCTTCTATGAATGCTTTGATCCACTGAGTCACTACTAGGAAAGTTCCATGTTAAAGTTGAATGAAGAGACTCATTGAACATATTTATGTTTTTTTATTCCCATTCTCCCTTTATCAATAGGTTTACAACATTTATTCAACAAAATAGTGACTAATATTTCTTCAATAATTCTTCCACTCTACACAATATTCTTGTTACAAACTTTTATATGAGTGGGAATTGAGACATTATATTTATAGATCATAAAATCATGAACCATCTTGGAAACAATAGTGTGTTTGACCAGAAACATTCTCCCATCCATGGAGAAAAAATTCACTTTCCAAGAAAAAAATCATTTCTTGATAGAATCCACAATATAGTGAAAATATATGGCTTTAGGATGACCCCCAAATATAGGCACAATGAAATAATGCATAGGATATATCCTTCTCTAATTCCTATATAAATAAAGAGTTTATATCTTTATATAGAGGGGATTCCCATAGCAAAATAGATGTAAGATTTATTCTGATTAATATAATTCATCTAACCCTTTTCATAGTGAGTGTGTACATTCTTTACATTCTAAATGTTTATTTTTTTACCTTTAAAAAAATATTAATTTCATCAGAATATATTAGATTAGTAGGGGATGTAATGTTTTTGGAATCTATCATAGGTTTATGTATGCCCTGACCCAACATATGAGTGAGATGTATACTCATGTAATCTCCAGCTATGGAGAAAAAGTTTTTAGAGAGAGTGAGTCCTTACCTAACACCTTTTGAGCTAACAATGTACCCCCTTAGAGAATCATTAATGAGCATTTACTTATGAGAAAACTTAAAAATAGATTTATGCCAATTAACAAAGCTGTCATTAAAGACAATGCTTTGAATAAACTTAATGATATTTCTCTAATCCATTGTGTCAAATGAATTTATAATGTCCAATATATGTGAAATATATCCATCTCTAAATGTATTTTTAAAGAGGTAGACACATTCTGAAGATGTCCGTATACAATCCTGGATGATCCTTCCATTTATAAAACCATACTGTTTCCAGGAGTCAATTTTACAAGCAATGATCGTGAGTCTGTTGGCAAGGAGTTTCGAAATAATTTAATAACAAGCGTTGATGAGGGTGATGGGTCTGAGGAGATAAATCTATAAATCATTTTCGTCCTTGGGAATACGAGTGAGGAATTGAGAATTAAGGCCTTGAGGTACATTACCTATATAGAAGAAAGACTTAACAAGTATGAAAACATCCAAGTGAATGACATCCTAATAGTTTTGAAATAATGCATTGGTGAAACCATATGGGGTGGGAGCACTATTCGGTTTATGAGTGAAGACAACATAAATAATTTCAATCTCAAAAGGCCTACTAGTGACGAGAATGTTATCTTCATAAATGACCATGCATTTGATTATACCTTCATGAATCTATTTTTTGAGTTTAGGTGTAACACCCCAAGATTTTATAGTGTGTTATTTCTTCAAAATAATTCAATAACTTTCACTACACGCAACACCAAGTTCAATCTCACCATGAATTACCAAACAAGCTGTTCAAAAGAGGTTATGAATAGTGTTAACTAAATTTTAAACTTTATATAATCCTTATAATTTTAGAATCCATATTATGAGTTTCTTAGACATAATGTAAGAACAAATTCATTTTCAGTATTTCACTTTTACCAAATTTTAATAGTGAACCCTTTTTAGATACTATATTTTAAACTTTTTGACTAAATGGGGACATCAAAAATTTAAAATGAAACATCCCAAGCTTCCACGGTACGCTAGCGTGTGTTGTACGCAACACCGAGTTCTAACACACCGTAACCAATCAAACTAGCCGTTATGAATAGTAATACCTAAATTTTGAAATTATATATATTTTATATTTTGAAATGGACTTCATTTTTGGATTCGGAATATCGAATTTAGCCTAAGGTGAAATTTTGGTACTTTTCGGATAACTTTCATATTTTGATGAATAGTGAAAATTACTAAATTTTAATTAAAAACAACTTTTTTAATCAAAATAATTAATAGTGCTAAATTATGAATTTGAGTGATTTTAAAGTATATTTAGAATATATTTTTACAATTTAATATAATGTTGGTCATTAGACATAATTTTACAATTAAACCGAACATAAACAAGTGCCAATCTTTTGATAGTTATTATCTATTAAAAACACGCTTTTTGTTTTGACAGCGGGAATTAATTTTAAATTAATTTCTGCCACATCTGTGTTTTGAATTTAGAAAAATGGATTCCATATTTGGAATCAGGATGTTCAAATTGTGTAAATAGGTAACTTTTATTTTTAGACATTTTGAATAATTACTGCGGTAAATATTTTATTTACCATGGTTAAGGGTAAATCCGGCAAATAAGGGTTAAAAAATAATATTATAATAATACTAAATTACCCTAAAACGTGTCTTAACCCTATTGGGTGATACATGGTCGACCATGGGCATCTTTGGGTCTATTTTGGGACCCCATGGATCCACTTGTAAGTGATAATGACACTTTATTTTAATTTAGTAAAAATGAATACAAAAATGACACAAGCATATATCTTTTAGAACAACAATTGTTACATAGGGTTATATATGTTGGATTTTAGATTATAAATATTCATTATAAATCTAAAAAGATTTCCTACATAATGATATTTTATTTATAATTTTTAGACATTAAATAAGTTATTTTATTTATGACACAATGATGATGCGGTAATTACTATAATAGTGAAAAATTAAAATAATTGATATTATAAATACCAAAATAAATATAATATGAAACTTTTAATGAATTAAACTAATTTTATAGGATAATATGATATATTAGGATTGATTGGATTGACTTTGTTCGAAGTAATCAATCTGTTATGAGTTTCAAAAAAATCAACTATTGAATAGTGTCAAAATTGACATAAAAGAGTTCTTAAAAACAATATTATATTATTAATTGATATGAAATTCCTAAAAATCTAAGGTTCGGCCAAGAGACTTATATCATGATAGGTTCATCATTAATGTACCACTTGGGGGTCCCTTGGATGTATATAGTAAGTTTATTAACCATATTATATAAAAATACAAAGAGACATTGTAAAAGTGAAACTAATTAACTTAGAGTTAATACTTAAAGATAAGGTTAATATAAGTACCCAAACCTGTCTAAATTCTATTGGTTGAGTGGTTTTCGACCTATACCCACCTTAAACTTTGAATAATCAACTTTGGAGCCTTTATAAACCGAATATGAATTTATTATAAATTAATATTTCTAGCTTTTCCAAAGGTGCCCCTCACCCCTCTTATAAAAGGGAACTCCTCCTTCTCATTTCTTCACACCTTCAAAGCCTTTTGGTTCGGCCAAACTCTGCCCAAATACTCTCCCAACATCCCTCACTACATCCTAGAGGCCTTATTTTGATCAGAAAGCCAACCTAAGGAGCCCTTTTGATCAAATCAAAAGGAAGAACCCGAAGAAGAGGTAATGATTTCACCACCCTTTTCTAAGTTCATTTCTTCTTCCACTTCTTCTTCCTTTGTTCTTACCATTCTAAAATAATAACTCCAGTATCTCACATATACTGTGATGTTATTATAAGTATGTTACAACCATATTCAGTATTCTATCCACCCTTTGAATAATATGTCACCATACGTGCGTACGTACGGCTTACCGTCTCCATGTCGTGGTGTAATTGTTATTCAATATAATATTATTTGGATGGGTATAATAATGATGTGTAACTCATGTAAATAATAAATTTAACATGTTAATGATTCTGTATATATGATATATCATTCATTTATATATTATTTTAATATCAAAAGAATGATATTGTCGCGCGTGCGTACGTACGGACTACCGTCTCCACGAACGCGATGAGATTCATTCTCCATCGTATCCATTCAAGTATAATTATCATTTGATGATTTAAAAATGATGTTTAAGGACTAGATATCATTCTGGATATGAATAATATACAACAACCATGTCTTATGTAACAAAACATATAAATAAAATGAGTAAGTTAACACCCGAAACGACGATAATTCTAAGATATTATTAACAAATCAATGTTAAAAGATCATATATGATATCATATTAATATATATGATTCTTGTATAATTTAATAACAATTATTTCACCATTATACAGGAGGTTAACCTACCCCAACAAAGTAAAAGTACAAGGTAAGGGTTTTTCATCTCACTCCTTATTCCCGTGAGATTCATGCCATATTGCCACCATTACCTTTTGTGTGGTGTATGTACTGCCCATAATTATATTCTTTGTGTAATACACTCTAATTTATGTGTACTTACATATTCATTGTATGATACCTCTTTCATGGGTTGTATGTTTCATAAGTTACAAAATTGGTAAGGGTTATTTCACAATCTCTTCATTATCCGAGGTTGTTTATACGTAATAATCTACTGGGATTTCTTTATCATCCACATCCATGTTTCTTAAAAATGTATTTCAAAACATTTTTACTATTTACAAGAATATGGGTTAAAGTCATTTATACCCTTGTTTGACTTTTTATAAGAGGTTTATAAAGGAATCTTTCCATCGTTTTCAAAACAAGGTCCTTTTTAACCTTTTCGACAGAATTGAGGTAAGAATGTTTTTTTAACTTATACGGCGGGTGCGGTTATTTTACGCCGTTATAAAATCTTCAAAGCTTTCCTTACAAGATTATAAGAATATTTTCAAAGAAAATGTTTTATTTTATATGGATCTTAAATGATTTCAAAATAAAAGGAGATATTTCTTTAAAAAGAATTTTGATTTCATCTACGTCAACATCCTTTGATGGATTTTAAGATTATTTGAAGTTGATTTATTATGATACAAAACTTCTATATTGTATTGAAGGTTTTGTGATATGTTTGACTATGGATGTGCTATTTTTATACCATTCATTGTTTATGGTGAAATTATTGACA
Organism: Viscum album; assembly: GCA_963277665.1. Lineage (NCBI taxonomy): Eukaryota > Viridiplantae > Streptophyta > Magnoliopsida > Santalales > Viscaceae > Viscum > Viscum album. The sequence continues at coordinate 265,026,206 of OY728143.1, read as the reverse complement.
TTTCGTATGCTAGTTTTAATACGAATGTTTATGTTATGTTTAAACCTTTTCATATGGGAATGCATTGGACTTAATAAGTGACGGGTGGAGCCCGCTATAGCTCCTCGATGCATCGGTAGGTCTCATGAGACAAACTAGTGTCTTGGCACAAGGCCTTGACAAAATCTTATTTGTAGTCTTGGCACGAGGTCTTGGATATGTGGTTATGATAGTCCGACATTATGCATTCCAACATTATGAAAGTGGTTATTGATTTTTGCATGTGATTATTCGATTAGTAGAATATCCATGTGAATAAGTAAATGGCATTATTTCATTTTATTTATGCCATACCATGTTGAAAGTTCATGTTTGAAAGGCTTTTGTTTTAGTTATACATTGCCTTAAAAGTTTATTCTTATTTATGAAAGTTTCCACTATTTTGTTATCCTTACTGGGCATTTGAGCTCACCCCTTTTATATGTTTTATTTTTCCCAGGAAGTGAAGAAGTAAGTTATGAATGACCTGCAGGGATATTATGTGGGGATATGAGTGTGGATTATGGAGACAATATGTTGTTGTAGTAGTTTTTCGTTTAATGATGTAATGTAAAACTTATGAATATATCTAGTGTTTCCAAGGATACTAAACCAATCGGTCTTTCAAGATTTGATCTTTCTTGTGATCATGCCAATGTTACGAAGTAATGCACCGACTCTAGGAAACTAGGGTCGGGGTGTTACAGTTGGTATCAGAGGAAGTTTAGTACAAACCTTGGAAGCTAGATTTAGATAAACTCTGATTAGAGCACGTAAACCTAAGATGAACTTTGAGGATTAGTATAGAAGAAGTTCCTAGAATTTTGGTATTGTAGAGATTTTGTGAGTTTTCCGAGCAATACATCCCTGTCTGGATACGAGCAGGTAGAGGCGGCTCTGGCACAGATGTACCTAGGGGTAAAACCCGAAAACACCGCTTTGAGCTAGACTCGAACGGGAACTGGTGCACGACAACGGGCCTTGCTGCACTCTTGGTTACGACACTCCCGGGGGATATGCTTAGGATAACTCTCATTTTCCTTACAAATCATTATGAAGAGTTTATGAGTATATACTTCCTCAAAGGAGACATTTGTATGATTATGGATTATATCCATAAATAGTTCAATTTATGTTAGGTATTTTATAAGTATGGGATTATGTATTTTGATTCATAAACTGATCTAGTGTATGCCATTGTTTAGAAATGGCGCCCAGTAGAAGGAATGAGAACTCCAGAAATGCACATGATCCAAAGAGAAGGAAGGATCATATCTTCCATGGTCTTAAGCTAGAATTTATAAGAGAAATAGTCTCCCATGTATTATCATCATATGAAGAAATAATATCATGTGTTGATAAGATAAGTAAAGAGTTTACTGAGTCCTATGGCTTTAAAGGGAAGCAAGAGAAGAAAAGGATGAAAGAGAGAAAGATGGATAAAGGGAAGAGGGAAAAGAAGAATTTTCCCATATGTGATAACTGTGGAAAGAAACACCCTGGAACTTGCCTGAAAGGAATGTGAGTTTGTTATAAGAATGGAGGAAAAGGGCACAAAGTACGTGACTGCAAGGGTAAGAAAATGGTTTCAAATGTACAATGATTCATTTGCAAGGAGTTTGGACACTACACGAACCTATGTCCCAGTCATCAGACTATGCCGCAAATGATGCTATTGGATAATAATCAAGTTATGATACTACCACAGATGAAGAGGAAGGATTAGAGTTCTAATGTTGATTATGTCAATTGAATGTTGTATCAACAATGTAATTGTTATAATAATTATTGAGTATATAAGGATTATACTGCAGTACTATTTCATTAAGGACTTGAGATTGTGTGGAACAAAGAAAAGTGACTCAATAGCAGAATAAATTTTTGGAAAATATATGGTTGAGAGAATGATAAATCATAATATAGTTCTGATACTGAGGTAGTGATTTTGGAATAATATGTGATTGTTTTGGATAAATTATATTGGATATTCTTGACTACCTTGGAACTGATTAATGATTTGTATATTCCATCATTGTTGGGGTTTAAAACATTTTTGGATTAATAAAGTATAGCCAGAATTCTATATGGAATAAGGGAGCATGAATGTAATCAATAAGGAATATGGTAATACATGATGAAGGTATTCATATGCTATTACGGGGTAAAAAGGATCTATATTATGTTTACATTCCTTATGAATGTTGGACTGTGAGTTTGGACAGAAGTATTTTGGATAGTTCTAGTTTGGATTATTTTGGATTGCCATAAAATGACAACCCAGAGGTAGGCGGCAACCCGTCGCGTCCGGCGAGGCCGCAAGACTTGAACCCGCAACCGAAGGGCGACAAAGGTGTATCACCTACCACTATCCCACGAGATGTCCTGGATTAAATAAAGTAGTTTTTTTAAAAGATCAGGTAGATGAATTATAAATTCGTTTATTTTGGAACCCTCTATGAATAATATAAATAGAATTTTTTTTACGAGTGAATGATGAGTTTTTGGTAGAAATTTATTAATGGATAAAACTCTAATTATAAAGTAAGTATATCTCCTTATGATCTTAGCCAATCTCATAAATAAATTCCTCATCATTAAGAAAAGGAACATAGAACAAAAATGTTGTCCTAGATGGTACCTTAAATCATCACTAATTTATGGCTTTGGGATTGTTGGCCTTTTCATAGCCATGTTCTCTACCACTCTCCATCAGATAATTGATGGCTAGATTTTTCTTCCATATCCATATTTTCTTACATGGAACCCTAGTATGTGTTATTTTCGGTAATCTTTATACTTTCCTCTCTTTATTTAAAATAGAGGCCTCATTAATTAATTTTTCAATGTGGGATTTCAACTAAGATATTTTGAAACGTCAAAAATGTGTTATCCCAATACCCTATGTTTTGTTGAACCGATGGTATTTCAAATCATCATAGATTGATGATTTTAAGGACCTCAATTTTATACTTTTTGTGATTGATGACCTCAATCACTACCTATAAATATTTACGTTTTTCCTCCAATTATATGTCTATAATTGCCACCAATGTTCTCCTAATAGAGATCATAATTTTGTGGTGATCCTTTCATTTCTCTTTTCCTCATATTAAGACTAAATTTTAGTAACCCAATTTCCGATGTGGGTTTTCCCACAAAGATATTTTCTATTTTCAACCTTTTATTTTCGAAGAACAATTTCAAATTGCGAGGACACAATTTATTGAAGGAGGGGAGAATGTAACACCCCAAGATTTTATAGTGTGTTATTTCTTCAAAATAATTCAATAACTTTCACTACACGCAACACCAAGTTCAATCTCACCATGACTTACCAAACAAGCTGTTCAAAAGATGTTATGAATAGTGTTAACTAAATTTTAAACTTTATATAATCCTTATAATTTTAGAATCCATATTATGAGTTTCTTAGACATAATGTAAGAACAAATTCATTTTCAGTATTTCACTTTTACCAAATTTTAATAGTGAACCCTTTTTAGATACTATATTTTAAACTTTTTTACTAAATGGGGACATCAAAAATTTAAAATGAAACATCCCAAGCTTCCACGGTACGCTAGCGTGTGTTGTACGCAACACCGAGTTCTAACACACCGTAACCAATCAAACTAGCCGTTATGAATAGTAATACCTAAATTTTGAAATTATATATATTTTATATTTTGAAATGGACTTCATTTTTGGATTCGGAATATCGAATTTAGCCTAAGGTGAAATTTTGGTACTTTTCGGATAACTTTCATATTTTGATGAATAGTGAAAATTACTAAATTTTAATTAAAAACAACTTTTTTAATCAAAATAATTAATAGTGATAAATTATGAATTTGAGTGGTTTTAAAGTATATTTAGAATATATTTTTACAATTTAATATAATGTTGGTCATTAGACATAATTTTACAACTAAACCGAACATAAACAAGTGTCAATCTTTTGATAGTTATTATCTATTAAAAACACGCTTTTTGTTTTGACAGCGGGAATTAATTTTAAATTAATTTCTGCCACTTCTATGTTTTGAATTTAGAAAAATGGATTCCATATTTGGAATCAGGATGTTCAAATTGTGTAAATAGGTAACTTTTATTTTTAGACATTTTGAATAATTACTGCGGTAAATATTTTATTTACCATGGTTAAGGGTAAATCCGGTAAATAAGGGTTAAAAAATAATATTATAATAATACTAAATTACCCTAAAACGTGTCTTAACCCTATTGGTTGATACATGGTCGACCATGGTCATATTTGGGTCTATTTTGGGACCCCATGGATCCACTTGTAAGTGATAATGACACTTTATTTTAATTTAGTTAAAATGAATACAAAAATGACACAAGCATATATCTTTTAGAACAACAATTGTTACATAGGGTTATATATGTTGGATTTTAGATTATAAATATTCATTATAAAGCTAAAAAGATTTCCTACATAATGATATTTTATTTATAATTTTTAGACATTAAATAAGTTATTTTATTTATGACACAATGATGATGCGGTAATTACTATAATAGTGAAAAATTAAACTAATTGATATTATAAATACCAAAATAAATATAATATGAAACTTTTAATGAATTAAAATAATTTTATAGGATAATATGATATATTAGGATTGATTTTATTGACTTTTTTCGAAGTAATCAATCTGTTATGAGTTTCAAAAAAATCAACTATTGAATAGTGTCAAAATTGACATAAAAGAGTTCTTAAAACAAATATTATATTATTAATTGATATTAAATTCCTAAAAATCTAAGGTTCGGCCAAGAGACTTATATCATGATAGTTTCATCATTAATGTACCACTTGGGGGTCTCTTGGATGTATATAGTAAGTTTATTAACCATATTATATAAAAATACAAAGAGACATTGTAAAAGTGAAACTAATTAACTTAGAGTTAATACTTAAAGATAAGGTTAATATAAGTACCCAAACCTGTCTAAATTCTATTTGTTGAGTGGTTTTCGACCTATACCCACCTTAACTTTTGAATAATAAACTTTGTATCCTTTATAAACCGAATACGAATTTATTATAAATTAATATTTCTAGCTTTTCCAAAGGTGCCCCTCACCCCTCTTATAAAAGGGCACTCCTCCTTCTCATTTCTTCACACCTTCAAAGCCTTTTGGTTCGGCCAAACTCTGCCCAAATACTCTCCCAACATCCTTCACTACAACCTAGAGGCCTTAGTTTGATCAGAAAGCCAACCTAATGAGCCCTTTTGATCAAATCAAAAGGAAGAACCCGAAGAAGAGGTAATGATTTCACCACCCTTTTCTAAGTTCATTTCTTCTTCCACTTCTTCTTCCTTTGTTCTTACCATTCTAAAATAATAACTCCAGTATCTCACATATACTGTGATGTTATTATAAGTATGGTACAACCATATTCAGTATTCTATCCACCCTTTGAATAACATGTCACCATACGTGCGTACGTACGGCTTACCGTCTCCACGTCGTGGTGTAATTGTTATTCAATATAATATTATTTGGATGGGTATAATAATGATGTGTAACTCATGTAAATAATAAATATAACATGTTAATGATTCTGTATATATGATATACCATTCATTTATATATTATTTTAATATCAAAAGAATGATATTGTCGCTCGTGCGTACGTACGGACTACCGTCTCCACGAACGCGATGAGATTCATTCTCCATCGTATCCATTCAAGTATAATTATCATTTGATGATTTAAAAATTATGTTTAAGGACTAGATATCATTCTGTATATGAATAAGATACAACAACCATGGCTTATGTAACAAAACATATAAATAAAATGAGTAAGTTAACACCCGAAACGACGATAATTCTAAGATATTATTAACAAATCAATGTTAAAAGATCATATATGATATCATATTAATATATATGATTCTTGTATAATTTAATAACAATTATTTCACCATTATACAGGAGGTTAACCTACCCCAACAAAGGAAAAGTACAAGGTAAGGGTTTTTCATCTCACTCCTTATTCCCGTGAGATTCATGCCATATTGCCACCATTACCTTTTGTGTGGTGTATGTACTGCCCATAATTATATTCTTTGTGTAATACACTCTAATTTATGTGTACTTACATATTCATTGTATGATACCTCTTTCATGGGTTGTATGTTTCATAAGTTACAAAATTGGTAAGGGTTATTTCACAATCTCTTCATTATCCGAGGTTGTTTATACGTAATAATCTACTGGGATTTCTTTATCATCCACATCCATGTTTCTTAAAAATGTATTTCAAAACATTTTTACTATTTACAAGAATATGGGTTAAAGTCATTTATACCCTTGTTTGACTTTTTATAAGAGGTTTATAAAGGAATCTTTCCGTCGTTTTCAAAACAAGGTCCTTTTTAACCTTTTCGACAGAATTGAGGTAAGAATGTTTTTTTAACTTATACGGCGGGTGTGGTTATTTTACGCCGTTATAAAATCTTCAAAGCTTTCCTTACAATCTTATAATAATATTTTCAAAGAAAATGTTTTATTTTATATGGATCTTAAATGATTTCAAAATAAAATGAGATATTTCTTTAAAAAGAATTTTGATTTCATCTACGTCAACATCCTTTGATGGATTTTAAGATTATTTGAAGTTGATTTATTATGATACAAAACTTCTATATTGTATTGAAGGTTTTGTGATATGTTTGACTATGGATGTGCTATTTTTATACCATTCATAGTTTATGGTGAAATTATTGACATTTCGTATGCTAGTTTTAATACGAATGTTTATGTTATGTTTAAACCTTTTCATATGGGAATGCATTGGACTTAATAAGTGACGGGTGGAGCCCGCTATAGCTCCTCGATGCATCGGTAGGTCTCATGAGACAAACTAGTGTCTTGGCACAAGGCCTTGACAAAATCTTATTTGTAGTCTTGGCACGAGGCCTTGGCTATGTGGTTATGATAGTCTGGCATTATGCATTCCAACATTATGAAAGTGGTTATTGATTTTTGCATGTGATTATTCGATTAGTAGAATATCCATGTGAATAAGTAAATGGAATTATTTCATTTTATTTATGCCATACCATATTGAAAGTTCATGTTTGAAAGGCTTTTGTTTTAGTTATACATTGCCTTAAAAGTTTATTCTTATTTATGAAAGTTTCCGCTATTTTGTTATCCTTAATGGGCATTTGAGCTCACCCCTTTTATATGTTTTATTTTTCCCAGGAAGTGAAGAAGTAAGTTATGAATGACCTGCAGGGATATTATGTGGGGATATGAGTGTGGATTATGGAGACAATATGTTGTTGTAGTAGTTTTTCGTTTAATGATGTAATGTAAAACTTATGAATATATCTAGTGTTTCCAAGGCTACTAAACCAATCGGTCTTTCGAGATTTGATCTTTCTTGTGATCATGCCAATGTTATGAAGTAATGCACCGACTCTAGGCAACTAGGGTCGGGGCGTTACATTAGGACCATTTAAATTATGCTCAATGTAAGAGACAATGTGATCAACAAGGGACTCCTTATAGATAATTATATACCCATTTATCATGAGGGTGATAGGACAACAATATTTCCCAAATCATTGGAGGGAATTGTAGAATTTTGTGTTTCTATCACTCTCATTTAATGATTAAACATTAAAGGTAACTATTTTTAAATTTTCATTATTGGAAAGCATAAAATTCATCTTAGTAGAAAGGTCAATAGTTTGAGGAATATTCACCTCATAAATGGAGACGGTGTAAGCATATTTAATATGATTTAGAAGTGTCTGAGTATCAACAATATTCTTCTACATCATGTTGTAGTTTCCCTTACACAAACCTTTAATATTATACATTAAACATATAAATTGAATGATATAAGAATATAAATAATTTTCATCAAAACAAGAAGTCAATAAATCATCAACCAAAGTTCTAAAATTAGGATGATAAAACAAGGTTTTATTGTGGTGGAAGGGAAATCTGGGTTTGGAGGCCTTATGAATCAAGCAGACCAAAATCGAATGGTGGTCCTAATTAATAGTTGTAAGGGTAAGTCTTGAGAGAGTATTCCAATTCAAAAGTGTTATCTCATTAGAGATATCACAGTCCATATTTATAGAAACTATATGAGAGGTGTGTCTTCTATACTTGGTGTATTTCACTCCAATAAAATTGATTACAAAGAGAATTCAATTTTCCACAGAATACATGATTTTTTTAGAGAGAGTGGGGAGAACGGTGCCCAATCATTCACTAGAAAACACAATGTTATTGAAATCACCCAGACGGATCCTTGAGGATTTATTACCCTATATACAATGTTTAATGTTTACCTAAAGACATTTTCTATCATAATATTTGTCCTTAGCATTGAAAAAATATCAGTATAAATGTGTTTTGTTGTGTACTACTTCACAAGTTATCATTTTCTCATATAAATTATATATAAAGACCCCATTGATAGAAATATGAGAAAAGAAAAACAAGTTATCAACATTAATAAAAGAATTATTACTACCAAGAAGTTGGTATCCTCTAATTTCATGGCTGGAAACACCAGACGAGTACCATTTATTAGGTTCAATAATTATCTAGAAATATGGTTTATAAATATGCATAAATCTCTGTATGGAGAATAAAGTGTCTTAATTTTCCATTCCCCTATAATTACATAAGAATAAATTCTTTTTTTTTTCATCGTTTTTGGGGTGAGACCCCTTTTTTCATTCTAATTTATTTCCTATTTCTATTTTATTTTCGGTTAGTAGGTTCCTTTGTAATATTGTTCTCTAATGTGTTGGGATAACTTTAAGAAACACATGACATAATGAGTGAGGTTATAATATGTATAGATACATTATTTCAAGTTCCATGTGAATTGGAACTACCTCTTGAGTTTTTTAGTGATTTAGTAGAATTATGATTATGGTTGGAAATTGGAGTAAAAGGATATCTCGTGTAGCCAGAAGCCACTATGAAATCTTATTGAGTATCCTATATTCCATGGGAAGATTCATGTGGATAAGAGGGACTTTCCGAATACATAGTATCATTGTATGTATTCTGAGAAAATAAATCATGGTTGAAAACCTATTTTCAAGTAGTAGGGCCACCAAACACAACCATAATTTTAAACTATTGAGTGTAATTCACTGACTGGTTTTCATTGTATTCACCATTGAATGTTTCTAGCTTATCCTTTCTAGGGTTATTATTCCCATAAATAGAGGTCACAGTATAATTAATAGAATCAACATAGATTTTAATATCATTATTGTATGAAATGGAGGTGATAACTTAAAAAATGTCTTTGACAAGATCGGTTTTTAACTTTTCATATTCAAATAGATTCTCTTCTTCTTCTGATAGTTTGGTCCTAGAATTCATAATTTGAGGATTTATAGAGGGTGAAATATTTTACTCATTTGTGGTCCTCTATATATTTAGCAGTTTCCCCTTTTCCAACGTCATTTCCTTTGATATTATTTTTTACCACTTCATTCCACGCATACGAGATATGAGATGGTTTCATTTTCTTCTCTACTACCCTACATTTGGAAAAGGAATGTCCCACTATTTTTCATATATCACTAAAGGGGGTTTTTTCTTTTTCCACCATAACATCAATTATTATATCATTAGAAATGAAATTAATAACATCTAGATTCTTAGAGTCCAAATTAGACTCAACATGTATCCTTTCATTTAGACCCAAATCACTTTTTAATGTGTGTTGATCCAATTTAGGAGGAACTCCAATTCAGGAAGATTTATCATTTAGAATTTTAGGGTGATAGGGAACACAATTCATCCCATGGAGCTAGACCCATATATGAGCTGAATAATTCCATTGAATACTAATTGTCATCAAACAAGGGTAATATAAACTAGTGGTTTGATATAAATCCATAGTTATATTTTATATATAATATCAATCAAAGAATTTTGGATTCTGTTCATATTCATGTATATCAACATTATATATCCTCTCTATAGTTATGGTGATAATTATTTTCAAATGATAATATATCTTGATCATATGTTATATGAAAATAACATGGATATGGTTATATTACCCTTAATGATATTTTACATAGTATAAGTGTTACAATAAAAAATTCTTCTAGGGGGACCATCTAACTAGATCATGTACCAACTCTTGCGTTTCTTTATAATTAATGATATAAATGAAAAATTTCCTCATACTAACCTTCCTAAGGAATTGACCCCTTTTATAAATCACATCATATCTTGCAATAATTACATTTTTTATTGGGAATTGTATAGATAATATCATCTCTATTCATTGGGTTACCCTATAATGACAAAATTTGTGCTTCATGGTTCTAGATTATTACACGAGATAGCCATAAAACATTTTTCATAACAAAATTGAGGTGAATGTGAAAAAAAAGTTTTCTTCCTTTCCATAACATGAAGATAATACTATTTTCTCCTTTAGTTGGTACACAATTTTTAAAGTATATTACCTTTAGTAATTCATATCCCATAATGTATTATATAAGCACTAAGTGACTCATCATTAACCTTATCAATTCCATAATGATAATTTTCTTCCATTCACAAACTATATTCCACATCTAAATTAAATATGTTTTTATTTGAGATAAAATAATATTCTTCTACAGATAATCGTTAATCATATAGTTATAATAAAAATCATCTTTTTGTGATTGAAGGGTCTGTAACTTCATACCAAGATGATTTTAAACCATGTTCATTAAATCATTATACTTATAAAATGAAAAATAGGTCAACCTCATAATGTATATTTTTCTATACATATTTTTTAATCAATAAATGACCTAATTTATGAGAACACAAATCTCTATTCTACTCAAAATGGCTGACAGACATCAGTATATACCAATTTTGGAAGCTCTATGTCCCTTTCACAATGACCACCAAATGTTTTTTTTGTAATCATATAGTTTAAAAAATAATAATATCATTGAAGTAGATTAATATCAAAGGATTATAATTTCCCATCTTGATAGAGAATTTTAAAATACTTTTCATTTACATGACCAAGACAAAGACTCCATAATTGGGTGATATGTGAGTCTCAATTTTTTTTCATTATCAATTAACAATATTCATAGTACATAATTTAATACAAAAAATACCATTAGTTAAATTTTCCATAACATATATTACATTGTCTTTATATAAATATAAAATAATATTTTCAAATATTAAAATAAATCCATCAATATCTGAAAATGAAAAAAATATTCATGGAATTTCTATTCACATAATAATAATTAATTAAAACAAAAATCAATACTATTTTCAACATGGTATGATAATTCCTAATATCTATAAGAACCATACCCCCCCTATTATAGGGTCATAGACCCATAAATATTCTATAAAATATGAAAAAAGTTCCAAGTACCTATATTTGGAATCAATTGTGAGAACCATAAGAAGTATCAAATACAATAATTATAGAAATAGGAAGGTTTTAAATGAAAAATAAGGGACCTAAAGATTCCACTTTATTCTATATATGTTTATAGGTAATATTCTATTAACGCCACATAACACATGAAAAACATATCACATTCTATTTTGTTACATTCCACTTAATCTTCTTCTCCTTAGAAGGGTTGTTCATTAGGGCCTTAGTCATGGAATGATTATAAAGTACATTTACATTCATCATCCTATTCTTATTAGAAGAAACAACCAAGAGTTCATGACCCCCATGTATTTATCATCTACATGTATATGAATAAGAAGTTCAGATTGTGTTATCTCTATATTGTTCATATAATAAATTTGTAATTAAACTAGCCCTGGGTTGATTTTTTGTTACTGGAATTGTCGATGAGATTTTGTTAGATGATGATTGAATGAAGTTGTGGCTAGATTCTTGATTTCTTGTTGGTGGTTTTGAGGGGTTTCCGGTATTTGATTGATCATGGCATTCTCTAGAGGCCCTATCCATTCTTATGATGCACTGGCTTCCAGGTCCATTGCTCTTTTCCTGGTCGGTTGGGTGTGATGGATTCCAAAGAGATTTTGTGATGTGCTTGTGAGTGGTATGGTGTTCTAGGATGAATGAATTGTCGTGACCTTCTCCTTTTGGTTTTTTATATTGCAATTTGAACTTTTGGGTAGATATGGATATGGGCCCTGTTGAGGGCCTTGGTCGCGTGTTCCTCTACTCCTGCTCCAAGATTTCATCACTCTCTCCGAGGTGGATTCGAGTGGTGGTATACTTGGTGCATTGGGATGTGAGGGTGATCGATTGATGGTTTCTTGTGGTGGTTCTATATCATATGGCTCCCAGTGATGTTCTTGAAGGTTACGATGAGGTTTTTACATTCGAGGATAAAAGTCGGTCCTTTTGACTTTGATTATTACATTTTAAGCTTGCCTGTGCACAGCTCCTCATGGTTTGTATTATCATGGTTGGTCTACTGTGATTTTATGATTTTGACATGTGAAAGATTCTCGATAAGCTACAAGGATCTACTTCAGATGAAGTTTCAGAGCAGGGAGCTTTCAACAAAGTTTGTCCATCTGGATTTGGAAGAGAGAGAGGGTACGGATTTTTCCATCGGTATTGGGCCCATGCAACCTTGCATGGGACAACTAGCCGAGAGGCCATCTGATAGTGGAGGTTTGAAATAATTATGTAATCCATAGGGAGGGTAATATCATATAGTATTTTATGGGTTATCATTCATTTTATCATTTTTTATTGGGTGATGTTGTTAGGGTTCACAATTAGGCTTTAAAAGTGTCATTTGAAAATACAAAAAAATGGATTCTGGAAATAAACTGTTTATTGTTTTAGGAAGTGAGGATAAAATGAGATCTAGACAAAGAAAATACAAGATCATATCCTCAAGATGTCATTGAATTCTATGTATCCAATCATCTTGACAAAATATGGCCTACATTTAATTTGTCATCCATGCATGCACATAGACTGTGTAATGGGGATCACATATTTATCAGATCTCACAATCTCTTAATTGAGATCTCGATGGAGAAAAAATGATTTTTTCAGATCCATATCATCATATTTATTTATATAATAACTGAAAACATATTATATCATGTATCATTTAATATCCACTTCATTTTCTTAAATATTTAGATAGAGAGATACATATTCCATGGTATCCTCTTTTGAAGTAACCTCTAAAAGTGGAGTTTCAAAAACCTACAATTTATATCATGAGGTACTATAAAGATCAATAAAAATAACATTTCCTCAAAATTAAATCAAATGAGATATATATATTTCTTATTTATGTATCATAATTATAATTTATTGTTTGTAAATTTTTCAATTTCTATATATTAATAGAATATAAATAATACTTGTTCGATTAACAAAATGTATTAACAATGATATATTTAATTCCATTAATCTCCCAATATTTTGTTGAAAACTAATATCCCTTTCCATTAGTTTCAAGATATAATATTTATTAAATAATCTAAATGAATGGATTCTTATTCCACATTCCATAATCTACTAATAGTCTTGTAATTTTATTTGACGTGTTTTATGTAAGAATAACATTACAACTTCACGAACTCAATGTTATTTTATCTATTCCGGGGACTACCTAAAAATTAAATCATAGTTCATGGTTTTACAAATAATATATTCATAGTTAGACTATATCATTTTATAGTCATCCATTATGTGATCCAATATATGCCAACCAAAAACATTAAGCTAAATGTTCCATGATAATTCAAAGCACCCCAACATGGGTCGGTTATGAGATTTGATCTATGATTTAAATTGAACCTTTTGTTTTGATATAATATACCAAAATAATAATTTAGGTAATTTATTGTTATTATTAAATATAGTAGACCATTATTATCATATCATATGTCTTGTTAATATCATATAAAGTTTTCTTATTTTATTACCTACCTTTAAAAAAATTCTGGCATATTTTGATTCTATTTTTCAATCTACAATGATTGTTAATTAAAAAATTATTTTATTAGGTATCATTAAAAAATAACCAACCTTAAAATATAAAAAAATATTATATATTCAGAATTATAATGTTATTAACATATATTTAATATATTTAGGGGAGGAAAAACTAACCCTTGTGTCTAGAGGAAAAATGCCTTGATATCTAGTATGGTTCATGTTGTATAATTCCATCATAGATCTATTATATTTCCTCTATTGTTTTAACTGTTTCTCCAAGACATACAATTCCACCTCTTTCCCAGTATCTATACCCGTACATATCTCTTAATCATATTCTGATTAGGGGATATAATGGATGGGAGAAATGGGTTTTACAAGAAATAAACCATGGGAACAGAAATCCTTCCAAAATAAGGATGTGGGGATGACACACATACCATAATTTTCAATTTATTAAAAAAACCTTATATGAATACAATAACATACACATGTCTATTCCAGTATCATGATCATCCATAAAACTTTAATCCCACATAAATTTTAAATCTATTAATAAATTAAATCAGTTATCTAATTAACTTAGATAAACATTAATGATTTTATATAATTAATTAAATTTATATTTATTTAATTGATGTTTCCTAAACATACAATAATCGATAATAAATGAAAAATTAAATAATTAATTTTAATTTAAAATGATTATGTAAAAAACTTCGTTGAAATATCATGTACTCATTCAAAATTCTACCCCAAAAATTAACACAATATATAATTATCAATCATATGAGGCATTGTGTCCTATAAACTAAATGAAAAATGGTAGACATGTGAATAAGTTTCATAATATATTATATTATTCTGTCCCCATAAATTGTAGAAAAATATATGACGAGTAATATATTTCAGGTACTCTATAACAAGGTTTGTACTATTATTTTCCTATGTCTGTATCACATTCCATGGTTTTGGGATTGATTCATACCGTAGATGAGTTTGAGATACCTGGCATTTTTTTCTCTTAAATGGTGTCTATTCTTAGTGTTTAATCTATTTTTCTTCCTTGTTTCATGTATCTGAATCATAGAACATTGGGACCCTCCTCTTCTTGAGCCATGAAAAAATTGGGAATATAGATAATGTACAATGGTTACAAAAATATTGTTCTCTAAAATATGTGCTAGAGATCATGCCTATATCATCATATATTGATGAGATAAAAGGGTTCACGACATGTATTTAGCTGTAAATGATGTATATTTTAATTTTTTATCAGGGAAAACCCTCGAAACTCCATTTTGTTTTTTTGAATGTTTTTTAATTTTAATCATAACAGTTATTAGTGACAAAAGGAATGATTAAGGTGACGTGAAAACCATATTTTTATATTAATAAAGAATCTATATGAATTAAATTAAATATAAAATACATGTAATCATTCATTGAATAGTAAATAACTATGAATTATTCAAGTTAATACTCGAATACGGCTTTCCTGATTTGGGATTTACGGAAGGGCCTTAATAGGGTGGAGAAATTTTATTTTAGTCCTAATTTATGAAAAATGTTAATGTGCATGAACTTCACCAACAAGATCAATTGATTTATAATGATAATTAAATGTCTAAATGAGTTATAGATCTATAATTAGAAGGATATTCACATTTAATTTATAGTTTATTTAAAAGTAGATAATTAATTTCCTTCAATGTAATTCTATATTTAATGACAATCCAGTTGACTAGATATCAATGTACCACTATTTCTCTATAGGATCCGAGTCCATAATCCCTCTAGAGGTGATCAACATGTGAAAACAAAATTTTGAATGTCACTATTAAATCGATGGGTTCCACAATGACCAATAATGATATCTATTTTCATCATGATTGATCATGGAAAAAATTATTATCAAAAAAGGAGGAACTCTCATTTTATTTTTGATGACCATGTAGAGAAGGTTTTAAAACAACTATACCTCCCATGATCTCTTTTTGGAAAGAGAGAGATATGTGATTTAACTATTGTGCACAATAGGTGTGATTATGGAAAGTTATAAAATTATATATTTATTATAAAATTATTATGGTCGAATTTCTTTAAAAAATGTATTTTATAACTACCTATTTATTAATTAACCCATATTCAAAAAATAATAATCTAAATATAAATATTATCACATGAAAGGAGAAAAATATTATAGAAATTCAAATAAATATAATTTATACCATTCTGATATGGACTATCATGTTTACAAACTTAATCTTCCTTGGTATTTAATATACCGTATGTAATTAATATTTAATCAAAAAATAAATATCCCTGCATTATTTATTCATAAATATATTTAATATTATATTTGCGATAAATTTCCACCAAATTACTATTACTAATTAGCTAAATTTTTATTTTGAATAAAATGGCATTAAATCATGTATATCATCCACAAAAATTTATTATATATTGAAACATAGATAGTTCAAAAAATGAATTTATTGAGTTAAATGATATTCTTATGGTGTTACCCTTCATATCTCCTTCATATATGTGTTAAGAATAACAACCTATTGTCCAATACATGAATCTATAATCATGTCAAGGAACCTATTGATATTGAATTTAATGTCCAAAATAACTTCAACCTCATACAAATACATAAATTTTAATATAATCCCTTTATTAAAACATCTCAATCCATATAGGTTTCATACTGATGTTATCATCCTAAGTGTGTGATGATAATGTTTTGACATTCCAACATTAATCATTCCACTGAATAACATTATCATAGAAATATTGAATATGTTATATTCACCTCAATCTTAATGATACATCAATAACCATCCATTTAAAAAAGAAATATACCATTTCACAAATTATCTACTAAATAAGTATCCCTCATGATGAACTCAATGTATCATACAACATCATAAGAATATAACATCTATGATTTCAAAAAACAATATATGTTTTCTTGTAATGATATGTGTTAATGAAAATATTAAATTCCATATTTATATACCCAAATTTTCATATAGTTACATCCAATCACACATGATAATGAATATTTAATATTAAATGGTTTGTTTTCATAATATTATGTAATATAAATTATGTTGGGTGTATACCATTAGAGGTTTCTCAAATTACTAAACCATTCCACCCTGGATTACCTATATCATATATTTAATATGAAATTATTTCGTACAACCATAGAACATATATTCAAGAACATCATTGTGGATCATCTTGGTACACATCATAATAAAGACTACAAGGAACATTTTGTGTGACACATATTCTAAGGAAATATTTACATACATTTTTCGTGAAAATGAAATATCATGATATGATAATAAATAATAATTAACAATGATAAAATGTAATAAATTACTATTAGTGTTTATTATATGGTACAAAATACAAAAAATTCATCCAACTATTTTAATACAGTTGAGTATAAATGAGGATGGGTATTTACAACTAAAATTTATTTCATGGAAAATTATGGGATGACATGAGAAGTATAAAGGAAGAGTATAATGTTTTATTGAAGCATTAAATTTGAGTAAAATGTGGTCTATAATCACATTTCTATAGTAGTTATAGTAATTCAACGTTAAAGAATATATTTTAAAATTAAAATTTGGTAACAAATGCATAATTCAATGAATATAGTTGAATAAAGAGTAAAATATAATCCCTTATCATGAAAGTATGATTCAAGAAACTAGATAGAATCTTATTGAGATATTGAGAGGACTATGTGAGGTCTTTATACATGGATTGTGAGATAAAATTAATTCTCAATTGGTTTTAACGTAATTATAGTTGGTTGATGAGTGTTATTTATATGAAAACAATAGTGATTTCCTTATTAATATCTAAACATTGGTTTTGGATGCTAAATAATATAATGATCAATAAAAATAACTATAAAATGGTTTTCACATGGATTCTTCCAATGTGGAGGGGCATTCAATATTTTTTCCTTTCATGAAACAAATATATTACAATAATATCATTGGTTATGTAGATGTTATTCGTGTTCATAGTGAAATTAATTAAAAAAGTAAAAATGCAATAATGGGTTTTGGAGGGATCATTAATGTGTTATAAAGTTGAAAAAATATTGCAAATTTTTTTTTAAATGGTATTTTTTTCATTTAATTATTTTACATTCTTTATTGATCCACTTCTCGACATTTATGATATAATAATCGATATTATAAAGTTGTACAATATTTATTTTTAACAAAAATTTCAACACTCTCAGAACAACATATTAAAACCACTAATTTTTTATTTAAATTTTCTAATTTAATAAAAGATATATTGTTTTGAATTTTTTTTTCAAAATAATACAATTTTTACATTAAAATAATAACCAATAATTACTTAAAAATACAAGTATTTATGAGAGTAACGACATTATTAAAAAAAATACATTAAACTTAATTATAAAATTTTATTTTTATAAATAAATATTATTTCTTAAGAACATTATGTCAAAAATTAAATTTTTTATAAATTCATCAATTTATAAATAAGTTGTCTTACATTAAACAAAATATTACATAAAAAATACAATTTCTATTTCATTATATCAAATTCTGAATTTTATGAAAAATCTAAAAAAAAATATTAAGAGATAAATATAATTAATATTTAATTAAGAATTAAACTTGAAAATATATATGGATATGGTATAGATATATAAAAGTATCTTTCAAAAATGTACTCCCAATGGGTTTAAGTAATGATGGTGGTATATTCTTCTGGTCATTTTGCAATCATGGTTTGTATTGCGATCAAAATATTCTAGAACACATCTCATAAATTGTTTTGATAGATAATTTTATACTAAAAATATACTTATGATTTGTAATGGGAAAACCCTAATGATACCATCAGCTAAGAAATATTTAATAAATGGGATTTAAATTGTACAATCCCACTAGTCAAGACCATCAATTCTTTTACCAGTTCCAGGTGGTTTTTTCTTACCCCTTAATATCTAAACATCATAATGTAACTATAAAATTTCTATATTATAAAATTTTAATTTTTCTAATGGTATATTAAATTTAAAAGTTAATTTATTATAAGGGTTTAAAATAACAATTGTAATGAATGAAATTTATACTCCTATATTTCTAATGAGGTAATTATTCTTTCAAAAAGGGAATTTCATTTATAAAAGTTTGAATCATTAAAAAAACCAATCAAATGACTATAATAAACGTGGATAATAATAGTTATGTGGGGATAGGTATATGTATTCATGACTTTATATTTTAAAATCCATTATGTCATATATATATTCACAAAATATAACCCATTGAGAAACCAACCAACAGTAGAATTATATTATCCATGGTATCATAATCTTCTACAAGGATTATAAGATTTTTATTCATGATTATTTTATTAAAATTTCATTAGGATTTAAATATTATAAAGGTAAAATATATATTTCCTCTGAATTTTTATTTTAAATCATTGTAGAAGTTATATTATAGGTTATTTATATTAATAATATATTCAAATATATTTTCATTATTAAAGGATATTTTAAATATAAAAAATATAATTTAATTAATGTGTGAGAATGTAACAACATAAGATTTTTGTGCATTTTTTTCTCTAAATTACAACTATTTTATGGATTTATTCATAATAAAAAATAAACTATAAATTTATTTCCAACATTTGATGATTATTAATATGAAAATTTAATAATAATAATAAAAATCATGAAAATTAACATATTTTAATAAATTATATGTTAAATAAAAATACTATTAAAATTAAATATCGTTTGAAAATCGATATTTTCAATTAATATATTTTTTATAATATATTATAGATTCAATTTTTTTTTTAAATTGATATATTTTGAGAGGTAATTTTCTACAATTATATTCATATTTTATTAAATATGGAAACTATAATATACATTATGTTTATATTTTGAGTGTTTATTAAAAAAATTAATAAGTGAATAAAAAAATAGATTTTAATAATTCATTCAAATTTATGATGTCCTGATAATACAAGAATTACATAAATGTATATGTAACATTTTATATGTAAATATATATTTTTTATAAATAAAAATATACAATTTAAAAATACATTATTGAATTTATAAAACAAACATTTATCATTAATAAAATTTAATTTATATTACAAAAAAATTTTATTAATTACTTATATTAGAGTATTAGCATTTAAATCTAATAAAAATGATTTTTAATAAATTTAATTTCATAATTTATATCATAATTATCATATTGAATAATAATTTTAATTAGATGTTAGGTATAAAAGTATGATTGTTTCATTAAATTTATTCATTATAATAATGATAGAACTGTGACATTAAATAATTTTATAAATTAATTATTATTATATTTTATAGATTAAATATTTATTACATTATAAATAATGAATCTATCATAATTTGTAATCATATATATGTATATATATATATATATTCATTCAATTGGTAATCAATTTTAAATAAGATTTGGTACATGTGATTGTAAAAGAAATGTATACATTTTTTTATAAACACTAAATGATGGAATTTAAGAGATTATTTAATATTAAATATAAATTTAATTTTATTATGTGGGGAGAATATATTTGTATTTGAAATAATTTCATTATTGCTTTTATCCGATATTTTTTAAAATAAAAATAATTTTTTTTATAAATATAATACAAATGTAAAAAATATAACAGTTAAAAAGAAAATTTCAAGAGATAAGAAAAGGTTTAAAATATGTATCCAAATGAATATAAGAGGATTTAAATTTATTAAAAAATCTATAAAAATTAATTATTATAAATGTTTTTTAACTTTTTACAATTAATAGAGTAAGTTAATCCTTAAAAATGTAACGGCTATTTCAAAAACAGGAATGTTCTCCACTTATAACAATAGTTCAATTACACAACATCTTTTTACCAATCCATAGTATTTTGTATAAAAACATCTATATTCTATCCAAAAGGTACAACCCAAGTCATCAAATAATGTTTTTTCATAATATAAACATTTGGAGACTCATTTTCATTCATAAGTGAGGTCACCGAAAGGGAGTGGTAAGGCCGAAAATCAAGATCTCATATTTTTTTTCTTCATCTACTATATATATTTCTAATTTTAATTAAATTATGAAAAAATAGTTTTTTAGATATTCATAATCTTATTATACTAATTTAATTTCTCAGTTCTACCACCCCTGGAAACATTTGAAAAATTGATATGTCATCATGCATTTGTGAGAGACCTATCTATATTTGGTCATTCTATAATTTTCACAAACATATTACATGGAAAGGAAAAAATATTAATGTAAAAAAATAATTAATTAATATATCATTATATTTATATTGAATCTATAATGGAGAAAGTTTTTACCTCTCTCTAATTAAATGGGAAAATTAAAGTATCGTAGAGGTATATCTTGACTACCACATCACTGAAATGACGTATATAGTTTTCCATATACAACATAAAATGGATGAAATTAACAACATGAATGAAAATATATTTAGGATATCAATTATATAATGATAAGGTAATATTGGACATTTTATATCTGTGATTAACTATAAATGATCATAGCAATATTATCTATGTTAAATGAACAAAACAAATAACCATTTTTTACTTAATTTGGATAAAAATTATTGAAATGTAAAAATTATTTATTGATATAAATTTAAAAAAAATTAAATTAAAAATTTATTGAAATTAGGAATCTATTTTTTTGCACTTTTGAATAGGTTCATTATACCAAAGATGTTTTATGAAATTTATTGAACCACCTTATATAACTCACATAATAGAAAATGATAAATAAATAAATTACACATGATAATAATTAATCGTTATAAAAATGAATATTGGAAAAAGAGTTAAATAATTTTATTATTTAATTTAAAAAAATATGTAGTTAAGAGGAAATGAATTATGAATCTGTTACCGTGAAATGATGTTTTGTGTCATCATTTTTATTCATTGAGATATAATTTTTAATCACCACTTGACACATTTTTTTATTAAAATTTACCTCTTTGATATAAGTTTATAACAATATTTAATAATATATGGTTTTCAGAAATCCATTTCATGTTCTTCCTTCCATGTATATTCCATTCAAAATAATTTTCTTGTGTATGGATTTTTGTTAGCTCAAACCCTATTTAATTATTTTACCATATTTTATCATGAACAACAGACAACTAAAAATGGTTTCATTCATTGATTTATTTTGATTTTTTACTCTCTCTTTATTTCATGGTAAAGGAAACATATTATTTAAATATCTCATATTAATGAATTTCAAACCGATTAATGTGCTATATGGTGAATAATAATAAACATTATCAATAATGAATGTTTTTTTAATGTACTTATTTTCCAATCCATTTAGTTTTTTCTAATATATTTTTAAGCATGGTTATTTTTCGATATCATGTCCCATTCATATTTCAAGTATCCTACATTAAAAATATTTTTTTATTCATTTTTATGTCGTGGGACATCGGTATTGGTACATTGAAACATAAAATTAGATTTGCGGAACTACTATATGTATATTAGGTATACATTAACTCTATCATTTTCTCCACTTTTCCATGATCTTATTCTCATATATTTCATACGTATTCTATATGTATGATCTATATATATACCTAGTACACTATAAAATTATTTGAAAGGGAAAATAAATATATTATGTTCCCTTATATATTCTCTCCAATAATATTACTTGATTTATATGAATATATTTATTTCTTATATTAGTTCAATCACCACCACAATAATGTTATTTTAACAATTAAGGGTCTATGAAAACATAACTTATTTCTTGTAAATTACATGAGCTTGGATTTTATTCTAATAGAAAATCATATCCTGATTACTTCTTTAAAATTTCATTTACTCAAAACATAAAGAATCACCTAACTAGATCATTTTTATTCAAAATTATCCAATATTATTCTTCAATTTCTCTGAAATGGAAATATATTATTAATAAATGAGTTTCATTTGAAGATATTAAAAACAAAAAATAATTTCATTTTTTATTTTCAGATAAATATTAATTATATTGCATTCAATTGTGTTTGATTTTATGATTTTGAAACCCACAATATTATAATAGTATTTATCATGTGTATTCTGTATGTAGGGTTTCACATCCCCATATATAAAAAATATAGATTTACCTGTTATGAACAATAATGGTTATACTAAAATAATTTCCAATTAAATCAGTAAAATTTACATTCATGAGATAATATAAAAATGCTTGTTGAGTGAACCAAATACCCCATGGGAATCTATACATAATTCTTATCATATTATTAAGAGGACCCAATACACCTTGGGACTCAATGAACTTTTTTTTATATAAATTGTGAATGAACAGAATCAAGATAGAAAACTATCCACATTGTTTATTAGAATAGGGAGTAAACACAATCCTCCATGGGAATCTGTTCACATTTTTTATGATAATTAGAGTGTCATAAATCCCCAATAAAATTCTATAAACTCTATTTATTGGAATATGGAAATAATTTTTTTTTGGATTTTATAAACTACATTTATAGAAATTTTTAGTGAGCACAATATATTATGCAACTCTATCTTTAATTATATGATCTTTTGTTGCTGAGTATCAATTAATGGTTATGATTTCTTATTAAATGATGTATCCATATATTTATGATACAATAATAATGTGATATAATTGTATTTTACAAGTAATTATTAATTATATGACATAATACTAAATTTTTACATGTTTTTTCAGTTGATATAAAATGTTACTCAGTCATGACTTATTGATAAATTTTTAAAATATATTTTAAATACAATATTTATCCACTATTTCTATGATATAAATAATATTTTTAATAGTTAAAATTTTCATTTCAGTGATTTAATATAGAAAAATATGTTCTTTTAAGTGAAATTGAATCATTTTTAAAATTTGACAGAGTATTGAGCTTAATTATGTAAATGATATAATTATGGAATATTGATAGTTTTTTAATTTTAATGATATTGTAAAAAACATAGAAATATGATCATATTATTAAAATTAAGTATTTTAGGAACCATTTTAATGTGGAATTCATCATCTCAAAATTGGCCACATTTGGAATAATCAATTTTGAGGGGGGGGGGGGAAATCACCCACATTTGAAAATATTTTTCCAAGAATAAATGACCCACATTTATTTAATTGTTATTAACCCATTTTCAATATATCTAATTGAAGTTATTCAAGATGAAAAAGAAATATGACTATAATATTAATCTCCATAAGGAATATTAAAATTAAATTTTCTTATTATGATGCTCAATTGTCATATAAAAATAGAGGATGTTTAAAATCCAGTTCATCCAGAAAATGATCAGATCATTATATCATTTAGAAAATTTTATCCATGTTCCAAACTAGCCTAAAACATTATAGTTGGAAACAAAGAAAATCAACACCATTAAATAATGGACCATCATGATAAATATCATCCAACCTATCGATGACCGCTCACAATGTTGGAAAAAAACAGAACAACACATTTTCCACACCATTTCAATATATATTATCATCATCACATCCATTTTAAATGATATGAATATTGAAATGGTAATATTTCATGGATATGATATGATATAGGAGATGAGTTCCAATAAAGATTATATAGACATGTGGGTATAAACACTATATGGGGGTGGGCAGCTATGATCAGTAGATTCTTAAATTTTATGTTAGTACTTTTCAATATAAATTCTTATTTTTTAAATATTCATGGAAAATATTTTCTTGATTGAATGAGTTATCTATAACTCTTATTTTCAATTTAATATTTTTTTAATGAATTATTTTCAAATTATTAATATAAAATGTAATATTTTTTTAAAAAATACTCTGGGAGAGATCGCCCCTCTGAGCACAAGAAGTTCAATTAGTTTCATTTGTTAAGATGTCTTTTTCCAATCCAATCACGTTAATAGGTGGATAAAAACAAATAGATCATGTATCTATATGTTTAATATATATATAATGTCTATAAGTTGATGTATTGAGTTATAAAATGTATAATTCAATTGGAAAACATATACTGACAATGTTAAGTAGAGTTTCCTAGGATCAATGCATGTTCACTACTACTACCTTTAGCCAGTATTTCTCCATCCATAATTGTATTTATTTATAATTTGTATTAGTTATTTATATTTTTAATATAATTTTATTTAGTATAAATTTTTTGAATCATTAAAACACCATATTATAA
The DNA here is from genome assembly GCA_963277665.1 of Viscum album. Lineage (NCBI taxonomy): Eukaryota > Viridiplantae > Streptophyta > Magnoliopsida > Santalales > Viscaceae > Viscum > Viscum album. The sequence goes on along the minus strand of OY728143.1, from coordinate 265,000,897 downwards.
CTCTAACTCTAACAAAAATCATAACAAGGTTTCAATTTGAAAACATTCCCTCAATATTTATCATGAGACAACCACATATTAACAACTATGATCCCTTTGAGAGAGGAAATATTATATGGAGATAACACAGTTGAACCTTTCAGCATCTCTATTTCTTATAATAATCCATTTTTGTAGCAGTTAATTAAAATACATACCTAAAATTATTTTGATATCACCCTAATATTATGTTTCAATTCAAATGGAAATGAAGATGATTATGACGGATGATAAGTAAAAATGGTAGTCTATAGTGGTTCAATTTTGGATAAAATATTACTTGAATAAAACAATAATTTTTAAATGTAGTTGATTCACAATGCTAAGCTACCTATTCCGACTACCGATGACACATACTGATGTGACACACCAAAGCGACCAATCGACGACACCAACCAATGCAACCAACCATTCAAAACCTATAATTTTATTAACCACTAAAAATGTGTCATTATGATTTACCAGAAAACATAAAACACTAGATTTTAATAAAATAATTGACCAGAGAGGACCAGGTCATTAAATTATATACCTATCAAAATATTCTCTCCCCCAAGAATTCAAACTCATACCCAAAAGATGGATGGGTCCAAACAACCACATGTCAATATTACTCATAAGGATAAACCATCCCATGTTTCATGGATGCTACTATGAAACCCTTGAAATCCAAGAAAACATCCTCCTATATATAATACCCCTAACAACCACATAGCTACAACACAACCACCAAAACAACATTGTATGAACACATGGATCAGGTAATTCCTTATTCGATGTCAAGATATTATCTGCATTGGGCATCACTAACTCACCCAAACGAGATTAATCACATACTCCATAATGTGTCTTGTTTAGGAATCAGGTATTAACCTCTTCATCTACCATGATTTTATCACACATTACAAAAAAATGAACAACTCTTCTTATAAAAACCTAGGTATAAGCATCACATCATAAAGAAAAACACAGAGGCAAAACTCAACCTAACTCCAGGTATTTTTCCCACATTTGGGATTATCTCTCCCAAGTACTCTCCTCCAAGAAACCATTCCTCCAAAACACACAAACCTATGGATTGGTATATCCACACATCACCTTCTCCTAACAATCTTCATCTTGCAATGGTCACTCCACAAATTTTGCCTCTTTCTCAATACGAAACTAACCCAATTCAATGACATGTGATTCGTCATGAAGATACCGATGAAGATGGGTGACATGAAAGAAATAATGGATCCTCTCCAACTATGGTGGAAATTATAACTAGTATGTCAGCTCTCCAACTCACCCCAACACCTCAAAGGGTCCGATGTACATAAGATAAATGTGGCTCCATCAGCCAAATGTTGGCTACCCACAGGGAGGGGAAACTTAAATAACCCATAGTACCAAACATCAAACTCCAAATGACTTCTCATACTATTGACATATGACTTCTTACAGTCTTGTGATTTCATATTCCTCTCAAGAAAAAGCTAAACCTTCATGGTCGTGTTCTATACCACCCTGTGATAAATAATTGTTATCTCCCCAACTTCTATCCAACACAAGGGTGAATGACATGGTATTCCATAAAAAAATTGAACAGAGCCATGAAAATGGAGGAGTGATAGATAATATTTTAAGAGAACTCAACCAAGTGAATGTGTTTCACCCAAGACAAACCAAAGTCCATGATGCCTGCTTGTAGCATGTCCTCCAATGTAAGGATGAACCACTTTGTTTTTCCATTGGTCTGAGGGTGAATGTCGTTGCTAAGGTGTCACTGGGTTCCGAAGAATGTTGAAATACCATCCAGACTCATATTGTAATTTGTGTATCACATTTCGAGATAATGGTTCTCAAAACTATATATAGCCACACAACCTTATACACAAACATCTTTTCCATGTAATCTACTCTGCATGACTCCTTAATCTCTAATAAGAGATATAATTTCGCCAGCCGATCCACCATTACCTAGATAGCATTACTACCGCCCGGATCCCTAGGTAACCCTATGGTTAAATCCATTGATGTATAATACCAATTCCACTCAGGACACCTAAGGGCTATAAAAAACCATCAGGAACATGGTGGTCAACCTTAAATTGTTGAAACACAAAGCATTTCACCAAAAACACTTCCACAAGATGCATCATCCCAGGTAACGAAAACAATCCCTTCAAGCCGCAATACATCTTGTAAACACATGGGTGTACCACTAAGGGTGATCTATGAAAATCATGGATAACAACCTTTTTATTCAGCACTAGAATAAACAAATTCCCATCGACCAACAATTGATTCTATTCATCCCTTTACCATCCCCTAGATCATTACCACGGTTGAAACAATAGAGAATCACCTCTTCCTCAATGTCTCCCCATAGTGACTCCTCAACCATCTAAATCAGAGGTAAATTTACTATCATCTGTAATAGAAAACCTTTTACACCAACTATTTTTACATTCATGTGAAATCTATACAACTCCTCAATATCTTTCTAGGAGTCCACCGATTCCCAAACTACATCTTAATAAAACGTCCTACTCAAGGAATCATCCATGACATTCCACTTTCCTGGGGTGTAAGAGATCTCAAATTTGTAATCCCCAAGAAAATTCATCCACCCATGCTCTCACATGTTAATAGCTAGTGTAGGACCCCGGGACACCCTAAGAGGGGAGGGGTGAATCAGGGTGTCAAATTTTTCTTTAAAAACCGAGAATCTTGTTCCCATGTTGGTAGAAACTAGCTAAACCTATATGATGGATATGTTCAGTAATGAACCATTCACATGCAAAGAGATGACACATCAATTTTTACCTGGTTCACCACTATGGGCTAAATCCAAGGAGCATACACCGACAAGTTTCCAGTCGTACCAAATTCCACTAAACATAACTAGTTGTAGATTACAATTGTTTGGGCATAGTCACTCTATCCCAGGCTCACTACCTTTACAAAAGTTTAGGTATAGCTCACTATGTCCCTCGGGTCAATCCCATTGACTCCCCCTGGCTCACTACCTTTGGTGAAGTCCCACTCAGTTTATAAACGTGAAGGTATCTTAAATATATTTGCATTTAAGTCTTTGTCTCCTGTTCAGAATGAGACAATTCTTGCATCAGATACCTAAGTTGATGCTCTTTTCAGTTCACTCATTCTTCTTTAATGCAATTACTGAGTTCACTAGATCATCTTGTCTTTGTTTTCTTGAATCACAACCACTTATGTGATTTCTCAATAAATGAGGCTCTGCATACTTGGCATTAACAAAATCAGTTCTCCATGTATGCATGAGATCACGAATGTATCATTTATATTTCCTTTTAAATCTAACATTGTAACGAAGGTAATAGGAAATCTTTCGGCTTTTGTGCAACTCCAATAAGATGGGTGTGCTCCAACAACAACTGGCCTTCTTCTTCAAGACCGGTGGGCAAGTCTCCAGTGCGCAAGTATAAACGGGTGCACAAGTCCACCTCATCCACTTGCGTGATGCTAACTTCTTCAACTTTAAACTTGCATGACTCACCTCCTTTTACGCCCAAACAGATTTTGGAACGCGACTAACAACTGGCGCGCGACTTTAAAATCTGGCGCACAAGTATCACAAAACGACTTGTGCGACCATACACCACTTGCGCGACCACCACACCAACGTGATGGGAGCTATTATTTTCTCTAAGTGTCGAGATCATGAAGAATTAGGAGAGGCCAACCTGTATTTATAGGCATATGGACACCCTGTGCGACGGCGCACAAGTATTCCCTCAACACACATGTTTCGGTGCGTAAGTATCTGCACCTGCAAGTCACTTGCGCGACAAGCTTTCAAACAAGGTCACCCTTCTCTATTTTCCATATTTTCATTTTATGATCCTGAAAAAAAAAATCATGCAAATTCCCAAGCCTCCAAGTAATCGGCGCGCAAGTACCTTTTCCAAAAACACTTTTCAAAACACTTGCACGACCCAACCCAAAATTTGCACGACCCTTATCCCTTTGCTATATTTTGATGTTCTGATCTTGAAAAACATATGGTGCACAAGTTTCCTCTCCTTAAAATACACGGCACACAAGTCCCTTTTCCAAAAACCACTTTTCTTCATTTTTCAATTTTCAGGCCCAAAAATTTATCATACACTGGAAAACGGCGCCACCTTGTATATACTCTTTTTGTACCGCCTCCAGATTGTTGATTCCATTGTAGATGTTCTTGAATCAAAAATGGATCATTAAACATAGCCCTTGAACTCAACATGCCACCATGAAATCCCCTTTGTCAACAAATTTGTATGTCATTGTTTGATTTTTCAACAAGAACAATCACCTCAAAAAAAACATCTTTTCCGTGATTTTACTTCTTCAGCAACTCTTCTTATTTCATCACAAAATCCACTATCGTGATATATATCCTCTGATAGATTAGAATTAGCAACATCAAATTTTAACACCATGTGAAGTACATGTCCATCTCAGAATCCCAATCCCTTCCACTCTATCTTCTTCTTCAACTGTCATTCTCTACTTCAAGAAAATAATACGATTCTATTTTGAATGGTTCTCATGTAATCATGAATAATTGCATGGTCTTCATCAAATATCCATTCTTCTTTAATCATCCTCATATGGATTATACCTCACCATTCATCACTATTGTAAACACTATGTCACCATTGAAACATGTTCTTTGAACTTATGATCAATACATCAATCTTCTGAATTTCCATTCGTCCATTTCATTGGAGTACTTCTTGATCACCTTCATTTTGATCTTCATTGACAACTATTGACAACAAATACTACCTTATACACAAATTGGTCCCAACAATCTCCCCTTTATATTTTTTTTCAATACCTTCTATATCTTCTGAAATGTTTCATTAATCATTTCACTCTAAGTCTACTTGATTAATGCTCGATCTAGAAAACAAGAGGATTTAATTTATACAACAAGGTTGTCCATTATTCATATATCATGATACAACATGAGATGAGAACTCATGTATTATTTCTTCAAGGGTTAACAACTTTCATTTCTGGATAATGATATAAAATGTAATAGGATATAATCAACCATAAACTCTTGCACTCACATCAGCAAACAGATCAAAAACATTCAAGTGCAATTTCTAGGATTAGGGGCCTTGGGGCACTTACATTCTTCATATGCCACTGATCATTTCAGTTAATCCCCCTATGTAGAATGATATTTGTTTAGAGTAACCGAGGATGAGATATTTAGAAATGGAATACCTTCTCCAATGAAATGTTCTTCAAGAAATTTACAAAGTAATAGCATTTAATACCTACTGGAGCTGATACTGATTGAAACAATGATTTCAGAAGCTTATAAATTTTTCTCCCTCTCAAGGGAAACACTCCTCATCATCTTCATCAAGAGTTATGCTTAATCATATTAATCTTTGAAAATAAATTGATGAATCATCCAAGGATAGAAACTTTGTTAGATTAGCTATCAAGAGTTGATATCATTCACTACTTCTCAGGTTCCCCCTGAGAGCATGCTTCACCTTCAATTCCCTGTATTATTAGCACAAATACAATACACCAGTGATTAAGGGAATACGGTGGTTCCTCCTTGCTTCATCAACATGAGCTTCATGGTTGAGGTGATTTTCTCATCCATGTTACTCTATTCACTCCAGTCTTCATGCCTGCACATTTGAACATATGTTCTGATATGTGTTGATGTGTCATGGATCGCTTCACATTCCATTATTCTTTGTGTTGAGAATTTTTCTCATCAATACACATCATATATGATACATTCTTACTCCTCTAAAGGACTACTTCTTGCTCTGCTATTATGGATAAAAAAACCTTTTTCACTGTGACTAGGTTTCATGCATCTCTTACACCGAACTTCTTTGACACGTGTGCTTCTCTTGGATTGCAGTCTCTCATGCACTCTGTCTTTATCACATGAAATTTTTTCTTTTCCTTTACCACGAGACCTGGCTTGTTCAATTTCAAGTTTCCTCATTCTTTCTAAATCAACTGGCCAGATTAAAAATATGTCATTTGGAACTGTTGCAGCTGGTTTGGATCTTCCACATAGGTTCATCTGAGTTTCATCCCTCTAAGTTTTTCTTTTGGATGGATGACCCTACAATTACATGGATCTAAAATCATGGGTCTCCTCATCTTCCCTACTTGAAATATTCTTGGGGAAATGTGTGTTCACAATGTTCTTCTATTTTCATCTCATGGTACTTTCTTCATACTTAGCTGGCATCAGATTCCTTCTTTTCTTATCAACAGTGAAAGCATATTGAGATGGGCATGCGCCTACCCTATGACCTCTGTCGTTGCACATATCAAAGATTTTATCAAGCATTTTAAATCTTTTTAATATAAATAGATGCTTCTAGACCTGAATATATTACTTCTTCTTCTCTAGATTTCATCCCTTTGATACATGAATTCTATGTGCTTTTTCATTAAAGGGATTGTTCCAAAAATCCAGTGCACAATGCCCAAATCTGTTACAGCACCAACATTTACCCACAATTATTTTCCTCTTTGTATCTTCTATATGAGGTTTTTCGGACTTCCTTTTAATTTTTTGTGCTCTATCTGAGGAACCAACTTCCTCCTTTTTCTTCCCATCCAACCTGGCCATAGTGGTAGGTTTCTTATTCTCTTATTTCCTTGCCCATACTTATTTAGAATTTTTCTTCCTACCTGTTCTTTTTTAAGGAACTTATTTAGAAACAATAATACATGTTTGTATGGATGGTACCTTCACTTTCATAGCTACTTTTGATAGATCAATGAGTGAAGTCATGATCTTCTTATCACATGTTGGAGGTCTTTTTACAGTAGAATCCTCCTGTGAGCATTGAGTACCAGTAGAAACTGATTCTTGAGATGGATAATCAAGAGTTTTCATAATATTTTTGTCCCATGTTGGAGGTATTTATGCTCTAGAATCCTTCAATAAACAATAAGTACAAGCATAACCTATTTCATTCTTTTTTGAAGTCTGAATATGTGTCTTCTTAAGATTTGACAATTGGGCATCCAAATTTTGATTTTCAAAATTGAGGATGATCTTTTGATCTTCAATCATGATCATCTTCTCTTCACTAGTCTTATTCAATCTTTCAACCTCATATTCATGCATCTTAACTTTTTTTTGTAACAAAGAGTCATGTTCCATGAATCTCTTGGATGTTTCTTCCAAACAAAAAATCTTGACTTCAGTGCTCTTCTTCAGCTCAACTTCAAGTGCAAGGATCTTTTCTTTTTGGGTATTATTTACTCCCTCTTTTTCATCAACGGCATTAATCTATTTGGTGATATTTAAGTATTCAAAAATTCTTCCTTCCAATCCCTTTTCACATTAATTATCTTCTCTTTCTAATCGATTTATGTCAACCTGCACACATTGAAATATTCTAAAAATAGCAACAACTCTTTTTACCAGAATATCATGCAGGTAACTTAGTAATTTCATCTGATCACATGAGATATATGTGTCTTCCTTTCCAATGGTAGGAACATGGGCCACCTGCTCGATACTATCCAAGTAGTATATTTCACCATTATTGGAAGGGAATGGAGAACACTACACTATATCTTCTTTGGACATGAGGGACTTCTTAAAATTCTTCTTCTCTTTCTTTTTCATGTTTGTCATGGTCTTTTTGGACATATACTTCTTCTCAAGAAATGTCTGAATATTCATCAATAATGCACTTCATTGATGACTTTAGGAAAGAAACTCATATCCTCGTCTGAATAGAATTACTGTGTAGTATCCAACATACGTGAACCTTTCCCTATGATACCACCTGTATGACCCCGGGACACCCTGAGAGGGGAGGGGTGAATCAGGGTGTCAATATTTTCTTTTAAAACCAATGATTTTGTTCCCACGTTGGTAGGAACTAGTTAAACCTATATGAATGATATGATCACTAATGAAACATTCACATGTAAAGAGATGCCACATCAATTTTTACATGGTTCACCACTAAGGGCTACATACAAGGAGCATATACCGACAAGTTTTCGGTCGTACCAAATTCCACTAAACATCACTAGATGTGGATTATAAAGGTTTGGGCATAGTCACTTTTTCCCAGGCTCACTACCTTTACAAAAGTTTAGGGATAGCACACTACGTCCCTCGGGTCACTCCCATTGACTCCCCCTGGCTCACTGTCTTTGTTGAAGTCCCACTCAGTTTATAGACGTGAAGGTCTCTTCAATAGATTTTCATTGAAGTCTTTGTCTCCTATTCAGCATGAGACAATGCTTGCATCAGAGACCTCATTTGATGGACTTTTCAGTTCACTCCTTCTTCTTTAATGCAATGATTGAGTGCACTAGATCATCTTGTATTTGGTTTCATGAATCACAACCAATTATGTGATTTCTCAATAAATTAATCTCAGCATACATGGAATTTTCAGAATCAGTTTTTCATGTATGCATGAGATCATGAAAGTATCATTTAGATTTCCTTTTCTATATCACTTTGCAACGAAGGTATCATGAAATATTCCGGCATTCATGAAGATCCAATAAGATGGGAGTGCTCTAACAACACTTGGCACTCTTCTTCAAGACTAGCGCGCAAGTCTCTGGAACACAAGTCCAAATTGGTGCACAAGTACACCTCAACCACTTGCATGACACTCACTTCTTCAACATCAAACTTGCGCGACTCACCTCTTTTTATGCCCAATCCGATTTTGGCACGCAACTAACACGTGGCACGCAACTTCAAAATCTGGCACACAAGTATCACAAAACCACTTGCGTGACCACACACCACTTGAGCTACCACCACACCTGCATGACAGGAGCTCTGATTTTCTCTAAGCATTGAGCTTCTTCAGAATTAGGAGGGGTCAACCTGTATTTATAGGCATTTGGAAACCCAGCGCGACAGCGCACAAGTCTCCCATCGACGCACAAGTTTCGGCATGCAAGTATCTTCCCCTACAAGTCAATTGTGAGACCAAATTCTAAACATGGTTTCCTTTCCACCTTTTACATATTTTCATGTTTTGATCTTGAAAAAAAGGCGTGAAATTTCCCAATCCTCCATGTAATCGGCACATATGTACCTTTTCCAAAAACACTTTTTAAAACACTTCTGTGAACAAACCCAAAACTTGTGTGACCATTATCCCTTTACCATATTTTAATGTTTTGATCTTGAAAAAAATATGGTGCGCAAGTTTCCTATCCTTCAAATACACGGCACGCAAGTCCCTTTTCCAAAAACCACTTTTCTTCATTTGTCAATTTTCAGGCCCAAAAATTTATCATACACTGGAAAACGGTGCCACCTTGTATCTGATCTTTTTGTACCGCCTCCAAATCATCCATTCCTTTGTCGACGTTCTTGAATCAAACATGGATCATTATACACAACCCTTGAACTCGAAATTCCACCATGAAATCCCCTTTTTCAACAAATTTGTATGTCATTGTTTACTTTTTCAACAAGCACAATCACCTCAAAAAAAAAACTTCTTTTCTGTGATTTTACTTCTTCAACAACTCTTCTTTTTTCATCACAAAATCCACTATCATGATATATATCCTTTGATAGATTAGCTTTAGCATCATCATATTTTGAAACAATGTGATGTGCATGGCCATCTCAGAATTCCAATCCCTTCCACTTTGTCTTCTTCTTCAACTATCATTCTCTACTTCAAGCAAATAATACGATTCAATTTTGTAGGGTTCTCATGAAATCATGAAGAATTTGATGGTCTTCATCAAATACCCATTCTTATTTAGTCATCCTTAAACGGATTATACCTCACCATTCATCAATTATGTAAACATTGTGTCACATTTGACACATGTTATTTCATCTTATGATCAGTACGACAATCGTCTGAATTTTCATTCCTCCATTTCATTGGAGTACTTCTTGATCTCCCTCATTTTGATCATCATTGACAACTATTGACAACAAGTACTACCTTATAAAAAAATTGGTCCCAATAGCTAGATGGAAAAATATGTACATCGAGATCATGTGATTTTTTATGACCTCAAATTGTTCCCCAATGTGGTAATTATTCGACAACATTAGCAAAAACATATATTTACCTTCATGGGGACATAAAAACCAAGACCTATAATAGTTAACTTAGCACTACTTCATCAACAAACCTCCCATTCCCATACGGTAAGCATTATAGAACCCCTTGAACATCTCCTCTTCATCTCGCAAGTTGAGCACTATAGCACTGAAAAAATTTCTCTCCAGATCGATGCTTTTTAACTGCCACAACTCACTCAATAAAATTTCCTTGTCATTCAGGGTGGAATTCATCAACTGAGCTTCAGATCCATAGAATTTGAGTAAATATTTTCATTAATAGACAACATGACCAAGAATGTTGTGAACTTACTCCACATTTTGGGTTCCACCAATGAAACGTCAACATTAAACTACAACCGGTCCACTATTATCCTCTGTTGATAAACCACATGCACAAGGATGTGCATCACTAATGTATAAAACAAATAGTTGGACAATGTAACATAGAGATGGTGGTGTTATAGAACCTCGAAGATAGTATTATGATTCTTGTTATGATCCTTATATGACATCATGTAGATCATAATGTCATCAATATTTACAATAAGAAACATGACCAAGAATTCGTGAAATATGAAGATCGGAAGTCCCATGAACACGACCAGTGCGTTCGTATAATCAAACGACCTAACTATGAAATAAAAGTGCTTATACGTGAATCTAAAACCAGTATTTGAGATTTTTCCCTCCTTCTCCCTCAACTGGTGATACCCAGATCAATGATTTAACATAGAAAAAAAAATTATCCGATCATATTTCTGAAAATATCACTTATACTCGTGAGAGGGTTATAGTTCTTGATATTTACCTAATTCCACCTCTAGTAGTATATACATAGCCTCAGATCCCCATCTTACTTATTTTAAAACATGACCAAAGCAGTCCATGGAGACCAACTATGATAGATCAATACCTTCTTCATAAACACGTCAATCAAAATTTATAGCTCCTACAACTCAAAAGGTGCCATCTGAAAAGGATTCAACAAAACTGGAGAAGCATCAGTCTAGAAGTATATCCTAAAATAAACACCATGTCATGGGGGTAGAGTCACAAAATCCTTGAGGATGAAATCAATGAATTCCCAAAAATGATGTTATCCCCTTTAATATTAGCATCCATCGATCTCACTGATAGCACAACTAACAATGAATAATGAGTGTCCACTTTTCAGTTTCCCATCTACCGACTCCACTCATCAACAATTGCTACATGCTTGTCATCCATGTCTAAAAACATGAATCTACTATAGATCCAATCGTTGTAATCAGTTATGTATAACAACCATTTGATGCTAAGAATGACATCGTATGGCTACATTTGTAGAATAATGTGATACCCACTAGAATAATGTGGCCCCAACATCAGTATACATCCCCGAAAAACATCAAAAAATATAGTATGAACTCTGACTATAATCCTCAACACCAGTGGAATAGAAATTAAGTCTATCTACAGTACCAAAGTGTTTTGTCATGCTGGTACAACCAAGTATTTTGATGCTCTTGAATCAAACAAAGAACAAGAATGAGTACACAAAAACTGATCGTACCTCAAACGATCTCCGACCATACATGATCTACAGTCTCAGTAGGAAGTATCTAGCTACGCCCAACTCCTATTCCCCTATTCTTTCGACTGACTACTCAACCACTCATCGTTTTTGGTCCCTATTGAACATCCTGTGGTCAGTCTACTCCTACTTCATATCCCCTTGGTGGAGTAAGAGCTTGTTGTCCCTACTGCTGAAATAGTATAGAAAGAAACTAATACTGAGGTGGGTACTGAACCACATACCTCCAATATACTAATCTCAAATGGATATTGGTAACTGACTTTGAAGGTTCCCATGAACTCCACAAATAAAACACACTAGGCCCAATCCCATAGGATAGTCACATAGACTAGACGGATGGAATGGAAATTGTTGAGTTCGACTGCCTGCAGAAAAAACCTCAATGGTCATTGTTCTTGATACTTTCCACCGTTATCCTTTCCCTTGGAAGAACCCTACAAGCTCACCATTTGTGGTATACCTCATCATGAGTTAATTATTTCAAATACCTATACTGTTTTATTGACATCTTGGTATGTTAAAAATGTGAAGGGAGTAACTACATACTAGAGAGAAGGATAAGTTCCTTCTCTAATAATCTTGCCTAAGACTCCTCATTTGAAATGATATACAGAGTGAATTGAATGATATCCTTGGACCTTATCCAAGACTCTCATACTGATATAAACCCCTACTAGTGGGAGAGTAGCTCCTGTCGCTTCTCGGACTTCATGGTCAAGGAAATTAATTATGACAGAAACAAAATCTTGAAATCTACCCACATATCATCATCCTCTCTTCTCTTCCCCAAGTATGGTGTCCATCAGTAGTGCATAACATTCTTTATCTGAATAACCACCAATGAAACCTAGTACATCATTAGAGCCTGAACTTGGATGAAGGTGATTTCAAGCTCCTAGAGAAGGCTCTCTATCTCTATATCTGAGAAACGTATCTCATATATTCCCAAGTTGTACCACTGTAAATCATGTAAAATTCCCTACCACTGGTTATCCTCATCCTATGGATAAACCCTCTTTTGATCAGCATAATTGGAATGCTAAACCTTCACTCCATGTCCCACTTGTGAATGAAAACTGGGTACCATAGCTAAAAGGTAAACAAGGTACACCTAAGCCTGATAAGTATGGAATTTTATTTTAAGATTCATTTTAACTCTCAAATTTTTTAATCTCCCTGAAATGGCCAATTCAATCCAAAACTGAAGTCATCATGATGCATGTACCTCTCCTAGGATCTTTACCCTACAAACATTGTATCCTTAATTATTCATTTTTTATGCTCGGATTCCTTTTATCTGATCATAGGGGGACCTAAAATTTAGTTTCCTAGCCGATTTTCCTTATTCTATGTCATACACTAAGGTAATATATCATTGTTTCCCTACCAACCAATGAAATCATCACTGTGTCTAACTCCAAAATACATTATATATCTCAACCATCACTTCTGATACCATGCTTTCATGATCCCCTACCTCCATAGATTCCACTCCTATGATGGAAATTGATAAAGAGATAAAATGACCACCAACGCCTGCTTTCACTATGCCCCAGGGTGGAGACTAACACCAATGGTATTGAAATATCCAAAAATGGGAGCCATTAGCCTTTCTATAGTAATAAAGATTGAGATATGAGTTGTATGAACCTCATAAAACTCTAGGAAATGTATATACTAATGAAAATTTAAACTGTCTCACATGGATGTTACAAAATTTCACTATTACAAAAGAAATATTCTCCAATGATAATAACAAAAGAACAAAACTAGGAAGCAACATTGAATATTTTTGAAGGTATGAGCTAGTAATTCCTAGAATGTTACCTGTAGTCTTCATTGAAACCTAAATATTGTATTAAATACATAAGGTGAGAATACGATTATACTCCGTAGTGGAAACCAAAGTCTTTTGTGCACAAGTGGAGAAGCAAACTAATGCCACCTTGAGAAAACATCAAAACCCAGAAGCACCTAAGAAGACATACTATCTATCCCAAAGTCTCGCAAAGGTACAATCACAATATAATGAAAGTAATGTAATGTAATATAGTATGATAATTGACGATAAGGTACCCCACACCACTTTACCATTGATTAAATGCTCTCACACCCTAACAAAAAATTCCATGGTGCTCCCAACTATTCTTAGATAACCATGTCACAACCTCCCCACACACACCTGGGTCATATACCACATCACAGCCTACCCACACACACATGGGCCTCAAAACAACATCTTATCCCACCAAACAAAAAATGGGCCACAACTCACACCACATGTCGAAAAAAAACTAGGGAAATCGAAACATAGCTAATCCTATTGACACATGGGAAACCACAACATCTCTCATCTCAAAGACACTAGGAGAAAAAACTAACCCCACACACATGGGCCTCACAAACCAGATCCTTCCTAAAGTGTCTTCGTATATCACCATATGTAAAAGAGATAATGGAAGAGTGGGTTTCCATCCATCCATCCTTTGTCCTGGTTGTTTGGGAAAGAATATCTCCCCCATAAAAATGTGTGTATTCGGCACATAGTGCACAACTAGGGTGGGGTGTGTATATAATTACAAAAAAGTAAAAGTATATTTATATATATATATATTTTTGTGTGTGTGTGTACCAAACACCCAACCCAACCAATGGGTTCTCAATAAAAAACTACACCATCAGACTGCCAAATCTAATGCTATCCTTAAATGATCCACCACAAAAATATTTGTAAACCCAATTCATAACCTCAAACGATTACATTAACTAATTATCAATATGCATTGAACAATTCATATATTTATTCCATCCCTACCAAAGAAACTACCAAACACAATGCGAGTAACTGCCACATAGACAACCCAAAATGAAAACCAATAGGAAAGACTAAGGTAAAAAACCACTTCTCACAACCCACAACACAACCAATACAATCATGGGTAGCCCCACTACATTCAAACCACACACATTAAGAATTACACAACCCAGATGAAGTCCCACTGCCAAAGAAGTCCATCCATTCCACAAAAAATAATCCCTCATATAAATATTCTATTACACCACCTTATCCACCCCACACACAGAACACACTACCATCCTCAACACCACCCAACAAGCACACAACACATGGTCGAATAGAAAAATACACAACACACAGCCTCACAAAACAATAAGGTGTATTCAGTTTTAGCGACCCCCATTTGTTAATTCCACTTGGATAATATTGGGGTAATCAAAACACACGTTTGATCCTAGATAATGAATTTATTTAACCAGGTATACGTGATTAACCATATTTTCATATTTTCATAAATTCAATATAGGGACAAAAACATGTAAATATCATCACCTGTACACAAGAAAAGACCACCACCAACCATCGTTTTCAGAAGGATACAACCCGTACAATTCAGAATAGTGATCAAGGATAATAGATAAAAAAACTATCACCATCAACATCACCTTGAAAATCATTTATTACTAATGTATCATGTCTAATTATCATTGTAATTACCATATTCCATCCTATCATTTATCTATATTAAACTGGTTTCAAACATACACACAAGATGACATTAGTATACCCACCCCACATGAAACACAATTAAAAGAGAGATGATTGAATCCCAACCATGAAGATCATACGATCAACTACTATTCCTTGCACAAAAATAGAGGGTCGTCCAAGTAGCATGATACACTAAGGAAAATTGAATTCGAAGTCCACAACACAATACACGACTCAGTGGGGAAGAAATTCTATGGAAGCACCAATAGGAAAAATGGAAATAGCAAGAGAAGAGAAGATATCTTCTTTTTAATGAAAGATCCTATATTAATGTAAGGGAGATGCTTTCAAAGGACATAAAAGTCATATAAAGATCAGGATTACATGGTTATACTATTTAAAAACTCCACGAGTGTTTGGATATTAATGATATAAATAATATATTTTGAAACACTTTTATAAATTCTCAATCAAGTATTTAATATCGATTTTTGTCAAATAAAACATAAGAGGGTCCAAACAAGAGAAATTGGAAAAAGCTGGAAATGAGTCTCTAATGAGTGAGTCACCAATGTGGGTCACTGATAGTGACTCCCAGACAGCAAGTCACCAGTGTGACCCACTAATAACTAGTCACCGATATGACACATCAATTCCTGATACAACAATGCGGGTTACCGATGCTCGACCTAATGATTCATGACCCAACGATCCAATGCCACCAACATAGATCCACCAATGTTGGGAAACCAATATTGATCCACCAATAGTCAAATATCGATATAACCTACCGATGACACCTACCACCAAGACACACCGACGTGACCTACCGACGACACCTTCGGATGTGACCTACCAGTGAAAAACTATATAATTTGAAAATTAAGGAAATAAGACCCCATGACTCCACAGAACAACCCAAAAAACAAAATTTTTACCAAATAATATAGAAGAGACGATCGAGCTATTATAATACTACAATTTGATCAATACAAGACCCAAAATTATACATCAATCCATGTCTCCATTTATACTATAAAATACATCATCATTAGATCTTCATATAAATTTTTTATCACATAATCAAGAGGTCACCATAAATTACCATTGTCCAACTAATAAAGGACATCAAGTACCTATGACTGATTTTTTTTCATTCCCAGACCATGAATATTAATGATTATAAATTCTGAGATGAAAATGTTGGGTGTTTGAAATAGAATTCTAGAATAGTTTGAACTTGTATTCTATAATAAATATATTCAAAATTAACGAAATATACTCAATTTTAATAAAACATTTCTTGTAAATAATTTCATAATATATATATCAATATATAAATTTCAATTCAATTTAGTGGAAGGAATAAAAAATTCACTTAAACATATCCATAAAACACTGTAATGTAAATATCATTCTTGGCTATAGATTTATTTTAAATAATCTGATGGTTATGTATCTAGACGATTCTCACACATCTAATTGAAATATATTTTCAAGTGTGAACATATCCCTAGATGTCAAGCCTATGCAAAAGAGAATAACTCTAAATAGTATGAACTTCCATAACTCATTACATTATTATTGGCATTGTAATATTCAAACATTTTCTATGAAGATAAAATATTATCCTAGAATTTGTTCATATGACCTAATTATCTTGCCTCTCATATAATTCAGAGAAATAAATCATAAATGGTCAATATTTTCATTTTAATCAACCATTTTGAATCTCCCATATGTTAATGATTTTGAAAATTAAATTTCATTGATAAAATCAACATAAATTCGGTTTATCAAAACTCATTCATTTCTAACAATTCATTTCAATTGAGTCCATAAATTATTTCATTCTATCTTTTATCAAGATGTCATCATCAATGTAAACAATACAACCAGTCATTCATTCCAATGACACATTCTGGGAAATCATCATGTTAATTAAATAGTCATATGTTTGATGCTCAATACACACTTGTCATTAAATTTAGAAAAACATTTATAAAAAATAAAATTGATTATTTGATATCAATTTTAAATTTAATTCAATTAAAAAATAAAAAAAATATTTAAATGTATAGATTATCTTATTATGATAAAAACTACCCCAAAAATGGTCTTGAATAAAAACCAAAAGAATATCATCAAACTAAGTGTCAATGTGCGAGAAAGAGTTAGTGAATATTATGTTACAAAATAATTGTATAAGAATCATTGAATAATCATGTCTGAAAAAACGTGAGTGGGATACCAGATATGTTCCACATCAATTCCTACATATCTCATAAAAATGAACATAGATCTAGAAAAGGAATCTCAAAACCATGAATAATAAAAAATTAAATCATTTTACAAAACATATATCAAGATTCAACATTCTAGATCTATTTTATTTTTCCTAAAGATAATTTTGATGTACCGGGACCAATTCACTCATATGATACAAAACCTAAGGAACAAATAACATCAAACAAATATACCAATAGTCTATAGGTTCGGGACGATTGAAATGGATGTATGGTTTTTTTCTTAGTGATACCATACAAACATTATTAGAGTAAAACAAAATGTTCAATATAAAAATAGTATAAATAATACGGATGTAGAAGTACACCATCTACACAATTATAATAGTTGTAAACCAGTAAACAATATAGTATATATATTTTTTCATATCTACACATAATTAGGTACTAGTAAAAAATGAGAGAATGTTTAAAATAGTAAATTTCATTGAAAAATATACCAAAAAGAAAAAATAGATAAACAAACTAAAAATCCAATGAACTAGCTCAGTTCACTATTCTCATTCCCTGATCTAAACTATAATTAACCATCCAATGGAAAGTGATTTATTTTTTCCTTTCCTATATCAATGAAATATGTTTGTCTACCAAATAGAGTATTGGATAAAGTGTGTGTAAAATTCAGTTGACCACTTTCAATGATGTTTTCTGAAAATATTCTATGTGTGACTGAGGAATACTGGTGTGAAATATTATTTAAAAATGAAAAGTAAATAGAATAGAACCCAAATTAATTTCAATTTCCTCTTGAGATTACCGACTAACAATACCTACTCCTACTTAAGAACGATTTATCGAAATATTTATATTATAATCATTAAATGGATGTATGGGATTTAATCCAATAGTTATTTTCATAATAATGTAGAGTGTCTAGTAAAAGTCCATGAATTCCCAAAAAACTCAACAATTATGGAATCGTGGAAAAATATTTATCATTTTTTCCTTTTTATTTTAATTCATATATGATGATAATGAAATCAAGATTATAATTCTTTTTGGAGGGTAATCTATGTGGTTAATCTTTACCTTTAAAAAACTCGTATTACATATATAAACCAATAAAAAATTTCCTTCCATGTTGGGAAAGGATCAATTGGAATATGAGGGTAAAACAATAAACAATCCATTTCCAAATAAATCAGGTCAAACCCAGGGAGGTCATTCCATATGGTCTATATGTTTTAAGGAATCTAATAAAATCCCATGAAGTCAATTAATGGAATTTATCTATTATGCCAATGCATTATTTTATTTTAGAGTTATTTATAAAATTCACATCGATGAATCTGAGGAAACTGTATGAGTTCTATCATAGAATTGAGACTCAGAAATTTAAGAATAATTTTTCTTTTAAAAACATATAATAGTGTGAGAAACAATTTTCACTAAAAAAACCAATCATAATTAATTATATAATCACATGGGACACGAAAAGTGTTTTTCCCATCTAATAATTACTGATTTCTAAAAATTTTTGTATATAATAACACAATACAACCAATGGATGTGTTGCATACACCATACATGCAATTTTTCTAAGGCCCAAACGAGGACCACAAGGATGGTTTTTAGTTCTGAAATTAAATGAATGTTGTCTGGTGAATTAAATGTACACACCACATGGATGGTTCATATTGAACTCACTACCACACAAAAGTGGAAAATTCTTATAGGATATCTTGGTTATTGTATATGCAATTAATTTATGTAGTATTGTTTTGGGTAAATGTGTGGGATGTCTAGTCTGAAGGAGAAGGATTAAAAATTATAAATATCATTGTTATGCTTCAAAAATATTACAACTCCTACATTATCACTATCGTGGTCTCCTCAAATAGTATCAAAATAATATTTTGGATATAATTGGAATAAATGGAAAATTATAAAAATTCTCTAAATATGTTTCAAATTATATCGTATAATCACCACACTAAATACGGGGTGGCAAAGAGATAATATAATAAATATGTGTTCTAGATACACCATGCCTAGTCTAGTGTGACTAATGGGTATTGAAACTAAGTTTGGATGTGGGAGATAAAATAAATTATAAGATGGGAATGATTGAAGAGAGCTCCCACAGAACTATTGTGAAAATGTGGTGTACAAATATGGTAATGGGTTTTAATGGTAGGGGGGAAATGTAAATTTTTTGTTTTTAAAGGGGAACATGGTTTGATCTCACGATTTTCCAATCCATGTGACAACATTGTGATTTTAACTATCTAAAATCCTAAAACTCTCAATGTATAATTGAATTGTTTGAAAATCCATGTGAAAACCTTGCGTGGTAATCCTATATTAAATTTAATGATTTTCACTATAATTTTACCCATTTATAATGCTTGAAAAAACATGCTTCACCTTCTCAAGCTCACATAGTTTTTCCCAAAAAATCATGCTACTAAGTGTTAACCATGTTCCTCACCTTATTTCTATTATAAATTATACTCCATGTTCTTAACCATGCCTCAACACTCCCAAAAAATCCATGATCCAATTTAGAACATCTATTTACATTAAACATAATTAATAGTTCAAAAACTAAAATATACAATAGTAAATTGATATCCAAGAACATATAACCTCCCCTCCCTAAAAGAAAACATTCATAAGATTACATTTGGAGGGTAACTATGATATATATGAAAATATATTTGGCCATTGAAAATATATATCAAACTCTCTTTCATTGGTTTCCCTATGTATAAAACATTGATTCCATAACACCCAGGCCATATAAAGTGTTCTCCTTTTACTAATATCCCTACTATAGTTAATGATATGTACTTGATACCCCTTAAAAGAATTATCAACCTGTAAATGAACCACATTATGCTGAAAATCATGATATAGGTATGAGAGATATCATTATATCTGAAAAACATGAAATACATCATGTAGATACCTATTACACAAATTATGTGAAATTAAATATGCTAAATGAATTTCCCTATCAATGATTGAGAATGATCTAATGAATTTAGGAACACCATACCTCATTCTTGAATCAATAAATGACCCAATATGGTCAACAAACACATGAAGACATGGTCAAACACATCAATCAACATTATTTAATGATGGATATACTTCTGGGGAGACTGAGCCATATTAATTGGTTTCATGATGATTATTAATTTCTACTATGTCTCATGAATGATATGTTATACCAATGGTGGTTCCAATTCATCCCATAACTAGTGCAGTGATGAAAAAAGGTGTACTATATGGAACCTCATATAGACCCATTTGGACTTTCACCTATAAAATATTATTATAATGAACAGATCTAGAGACAATTTCATTTACACAGTTCATAACAAATCTAGGATAGACACACAAAGAATGTCATTGAGTACATGTACAGTTCTCTTAGAAAGATCGTTTACTTGAAGGGGTTATAATGTACTCTTCATTACCTTTAAGGAAATATCCTCTAGACCACTATCTAGAATTAAAATGTAATCCAATAAATCATATTTGATATGATGGTATATAGAATTATATGAAGGAATACAATATCAAAGAGATAATTTAAATGATTTCTTCTATTGGGACAATATCCTCTATAGGGAAAATGTGGGAGAGCATAATCACCCTATACATAATTACCATTATAGTTTCACTAACACATGGTGAGATCAGCAACCCCATTATGAAATCCATAGTAACATCTTCCCATTTCCACTATAGAATGGGTAACTTCTAAAAGATACCCATAGATTTTTCTTGTTTATCTTTCACATATTGACATGTGAAACACCTAACAACAAAGAATGAAAAAACCCTTTTCATCATTGATAAAAAATACTTGTAGAAGAAGACATTGAAAATCTTAGTGAATCAAGAATTCATTTCTCATTTTCAATCCTGATACAGTCACCTCAAATGCAATGTATATTTTGTAGGTACCATAAATTTCCCATGGATATATAGGATCTCTTCGAAATTACCAAACCAACTATGTGGATAGTACTTGTAAAGACCCGTAAAATTCAAGGAATTTTTTTTTCTTAATTCTCTTTAGAATTTTACAAGAGCGCGGTTTCAGACGGCACCTGATTCCGAGGCCCGGAGTGCCCGGAATCAATTTCCGAAGTTTGGCTCGGGTACGTTCAGTGAACGAACGAGCGGGAAATTCTAACTTTTGATCCGGTGCTCGGAATTAAAATCCGAGGGCACCGATGAACTCGCTGCGCCGATATTCGCTTAAAGAGACCTTTTCGGGAGTTGCGTTTGTTTCAGGTTGAGAGTTAGTTTTTGGGAGATTAGAATAAGTTAAATAAAAATTGTGTTTACATTTTTTTATTTAAACTTATTAGTTAACTTCTCTCAAAGGAAGTTAAGGGTGGTACCCACACCCACTTAACCTCCCTTGAGAGGATTAAGTGTGGTGGGGCCCACATGAACCCCTAACTTTTCATCTTCCCTCAAACTCCCTTAACCCCTCTTTAATTAAGATGACAACTTGTTAATTAATGTGGAGTTATCTCTTTTTGAATTTCAAAGCTTTGAAATTCTTGTGTTAAGTTTTTGATTAAATTAAGCTCTTCTCTCTTTTTGTTGGGTTAGAACTCTTAGCCAACTTGAGAGCTTTTGAGAGCTTCTTCTTCTTCTTCTTCAAGCTCTGACGAAGAACACGAAGAACGCTCAAACTCCGACGAAGAACGCCGCCTCTATTCTTCGCCTTCCGTGTCAACGAGAGGGAACTCCGCTTCTTCCTCGGACAACCTTCGTCGGCGTACAAGGATTCGCCAACGACGTATCTCTTCGGGCGTTTCTCTTCGTCAACGGATTTGACAAACGACGACCGCGACGCCCGACCTCCGCGACGTCGTCATCCGCGGAACGTAGTCAAATCTTCGAACCTTATACCAAGGTAGGGGTTGTTGATTTATTGATTATTTATTCCATTCTTGATCGAGGATTTAGCATGTCTAAACGTGAGGCAACTGGATATTCTTTAGTAGTGTTATTATTTAACGTGAGGGGGCCGGACCGCATGAACACGGCCGAACCCCCTCCATCTTTCATGTTGATTTATCTTGCGGGTGGAAGCAAGGTGGCGTGGTGCCGTCGCACCACGCGGATAATTGTATGTTTATCTTGCGCGGCGCCGTCGCGCGCGCGCCATGGAAGAATATTCAAGAACGCGACGCCGCCGCGCCGCATCAAGGGAAATCGGAGGCGCGGCGGAGGGGCGCGGTGCCGTCGCACCGTGCCGGACGACGAACACCGCGGCCGGTTCCGGGCCGCGGCGGGATGAGAAGACCGGCGGCCGGGCCGCCGGTGTTGGAAGCCGAAGAGGGGACCAGATTTTTCCGGTCCCGTTGGAGAAAACCGGCCGGCCATCTGGCCGGCCGAATGGCCAAATCCGGGGGAAAATTAATCCCCCGGCCAACAATTAAAACCCCCCTCATAAAGAGGGGGGCGGTTCCAAGAAAGGGGGGGCAGCAACCCCCCGATTTATTTCCAAACCGGACCCCACGTGGGGGCCGATTTTCTGCAAAGGGCGCGGCTTAGCCGCGCCGCCGCCTCCAAGAAAGCGGGGGCTTTGACCCCTGCGCCGCCTCCGTGCGGCATCAGGCCGCCGCGGCCCCCACGCCGCCGCGCCACCACCGGGCCGCCGCGCCACCACCGGGCCGCCGCGCCACCGCCGGGCAGCCGCGCCACCGCCGGGCCGCCGCGCCACCGCCGCGCCGCCGCGCCGCCGGCCGGCCGGGCCGACCCAGGGGGGGGGGGGGGGTCGGGCCGGGTCGGCCCGGACCCGGACCCCCCCGTTTCGAATCGGTTTCGGTCTTTTGGCCATAACTTGAGCCTCGGACCTCCGATTGATGAACCGTCTGCGGCAACGTGATCCTTGGATCGAGACGGTCGTTTCGGTATATCGCACTCAAGGTTTCGGATTACTTTGAGTTCGGCCGGGTTGGTTCGTTTACGAAACCAACCGGGCCTTCGGAGCGGAAACACTCATATCTTGAGTTACGGACGCCCGATTGACGTGCCGTCAGCCGTGTTGAGTTCCTCTTAGTGAGACGGATCTTTTGGCATACTCCGCCCGAGGTTTGGACGCAGGTGGAGTACGGTCGGGTTGGTTTTTCTTTAAAAACCAACCGGGCCCCAGGGACGAAAATGCCAATAACTCTCAGACTGGGCGTCCGATCGACGCGCTGTCTGTTGCGTTGAGTTCCTGTTGACGATACGGAACTTTTGGATACATCAACTCTGGACTTTGAGACAGTTGATGTATCAGCCTCTCGGCTCGTGGAGCGGACCCTCCGAACGAGCTTGCTGTGTGCGGGAACCCTAGTGCTGGCTGCGTCTGTTACTGTGACTACTACTGCTACTGTGACTGCGACGACGACAGTACATAGATCCTGTGTGGATTCGACGACGACGACTACAGCACTCAGCGATCCTACGTGGAACAGTGCTACCGAACCTGTGTGAGCTGAATCTTCTGTTTACCTTGGGCGGTGGAGCGCTTGGTTGTAGCAGCATATCCTTGGCAGTGGAGCGCTCGGTTGTAGCGGCAGACCTGCGATACTGGAGACGAGCGTACAGAGTACGGAGACCGTGAAACCGGCTGAGACCTGAAGACTTCTCGACCGACTCAACTTGGAGTGAGTCGACTAGCCCAGTGGACGGAGCGCCCGGTATTCGGCGGCAGACCCACGGCGGACGGAGCGCCTGGTAGTTGGCAGCAGACCCGCGGTACTCGACTGGAGGAGTACCTCTGTAGGCTATCTGGGTGAGCGCCCGGTATTTGGCAGCAGACCCTCAGCGGACGGAGCACCCGGTAGTTGGCAGCAGACCCGCGGTACTCGACAGGAGGAGTACTTCAGCAGTCTTAGGTTAGTGAGCAGTACCTCGGAGTCGTGACAGGACCACTGTACACTTCAGAGATGGGGCTCTTCAACAGTTACGGTTTCGTTAATGAAAATCCTTGTTTGAGCTGAATCCTGTTGTTTTCCTGTGTGGATTGTGTTGTGCTATCCTGTGTGGATTACGTTTTGCTTCCCTGTGTGGAATACGTTTACTTTCCTGTGTGGACTGAGTTGTACTTGGGCTCAGAGGTTGGAGCATATTTTAATTTGATGACTTAGGTATATGTATGTGCATATACCTAAGCAGTGACGGTTGTTACTTCGTGATTGTACCTTTCTTCGTGGTTTATCCTTTGTGGATTTGAGAGACCTTCAGGGGTCTCAGGGTCCCTACTGAGTAGCTTATACTCACCCCTGCACGGGCTTTGCCCGCACTACGTTTTTTTGGTTGCAGACGACGGACAACGTTGACCTTAGCTGAGGCTTGTAGAGCGGGATGGTACCCGGAGGTGGACCACTGGACAGGACGTGCTCGGAGTGGACGGCGGGACCCGTGGAGCAGTGGAGCTATCTGTACCCACCCTTCAGGTGGGATTTCCAGTGGACAGCTCGGTGAAGCGGCTTTTACTTTCCAGTTGCTGTTTTCCTTTTCGACTTGTACTTTACTTTCAGTTTGGGTTTGTATTCTGGCCCATTTACTTTTCCGCACTTTCAGTTGTACTCTGCTTTTGCTTAGTGTTTAATTTCCGCTTGCTTACTCTGTGGTGTTTGTTTACTTTACAAAGGCAATGCCTTCCCTTTTTACCGGGATTTACGCCTTGGTGCTAGTCGCCAGCCCCTGGCCTATGGAAGGCGGGCTTGGGGTAGTCACGGCACGGACCCCGAGGGCGGGTCGTGACAAATTGGTATCAGAGGAGTTCAATTCTACCGCGAACTCTGATCTTTTCTTTGTGAAGCAATAATGTTTAGCGTATTGAGTGTGGTTATCAGTCCAGGGAGTCCAGTGTTGGTGCGGCGGCCGACGTATCCGTACACCAGGACCCTGACTTCTGATTTCCGACTTAATGCACGAAAACAATGATTGCGTGTGTGTTTCAAAGTTTTCTTTGTGATTTCTTTGGGTCAGCTCACCAGGTATACTGTTTGACCGTGGCGCACCTGTTTCCTTTCAGGATGGCCCCACGACGGCAGCCAGCTAGGGTTCCGAGAGTCGAGTGTGACGACAGCCCACCGAGCGATGAGGCCTCGGTGCAGGGCCATTTGTCAGCAGTGGCACCGGCGGTAGCTCTACCCGCCGAGCCCCCGATGCTTCCAGCAGCAGCCGCTGACGATGCACGTTGCCTCAGCGCACTGCATGAGTTTCAGCGCCAGCGACCGCCCAGGTTTCGCGGGGAGACGGATCCCCAGGCTGTAGAGGACTGGCTGGAGGCAGTAGTACGAGTGTTTAGGCTAGTGAGGACACCAGCAGACCTCATGGTGATCCTCGCTGCGAGCCTACTACACGCAGCGGCACGATGATGATGGAGCTTGATGCTCCAGGTGCACGATGAGGCATCTCTACTTTGGATGGACTTTGAGAGCCTCTTCCGCTCGGAGTTCGTCCCTGCCACCCTTCGTGCGGTGCGTATCCAGGAGCTTCTTCAGCTGCGGCAGGGCAGCATGACGGTCGCTCAGTACTCGGCGAGATTTACCGATCTCTCGCGCTACTCGACCGACATGGTACGGGACCCCTTCTTCCGGGCCCGGACCTTCGAGCAGGGTTTGAGACACGAGATCAGGGCATCGCTGATCTCCCTCAGCATACTGACTCAGACAGGAGTACTGGAGCGGGCCCTTCTAATCGAGAGCTTCCTTGCTGAGTCTACACCAGCACAGCGACCCACCGCAGGGCGGCAGATAGCGGAGTCTTCGGCAACAGGTAGCCGACGGATGACTCAGGGTTCCAGGCAGACCAGACCTACCAGTGGCCGACTGCACGATTCAGGCTCAGTTGTGCGGGGAAGCCGGGGTGGAGTCAGAGCCAGGCGTGCCGAGAGTGGGCAGTGTTACTCCTGTGGCGGGATAGGTCACATGGCTCGTGACTGTCCGACCCGCCATGCTGATGATCAGCAGTTAAGTGAAGAACCTCCCAGGCAGAGGCAGAGGTTCGACCGTGGTGGTCCGCAGGGAGGAGGCAGACGAGGTAGAGGAGCTGGACGAGCAGCCGGTGGTGGGCGACGCTTTGAGGCTCTGCCACCACCCCCACCAGGAGGACCACCCCGACCACAGGGAGTAGGTGAACAAGCGAGAGCTCAGCTTTAGGCAGCCGAGACCTTCGATCATGGAGCTCTGGGAGCAGATGGACAGGAGCAGAACTAGTGGATACGTCCTTTGTACTTCTAGTTCCTTGTTGCTATTGTGTAGCGTCTTTGTATTATGAGCTGCAATAATAAAAGACGCATACCTTATGATGTTTTCATTACTGTCCTCTTTTGTGTTGTTACTAAGAGGTTCCAGTTTGACTATTGACTTGACCCTCACTTGTGAGACATCTACTGGAGGAGACCCAGTTACCACACACTGATGCCGACAGTGTGACTCAACACTTGGAGGCGAGAGTAACGGTTGGATCTCTTGGTAGTAGCGTCGAGGCCTTACGACGTCATCCTTGGTATGGATTAGTATCATCCATGTTAGGATTGACTATATTAGGCAAAGAATGTGGTTCATCCAGGGGATGAGACCAGATTTCTCTTATCGGAAAAGAAGAAATCTTGCAGCTCTAGTGGGACCGAAGATGGTCCAGGCCACGACAGAGAAGGTCCAGGTCATCCAGGAGAGGATGAGTACAGCTCAGAGCCGGCAGAAGTCATACGCTGACAGGAGGCGGAGGCTACTGGAGTTCGAGGATGGCGACCACGTCTTCTTGCGGGTCTCACCACGACGTGGTATTCGGAGATTTGGCCGAGGCGGCAAGTTATCTCCACGCTTCATCGGACCCTTCCAGATTCTCAGCAGGATTGGTGAGGTGGCTTATCGCCTGGCTCTACCACCTCAGTTGCACCGGGTGCACGACGTCTTCCACGTGTCTCAGCTGAGGAGATACGTGCACGACCCGACGCACATCATTGACCATGGGGAGCTTGACGTTGGCGATGGGGAGACTTTTACGGAGGTCCCGGAGGAGATAGAGGATCGACGGGAGCGGGTCCTGCGTGGGCGATCGATTCCTCTTGTGCGCATCAGATGGCAACACGGAAATCTCTAGGAGAGCACATGGGAGCGGGAGGCTCAGATGCGTGCTCAGTTCCCTCTTTTGTTTCCCTAGTTTTTGATGTATCTTTACGGGGACGTAAAGCCCTGAGGTGGGAGTAATGTAAATACCCGTAAAATTCAAGGAAATTTTTTTTCTTAATTATCTTTAGAATTTTAGAAGAGCGCGGTTTCAGACGGCACCTGATTCCGAGGCCCGGAGTGCCCGGAATCAATTTCCGAAGTTTGGCTCGGGTACGTTCAGTGAACGAACGAGCGGGAATTTCTAACTTTTGATCCGGTGCTCGGAATTGAAATCCGAGGGCACCGATGAACTCGCAGCGCCGATATTCGCTTAAAGATACCTTTTCGGGAGTTGCGTTTGTTTCAGGTTGAGAGTTAGTTTTTGGGAGATTAGAATAAGTTAAATAAAAATTGTGTTTACATTTTTTTATTTAAACTTATTAGTTAACTTCTCTCAAAGGAAGTTAAGGGTGGGACCCACACCCACTTAACCTCCCTTGAGAGGATTAAGTGTGGTGGGGCCCACACGAACCCCTAACTTTTCATCTTCCCTCAAACTCCCTTAACCCATCTTTAATTAAGATGACAACTTGTTAATTAATGTGGAGTTATCTCTTTTTGAATTTCAAACCTTTGAAATTCTTGTGTTAAGTTTTTGATTAAATTAAGCTCTTCTCTCTTTTTGTTGGGTTAGAACTCTTAGCCAACTTGAGAGCTTTTGAGAGCTTCTTCTTCTTCTTCTTCAAGCTCTGACGAAGAACACGAAGAACGCTCAAACTCCGACGAAGAACGCCGCCTCTTTTCTTCGCCTTCCGTGTCAACGAGAGGGAACGCCGCTTCTTCCTCGGACAACCTTCGTCGGCGTACAAGGATTCGCCAACGACGTATCTCTTCGGGCGTATCTCTTCGTCAACGGATTTGACAAATGACGACCGCGACGCCCGACCTCCGCGACGTCGTCATCCGCGGAACGTAGTCAAATCTTCGAACCTTATACCAAGGTAGGGGTTGTTGATTTATTGATTATTTATTCCATTATTGATCGAGGATTTAGCATGTCTAAACGTGAGGCAACTGGATATTCTTTAGTTGTGTTATTATTTAACGTGAGGGGGACGGACGGCATGAACACGGCCGAACCCCCTCCATCTTTCATGTTGATTTATCTTGCGGGTGGAAGCAAGGTGGCGTGGTGTCGTCGCACCACGCAGATAATTGTATGTTTATCTTGCGCGGCGCCGTCGCGCGCGCGCCATGGAAGAATCTTTAAGAACGCGACGCCGCCGCGCCGCATCAAGGGAAATCGGAGGCGCGGCGGAGGGGCGCGGTGTCGTCGCACCGTGCCGGACGACGAACACCACGGCCGGTTCCGGGCCGCGGCGGGATGAGAAGACCGGCGGCCGGGCCGCCGGTGTTGGAAGCCGAAGAGGGGACCGGATTTTTCCGGTCCCGTTGGAGAAAACCGGTCGGCCAGCTGGCCGGCCGGATGGCCAAATCCAGGGGAAAATTAATCCCCCGGCCAACAATTAAAACCCCCCTCATAAAGAGGGGGGTGGTTCCAAGAAGGGGGGGGGGGGGGCAGCAGCCCCCCGGTTTATTTCCAAACCGGCGCCCACGTGGGGGCCGATTTTCTGAAAAGGGCGCAGCTTAGCCACGCCGCTGCCTCCAAGAAAGCGGGGGCTTTGCCCCCCGCGCCGCCTCCGTGCGGCATCAGGCCGCCGCGGCCCCCCACGCCGCTGCGCCACCACCGGGCCGCCGCGCCACCACCGGGCCGCCGCGCCACCGCCGGGCAGCCGCGCCCCCCGCCGGGCCGCCGCGCCACCGCCGCGCCGCCGGCCGGCCGGGCCGACCCAGGGGGGGGGGGGGGGGGTCGGGCCGGGTCGGCCCGGACCCGGACCCCCCCGTTTCGAATCGGTTTTGGTCTTTTGGCCATAACTTGAGCCTCGGACCTCCGATTGACGAACCGTCTGCGGCAACGCGATCCTTGGATCGAGACGGTCGTTTCGGTATATCGCACTCAAGGTTTCGGATTACTTTGAGTTCGGCCGGGTTGGTTCGTTTACGAAACCAACCGGGCCTTCGGAGCGGAAACGCTCATATCTTGAGTTACGGACGTCCGATTGACGTGCCGTCAGCCGTGTTGAGTTCCTCTTAGTGAGATGGATCTTTTGGCATACTCCGCCCGAGGTTTGGACGCAGGTGGAGTACGGTCGGGTTGGTTTTGCTTTAAAAACAAACCGGGCCCCGGGGACGAAAATGCCAATAACTCTCAGACCGGGCGTCCGATCGACGCGCTGTCTGTTGCGTTGAGTTCCTGTTGACGATACGGAACTTTTGGATACATCAACTCTGGACTTTGAGACAGTTGATGTATCAGCCTCTCGGCTCGTGGAGCGGACCCTCTGAACGAGGTTGCTGTGTGCGGGAACCCTAGTGCTGGCTGCGACTGTTACTGTGACTACTACTGCTACTGTGACTGCGACGACGACAGTACAGAGATCCTATGTGGATTCGACGACGACGACTACAGCACTCAGCGATCCTACATGGAACAGTGCTACCGAACCTGTGTGAGCTGAATCTTCTGTTTACCTTGGGCGGTGGAGCGCTTGGTTGTAGCAGCATATCCTTGGCAGTGGAGCGCTCGGTTGTAGCGGCAGACCTGCGATACTGGAGACGAGCGTACAGAGTACGGAGACCGTGAAACCGACTGAGACCTGAAGACTGCTCGACCAACTCAACTTGGAGTGAGTCGACTAGCCCAGTGGACGGAGCGCCCGGTATTCGGCGGCAGACCCACGGAGGACGGAGCGCCTGGTAGTTGGCAGCAGACCCGCGGTACTCGACTGGAGGAGTACCTCTGTAGGCTATCTGGGTGAGCGCCCGGTATTTGGCAGCAGACCCTCAGCGGACGGAGCGCCCGGTAGTTGGCAGCAGACCCGCGGTACTCGATAGGAGGAGTACTTCAGCAGTCTTAGGTTAGTGAGCAGTACCTCAGAGTCGTGACAGGACCACTGTACACTTCAGAGATGGGGCTCTTCAACAGTTACAGTTTCGTTAATGAAAATCCTGGTTTGAGCTGAATCCTGTTGTTTTCCTGTGTGGATTGTGTTGTGCTATCCTGTGTGGATTACGTTTTGCTTCCCTGTGTGGAATACGTTTACTTTCCTGTGTGGACTAAGTTGTACTTGGGCTCGGAGGTTGGAGCGTATTTTAATTTGATGACTTAGGTATATGTATGGGCATATACCTAAGCAGTGACGGTTGTTACTTCATGATTGTACCTTTCTTCGTGGTTTATCCTTTGTGGATTTGAGAGACCTTCAGGGGTCTCGGGGTCCCTACTGAGTAGCTTATACTCACCCCTGCACGGGCTTTGCCCGCACTACGTTGTGTTGGTTGCAGACGACGGACAACGTTGACCTTAGCTGAGGCTTGCAGAGCGGGACGGTACCCGGAGGTGGACCACTGGACGGGACGTGCTCGGAGCGGACGGCGGGACCCGTGGAGCAGTGGAGCTATCTGTACCCACCCTTCAGGTGGGATTTCCAGTGGACAGCTCGGTGAAGCGGCTTTTACTTTCCAGTTGCTGTTTTCCTTTTCGAGTTGTACTTTACTTTCAGTTTGGGTTTGTATTCTGGCCCATTTACTTTTCCGCACTTTCAGTTGTACTCTGCTTTTGCTTAGTGTTTACTTTCCGCTTGCTTAATCTGTGGTGTTTGTTTACTTTACAAAGGCAATGCCTTCCCTTTTTACCGGGATTTACGCCTTGGTGCTAGTCGCCAGCCCCTGGCCTATGGAAGGCGGGCTTGGGGTAGTCACGACACGGACCCCGAGGGCGGGTCGTGACAAATTGGTATCAGAGGAGTTCGGTTCTACCGCGAACTCTGATCTTTTCTATGTGAAGCAATAATGTTTAGCGTATTGAGTGTGGTTATCAGTCCAGGGAGTCCAGTGTTGGTGCGGCGGCCGACGTATCCGTACACCAGGACCCTGACTTCTGATTTCCGACTTAATGCACGAAAACATTGATTGCGTGTGTGTTTCAAAGTTTTCTTTGTGATTTCTTTGGGTCAGCTCACCAGGTATACTGTTTGACCGTGGCGCACCTGTTTCCTTTCAGGATGGCCCCACGACGGCAGCCAGCTAGGGTTCCGAGAGTCGAGTGTGACAACAGCCCACCGAGAGATGAGGCCTCGGTGCAGGGCCCTTTGTCAGCAGTGGCACCGGCAGTAGCTCTACCCGCCGAGCCCCCGATGCTTCCAGCAGCAGCCGCTGACGATGCACGTCGCCTCTGCGCACTGCATGAGTTTCAGCACCAGCGACCGCCCACGTTTCGCGGGGAGACGGATCCCCAGGCTGCAGAGGACTGGCTGGAGGCAGTAGTACGAGTGTTTAGGCTAGTGAGGACACCAGCAGACCTCATGGTGATCCTCTCTGCGAGCCTACTACATGCAGCAGCAGGACGATGGTGGAGCTTGATGCTCCAGGTGCACGATGAGGCATCTCTACTTTGGACGGACTTTGAGAGCCTCTTCCGCTCGGAGTTCGTCCCAGCCACCCTTCGTGCGGTGCGTATCCAGGAGCTTCTTCAGCTGCGGCAGGGCAGCATGACGGTCGCTCAGTACTCGGCGAGATTTACCGATCTCTCGCGCTACTCGACCGACATGGTACGGGACCCCTTCTTCCAGGCCCAGACCTTCGAGCAGGGTTTGAGACACGAGATCAGGGCATCGCTGATCTCCCTCAGCATACCGACTCAGACAGGAGTACTGGAGCGGGCCCTTCTGATCGAGAGCTTCCTTGCTGAGTCTACACCAGCACAGCGACCCACCGCAGGGCGGCAGATAGCGGAGTCTTCGGCAACAGGTAGCCGACGGATGACTCAGGGTTCCAGGAAGACCAGACCTACCAGTGGCCGACTGCACGATTCAGGCTCAGTTGTGCGGGGAAGCCGGGGTGGAGTCAGAGCCAGGCGTGCCGAGAGTGGGCAGTGTTACTCCTGTGGCGGGATAGGTCACATGGCCCGTGACTGTCCGACCCGCCATGCTGATGATCAGCAGTTAAGTGAAGAACCTCCCAGGCAGAGGCAGAGGTTCGACCGTGGCGGTCCGCAGGGAGGAGGCGGACGAGGAAGAGGAGCTGGACGAGCAGCCGGTGGTGGGCGACGCTTTGAGGCTCTGCCACCACCACCACCAGGAGGACCACCCCGACCACAGGGAGTAGGTGAACAAGCGAGAGCTCAGCTTCAGGCAGCCGAGACCTTCGATCATGGAGCTCTGGGAGCAGATGGACAGGAGCAGAACTAGTGGATACGTCCTTTGTACTTCTAGTTCCTTGTTTCTATTGTGTAGAGTCTTTGTATTATGAGCTACAATAATAAAAGACGCATACCTTGTGATGTTTTCATTCCTGTCCTCTTTTGTGTTGTTACTAAGAGGTTCCAGTTTGACTATTGACTTGACCCTCACTTGTGAGACATCTACTGGAGGAGACCCAGTTACCACGCACTGATGCCGACAGTGTGACTCAACACTTGGAGGCGAGAGTAACGGTTGGATCTCTTGGTAGTAGCGTCGAGGCCTTACGACGTCATCCTTGGTATGGATTAGTATCATCCATGTTAGGATTGACTGTATTAGGAAAAGAATGTGGTTCATCCAGGGGATGGGACCAGATTTCTCTTATCGGCAAAGAAGAAATCTTGCAGCTCTAGTGGGACCGGAGATGGTCCAGGCCACGACAGAGAAGGTCCAGGTCATCCAGGAGCGGATGAGTACAGCTCAGAGCCGGCAGAAGTCATACGCTGACAGGAGGCGGAGGCTACTGGAGTTCGAGGATGGCGACCACGTCTTCTTGCGGGTCTCACCACGACGTGGTATTCAGAGATTTGGCCGAGGCGGCAAGTTATCTCCACGCTTCATCGGACCCTTCCAGATTCTCAGCAGGATTGGTGAGGTGGCTTATCGCCTGGCTCTACCACCTCAGTTGCACCGGGTGCACGACGTCTTCCACGTGTCTCAGCTGAGGAGATACGTGCACGACCCGACGCACATCATTGACCATGGGGAGCTTGACGTTGGCGATGGGGCGACTTTTACGGAGGTCCCGGTGGAGATAGAGGATCGACGGGAGCGGGTCCTGCGTGGGCGATCGATTCCTCTTGTGCGCATCAGATGGCAGCACGGAAATCTCCAGGAGAGCACATGGGAGCGGGAGGCTCAGATGCGTGCTCAGTTCCCTCTTTTGTTTCCCTAGTTTTTGATGTATCTTTACGGGGACGTAAAGCCCTGAGGTGGGAGTAATGTAAAGACCCGTAAAATTCAAGGAAATTTGTTTTCTTAATTCTCTTTAGAATTTTACAAGAGCGCGGTTTCAGACGGCACCTGATTCCGAGGCCCGGAGTGCCCAGAATCAATTTCCGAAGTTTGGCTTGGGTACGTTCAGTGAACGAACGAGCGGGAATTTCTAACTTTTGATCCGGTGCTCGGAATTGAAATCCGAGGGCACCGATGAACTCGCAGCGCCGATATTCGCTTAAAGAGACCATTTCGGGAGTTGCGTTTGTTTCAGGTTGAGAGTTAGTTTTTGGGAGATTAGAATAAGTTAAATAAAAATTGTGTTTACATTTTTTTATTTAAACTTATTAGTTAACTTCTCTCAAAGGAAGTTAAGGGTGGGACCCACACCCACTTAACCTCCCTTGAGAGGATTAAGTGTGGTGGGGCCCACACGAACCCCTAACTTTTCATCTTCCCTCAAACTCCCTTAACCCCTCTTTAATTAAGATGACAACTTGTTAATTAATGTGGAGTTATCTCTTTTTGAATTTCAAACCTTTGAAATTCTTGTGTTAAGTTTTTGATTAAATTAAGCTCTTCTCTCTTTTTGTTGGGTTAGAACTCTTAGCCAACTTGAGAGCTTTTAAGAGCTTCTTCTTCTTCTTCTTCAAGCTCTGACGAAGAACACGAAGAACGCTCAAACTCCGACGAAGAACGCCGCCTCTTTTCTTCGCCTTCCGTGTCAATGAGAGGGAACGCCGCTTCTTCCTCGGACAACCTTCGTCGGCGTACAAGGATTCACCAACGACGTATCTCTTCGGGCGTTTCTCTTCGTCAACGGATTTGACAAACGACGACCGCGACGCCCGACCTCCGCGACGTCGTCATCCGCGGAACGTAGTCAAATCTTCGAACCTTATACCAAGGTAGGGGTTGTTGATTTATTGATTATTTATTCCATTCTTGATCGAGGATTTAGCATGTCTAAACGTGATGCAACTGGATATTCTTTAGTTGTGTTATTATTTAACGTGAGGGGGCCGGACCGCATGAACACGGCCAAACCCCCTCCATCTTTCATGTTGATTTATCTTGCGGGTGGAAGCAAGGTGGCGTGGTGCCGTCGCACCACGCAGATAATTGTATGTTTATCTTGCGCGGCGCCGTCGCGCGCGCGCCATGGAAGAATCTTCAAGAACGCGACGCCGCCGTGCCGCATCAAGGGAAATCGGAGGCGCGGCGGAGGGGCGCGGTGCCGTCGCACCGTGCCGGATGACGAACACCGCGGCCGGTTCCGGGCCGCCGGTGTTGGAAGCCGAAGAGGGGGACCAGATTTTTCCGGTCCCGTTTGAGAAAACCGGCCGGCCAGCTGGCCGGCCGGATGGCCAAATCCGGGGGAAAATTAATCCCCCGGCCAACAATTAAAACCCCCCTCATAAAGAGGGGGGCGGTTCCAAGAAAGGGGGGGCAGCAGCCCCCCGGTTTATTTCCAAACCGGCCCCCACGTGGGGGCCGATTTTCTGCAAAGGGCGCGGCTTAGCCGCGCCGCCGCCTTCAAGAAAGCGGGGGCTTTGCCCCCCGCGCCGCCTCCGTGCGGCATCAGGCCGCCGCGGCCCCCACGCCGCCGCGCCACCACCGGGCCGCCGCGCCACCGTCGTGCCGCCGCGCCACCGCCGGGCAGCCGCGCCACCGCCGGGCCGCCGCGCCACCGTCGGGCCGCCGCGCCGCCGCCGCACCGCCGCCGGGCAGCCGCGCCACCGCCGGGCCGCCGCGCCATCTCCGCGCCGCCGCGCCGCCGGCCGGCCGGGCCGACCCAGGGGGGGTCGGGCCGGGTCGGCCCAGACCCGGACCCCCCCGTTTCGAATCGGTTTCGGTATTTTGGCCATAACCTGAGCCTCGGACCTCCGATTGACGAACCGTCTGCGTCAACGCGATCCTTGGATCGAGACGGTCGTTTCGGTATATCGCACTCAAGTTTTCGGATTACTTTGAGTTCGGCCGGGTTGGTTCGTTTACGAAACCAACCGTGCCTTCGGAGCGGAAACGCTCATATCTTGAGTTACGGACGTCCGATTGACGTGCCGTCAGCCGTGTTGAGTTCCTCTTAGTGAGACGGATCTTTTGGCATACTCCGCCCGAGGTTTGGACGCAGGTGGAGTACGGTCGGGTTGATTTTTCTTTAAAAACAAACCGGGTCCCGGGGACGAAAATGCCAATAACTCTCAGACCGGGCGTCCGATCGACGCGCCGTCTGTTGCGTTGAGTTCCTGTTGACGATACGGAACTTTTGGATACATCAACTCTGGACTTTGAGACAGTTGATGTATCAGCCTCTCGGCTCGTGGAGCGGACCCTCCGAACGAGCTTGCTGTGTGCGGGAACCCTAGTGCTGGCTGTGACTGTTACTGTGACTACTACTGCTACTGTGACTGCGACGACAACAGTACAGAGATCCTGTGTGGATTCGACGACGAAGACTACAACACTCAGCGATCCTACGTGGAACAGTGCTACCGAACCTGTGTGAGCTGAATCTTCTGTTTACCTTGGGCGGTGGAGCGCTTGGTTGTAGCAGCATATCCTTGGCAGTGGAGCGCTCGGTTGTAGCGGCAGACCTGCAATACTTGAGACGAGCGTACAGAGTACGGAGACCGTGAAACCGGCTGAGACCTGAAGACTGCTCGACCGACTCAACTTGGAGTGAGTCGACTAGCCCAGTGGACGGAGCGCCCGGTATTCGGCGGCAGACCCACGGCGGACGGAGCGCCTGGTAGTTGGCAGCAGACCCGCGGTACTCGACTGGAGGAGTACCTCTGTAGGCTATCTGGGTGAGCGCCCGGTATTTGGCAGCAGACCCTCAGCGGATGGAGCGCCCGATAGTTGGCAGCAGACCCGCGGTACTCGACAGGAGGAGTACTTCAGTAGTCTTAGGTTAGTGAGCAGTACCTCGGAGTCGTGACAGGACCACTATACACTTCAGAGATGGGGCTCTTCAACAGTTACGGTTTCGTTAATGAAAATCCTGGTTTGAGCTGAATCCTGTTGTTTTCCTGTGTGGATTGTGTTGTGCTATCCTGTGTGGATTACATTTTGCTTCCCTGTGTGGAATACGTTTACTTTCCTGTGTGGACTGAGTTGTACTTGGGCTCGGAGGTTGGAGCGTATTTGAATTTGATGACTTAGGTATATGTATGGGCATATACCTAAGTAGTGACGGTTGTTACTTCGTGATTGTACCTTTCTTCGTGGTTTATCCTTTGTGGATTTGAGAGACCTTCAGGGTCTCGGGGTCCCTACTGAGTAGCTTATACTCACCCCTGCACGGGCTTTGCCCGCACTACGTTGTGTTGGTTGCAGACGACGGACAACGTTGACCTTAGCTGAGGCTTGCAGAGCGGGACGGTACCCGAAGGTGGACCACTGGACGGGACGTGCTCGGAGCGGACGGCGGGACCCGTGGAGCAGTGGAGCTATCTGTACCCACCCTTCAGGTGGGATTTCCAGTGGACAGCTCGGTGAAGCGGATTTTACTTTCCAGTTGCTGTTTTCCCTTTCGAGTTGTACTTTACTTTCAGTTTGGGTTTGTATTCTGGCCCATTTACTTTTCTGCACTTTCAGTTGTACTCTGCTTTTGCTTAGTGTTTACTTTCCGCTTTCTTACTCTGTGGTGTTTGTTTACTTTACAAAGGCAATGCCTTCCCTTTTTACCGGGATTTACGCCTTGGTGCTAGTCGCCAGCCCCTGGCCTATGGAAGGCGGGCTTGGGGTAGTCACGGCACGGACCCCGAGGGCGGGTCGTGACAGTACTCACCTGAAACACTTTACCTTATAAATAAGCCATCATATATGAAATTTGTATCCTATTTATGTGATCCAGAAGTAATGAAGTCAATAATAATTATAGGAAAAAAATAATTTCATGAAAATCCTGAAAGTCCAGATTCATTTCAGAAAAAAGAACAAGCAACCTCCATTCAATACTGGTTTCATCAACAACTTTTGTTTGAGTAATTTTTCTCAATGAATCGGTAATTTCATTTCCCTTACTTGGAATGTACGAATTCCCATTTTCATTAAACTAAATTTATTTTTCCTATCATCAATGTCAAAGGTTCATGATTATTTTGGATAATTTTAATTTTATACATTTTATTATTTTAATAATATTTATCACTTTCATATCATGTAATGTGCCCCTAAATGCAAAGAATGAAAAAAGTAACTAAATCATGGTCACACATTAGGTAATTATGATAATTATTACTAAACTAACAAGACCCCAAGAAATAAGTCATTCTGATTTCAGGAAAACATATCCAAAACTATTTAATGATGTGTAAAATTATACCATGTATCCTCTACTACCCTCTAGTAATATCCATATATATATTTCGGTAATATAGACATTCCAAAAGGACTTGTCAAAATCATAAAACCATGAATTCTTTACACAATTTTTTTCATTATTATAAATGGTATTTCCATGATCGTGACATTATTAATGAAACAATGATAATAACCAGCCCGACTCACAAAACCTTGTATAACCAACCTGTTTTGGGGATGCTTCTAGGAAATATTGGGTCACACCTTTTTTGACTCTATAGATACCCATGTTTTTGATATATTGTGACTTATAAAGTTAACCCTATCAATCCTTAATTGGAATTTAGTGATCATGGAATAGAAAAAATTCTCCCTTACTATACACAGTATGATTTCATGGATTTTGAAATTATCATTTCAAATATAAAAATACATGAAGATATAATCCATGGAAACTACTTTGGTATAATTATTTTAATAGTTGAAATAAAGTTTCATCATGGACACAAAGATAGTGGGTGTGTTTGTTAGACCAAATGGTATAACTAAATGCATGTATAATACATTATTTCTTTGAAAACAAATTCGCGGTATATCCAAATTCATAACCCAAACTTGATGGTATCTAGAACTCAAATTAATATTTAAGTGTCCCCTCCCTCCTTGAAGTTTTTCAAATAGTACATCTATATGTGGAAGGGGGTATTGGTTCCTCATATTAAGCTAATTCAACAACCTGTAATTGATAGACAATGTCAGGTTTCCAGCCTTATCATTCCAAAAAATAATAGGTGAACAACAAGGATAAATATTTGGTGACATAAACCCATTGATTTTGAAGTCATATATATGGCTCCTGATATCTTGAAGATCATTAGGGTCCTTTAAAAATAGTGTTACAGAAACATGTTCTACAACTAGGAAATGTTACATTGAGAAATATACCTATCTATCATGAGTTTTCAATGATATATTTTCTTGGAACACATATTTGAATCAATACGCCACTGGGGTAATGCAATCCTATCATACTCTTTTATTACCGAGAGATTGGCATGAAATATGTGCCCCACTCTAACCATACTATTATTTTCAGGTCCATATCAAAATTTAGAGTCATCCATTTCCCATTCTTTACTTTTCTCCCACACCCATTTCATATAAAAGAAATCATATTGTGATATAAATCTATATTCACTTGATAAGGCTCTAGAAAATCAATCCAATGAATTATTTAAAACCCTTTAATCTCTTGGATTAAAAGGTTCTATGAGAAATTGTAACAAATAATCTCAAGGGTTCAAACCATAAATTTGTGAATGCATTTGGACCATTCATTAAATGGAGTATCAAGAAATTTTACCACACAAAGGTATTCAATATCTTTTTTGAGACTCTACATTAATTTTTAATATATAATGATTGGTAAATACCAGTATAAAATAATTTCAAGGAATATAAAATTGTTAATCATACTATAGATGTTCTATAACTCATCACCATGTTTATAGGATATGGTGCATGTATCCAGATTGATCCATGACCCTGAGATAAAAAAAGAAACTGAAGAATATATTATCTATAAGAAATGAATATCAATAGATTGTATTCATCAACCATGACCACTAGTAATTCCAGTTTGACCAGTGGTACACCATGTTCTATCATAGGGTGGAGATTCGAATCCCACACAAGAACCTAGAACATGTGAATAATCACTCTCCCTAGGAATCCATGAAAACATCCAAAATTATCATTGATTATTATCCAGCATACTATAATCACACCACTACAATGTGTAGATATAAATATGAGGATTTATGTCTCTGTGCCTTCCACATTGGTGTCATTCCAAAAAAATGTAGATACTCTGAACTCCAATAATCTGATGAGAAGAATCAACGTGACATTTACTGCAAATGTACAAACCACTTCCCTATATTTTCGTTGAACAACCTTTCCCCACATGATCATCATCGAATAAATTATTCTCAGATATTGGGTCTCAATTTAATATTTCATAGATGATATCCATCAATCAAATCATCACATGAGATTATATATTTTAATTTATACCATTTTAAAAACATATATACATAAATAGAAAATCACCATAAATTTTAAAAATACTATGTTAGAGCTCCATGAAGAGAGATGAGTTTTATATAATAGAAACAATACACTAATATAGATGTTAAGCTACTTATGTCAATCAACAACACGTTTTTTAGGGGAAAATACCATAAAAACTAGTTTGGATATCACTACAGACCATACTATAGTTCCCACACTCTTGGTTAAAAAAATGTAATGAACTGACCCAAATACCCTCTCATACTGGTACCCAACAATATTTGACGCATACCCAAAGGACTTTCTCGATCCCCATGGGCTACTAACTGTCACCCACACATCAAACAGTATTTTTAAGGGACAAGTCCACCAATCCCTATGAAACAAAAATGAACATATATACAAAAAAATACAATATCTGAAAAGATAAATATATTTCATAATAAAAAATAAATGGTGGAAACTAAAAAAAAAGTGTATAAACAAATAAAAATTTGACTTCCACCTACAAAGGACTATAAAAATAGAAAAGTTATCTAATCCATGTGAAAGTATGGACATGATTCCTTCATTTGAAAACTAGTTACCCAACTCTTCTAACCGAAGAACTCACAATCTCACTAGGGTACCATTTCATTCACTATATCTAATG
This sequence comes from Viscum album, assembly GCA_963277665.1. Classification (NCBI taxonomy): domain Eukaryota; kingdom Viridiplantae; phylum Streptophyta; class Magnoliopsida; order Santalales; family Viscaceae; genus Viscum; species Viscum album. The sequence goes on along the minus strand of OY728143.1, from coordinate 264,959,955 downwards.
AAATACAACGGTCTATACACTACAAAAGGGGTACACAAGGTGTGAGATGACTGGGTCAGTAGGGTCCCATATAGGTTTTCTACATCAATACTCTAAATAATATTAAATTTATGATCTACATTAAATAAAATGAGGAATGATAATGGTAAAACAATTTTTTATCAAAATCATGAAAAATATTTTAATTTACTCGTTCTCCAAATTTATAAATAAAGTAGGTAAACTGGTTTTATAAAATTTCATATATAGATATCCAAAAAAATTATAGACTCAAACCAAATCATGTATCACATATCATATCAAGTCCAAGGATATACAATAAAATAATACAAACCAAAATAAGAAGAATGTGTAAAATCACTACATGGATCACAATATGTTATATTTTATGGGACACTCATACATAATATATACAATTGTGTATGAATCAATATACTAAACATATTCATCGAGTCTAGAGAGCATAAGAAAAATCAAAAATTGACCCCCAAACCCCTCCAAAGGCCTAACATATATCTAGAATAAAATTTCTCAGGATCAAAGGAAATCCATTGGAGAAAACCCCTAAATATTGGATGATACCTAATAATATATGTTCCACCACTCTGCCCAAGGACTCCCATGAGATTTAATTTCAATAAAATTTCATGTAACATTTTCAATAAAACAATTATTCGAAATCATTTTTAGAAAACAATTTCAAATTTATTTTGATCCCCATTCTGATATACCAAAACATGGGTATAACCACCACTTATAAAAACCCAATTCCACACAAAACATGATGCATATCATTCCATTTCATTTAATAAATAAATTTATCCAAAACATGAGTAATTAAATTCCCCATCAAAGGATATATATGGAACCACCTACCACAGAACTCCAGTTGCACATGCCCAAAAATTTATCCAATAAAAAAATAAAAAATCACCAACAATAATATAGTACATAAAACAAATCTAAAACCTTGTTGAATTGATTAAATATAACAAAAGTATGAAAAGTGAAGTTGAAAAAATGCATGACTCAAGAATTCATACTTGTTGAAACATTGACCAAAATTAAATCATCCCCCATAACAAGATCACATAACAGGTCTAGAGTGAATCATTAAGAAACAACATCGGGGGTCAATGGATCTGATAACAAAATGAATCAGTGCTACCATGATTAAATTATTTATGAAAAAAGTATTACTCAACTACATTATTGATATCCAACAAAAATGATGATAAATCACAGAAATAATTAATTTGGATCAAATAAAGGTTCCCAAAAATATCATAATATAGATCAAGGTCAAGAGGGGTAACATTTGAGGTTTAATACAGGAGATTTTTGTAGTGTATCTCCCTAAATCCCCAAATCATGAAATTTACATGGAATGTAAACCCTTTATATGTTTTTTTAATCTATGGGTATCACATAAAAAAAATTCGAATAATAATATTTTTAAAAATTTATATCTTAACATTTCACATAATGCATCAAATATGTTGTATTTACTATTTTCAAATCATGTGCATCATTATAAACATGTGTCTGAAAACCAAAAATATTTCATGTAACCTATTTACATGCATTCTAATCATTTAAAACATATTAAAAATTATATTCTTACCAAAAAAATCATAATCCTACTAGGGAGATATCTGGGATCATGGAGAAACCTTCCAAGCTAATATCCCATTTATACTATGAATCCACTAATACAAACAATCATATATCCCTAAAAATTAGGTTATTATTATTTAAAAATTTTCTCCATCATTGGGAGTCCCAAGATGAACTCAATTAATGAGGAATAATAAAAAGTGAAGGGAATTACGAAAATTTATGTAACTGAATATTAGAATATATCCACTATAAGTTTTTCCATCTCTAGGATGTCATGTAGATGAACAATGTTTTGTAAATAGGTAAGGACATTTCCCCAAAATCAATGACTCATTCTACCATGTTGCATTAGAATATAATAGGATCCAGCATTACCAACAAACCAATGAAGACTAATTACACGAAAGTATTTCACTTGAGATTGAACAATCTCATCTTCTGCTCAAAAATAGAAATGTCATTGTTTAACTGAATATCTTCCAAAATCATAATGTTTGTGTGATCAGGATGGTATTTTCCTAGTAAAAATAAGTGGAAACCATCATGATTTTATATCATCTAAACTTTATATTATTTATATTATGTAACTATCCCATGTTTCTCAGTGACCTTAAATGGACCACCATTTATAAGAGACAACATTACCTATTTCCTAAGACAATGTTCTATTAGGAGAAGAGAAATATTCATGAAAACCTAGTCACATATGGAAAAATAAAAAGGATGACACCATTGATCTGATAATACATTTTGACCGAGTTATATATCCATATGCTGACATATATCTTGAATCCTTCTAAATATATACTATACCAAACATGGTCCCACCAATGATGCTTTACCCACATGTTCCCAACTATAAGGTAAACCACATGGGCGACTATATAAATCCTTAAAATGATCCATTTTGATTCATGAATTATAACTATTGTAACATGAAAAATCACCAAGTCCTATATAGATATCCCCATATCAACTAAAATATATGACACATGCACATAACATATATTAGAAATTATGAATAGGACACTCCATATAACCTTCTGTATGAGATTTAGGAAACCCATGTGATCAAATAATGTTTTATACATACAATTTACCGATATCAACATTTTATGTGTATTTTATTAGGTTGAAATGAGTAAAATTTTTAACTATTCAATCACCACAGATATTTCATTACAAACATAGGTATTCCATGATAATAAAACATAAAAATTCCAAGGATATGTCATTCCATTTCCAACCCATCACTGGAGGTGGCTGAATAATAAAAGTAGGATTCAAATTTTCTACGATTATTTATTTTTATCTGTAACAGTGGGAAACATAATTAAAATTTTCTTTTTTCATACCTAGGCACTAGAATCACTATCCAATGTAATAATACATATATTTAGTGATGAAATGTGACCATGATGAATTATAAACATAAAAAAATTGAGAACCTCTTAGATGTTGGGTTGATAAAATGAATTCCATATCTGATAATACCATCCAAATAGAGGGACCAACCCGAAACGGTATCCCTAGCTTATTGGGTTTCACAAATTCATTTGAACTCGTAATTCAATTACTAAATCTATATAATAGACATAATAACATATTTTAATAAATAAAACACTATTATAAACCATACATGAATCATCGTATTGAGAATCTAGGTGAAGATGAGAAAAAATACATACATGGTTCCACTCTTACTTTGATTCCAAAATATCATGCGATGACACTTTCCTTCTATTCTCTTCTATGAAATGATTCCCCTTATCTGGGGTGTAGGTTATATCAACGGAAAACATATGAATATATTCTACCCATATCCCATATCTATGATTAAATTATTTCTAACAAAATATGTAACTTAAAATCATATAGTAAAAAATGACTATGAACCTTTCTGAAAAATCAAAAAGTCACCAACACTAAATAACATGTGTAACTATAGAAAAGTTATAAATTATGAATGGGTAATTATTCTATTGCGGTCAAATATGATGTGATATATAATTTACCATGATATTATTAAAAAATAAAAAACCCAAATAATTTATGGAAGAATAAAAAAAACATACCCCCTAATTGGGCTCAGGAAAGATCAAAATACGTACCGATGTAAGAGTATTTTCAGATCGTCAAAATAATACTAAAATTTTTATCCTATATGAATTTCACCCCATTCACAATAAATGAAGTCAAATGTTTTTCCATCATTGAGAAATCCTTGTCAAACTATTTTTTGTATTCGTCAAGACCAAGTAGTCATCAAATATCAAAAACATTCCATGGCTCTTCCCATGACAATACAACCATCACATTCATAGGATCAACTACAAAATCTTCTTAGATATATCATTTACAATGAAATTAACTTCACGAATCTAGATGTTGAATTTTAGAATCATTAAATTCATATAGAGGCTTGATATTATTTCTTAAATGAATCCTAGAAGGTTCTCATCGCCATAATAATATATTTAATGTACCCACATTTCAACAATAAACACTCCAAATAAGGGTTGAGAGACTGATGGAATATCTATTTCAACAATGATATAAAACCTAGATGATTTTTGGTCTGATTGAATTTTCTCACATGATATTTTTAACGACTTTCAATTTCACTAAAATACCTCACTAGTATATCATATTTCCAAACCCTATGCTGATGATAACCTCATATAAGATCAATATTCAAAACCCACTTTTTCCCATATTAAATAGTAACAAAAGAATCCACTAGAGAAAATGATTATTTATGTTAATTGTTATATAGTTTTACTTCTAATAATCCACACACAATCAGAGTGAACCATATAAATTCTAGGAAACAAGCATCGGGGCTACCAAATTACAAACACTGTGGTGAAAAAATCCCTTCACCACCATATCATACAACGAAATTATGAGATCCTTTTTATACAAAGGTTCTATATGATTAACAGTTATCAATATTGGATGTATAAGTTGAACCTGGTCATTCGTAAACTCAATAAACCAATATATATGAAGCCAATATAAATTTGAAAGGAACGATTCATGAATTTCATAATAAAAAAAGGAATATCCATAAGAGAAAAAACATCATCGAGAACAACTACTACATTAGATAACAAACCCTTGAGCTCTAAGAGTGAATGTCCATCATCACTAGTCCTGAGATCGAACTATACCTTTAACAATCAATATCTCTCATTGACTATAATCTGTAATACAAGCAAATGATAATAATCAACCTCCGAATGGGGGGAAATAAGTCAATCCGTCCAGATTATGATGTCAAAAAATTCATATTGTGAATAAGAGAATCGCAATCTAACTCCACATCTAATGTATATAGCATAAAATAATGAAAATAACACCCCCTCCCATTCCTATTCGTATGATGTTTCTCTAACTCAAAAAAGGACATAAACATCATTGGAAGGATAATAATTGAATAATATTATTAGATATAAATGAGTGGGATGTGTCTGTTTAAAATAAATAATCTAATACTGAAGATAAAATAATTGTTTTACTTCACACTAATGCTGGTCCTACATCATCCTCAGTCAGAAACACATCTACTGCAAGAAGGTGATTCACTATTGAGAACCTATGCTAGAGCCATGTAGTATTTATAACATCTGAGTAGCCACAATATCCATTAGACTATATGAATCCTAAGAACATTATAGAGTAATCATAGACTGATATAAATGACATAGATGACCATAATGTCCAAAAAAATTACACATATTTATTGGAAAACAACATGAACACTTTTTTTAACAACTGATCCAAATAGATAGACAGTTAGATGAATAATACTAGTTGTAATCGAAGGTGCTAAAGTGGCTTACTACCAATAAACACTTACCCCGCTCAGTTAGTAAACATTAAACATTCTCTCTTTCTGTATTGTCCCACTAAATCTAAAGCTTGGTTGATGAGAAAGGGAGAAAAGTCAAACCTTTTATTTTATATGCATATATACCATTATATCCATGTCCATTGACTTTGTATAGGTCAAAAGAATCAATGAAAATACATGTGATTTGATATCTAGTTGTAAAATAATTAGCACTTTTAATCATTAACATGGTTATTATTAACAAATTTTAGTGAAAAAGAACATTCTTTGTAAAAAAAATTATATGAAAAAACTGAAAGCACTCATTAAGTGAAAGAGAGGAACTCTAAATAATTCTTCATCATCAGGGACTCTAAAGAAAACTGATGGAATAAGATAGTTATAAATCCTGACCAGTCTAATCCCACATTCCTATCTACCTATACCATGTAATACCACTATAATTTTATAGGACCCTTATATTGTTATGATGTAAACATCACATTGATAGTCGTAGGTGTATCCATTATTTTAGTGAACATATCAATATTTTAAATCATGTCCTCCACCACTTGATGATAATTCATACTCATAACAGATGGTTCCTTCTCAAGAATGTACTCTCGTAGTTGATCACTTTCCCCTAAAACTTTTGGTTGCACCTCAGCAACTGCATTTTGATTGTATGGAACGTTCAAGTAAATTAAAATAGCTACTCAAATGGTATATTTGATAATGTTTTGATCAATTAGAGGAATATCTTGAGGAGAACCAACTTAACCTTCCTAAGGAAATTACTGAAAATGTTTGATTGGAATACTTATACACAGAGAAATAACAATAAATTATCTGACAATAGAAAAATCCCAATTCAAAATAGAAAAATATATAAATAAATAGATATTATCTTCATGATCTAAAAATAAGAGAAACACATCCCAAACCCTAATGTTACTAGGAATATAATAAAGGATATAATTGGCAAAACAATCATTACAATATACTCTCATATTCTATAAATTGTATATCCATTAATCAATCATCCCAAAACAGTAAATCTTAAGGAAAACAACTTTTATACCAAAATACATTTAACCAAACTGAATACCCTCTCAATATAATACACCACCGAATCGACCGCATACCCCAAAAAATTTCTCAATCCCCACATACAGGGAACTAGATCCAGATCATCAAAAAAAATTGGTGGAAATGATATCAATCTACCCAATTCATCAACATGTAACATATAAAAAATATATACAACCATAAAAATATAATATATATTTCGTTACTGAAAAAATAGTGGAAAAAATAACACTAGAGTAGAAACAATTTCATTATATAGGTGCATCCAAAATGAACTACCAATATTGGAAAACCGAATACTTTATGTGATAGCATAGGCAAGCTCCCACCATCTCACCACCATCATCCCAACTCAACAGATATAAAATTTCAATATCTCACTATGTTAGATTTTCATTTCCCTATATCAAACGACAAAACAATGGTATACTCACTGCCTATATTGTACACATGGTGTGATCTAACATTCTTATTGGGATATCACCCAGACATTAAATATCATATATATGATCATGAAACAATAATAAATCAACCAAAATACCCAGTTACACTAGTACATGACCTAATCTTCCACATACCCATTAAGTTATTTCTAATACCCAATGTCTGTTGATTAGAACCAAAACACCAATGAACTATAAGTGGAAATGATATCTCCCAACATGAAGCAACATCACGGAATATTTACACAACAGATACAACAGTATAAATGATAAATATATTTAATAATTTAAAATAAAAAGATGAAACCAATAAATATAATTTTAGAAACAATATCCTAGTTCAATCCAACAAAATAAAGGACTGCCAAAAAAAGAAAAAAAACTACTCCATGTGATAGCATGGGAATATTCCCACCATCTCACCACGATCTACTCAACTCAGGTGACACAAAACCTCACTTACTCAGTATGATGCATTTCTATTCCCTTCATCGAAATTCAAACAATAGTCTAATATCAGACAAAAGGGAACTCAAGGTGTGATAAAATAGGCATAGAATGATATCAACAAGGTGTTACATATAAATTATCTAAAATATAACCAATTTATTTAAAACAATATGTTATGAAAGGAATAATACTATTTTAATAGTTTTTATATCAAACTAATGAGAAAGTAATTTAATTCCCCTTTCTACACATTTGAAAATAATGATGATTAATTAGTTTTGAATAATTTCACAGACACACATATATTTATATATCAAAACAGATATATTAAGTCAAACAAATTCATGAATCACATATCACATAAAATTATTGGCAGTAAATATAAATAGAAAAAATGAAAATAAGAAGCATATGTAACCTCACTCCAGGGATCAAAATAGTTCATTATATCTTGGATACTCTTACCTAATAGATAAAATCATATATTTTTTAAGACACTAGTCATATTAATGGAGTTTATAGAATATAGAAATTCCCCATCAAGTGAAACACCCCAAAGTTTTAACATGTCCATATAACAATAGGCCATGGTAGATGTGAAAATTACTATGGGAAAGCCCCATGACAGTTTACGAAACCTATTATTATACTATCCAGAAACGTTGTCAGGAAGAGATATGTGAATCCATCCAATATGACGCCTGATGCAGCATGTGTAATTCCTAATGGGAATTCTCCATCCACATGTGATAGAAAACAATGCATGGCCATCAATCAACACATTTGTGAATGACTTATCTAAAAAAAATTAACAATAAAATAACCCATCATATTAACAAATCTTGTTAAAATCGATAACTATAATAGAAAAACATAATTATCACAAGGTTTAGAAATTTAAAAATATCAACCAAAAATAAAAATACCAAAAAAGGGGAAGGGATGAAAAAACAACCAAAAACCTCCTTATGGAATGTGGTTCAACACCACATACTATCACAAACAACAGTTGAGGTAAAGGAACCACTAGAAACCAGATCCACAATCACCACCCTTGAATAACATTCCATTACCTAGGTGAAATATATCATGGTCTACATATACCCCTAGGTGTATGTAGTATATTATAAAATTCCCTAAAGGAAACCACAAAAAGTTATTCCATTCTATAAATTAGTAAGAAGAATAAACATGCTGATTTTATATAAGAAAATACCATAGTAATTGAAACAATATTTGAATTTAAAAAGGAAAGTAAACATTCCATAGTAGTTAAAAAACGATATTCAATTGAGATGACAAACATTACTAATCCCAGAGGTAGTATGTTTTGCAGGTTCTTAGTTTCCACTTATCACATTAATAATAATAATAATAAAACCATAGTTTCCTCGTACATGAGACCCTAAAATAGAATAATATCCAAAGTTATAGTGGACTATGATCCTCATATTTTTAGTTTTTGTTGTAGTTTCAATCATGTTAGGATAACTATACCTTGTCCTTGTCAGACCCTCTAGCATAATATACCTATTATTTCATTCCTTGTTACTTGGATTACCTTTTGATCAATTTTATTCACTGTGTCACAATACCTATTTCTCTCTCCCTCTCACACTTTTCCATCATTTTAATCACTTATAGAAAACAACCATTTTAATTTGGAAAATATGTTTTTTGTCCCAAAATCAGAGAAAATAAATTTGAAACATTGTTTTTAACCCCTACACAATCAACAAGTCAAATATATAACACATATAAGGCATACTAGAATCATTAAAAAATGAAAATTCTTGGAACCACATACATTTTTCTTGGAAGCTTCTTGAAAAACAATGAAAACAACAACTAAACTATAAGGTGATATGATAATGGAAAAGAAATATCATAACCAATATTATTAAACACAAATATGAAATATTACAAAATATTTAGGCCCACTAATCCACTTGATAAGAGAAAACCCATAAAATCGGAAATTCAATACCAAAAATAAGGAAGAAAAGAAGAATGGATATGAATGATTGAATGGTTATTGAAGTTTCCACATCGAAAAATCAAGAAATTATGGTCCTATAGAGAAAAGAGGTGGGGTGGGGGAGAATGACTTGGTATAGGAACAATTAACGAGAGAGTTAAGGGAGTTGTGGAATTAATAACACAGTGTGTCAAGGGGAAAATTCATAATTATTGATGTTTTGGGAAGACTATATAGTTTGGCAGAATTTTTTTCCAAACCATGCAATAATAGTATGGAACCTCTATACAAGATAAAAAGAAGCCAAAATATTTTATAGGTGAGGTTACACACCTCATCAACTTATAGTAAACCTCATACCTTCCCCCTAATTTGGGCACATCTTTAACCTACTTGCTCAGGAAGTAGGTCGGGCGGTATAGATATTCCCACTACAGGGTGCATAGTACTCCCTACGATAAAGAATGGTTTCTAAAAAACTTGATCCAACCATGCACTATCTGTTTAATGATATAATACTATATTTGTTACCCAAAACCCCCAATAATTAAAATAGAGAATGATTATACCTTATTTAAACGAGAAACTACCATAAAATAAAATAGAAAATCTGATAATTCAACCCACTATGATAACTTTCTACCATTAGAAAGTTATTATGATGCTTTATTAGAGAAAAAAAACAAGAATTGCTCCTTAACCAACTATATTATCGTCAATATATCATTATCATTATTCTAATGCTACTGATGAACATGAACCAACTATTTGAACAATCCTTAAAGAACATTCATCAAGGAATCCTCAATCGAAAATTTATTATCAAACACAGAAATGTTTGACTCTAGATCCAACTCTTTAAAATTCTGAACATAATACAGTTATAGATTATAAATTTTCAATTAATATACATGAAATAATACTTGATATATGTCAAATAATATAGAAAATATTACTGGTAGCCACTTTATTAATTCAAATGATGATCTCAAATGGTCATACATACCTCATAGTTATATTCCCTTTCATACATAGATTATGGAGACCAAAATGCGGGGCCACATCCAAAATAACTTGATCACTCATGGAGAATTCAAATTCATGGTATCAATGATTTTAATAATACTTATGGAGACTTTGTGCAATCAATAACTTTTATCTGATCAATCAGGGTTTATCATACTTCTCCATCATAAGTATTGTTCCCAAAAATGAAGTATCTCCAAATTATTCCCATCAAAAAGGAAATCAACACAAACAACGATAAAGAAACTCAAAGGTTTCCATTATTATTTAGTATTATTAATATTTATTATGTTAAGACTATAAAAATTCGTTATATTAACCCCATGAACCATCTAAATGAAACACCAATTTTTGAAACATTTCTTACAAGATCCGATTATCACACTCAATCTGACCGTGTTTTTGAGGATTGTATGCCATGCTCAAATTTTAATGCGAACCAATTACATTCGAAATTCCTTCCCAAAATGGAGATGTTAAATGAGGGACCCAATCTAATACAATAGTTGATGGAATATCATGAACCCTAATGATATATTTAACATAAAAATGACACATCTTGTCCACCTTGGTTGATTCCACGATCGAGATGAAATGGGATAGTTTTTTTATAAACTGAATCCCCTTCAATATGGAATTCTTTCTTTGAGGCATACAAAGTAAGCTAATGTTTCTATACATAGAGAACTCATATCACTTACAAGAATAAATGGATAGGGGATTAATTAATACTGAGGGCATCTGCTTCTCATATTTAACCTATAGACAAGTATAACATATTAACAAAAACATGGCTATATCTAATCTCATTCCCACCCACAATAACTAATAACATGTGTCATAAAAAATCATAGTGTTATTACAGTGAACATCCCACTACGACTGGTGTAAATCCAAAATCACCATTGTCTTCATTGAAAATGGCTCTATGAAAAGACCCTTGATGTGATGAATTATATTAAATGATAAAGACAACTTTCTAAGAACCATCCCATTTTTTAGAAACCATATAAAATGTTATCACAGATCATCAATAATATTCTCTTGATAACTAATCTCAAAAATTAAGTCCAATTTCTATAGGGAATCCGATAACATGCATCATTATACACTGTGGTTTCTAGATACAACTGGATAAGAAGACCCATCAAAGTACCCTTACCTTTTGTCTCATTAAATTATTTCATAGTCATATTGTTTTTCAATGAATCCACTATGATATTCCAATTACCATTGTATTGGAGATATGAAAAACCATGATAGTAATACACCCTTTAATATTTCCTGAAATTATAATCCTTTTGATTGATTATTTAGGCCAATCCATTATGATCATAGTGGAATGCATTATTCTACATAACACATAGTGACACTAATTCATCAAGGCATGCATCACAATTTACAATTCAAGATCATGGGGTTTTTAGTTCATTTCATGTGTTCAGAGTTAGTGGGATACACAAACCACCTCATGGTAATCCTATATCTACACACAACATAGAGCAGTACATGATGAATCATATAAGACAATGAATCCCTTTCAAAATTTTGAAAAATAAATCAAAAGATGGGTTGTGATAATATGGTTGTTGAGAAACTCAAATGACTCTAATATTTTGGGGTCCATTTAAAAAATACCCCTCTATAGGTATGTATAGTCGTGGGTGAATATTTCCAAGAAAAATATCTGATAGGGAAATTGTGACACCACACATTTCCAAAAAAATCATGATTTCAAAAACGTTAATTGGTTTCTCTAATGAAATCATGAGTTTTATCATTTTTGGGTCCATTGAAATTCAGTATTGTAACATCCCAAGTAAATAAAGAATTTTACTTTTTCATATTTATTAATATTTTTGGATTAAATATTAATATTATTTTAAAGGGGATGCTATGTTCAACGTCGTACCTGACCACGATGTCGTGACACGTCAAATTGATTGTATTTTTAAGGTTGATTTATAGTCTAGGGAAGACCCTAGGTCGTCTCTCATGGAGCGTTGGTAGGTTTATAGTGTGTATTTTTAATAAAAATGACTATGAGATGGGGTGGTTTTGAAAACAGTTTAAAATAATTACTTAGTTGAAACAGCTTAAAAGATGAGTGACCTAGTGGATTGTGAAAAATATGAGATAAAAGGGTAGATGTAATTTCACTACACACAAATCAAGTTCATTTTCATAGAGATTCATCTTAGGTTTAGATTAATTCTTTGGTTGGAGTTAATTGGAATCCGGATTGATTCCTAAGATATTATTTCAATGCTTTAAGGACCAAACCATGACGTAACAATCGTATTGTCAAGGTCCAGTACTTATGCATGGAGTAAGAGATTCCAAAGAATATTGAAATCTCAATAAGGTGGGTATGAAAAGGATCCTTGTGATGTCCAATTGGAGCAACATAAGTCACACACTCAAAACCTCAGACCGATCGGTTAGAAATTAAGAGCATAACACTCAAATGTATCAAATCAAGCATTGAAATCGGAAATAAAATAAGATACATGGAATGAAATGTTTAAACACCCAAATTATTCCAAACCAGTAGCTATTTTAAACATCGGAACTTCCTTGACTTGTGTGTAGCTCCCTCACAACGAACACCCAACTTTTAGCTCGACATCGGGAGGATGAGGAAGCTCGTGTGGAACTCCATCTTCATCCTTGATTCCTCTATGATGATAGGGGCCTCCAGAACCTCCAAGGTGATTAAAAGACTCCTCTAGGACTCCAAATTGGCAGCACTTAACTCATTGGCCGAACCTTCAAATGAGGTTCCCTTGGTGCCCTTTTATATGAAAATTGGAAGGTGGTTTAGGCACACAGATTTATCAATCCACTTGCAGAACTTGTTTCAGCCTTCAGATAGTATTATCTCGATTTGGAGAGTCTAGAAACGTTGTAGCCCTACCTCTTGAATATCTCCAACGAAAGATTGTCACCATTTTGAAAACTACAGCTCTATATATTGATAAAATACAGAACACCGCATTTGACTTCGTCCAAATTCGGTGGACTGGACATATCAGTTCGGATGGGCTTTATAGAAGCCGAATCAGGATTGGGTTCTTCAATATGAAATGTATCCTGTTAGATTTTGGAAAGGGCCACAAAATGTGAGCCCATTTGGATGTATGAATGTTGTGTACTATGCAAAACAGTGGACAAATTTCCATGGATACATGCAATTTTTGTCCATTTTTATTTCACTTCATCAAGGGCCCTCCAAATCATCTCCACCTACATTGAAACAATATAAAAAAGTAACATTGAACATTATAATATTGATTAACATTATTTGATTGATTCAAAGATAAAGTGAAATTTATTATTATATTTGGAAGATTCATTACAAAACTAGTTTAAAACTGCGGTGTATGGGTGGAATAAAATAGTGAATCGTGGTATGATCACACCCCCACACCTAAACATTTTCACTCATGGGAAAAGTCACATATCCAAATACAATAATGCATATATTTATATATATATATATATTTCCAACATCCTGAAGATTTATCATTTGATTAAATTTTATTTAAAGTAAATTGATCAATACATGAACCACACCAAGGAGTTCTTCCCAGTGAAAATGGAAAAAGATGTCTCATAAATCATATCTCAATAAATTCAAAGAGATTTATGACACCAATATGAGCAAGGAATTCAAAGGTCAACCATTACAGTAACTCTCCATGTGTGTGTGTGAAAACCATTCCATGATATTCTTTCCACTTTCTATCAAATAAATATAGGTTATTTTAACATTATTCAGCATTAAATGATTTTCACCAAACCTGTCCTCCATCCTTTGCAATCATATTTCAAGACCCACTCATTTAAGAATTCCCAGAAGTCAAACAATAAGCTCCCGACCTAGATATCCCCATATGTTTCACATTTCATCACTCCCCTCATTTATTATATTTTTTTTGAGGTTTCAATTGGAACAAATCTCACACTCATCTCTCAAACCTTTGTTTGATCTCCTCACAACACTAATTGAAATAGTTATAACAAGATCAAAGGTTGAGGAGGAGTGGTTTTTGACATAACCAAGTCACAACAATTTTTTTTGAGGGCGTAAAACAGTCGGACATCAGTTACACACGCATTGGTCAATCTGAAACAGTAATGAAACTGATCAGATAAGGAATGAACGTAAGGAAATATCATTTAAAGCTGAAAAATATTAACCCAACATATATTTACCTTATATTAAGTAAGAAATAGTCACACTTTGCGGTTTGGTGAAAAAAAATTGTGGAGATATTAGTGACATAGTTTTCCCAAAAACTAATCACACAATGGGCATCAATCATCTCAATGGTTTCACATAGATACGACCATTTATATCATTGACAGAAAACCAATTCACTAAAAATCGCTCCCTAATGTTAAATTCATACAAATAATCTTTATAGCCTCCATTATGGTATTTTTACTTTCCCCACATTATGGTCTCCAAATAATGGAACTTAGAAATTATTGATGGGGGAAAATGAAAGTTAAATTCATAAAAATACTCTTTTTAGCCTCCGTTATGGTATTTTTACTTTCCCCACATTATGGTCTCCAAATCATGGACCTTCAAAATTGTTGATGGGGAAAAATGAAAATACAATAAAGAAGGCCAAAAAGTGAAAACAAAAGGTGAAAACATTAAAAATTCCTAACTATCCCAGGAATTTATCTACCCCCCACACCTAGAGTATGCAGTGTCCTCACTGTAGTAAAAGAGAATGTGGGAAAGAAGGATAAAACCGGGTGGATGTCATTCATAGTGTCATTCTTGAACTTGGAGTTCCTCCATTAGGGACTCCAGAACGGGTTCATGAATGTGCTTCAGCCGCTGCCCATTGACAGTGAAGGTTTTCTTGGTTTCTTCATTTTGAACCTGAACAAAACCAAATGGAGAGACATTAGTAACAATGTATGGTCCAAACCAGTGGGAACGAAGCTTACCAGGATGAAACTTCAGCCTTGCATTATAAAGGAGGACCTTCTTCCCAATATGGAACTGACGATGAAGGATAACATGGTCATGGGATGCCTTGGTCCTCTCCTTATAAATCATGTAGTTTTCATATGCATCTCTTCCCATTTACCCTAGCTCCTAAATCTGCAACTTCCTTTGAGCACCTGCACCAGAATGATTAGAATTGCATTTTTTGATGGCTCAATAGGCCCGGTGCTTAATCTCAACAGGGAGGTGACAACTCTTTCCAAACACAAGAAGATAGGGTGACATTCCAATGGGTGTTTTGAAAGTCGTACGGTAGGCCCACAATAAATCATCATGTCTAAGACTCCAATCTTTCCTATTGGGTTGAACCGTTTTTTCAAGAATTTGTTTTACCTCTCTATTTGACACCTCAGATTGACCATTGGTCTGTGGATGGTATGCAGTAGTAACTCGATGATCGACCCCATTCCGAAACAGAAGTGATTGCATTGTTCGGTTGCAGAAATGAGAACCCTGGTCACTGATAAAGAACCTAGGTAATCCCAGCCTACAAAAGATCTGAGTTCTCAAAGATTCTACAACTATTTTGGAATCATCTGTCCTTGTGGACCGTGCCTCTACCCATTTTTATACGCAATCAATGACCAAAATAATGTACAAGTTGCCAAAAGAATTGGGAAATGGTCCCATAAAGTCAATGCCCCAAACATAAAAAATGTCATGAAAGAGAAAGGGTTGTTGTGGCATTTCGTTCCTTTCAGAGACATTCCCCATTCATTGACAATGAGGAAAAGATTTACAAAATTCATGGGCATCCCGAAAAAGTGTTGGCCAAAAGAGACGAGAATCAAGAACTTTGAGAGCAGTCCGTTAGGGACTAAAGTGGCCCCCACAAGAAAGATTCTGGCAGAATCTAAGGACATACAGAAACTCACTATCGGGAACACAACGCCTAAGGACCTGATCGCTACATGTGCGCCAATGGTAGGGGTCATCCCAAATGTACCAATGAGACTCATGTTTTAGATGACTGGCTTGGTTTTTGATGAAATCAGTAGGAATGCAAGATGCTACCAAATAATTTACATTTTCAGCATACCAGGGAATAACATCTTGCACTTTGTACAATTGCTCATCAGGAAACATGTCATTAATGGGAATACAGGGGGATGAGACAATGTCTGAGGTTGGGAGGATCCTACTGATATGGTCTTCCACCAAATTCTCTGCTCCTTTTTTATCTCTAATTTATAGATTGAATTCCTAAAGGAGGAGCATCCAACGAATGAGACGTGGTTTAGCTTCAGGATTTTTTAAGAGATACCGGAGGGATGCATGGTCTGAGAACAAAATGACTTTGGACCCCAAAAGACATGACCTGAATTTGTCCAAGGAAAACACAATGGAAAGGTATGCTTTTTCAGTTGTGGTGTAGTTTACTTGGGCAGGGTCCAAAGTACGTGAGGCATATGCTATAACATGCGGATCTCAGTCGAAAATTTGTGATAAGACTTCCCCAACTACATAGTTAGAGGCGTCACACATAAGGTCAAATGGTTAATCCGACCGAGGTGGTTGGATTACCGGGGTTGATGTGAGACTACATTTTAATTTATTAAATGATTCTTCACATTCTTTATGAAAAACAAATTCTTTTTCTTTTTGGAGTAAGCCGGAGAGGGGAAGTGAAATCTTACTAAAATCACGAATGAAACGACGGTAAAATCCAACATGACCTTGGAAAGACCGCACATCACGTAACTTTTTAGGGAATGGTAGGGAATAATTGACATCCACATTCGATTTATCTACTTGGATACCATCCCTAGAAATGACATGTCCCAAAACTATACCTTGTCACACCATGAAATGGAATTTCTCATAATTTAATACAAGATTCTTTTCAAAACAGCGACATAGGATGGAACAAAGAATACTTAAACATTCATCAAAAGAGGATCCATAAATAGTAAAATCATCCATGAAAACATCCATGCAATTATCCAGGTAATCTGAAAAAATACTAATCATACAGCACTGGAAAGTACCCGGAGCATTGTATAGACCAAATGGAATCCTTCTATAGGAAAATCTACAAAAGGGGAAAGTGAAGGTTGTCTTTTCTTTATTCTCGGGGACAATATGGATCATAAAGTATCCAGAATACCCATAAAAAAAATAGTAATGGGACTTCCCCGCTAGCCTCTCTAGCATTTGGTCAATGAATGGTAATGGGAAATGGTGTTTCCTAGTGTGTTGGTTTAGTCGGCAATAATCTATACAGACACGCCAACTATTATGCACATGAGTTGGAACCAATTTATTGTTTTCATTTTTAATTACCATTAGGAATGTTTTTTTTGGAACTAATTGAACGGGAATGACCCATTGGCCGCCAGAGAAGGGGTAAATGATTCCAGCAACCAATAATTTTGTTACATCCTTTTTAACTACTTCTAAGAGGTTTGGGTTCAGTCGACGTTGTGCCTGCCTCACTGGTTTAGCCTCATCAGTTAATAAAATATGATGTGTACAAATTGATGGGCTAATACCAGGAATGTCTGCAAGTGCCCATCCCAATGCTTTTTTATGCTCCCTCAAATGTTCATGGAGTAGCAATTCATGCTCAGGAGGGAGTGAACTAGAAATGATGATGGGTAACTTGTTTCCATTCTCAATATATGAATATTTTAAATCATGAGGTAGTCGCTTTAGTTCCAATTCAGGTGTATTTTGGATTTATGGGAGTGTGTGTGAAAGTGAGAGGTCACTAATCTCATCTAACTGCTCAATGGTATCATCCTCAGATGAGGAATTAGCTTTTACAAGCATAGAAGTATCATCGATGGTCATGTGATCCTCCGTGTTCATTAAATTATCCATTAATAAACATGCATGACACTTTTCTAGACTACTAAAACAATAAACCCACAATTAATTTCATAGAATTTCAATCAAATAGGAAAATTCAGAAAGGGGATCAGGGTAAACAAATGAAGTGATTTTAGGGGAAGGGAGTACATCAATTGAATTTACCGAGAGAGAGGAATGTTCTTCTGAGGGGTGCTTCATGGCATCAAGGATGTTGAAATGGACTATGTCACCATCAAATTCCATAGATAATGTACCATTATGGACATTAATTATGGATTTTGTGGTTTTCAAGAAAGGTCTCCCCAATATAATTGGGGCATGTCCATTCATCCTATCATCTTCCATTTTTATCACATAAAAATCAGCTGGAAATATTAAATTTTGAACCCTCACAAGAACATCCTCTAACACACCAGAAAGGTGTGTCGTAATCCGATTTGCTAGCCGAACAACTATTCCTGTGGGCTTTAGTTCACTGACCTGCAATGAAGAGTAAATAGAGTGAGGCATCACATTAATAGAAGAACTAAAATCGAGCAGAGCATTGGAGAAAGAATACCCACCTATGGTGCACAGAATCGAGAATATTCCAGGATCGTTGCACTTGGTGGGAAGTGATGGTTGTATCAATGTTGAGACGTTCCTCCCCAGGCTCACCTTCTCATCACCTCTAAGACGCCTTTGGTGGGTACACATCTCCTTCAGAAACTCTTCATATCTCGGAATTTTCTTGACGACATCAATCAATGTTATGTTAACCTGCACTTTTTTGAAAGTCCCCAAGATTTATTTATCAAGTTCAGTTTCATTTTGATTCCTTGGTTGGGTGTCTCTTTGGGGAAATGGAAGAGGAATTCTTGGGCTTGGTAACTCAACAATAGACACACTCTTTCCATTGGTTTGACTTCTCTAAAGACAAGGTTCCATCTCATTTGAACCTTTTTTAGTGGTTCAGATGGTGGTTCCCTTAGGATTGGATGACTCTAATGGAGGGTTCATTTGGAATTTAAGTTGAGTTCCACTCCTAAGGATCATGGAACTAACATTTCCCATAACTCTATGGTTGACAAGTGGTTTAAAGGGTAGTTTACCAGACCCATGGCTTTGGATTTCACCCAGTGAGTTAGCTAGTTGGCCTAATTTGGTTTTGAGATCTTGTATGGCTACTTGGGTGGTTTGTTGGAACTGGAGATTATTAGTATCCATTTGTTTCATCATATCTTCTAGGCTAGGCTCAGGTTTTGGAGGGGGTTGTTGGAAATGCCTTTGGGGTGGTTGAAAATTTCTGTGTGGTGGTGGTTGATGACTACTTTGCCCTGGTTGGATCCATAGTTGATGAGGCTGGTTTGAATACCCCCTTTCCTATATGCTTGGGTGTCTTTCCACCCAAGGTTGGATGGATAGTAATGTTCTTGCCTAATGGGTTGGTTATAGGGGTGTCCTGGGAATATTGCCTCACAACTCTCAGAAGTTTCTCTCAATTGGGGGAATTGGTCAGAATAGTGGGTATCAGAAGAGCATATACCACAATGTATGGGAGGAGGAGATTGGAATTTCCCTTGTGAAAGAGCAATTTGTAGTAGAAGGGTACTTACCTGTTCAAACTTTGTATCCACCTTTTTCTCGAATTCATTAATTTTCACCTCATGGACAACTCAATGGATATACTATATCTTGAACTAAATTGTTGAGTGTTCTGTTCCATGGTCTCAATTAGGTTCCTTGCAGCAATTGGGGTTTTATCCACTAGTGCACCACCTACAGCAGCATCAATCATGTTTTTATAAATAGGGATTAAACCTTCATAAAAATACTGAATTAAAAGTTGATCACTTATTTGGTAGTGTGGACAACTTGAACACAATCTTTTAAAGCGTTCCTAATATTCATGAAGGGTTTCTCCTTGATATTGTCTTATCCCACATATTTCATTCCTTATTGTTGCAGTTCGAGAGGCTGGGAAGTATTTTTCAACAAAAAGTCGTTTCGTGTCTGCCCATCCTCTAATAGGTGAATTAACATAATACAACTAATATTTAGCCATGTATTCTAATGAAAATGGAAATTCCCTAAGTTTTACTTGTTCTTCATCAACATTATCATGTTTTAATGTTGAACACATAGTATTAAATTCTTTTAATTGCTTATGTGGATCTTCTCCAAGCAGTCCATGAAATCTTGGTAATAAATGAATTAAACCAGATTTTAGTTCAAAATTGGGTACCTCGCCTTGTAATTGAATGTAAGTGGGTCGGATATCAACATAAGGTGAGGTTAGTTATTTTAGTGTTCTATTATTTTCAGCCATGATATACAAGTTATGTTCAGTTTTAACTTTGGTTTCATAAGAAGAAGAAGGATCAAGACAAATTTTAAGATGTGATGTCTCCTCCTTCAATGTGTTGTATTGTGTGTCTCGGTTTCGTTGATCTAGGATCCTCTCTGGTTCGGGATTGAATGTTTGTAGGTCTCTCGGAGTAGAACACATAATACACAGAACCAACATAATAAATAAATTAGAACACAAAAATAAATGCAAGGGTAGAAGATAAAACAAACAAATATTCACAAAAATTACAAAAATTTTATCAAAAACACGCACAAAAAAACAAAGTGCTCCCTGGTAACGGCGCCAAATTTTGACCGTGGTGTCATGAAATGTCAAATTGATTATATTTTTAAGGTTGATTTATAGTCTAGGGAACACCCTAGGACGTCTCTCAAGGAGCGTTGGTAGGTTTATAGTGTTTATTTTTAATAAAAATGATTAAGAGATGGGGTGGTTTTGAAAACAGTTAAAAACAATGACTTAGATGAAACAGATTAAAAGATGAGTGACATAGTGGATTGTGAAAAATATGAGATAAAATGGTTGATGTGATTTCAATACACACATATCAAGTTCATTGTTCATAGAGATTCATCTTAGGATTAGATTAATTCTTTGGTTGGAGTTAATTGAAATTTCAATTAATTCCTAAGCTTTTATTTCAATGCTTTAAGGACCAAACCTTGACATAACAATCGTATTGTCATGGTACAGTACTTATGAATGGAATAAGAGCTTCCAAAAATATTGAAATCTCAATAAGGTTGGTATGAAAAGGATCCTTGTGATGTCCAATCGGAACAACACAAGTCACACACTCAAAACCTCACACCGATCGGTTAGAAATTAAGAGCATAACATTCACATGTATCCAATCAAGTATTCAAATATGAAAAAAAATAATATACATGGAATGAAATGTTTAAACACCCAAATTACTCCAAACCAGTAGCTATTTTATGAATCATAACTCCCTTGACATGTGTGTATCTCTCTAACAACGAACACCCAACTGTTAGCTCGACATCGGGAGGAGGAGGAAGCTAGGGTGGAACTCCTTCTTCATCCTTGACTCCCCTATGAGGATAGGGGCCTCCAGAACCACCAAGGTGATTAGGAGACTCCTCTAGGACTCCAAATTGGCAGCATTTCACTCCTTGGTCGAACCTTCAAATGAGGTTCCCTTGGTTCCCGTTTATAGGAAAATTGGACGGTGGTTTAGGCACATAGATTTCATCAATCCACATGCACAACGCATTTTGGACTTCATACAGTCTTATCTCACTTTGGAAAAAATAGAAACGTTGTATACCTACCTCTTTAATGTCTCCACCGAACGTTTGGCACCATTTTGAAAACTAAAGCTCAAGATATTGATAAAATACAGAACAACACATTTGACTTGGTCCAAATTCAGTGGCTTGGATAGATCAGTTCGTATGGGCCCCATAGAAGCCGAATTGGGATTGGGTTCTTCAATATGAAATGTATCCTATTTAATGTTGGACGGGCCCACACAATTTCAGCCCTTTTGAATGCACGGATTTTGTGTACTATGCAAAACAGTGGACATATGTCCATGGATCCATGCAATTTTGGCCCATTTTTCTTTCACTTCATCAAGGGCCCTCCAAATCACCTCCACCTACATTGAAACTATATAAACAAGTAACATTTCCCATTATAATACTTATTAAAATGAATTGATTGATTCAAACATAATGTGAAATTTTTTATTATATTTGGAATATTCATTACAAAACTAGTTTAAAACTGCGGTGTAAGGGTGGAATAAAACAGTGAATCGTGGTACGATCAGTACCCATTACACAACAACGAGTTTCATTAAAATCTTACAACGCACACTAATAATATAAGATTATTATTTTAAATGGTAATTAACACCTAGCCGTTGTAATATCAGCAATCAACAAAAATAACTACAAAATGATTATATATGTTTCTTAATATTTTAACAATTACCCAATAAATGATAGAGGCTTAAAGTGCGAATGAATCCAATTTTTAAGCATAAATATTCTAATATTCTTTAAAGGACGATTAACCGCCTTTTGATGGAGAAACCTTTTTAAATCTAATTTTTGTCACTTTAATATTTTATATTTGACAAAATTAAATCGTTCTTTATAATTGGGACATCAAAATTAACTTTTTGTAAATTTTTGGTATTTTTCCGATAAAGTTCATTTTTAATGAATAGTGTAAAATGTTCTATTTTAATTCAAAACCTCCTTTTAATCTAATTTATTTTTATGGATGGATTATATTTTTAATTAGGTGTAAAGTTTAATTAAAATATATTTTTACCATTTAATCCAATGGTTGTCATTGTAATTAATTTCACGTTGAAATTGGACATAAACAAGTGTCAATCTTTTGATAGATATTTTTTTCTTAAAAACATGGTATTTGTTTTGACAGCGGCAATTAATTATAAAATTATTTAATGAAACTTACATGTAATGAATTTGGTAAAATTTTCAACATTTTTGAATTCGGAATATCAAATATATCTTAGGGTGATTTTTTGGTATTTTTCTGAAAAACTTCAATTTTTGATGAATTGTGAAACTAGTAAGTGGTAGTTAAAAAACTGAATTTTTCATTTAAATAAAACTTTACCTCTTCTGTGAATTGAATTGAAAAAATCAAACATACATGGTTGTCATTAGTAAGTAATATGCGGTTCAATGGGATGGAAATAATTTTCTGTGAATAGTAACTTTTGAGTTTTGTTAACTGCGATTAATAGTAATTAAAGAAATTTAAGATAAAAATGATATTATAAAAAATATCAAAATATATTGACACATGTCCTACCATTATTTGATGAATCATGTACGACCATGAAAATCAATGGGTCAATTTTGGGGACCCCATTGAGCCACTTGGGTGAGATAATGACATTAATACTTTTTATTTAAAGTAAAAATAAAAATGTCACAAAATATATTGTTTTACAAAAACAATTTTTAAAAAGGGTTATACAAGATATATTTTTGAATATAAATATTAATTAGAAAGAAAAATATATTTCATACAACATGGTATTTTTTTTATAATTTTTAGACATCAAATAAATAAAATTATTTATGACACAATGATGATGCAGTGTTTACTTCATTAAGGAATAAATAAAATAAATAAGAAGATATAGTTTAAAACAATATCCAAAACGTGTCCAATACCTATTGGATGATTTTATTTCTAAAATGGGACACCTTATCCTATAATTTAATTATTTTTGGAGCTTTAGAAATAGAATTTCATTTTATAATAAAATAATAGTTTCAAGATTTCTAAAAGAGCCCCTCCTCTCCCTTATAAAAAGACCCCAATTCCAACCCATTTCTCACACTTCCCCATCCCTTTGTCTCGTCCAAAATCTACTCAAATAAGCTCCCAATATCCCTCTATTACTCCTAGAAGCCTCACTTTGGGTAGAAGTACTTCCAGGGAAGCCTTTGTCTCAAATCAAAAAGAGTTACCCGATTTAATGGTAATGTCTTCTCTTATGTTCTTTTCTTTTATTTTGCTTCTCAAACCCCCTAAAATCTTTTTATTACATTATTTTGAAATAAAAATAGTATATTAAATATACTTTGATGTTTTTATAAAAATTAATAGAGCTAAACTTACACACACCTCCATTTAATGGTTAAATAACTTATTGTTTCTGTGGGTGGCAAATTACTGGCTCAAGAAATGATGATTGTTCAATATTTTTTTAACACCTCTCATGGTGGCCATTAATATTTCACTATATTTATATATGATATATATTATGTTTATTTTTTCCTTATGATTCTTTATTTCTCATTTATTCCATACCTTTATGGTTTCCATAATGGTTAAATGTGATAATTTCATTTTAGGAAGTGCGGACTACCGCACCCTCAAAGTGATTTGAGTCATTAATGCAATATGTGGGATATATAATGGATGTAGTTGATGATATTATATATGATATTATACTGTAATTATGATATAACTGTTTATCATTATGTTTTCATTCCATTAAAGTATGAAATAGAAATGAAAGTAGCGTTCATGCATACGTACGGCCTACCGTCTCCATGAACGGTGCATTTCATTTTTTATCTCCAAATGTTATGGAATAGTATAAAATGAATATATACTGTATATATATGATATTTAGATCATTAATACTATTTTTTAGATTATTTACTTATAACTACAAGGAAAATTCTTTTCAAACATGTTCATTTTTGACTCCTGTACCGATCATCAACAAAATCATCTGATATGAATTCACATTATTAACTAATTATTATAACCGTACAATATGTGATATGAATGAAATAATAAACTATAAAGGAGGTACTTAATCAAATATAAGTTGACCAATGATTATTATTCAGGAATATAAGGAAACGAACAAGTCAAGTCGGACATGAGGTAGGGGATCCTACCTCTCTCTTTCTTTTCATTTATTTTCCTTTGTGACATTTATTTTAAGCTCCATGTTCTTATGTTGGGGTTGTTCATTTATTTTAATACTATTGTCCAGTTATGTTCATACATTGAGATACCCTATTTTATCTCCTCAAACCATTTTTGTACGTTTTATGTGGCACTGTTAGGCTGCCGAATTTTCGTAAGGGATTTCTTATCTCACTTTTAATTCTGTGAGATTTCTATTGTTCGCCACTTATTTATTGCATGTGGTGTATTTTGTACTGAATTTTGAAATATATATATATATATATATATTATCATGCTCTTCATGGTATTCTATGATTAATTTGGTTCTTATTATCTTCTGGTCATACGACTCGATTTATTACCACGAGGTAAGAAGTTTTTATCTCACATTGTGTTCCTGTGAGATTCATGCTACATTTTCCATTATTTCCTTTTGTTTGGTGTATGTACTACCAATGATTGTATTCTTTTTGTAATATACTTTAATTTATGGGTATTTACATCTTCATTGTATGACCCTTCTTTCATGGGGTGAACGTTTCGAATGTTACCCAAATAGGTAAGGGAACCTTCCACCCTCCTCTTTTTAAATGACTTCTTTTTGTTATGTCTTTTAATTTACTTATTATTCTGTTGGGATATGTTATTGTATATCATTATTTCTGTAAATGTTATGTCCAAGTGATGAGATACCGTTTTTATCTCTCATCATCTCATATTTTGAATTTTAAAGTCACGCAGTTTGGGTGTCGAATTTCTGTAAGGGAACTTCTTTACCCAATTTCAATTCATTGGGTTAAACCTCTACTTATTGATAATGTCATGCTATGAATATGTGTGAACGAACTCTGATTGTTTTACACTTAATATCCACTTATATTGGGTGTATTTATATTTTTCACACATAAATTATGTAATTGATTTATCCTTAATCTAAGGATACAATCTTTGTATAGGACTTCGCCTCAATCTCCTTTCATTGAGGTTTATTTTGTTTTATACACAACTTTCTTTTATACGGTGTGTAAACCCCTTTGGATTTTACTTTTTTTTCAAAAGTAATCTTTTCTCTACGAATCGTTTTACTAAACGACAAAAATTATGTTTCTTTTTAACATACGTGGTGACAACAACCTTTCTGTCACTGTGAGTATTATTTGATCATTGGTTTACTTAACAATCCGTAATGTTTTTTAAGGAATATAAAAACCATATACTATTTTTACGTATTTTGGTATTAGAAATGATTTTTATAATGGATTTATTATTTAAGTATCTTAAAATTTTATATTTATATTGCAATGTGGGAATGTTATATTTCCTTTATACTTAAGTTATGTGTTATGATTATGTTATGGTTCTTGGGAAATGTTTATGAAATCGGCTGGTTCCGTGATAAACTAAGGGCGGGTGAGGCCGAGATAGCTCTCCAATGCATTGGGTAATGTGAAGGTGTTAAACTCTAAGGTTTCTCCGAATAGATTTTGGGAATACTCTGTGATGGGTATTCCAAACGTAACCATGAGGGTCACTCCATACGTAAGAATTTTATGAATGCCTCAAGTTACCTTTATGTCTTACGATTTCTATGAGTTATTCATAAATCTTATGATTTCATGAGGTATGTTAATGTGCATATGTTTTATGAGTAAAGTATGATTTCATTGATTCTTATGTATACATGGACTAATGTTTTCTTTCCGTATTTTTATATCCCTTAATGAGCTTTTTATGCTCATCCCATGTTTTTGAAATGTTTTCCATAGGATATAAAGATGAATAGGGTCAAGGATGGGATCAAGGAAATACATGATATCTAAAACATGGAACCAGAAATGTTTCTTTTTAAGAGTATTTATTTTATGAAAAAATGGAATCTGAGTAGAATTGTCTACTTTGTAGTCTTTTTAGATGTAATAGTTATGGCCTAAATCTCTAAAACTCCAAACCTGAAAAGATCCTCAATGTGAATTATTCATTTATTTCAAGATTATGTAAAGTTTTAAGGCCAAGCCCTTATAGTTGGTATCAAAGGTCGGTTTAGATAACTTTAGAGGTTAGAGTGTTGTTTAAGCATAAGAGACAAGTTGTGTATAACCACAATGGTTATTATATTAGATGGAGTCATTGTTATTTTTGAAAGTTTGAATGAGTTTGAGATAACTTGAATAAGTATATCTTACTGTTTGTCTTCCTCATTAGTACATGATGATTTTTTTGATATACACACACTAACATTTTTTCGGTTTTAGTAAGTGGATGGATCTAGTAGGAACAAATGTGAAAATGGGTTTAAAGGAAACTGTAGTGGTTCTCTGAATTAAGATACTGGATGAAATGGGGGATTCAATGGGTAATATCATTTTTATTCCAAACCAACCATCAGTAGTCATGATTAACCACTTGAAACTTGGGAGTTCTTTATTGCATCGTGTTTGAGAGAACCAACTCGATGTGGATGTTCAGGTAATAATTATAAAGGTAACAATTAGGGTTTCTATGATCCTTACTTTTGAGGTAATTATGGATTACTATATGTTATGATGGAAAATTAATGGCATGAGATAAACTTGAGTGTAAAATATGTTATGGTTATTTTTGATGAATTTATCACTTTTTGAGGAATGTTATAAAATTATGTATTTTTTGAAAAGGGACATCACGCAGATCGTGTGACAACCCATCGTGTCGGAAGAAGCCATGGGAATCAAACCCACAACCAAAGTACAACTAGTATTTATCGCCTACCACTGGACTAGGTGAAGTCCCTGGTTATTTTGACTATTTTTTTTAGTTATATGATGTTATGAATCAAGAATAAGTTTATTTTGGGTCATGTATGGAAATAATTAACCTATCATGGAGGATATGTGATTAGGTTAATTACTTTTCAATATGAGACTTTAAGAGTAACTGATGTTATTTGGGGATAAATGTTAAGATTTACCTTGGAAGACTATGTGATTAAATCTTTCAGAGATTTGGGTTTCAATCATAGATTGGATTACATTGAATAATTTTTTGGATAACTATTTATTGAATGGTCTTTTTTGAACTTTGGGTATTGTTTGACAAATTTTGGAGATTAAGAGTAGTCATTCTTTTTGTAAAAGATTATCCTTTTCGGGATTATCCGATCTTGTACTAACCTTTTTGGTTTTGGTTAATGTCTAAAGACATGGTAAATATATAGTTCACCTTTTTTGTGTGATTTGATTCTCTCGATGTAGATTATAGTGCTCTTAATGTGAAAAAGTCATACTGAATACTCATCGTTTGGAGAAAATATGAGTTTGTGTTAGAAATATAGAAAATGTTGGAAGTCTACATGACAGGTAAGTGTGCTTCCTTATGTTTTAGTTAAGCTCATAAATAAATTCCTCAATGAAATGTAACTTAAAATAAAAATGTTTTTTGTTAAATTTTCCCACTGGGGAATCAAATACAGTTTAACCCATCACAAGTTTTTGATTTTCAGGTGGCTAACTTTCTCATAGACGTGTTTTCAATCCTATTATCGGTTTTCTCGAGTGACCTTTTTACATATCCTTCTTTCTTTTAAATTGATAATTTTATGGATGCATTTTTTCGATGTGGGACTTTTAATAAAGTTTTCATGAACAATTTTAAAATTGCGAGGACACAATTCCCAAAAGGGGTGACGGATGTAACATCCCAGGTAAATAAAGAATTTTACTTTTTCATATTTATTAATATTTGTGAATTAAATATTTATATTACTTTAAAGGGGAAGCTATGTTCAACGGCGTACCCAATACACAACAACGAGTTTTTTGAAATCGTATGTCGCACACTAATAATATAATAATATTATTTTAAATGGTAGTTATCACCTAGCTATTGTAATAGCGGGAATGAACCGAACTTACAAAAAAATTATTATATAATTTTGTTAAATATTTTAACAATTACCCAATAAATGATAGAGGCTTAAGTGTGAATGAATCCAATTTTTAAGCATAAATATTCTAATATTCTTTAAAGGACGATTAACCGCCTTTTGATGGTGAACCATTTTTAAATCAACATTTTGTAACTTTTATATGTTATATTTGAATAAATGAAATACTTATTTGGAATCGGGACATCAAAATTTAATTTGTGTAAATTTTTGGTATTTTTCCGATAAAGTTTATTTTTTTAATGAATAGTGTAAAATGATGTATTTTAATTCAAAACCTCCCTTTATTATAATTTATTTATATTGATAGATAAAATTTCTAATTAGGTTTAAAGTTTAATTAAAATATATTTTTAATATTTAATCCAATGGTGGTCATTGGAATTAATTTCACATTGAAATTGGACATAAACAAGTGTCAATCTATTGATGTATAACATTTTTTAAAAACAGGCTAATTGTTTTGACAGTGGGAATTAATTATAAAATTAATTAATTCAACTTCTATGTTATGAATTTGGTAAAATGGACCCCATTTTTGAATTCGGAATATCAAATATAACTTAGGGTGAACTTTTTGTATTTTTCTGAAAGACTTCAATTTTTTATGAATAGTAAAACAACTAAGTGGTAGTTAAAAAATGATTTGTTCATTTAAACAAAACATTACCACTTCTGTGAATTGAATTTAAAAAATCCGACATACATGGTTGTCATTAGTAAGTAAAATGTTGTTCAATGAGATGAAAATAATTTTTGGTGAATATTAACTTTTGAGTTTTGTTAACCGCGATTAAAGTTAATTAGTTTAATTTAAGATTAAAATGATATTATAAAAATATAAAAATATCATTACACAAGTAATAAACTTATTGGATGTATCATGGCCGACCATTACAATGCATGGGTCAATTTTTCGGACCCCATGGAGCCACTTGGGTAAGATAATGACATTAATACATTTTATTTAAAGTAAAAATAAAAATGTCACAAACATGTATTGTTTTACAAAAAAAATTACAAAGGGTTATACAAGTTATATATTTGACTAGAAATATTCATTAGAAATATAAAAGGATTTTATACAGAGTGGTAATTTTTTTGAAAAAAATTAGACATTAAATAAATAATATTATTTATGACACAATGATGATGCAATGTTTACATCAATAATGAATAAATTAAATAAATAAGAAGATAATGTTTAAAAAAATATCCAAAAATTGTACAATTCTTATTGGATTATTTTACTTCGTACATGGGACACCTTATCATCGACTCTAATTATTTTTGGAGTTTTAGAAACCGAATGTCATTTTATAATAAAATAATAGTTTCAGGATTTCTAAAAGAGCCCCTCCTCTCCCTTATTAAAAGACCCCACTTCCTACCCATTTATCACACTTTCCTAGCCCTTTGGCTCATCCAAACACTACTAAAATAAGCTCCCAATATCCCTATATTACTCCTAGAAGCCTCACTTTGGGCAGAAATCTTTCCAAGGAAGCCTCTGGGTCAAATCAAAAGAAGTTACCTGATTTAAAGGTAATGTCTTCTCTTATGTTTTTTTGTTTTATTTTTCTTCTCCAACCCCCTAAACTATTTTTATTACTTACTTTTATAACCAAACCAGTATCTTAAATAGACTAGTATGTTGTTAAAAGAAGTATTTGAGCTACACTTACACACACCTCCATCTAATGGTTAAATAATATATTGTTTCTGTGGGTGGCGAATTACTGGCTCATGAAATGATGATTGTTCAATATTCTTTTAACACCTCTCATGGTGTCCGTTAAGATGTAACTATATTTATATATGATATATATTATGTTTATGTTTTCCTTATTGTTCTGTATTTTTCATTTATTCCATACCTTTATGGTTTCCATAACGGGTAAACGCGATAATTTCATTTTAGGAAGTGCGGACTACTGCCCCCTCAAAGTTATTTGAATCATTAATACCATATGTGGGATATATAAAGGATGGATTTAATGATATAATATATTATATTATAATGTTATTAAGATATACCTATTTATCAATATGTTTTCATTCCATTAAAGTATGAAATATAAATGAAAGTAGCATTCATGCATACGTACGACCAACCGTCTCCATGAACGGTGCATTTCATTTGTTATCTACAAATGTTATGGAATAGTATAAAATTAATATATACTAGATATATATTATATTTAAATAATTAATACTATTTTAGAGATGTTTTACTTATAACTTCAAGGACTATTCTTTTCAAACATGTTCATTTTTTACTCATGTACCGAACATCGAAAAAATGTCTGATATGAAATCGCATAATTAACTAATTATTATAACATTATAATATGTGATATTAATTGAATAATAAACTTTAAAGGAGGTACATAAGCAATTATAAATTGACCAAATTTTATTATTCAAGAATATAATGAAATGAACAAGACATGTCGGACTTGAGGTAAGGGATCCTACCTCTCTCTTTCTTTTCATGTATTCTCCTTTATGACATTTATTTTAAGCTCCATGTTCTTATGTTGGGTATGTTATTTTATATTCATCCTACTGTAATTTTTTGTTTATATGATGAGATAATCTATTTTATCTCATCAATCCATTTTTGGATGTTTTAAGTGGCATCGTTAGGCTGCCGAATTTTCATAAGGGATTTATTATATCACTTTTAATTCTGTGATATTTATAATGTTTGCCACTTATTTATTGCATGTGGTAAATTCTGTACTTAATATTGATATATATATTATCATTATATTCATGGTATTATGTGATTCATTTGGTTCTTATTATATTTATGTCATACGACTCGATTTATTACAACGAGGTAAGGGATTTTTATCTCACATTGTGTTCCCATGAGATTCACGCTACATTTGCCACTATTTCCTTTTGTGTGGCGTATTTATTTCACATGATTGTATTCTTTGTGTAATATAATTTAATTTATGGGTATTTACATATTCATTTTATGATCCTTCTTTCATGGGGTGTACGTTTCAAAAGTTACACAAATCGGTAAGGGAACCTTTTACCCTCCTCTTTTTAAAAGACTTCTTTTTGTTATGTCTTTTAATTTACATATTCTTATGTTGGGATATGTTTTAATATATCCTTATTGATGTAAATTTTATGTACAAGTGATGAGATACCCATTTTATCTCTCATCATTCATTTTCAGAAATTTAAAGTGACGCCGTTAGGCTGTCGAATTTCTGTAAGGGAAATTCTTTACCCAATTTCAATTATTTGGGATAAACCTCTACTTATTTATTTTGTCATGCTATGAATATATGTGAAGGAACACTGATTATTTGACACTTAATATCCACTTATATTGGGTGTATTTATATTTTCACATGTAAATTATGTAATTTATTTATCATTAATCTAAGGATACCGTCTTTGTACGGGACTTCGTCTCAATCTCCATTCATTGAAGTATATTTTGTTTTATACACAACTTTCTTTTATATGGAGTATAAAACCCTTTGAATTTTAATTTTATTTAATAGGAATCCTTTCTCTATGAAGCATTTTACTAAATGTCAAAGAGTATGTTTTTTTAATGTACGTGGTGACAATGACCATTCCGCCACCACTCGTATTATTTGATCTTTAGATTCCATAACAAGCTGTAATTTTTTTAAGGAAAATAAATACAATATACTCTTTTTACGTATTTTGGTATTGAAAATGGTTTTTAGAGTATATTTATTATTTTTGTATCTTAAAATGTTATATTTATATTTCAATTTGGGAATGTTATCTTTCCTTTATGCTTAAGTTATGTGTTATGATTATGTTGTGGTTATGGGGAAATGTTTATGAAATCGGGTGGTTCCATGATAAACTAAGGGCGGGTGAGCCCGAGATAGCTCTCCAATGCATTGGGTAACGCGAAGGAGTTAAATGCTAAGTTTTCTCTGAATAGATTTAGGGAATACACTATGATGGGTATTCAAAAAGTAACCATGAGGGTTACACCCTACGTAATAATTTTATGAATTCCTCAAGTTACCTTTATGTATTATGATTTCTATGAGTTATTCATAAATCATATGATTTCATGAGGTATGTTAACATGCATATGTTTTATGAGTAATGTATGATTTCATTGATTCTTATGTATACATGGACTAATGTTTTATTTCCATATTTTTATATCCCTTACTGAGCTTTTTTATGCTCATCCCATATTATTGAAATGTTTTCCACAAGACTTAAAGATGAATAGGGTCAAGGATGGGAATGGGGACAGACATGACATCTAAAACATGGAACCCAAAATGTTTCTTTTTAAGAGTTTTATTTTATGAAAAAATGGAGTCTGAGTAGAAGTGTCTACTTTGTAATTCTTTGAGATTTAATACTTATAGCCTAATTCTCTAAAACTATAAATATGAAAAGATCCTCAATGTGAACTATTCATTTAATTCAAGATTATGTAATGTTTTGAGGTCGGGTCCTTATACGCATCCTAAAACAACATGACCAAAATAAATTCATCCATTATAAAATAGGTACAGATGGATGTATTAGCATAAGGATGGTGATCCCAATGGGATCAAAACAAAAACCTCAAATGATGATCATGATCTTCATCATTTATGGAGCATACCCTAATTTAATCCACAAAAATAAAACAAAAAGAGATGAAGTAATGGTGAAACATATATTTAATAAGATCCATAATGGTTTTTGGAGTATTTTTTCATCTGAATTCATGAAGAAGTATATAAAATATTCCTACCTTAATTATAAGGTTGTCTTATGAGAATATTCTTCTTTGACACTTTCATGATGATACCCTGAACACAATTCGATCAAGGTGAACCCCTTGGATCCCAAATGTTGATTAACTAGGTTATCACTATGAGGTAAGGGTTTTTTTATTTATCTTTACTATATTCATCTTTTCATAATTGATGAACAACATGAGATAGCTATCAACCTTATTCATAAAAATAATTGTGGTAGCCTTAGTTGAGATGCTCTTGTGAATGAGTCCTCTATATTGCAAATCATCGAGCTATATCATTAATTCTCCAACTCGGTGGGCACTATTAAATATTAGGTGATATATATCAATTATAATCCATTTGAAAATTTAATGGTTTAATCCAAATATAATTCTAGAGTAAATCCTTAAAAATATTATAGAGTTACCTCGGGATGCTCATCAACCATAGATGGTAATCGACCATAAGAACTCATTCCCTCACCCTCCAACATGAGTGGCATGACATTGAAAACAATATTTCTTTATTATGAAAGTGAAGGCATAACATGTATTAGATGAGGATCCCATCCACATTGGAGAACCTAGTAACTCCCATCAGGTTCCAAACAACACACTCACTAGTGATAACAAAATATGATTCCAAGAAATGAACCATTTAATCCACAATATGGATCTCATCAACGAGGTCCATTTCAGAACACTAGATATCCAATTATATATTGAACATTGATAGAGTTAGAGAACTTCACGTACATCTAAAACTAAGCTCCCTCTTCTTACCAAGTGGGATATGAAACTCCATTTAATAAATCATCAGATCAGTAGAAAATTTAAACATTTCCTCAAGACATGAATAGATTACAGTGTTAGATGCAATGGTAAAAAATATAACATTTCTACGGATGATGAAATTTAAATCATTCCCCAAAACATTTATGTTCATTAATTTGATTCCAAATGAACTGGATCTATAACATGAAAGTTACTTGTCTCTATAATATCCTCAATCTGTTAAAATCTATACCCAATGCCACCACCATGACTACAAAACCGAAAACATGTTGTCCTACATTGTTCCAACATAGGTGAAATTTTCCTCGAGGTTGCATAATTCTCACCACCCCAATATTGAAAGGAATTTTTTAACACCTAACTCATGTTTTCTATATCTCCCACAGATGGGATGGATTAGGTGGGACTGAATATAATGAAAAAATATTCACATCCTACGACATTGATGGAATATGACTTATCTGATATTTAAATCCACAGATAAGAATGGTCGAGAAAGATGAAATGAAAAAAATAACCCTTCTTGTCCTACTAGTCATGTGTAAAGACAAGTAAAGTGGAAGGAAATTTTTTTTTCTTAATTTTCTTTGGGATTTCAGAAGAACGCAATTTCTGATGGCACCTGATTCTGAGGCCCAGTGTGCCCGGAATCGTTTTCTGAAGTTTATCTCGGGTACATTCAGTGAAAGAACAAGCGGGGTTTTCTAACATTGTAACCGGTGCTCGGAATCGAATTCCGAGGGCACCGATGGAATCGCATCGCCGGTAATTTCTTAGAAACACATTTTCCAGAGTTTCTTTTTCTTGGGTGTGGTTTTTTAAATTTTCTGGTTAAGTAAATGAATAAAATAAAATGGGGCAACCAAGTTATTTTATTTTAAGTTGTTTAAACTAAGATAAGAGGTTAAAAGTGGGACC
This sequence comes from Viscum album, assembly GCA_963277665.1. Lineage (NCBI taxonomy): Eukaryota > Viridiplantae > Streptophyta > Magnoliopsida > Santalales > Viscaceae > Viscum > Viscum album. Next base: position 264,924,478 of record OY728143.1, on the reverse strand, counting down.
CAGAATATACTACACCACTAGGTAGGATATTTGTGGGGTGGGCCCCCCATGAGCCCCACCTTTTTCAAACCCCCTCCATTAATTATGTAACACTCCTGCACCCCCCCCCCTTTTTAATGAAGTTAACCCTTGCATTTAATCTGGATAATAAACGTCTCATTAATTGGGTGGTTTGAACTCCTCAATTAATTAAATTAATTGATTGTTTCAATTCAAAACGTTGGCTTTTGTGTTAATAAAACAAGACATGTCTTATTTTATTAGGAGTTCGTTGTGCGAGAGGGTTTGGGAGAAATCACTCAAGCCGTGAAATACTCCTTCCTCAACGAAGAACACGAAGAATGCGAAGAACGCGAAGAACTCTGGATCCTCGAAGATCAACGATGCGGCGCCGACGAATCCTTTCTCCGCGACGCGACGATCCCCCTTCCGCGACACCTTCTTCCGCAACGTGAAATTATGCGACGAACCCTCGCTCGACAACGCTTGAGGTAGGGGTTTTGGTTCAATTAAATATATGTGATTTCTATCCTCATCATGTGTTTAAAATTTCTCGGAAGCCATTTAAACCGCTAACGCGGTGGGTGCGGACTAACGAACAAGTTTGAACCCACCGTTTCTTCGTTTATGGTGTGCGGATCAGCGGGCAACGATAAAGCAGAACGTAAGGGCATTTTGAGGTCTTCGCAGTGAAGAGCCGATCTCGGGCAGTGTTGGTTCGTACACGAAACCAACCGGGACCTCGGAGCGGAAACACGTATAACTTGAGCTACGAACGTCCGATTGACGTGCCGTCGACTTTGTTGGATTCCTCTTAGTGAGACGGACATTTTGGATTACTCCGCTCGAGGTTTGGATGCAGGTGGTGTACGATAGGGTTGGTTTTGACTTAAAAACCAACCGGGACCCTGGGACGAAAAAGCCAATAACTCTCAGACCGGGCATCCGATTGATGCGGCGTCTGTGACGTTGAGTTCCTGTTGACGATACGGAACTTTTGGATACATAAAATCCGGACATCATGTCAGTTAATGTGTCAGCCCCTCGGCTCATGGAGCAGACCCTCCCGAACGAGCTTGCTCTGTGCGAGAACCCTAGAGCTGGCTGCGACTCGGACGACGATGATGATTATGCAGAAATCCTCCGTCGATTCGACATCGACGACTACAATACTCAGCGATCCTACGTGGATCAGTGCTACCGATCCTGTGTGGGTCAGATCTTGTGTGGGTCAGCACTCCGCGGTCCTGTGTGGGCCAGTGCCTACAGATCCTGTGTGGGTCTCATCTTGTGTGGGTCATTGCGGGGGTTAGTTAGCTATCGATCGTGTGTGGGTCATTGTAAGGGTTAGTTACCTATCGATGCTGTGTGGGTCATTGCAGGGGTTAGTACCTATCGATCAAGTGTGGGTCCAATGGCTTAGATGAATCAGTGGCTACATTTGATCATCTTTATCGTCTTATGAAGAAGTATATCCTATGTGAGATGAATCTTGAATTTCAATCCTTATCTTCGATATGATTGACTTGATATCCGGTGTGGATTACGTTATGCTTTCCTGTGTGGATTGGGTTGTGATTTCTTGTGTGGACTGGGTTGTACTTGAGCTCGTATGTTGGAGCCGAATGAGAATTGATGACATATGTATATGTATGGGCATATACCTAAGTAGTGTCGGATGTTACTTCATTAATTGTATCGTTCTTTTGTGGATTATCCTTTCTGGATTCTGGGAGACCTTCGGGGGTCTCGGGGTCCCTACTGAGTAGCTTATACTCACCCCTGCATTGGTTATGCCCGCACTACGTTGTGTTGGTTGCAGACGACAGACAATGTTGATCATGGTTGGGGCTTGCGGAGCAGGTTGGTACTTGGAGGTGGACCACTGGGCGGGACTGTAGAGACCCGAAGCTTGACGTACATGAACATTACATTACTTTTGCGGAATACTTAGTACATAACAAAAACACACACACAAGGATCGTAATAGTTTAGTGTCTTTGAAAACATGGAATAAAATCTTCTAATCGTGGTGAAAGATCTTCAACATCTCCCATAAAGATCTTCCTTTTTTTTACCTAAAACCTTTCTTTATATCCTGGGGAAAAGAAAACATAAAAGGGTGAGCTCAAATGCTCAGTAAGGGTAAACAAAAGAAATATCAATCACATCGTATTCATAAGAACATAACATTTTGGAAATCATAACCTGCAAAAGAGAGCATAATTTCATAACATGGGATAAATCATGGTAGTGAAATGTAATCACAATAATCATAACTTAAAACATGAAACTTTGTGGCATTCACACATAATCATAGAGAATCATTTCTTGTTAGTCAAGACTCATTACCAAGACTATCTTAGTGGACAAAGTCCCTTTCTGAATCGAGTAACCCTCGTTTCAGTCCTGTTTCACTGAACTGGTATAACCTACCGTTCCAGCCCTGTCTATCTCATGAGATATAAAATCTTTACCCAATGAATTGGAGGGAGATATAGGTCCCACCCATCTTATAATGAATCCTTTCTTATGTGTGCCACATAATCATAAATCATACATCATCGGATAACCCATGTAATAAAAATGGGATTCTTAAACAACATGACATCATAAAACAATTCATATAAGATAAAGGAATTCATAAAAATGTTTCCATCACAACATAATCAAATCCATGTAATAATAGGGATAAAAACAGAACCCTTTTATTATCATAGATGGAAAATAATTTTGATAAAACACTTGAACTCCATTCTTGAGGAAAATATCCTTTCTTCTTCAAAAACATTTTTCCTTTCTTAACATATCATACAACTTTAAACTAAAAGAAGTTGATTAAAAATAAACTTGAAAACTTGTAAAGGAAGTTTCTTGCAAATAATGTTTTAAAAATCCATTCATTCCGTATAAGTTAAAAAAAACATTCTTCATTCTTTTGTCGGAAAAGTCAAAAAGTACCTCGTACGAAAAACGACAAAAGATTCCATTCATATCTTTTACTAAAAACTCACCGAAGGGTAAAATAGGATTTAAACAATTGTAGGTGAATGGAAATAATATTACATATTGAAGAAACATGGATGTGGATGATAAAATACACCCCAGTAAATTTCAAAGTATAAACAATCTCGGATAAAAATGAGATTGTGACATTTTCCCTTACCTTAGGTCCGATTTGCTTCGTATGTGTACGAACCTCCTGTATAATGATTTAAATAATGTCATTGACTTATTACAGAATCATATTCATTGTTATTATATCATATATGGTTCACTTATGACATTATATTACCCGTTCTTTTGTAAATTCCATGTTAAAGAAGCGTTTTGGGTAAAATCGTTTCATTTTTCGTAGGTGTTTTGACTTGTTGTTATTGACATTATTATTACTTATATCATGATTTACTTACTTCCAGAATATAAAATATGATTTATATATCATATATATTCAGTATATATATATATAATAAATAGATAAATGAAATGAAAATCACCGTTCATGTAGACGGCAGTCCGTACGTACGCATGAACGCTGTTTTTCTTTCCTTATTGTCTTGAATGGAAGTAAGTAGATGACATACATATATATATATATATATACATAAATCCATTATCATTATTATGTCATATATTTCATTAGTACTTATTATATATACTTTATAATCATTCATGAATGGTTAATCATTAAGAATGAATCTCATCGCGTCGTGGAGACGGTAGTCCGTACGTACGCACGAGCGATGATATCATTTCCATAATTATTGAATTGAATTGAAGTGGATTATAAAATATATCAGAATCAATATGATGTTGTAATAACTATGTATAGTTATTCTTTACACCATTATACCCATCCATGTAAGGTGGTGGTGGAAAATAGATTACACCACGGCGTGGAGACGGTATTCCGTACGTATGCACGCGCGGTGATTTCTTTTTCCGTAGGATGGATAGATGGTGAAATAGGGTTGTTTCATACTTAAAATAACATATCAGTATATGAGTTATACTGATGTTATTACTTCATAATGAAACAACCTAAGAAGAAGAAGTGGAATAAGAAATAAAGATGAAAGAATTGGTAACTGTAATTACCTCTTCTTTGAAGCGCCTCTTTGAGACCTCCTCTTAGGGCACTAAAATTGGTCTTTGAGGAAGACCATAACCTCTAGGATTTTTCTAGGGATGTGGAGAAGAGATTTTGGCAGGGGTTGGCCGAGCTTGAGTGCTCCAATTGGTGTGAGGAGGAGGGGGAGGAGGTGTCCTTTTATAAGGGAGGAGAGGGGCACCTTAGGAATATCTCAAAATATTATTTTATATTAAAGTCAAAATCGGTTTATAATGGTTCCAAAGGGTCTTATTTCGAAGATAAAGTTGGGATGGGTCGAAATCCTATCAACCAATAGGATTTAGACAATTTTAGGGTATTATTTTAACCTTATCAATTAGATTTTAACTCTAAGTTAAATAATTTAACTTTTACCCTGTCTTTTTGTTTTCTTTCACTATATGGTTAATACACTTACTATAACATGCCAAACGAACCCCAAATTGTTTATTATTAATATATATATCCTTATCTAAGTCATTTGGCCGAACCTTAGATTTTTAGGAATAAAATAACAATTAATAATATAAAATTTGATTTAAAAACTATTTTGTGTCAATTTTGACACTATTTGATATATGATTTTTTTGAAAGTCATAACAGAATTATATGTTCGAACCAAGTTGATTAAATCAACACTAATATATCATAGTAACCTATAAAATTAGTGGAATTCATAAAAAGTCTTAAATTACATTTATTTTGGTATTTATAATATCAATTATGTCAATATTTCATTAATAAGATAATTACTCCATCATCTTTGTGTCATAAATAAATTAAATTATTTTATGTCTAAAAATTACAAATAAAATACCATAATGTAGGAAATATTTTTAGCTTTCTAATGAATATTTAAAATCGAAGTTATCTTATGTAGAACCCTATATTAAAAATGTTTTAGTTATTAAACTTTGATTTTAACTATTTTAACTATTCATTAAATAAATTAATAATAAATGTCATAATCTAATCCAAGTGGACCTAAATGGTCATATTATATTCATAAGGTTGTTTTTGGTCGAAATACACTTGTCCAATAGGATTAGGACATGTGTTAGGGTAATATTAATATCATTTTTACCCTTAATTACCCTATTTACTTTTAACCGTGGTAAATAAAAGTAAAAAGTTACTATTCACCAAAAATTATTTTCATCTCATTGAACCACATTTTACTTACTGACATCAACCATGTCTCTCGGATTTTTGAAATTCCATTCACAGAAGCGGTAAAATTATGTTTTATAAAAAATTCAGTTTTTTTAACTACCACTTAGTAGTTTCACTATTCATCAAAAATTGATGTTTTTTAGAACAATGCCAAAAATTCATCCTAAGCTATATTTCATATTCCGAATTCAAAAATAAAGTCAATTTTACCAAATTCATATCATAGAAGTTGCATTAATTAATTTTATAATTAAATCCCGCTGTTAAAACAAATAGCGTGTTTTTAAGAAACAATATCTATCAAAAGATTGACACTTGATTATGTCTAGTTTAAATGTGAAATTACATTCAATGACCAAAATTGTATTAAATTGTAAAAATATATTCTAAATATACTTTAAAACCACTCAAATTAATAATTTATCACTATTAATTATTTCCATTAAAAAAGTTGTTTTTAATTAAAATTTAGTAAATTTCACTATTCATCAGAATATGAAAGTTATCCAAAATGTACCAAAATTTCACCTTAGGATAAATTCGATACTCCGAATCCAAAAATGAAGTCCATTTTGAGAGCTAAAATTTCTAAAATTTAAAAAGTGGTTATTACTATTCATAACGGCTAGTTATAATAATATTTTAATAGCATATCGTTGTTTAGTGAAACTCGGTATTGCATAATACACACGCTATCGAGGAAGGTCGCGATTGCGTGTAATGCTAGGAAAGTCAAAGATGCGTGTTGTGCAAACTTCGTTTGGTGTAGCGTACAACACAAGACATTAATAAAATTAAAAAGAATATTTTTCATAAAATCTCGAGCTGTTACATTCTACCCCCCTTAAAATGAATTTCGCCCTCGAAATTCGTCGGGGTTATAAATGGTTTACTATTCGAAAGTTTATTTAATAGAAACCCACATCGTAAAAAGGAATATCAAAACCAATCTTTAAAAACAAAAGTATGAAACGTAACGGTTACCCAAATAAACTAATCACTGGGTTTCCACATAGGTGAAAATATGGATATGGAAGAGAATCATGTTCTGATGGAGAGTGGTAGAGAACATGGCCATGGAAAATCCAGTAATCACAAATCCATAAATTTTAGACGATCTAAGGTACCATCTGATTCATCAGGTATAAGATCACTAGGACAACATTTTTGGTTTTCAAGATCATTTCCCTAAAGTTGAAAATTTGAATTAGAATAAATAGTTTCTTTATTTTGGTACAATCTCACCGTTGTTCATGCCTTGAACAATTTCCACTTCGTCTCTTAAATAAATGAAGTTGAATTTGTTATTCGTGAAGTGTTAGCAGATCATGTGATAGAATGACGGGTCATTCCATCTGTCTCAAACAAAAGGTTAGCAAAAATTATATACATAAGTCGATCTATAGTGAGATTAATCACATATGGTTCCTAAAATGGACTTATACTTCATATATCATACTGCTTAATATAATAAAACTAGTTTCTACTAAACAGGGACTTCCTGTAGGTAAGTGGTAGGCGATAAAGGCCAGTCACACTTCGGTTGTGGGTTCGATTCCTACAGCCTTGTCCGACGCGATGGGCTGTCGCCCGTCCTGCAGGTTGTCCTTTTTTTTCTAAAACTACATTACTATAACATCCCATCAATAATATCGAAAAAAACATCTATCCTTAAACAATACTCACTTATGCCCAACATAATCCATTTCAATCTTTAGGATTATCCATAATACTGTAGTCCACTCTCATAACATAGTGAAAACGATTACCAGAGATTTAATACCATAGTTGATCCCCATATATCATAAGATATGTTTTGTTGGTCATATTCCAAACATTCAAAGTCCTTAATCATGTATTCTCTTGAATACCTTAGTGAAAACATGAATGCAGTTAAAAGTTAACACTTTCCACATACCAAAATCCTCAAAATTCTATATACTCAAACCATGATATCACTTAGTCCTTATATCAATCATGAGCTCATGAATACTATTAAACATTTCATTTTCTCGTTTTCCCTTCATTATGCGCATATCATCTTATTTCCAAAAAATATCTCAATCACTTTGAATACCACATCAATAAATATTGCAATACTCAATGATACAACATTATTTTGGAATCCCATTACATAAACACTTAATCATTCCACCACATCGTTGTCATATTCAACATTTCCAATAGTGATCGCATGTGACTTCCCTTTGTCCTTTGCCTTCAGTGGTTGCTCATGTTGATCATCACTAACCCTTGGATTAGGGCATTTATTATCATAATGCCCTATTTCCTTTCACTTGAAGCATTGAAGTGTTGGTGGTGCGTTCTCTGCAGTGTTTGCTTTATTCACATCATTAGAAACCCTTTTTCCATTACTTCGACACTCAGCTGCTCGATGACCTTCTTTTCCACACTTAAAACATTTTCTAGTCCCTTTAAGACAATCTCCACCATGCTTCTTTCCACACTTTGTGCATAAGGAAACATTCATCTTCTTTTCACCATTATTCTGAGATTTATCCTTGAACTCCATCTTTCATTTCTTGTCAAAACCATGAGATGGATATGTAACACCAACTTCCATTTCTACCTTGATAGCACAACGCACAATTTCTTCATAGCTACTGAAGTCTCTTATAGTTAATTCCCTTCGAAGACTTGGTTTTAAGCCACTAAAAAATCGACCAACTTTACTTTCAGGTTGGATGATAATGCCAGATGCATACCTTGCAAGTCTTGTAAAATTCGCTTCGTATATACCAACAGATTCATCATCCTTTTGCTTTAGTTCAAGAAACTCCTTCTCCATCTTTGTTCGAAGAATACGAGGGAAGTACTTATTGAAAAATAAGTTCTTGAACTCGTCCCATTCCATGGACTCAATTTCATCTCTTTGACTTGTATTCTTGATAAGATTCCACCATTGATCAGCTTCACCTTCCAAACGATATACTGCTAAGATGACTTTATCATGTTCAGAACATTGAAGAACTGGAAATATCTTTTCAGTGGTACTGATCCATTGTTCAGCAACAAGTGGATCAGAAGACCCACTGAAAGAAGGTGGACGTTGCCTCATGAAGGACTCAATAGAATATTGTTCCCTTCTCTGCTCATTTGGATGTCCAGAATGATTCATAGCTTGTGTAAGTATAACAATAAGATTTTGCACTCCATCTCCCATAACATTTGTTTGTTCAGGAGGACAATCATTGCATTGTCCATTGCATTGATCAACACGGTTCCTTCGGGTTCCAGCCACCGTCTAAAACCCAAAAAGAATAGTGTGAGAGGCAAAAATCATGCTAGGGAAAACAACATAATAAAGGGGGAGTACCTTCAATATCTAACATCTTAGGTTTAATTCTATGATCGTTAGCGTAGTTCTAGTACTATAACCTATACGTATACTTAACCTTAGGGACATCCATAGACATACCGTAGAAATATCTCTAAGGATCTCACTAACGTTTTCGCATCCTAGTTTCCAAAGGTTGACTAAACCATTCCTCTGATACCAACTGTAGAGACCCAAAGCTTGACGTACATGAACATTACATTACTTTTGCGGAATACTTAGTACATAACAAAAACACACACACAAGGATCGTAATAGTTTAGTGTCTCTGGAAACTTGGAATAAAATCTTCTAATCGTGGTGAAAGATCTTCAACATCTCCCATAAAGATCTTCCTTTTTTTTACCTAAAACCTTTCTTTATATCCTGGGGAAAAGAAAACATAAAAGGGTGATCTCAAATGCTCAGTAAGGGTAAACAAAAGAAATATCAATCACATCGTATTCATAAGAACATAACATTTTGGAAATCATAACCTGCAAAAGAGAGCATAATTTCATAGCATGGGATAAATCATGGTAGTGAAATGTAATCACAATAATCATAACTTAAAGCATGAAACTTTGTGTCATTCACACATAATCATAGATAATCATTTCTTGTTAGTCAAGACTCATTTCCAAGACTATCTTAGTGGACAAAGTCCCTTTCTGAATCGAGTAACCCTCGTTTCAGTCCTGTTTCACTGAACCGGTATAACCTACCATTCCAGCCCTGTCTATCTCATGAGATATAAAATCTTTACCCAATGCATTGGAGGGAGATATAGGTCCCACCCATCTTATAATGAATCCTTTCTTATGTGTGCCACATAATCATAAATCATACATCATCGCATAACCCATGTAATAAAAATGGGATTCTTAAACAACATGACATCATAAAACAATTCATATAAGATAAAGGAATTCATAAAAATGTTTCCATCACAACATAATCAAATCCATGTAATAATAGGGATAAAAACAGAACCCTTTTATTATCTTAGATGGAAAATAATTTTGATAAAACACTTGAACTCCATTCTTGAGGAAAATATCCTTTCCTCTTCAAAAACATTTTTCCTTTCTTAACATATCATACAACTTTAAACTAAAATAAGTTGATTAAAAATAAACATGAAAACTTGTAAAGGAAGTTTCTTGGAAATAATGTTTTAAAAATCCATTCATGCCGTATAAGTTAAAAAAACATTCTTTGTTCTTTTGTAGGAAAAGTCAAAAAGTACCTCGTACGAAAAACGACAAAAGATTCCATTCATATCTTTTACTAAAAACTCACCGAAGGGTAAAATAGGATTTAAACAATTGTAGGTGAATGGAAATAATATTAAATATTGAAGAAACATGGATGTGGATGATAAAATACACCCCAGTAAATTTCAAAGTATAAACAATCTTGGATAAAAATGAGATTGTGACATTTTCCCTTACCTTAGGTCCGATTTGCTTCGTATGTGTCCGAACCTCCTGTATAATGATTTAAATAATGTCATTGACTTATTACAGAATCATATTCATTGTTATGATATCATATATGGTTCACTTATGACATTATATTACCCGTTCTTTTGTAAATTCCATGTTAAAGAAGCGTTTTGGGTAAAATCGTTTCATTTATCGTAGGTGTTTTGACTTGTTGTTCTTGACATTATTATTACTTATATCATGATTTAATTACTTCCAGAATATAAAAAATGATTTATATATCATATATATTCAGTATATATATATATATATATATAATAAATAGATAAATGAAATGAAAAACACCGTTCATGGAGACGGTAGTCCGTACGTACGCATGAACGCTGTTTTTCTTTCCTTATTGTCTTGAATGGAAGTAAGTAGATGACATACATATATATATATATATATACATAAATTCAGTATCATTATTATGTCATATATTTCATTAGTACTTATTATATATACTTTATAATCATTCATGAATGGTTAATCATTAAGAATGAATCTCATCGCGTCGTGGAGACGGTAGTCCGTACGTACGCACGAGCGATGATATCATTTCCATAATTATTGAATTGAATTGGAGTGGATTATACAATATATCAGAATCAATATGATGTTGTAATAACTATGTATAGTTATTCTTTACACCATTATACCCATCCATGTAAGGTGGTGGTGGAAAATAGATTACACCACAGCGTGGAGACGGTATTCCGTACGTACGCACGCGCGGTGATTTCTTTTTCTGTAGGATGGATAGATGGTGAAATAGTGTTGTTTAATACATAAAATAACATATCATTATATGAGTGATACTGATGTTATTACTTCATAATGAAACAAACTAAGAAGAAGAAGTGGAAGAAGAAATAAAGATGAAAGAATTGGTAACGGTAATTACCTCTTCTTTGAAGCGCCTCTTTGAGACCTCCTCTTAGGGCACTAAAATTGGTCTTTGAGGAAGACCAGAACCTCTAGGATCTTTCTAGGGTAGTGGAGAAGAGATTTTGTCAGGGGTTGGCCGAGCTTGAGTGCTCCAATTGGTGTGAGGAGGAGTGGGAGGAGGTGTCCTTTTATAAGGGAGGAGAGGGGCACCTTAGGAATATCTCAAAATATTATTTTATATTAAAGTCAAAATCGGTTTATAATGGTTCCAAAGTGTATTATTTAGAAGATAAAGTGGGGATGGGTCGAAATCCTATCAACCAATAGGATTTAGACAAGTTTAGGGAATTATTTTAACCTTATCAATTAGATGTTAACTCTAAGTTAAATAATTTAACTTTTACCGTGTCTTTTTGTTTTCTTTCACTATATGGTTAATACACTTACTATAACATGCCAAACTAACCCCAAATTGTTTATTATTAATATATATATCCTTATCTAAGTCATTTGTCCGAACCTTAGATTTTTAGGAATAAAATAACAATTAATAATATAAAATTTGATTTAAAAACTATTTTGTGTCAATTTTGACACTATTTGATATATGATTTTTTTGAAAGTCATAACAGAATTATATGTTCGAACGAAGTTGATTACATCAACACTAATATATCATAGTAACCTATAAAATTAGTGGAATTCAAAAAAAGTCTTAAATTACATTTATTTTGGTATTTATAATATCAATTATGTCAATATTTCATTAATAAGATAATTACTGCATCATCTTTGTGTCATAAATAAATTAAATTATTTGATGTCTAAAAATTAAAAATAAAATACCATCTTGTAGGAAATCTTTTTAGCTTTCTAATGAATATTTACAATCGAATTTATCTTATGTATAACCCTATATTAAAAATGTTTTAGTTATTAAACTTTGATTTTAACTATTTTAACTATTCATTAAATAAATTAATAATAAATGTCATAGTCTAATCCAAGTGGACCTAAATGGTCATATTATATTCATAAGGTTCTTTTTGGTCTAAATACACTTGTCCAATAGGATTAGGACATGTGTTAGGGTAATATTAATATCATTTTTACCCTTAATTACCCTATTTACTTTTAACCGTGGTAAATAAAAGTAAAAAGTTACTATTCACCAAAAATTATTTTCATCTCATTGAACCACATTTTACTTAATGACATCAACCGTGTCTCTCGGATTTTTGAAATTCCATTCACAGAAGCGGTAAAATTATGTTTTATGAAAAAATCAGTTTTTTTAACTACCACTTAGTAGTTTCACTATTCATCAAAAATTGATGTTTTTCAGAACAATGCCAAAATTTCATCCTAAGCTATATTTCATATTCTGAATTCAAAAATAAAGTCTATTTTACCAAATTCATATCATAGAAGTTTCATTAATTAATTTTATAATTAAATCCCGCTGTTAAAACAAATAGCGTGTTTTTAAGAAACAATATCTATCAAAAGATTGACACTTGATTATGTCTGGTTTAAATGTGAAATTACATTCAATGACCAACATTGTATTAAATTGTAAAAATATATTCTAAATATACTTTAAAACCACTCAAATTAATAATTTATCACTATTAATTATTTTGATTAAAAAAGTTGTTTTTAATTAAAATTTTGTAATTTTCACTATTCATCAGAATATGAAAGTTATCCGAAATGTACCAAAATTTCACCTTAGGCTAAATTCGATACTCCGAATCCAAAAATGAAGTCCATTTTGAGAGCTAAAATTTCTAAAATTTAAAAAGTGGTTATTACTATTCATAACGGCTAGTTATAATAATATTTTAATAGCATATCGTTGTTTAGTGAAACTCGGTATTGCATACTACACACGCTATCAAGGAAGGTCGCGATTGCGTGTAATGCTAGGCAAGTCAAAGATGCGTGTTTTGCAAACTTCGTTTGGTGTAGCGTACAACACAAGACATTAATAAAATTAAAAAGAATATTTTTCATAAAATCTCGGGCTGTTACATTCTACCCCCCTTAAAATGAATTTCGCCCTCGAAATTCGTCGGGGTTATAAATGGTTTACTATTCGAAAGTTTATTTAATAGAAACCCACATCGTAAAAAGGAATATCAAAACCAATATTTAAAAACAAAAGTATGAAACGTAACGGTTACCCAAATAAACTAATCACCGGGTTTCCACAGAGGTGAAAATATGGATATGGAAGAGAATCATGTTCTGATGAAGAGTGGTAGAGAACATGGCTATGGAAAATCCAGTAATCACAAATCCATAAATTTGTGACGATCTAAGGTACCATCTGATTCATCAGGTATAAGATCACTAGGACAACATTTTTGGTTTTCAAGATCATTTCCCTAAAGTTGAAAATTTGAATTAGAATAAATACTTTCTTTATTTTGGTACAATCTCACTGCGGTTCATGCCTTGAACAATTTCCCTTCATCTCTTAAATAAATGAAGTTGAATTTGTTATTCGTGAAGTGTTAGCAGATCATGTGATAGAATGACAGGTCATTCCATCTGTCTCAAACAAAAGGTTAGCAAAAATTATATACATAAGTCGATCTATAGTGAGATTAATCACATATGGATCCTAAAATGGACTTATACTTCATATATCATACTGCTTAATATAATAAAACTAGTTTCTACTAAACAGGGACTTCCTGTAGGTCAGTGGTAGGCGATAAAGGCCGGTCGCACTTCGGTTGTGGGTTCGATTCCTACAGCCTTGTCCGACGCGATGGGTTGTCGCCCGTCCTGCAGGTTGTCCTTTTTTTTTTCTAAAACTACATTACTATAACATCCCATCAATAATATCGAAAAAAAACTTCTATCCTCAAACAATACTCACTTATGTCCAACATAATCCATTTCAATCTTTAGGCTTATCCATAATATTGCAGTCCACTCTCATAACATAGTGAAAACGATTACCAGAGATTTAATACCATAGTTGATCCCCATATATAATAAGATATGTTTTGTTGGTCATATTCTAAACATTCAAAGTCCTTAATCATGTTTTCTCTTGAATACCTTAGTGAAAACATGAATGCAGTTAAAAGTTAACACTTTCCACATACCAAAATCCTCAAAATTCTATATACTCAAACCATGATATCACTTAGTCCTTATATCAATAATGAGCTCATGAATACTATTAAACACTTCATTTTCTCGTTTTCCCTTCATTATGCGCATATCATCTTATTTCCAAAAAATATCTCAATCACTTTGAATACCACATCAATAAATATTGCAATACTCAATGATACAACATTATTTTGGAATCCCATTACATAAACACTTAATCATTCCACCACATCGTTGTCATATTCAACATTGCCAATAGTGATCACATGTGACTTCCCTTTGTCCTTTGCCTTCAGTGGTTGCTCATGTTGATCATCACTAACCCTTGGATTATGGCATTTATTAGCATAATGCCCTATTTCGTTGCACTTGAAGCATTGAAGTGTTGGTGGTGCGTTCTCTGCAGTGTTTGCTTTATTCACATCATTAGAAACCCTTTTTCCATTACTTCGACACTCAGCTGCTCGATGACCTTCTTTTCCACACTTAAAACATTTTCTAGTCCCTTTAAGACAATCTCCACCATGCTTCTTTCCACACTTTGTGCATAAGGAAACATTCATATTCTTTTCACCATTATTCTGAGATTTCTCCTTGAACTCCATCTTTCGTTTCATGTCAAAACCATGAGATGGATATGTAACACCAACTTCCATTTCTACCTTGATAGCACAATGCACAATTTCTTCATAGCTACTGAAGTCTCTTATAGCTAATGCCCTTCGAAGACTTGGTTTTAAGCCACTGAAAAATCGATCAACTTTACTTTCAGGTTGGATGATAATTCCAGATGCATACCTTGCAAGTCTTGTAAAATTCGCTTCGTCTATACCAACAGATTCATCATCCTTTTGCTTTAGTTCAAGAAACTCCTTCTCCATATTTGTTCGAAGAATACGAGGGAAGTACTTATTGAAAAATAAGTTCTTGAACTCGTCCCATTCCATGGACTCAATTTCATCTCTTTGACTTGTATTCTTGATAAGATTCCACCATTGATCAGCTTCACCTTCCAAACGATATACTGCTAAGATGACTTTGTCATGTTCAGAACATTGAAGAACTGAAAATATCTTTTCAGTGGTACTGATCCATTGTTCAGCAACAAGTGGATTAGAAGACCCACTGAAAGAAGGTGGACGTTTCCTCATGAAGGACTCAATAGAATATTGTTCCCTTCTCTGCTCATTTGGAAGTCCAGAATGATTCATAGCTTGTGTAAGTATAGCAATAAGATTTTGCACTCCATCTCCCATAACATTTGTTTGTTCAGGAGGACAATCATTGCATTGTCCATTGCATTGATCAACACGGTTCCTTCGGGTTCCAGCCATCGTCTAAAACCCAAAAAGAATAGTGTGAGAGGAAAAAATCATTCTAGGGAAAACAACATAATAAAGGGGGAGTACCTTCAATATCTAACTTATTAGGTTTAATTCTATGATCGTTAGCGTAGTTCTAGTAATATAACCTATACATATACTTAACCTTAGGGACATCCATAGACATACCGTAGAAATATCTCTAAGGATCTCACTAACGTTTTCGCATCCTAGTTTCCAAAGGCTGACTAAACCTTTCCTCTGATACCAACTTTAGAGTCCCGAAGCTTGACGTACATGAACATTACATTACTTTTGCGGAATACTTAGTACATAACAAAAACACACACACAAGGATCGTAATAGTTTAGTGTCTTTGGAAACTTGGAATAAAATCTTCTAATCGTGGTGAAAGATCTTCAACATCTCCCATAAAGATCTTCCTTTTTTTACCTAAAACCGTTCTTTATATCTTGGGGAAAAGAAAACATAAAAGGGTGAGCTCAAATGCTCAGTAAGGGTAAACAAAAGAAATATCAATCACATCGTATTCATAAGAACATAACATTTTGGAAATCATAACCTGAAAAAGAGAGCATAATTTCATAACATGGGATAAATCATGGTAGTGAAATGTAATCACAATAATCATAACTTAAAACATGAAACTTTGTGGCATTCACACATAATCATAGATAATCATTTCTTGTTAGTCAAGACTCATTTCCAAGACTATCTTAGTGGACAAAGTCCCTTTCTGAATCGAGTAACCCTCGTTTCAGTCCTATTTAACTGAACCGGTATAACCTACCGTTCCAGCCCTGTCTATCTCATGAGATATAAAATCTTTACCCAATGCATTGTAGGGAGATATAGGTCCCACCCATCTTATAATGAATCCTTTCTTATGTGTGCCACATAATCATAAATCATACATCATCGCATAACCCATGTAATAAAAATGGGATTCTTAAACAACATGACATCATAAAACAATTCATATAAGATAAAGGAATTCATAAAAATGTTTCCATCACAACATAATCAAATCCATGTAATAATAGGGATAAAAACATAACCCTTTTATTATCTTAGATGGAAAATAATTTTGATAAAACACTTGAACTCCATTCTTGAGGAAAATATCCTTTCTTCTTCAAAAACATTTTTCCATTCTTAACATATCATACAACTTTAAACTAAAAGAAGTTGATTAAAAATAAACTTGAAAACTTGTAAAGGAAGTTTCCTGGAAATAATGTTTTAAAAATCCATTCATGCCGTATAAGTTAAAAAAAAACATTCTTCGTTCTTTTGTCGGAAAAGTCAAAAAGTACCTCGTACGAAAAACGACAAAAGATTCCATTCATATCTTTTACTAAAAACTCACCGAAGGTTAAAATAGGATTTAAACAATTGTAGGTGAATGGAAATAATATTACATATTGATGAAACATGGATGTGGATGATAAAATACACCCCAATAAATTTCAAAGTATAAACAATCTCGAATAAAAATGAGATTGTGACATTTTCCCTTACCTTAGGTCCGATTTGCTTCATATGTGTCCGAACCTCCTGTATAATGATTTAAATAATGTCATTTACTTATTACAGAATCATATTCATTGTTATGATATCATATATGGTTCACTTATGACATTATATTACCCGTTATTTTGTAAATTCCATGTTAAAGAAGCATTTTGGGTAAAATCGTTTCATTTATCGTAGGTGTTTTGACTTGTTGTTCTTGACATTATTATTACTTATATCATGATTTACTTACTTCCAGAATATAAAATATGATTTATATATCATATATATTCAGTATATATATATATATATAATAAATAGATAAATGAAATGAAAAACACCGTTCATGGAGACGGTAGTCCGTACGTACGCATGAACGCTGTTTTTCTTTCCTTATTGTCTTGAATGGAAGTAAGTAGATGACATACATATATATATATATACATAAATCCAGTATAATTATTATGTAATATATTTCATTAGTACTTATTATATATACTTTATAATCATTCATGAATGGTTAATCATTAAGAATGAATCTCATCGCGTCGTGGAGACGGTAGTCCGTACATACGCACGAGCGATGATATCATTTCCGTAATTATTGAATTGGAGTGGAGTGGATTATAAAATATATCAGAATCAATATGATGTTGTAATAACTATGTATAGTTATTCTTTACACCATTATACCCATCCATGTAAGGTGGTGGTGGAAAATAGATTACACCACGGCGTGGAGACGGTATTCCGTACGTACGCACGCGCGGTGATTTCTTTTTCCGTAGGATGGATATATGGTGAAATAGGGTTGTTTCATACTTAAAATAACATATCAGTATATGAGTGATACTTATTTTATTACTTCATAATGAAACAACCTAAGAAGAAGAAGTGGAAGAAGAAATAAAGATGAAAGAATTGGTAACGGTAATTACCTCTTCTTTGAAGCGCCTCTTTGAGACCTCCTCTTAGGGCACTAAAATTGGTCTTTGAGGAAGACCAGAACCTCTAGGATTTTTCTAGGGAAGTGGAGAAGAGATTTTGGCAGGGGTTGGCCGAGCTTTAGTGCTCCAATTGGTGTGAGGAGGAGGGGGAGGAGGTGTCCTTTTATAAGGGAGGAGAGGGGCACCTTAGGAATATCTCAAAATATTATTTTATATTAAAGTCAAAATCGGTTTATAATGGTTCCAAAGGGTCTTATTTCGAAGCTAAAGTGGGGATGGGTCGAAATCCTATCAACCAATAGGATTTAGACAAGTTTAGGGTATTATTTTAACCTTATCAATTAGATTTTAACTCTAAGTTAAATAATTTAACTTTTACTGTGTCTTTTTGTTTTCTTTCAATATATGGTTAATACACTTACTATAACATGCCAAACGAACCCCAAATTTTTTATTATTAATATATATATCCTTATCTATGTCATTTGGCCGACCCTTAGATTTTTAGGAATAAAATAACAATTAATAATAAAAAATTTGATTTAAAAACTATTTTGTGTCAATTTTGACACTGTTTGATATATGATTTTTTTGAAAATAATAACAGACTTATATGTTCGAACCAAGTTGATTAAATAAACACTAATATAACATAGTAACCTATAAAATTATTGGAATTCATAAAAAGTCTTAAATTATATTTATTTTGGTATTTATAATATCAATTATGTCAATATTTCATTAATAAGATAATTACTGCATCATCTTTGTGTCATAAATAAATTATATTATTTGATGTCTAAAAATTACAAATAAAATACCATAATGTAGGAAATCTTTTTATCTTTCTAATTCATATTTACAATCGAATTTATCTTATGTATAACCCTATATTAAAAATGTTTTAGTTATTAAACTTTGATTTTAACTATTTTAACTATTCATTAAATAAATTAATAATAAATGTCATAATCTAATCCAAGTGGACCTAAATGGTCATATTATATTCATAAGGTTGTTTTTGGTCGAAATAAACTTGTCCAATAGGATTAGGACATGTGTTAGGGTAATATTAATATCATTTTTACCCTTAATTACCCTATTTACTTTTAACCGTGGTAAATAAAAGTAAAAAGTTACTATTCACCAAAAATTATTTTCATCTCATTGAACCACATTTTACTTACTGACATCAACCGTGTCTCTAGAATTTTTTAAATTCCATTCACAGAAGCGGTAAAATTATGGTTTATGAAAAATTCAGTTTTTTTAACTACCACTTAGTAGTTTCACTATTCATCAAAAATTGATGTTTTTCAGAACAATGCCAAAATTTCATCCTAAGCTATATTTCATATTCCGAATTCAAAAATAAAGTCTATTTTACCAAATTCATATCATAGAAGTTGCATTAATTAATTTTATAATTAAATCCCACTGTTAAAACAAATAGCGTGTTTTTAAGAAACAATATCTATCAAAAGATTGACACTTGATTATGTCTGGTTTAAATGTGAAATTACATTCAATGAACAACATTGTATTAAATTGTAAAAATATATTCTAAATATACTTTAAAACCACTCAAATTAATAATTTATCACTATTAATTATTTCGATTAGAAAAGTTGTTTTTAATTAAAATTTTGTAATTTTCACTATTCATCAGAATATGAAAGTTATCCGAAATGTACCAAAATTTCACCTTAGGCTAAATTCGATACTCCGAATCCAAAAATGAAGTCCATTTTGAGAGCTAAAATTTCTAAAATTTAAAAAGTGGTTATTACTATTCATAACGGCTAGTTATAATAATATTTTAATAGCATATCGTTGTTTAGTGAAACTCGGTATTGCATACTACACACGCTATCGAGGAAGGTCGCGATTGCGTGTAATGCTAGGAAAGTCAAAGATGCGTGTTGTGAAAACTTCGTTTGGTGTAGCGTACAACACAAGACATTAATAAAATTAAAAAGAATATTTTTCATAAAATCTCGGGCTGTTACAGGGACATACTCGGAGCGGACGGCTGGACCCGAGGAGCTGTGGAGGCTATCTGTACCCACCCTTCAGGTGGGACATCCAGTGGATGGCTCGAGGCTGCGGCTTTACTTTTCAGTTGTTGTACTCCCTTTTTCAGTTGTACATTACTTTCTGTTTGGGTTTGTATTCTGGCCCAAATACATTACTGCACTTTCTGTTGTACCCATTTTTTACATAGTGTTTACTTCTGCTTTCTTGCTCTGTGGTGTTTGTTTACTTTAAAATGGAAATGCCTTCCCTTTTTACCGGGAATTACACCTTGGTGCTAGTCGCTAGCCCCTGGCCTATGGAAGGCGGGCTTGGGGTAGTCACGACACGATCCCTGAGGACGGGTCATGGAAAATTGGTATCAATGGAGTTCAGTTCTACCATAGAACTTAGGACTCTGATCTTTTTCTATGTGAATCAATAGTGTTGAGAGTATTGAGTGTGGTTACCAGTCCAGGGAGTCCAGTGTTGTTTCAGCGACCGACGTATCCGTACACCAGGACCCTAATTTCTGATTTCCTACTTAATGCATGAAAACATTGATTTCTTGTGTGTTTCATGTTTTGTTTGTGATTAATTTATGTCGTCTCACCAGGTATAATGTTTGACCATGGCGCACCAGTTTCTTTTCAGGATGGCCCCACGATGGCAACCAGCTAGGGTTCCGAGCATTTTGCGTGACGACAGCCCACCGAGTGACGAGGCCTCGGTATAGGGCTCTTTGACAGCAGATGCACAGGCGGTACCTCTACCCGCCGAGCCACTGATGCTACCAGCCCTAGCCTCTGACGATGCACGTTGCCTTAGCGCACAACACGAGTTTCAGCATCAGCGACCGCCTAGGTTCCGCGGGGAGACGGACCCTCAGGAAGCCTAGGATTGGCCGGAGGCTATTGTACGAGTTTTCAGGTTAGGGAGGACACTAGAAGACCTCATAGTGATCCTCGCAGCGATCCTCCTGCATGAGGCAGTAGGAAAATGGTGGAGATTGATGCTCCAGGTGCACGACGGGGAATCTCTCCTCTGGACGGACTTTGAGAGCCTCTTCCGCATAGAGTTCGTCCCAACCACCCTTTGTGCGGTGCGTATTTAGGAGCTTCTACAGCAGCGGCAGGGCAGCTTGACGGTCGGCCAGTACTCGGCGAGATTACTGACCTCTCGCGCTATTCAACAGACATGGTACGTGACCCATTCATCTGGGCCCGGACCTTCGAGCATGGATTGAGGTAGGAGATCAGGGCATCATTGATCTCCCATATCAATCCAACTCAGGATGGGATACTGGAGCGAGCCCTTCTCATCGAGAGCTTCCTTGCTGAGCCTACATCAGCAGTGAGACCTACCGCAGGGCGTCACATAGCAGAGTCTTCTGCAGCATGTAGTCGATGGATGACCCATGGGTCCAGGCAGTCCAGACCCTTAGGCAGATGACCTCAGGACATTGGCTCAGAGGTGCGGGGCACACAACGCAGAGCCAGTCTTTCGAGGGGCAGACAGTGCTACGTATGCGGCGGGCAGGACCACATGGCTCGTGACTGACCGACCTTCCGTACCGAGGATCAGCAGACGGTTGAGGGGCAACCCAAGCAGAGGCATAGGGTCGACCGTGGTGGTCCTCCTGGAGCAGGCGGACGAGGCAGAGGTGTTGGCCGAGTAGCAGGTGGTGGGCAACGCTTTGAGGCTCTACCAACCCCACCACCAGGAGGTCCACCCCGACCACAGGAAGCAGGCTGGAAGAGATTGGCACAGCTCCAGGCATCGGAGGCCTACAACCACTGCACACCCGAGATGATTCGAGGTAATATATATGTATATTCCACCCTTGGTGTAGTTCTTATAGACATAGAAGCGAGTCATTCCTTCATAGCCACTTCCCTTGTTCGGAGCTCGGAGATTCCGAAAGAGCCGTTGGATCGATCCTTATGGCTAGAGACTACTACGAGAGAAGACTCGATGATTACGCACTGGTGAGGGTAGTGTGAGCTTACTCTAGTAGGAGAGAGCTTCAGGTGGGATCTTATTGTAGCGGCGTAGAGGCTTTACGACGTCATCTTGGGCATGGATTGGTTATCTACAGTCCATGATCATATTGACTATATTAGGCACAAGGTGCAATCTTTTCGCACCGACGGGAGCAGGTTCACCTTCACCGGAGAGAAGGGAGACTTTTTAGCACATGAAGGAATCTCACATAGGAGAGGATATCCCATCACTCATCAGTTGGATAGCCTCATCCTAGGAGCAGTTGACGTGCAGAGTCCTCGTTTTCCTACAGTGGTGGATCAGTATGCGGACGTTTTCCGCGATGACGTTCCAGGACTACCTCCTCGTAGAGAGGTAGACTTTTATATTGATCTATACCCTGGGACAACCCCAATATCTACCCCAGCATATCGGATGGATCCCGCCGAGCTTCGAGAGCAACGTGTACAGTTGGAGGATTTTTTGGGAAAGGGATTCATCCGACCCAGTGTTTCACCCTCGGCTTCCCCGATATTGTTCGCCAAGAAGGCGGACAAGAGCTTGCGACTTTGTGTCGAATGTCGTCGCCTGAACCAGGTGACAGTGAGGAACAAGTATCCGCAACCATGGATTGATGACCTCTTCGATCAGCTCAAGGGAGTATGATAGTTGTTGAAGGTAGACATTAGATCAGGCTATCATCAGCTCAGAGTTCGGGACAAGGATGTGAAGAAGGCGGCCTTCAGATGTCGGTATTTCCACAATGAGTTCTTGATTATGCCATTCGGAATAACCAATGATCCAGTAGTGTTCATTTGCCTTATGAACAAGATCTTTCAGCCATACCTCGATCTATTTGTCCTGTTCTTCATTGAGGACATTTTGATATACTTGACGACTGAGGAGGAGCACACTTACCACTTGCGGGTTGTACTAGACACACTCCGAGGGCACCATCTTTATGGAAAACACTCAAACTATCAGTTATGGTTACGTGAGGTCCACTTCTTGGGACACGTCATCTCTGAGGAGGGAGTTGCGGTGGACCATGCGAAGATCGAGGTAGTGCTAGCTTGGGAGCCACCCAGGAGCGTGACGGAGGTGCGGAGTTTCTTAGGTCTAGCTGGGTACTACCGAAGGTTCATGCCAGACATTTGCAGAGTTGCGGAACCACTCTCAACTTTGACGAAGAAGAGGAATCCCTTTGTGTGGTGAGACGGATGTCAGCAAAGCTTCTAGGAGCTTAGACAGAGATTGACCAGCGCGCCTATGTTGAGGTTGCCGGAGGAGGGAGTAGGGTACGTAGTATACCGCGATGCATCAGGGACTGGAATCAGATGTGTCCTATTGCAGGAGTGGGCCATGATCGCATATGGATCACATCAGTTTAGGAAGCATGATCAGAACTACTATACCCATGACCTCGAGTTAGCAGTAGTGGTCTTCGCTCTGAAGATGTGGCGACACTATTTGATGGGAGAGCACTTTACAGTCTATTCTGACTATCAGAGTCTTAGGTACATCCTCTCGCAGAAGGACCTGAACCTGAGACAACCACGATGGATCGAGTTCCTCCCTGAATATGACTTTGAGATAGTCTATACTCCTGGAAAAGGAAACGTAGTAGCCGATGCACTCAGCAGGAGGATGGGCATTCAGTTACTTGGGGAGGCGACAGGGCAGCTAGCTGCTTTGCAGATATCCTTCTTGGATAGAGATGGAGTAGCCTTCCTTCAGTCAATCATAGTCACTCTCCACTACTGCATCGGGTCAGAGAGGCACAGCATGGGGATGGTGACTGTGAGACGCGGTGTGCACAGATATCCTCAGGACAGGCACATGATGGTTTCTCTATAGGAGGAGAGCACAACGTCCTTTTCAGAGGACGTAACTTGGTACCAGTTTCTTTACGAGAGGAGGTGCTGAGAGAGTTTCACACTTCCCCTTTGGCGGTACATCTTGGAGTCGATAAGATGTACCAGGATCTCAGACGACAGCACTGGTGGCCGGGTATGAACAAGGTTGTGGCAGAGTTCGTTTCTCAATGCCTCACCTTCCAGCAGGTGAAGGCAGAGCACCAGGTACCAGCAGGCTTGGAGCAGCCCTTGGAGGTCCTGTAGTGGGTGTGGGATGACATATCTATGGACTTCGTGACTGGACTTCCACGCACTTCCTTAGGTCACGACTCCATTTGGGTGATTATCGACCGACTCACCAAGTAATCTCTTTTCTTACCCATCAGAGAGTAGGGCTCAGTAGAGAGCATGGGATGTCTCTACGTTCAGGAGATTGTACGACTTCATGGTGTGCCGTCTTCTATCATCTCCAATCGAGACACTCGCTTTACTTCCCAGCTTTGGAAGGGGTTGCAGGAGGCATTCAGGACGCAGCTACATCTAAGAACCTCCTTTCACCCTCAGATGGATGGTCAGATAGAGAGGGACATTCATACTCTCTAGGACATGCTCCATGCATGTTTCCTCGACTTTGGTCACAACTGGGAGGATCACCTACCCTTGGTGGAGTTCGTGTACAACAACAGCTACCACTCCACCATCGTGATGGCATCATACGAGGCGTTGTACGACCAACCATGTAGATCACCTCTATGCTGGGCAGACCCTGGGGAGTCAGCACTTGTTGGACCAGAGATGGTCCAGGCCACGATAGAGAAGTTCCAGGTCATCCGGGAGTGGATGAGGACAACTAAGAGTTGGTAGAAGTCTTTTGCTAACAGGAGTCGGAGGCCACTTGAGTTCGAGGATGGCGACCACATCTTCTTGTGGGTCTCTCCTTGACATGGATTATAGAGATTTGGCCAAGGCGGAATGTTATCTCCGTGCTTCATCGGACCATTCCAGGTCCATAGCAGGATTGGAGAGGTGGCTTATCGCCTGGCTCTACCACCTCAGTTGCACCGGGTGCACGACCTCTTCCATGTATTGCAGCTGAGGAGATACGTGCACTACCCGATGCATTTCATTGACCACAGGGAGAGGGATGTAGATGATGGGGAGACTTTTATGGAGGTCCCAGTGGAGATCGAGGATCGACAGGAGAGGGTCCTATGTGGACGGTCAATTACTCTAGTGCGCATCAGATGGCAGCATGGGAACCTCCACGAGAGCACTTGGGAATGGGAGCCTCAGATGCGTGCTTAGTACCCACATTTGTTTCCCTAGTTTTTGATGTATCTTTACGGGAACATAAAGCCCTAAGGTGGGAATGATGTAAACACCCATAAAATTCAAAGAATTTTTGTTTTCTTAATTTTTATTGGGATTTTTCAAGAACACAGTTTCTGACGGCACCTGATTCCGAGGCCCGGTGTGCACGAAATCATTCTCTGAAGTTTAGCTCTGGTACGTTCAGTGAACGGAAGAGAGGGGTTTTCTAAATTTTGAATCGGTGCTTGAAATTGAATTCCAAGGGCACCGATTGAATCGTAGTGATGGTAATTACATAGAAATACCTTTTCCGGAGATGTGTTTGCTCGGGTGTGGTTTTATAAATTTTCGGGTTATGTAAATGAATAAAATAAAACGGGGCAACCAAGTTATTTTATTTTAAGTTGTTTAACCTAAGCTAAGAGGTTAAAGTGGGACCAACAATATCCTACACCACTATGTTGGATATTTGTGGGGTGGGTCCCACACGAGCCACACCTTTTTCAAACCCCTCCTGTAATTATGTAACGCACCTGTACCCCCCTTTTTAATGAAGTCAACCCTTGCGTTTAATCTGGATAATAAATGACTCATTAATTGGGCAATTTAAACTCCTCAATTACTTCAATTAATTGATAGTTCCAATTCAAAACGTTGGCTTGTGTGTTAATAAAATAAGATAGGTCTTATTTTATTAGGGGTTCGTTGTGTGAGAGGGTTTGAGAGAAATCACTCAAGCCGTGAAACAGTCCTTCCTTAACGAAGAATTCAAATAATACGAAGAACGCGAAGAACACGAAAAACATGAAGAACACCGGATACTCGGAGATCGATGACGTGATGCCGACGAATCCTTTATCCATGCCGCGATGATCCCCCTTCCACGACGCCTTCTTCCTCGACGTGCAATTCCGCGATGAACCCTCACTCAACAACGATTGAGGTATGGGGTTTGGTTTGATTAAATATATGTGATTTATATCCTCGACATGTGTTTAAAATTTTTCGGAAGCCGTTTAAACTGCCAACGCGGTGGGTGCGGATCAACGAACAAGTCCGAACCCACAGTTTCTTTGTTCTTGGTGTGTGGATCGTCGGGCGACGACGAAGGAGGCTGAAAGGGAATTTTGAGGTCTTCACAGTGAAGAGACGATCTCGGGAGGACCGCTGGCGAAGACGGCAGGCAAAGCAGACCACCGGAGCGCGTTCGGTGGTCCACGGAAAACCCCGCCTGCCGGAGGCAGCGGCCGGCAGCGGCCGACCGCAAGGAGGCGGCGACGCCCGACGCGCCCCCGTTGAAGCCGCGGTGGTAGGCTGCTGGTCCCGCGACCGTGCGGGACCAAGGAGGCGGGGACGCGGTGCTAGACCGCGTCCGTTGGCAAGGAGCAGCCCCCACGCGGTGGCCGTAGTTTAATTCAAGGGGGCGGTGCCCCCTTTTGCACGGCCGCTCGGCTAGCGCCGAGCCAACCGGCTCGGCCAGCGCCGGGCCGCCCCGGGCCGGACCTTCCACACCGGGCCAGGCCACCCTGGCCCGGCCGGGGCGGGCCCCGCCCCACCGGGTCGGACACGGTTCGGGTCGTCCTAGGGGGTGGGGCCGGGTCGGACCGGGCCCAGACCCTCCATTTTCGTACTGTTTCGGTCTGTTGTCCATAACATGGACTACGGACCTTTAATCGACACACTGTCAGTTCCGTAGCGATCCTTGGATCGAGACGGTCGTTTTGGTATATTACACTCATGGTTTTGGTGTACTTTGGGTTCGGCCAGGATGGTTCGTACACGAAACCAATCGGACCCTCAGAGTGGAAACACTTATAACGCGAGCTCCTGACGTCTGATTGACGTGCCGTTGAATTTGTTGGATTACTCTTAGTGAGACGGACCTTTTGGCTTACTCCACTCGAGTTTTGGACGCAGTTGTAGTACGGTTGGGTTGGTTTTGTTTTAAAAACCAACCGGGCCCCTAGGACGAAAAATCCAATAACTCTCAGACTGCGCGCCCGATTGACACACCATCTGTGATGTTCAGTTCCTATTGACGATACGGAACTTTTGGATACATAAACACCGGAATTCGTGTCAGTTGATGTATCAGCCCCTCAGTTCGTGGAGCGGACCCTCCTGAACGAGCTTGCTGTGTGCGAGAACCCTAGAGCTGGCTGCGACTGCGACGACGATGACGACTATGAAGAAATCCTCCGTGGATTCGACGGTGACGACTACAACACTCAGCGATCCTACGTAGATCAGTGATACCGATCCTTTGTTGGTTAGAACTTGTGTGGGTCAGCGCTCAGCGGTCCTGTGTGGGTCAGCGCCTACAGATCCTGTGTGGGTATGATCCTGGGTGTGTCATTGCGGGGGTTAGTTACCTATCAATCCTGTGTGGGTCATTGAAGGGTAAGTTACCTATAGATCCTTTGTGGGTCATTGCGGGGGTTAGTACCTATAGATCATGTGTGGGTCCGACGGCTTAGATGAATCAGTGTCTACATATGATCATCTTTATCATCTTACAGAGAAGTGTATCCTGTGTGAGCTGAATCTTGAATTTCAATCCTTATCTTCGATAAGATTGACATGATATCCTATATGGATTATGTTATACTTTTCTGTGTGGATTTGGTTGTGATTTCCAGTGTGGACTAGGTTGTACTTGAGCTCGGATGTTGGAGCCGAATGAGAATTGATGACTTAGGTATATGTATGGGAATATACCTATGTATTGTCAGATGTTACTTCTTGATTGTATCTTTCATTTGTGGATTATCCTTTGTGGATTCTGGGATACATTTGGGGTTCTCGGGGTCCCTACTGAGTAGCTTATACTCACCCCTAGACGGGATATTCCCGTACTACGTTGTGTTGGTTGCAGACGACGGACATCGTTGATCATGGTTGGGTCTTGTGGAGTAGGTCGGTACTTGGAGGTGGACCACTGGGCGGGAAGTACTCGGAGCGGACGGATGGACCCGAGGAGCTGTGGAGGATATCTGTACCCACCCTTCAGGTGGGTCTTTCAGTGGACGGCTCGAGGCTGTGGCTTTACTTTTCAGTTTTTGTACTCCCTTTTTTAGTTGTACTTTACTTTCAGTTTGGGTTTGTATTCTGGCCCACATACATTACCGCACTTTCTATTATACCCAGTTTTTACATAGTGTTTACTTCTGCTTTCTTTCTCTATGGTGTTTGTTTACGTTGAAAAGTCAATTCCTTCCCTTTTTACCAAGAATTATGCCTTGGTGCTAGTTTCCAGCCCCTGGCCTATGGAAGGTGGGCTTGGGGTAGCCACGACACGGCCCCCGAGGACGGGTCGTGACATCATGCTTCCTTTTTATTTTTTTTCAAAACACCATATCCCTAACAAACTACTTATACATCCCTTGGAAATCATGACTCTCCTCTATGATCGAACTCATTTAGCATGACCTTATGAACAACATCAACATAAGATTTATTTTAGAACAATATTACCAGGAATCGTATTACCATTGACAACCACATTTAAAACAATCTATCGTTCATATTTTCATTTGAAACTAAACAATGAGAATGCAATAAAAGATTAAAAAAATATTTGGAATATTATTACACAGTGTGATCCCATTAGTGGATGTCTACAAACTCTTAGGTCTTGGAAAAAACCATGATATCAAGGAAATGATTCTTCCAGAAGATGACCTTGATGTCCTTACATCCCTTCCTATCATGACTCAAAATCCTATCTGATGAGTGCCCCCAGTTTTGACGGGGACCATCCGATATAAATGAATAACATTTTACTTTAACTACCTCATGAGTATCAGGAACCCCCAACATAATTTCAATACATTCAATCATGTCCTATACATTCAGGGGATATGTGACTCTATAAAAGGGAAGAGGTCCATTTGTTTAGATACTATTAATCATTTCCCTTTTGGGACCTATTTAAGAATCCGAAATTTTAGAAGGACCAAGTCCAACTATATAGTCTAATTCCTAGATAGCCAAAACCACTTCTTTTGGTGGACTATGATAAAATGGTGATGGATAACTCTTTACAACCACTTTTAGAGGTCACGAAAGACGTATCCAAGGAGGAAGCATTATACATTAATCAAGAAAAAAAACCATAAATACACATCCATGATTTTTTCAAAAAAACAATCTTCTAGAAATAAATATAAAACCAAAAAATTACCATTAACATCCCATACCACAATACACTTACTCAATAACCATGCATTGTCTGAAATCATCAATTCTCTACTGGAGGATGAATCAAATCAAATACCATACATATCATGATGATCCATGGCCTATTATGAGGTGTGGGGTGAGACATTGTACTCACAACTAGAACCTCAAGCCCCAAAAATCATAACTCCTATATATCTATACAACCCCCAAAACATGACCCAATAAAAGGGGGAAACTTTTTATGTAACCATATTTCATGAAACTAGTCGAGATTTCCCCAAAATGATACATGACCTGGCTCATGTCTTTCCCCAAATAGTGTTTTCTATCCACACTAGCTATGAAATTGTTCATTGGCATCCAAAATCACATATGGGAATGTTTTATCCCAAATAAATTTACAATAAATAAAACAAAAAGAATAACATGTTTCATATCAATCAGTATCCATAACAATAAATTTAACTAGTATGAGGATTAATCATTTTAAAAAATCAAAATGAAATCCAAAAAGGGGAGGGGACACAACTACACATTCATAATCATCCATGTGGAATACAGGTCAAAACCCAATGCCACAACCACCAACACCAGTTGGTGTGGAACCATTTTGAGTCTAATACACCATCAACACATCAAAAAAACCTTCAATTTACAAGGTAAAACATAACAATGTCTACATAATCTTGTGGTGGTATGTAGGATGTGAGAAAATGAACATAAGGATAGCAAAAAAATAGATTCCATGAAATAATATAAAAAGAAAAATAAAAACCTAGTATTATAAAAGGGAAGCTAATTGTAAATGAAAAATTATATTAAATTTTAAATGAATGGAAACATGAAAATGAGTAAAATGATAAGAATAACATAAAATTAGATGAGGACCACGGGTAATCCTAGTGGTAGTAGGGTTAGTGGGTTATAAAGTCCTCATACCTCAATGACAAGAATATAAAAATCCCACAATGTCCTCATGCATGAGCCACTAGATGGAACCACATTCCAGGGTCTAATGGTTCCCGGTCAGTATATGATTATTTATTGTTTTAGCGTTAATCATTCTTGGGGAACCGAGACTCATACATTCTTAATGTTATTGCATAATATACCATTCCAAAGGTATAATGGTACGTTTGATTACATTGTACTCAATTATATTTCATATGTTACAAGAACCACCTCCCTCTCTATATCAGTCATATTTTCTACATTAGATACACTAATGTAAATCAACCATTTTTATTTGGAAAATAATATTTTGAACAATTTGAACACCAAATAAAATATGAAAATGTTATTCACAGAACCCAAAAAATCCCTAGAAAACATTTGAAAAATATATAATTCATTATAAAATACTACAATATTTTTAATTCAGGTGAAAACCTATACTCATCTTGAACAATTGTATAGACTAGTGGAAATCCACAACTACACCACAAGGAGACCATAGAATGGAAAATGAAAAATGTATCCATTAAGAATAAAATCAATAAAAATATATTGATTTATATTTAGGTAAACAAACCCAAATTAGAAAAGATATCACATTATGAAAGAAGGATAAGACTTTGAATATGGATGAAAACAAGAAATGATAGGCATACATGAAGGGTTATTGAAGGATCCACACAAATACACAAATAAATGATGGTTAAAGGGATACTATATAGATAGGGAGGTGCGCTTGCAGATGAAAATCATGAATGGGGAGAGTTATTGGGTTAGGGTCTTAAAATAATAAATAGAAAAGTGTAAAATCAACATTTTTTTATTATCCTATATTGGCGACACAGTTACTCCCGACAGTTTTACAAATAGAGATCTAACCATGTGACACCTCTATATATTATGAAAAGAGTGAATATAAATGCAAGGGAGATATAACCACCACATGAGTTCGATCTTATATCATAAATACTCCAAAAAATTATTGAACATGGGTTTCTTTAACAACCCTATTGTAGGTTGTGTGGTCTGGATAATCCCACTATAAAGGGTTCACAATATCCCTAGGTTGGAACTAGATTTCTAATAATTTTTTTCCAACTTCTTCCATGTAAAAAACTGTTAATTTATCACTCCAAATATTTGTTACGTCT
The DNA here is from genome assembly GCA_963277665.1 of Viscum album. Taxonomy (NCBI): domain Eukaryota; kingdom Viridiplantae; phylum Streptophyta; class Magnoliopsida; order Santalales; family Viscaceae; genus Viscum; species Viscum album. Next base: position 264,893,092 of record OY728143.1, on the reverse strand, counting down.
AGATAGAAACATTATACATACAATTAAATAAAAAATAAATGAAAATAAAACCATGGATGATGAAAAAGTAGAAATGGATTTCCATGTTCCCCAATTTCCAAACTAGTTCATAAATTTATTTCCATCAAAAAACTTTTGTAATATATTTCACTAATACATTTCACAGTTCTTTGAAAAAAATTATTAATTTATCAAAATATGGGAAACCCATGTATTATAAAAACCCAATTCCACCTAGAAAAATTAATTTAGTAATATCATGACATTTATTGTAATAAAACATTTTTTCAAAAATAATAGAAATCCTGGTTAACAAAATTTGATATATAAAGAATGAACTACCTAAAAACTATGGTTGGACATTCGATATAAACCATAAATAATAATGAAACAATGAAAATAAAGGCCCTAGAAACAATATTCACACATTTTAATTGTTTCAATTTAAAAAAAGGTTCATCGAAGGAGATTATACAATGAATGCTTTAATAACACACACCTATTACAAAAAAAAACATGGTTAATGGCTTACCGAACAAGATCATATAATGAATCAAGATAGAATCTTGAAGAAACATCACCATGGTAAAAAATCTGATATTTCAATGAAGCAGTGCTACTTTTCTCAAATAAAATAATAATAAGAATTGATTACTCACTTTGATAGATGAAATCCCACAACAATGATCATCAGTCACTGAACGAATCACTCTGAACCGAGTGGAGGATCCCAAAATTATTGGAAGAGAGATCCGGATTGAGATTAAAGAAGGATATGGGTGAATCAAGGAAATTTCACCCTTGAAGTACCCTAAATCCCTAATTTGTGACATTTACATGGTGTGAAAACCCTATACATATCATGTAATACATGTGGATCCTATACTCCTTTAAACACATTTCTATTTTATGTAAAAAAATTAACATTAAATTTTTTTAACCATTAGAAGATGTGTAGTACTATAATTATATATAAATAGTACATGGGTTTGGTATAGTGGCCACATACACATTGTATAACTTTTTTACACATTGTGTAATATAATAACACATAGTTTAATGTCCATATTCATGCCATAGAATCCCAAAACCAACTTTTCCAATCTCCAAACCTAGGGTGAACCCTTATAATCTTTTAAAACAATTATTCAAAGAATCAATTAATTAAAGAAACACATTTCACGAAACATTAGTTCATTTTTATTATAAAATAATCCTCATCCATAAGATTCCCAAGACACATCTAACTAAAGAGGAAAATATTAAAATATAAGGTTATTACTTGAAAGTTGTTAATGAGACGATTTAAAACATCCCATTATATATAGGAAGACATAAGTGTCACGTACGATACTGTGTTATTTATATTACCTATAGGTGTATCTATGTTCAAAAAATATTTTGTGAATGTACAAAATCCAAATTTCCACTAACTAGGGACAATATTCCCAAGAAAAAATAGGCAGGTGGTACTGTTAAAAATAACCCATCAACTCAAACAGTGTTGGTACATATTGTGGAACTACCACTATTGGATACAAATATTATAAGAAACTCTATTGTATAAGAGAATATGTTCTCAATTTATGAATAATATGTGGTACCATTTTAGGATTCAATTTTGGATGTACAGGAGTGTGAGGTCCTAACACCTTAGAAACAAGGTCATATCTACATTCATGGAACTCATCCAAATTCTATAAGGGATGAAAATAAATAATATCAAATGAAAATACCTCAGAATAAAGTAAAAAGGTTTAAAATTGGTTATAAAATGATGGTCCGAAGGCCCCAATACTATAGATATTCAATACCCATACCCATATATAGGGATAATTTAAGATAAGTATCCATGTATTAATAATATAGGTTAAGTTACAGGGTGTTTCAAATCCATGTTATTGAGATAAAAAATTTATACATCATAATTGGAATCCCCATTCAAATAAAACCTTTTCAAGGAAAATATAGAATGTATTTGAATTTTATTTTTATGATAGTTTTGTAATATGTATTCCCATTCACATGTAATTAATGCATAATTTTTATTTTTAATAATTGGAATTCCATGTAACTATAACCATCTTTTTACATATATTCTTATCAAATAAAAATTTAATATACTATTGATCGGTTTTATAAACTAGAATTCCAAATTTGTAGATACAAAATCATAATATATAATATTCATCTATTTAATCATAACCAAATAACAATTCTGCACATGTTACCTGAATAAAATTTCCTATGAATTGATTAGAACTCTAGTAAGACATAGTCAGTGTATATATTATTTAAATGGAATAGATATCAAGGGCCAAATATGAAAAACCCATTCATATTATTTATATTTTAGTGCCAATTATATATATGATACCCATTTTACATTAGGGATAAAAAATAAAACATAGTTATAGAAAAAATTTTGTATCCGTGACATAATTCAATGAATTATTCTTTATGTCATAGTTAAATGGATAAAAAATAAGATTAAGTTAAATAAATAGTAAGGCTTGGACATAATGGAATCTATAATAAATTAATAAGGAATAATCCATATAAAACCTTATATAACTGGAATCCCATTTCATTTAATAACATGACTACTACGATTAGATATAGAATAACCAATATGATAAGGTAAAAAACAAAATACATATCCCATGTAGATCAATAAATTTAATATAAAATAAATATATGGATAATATCAATACAATAATATCATTTACAAATAATAATTAATTTATGAATGATGGAAATGATTAATATGGGATTCCATGATCTCTTAAACAATTAAATCTATACAATAAATACATTTTAATTTTTCTTAATGACTTGTCTCGTGAGATCTACATATGCATTGAGGGGCTATATTACGCAATACTCACTTTTCAATTCCTCTCAGACAAATTAATCACATATAGATTAATAATTAAATTGAGGATATAATATTTCATATGAATACATATCCAAATTGATTAATGGATGTGGATTTATCAAAATTTCCCCAGTTTATCAAATAACATTCAATGTAAACCTCATACATAAAAAAGTTTTACATTTAAATAAAAATAATATAAACTATCCATGAGTATTTACATTTAACATAAATTTAATTTCAAATGAAAATTGATCACCAAAAATTGATTGTAGTAATAGAAATTCTAAAAACAAAGAAATAATCAAGAGATTATAGGTGACCATATATTCATTGAAAATATATTTGATTAAAATAAATACATCACTGCAAGAATAAATTAAACATAATTAGAATATAAATATTTTTATTACTAAAATAGTTTTTTTATAAAACCATATAATTTTTTATGGAAATACATTTCTTGAAACAGTTATGGTTTCTAGATGTTAGTTATATTTATATATGTAAAACAATATTGTTATCATTTTTTTAAATTCTATTTTTCGAATCATTTAAAATATACGAGTTAAAAACTTTTTTAAAATAATGGGTAAGATAAAATTTATTTTATAAATCATTTGATTATGTACTAGTTGTTTTGTAAAATATTTTTCGAACAGATGTAAATAAAAAAATATCTTATTTGAATGGAAATAAAATTTGTTTTCAAAAAAATATTTTAATTCTTGATTAAATTAACAAGGAGTGGAAGTATTGAAATAAAATATAAAATATCCATTAATATATATGGAATATGAAAATTATTTGATGTTATTTTGGATAAATTATAAGATTTCTTCTATGAGATTAAATGTAATCTCAAAATTGAGTGACATTGTAAATTTGATTCTAACCTCATTGGTAACATTTAGAATATCACCCAATGTAATAATAAAAAATAATTCAAACAATGGAAGTCACGAATAAATATTTATTCATGTTAATTAAATAAAATGGTATGTGTTAAAAACATATAAAACTAACTATGTTCTCATTTACAAATATGTCCTAATGAAGTGGAAATTGAAATGAAATCATTTACCTCACACTTACTATTGGTCAAACACTAATTAAAATTTTTTATAATGTTTTTATGATTGTAAATAATTTATAAATGAACAATATTTAAATTATAAAATAATATATAATTATCATATAACATATTCCCACATTTTCTTTAATAATCTATTGCTATTATTATTTTGGGTGTTTACTGCATAATTTTCTTACACTGGTTTATTTAATGTATAACTGAAATGTATTGGATAATTTCACATCATATCTAATATTATATTAATATTTTAAATATCATATATTTAAATTATATATATTTTCATAAAAATTCATAAATGTATGATAATGGAAATTAATTTCATCGTTTCATGGAGACGGTAGGCCGTATGTACGCACAAAGAATGATGTGAGTCCCTAAATTGGTGAATTGGTAAAACCATTTATGGAATATTAATTTAACCCAAAAATATATATTTATTTAATATATTGTGAATATGAATTATATTTAGTGAGAGAAAATAATTATACGATATTGATAGATGATAGTCCACCGTACACATGATAGGTAGGTTTGTTACCAATTTGATTTAGAAGAAGATAGATAAATATTATTACCTATACATAATAACTTATCGGTATATTTTTCATAGTAGTGTTATTATATTGGATGTCTTATTTCATAATTTATGTTTTTAAAAGAAAATAAGGGTGAACATCATTAAGAATAACACCTTCTATTAGAGAAACCTTATCCTGATAACATCACATGGAGTGTATGGTTTGTTTTTTTTAAAATATATATAATATCCATATGGATGTCAGAGAGATATTTTTTATGGTTTTTATGAAAAATTCATGGGAGGTGTGAAGTAGTCAGAGGACAGAGGTCTATTTTACAATTGAGGAAGTGTGGTATTTTTGTAAATACCCCAAACAATTCAAAAATGGAATGACACTGTTACCCCAAGTGCTACCATAATAGATAAATAATTTATTTAAGGTAATAATAGTTTAATCCATGCATATAACAAATAAAAATAATTATGTTTTAAAAATAGTATTCCCTTAGCCTCAATATTTTTCTTATTTTAACTTTATAAATTTTACAAAAGTAACCAGTTTTTAAAACACTATAATTATAAACTACGCCAAATATAAGATAATAATAATTAGATATTTTTAATCAAATAATTATAAATATTAAATAGATTATTTAAAATTAAATTTATATATGTGAGAAAAATTAATTTTCACGCAAGCACATGAAACACCAAAAAAATTATTTTATCCTTAAGAGTGTTAGTTAATTTATTACCATTTTTAATAAAAATTATGACCAAGAATTAAATTTATTGTATTAAATTTTAATAATTATATTAAATAAAAATATGAATACATTTTATCAAATTCAATTCATATAATTGAAAAAATTCATTTAAAATTAACCCACAAAACATGTTGGAAAATGATCTTTTAGGAAATTTTATTTTCAACCATATGTTTTCTATATATTAACTGTAATTATATTATTGCTCATTAAATGGTTCTAAATTCATATAGGATGATATATGTTGAATAAAATACAATAAATTAATTCAACATTAAATATTTTTTAAATAAATTAAAATGAAAAATAAGTGTGTGTTTTTAAATATAACAATTGTTTGAAAAAAAGCAGTTTTATGAGAAATTTCCCTTTCACCTCCATATGTTATTATCTATAATTATAAAAAAAATATGGTTAATACTTTTTAAATTTAAAAATATTATAATTCATTATTATGAATTAATGTATCATATTATTATATAATTTTGTATTATTTATTAAATATTATTTCTATAGGAGATATTTAATATTTCCTTCCAATATTATGTTATCCAAGTAAGATAAAATGGATATTCATCGTATAAAAATGTAAATTTTTTACCTAAATGATTATAATGCGTACTATATATTATTTATTACCGTATATGTTCACTAAATATAATTGTGGCTTGGGGTTGAATGTATCCCAAGCTTTCGAAGATATTTATTTAATATAAAAGGAAATAAATTATATTGTATTGGGGTATTGTATTCTTAAATATTACAAAAATATTATTATTAAAATTCATTGATATTAACTTTTAATATATCATGTTATATATTCTATATAACATCCAATATTTCATACTTTGTTGTTTTATTTTATAATTTCTATACGTTACCATTAATATTTGTGTCTTCTGATTCTGTAATACATTCTCTATGGTATCAAGAATATGGGTGTGATATTCATAGAAATATAGATCAGGTTCCAATTGTATCTCGTTAATTGTGGGGAAAACATTGGATCTATCATGTAATAACATAAAATTGATATATATATATATAACCCATCATGTGCTATATATGGGCATGGTGATATTTCTAATCATCAAGACACATCTCCAGTTCTTAAAAAAAATTAAATGGGTATGTTTTTCATGGGGCTCACCTTTCCCTGATTACCAATTCATATGACACGGTTCCATGGATATAATTTTATTAAAACATGATCTCCCAATTCAATTTGTATATATTTCCAATCATTTCCCATATAAAAATTTTTCTTACATTTAAATACATTAATTTGAGCATAAATAATCATTAACATTGATTTTGAACCATTGCCCAGATCTCTTCCTACATGTTTCCTTTTGACATCTTCATCCCCAAAAGATAATGTCTTGTTCTTGGTCTTTCAGCCAAGAAACACCCAACGGCTCCGTATCCAATGATTGATGGACCTGCTTTCCAAAGGGAGGCATTCGACAGATAGTCTGACCATCGACTCTTAAGAAATCACATTGGTTGAGAGGATGGGATGTCGGGATCATCGAACACTTTTTGGGGAGAAATTATTGCATATTCCTGGACTCTCTTATAGATTCAATACTTATTCATATGTTCATGAATCATTGGATTATGCCCAAACATAGTATCCAAGGATTCAACCCTGGTGTGTAGTGGTCAACTAGATGCAAGGGTTTGGAATCACTATTGCCCGAGGATTACCATCCATCATTTGATTAATGACCTCGAAGGGTTGGAACTCGATTTGGGAACCAATAGGAGTGGCGTGGCGAACTAATGTGGAGATGATGGGATTGACTGGCTGTTGGGCTTTAACCTCATGGAGGCTTCCTATGTACCCTATCTAGGAGGTAGGTATCAAAGTCCACGTTGTTCGCTTAGGTGTTGGGTAATCGACGTGAAGAGAGACCAGGTGGTCTGATGGATGTTGGGATTGAACCTCATGGAGGCTTCCTACGTACCATGTCTAGGAGGTAGGGATCAAAGTCCATGTTGTCCGCTTGGGCTTGAGGCATATGCTCTGGGACAACCCAGAATGTTGGATTGGGGCTTACACTCTAAGGAGGCCCATAGGAGGATGTCATGGTCGATTATTACTCTATGCCCACGTGAGTCATGCTCGGTGTGAGAAACAAGAGGCAGAAGAGACCAGAGGATCACGTCGCGAAAGGTACGTCCTTGAGAAGCAGAATAGGGCTTATGCATGAAGGCGACCCATGGTGATGAATTGGGGATTACACTCTTAGGAGGCCCAGAAGGTGATGAATTGGGGATTACACTCTGAGGAGGCCCAGAAGGTCGGGGATTACTTCAATATGGACGCCCGCAAGGTCATGGCATACTCCAAGATGGACGCCTGTAGTGACAAAGTCCAGAGGGAGAGGGAAGGGGGGGGGGTGCTCTTGTCCCCGTCACATCTCTCATTCCCCGGGGAGATACCCAGGGATGTACCGGGGTGCATGGGGATGGCTACCTTCGGATGGATATGACGCCCCCTCTCTGGGGAGGGGAGAAGTGCCCGACCGCCGAAGTGTGTGGTCCCCCATCCTAGAGAGTAGAGGCCGGAATGGGGATCTCGGGGTCGGACCCCGCATTACCGTGGGAATGTGAACCCATGAATGATTTCGGGAATCCACCGAAGGGTCAGGGAAACCCCTTTTCCCCTATTTACCATGGGTATGTGAACTCAAAACGGCGCTCTGATGCGCCTGAAAGTTACACCACGCAGATCTGGTGGCTCTGGTGGAGGCCTTAGCTCGGGTCCGATGAATAGGCCAATGAGGGAAATGCGCGGGACCTGGATGGATCAGAAGGAATTTTCCTGGATCTGGAGATGAGAACACTGAAGCATTTGGAGAGCCACCGAGAGGTATGGGTGGTGGTGCCCTTCGCATGGGGAAGTGCCACGCGGCTGGGGAAGCGGTCTGCGAACCAGGGTGGTCCGCAGACTGATTGGCATCCCGCGAACGAGGGTGGTTCACGGCTTCAGGTTCAATATTCTAACCAAATTGGTTCATGGATTCGGGCTCAATCTGCAAACCAGGATTGTTCGCGGAGGGTTCCAGGTGGGCAGCGGAGGCCAAGGGCGGTGTCGATCAGATGCTTGTCGGTCGGGGTTTCGCTCGCGGAGGAGGGTGCTCCGCGATACGACGGATGGGAAAACAGGCATAAACTCCTTGGTCTGTGGGGAAGTCATCTGCGGAGGGGGTATGGTTCGCGGTTCTCCTTTTTATTATTTATGTTCGTGGTTCACCAAATTATTATGCATTTTCCAATTCCATTTTAATTCATGTACCTGCTGTGGTTCGCGGGTGGGAATTTCGCTGTTTGTGAAATCTGAATCCTTCCTTCAATCGATTTCCTTCCTCCGAATCTGATCCGATCCTCGATCCTATATCATTCCTCCTTTATTCTTTCCCCCTTGGTCTCCTTTTATAGAGTGGGGAATGGAATGTATCTGTGGCTATGTGGCACCTTTTGCAGAGGCCCATAACCAAATACCCAGTTCAAAGTAGACGTGGTCAATCCGCGATTCACTTTGGGTATCGATCTCTCCCCTCCTTCACGAGGAGAACTCGGGGAGTTTTCCGTGGCTACGGAGGGTTTCGCCTCCATGCAGTGAATGACAGTGGGTGCGGCTTGAGCCGGTCGACGTGGTCCGCGGTTGGGGCAGTTCTCGACGGTGAACCGGACTGGCGCCCATCTTGCCTCTTGACCGCGGAGGCCCTCCGCCTCCATTTCACGAACGACAATGATTCACGGAGGGGGGGGGGGGGGGCTCGCAGTTCTTGGTTGCTTAGTGGTACTTCCATGGACCGGTTCGTGGAGGGGATGCCTCACGGTGCCTGGAAAAGTTGGGCTTTGGTGGACCGGTTTGAAAATTGGTCTTATTGTGTCTCCTATTTGATTATTTTACCCCAATTCTTTGGGGTATTTGGGTAAAATTATCTTTACGGATTTCTTCAGGACCACAAAAATGCCCCCATCGGAATGGGGTTTGATCAGAATGAATAGGAGGCCATTCTGATGAAAAGTGGTCCTAAAACTAAGATGGTTTGCGGCAGAAAGGTGGACTCAGTGAGGGACCACGCCTATAAATACGGGGAGCCCTCACTTTTTCCATTACCGAATTCTTCACAAAACTAGAGCTCCTTCGCCTCCACGTGTTTTCTCCTTTGCGAAGTGCTTCATCCACGAACTGGCAGTAACTTCTGTGAACCATTTCTTCTTCGCGGTTGCCTTCACCCATGAACCGACTTACCAACCGCAAACCATTACACTTAATTAATTAAAAAGTAAGTTATTACGGGTTACGGAGGAACTTTCTTCGTGGTTTCGATGCTCCGCAGACTAAGATCTCTTTCTTGAACATTAACAAGTTTTTGATATTTCCTAATTTACTCGAGATTGAATTCTCACAGAGCAACTTGGTTCGCGGCATATTGGCCAACGCTCCACGGTCCAGGGCTTCGCGGACTGATTTCACGAAGGGATGGTTCACAGAATAATGTCATCACGAACCATCCTCCAAGGCCTCCTTGAGGATTTGATTATGAAGGCTCCTTGACCATTCATCTTGGTTATTCTTGTCCAGATTTTTTTATTCCTCACTGAGTTCTCTCATTTTTTACAGCGAGAAAATAATTGTTCCCCCTTGTTTTGTGCTGAGGTCTACTGCAGAGCCCCTCTCAACTGGCTCAGAGAGATGTTAAGCTATGATTTAAAGAGCGAAGGGCATCAAAGAGGACCCTAGTCGGTCCATCACTCCTGATGATGGTGCATTGAAGATCCTACTCTCTCCGGAGCTTCTGAGTTATCCATTATCCAATCGACTCCCATTCTATGGATTCAGTCTTCAAAACGACATCCCTATCCACCCTACATTCGCAGGTTTCCCTTCTCTTTTCCTTGGAGCGCCTTCAAAATGCATTCAGGAAAAAATTACCCAATCCGAGGAGATAGTCTCTAATTTTGGCCTGAAAGACACATCTATTCAGAGGGGCTCTGTCTGGACCCAAAGCGATGAGCGCACTTAAGACTTTTCTTAGAAATCTGTCCATAAGGACTACCCTTCCATTATTAATCATGCTCTAAGGGATCCTGATGCGGGGTGGCTGCCTAGGTGGGATCTTCCGTCCAATGGGCTCTTCTCAAATGATTTTTCTTGGGATTTCTAGGTCCACTACCACTGTCAGGAGTCTCCCGATTCTCTGGAAGCTGTCAACCTATACTCCGCAGTGTGTGCTTCCCAATTTGCTGTTTACCCACCATCTTTGATCCTGCCAAACCAGTTTAGCCGATGGTGTTCAAGTACCAATACTTTCCACCTTGACCATGGTGAATTCGGCATGAATCTGTGGGACATCTACGAGATAAGAGGACTGAAGATTTCTGGCGAGATGTTTGATGAATTTATGCCCACTCCTGATGCATGGGACGACGTTGAACATGTGACTTTATTGGCGAAAGAGCTACGTACCATGGCAGAGCAGTCACTGGGTCAGGCCTTGTGTGCCCGCTCACTTATTCTTTATGGAACATGGAAATGGTAATTTATGAACACCATCGGTCCTACGCCGAAGATTAAGCGTCCCAGGACTCATCCCCCACAACAGTCATGAACCATTCCGTGTTCATACTGGGCAGTTCTGGAAGCAGGTGACTAACTTTCATGGGGTTATGAGGCATGCCATGGTGTGCCGCCTATGCTCCGGTTGGCCGGTCTGTTTGCTCTGTTTTTGAGCGGATGGATATTTCCTTCCCTGGATGTTAACCCAGGTGTTCGGGCCTACACCTTAATGATGGTGGCTGAGTTAGGAGAGGGATGCTTGGTGAATTTCGTCATTCCCACTTTGGCCCGTATCTACGAGCTACTGAACCACATGCAGGTGGGTGGGTCAACCTACCGTCTAAGCGGGCCATTTCAATTTATGTACGGCTGGGTGGCGGGTCACTTTTGATGTTATGAATATTGTCACAACACGGCCATCCCGCTTCCTACCTTTTGGCCTACCCAACTGGATATGGCCATAGTTCTCTTGAAGTCTCTCAACTTTAGTGAAGTCCTCGAGCTCCTGACCGAATTATCCCAGTTCATCTTAACTCCCTACCCCCGCCACTTCTGGCATCTTAATCGGCAACTGCCAGCGGAGCCTGGAGAAGCGCTCTTACATGGTATCCCTGTGGGATGGGTTTCTTTCTGCATGGATTGACGACGTTTCATTGTGTGATCTGTACATCTCGTATCGGGTTTCTCGCCTGTTCGGGTGCATGCATGTCCAAGCTTCCGTTCCCCCTTCTCGGGCCAAAGGACTGCATCCAGCCATACGTCATTAGTGGTCGCTAATGCAGATGTGGTATGGTTCTGACGCAAGAGTTCCCCTACCTGATACGGGCGCAGCTGCCAACCTTTACCTGGAATATGCAAAGACATGGGTAAAATACTATCTGAATGGGATCCTAGGGAAGGCTATCCGGTAGACTCCTAAATCGGGAGGTATGGTGGTTGCTGCTTGCAGTACACCTTTTTCATCAGTTTCATGGGAGGACCAACTAATGGGGCACCGATAAAAGAGATTCAGATAACTTTCCTCTCCTAACCCTATAGTGGCCGCAATTCGGGCAAGTTCATCCTTCTCATGCGTGCATGAGGACGACCCTCTGGTGTCGGGTCCCAGCGAGACCATCCTGGAGGTTCCGCCAGTCGATATCGGGCATAGAAACTTGGTCCCCAAGCCTGAACAGGGGTAAGAAGCTCCAGACATTCGAGATTCAGAGCCAACTCATAGTGAGCACACGTCTGCGTGGGCTGCCATGCCGGAATTTATTCTCGTGTCGTCCGATGAGGATACAAAAGATCCTCGCATCATGGTGGACCACAGGGTAGTGTACAGGTGGGCCTGGCCCCAAATCTGTGAAATCGTCACTGAAACCCCCTTAGACGAAATGGAAATGAAAACCGAAGCTCTTTGTCAGCTCTTCCTGGATTTGGGGTCAGGTGGCTTTGACTATTGGTAGTTCCATTCTCTTGCTTGCCAAGTTTTTATGGCCCACGAGGGAGATTCCACAAATGAACACAGGCTTTCTCACTTCAAGACCACTCATTGTGGGGCCCAAACCTTGGAAGAAACCACAAAAAATCTCCATCAACTGATTGCAGAGGAGGCGATCTCTTGAGATCAGGTGGCCATCATGTCCTCTGAGTTGCATGAATGCGAAGAACATGATGCGATGCTGAGGGATCAGTTATCGGCTTTGTCTAGTCATCTTAAAGCCTCCAAAAAAGAGATCAACGATCTTCAAACTACAGTGGAGCGTATCCGTCCAGTGGCTGAGGCTGAGACCAGGGAGAAGGTAGTGTTGGAACAATCCTGCAACAACCTTCACCACGCAGTCACTGATCTGGTGGGGATAGCAAGTCAAGCTCCTTTATAACTGTCAGAGCTACTTTTTTATCTCCTGTTTTACCTACCCCTCTATCTCCCTTTCTTTTTTTTTTGTATCAAGGAGAGACCCCAGCTTGTGGACGTACTCTTTTTTTCTCTTCTGAATGAAATACAGTCTCCATTAATCAATCGTTTCTGTGGAATTTGATTGTTACTTATAACAATTGTGGTGAAAAAAAGAATTTACTAAATAATAACTAATCATAACTCAAGAAAAATAGGCTCTAATTTTTTTCTGGACCATAGGATCCAGCGAGCATAGTCTGACTATTGCTAGGGTTTTATAGGAAAACCCTACAATCTTTTTTTCTTTTTCTCCTTTTAATGCCCAAATTTTTCCTCGGCCCATTCGGTATGGACACAGCGGGTATAACCCGACTTTTTCTTAGGTCACCCTTTTTGGGTTTTTAGCCTAACAGGCTTTGTGCCTCTTTCTTCTATGAGCGGTTTCAAGTCCTGCCAACAAGACTATCATTACTGATGTTTTAGGTCGAACAAATTTGACCAAATATGGTGGGTGAGGGCCCCAAGGGAGTTCAACTGATTAAAAGATGTCTTAATACCCTTCAGACGCATGTGGGAGGATACATGTTTGAATTTGAGCGTTATGAAGTGCATGTATCAAGGCATGGGAGTCATGTCCGTGTACAGAAGAAGGAAGATCATTGCCTAAGGAAAACTCGCCTTTGGTAGAAGGGCCAGGGGAAATCAATATGAAGAGCCACTAAGGGAATGGTATGCATAGTCATAAAAAGGTTTCCTTAAGTCAAAGACTTATCCATTTATGAAGTCCAGGGGACTTCATGGAAGTACAACTTATTGAAACCACGATGGGTGGCGTGGGAAGAAATAAAAACCACCAGGGGTGGCTCAGAAGGGTAGTGGGACATCTGAAAGGGTTTTGGGAACATCTGTACTAATCAGAAGTGTGGTCTGGAGACCACCTCCCTACACATTTAATTAGCGTAAGGGATGATTGAGGCTGGATTCAGTTTATTGACATGCATCTGGGACATCATCTGTTATGGATAGACTTCTCTTGGTTCTCGGTAATCTCTTCAAAAACATTCCTCCGCATTCAGGTAGGATTGTGGACGAGGTCGGTAATCTGTAGCTTAGAGGGTTTTCGAATCCCGGGATAGAAATGGGGGCTCAGAGGCCAAAATGCATACAGAGAGAAGCTTTGCCCATGGAAAACATGCCTTTAGTAGATGGTCTAGGGGCGATCAATATGCAGAGCCTCCGAGGGCATGGTATTAATAGTCATACAAAGGTGTCCTTAAGTCAAAGACTATCCATTTCCGATAGACGATAAACATTAGGGAAGTTGAGATTTGGAACCACAAGGGGAGGCCTATGAGAGTTCGCCTTTTTCCGAGTACAGAGTATAATTTATGATGAGAGGGTGCCTGAATACGGGGGAAATATCTAGACTAATCTTCTTGAGAATAGGTGAAGTAATCCTTTCTCACACTGGTGTGAGGTGGTGGTTCATGCAGGTCTGACCCGTGCACTTGCAAGATCGAGAAAAGTCTCTATTTTTTACTGAACCCATGATGGGTTCGACCGTACAGTTTAACATCATTTGGTAAAGAAGGGGGGCATTATTTAAGGATTTCCATGCAGTTTAACGTCATACAGCGAAGACTGGGGCATTTTATTAAGGGTTTCTATGCAGTTTAACGTCATGCAGCGAGGACGACTTCCTTGTAGTTTAACATCATGTGGTAAAGACTGGGATACCTTTAAAGATTTTCGTGCAGTTTAACGTCATGCATATAGGATGAGGGGAATTATTGCAAAGGATTCTCTTAATCAGAATATAACTGGGTTTGTATACCTCAACATTCCCCAGAGGTGGAAGGGGGGTTGATAGTGTAAATCATGGTTCTAGGGCTTCTTGGATCAGAAAATGTGATATGGGGGCTCTAAGGCCGGTAAGTGTATGGAGCTAGGAAGAGTGTCACCTGAGGAAATCTTTCCTTTGATGGATGGTATATCATTATGCAGAGCCGCTGAGGGCATGGTTTGCATAGTTATACAAAGTTGTCCATGCGTCGATGACTTTCTACCTCCGATGGACATGAATGATTATGAGGATCCACAATTATCCGGGCCACGAAGTCTGTCATTTGGTAGTGGAATTCCTGGACATGTCGGGGGTATCCGTCCCTGGTTGCTTGTTGAGTTTCAAAGAGCCCCTTGCACTGCTTTATCTTTCTCGTGGGGGTGTGCCTTCGCTCCACGCAGTTTAACGTCGTGCGGGGAGGACGAAGTACTCCTAGTTTATCGGTCATAGATCTTGGACTATTGGGTGACTATTTCTGCAGTCACTCGAATGGTAATTGGGTCAAGATGTCCTGATATACTTAAACATGGAGGGGGATTAAGGTCGTAAACTTCAAATTCGAGCTTTCCCGAATCAGGAGGCATGGTTTGGGGGCTCTGAGGCCGGTAGGCGTACAGAGCTAGGAAGAGTGCTGCCCGAGGAAATCATGCCTTTGATGGATGATCCAGGGGCTATCATTATGCAGAGCCACTAAGGTAATGGTTTGAATAGATGTACAAAGGTGTCCCCGGGTCGATAACTTTCACTTCTGATGGCCATGAATGGTTATGAGGATCCGTGATAGCTCCCAGTGTAGAGTTCGGCATGTGGGGATAATGGTGTCCAGGTATACAGAAAACATCTTCACCACAATTGTCCATTGAGTCAAAGTATCATAGTCCTAGCATGATTTTTTTTGATGCAAGTCACTATGTGAACCATTTAAAAACACATAGGCTAGCCAAATAAGGATACCCTGGTAGCATCTGGATGTGAAAAGGTGAATGAACTTGTAAACCAATTAGCCATAAACTTCTAGATCAAGAGGTATGGTATGGGGGCTCTGAGGCTGGTAAGCATACAGAGCTAGGAAGAGTGTCTCCTATGGAAATCTTGACTTTGGTAGACAGGCCAGGGGCTATCAATATACAGAGCCACTAAGGGCATGGTATGCATAGTTATGAAAAGGTGTCCATGGGTCGATAACTTTCCACCTCCGATGGCCATGAGTGGTTATGAAGATCCATAATTATCCGGGCCAAGGAGTCTGATGTACGGAAAGGATGTATCCAAATGTGCAAGGAGTATCTCCATCTCGCATCTCCATGTGTCCTGGGTGGGTTGCAACGTAGTCCGTGCAGTTTAACATCATGCGGTGAGGACAATCCCCATACATTTTAACGTCATGCGGTTAGGACAAAAGTGACCCGATGTGAAAGAAAAAGGGTTCTGCAAAGTTTAACATCATGCGGTGGGGACAACTTCCATGCAGTTTAACGTCATGCGGTCAGGACAACTTCTGTGAAGTTTAACGTCATGCGGTAAGGACAACATCCATGTAGATTAACGTCATGCGGTAAGGACGAATATATACACCTTGTGCAGGTCTAGTCTGTACACGGGGGAAGGGGAATTTTTAACTTCATTTTCCGTGCAGTTTAATGTCTTGCGGTAAGGACAAGAAGTACACCCTGTGCAGGTCTGGTCCATACACGGGGGAAAGGAGGCATTCTTAATTTTGAAGGGCTGGGCCAAGACTGGAGATCCTGGCATCACTACGTATCCTGTGAGGGCAGGAATCAAGCCGTACGTAGTTCTCTGGAATGAGTACACCCCGTGTAGCTCTGGCCAATACGCGGGGGGAGGGGAATTCTTAATTCTTGTTATATGTGTTTTTTTTGCGTCGTGCAGTAAGGAAATACTCCATGTAGTTTAATGACATGTGGTGAGGACTGGAATACACCATGTGCAAGTCTGGTCCATACACGGGGGAATGTGAACTTCTGTTTTTCTTTTTGAGGTGGCTGGGAAAGGGTGTGGAATTCTGGCGTCGCTATGTATCCCGCGAGGGTAGGAATCAATCCTTACACATTTCTCTGAAAGACAATACTCCCTGTGCAGGTCTGGTTCGTACAAAGGGGAAGAGGGAATTTTATTTTGAGGTGGCTGGGCCAGGATAGGGAATCTCGGCGTCACTACGTATCCTGCAAAGGCAGGAATCAAGCCGTACGTAGTTTTTTGAGAGTCGTGCAGTTTAACGTCATGCGGTGAGGACTGAAAGATGAAATCTGTGTAATTTAACATCTTGAGGCAAGGATGGGGGTCATTTTTTATAGTTGTTATGAAATTTAACGTCATTCAGCGAGGATGGGGGCCGTACAATTTAACGTATTGTGGTTAGGATGAGGTGCTTGGCTGTTTTAATGTCATACAACTCAGACAATCTGTACATATCATTTTTTTCTCCATCCATCCAGTTTATCATCGTGTGGTACGGACGAAATCCATGCAGTTTAATGTCATGCAGTGAGGACATGGGCCATACAGTTTAACATCTTGTGGTTAGGACGAGGTTCTTCGAAGTTTTAGTGTCATACATCTCAGACAATGTGTACATCTCATTTTTTTCTTCATTCGTGCAGTTTATTTTCGTGCGGTAAGGACGAAGTCCAAGCAGTTTAATGTCATGCGGTGAGGAAGTGGGCCATACAGTTTAACGTCTTGTGGTTAAGACGAGGTACTTGGCAGTTTTAGTGTCATACAGCTCGTATGATGTGTACATCTCATTTTTTCCTTCATCAGTTCAGTTTATCATCGTATGGTAAGTACAAAATCCATGCAGTTTAACATCATGCAGTGAGGATGTAAATACCTCTCGGTCTCTATGCGAAATAGTTTTTTCAAGAATCTCTCATTGGTAGGAGCTGTAGTGAATTTCTCGTCCATGGAGATCAGGGCGTATGCTCCGTTGGAGTAGACCTTGTGCACAACATATGGTCCCTCCCACTTGGGCTTTAGCTTTGGAGGCTTCTTGCAGGGTATCATTGGGGTCCGGAGGACCAGAACTAATTCTCCTTCCAAGAAATACCGGAGGAGGACTTTTTTGTTGAAGGCTCGCGCGATCTAGTTCTGGTACACTTCCAGGTGGTGCAGAGTGTTTAGCCGCTTCTCGTATAGCTGTGCCAATTCACCTAGCTGCTTTACTGACTGCTCATCATCGGATAACCAATCACAGATGGAAACGCGATGTGAGGAAGTTGGAGTTCAATGGGTAGGACCGCCTCCATGTCGTACACCAATGAGTACGGGGTAGATCGAGTAGTAGTTAAGATTGTGGTTCGATAAGCCCACATCTCATGGAGGAGTTTATCCGGCCATGACTTCTTGTCTTTGTTCGCCATTTTCTGGAGGATGTTGGACAGGGTCTTGTTTAAATATTCTATTTGTCTATTGGCCGCTGCATGGTAGCGGGATGAGTGGTTATCCTTGATACCATACACTTGGTATTGCTTCTCCAACATGGTAGAACAGAAATTGGTGTTGTTGTCTGTCAGTATAGTATGAGGGACACCAAATCTAGTGATGATATTGGTCTTTACGAAGATAAATATATTTCTTGCCCCGACATCCTTCAGAGGTATGGCTTCTGCCCATTTGGAAAAGGAGTCGGTTGTCGTGATGATATACTTCAGCTGTTTGGTCGTAGAGGGATGATATGGTCCCACGACGTCCATCCCCCAGACAGAAAATGGCATGGAGTACTTGGCCTGATGAAGTATATTCAGGGGCTGGTGTATGAAGTTGGCATGGATCTGGCATGAGGGGAATTTCACGGTAAAATGCTCGCAGTCTCGTGCCACTGTGGGGAAGTAGTACCAAAGCCTTTGAACTTGATGGGTGAGCATGGTCCTAGGATGATGTGTACCACATGCTCCTGCATGTACTTCAGTCATGATGGCAGTGGTCTCTTCCCCATCAATGAATATGAGGAGCAATCAATCGAGGCCTCATTTGTAGATGACCTCTTGCTGACCTACGCCACCATATATGACAAAATTGATTTCCCTTCTCCGTATTTTCTCTCGTTCAGCCCTGTCTGATGGAAGCTCTCCCCATTGAAGGTAGTTCATGATGGGGATCATCCAACCAGTAGAGGGAGCATATGGCTCAGGGACATGACTGACTTAATGGATCTCTTCAATCTTATTGTAAAAAAATGGAAATACCATTCGACGGTGAGCAATACTGATGACGGTTTCATCCCGATCTGGGTCGTCTAGGGCGGTGGCCGTGTTGGCTAATGCATCAGCTTGTGCATTCTGGGACCGAGGAATATAAGTCAATGTCGGTTCTGTGGAGAACTCGGCCATTAACTCTCGTACATGGTCAAACAAGGGGATCAGCTCCTCTTTTTTAATAGCATAGTCATCATTGACTTGCTTGATGACCAGCTCCGAGTCACCTTTTACCTTATGGTGTCGTACTTGTGCCTGGAGTGTGAGCTCCAAGCCTATAATGAGGGATTGATATTCCGCTTCATTTTTCGTACATCCCTCTGATAGGAGGAAGGAATACGACAAAAATTACTTTTCTGGGGACACGAGTATTATCCCCAGACCCACGTTGTTGAATCTGGAATCCTCTATCCTCTTCCCGGTGGGGCTTCGGGACGCACCGTCAAAGTACATTTCCCATTATGGGAACTCCTCTTGAACCGAGAAGATATCGTCATCAGGTAGTTCAACATCTGTTTTAGTGGTCCCTGTTGAAGGGTGCTCTGCCAGAAAGTCTGCTAAGGCCTAGACCTTGATGGATTTTTGAGGCACGAACCGGATGTCAAACTGCTGCAGGATGACTACCCATTGGGATAGGCGTCCGGTTAGAATTAGGAGACTGAGGATGTACATGAGAGGGTTACTCCGCGAGATCAAATGGACCTCATGATGCAGCAGATAATGTCACATATTTGGAACCGTGAAGACCAAGGCCAGAAAGCTCTTCTCGATATTTGAGTATCGAGTCTCAGCATCGATCATGGTTCGACTGAGGTAATAGAGGTTGTTTTCACTGCCGGCGTCGTTCTTCTGTGTGAGGAAGGCTCCCAATGACCGTTCTAGGGCCTTCACATATAGAATTAGAGGCCTTCGTTCGACCGGGGGCATGATCACCGGTGGACTTAATAGGTACTTCTTCAAGTTGTCGAATGCCTCTTGGCAGTCGTCCATCCATTGGTACGTGACCCCCTTCTTCATCAACCTGGTAAAGGGCAAACATTTTCCTACAGGGTTGGCTATAAACCACCTAATATAGGCTAGGTGCCCTTGTAATCCCCTTAGCTCAGTGAGAATTCGAGGGGGTGGCAGGCTCTGGATAGCCTTCGTCTTCTGATGGTCGACTTTGATGCCGCTATGGCGTACGACGAAGCCGAGGAACTTCCTTGAGGTAAAGCCAAAGGCACATTTCAAGGGGTTCATAAGATATACTGTCAGAGCTTGTTGAAGACGGTCTCAAGGTCTTACAGGTGATCCGAGCGTTGTCTAGACTTGACTACTAGGTCATCCACGTAAAATTCAACTAATTTCTCGAGGAACGACTTAAATATCTGATGCATGGAACGTTGATACGTGGCCCCATCTTTCTTGAGACCAAAGGGCATAACCCTATAACAAAATACCCCTTGAGGGGCCCTGAAGGTAGTGGCTTCATCATCTTCTCGGGCCATCCTGATTGGATTATATCCGGAATAGCTGTCCATGAAGGATAGAGCCTCATACCCGGCCGTTTCATCAATTAAAAACATGGTGATTGGAACCGGGAAGTCATCTTTCGGACAATGCCGATTAAGGTCTCTGAAGTCAATGCAGATGCGGATTTTCCCATTCTATTTCTTGACAGGGAGGATGTTGGCCAACCAAACGGGGTACTGGACTTCCTTGGTGAAGCCTGCCTTAATGAGCTTATCGACTTCAGCCTCTATCTTGGCAGCATGTGAGGGGTGTGTCCTTCTAGCGGCCTGTTTGTAGCCCTTGTGGCCTTCTGGGAGACCCAGGTGATGTGTCTCTACCTCAGGATCGAGTCTTGTAATTTCCATGTAATTCCATGAAAATACATCTCGATGTTGCCTTAGGAAGTAGGTATATACCTTGTGTTCCTCAGGAGACATGGCCGCGCTAATGAGAGTGGGCCTCGGGTCTTCTTCGGTACCCATTTTTATTTTCCTAACCTTGTCCAAAGTGGTGGAGATACCCTCCTCAAATGTGGGAGGTGCATCTCTGAGATCTTCCCCCTATTCTTCTACCAAGTCCTCATCTTCTTGATCTGGCGAGGAGAGAATTTTCAGTCTGATCCTTCGAGGGTCTGAGGGAGAGGCATCATGGGAATCCCTGCTTGAGTATTTGTCCCCAAATCGAGGATTGGTAGATGTTCCCACGTTGTCATGTTCGTCCATCATGGCTGAAGTCATGAGGACATCTGAATTCATGTCTAGACCTGAACTCCCACTTTCAACACAGTTGATGGGCATGACATAATCTCTACTAAGCAGCCTGAGGGGGTCATCGGGGACCATTTCTAGGCCATTTAGAGTAGGGATCCAGTCGACGCCATTGAACAAAGTCTTCATCTTATTTTTCTCATAGAACCCATCATCGATGTAATATGACTCAGAGAGCTCGAAAGGGGACTTGTTGGCGTGCAACGTCCCGCTTTGTCCGTTGACGCTGAACTTGATACAATGGTGGTAAGATGAAGGAACAACCATGTGCTTATGGAGCCATGGCCTTCCCAGTAGGGCATTGAATGCCGTGATCTGCCAGACCACCAGGGATTCTCTATAGGCTACCAGGTAACCAAAATGGGTCTTCATCTTAATCTGTCCCAATGGATTCTTCTCACTCCTATCGTAACCTAACAAGGTTGTGGCCAAAGGAATTAGATCATCCTCACCGTAGCCCAACTTACGGAGTGTCCGTAGGGGAAAGGGGTTAACTCCAGAGCAACTTTCTATAAAGAATTTTTGGATCACAATACCATTCAACGTTCCGGATACATATACCAGTATGATGTGTCCCTGTATAATGGCATCTTCGACCTTCTCGGTGTAGGAAATCACCACATTGCATTCAGTCGGGCCAGTCTCTGTCTGGTAAATCTCTGTGGCAGCTACCTCGGCTTGGAATTCCTAGGGGCTGATCAAAGATTCTATAAGTGCCTCCCTGAGGTCGGTTGACAAACTCAGGGCATCCCAGATTGACAACCTGGCTGGTACTGACGCCAACTGCTTAAGGATGTCGTATTTTTGCTCCAGCGGTCGACGATTCTCCATTGGTGGGAGAGTCATAGTGGGTGCTTTGGGAGCTGAAACATTTGACGAGGAGGGACCGGCCATGGGGAAGGATGTCGATGGTGTCCCTGCGTTTTGAGGATTTGGCCTAGCCGTTCTGTTTGTACGCACTAGGCGACCAGCCACTTGCTCCTCCTCTGGTGGGTATCGTAGAACAACAGGTCCAGAGTGGCTGCTTATGGAGATGGAGGGGCATTCCCTCTCCTGTTGGGTCCAAAGAATGGCCCTCCCATGGGTTTCCGCAATATTGATGGTCTGGGCCGGGGTCCAACCATAGGGTTGGTTTCGGCCACGGATGCGCCTCCCCTGGTATCCCCTGCCTCTGCGATTCCTCCTCCTATCTCCTAGTGCATGAAACTCGGGTTCATAATCATACCCACCGTCAGGGAATGGTTCCATGAGATGGATGACGTTGATAGAACCAAATATTGGCTCCTCATCCTCTAACAGGTCAACTTGGTCGGTTGTCTCTGATGGTGCTGTTTGGTGGGACAGTGCCCGTGATGCCAAATTCAAGGGCATGAAATCTACCAGGGTTGGGACTAAATTTGTCCCCATCACAGACTACTCCTCTTGTTATTATGTCTTTCTTTGACTCCCTCTCGATAACCAACTTTTGGAGGGTTGGGAGGCCAATGTGGTCGGCTCTGCAGCTCCTGGGGCTGATGGTGGAGACACCGTCTACTATAGTTGAGCTCGGAGTATGCCCTGGGATCGGTTGATAGTCTTCCAAGTTATCCAGTTGTCAAATTTCTGCCCCTGCTTGCTGGTGACTTTTTGCCACCCCTCCTCTTTGTCGGAGTCGGTGGTAGAGATACATTCCACATGTGCTGGGTGTGGTCCCAGCTCGACTTGTCCGGAATCTACCATCCACTACAAAAGGTCTTTGAATATGATTCATTCTCGGATACTCTTACCATACATTTAGTGGTTGGGGCAATAATCTGGCCTGTCGTCACGACCGACTTATTTAGGTCTCCTCAGTTCCCGAAGGTGGAGCAAGTTGCAATTCATGGCAGCAATGAAGTAGCCACAAACTTGATCGCCTCGGAACGAGTATACTTTTGTCTTCGCTCCACAAACTGGTTCCACTTCGGTCCTCCCTGATCGTCCCATTTAGGTGGGGGTGGCCGCTGATATGCAGGGGCCCCTTGACAATTCAGTGGAGGCCTGAGCGGTGGAGCGGGCACAGGGGCCGGCATGAGCGTGACAGCGGACGCTTCAGCTCTAGGATCTCTCTTAGAAGGAGCTTGAGAGGATATTAGGGACATTGAATTAGTCCGCTGCAGGGAGTCCCCAATTCTTTGGACAATGGCCAGGAGATGACAGAAGCCAAGGGTGCACTCCACCGGTATGAGCGGTGTTCGCAGTTCGTCTCTATGATAATCGATGCATATGGATAACATCTCATCTTGAGGTATTGGCCTATTCAGAGAATAGATCAGACCTTTCTATCTGGTAATGAAATCTGAGACCCTCTCATTCTCCCTCTACATGCAGTTCATGAGATCACTGACTGTTGTTTTAGGCAGCGTTGAACTGAAGTGGAACATGAACTGCTACCGGAGGTCCTCCCAGCACTTTATCGACTGGGCCGGCAGGCTCGTATACCAGATGAAGGCAGATCCTTGCAAGGTCCGTAAGAAGAATATGAGTTTCACTGGTTCTTGTTGTTCCGGAGTCCCCATCATAGGGTCGCAATAAGATGCATAATTCATCAAGTGATGCTCTGGATTTCCTAATCCGATGAAGATGGGGAATACATGGCTCTCAAAATTGGGTGGAGGTGGTGTGTTGGTCACCCAATCTGGGTAGGGTTTCCGCTCTGACTGTATCGGAGCATGTCGACCTTCCATCGCTTCCAATCGAGCTGTTAATGCCTCGATGATATTGGTGAGTCCCTAGTTTACATCCTATTGGGCCCGGTCCTTGGTAGGCATAGCCCGAAGAATTACCTGAGGATCTGGATCGGCTGACACCAAGGGTGTATATTCTATTCGGGGTACCCTCGGGGGGTTCATGCATACTTGCTCCGGTTTCCTCCTAAGTGGAGGGAAATCCTAGTATTCGTCATCCACGTTTTAGTCGTTGGACGGACCAGGCGCCTCATTGGGCAGGAGACCTGATCATGCTTCATTTTCTGGGGTAAGCCTTAGCCTTTGAGGTGCACCCACTAAGAGTGCATGATGTGGTCTTCTTGAGACACACATTCAGTAAGGCGGTTCCTCGGGAGCAGCTCGGTGTTAAGAGGCCTCAATTCATTCATCTCTTCGTCCTGTCGAGCGATCCTCTTTTCAAGCGTGAGTGGCTCGTTTTTATTGAGAGAGGGGGACGGGTTAAGGGTAATTGTTCCTTTGTTCTTATCCTTTCTGGAAGCTCACAGGTTAGGCAAAGGGAGGTTAACTAAAGGGGCATCCATATTTAAATCGGCCCTCTGGTTCCGGGTGTGCAGACCCGGGGGTTCATGGTGAGTCACAACCTGACCAGAACCGCGTCTCCCAATCCCTCCTGATTTGCGTTTTCTACAGTGTCACCCACGGGGTTAGCCTCGATGGAGTTGATGAACTCATATTGCGGGGTGGAGAGGACGTCCTATTCCAAATAGGAAGAGGATCTCCCGCGTCTTCTGCTGTCCTTCCCTTTCATGATCTGGGATTTCCCTCAGACTTCATGACAAAGGGTTAGGTAGAGAATTCTTTGATGCAAACTTATAGCGTGTCTTCCTCTTAGAGGGGATGATGATTCGAATGATAGGATATGACGGGAACCTCCTCTTCTGATTGTCCCCCCTAGACGAGAGAATACTGATTCTAATGGGGGAGGTTGTTGTTGACGGGGTAAAAATGCCCCCAGCCCTAAGGGCTGGGCCTAGTTCCATTCCCTGGATGTTGAGTCTCTTCCCAGTTTCATTGGTCTTACGGGGGTATTTGTTGTTAAAAATTCTCCCATACCTGTAGGATGGTGTTGACCTTGGATGCGGCAGTAGCTGCGACTATCGCAACCTGCCTGATTTCGCATTTCCACATCTGGGGGTGAACCAGATCTGGTGCCGAATTCACCTGTGTATCAGTCCCTTCTGGGGAGGCAGGCAGAGATCATTGATTGGCCTCTCTTAGGCAAGAGTCCTGATGTATTCTCTCGATGGACTAATTCAGGAGTTTTTGAATGGCTCATTCCCACCGGGCCTGACACTTCTGGGACTTACTCGAGGCCCGACTCTGTTGGGTGTGGTGCCTTTCCTGAATAGGGGGTCCACCAAATTTCCATCTCAATGTGATGATGTTACATGATACCATGCTGAACGGGATTTTTTGGGCGGGGAGCGGAGTGAAATGAGGAGCATCGTGTTCCCCCCATCCCCTGATATGGACACCTGTTGGAGCGTCACCGATGAGGTGGCGCAATTCGTACAGTGGACGGAGGCAGGCTGCCTCCATATTCCCTTTGTGCCTCTCAGGGTGTTGTTTTCACCTTGAGGAAAGGGCATCCAGGTCAATGTGATTCACGAGGTCCCCTATAGTCTTGAAGTGGTCTACATACTCGTCATAGGGCAGGAAGATTGACTTCAGCCGGTGGAGGGTCGTCCATATATTATGGCGGATGCCGTGCATGCAGTCTTCTGACAACTCCCGGGGTATGTCGTACTGAGAGGTGGACGTGGGCGAAAACATGACTAGTATATCATTCCTGGACAGTCATTTCCTCAGGTGAAGCATATCAACATACTCCCATGCCTGTTATTCTTCCACATGGTCAGCCTAGCTGAGGCGCTCACTGCTACTGTGATCTGAGGTAGTGGGACTGGTAGGTGATGAATCATTATATATGCGATTCCGAGGTGGTTCAGAAGATGAACGCGGCCCCAGACCGTGTCCTGATTGAAGAAGGGAATCGTTAGTGACAAGATGGGAATCTGACACGATCAATCCCGTCCTTCTGAGTGCCTTGGCATACGTGGGCTTTTCGGTGCTTCATTCGGAAGGTGTAGGACCTTCCTGTCGATATAATATGTCATCGTGGGGAGGACCTCTGCAATGACGACTGTAATGGAGAGGAATACCATTATTTCTTGATGCCTCACTGCATAGAGGAATTTTGCAGTTCACACCCTGGGGAGGACCTCCAAGGCATGTTGCAGTAAGGGGAGGACCTTCTGGCTGCATGGCGTTGTTATGGGGAGGACCTTCGCAACAACTGCCATCATGGTGATGATGACCATCATGGCTTGACGTTCGACGTGCATCACGGGGATGACCTTCAGGACACGCCGAGACAAGGGGAGGACCTTCTTGTTGCTTGGGTCCATTGCGGCGAGGACCTTCACAATGGCGGTCGTGGTGGTGAGGACTACCATCACAGCTACGACAATGGAGAGGACTACCATTACTACTACCGCAGGGAGAATATCTGTGGGATACATCCTCAGGAGGGCCTCTAGAATATACCGCAATGAGGGGAGGATCTTCTCGTTGCTCGATGTCTCTACGGAGAGGACCTCCGTTATTAGGGTGGTGAGGACTACCATCGTGACCTGATGCCTGGTTGCGTGGAGTTCTATTGCAGCCTAACCCCTGGAGAGGACCTTTAGGGTAGGCCACGACAAGTGGAGGGCCTTCTTGTCGTGATGAGACGTCACTATGGGGAGGACCTCTATAGTTGTGACTATAATAGAAAGGACTACTATCACAATTTGTGGTCCCACTGCATGGAGAGTGATTGCAGTGTATACCCTGGGGATTACCTTCAGGGTGGACCGCAACAAGTGGAGGACCTTTTTGGTGCTCGATCTTCTAGTCACGTGGAGGGCTTCTGTTACTCACATCAGGAGAGAATCTCTCATTACCGATCGTCAGATTCCTGTGGGGGAGGCCCCCATGGGTGTGCTGGGGAGGACCTTCAGAGCTACTGGTCACAACATTGTGGGGAGGACCTTCACAACTACTACTGCCACTCCCAAAATATGGTAATGGATGGGTAGGGTTTCAAGCCTTTGATGTGTGCTTGGCGGCGTTGGAAATCCCATCTTCCAGCAGAGCGGAGTCATGAAACCGCTCTTTATTTTCCGGCTGCCTTCGGCGCGTTCGGGGTGCTCTTTTGCGGGCAGCGAGGACCGTCTGTTGACAACAACCTTCACCTCATTGGTGTCCCTATCTAATTGGTTCATGTGACACTGCCGAGATATTCCAACAAACTTCTTGACTTTTAGCAGGGATATATGCATGCTCTAGAGCATCCACCGTGGTGGACGGGTGTCCCCCAGTTGGAATGAGTGAAGCTGCTCGATTCGGTTGCCCTTACTTCGCAGAATATAGCTGGAGACCCTCTTAGGCTGAAGTAGGGATTCAGATCTGATCCGAGGCGGCTATCTCGTCTTGTAGATGAGTCGCCTTAATTGGGGAGATGGGATCACGGGCCCAATTCCTTGCGGTTTCCTCCGATGCAATTAAATGATGGCAAGTATGCAAGATGTGATCTAGGATTGATACCTTCTCCTCCATCATTGCCAGGATATGTATAGAGACATATTTGGTTGGAACAGGTATGAAGGCCCATTCCAGTATCGGAGTAGGAATATCCTGATCTGGTACTCCAATGGTCAGTGGTTACTGACAATTCTCTTGTGTCGGGGCAGGTGAACGAATCTGCCCCTGTACCGGGATAAGCCAGTTTCTCTCTCTGTTTGCCGCCACATCGGGGTGGCGGACTATACTTGCATTCACAAGGAGCTGGCCCTGCTTATATTGATTTCCCACCGTATCGAGTCGGTGGACTTTGTTGGCGGGGAGACATGCCCTCTTATGATTTTCCGCCACATCTGGGTGGCAGGCTTTGTTGATCGCCACCATGTCAAGATGACGGGCGTCTGAAGCAACTGCTAGGATCTGGTCCTGCAGGTACCGGGTCGCCACCATGTCACGCTGTTGGGCTTCACAACCCTGGGCAGGGAGAGGTTCCTGCCTGGTAAGTTCCGTCCTGTGTGAGCGACGAGCTTGATGGATCTCGGCGGGGATGCGCGCCGACTCGTATGATGCCACCATGTCTGGATGGCAGGCTTGGAAGGGGCGAACAGGTGTAGGTTCCTGTTCGTGGTATGTCTTCGTGGCTGGGTAGTAGAGCTCCTCCTTAGCGACCAGGGTGATGACCAGTCCCCAATTGTACGTCTGCCGCCCTCATTGGGTGGTCCGAGGGGGCAAAGATCGGGGGAGTGGGCCTGAATCCTTGGGGAAACATCCTCCTCAGCGCAAGGTTGTTGAGTCGCAGTGTGACCATGATGATGCCTTTCGGTAGTGGCCTTGGAACAGAACCCCTGTTCGAGAGGGATGAAGTTCTCAATGTCGACCTCATCCGCCTCCCTATGATAAGGGAGGTACGCATTGTCCAGTTTCGGGGATAGGCTCCCAAAAAGGTTGGAGACAGCCATATGGGCTATCTGGGTCCGCCTTTGTGGTCACTGTAGGGTAGGCGACCGCTGAGCCTTGATGGATTGGAGGGCACAGATGGACGCCTCCACCGTTGGGAGAGTACCATTCGCGTGGTACTCTCAGAACAACACGTCTGAAACCCAGCGTTGAAGACGCTGGGTGGGTGACGGGGTCCTCCGTTGTTGCGGAGGCCTTGTCCTTGTGTCATTGGAAATGCGCAGTTGTGAGTTCCTTTACGATGCCATTGGATCGAAGGGAGTTCTGAAAGTAGTGCCTTTCTTGGACCTCCTTTAGAGAATAAGGGGGAACTGGGTGAGACTAGGTTAAATCCGTCATGTTTGGTTAAATATTCAGGTCGGGTTCACCATTTTTTCTCGTTCTTGGTCTTTCAGTCGGAAAACACCAAACGACTCCACATCCAATGATTGATGGACCTGCTTTCCAATGGTAGGCATTCAACGGATGGTCTAGCCAGCAACTCTTAAGAACTCACATTGGTTGAGAGGATGGGAAGTCGGGCTCATCGCACCCTTTTTGGGGGGAAATTATTGCCTGTTTCGGGACTCTCTTATAGATTTAATACGTATTCATATGTTCGTGAATATTTGGTTTATACAAAAACATAGAATCCACAGATTCAACCATGGTGGGAAATGGTCAACTAGACACAGGGGTTCAGAATCATTTATGCCCGAGGTTTACCATCCCTCGTTGGATTAATGACCCCGAAGGGTTGGAACTCGATTGAGGCAGCACTAGGAGTGGTGTGGCGAACCGATGTGGAGATGATAAGATCGACTAGCTGTTGGGGTTGAACCTCATGGAGGCTTCCTACATAACCTATCTAGGAGGCATGGATCAAAGTCCGCGTAGATCACTTAGGTGTCGGGGAACCGACGTGAAGGGAGACCAGGTGGTCTGATGGGTGGTGGGCTTGAACCTCATGGAGGATTCCTATGTACCCTGTCTAGGAGACAGAAATCAAAGTCCAAGTAGTTCGCTTGGGATTGAGGCTTACGCTCTAGGGTAGCCCGGAATGATGGATTAGGGCTTACACTCTGAGGAGGCCCATAAGAGGATTTCATGGTCAATGCTTACTCTATGACCACGTGAGTAATGCTTGGTGTGAGAAACAAGAGGTAGTATGGACTAGAGGATCACGTCGCATAAGGTGCGTCCGTGAGAAGCAGAATGGGGCTTACGCATAAAGTCAGCCCATGGTGATGAATTGGGGATTACACTCTAAGGAGTCCCAGAAGGTGATGAATTGGGGCTTACACTCTGAGGAGGCCCAGAAGGTTGGGGTTTTCTCCAAGATAGATGCCCGCAAGGTTGGGGCTTACTCCAAGATGGACGCCCGCAGTGACAAAGCCCAGAGGGAGAGGGAAAGGGGGTGCTCCTGTCCTCATCATCTCTATTATTCCCCGGGGAGATACCCAGGGAAGTACCGAGGTGAATGGGAATGGATAACTTCAGACGGATATGTCGCCCCCTCTCTAGGGAGGGGAGAAGTGCCCGACCGCCGAAGAGTGTAGTCCCCCATCCTAGAGAGTAGAGGCCGGAAGGGGGCTCTCAGGTTTGGACCCCGCATTACTGTGGGAATGTGAACCCAGGAACGCTTCGGGAATCCGCCCAAGGGTCATGGAAACCCCTTTTACCCTATTAACCATGGGTATGTGAACTGAAATCGGTGCACTGATGTGCCTGAAAGTTACACCACACAGATCTGGTGGCTCTAGTGGAGGCCTCGGCTCGGGGCTGATGAATAAGCCAATGAGGGAGCCACGGGGGACCTGGCTGAATCAGAAGGATTTTTCCTAGCTCTGGAGATGAGAAAACCGAAGTATTTTGTAAGCCACCAAGAGGTATGGGTGGTGGCACCCTTTGCGTGGGGAAGTGCCACGCGGCTGGAGATGCTGTCCTTGAACCAGGGTGGTCTGCAGACTGATTGGCGTCCTGCAAACCAGGGTAGTTCGCGGCTTCATGTTCAATCTGCGAACCAGAGTGGTTCACGGCTTCAGGCCCAATCAACGAACCAGGATGGTTCGTGGAGGGTTCC
This sequence comes from Viscum album, assembly GCA_963277665.1. NCBI lineage: Eukaryota > Viridiplantae > Streptophyta > Magnoliopsida > Santalales > Viscaceae > Viscum > Viscum album. The sequence goes on along the minus strand of OY728143.1, from coordinate 264,862,726 downwards.
AGGCGGGCATCGATGGCCAAGGGCGGCGTCGATCGGAGGCTTGTCAGTCGGGGCTTCGCCCGCAGAGGAGGGTGCTACGCAATATGTCAGATGGAAAAAGAGGTATAAACTCCCTGGTCTGCGGGGAAGTCATCCATAGAGGGGGTATGGTTTGCGGTTTTCCTTTTTATTATGTAGGTTTGCAGTTCACCAAATTATTTTGAATTTTCCAATTCCTTTTTAATTCATGTACCTACGGTGGTTCGCGGGTGGGAATTACGCTTTTTGCGAAATTCGAAGCATTCCTTCAATCGATTTCCTTCCTCCGAATCTGATATGATCCTAGATCCTCTATCCTTCTTCCTTTATTCTTTCCCCCTTGGTCTCCTTTATATAGTGGGGAAAGGAATGTATATGTGGCCATGCAACACCTTTTGCAGAGGCCCATAACAAAATACCCAGTTCACAGCTGACTTGGTCAATCCACGATTTGTGGTGGGTATCGATCGCTCCCCTCTTTCGCGAGGTGAACTCAGTGAGATCTTTGTGGTTGTGGAGGGTTCCGCCACCATTTCGCGAATGACAGTGGGTGCGGCTTGAGCCGGTCGACACAGTCCGTGGTTGGGGCAGTTTGCGTCGGTGAATCGGACTGGCGGCCATCCTGACTCACGACCGCAGAGGCCCTCTGCCTCCATTTTGTGAATGACAAAGGTTCGCGATGGGGGGTGCCTCGTGGTGCCTGGGTACTATTCGGTACTTCCATGGATCGGTTCGCGGTGGGGATGCCTCGCGGTGCATGGCCAAATTGTGCTTCCATGGACCGGTTTGCCAACCGGTCATTTTGTGTCTCCTCTTTTATTATTTTACCCCAATTCTTTGGGGGATTTGGGTAAAATTCCCTTTGAGGATTTTTTTCAAAACCCCACAGTTACATAAAAACATATATTGATATAAAATTAATCATGTGGAACCATTTAAATAATTTAATATATCCAATTATTATTTGATAAAGCTACCAACATTAAAAGTTGATCTCATGTAACATAAAAGTAATGAAATTGTGACATCAAAATGAATTATGTTGTTTGAATAGTCATTTCATATTGTCCATTAGTTGGATGATGATTGACAGTACTCAAATGAATCATATGATAATTGTACTTGAGAGGAATATTTAATAAATTCAACTTAAAATGGTGATGATGATCGAAAAAATAAAAATTGGTGCCCCAAATAGAATTGAATCGTCATTAATACAGATCCGGGCTAGGAACATAATAGGTAAATCATTATTAAGGAGAGGAAATGTGCATATCTGGTTATGTGATCTACACAATCCAATATTTCATATTTATTTCTCTATATATTTTCTAGTTCAAAGATAAATTCAATAGTAATTTCATCCCATTTCAATATAGGAATGGGAAGAGGTTGTATGACTCCCCTAGGATGTTGTCTCTAAACCTTCACTTGTTGAGAAAAGAAAAATCTCGAAACACCATAAAAATAGATCAATTTATGTTATCCCACTTTAAATGTTCCCTCAAATCCATATAATTTGGTTTTTACTTGGATGTATAAAAAAATTCAATATTTAAGACTAATAAGAAAATTAAAATTTTAGATCACGTTTAGATGTAAAAAATAATATCATTCCATATATAAGAATTATATCATCTAAATTTATGTCTACCAAAATACATTCATTCAATGGATTAATTTTTTTATTGAACATTTTCATCAGTAGATTCATAAATTTTTATCTTTTACAATAAGTATTGTTTGAAAATAATTTGAAAAGGGGGAGATGCATCCTCATATATAATAATTCCATTATCTATCATTATTGAATCCATAAACATATATTGCCTCTAATTCCTCATTTTAATCATATATATAGCATCTATCATGATCACAGATTTTAATACCTTTTTTTACTTTCCAAGGTAGTAGAGTATTAAAAAATCATTATTCTTGAGTAGCTCAATCTATACAACTTCCTCGTGTTGATATTTTTTAAAAGATATATTTTATTATCTTATAGTGTATGTATATAACATATATCATTCCATAGATATAATGTCTCTATATATTCAATTAAATGATTATAAATGTTATCTAATGATCACATGTTAGTTAGTCCCATTTGTTAGTCTTTAAACACATTGATTTATATGCATTAACATTATCATTTTTCATAAGGGCACAACCATATACCTTATTCAATGAACCACTATATATTATGAAGACATAATATCAATATGGTATATTTAAAATATGATCATTTATCAATATCTTCTTCCACTAATCAGCGAAATATTAACATTCCATTGTCTAAAAAAATACATAACCCCTTTATGTGAAAAAATTGTTAATTGGATATCCCTCTAAAAACATTATGAAATAAATATTTATAGTAACATGTTAATCTAATGAAACTACATACCTCATTTATTTTTGTTAGATTAGTACACTATTTGAATACAATTATATTCACAATATCGACTGAGAATATTTCTTTGGAGACAATATTTCAACAAAAATAAACAACCTATATCATAAAATAACACTTAATATATTTCCCATATAACTAATTTATTCTATGATATTCATGAAAGGTCTATATCAGATTATCATGAGCTCAATATATTTTAGAATAAACCAAAATATAATAATCTAATACCACCAAAATATCATTAAGATATTCTTAGAATTAACTAATCATTAGAATTATAATAATATAGAGTTAATTAGTTAATAACATGTGAATTAATTTAAATTAGTAATTTCCATAACCCATTTTGAATTCTGAAACTATAATTCATTTGTTCATTACCCATAATATATATTTCCCAAAATGAGAATTATTATTTGATGAATACTGTGATATTTGAACATAATAAAAAAACTCATCTGTGTGATTTAGAATAAAATTGTTCTTTATTATTATAACATTTACTTCCCAATAATTAGTTGATAGACACATAGATAATTATTTATTAATGGAAATAATAAGGGGTCTCCATGGTGTAACACTAAGTAAAATAAATACCTTATTAAATAACTCTTATTTCTATTTTTCTAACTCAAGTAATTCAATAGTGGTCATTATAGATAGTTTATTTTCTATTGTTCATGAATCAATGTGTAAATTAATGTAATACTCAACCTATTGATATGGTAGATGTCTAGGATATTATTCATGATATTCATCAATGTATTAAGGTAACATATGTACTGTAGAGACCCGAAGCCTGACGTACATGGACATTACATTACTTTTGCGGAATACTTAGTACATAACAAAAACACACACACACAAGGATCGTAATAGTTTAGTGTCTTTGGAAACTCGGAATGTAATCTTCTAATCATGGTGAAAGATCTTCAATATCTCCCATAAAGATATTCACTTTTTTTTACCTAAAACCTTTCTTTATATCCTGGGGAAAAGAAAACATAAAAGGGTGATCTCAAATGCTCAGTAAGGGTATACAAAATAAAAATCAATCACATCATATTCAAAAGAACATAACTTTTGGAAATCTTAACCTGCAAAAGAGAGCATAATTTCATAACATGGGATAAATCATAGTAGTGAAATGAAATCAAAATAATCATAACTTAAAACATGAAACTTTGTGGCATACACACATAATCATAGAGAATCATTTCTTGTTAGTCAAGACTAATTGCCAAGACTATCTTAGTGGACAAAGTCCCTTTCTGAATCGAGTAACCCTCGTTTCAGTCCTGTTTCACTAAACCGGTATAACCTACCATTTCAGCCATGTCTATCTCATGAGATATAAAATCTTTACCCAATGCATTGGAGGGAGATATAGGTCCCACCCATCTCATAATGATACCATTCTTATGTGTGCCACAAAATCATAAATCATACATCATTTCATAACCCATGTAACAAAAATGGGATTCTTAAACAACATGACATCATAAAACCATTCATATAAGATAAAGGAATTCATAAACATAATTCCATCACAAAATAGTCAAATCAATGTAAAAATATGGATAGAAACAGAACCCTTTATTATCTTATATGGAAAATAATTTTGATAAAACACTTGAAATGAATTCTTGAGGGAAATATCCTTTCTTCTTCAAAATCAATTTCTTTTCACAAAACATCATGGAATTTTAAAAGAAAGAGATTTTATTAAAAATAGTCATGAAATCTTTTGGAGGAAGCTTCATAAAAATAAGGCTTTATAAAACCGTAAAAATCCGTTCGTGCCGTTTAAGTTAAAAAAAACAATCTTCGTACTTTTGTCGGAAAAGTCAAAAAGTACCTCGTATGAAAAACGACAAAAGATTCCTTTAATATCTTATACTAAAAACTTACCGAAGGGTAAAATTGGATATAAACTACTGTAGAAGGATGGAAATAATATTACATATTGAAGGAACATGGATGTGGATGATAAAATACTCCCCAGTAATTACCAAAGTAAAAACAATCTCGGATAAAAGTGAGATTGTGATATTTCCCTTACCTTAGGTCCGACTTGCTTTGTAAGTGTCCAAACCTCCTGTATAATGATTTAAATCATGTTATTGACTTATTCCAGAATCATATTCATTGTTATGATATCATATATGGTTCACTTATAACATTATATTACCCGTTCTTTTGTAAATTCCATGTTAAAGAAGCGTTTTGGGTAAAATCGTTTCATTTATCTTAGGTGTTTTGACTTGTTGTTCTTGACATCATTATTACTTATATCATGATTTACTTACTTCCAGAATATAAAATATGATTTATATATCATATATATTCAGTATATATATATATATAATAGATAGATAAATAAAATGAAAAACACCGTTCATGGAGACGGTAGTCCGTACGTACGCATGAACGCTGTTTTACTTTCCTTATTGTTTTGAAATGGAAGTAAGTAGATGTCATACATATGTATATATACATAAATCCAGTAGCTTTATAATGTCATATATTTCATTATTATTTCTTATATATACATTATAATCATTCTTAAATGGTTAACATGGAGAATGAATCTCATCGCATCGTGGAGACGGTAGTCCGTACGTACGCACGAGCGATGATATCATTTCCATAAATATTGAACTGAATTGAAGTGGATTATAAAATATATCAGAATCAATATGATGTTGTAATAACTATGTATAGTTATTCTTTACACCATTATACCCATCCATGTAAGGTGGTGGTGGAAAATAGATTACACCACGGCGTGGAGACGGTATTCCGTACGTACGCACGCGCGGTGATTTCTTTTTCCGTAGGATGGATAGATAGTGAAATAGGGTTGTTTCATACTTATAATAACATATCAGTATATGAGTGATACTGATGTTATTACTTCATAATGAAACATCCTAAGAACAAGTGGAAGAAGAAATAAAGATAAAAGAATTGGTAACGGTAATTACCTCTTCTTTGAAGCGCCTCTTTGAGACCTCCTCTTAGGGCACTAGAATTGGTCTTTGAGGAAGACCAGAACCTCTAGGATGTTGCTAGGGAAGTGGAGAAGAGATTTTGGCAGGGGTTGGCCGAGCTTGAGTGCTCAAATTGGTGTGAGGAGGAAGGGGGAGGAGGTGTCCTTTTATAAGGGAGGAGAGGGGCACCTTAGGAATATCTCAAAATATTATTTTATATTAAAGTCAAAATCGGTTTATAATGGTTCCAAAGGGTCTTATTTCGAAGCTAAAGTGGGGATGGGTCGAAATCCTATCAACCAATAGAATTTAGACAAGTTTAGGATATTATTTTAACCTTATCAATTAGATTTAACTCTAAGTTAAATAATTTAACTTTTACCATGTCTTTTTGTTTTCTTTCACTATATGGTTAATAAACTTAATATAACATGCCAAACGAACCCCAAATTGTTTATTATTAATATATATATCCTTATCTAAGTCATTTGGCCGAACCTTAGATTTTTAGGAATACAATAACAATTAATAATATAATATTTGATTTAAAAACTATTTTGTGTCAATTTTGACACTATTTGATATATGATTTTTGTGAAAGTCATAACAGAATTAAATGTTCGAACCAAGTTGATTAAATCAACATTCAAATTACATTTATTTTGGTGTTTATAACATCAATTATGTCAATATTTCATTAATAAGATAATTACTGCATCATCGTTGTGTCATAAATAAATTAAACTATTTTATGTCTAAAAATTACAAATAAAATACCATCATGTAGGAAATATTCTTAGCTTTCTAATGAATATTTACAATCGAATTTATCTTATGTATAACCCCATATTAAAAATGATTTACTTATTAAACTTTGATTTTATCTATTTTAACCTTTCTTTAAATAAATTAATAATAAATGTCCTAATCTAATCCAAGTGGGCCTAAATGGTCATATTTTATTCCTAAGTTTGTTTTTGGTCGAATTACACTTGTCCAATAGAATTAGGACATGTGTTAGGTTAATAGTAATATCATATTTACCCTTAGTTACCCTATTTACTATTAACCGCGGTAAAAAAAATTAAAAAGTTACTATTCACCAAAAAATTATTTTCATCTCATTGAACCACATTTTAGTCCTTGATATTAACCATGTCTCTCGGATTTTCGAAATTCCATTCACAGAAGTGGTAAAATTAAGTTTTATGCAAAATTCAGTTTTTAACCTACCACTTAGTAGTTTCACTATTCATCAAAAATTGATGTTTTTCAGAACAATGCCAAAATTTCATCCTAAGCTATATTTCATATTCCGAATTCAAAAATGAAGGCTATTTTACCATATTCATAACATAGATGTTGCATTAATTAATTTTATAATTAAATCCCGCTGTTAAAACAAATAGCGTGTTTTTAAGAAACAATATCTATCAAAAGATTGACACTTGTTTATTTCTGGTTTAAATGTGAAATTACATCCAATGACCAAAATTGTATTAAATTGTAAAAATATATTCTAAATATATTTTAAAACCACTCAAATTAATGTTTTATCACTATTAATTATTTCGATTAAAAAAATTGTTTTTAATTATAATGTAGTAATTTTCACTATTCATCAGAATATGAAAGTTATTCGAAAAGTACCAAAATTTCACCTTAGGCTAAATTCGATACTCCGAATCCAAAAATGAAGTCCATTTTGAGAGCTAAAATTTATAAAATTTAAAAAGTGGTTATTACTATTTATAATGGCTAGTTTTAATAATATTTTAATAGCATATCATTGTTTCGTGAAACTCAGTATTACGTACTACACACGCTATCGAGGAAGGTTGAGATTGCGTGTAATGTAAGGCTAGTCAAGGATGTGTGTTGTTCAAGCTCCTTTTGGAGTAGCGTACAACACAAGACATTAATAAAATTAAAAAGAATATTTTTTTCATAAAATCTCGGGCTGTTACATTCTACCCCCCTTAAAATGAATTTCGCCCTCGAAATTCGTTGGGGTTATAAATGGTTTACTATTCTAAAGATTCTTTAATAGAATCCCACATCGTAAAAAAGAAATACCAAAACTTGGCTTTAAAAACTAAAGTATGAAATGTAACGATTACCCAAATAAACTAATCGTTGGGTTTCCACATAGGTAAAAATATGGATATGGAAGAGAAATCTAACCATCATGTTCTGATGGAGAGTGGTAGAGAACATGGCTATGGAAAAGCCAGTAATCACAAATCCATAGATTTGTGATGATATAAGGTACCATCTGATTCATCAGGTATAAGATCACTAGGACAACATTTTTGGTTTTCAAGATCATTTCCCTAAAGTTGAAAATTTGAATTAGAATAAATACTTAATTTATTTTGGTACAATCTCACTGTTGTTCGTGTCTTGAACAATTTCCACTTCATCTATTAAATAAATGAAGTTGAATTTGTTATTCGTGAAGTGTTAGCAGATTATGTGATAGAACGACGGGTCATTCCATCTGTCTCAAACAAAAGGTTAGCAAAAATTATATGCATAAGTCGATCTATAGTGAGATTAATCATATATGGTTCCTAAAATGGACTTATACTTCATATATCATACTGCTTAATATTAGAAAACTAGTTTCTACTAAACAAGGACTTCCTGTAGGTCAGTGGTAGGCGATAAAGGCCAGTCGCACTTCGGTTGTGGGTTCGATTCCCACAGCCTTGTCCGAAGCAATGGGCTGTCGCCCGTCCTGCAGGTTTTCCTTTTTCTAAAACTATAATACTATAACATCCCATCAATAATATCGAAAAAACTTCTATCCTTAAACAATACTAACTTATGTCCAACATAATCCATTCCAATATTTAGGCTTATCCATAATACTGCAGTCCATTCTCATAACATAGTGAAAATGATTACCAGAGATTTAATACCATCGTTGATCCCCATATATCATAAGATATATCTTGTTGGTCACATTCCAAACATTCAAAGGCCTTAATCTTGTACTCTCTTGAATACCCATTGAACCTTAGTGAAAACTTGAATGCAGTTAAAAGTTAACACTTTTCACATACCGAAATCCTCAAAATTCTATATACTCAAACCATGATATCACTTAGTCCTTATATCAATCATGAGCTCATGAATACTATCAAACATTTAATTTTCTCCTTATCCCTTCATTATGCTCATATCATCTACATTCCAAAAATATATGAATAACCTTTCATGGATACTGGTAACATTAATCATACACTTTCAAAACACAAGGAAAGACAACAGTGTAACAATCCATAGATGTCTCTTTATTCCAAAATTACACATGATAAACATGTAATCATTCCACTACATTCTCAAACCATTGACCGAGCTTCAAAAATTCATTCATCTCACATATCATTTGTAGTCTCTTCATTATCATCCACATAAATACTACCCATATGACCATACTGATTCTCTTCACGAGTCTTTCCCTTAGGGCATTTGTTTGCATAATGCCCATACATTCCACATTTAAAACATTTAACCATTGTTGATGTCGTAGCAATACCATTATCCTCATCCATGGTGTTAACTGAACCTTTTCCTTTGCACTTACTTGCTTTGTGTCCTTCTTTTCCACACCCAAAGCATCTTCCAGTTCCTTTGAAACATTCTCCTTGATGCCTCTTCCCACATGATTTACATAGGGAAAATTGAACTTTCTTTCCTCTATGATCATCATGAAACTCCATCTTTCTCTTATTAGCCGAGTCAGAAAACTTACCAAATTTTACTTTATTGATCATATTATGAGATTGCTGATTCGGCATAATAATGATGCAAACACTTCCAAATCCCATTTCATTATGAAGAATATCATTCCATTGTCCATCATATCCTCCATTATCGTGAATCATCTTGTTTCCAGCCATTTTCTAAAACCCAGAAAAGAATAGTGTGAGAGGTAAAAATCATGCTAGGGAAAACAACATAATAAAGGGGGAGTACCGTCAATATCCAACATCTTAGGTTTAATTCTATGATCGTTAGCGTAATTCTATTACTATAACCTATACGTATACTTATCCCTAGGGACATCCCTAGACATACCTTAGAAATATCTCTAGGGATCTCACTAACGTTTTCACATCCTAGTTTCCAAAGGTTGACTAAACCTTTCCTCTGATACCAACTGTAGAGACCCAAAGCCTGACGTACATGGACATTACATTACTTTTGCGGAATACTTAGTACATAACAAAAACACACACACACAAGGATCGTAATAGTTTAGTGTCTTTGGAAACTCGGAATGTAATCTTCTAATCGTGGTGAAAGATCTTCAATATCTCCCATAAAGATCTTCCCTTTTTTTTTTACCTAAAACCTTTCTTTATATCCTGGGGAAAAGAAAACATAAAAGGGTGATCTCAAATGCTCAGTAAGGGTATACAAAATAAAAATCAATCACATCATATTCAAAAGAACATAACTTTTGGAAATCTTAACCTGCAAAAGAGAGCATAATTTCATAACATGGGATAAATCATAGTAGTGAAATGAAATCAAAATAATCATAACTTAAAACATGAAACTTTGTGGCATACACACATAATCATAGAGAATCATTTCTTGTTAGTCAAGACTAATTTCCAAGACTATCTTAGTGGACAAAGTCCCTTTCTGAATCGAGTAACCCTCGTTTCAGTCCTGTTTCACTGAACCGGTATAACCTACCTTTTCAGCCATGTCTATCTCATGAGATATAAAATCTTTACCCAATGCATTGGAGGGAGATATAGGTCCCACCCATCTCATAATGATACCATTCTTATGTGTGCCACAAAATCATAAATCATACATCATTTCATAACCCATGTAACAAAAATGGGATTCTTAAACAACATGACATCATAAAACCATTCATATAAGATAAAGGAATTCATAAACATAATTCCATCACAAAATAGTCAAATAAATGTAAAAATATGGATAGAAACAGAACCTTTTATTATCTTATATGGAAAATAATTTTGATAAAACACTTGAAATGAATTCTTGAGGAAAATATCCTTTCTTCTTCAAAATCAATTTCTTTTCACAAAACTTCATGGAATTTTAAAAGAAAGAGATTTTATTAAAAATAGTCATGAAATATTTTGGAGGAAGCTTCATAAAAATAAGGCTTTATAAAACCGTAAAAATCCGTTCGTGCCGTTTAAGTTAAAAAAAACATTCTTCGTACTTTTGTCGGAAAAGTCAAAAAGTACCTCGTATGAAAAACGACAAAAGATTCCTTTAATATCTTATACTAAAAACTTACCGAAGGGTAAAATTGGATATAAAATATTGTAGAAGGATGGAAATAATATTACATATTGAAGGAACATGGATGTGGATGATAAAATACACCCCAGTAATTACCAAAGTAAAAACAATCTCGGATAAAAGTGAGATTGTGATATTTCCCTTACCTTAGGTCCGACTTGCTTTGTAAGTGTCCAAACCTCCTGTATAATGATTTAAATCATGTTATTGACTTATTCCAGAATCATATTCATTGTTATGATATCATATATGGTTCACTTATAACATTATATTACCCGTTCTTTTGTAAATTCCATGTTAAAGAAGCGTTTTTGGTAAAATCGTTTCATTTATCTTAGGTGTTTTGACTTGTTGTTCTTGACATCATTATTACTTATATCATGATTTACTTACTTACAGAATATAAAATATGATTTATATATCATATATATTCAGTATATATATATATAATAGATAGATAAATAAAATGAAAAACACCGTTCATGGAGACGGTAGTCCGTACGTACGCATGAACGCTGTTTTACTTTCCTTATTGTCTTGAAATGGAAGTAAGTAGATGACATACATATGTATATATACATAAATCCAGTATCTTTATAATGTCATATATTTCATTATTATTTCTTATATATACATTATAATCATTCTTAAATGGTTAACATGGATAATGAATCTCATCGCGTCGTGGAGACGGTAGTCCGTACGTACGCACGAGCGATGATATCATTTCCATAAATATTGAACTGAATTGAAGTGGATTATACAATATATAAGAATCAATATGATGTTGTAATAACTATTTATAGTTATTCTTTACACCATTATACCCATCCATGTAAGGTGGTGGTGGAAAATAGATTACACCACGGCGTGGAGACGGTATTCCGTACGTACGCACGCGCGGTGATTTCTTTTTCCGTAGGATGGATAGATAGTGAAATAGGGTTGTTTCATACTTATAATAACATATCAGTATATGAGTGATACTGATGTTATTACTTCATAATGAAACAACCTAAGAAGAAGTGGAAGAAGAAATAAAGATAAAAGAATTGGTAACGGTAATTACCTCTTCTTTGAAGCGCCTCTTTGAGACCTCCTCTTAGGGCACTAGAATTGGTCTTTGAGGAAGACCATAACCTCTAGGATGTTTCTAGGGAAGTGGAGAAGAGATTTTGGCAGGGGTTGGCCGAGCTTGAGTGCTCAAATTGGTGTGAGGAGGAAGGGGGAGGAGGTGTCCTTTTATAAGGGAGGAGAGGGGCACCTTAGGAATATCTCAAAATATTATTTTATATTAAAGTCAAAATCGGTTTATAATGGTTCCAAAGGGTCTTATTTCGAAGCTAAAGTGGGGATGGGTAGAAATCCTATCATCCAATAGAATTTAGACAAGTTTAGGATATTATTTTAACCTTATCAATTAGATTTAACTCTAAGTTAAATAATTTAACTTTTACCATGTCTTTTTGTTTTCTTTCACTATATGGTTAATAAACTTACTATAACATGCCAAACGAACCCCAAATTGTTTATTATTAATATATATATCCTTATCTAAGTCATTTGGCCGAACCTTAGATTTTTAGGAATACAATAACAATTAATAATATAATATTTGATTTAAAAACTATTTTGTGTCAATTTTGACACTATTTGATATATGATTTTTGTGAAAGTCATAACAGAATTAAATGTTCGAACCAAGTTGATTAAATCAACATTCAAATTACATTTATTTTGGTGTTTATAACATCAATTATGTCAATATTTCATTAATAAGATAATTACTGCATCATCGTTGTGTCATAAATAAATTAAATTATTTTATGTCTAAAAATTACAAATAAAATACCATCATGTAGGAAATCTTCTTAGCTTTCTAATGAATATTTACAATCGAATTTATCTTATGTATAACCCCATATTAAAAATGATTTACTTATTAAACTTTGATTTTAACTATTTTAACCTTTCTTTAAATAAATTAACAATAAATGTCCTAATCTAATCCAAGTGGGCCTAAATGGTCATATTTTATTTCTAAGTTTGTTTTTGGTCGAATTACACTTGTCCAATAGAATTAGGACATGTGTTAGGGTAATAGTAATATCATATTTACCCTTAGTTACCCTATTTACTATTAACCGCGGTAAAAAAAAGTAAAAAGTTACTATTCACCAAAAGATTATTTTCATCTCATTGAACCACATTTTAGTCCTTGATATTAACCGTGTCTCTCGGATTTTCGAAATTTCATTCACAGAAGTGGTAAAATTAAGTTTTATGCAAAATTCAGTTTTTAACCTACCACTTAGTAGTTTCACTATTCATCAAAAATTGATGTTTTTCAGAACAATGCCAAAATTTCATCCTAAGCTATATTTCATATTCCGAATTCAAAAATGAAGTCTATTTTACCATATTCATAACATAGATGTTGCATTAATTAATTTTATAATTATGTCCCGCTGTTAAAACAAATAGCGTGTTTTTAAGAAACAATATCTATCAAAAGATTGACACTTGTTTATGTCTGGTTTAAATGTGAAATTACATCCAATGACCAACATTGTATTAAATTGTAAAAATATATTCTAAATATATTTTAAAACCACTCAAATTAATGTTTTATCACTATTAATTATTTCGATTAAAAAAAATTGTTTTTAATTATAATGTAGTAATTTTCACTATTCATCAGAATATGAAAGTTATCCGAAAAGTACCAAAATTTCACCTTAGGCTAAATTCGATACTGCGAATCCAAAAATGAAGTCCATTTTGAGAGCTAAAATTTATAAAATTTAAAAAGTGGTTATTACTATTCATAATGGCTAGTTTTAATAATATTTTAATAGCATATCATTGTTTCGTGAAACTCAGTATTACGTACTACACACGCTATCGAGGAAGGTTGCGATTGCGTGTAATGCAAGGATAGTCAAGGATGTGTGTTGTTCAAGCTCCTTTTGGAGTAGCGTACAACACAAGACATTAATAAAATTAAAAAGAATATTTTTTTCATAAAATCTCGGGCTGTTACATGTACAAACTCAATTTTAGGATTAAATTCACCAGTAAAATATTTTTTTCTCTCTTTTCCACATGAATCTAAATTAAAAGAGTTACTTGGGGGGATGTATACATAACTAAAATTAATAATTCTCTTTTCTAAAGATAATGAATTCAACACCATTATTATGAATTATGACCTCCTTTTCCAGGAAATATAATTTTCTATGTTATTTTGAAATTCGTTCCCTGACATGCATGACATCAAAGTCAAGAATAGTTATGATAAAAAAATTACATAAATAGAACGTTTATATATTATTATTGGGGATCCTAGATATATCCTTATGAAAATGAGTCTTGTAATGAATTTTTTAACTAAAAAATACCATCATAAAATTCTAGTGAAGTATTTAATTTTCATGAAAACATGAAATTTTTAAGAGAGTTTGAATATCTAGAAAAAAATAAGTAATTGGATAAATTTTAGTATCTAATTAAATTATATTCCAACACATCATTGGTAACATCTACCATAGCTACTATAATTGCACTGGTTTAACCACATCTTATTGGCCACCTTTATGGTAGATTCTACTATTACAATGTCTATTAGTGTGAATAATTCCCAAATTTATATAAATATGAATTATTATAAATTGAATATTTTTTTATTCCACATGAATTTATGATAAAAATTATCCACGTCATAACACTTATAATAAAAATGTATTCCGTTTATAATATTTTCAAGATGTATCTTACCAAAAAAAAATTCATGGTGGAAACTAATTGTTATTTTTATTATTCGTATACATATTCCATATTTATTTATTTTTAGATAGATTCTTCTTATCATTAATTTCCCTTGAATATATAGGATCTAGATTTTTAATTTTCTATATTGATGGGACATAAAACTATTTCATCACATGTTGAAAATGTTTGGGACACCATCACAATTTAGAGATGTAAAAGAAGCCCTTCGTTGAAATTTACAATCGGGAATTTCATGTTGCGTATATAATCTATAGAATAACTAAATATCCTTGTAAATGTATAATCATAATCAACAACAAATTATAATTCGTTATTATTAATTATAGTGAACATTACATTCAATTTACATTCTATCTCAGTTGTGAAATATTTTTCAATGAATATTTCTGTAAAATCATTCAATTATATAACATTCATTTTTTAATACACGTTTTTTATACAAGATTAATGACCACCATTGATCAGTATATCCCTTTAGAAAGTATACTAAATATATAAAATTTTCATTTCCATCACATCCCATGATTAGAATTATCTTCCTTAGGGATGTAATTAATTCATGAGCTACGAATTGATTAGTACTCCCACAAAATTATAGGGGATTACATAACATAATAAAATAAATAATATGAAAATCATAGTATAGATAAATTAGTTTCACCATTTTGAAAATGATATTTTTTATTACCAAATTATGATGGATTTATATATCGGTGATTTAGTCAGTTCCAATACTCATTGCATTGTTTTTATTTTAGGGAAGTATCATAATTGTGAACATGTATTACCACCTTTCATTATATATAAATAAATTTATAAAATTTAAAATAAAATGGATTTTTTGAATGAATTGTGAATTTAAAATAAAAATTTATAATTCTATGTCTACATTAAGATTTTACATTAATTAAAAAATTTAACATATTTTCAAATAAGATAATCCTAAACTCAGTTCCTTGTAGAAATAATTATTTTAAAATACATCATAAAGGTTAAAAATAAAAATATGAAATACCCTAATAATATCCCATAGGAATGTCATATATGTGCATTTGAAGGTATATTTTAATTTAATAGGTTCTCATAGAGTCAAATCGAAATGCATCACTTTTAGAGTTATAAACCATTGTTAAAATAGTGCAAGAACTAATTACACTTGTACTATAGAGACATTGATGTATTGTTAGAAAACCCATAAAATAATTTCTATACCAAAACATTAGGAAATTATTCTACACTTATCTTCAATAGATACCATGGGGTAATGTTACTAATAATCATTTCCTATAATATAGCTCCATGTATTTGTACAAAAAATTTCTAATATCCTCAATTCATTCCATCAATCGTGTAACCAAGATCCCCTTTCTACAATAATAAAATGGAATATATACAAGTGGTAAAATATCAATAGAACTATTAATTATGTTTTATTTTGATATCCATATATATAAATCATAAAAAAATTTCAATAAAAATAAAAATAAATCATTATTATAGAAAACATGACATAATATTAAATTCATTCAAAAAATTATTTTATTTTATATTCAGAAATGAAAAAAATAAGTGTGTTATCAAATAAATAGTAATTTTTTCATACAATAGAAGTTATCACAAATAAATAAGGTGAAATCAATATAAAAATGTTAATTAATGAACACATATTCCATTTAATTAGTTTAATATCATAATTAGACAAGGAATAATAAATATTGAATGTATCTAACATATCATGCATTCTATTTAATTAATTTACATGGGAGTAAAATGAATCTACTGATAATATCAATGAACAATTTTCATGTATAATAATAAAAACCCCAAATGAATTAAATGGTTATTATTTTACAACATATTATTATAAAATATATCATATCATCATCATGAAAATTATTATGATGGTATAAAACCAGATTAAAAGAATATTTAATTTAGCTAACTGATTTTCCTCATGAGTCATACTGATGATTTGAGGGTGTATATAAATTTGGGACCAAGCTGTCACTACATTTAAAATTTGATATCTATATATAAAATTATTTACTTAATTCATGAATCAATATTCCATATATAAAACATTATAAATATAGTAAATAAAACATAATAATGAATATTTCCCAATTTAATCAAATAAAATTAAATGTAAGAATCATATATAAAAACTATATATGGTTTAGGAAAAAATAAATATTATCCAAACAAGAAATTTTTTAATTATTTAAAATTTATTTTCTAATTAAAAATGGTAATGTTAAAGTGAAATTCATAATATAATGTTCAAAATGACAAAATTATTCGGGAGAAAACGAGTGGGAATAAAATTATTTGGTATAATGGTTTTTGAAATAAAATTATGTCATTTCAAACTATAAATACAATTGTATTGAAATATTTTTAAAAATTCATAGAATTATTTTCATTTTTATTTAAATAAGAAACATGTATGATAATATATATATTGTAAAGTGGACAATGTGGAAGAAAAGTCTTTTATCGACAGATTATCTAAAAAACATTCTTATGAGATTTTTATTAGAATTCCCCATTCCTAAAAAATGAGTAATATTTCATTAAACAATTTATAAAATATATAGATAACCTAAATTTCCATTGAAATTCATTTCAGAAAAAAAATGTTCATTTTTTAAAAAAAAAATTAAATCATGGACATGGCTGAAAAATATATCATATATTAATAGAAATAGAATTTATTTTTCATTTAATCATTTAATTTCCTCAATGAGGTACAAATGGGTTCATATAATGGATGAAAATATATAAAAACATTAAATATCCAAAATATAAGATAGTTGTTACAATATATGTTGGATAAATGACAAGATAACTTCACAATGAGTAAAACCAATCCCAAATGAAAGTGATATTGTAAAATATTTTCTACACGTTTCTAACAACATATTATTACCGATTGAAGGTATAATGAAAAATTTAAACATTAACCATAATAAACAAATAGATACTCTAGTTTAATACATCAATGGAGATGTATATACACCTCATAAATGTTAATTATTTCATTTTATCTGACATGGTTCATTAAAATGGAAATTGAGATGAAGAAACTTACATAACAAATAATTTTAAATGTAACTAACAAGATATTATATATAATCATTAAAATAATTCATTAATTTATTCCCAAACCATATTAATAATGAAAATTTAAAATATGATCCTTTGATTACATTTTTTCTTAGTTCGTTGACAATCATTTGATGTTTTTATTATAATTTCAAGTGTTTATTTCCCTCTTGTATAATGTTTGGTTCAAAACTATTGTTATGATTCATTTTAATTGGATATAGTACCATAATCACTCTAATGAGATTGATTATATATATATATATATATATCATATTTCATGATTATATATACTTTTATAAGCATTCGGGAATTTTGGAAATGGAAACATATTCGCATCACATCATGGAGACTGTGGACCAAACATATGCTTGAGATATGAGGTCAATCCCTTAATGGAAAACATAGTAGAGAAAGGGATGGTATATTGTTTTAAATAACTGATATCACATAATATGTTTAACATAAATTAACTATTAACATCATTATTATTATCCATGTGAGTTGGTGATATAATAAAATTTATATCAGTTTGCGAAGCAATAATCTCTTGTACACATGAGTAATGAAATTGATTCCAATTTAGTAGTGAAGGATATGGATACATAACATCATATTAAAAATAAAATAAAATATATGTTTTATAATATTTATATTTAATATTATTAGTTTATACACAATTATAAGTTGTAAAAGAATAAATAAAAAAGACCATTGGTAAGATGATTACCTTTTCTGAGAGTATCATTATTTGGATCTCCTCTTATAGACACTAGAGTTTTAATATTTGGAAGAAATTTTTTTATTACTGTTTAATATTATATCTATAATATATTTTGGATTAAATTGGTTTATGAAATTTATTTTATAGGTGAAAATAAACAATGGGATTAAGTGCATTTTTTTATTATTTTGGAGGAGTCAAATTTTTATAAATGACTAAAAATATTCAATAATAAAATGCCTCTCTCCCCCCATTCCCAAAAAAATGATAAATAATTATTTTGAGGTAAATTATTTCTGATACACATCTATAAATCAATAATTAGAAAATTTGTAAAGGGATTTTCTTACCTTAAAAATTATGTTATCATACATGGTCTATTTTAGTTTTCACTGTGATAAGTAGTTTTCTAACCAAGGTAACTTATCCATTAATCATGAAATAGAATTATCAATGCTAGATAATTTAGATTAACTGATTCAAAATATTAAATATAATTTTAAAATGTCATATTCTATTTTTGTGGAAAATTAACTTTAAAAAAGGTACATGTAATGAGAAAAATCTCGTTTTAACCTTAACAACATAAATTAATTTAGTAATTACTTTCATAAACATTAAGAAAAAATTCAATTTGAACTTTTTAAATAAATTAAATCATTATGATTCTATATATTTAATCCAAATTATCAAATTCAGTACACATATGTGTAAATACTTATTTTAAATTAAACATGCAATAAAAAAATAGTTCTTCAAGAAATTAAATTTTCTAGAATAAGATAGTCTTATTTTAATAATTTGAAAACTAATCAGGATTATAAAAATATATATTCTTATATTAATATATATTATATAAATACTTCATTAAAAATATTATTCATTAAATTTTATTGTAATTTATTAAAATTTAAAGGCTTTATAAATTAAAAAACAATTTCAGAAAAATCCAAAAAAAATTTTCTATCTATAAATATTTTTATATATATTTCAATAAAATTGATATTTCATAAATTTTTTATTAAAAAAATTCTAATAAATTGTAAAAAAAATTACCAATAGTTAAATACTACATTTTAGATTATTCAAAGAAGTAGGATTCAATGTAAAAATTTTAAAAACTCATTATAAGATTATTTTGACCGTATATACCAAAAAAAAAATTAATTACATCAAATTATAATTTTTAATGAAATATTAATATTTTTTATATTTTTATTAAAATGGAATGCAGATTAACTATAATTGATGCTTGGGGTAGCGTATACCCATGGATATAGAAGACAATTATTTTATTTAAAACAAAATATATCCTAATGTATTAGGTTATTACAATATAAAAATATGATAATTTTATATTTATTGCTCCACCACCATGAAATGTGATAAAAATCCATTTTAGATGATTCAAATACTTTGTGTAACAAAATAATTCATCTTTTTTCCTCCTATAAGTATTATTAATTTTACAAGTGTATTAAACATGGCATATATGATAAGACAAACGAAATGAAATAAAAATTAAATGAAATATGCGAGATATATTTATTTACCTATGTTCCTCCAATTATGCATAATGAAATTCTCCATTCTAATGTTACCCGAAGGGTAAATATACATAACATTACATCACAACACATGTATGTCACCCAATGGTGAAAATAATACAACTACCAATACTGAAAAATATATCAATACACAATATGAATAGTAACATGGATTCCCCCCGAAGATGGTTATCTACTCCTACAATGGAATATTAACCAGTTGTTAGATGTTCTAATCTCTTCTATACTAACTGAATAAAGTATTTAATTATTATAAAAATCTCTAAAAACAATTTTATATCATGGTCCCAATTTCATCAAATATAATCAATCATGGGGGCCATATGTCCTTAATTATATCTCATTATATTCTAGTGAATACAATGTAGTATAGAAGATAAATGGTGGTGTTATATTCATATTATACCCTATTTATTAGTTTAAAAAACAAAATTAAATACAAAAAAACAAATATTTTATAGATGTGGAATAGACACAAAAACTTATAATAATTGATATAAATGAATAAAAATTATTATGTTCCAAGGAGTCCAAGTTAATATAAATTTTAGGAGAAGGAAATTAATTGATGTTGGTATAAAATAATACAAGGTACTAAAAAATATGTAATAACACAAAAAATTTACAATCTCAATGAGCATACCATGAAATAAAATGTTCATATACTTCTCCATAGTTATCTATAAAAAATCTTGTGTATTATTTATGTTTATTCCCTTTTCACTTTAGGGAATCCATGTAGTCATTACTGGTAAAATTAGTGGATTTGATAGGTTTTGACTAAAACATATAAGCCCACACCCAAACATTTCATGTGATATTCCAATTTGTGAATATAAAGAGTAATGTTTTATGATTTTAATTCTTATTTAAATCTTAAATAAAATAGAAATCATGTTAATATTATAATCCTCTCTGGATTCCCGACCAACCATACCTTCATCAGCATAAGATGGGGGTTTCCAAAAATTTAACCTAGAACTAGGAAAGGGACTTGTAACATATATCCCATGTGTTTATATGATAAACACTTTGAGGGGTCCCCATAATAGATCCATTAATTCCAACAAAACACCCCCGTTTCAAATACAATTAATAACCATGAATGTTTTCATTTTTGGAAGTCATGCTTTATAATGATGGTTAGTCATTGAGTTTTGGGAATTTTGATTGAATGTAATCTAGTTTATCAGTGATTATGTTTGAAATTATGAGAATTTATAACATAATAAAAAAATATCATTTTTAGTTTTTAAGTACACTTTTGGAATTGAAGTGGTTGACCTGCGACATTCATTGTCCAAAGATATCATGACATAACTAGGGGCCATATCTTTTAAACTAGGTATTGGTGATAATGTTGTTTAATCCTATGATATCATGTTGACATTTTTCTCAATTAATACAAACATATAATCCATGTGATGGCACAAATTTTCAATCTTATCAAGGTATCATGCGCAATCTAATAATTTATTTAAGGAATACATTCTTAGAAATCGAAGACTAACTCTAGAAATGTGATTCCTATAATGGTGTAAAAAATAATTTAACAAATAACCCATGTATATGTAATGAAATAATAAAAAATTAAAATTATTATGTTCATAATATGTAATAATTACATATGAACAACCATTTTTTATGTATCAAAACTACACATCGAAGTGGTATATGGTATACACCAACAATGGCCAAACAAAAAAATCCTGAGTAGTATTTTTTGAAAACTAAGGTATTGTTTTCAGGGGAATTGTACATACACACCATAAATAGTAATTTATATGTAGGTCCCTACGAACAATTGTGTTATTGATTCATTGGAAATATAATTCATCTTCAAGAAAATTAATATAAATATTTAAAAATATTTGAAAAATTTAATTGATATCCATCATGGAAGTAAGATAATAAATTATATATATAAATACTATCACACCCGGAACTAGAGTTTTTTTATTTTTGTGCCTTTGTTAATTTAGGTAGATATCTGGGTTGATTTCATTGTTCAAATATTTCATTTTTTATATTTTGTGAGATATTATTGCTTGAGCACAGTTTGTGAGAACGATATAAGGTCAACCTAGTGTCGTGTTGAGGAAGAGGATGTTTCAAGTACATTTTAAACTTTTAAGGATAGTCTTTCACAACTTGATCTAGGTCTGGGGAATACCATGTAGGGCCATTGTAAAACATTGTGTCTTGTGGGATGGTGTATTGGTAATTTTTCATGACTTGTGCATGACTAGAGGAATATATTCAGTAACCAAGTGAGAGGTTATTCTTTTTGGATAGTTGTATTTTATAATATTTTCACACAATTTGTCAAACTGTATGGCCAAATCATAAAAGGTGCCCCTCTTCTCTGTTAGGGTATACACAGTTGGTAAAATATTTGTCATAACATGTAAAAAAACTTTGTAATTTTACCTTTGTATTGAAAGAGTGAAATTCTTCTTCTTCTAGTCTCTTTTTTTACCCCATTTCGGGCTTCTCCTCCTTTATTTGAACTAGGTTCACTAGTGTGCTCTATGAAATCCCCTCCATTTTTACACCTCCCCCATTTATGCTCCTTGATGGTTCCTATGTTTTTTCATTGAGTAACTTGACTATTTTCCTTCTCTTCTCTCTTCCCTGTCTTAGTTCATTATAATTTTCTTAGTGGTTTATCCCTCAGAAAAAGCCTATGGGATAGGATTTGTGTTTGGTTAAATTTATATGATGTAAGGGATTGATGTTTTTCTCTTGGAGTGTATTCTTCCTTCTCCAAAAAAATTCATTGCATTATCACGTCATTGAGAGTGGTGTTTCTGACTATTTAATTTCCATCACAATTCGTTTATACTTGAACATTCCTTTAATGATTTAGACATGTCAAAATATTTCATGTTGTGTGTTTGTATAAATTTTTTCGGTATTTTCATCCTATACAATTAGCGCGAAATGGATTCCAAATGGTTTCTTAAATTATTCCTACATTTAAACGCATAGTAGGAATTTTTTAAAATATAAATTGTTATTGTAAAGAGAAATTGGGTGAAAATTTCGTTGTCTAAGATTTTTTATGCTTTGGAAATTTGGTTTTAATTATATGATGTGTTTTGGATTTGGTTTTAATGCCAAATATTGATCTAGTTTTCATGTGTGGATTGTTTTGTTGATTTTAAATTTATGTTATGTTTATTTAAAAATATTTCTTTTGGTGATTTCCTAGATAAGTGAAGAGTTTCATTAGATGTTGGCCCATCTAGATGTGAATGGGGTGGACATAGGGATAGGAAAAATAAAGATAATTAATATTGTTCATGATGATTAATTATACAATGTTTTTTAATAGGATTCTCCTACATCCCTCTTTTTTTAAAATGGTTCCTTGATTTATAAATGATGTTCTTGTGTTTCAAGTGACTTTGAATGTGAGATCAAATGTGTTTCTAATTATTGGACCACTTAGAACATTGATATATATTTATAAATATCTATCATTAAGGAATGTCTGGAATGTTCTGATTTTATAGTGTTTTTTACCTTGGTTTCTTGAAATGGTTTGGAAATGGTTTTTTTCTGGTTTTGGATTTGAAATGTAAAGGCTCATTTGTAAATTTTCATTTTAAAATGGTGTTTGATGATGATTTTTGGAATGGTATTCATATGGATTTGAAAATATATTTTTGTGAGAAATAATAAATACTCTATGGGTACTCATTGATTCCCTGGGAAAGTTAGTATTAATGTGTTGTGATGTGAAATCTTAGTTCACTTTATAGTATATTATGGAAGGTGGTTTTGAAATCATACATTATAAGAAATACATGTTGGAATATTATCATGTTTATTACATTTCTAGAATTTTTATGTGTTGTGAAGGTCTAGTTGGAATTTTTGAATGGAATGTCATGAGATGGGCTTATCTATAAAGGATCCCCCAAGGATACGAGATATTCATTGGTGGTGTTAGTTTTAGGGAAAGGAAATCATTGTGGAAGTGGGATCGGTCGAGCTACATGTGTGAGGACCTTCTCATTCACAGTTTACTGTAATCATGGGATTTGGGGGAATTATCTATAAGGTTGAGTGATGGTTTCTTATCTACCCGAATTAGATAGGTTGTAACTCGTGATTGTAACAAAAAGTTTCGGAAGCCACCAAGAGCTGCCCCATACCCTGTTGGTAACATGGAAACAAGCGTATTTCCCCGAACACTAGAGGCTACCGACTAGCAGTAAGGGATTTGGGTGTGATAGTGTGGAAACTATGCCCCAATTGGCAGAGTAGTAGAGTGGAAGAAAAATAGACAACAATAGAAGAAGTAGTAATAATCCATGCAGAATTAAACAACAGAAGACTGTATATAATAATCTGGAGATGACATATATATACAAATGATGCATGATACATATGTTTAGCAAATCAGCCAAGAAAATCACAATGCTGGAATACCAAATTGTACAAAACCAAATTACAAAAGAAACAGATAAACAGCTCATCAGCATCGCAAGCCTTATCTTGGTCCCATGCTCTCCAGCTCTACAGCAAATCAAGTACCTAAAGAAGATGGGAGCTTTCCCTTATCTATACCTATTGCAATATAATCTGTTTGGGACCAAAATCATAGCCCAAACATTATGTGAGACTAAATCCCTGTAGGCAACCACCAAAAGAACTGTGCCTAGATTTCAGTGAATATATATGGAAGGAAATAAACAAAATAGCAGTAAACAATTCCATAGTTTCCAAGCATTCAATTCCACATATCATGTAAGTAGATAATCAATCAGGTAACCCTATGGGAATTACACATATCATATCCCCACTGGTATAGTTGTAATAATATACTAATACTATTTGAGGAAGCACTCAAAGTCAATCCCCGTATAGTCAATAATGTGTAGAGACTCTCTGAGGAAGCTCAACTGGTCAATTCCCCTTATATCCCAAAACTGATTTAAGAATCTGTAAGGAAGCTCACACTGTCAATTCCCCATATATCCCAAAATTTATTAGAGACACCGGGAGAGATCCCCCACGGTCAATTCCCCTTATAGCCCAGAAGTGATTTAAGACTCTATAAGGAAGCTCACATGGTCAATTCCCCTTATAATACACTACACCACGATCTCAGGGTTCATTGTAAGTCAAACGATCATAACAATGTAATATAGCCTAATTAAACTCCAAAACTACTTGGCTAAAATGTCTACAACATATCAATAATTTCAAAATAAAGGAATCACTTCATACTAGAGTACTAGGCATGGGAAAAACATCATGGAAGCCTCACAGGAAAAGCATGACCACACGATCATAAATAGAACATGAATGGGCAAACACATACAAAGTACAGAAATCAACCGTATTCACATCCAATTAACCATTACTCATGTATACCAGCCTAGCAAGAAAATAATAGGGTTAAAATGGTAAACACGCAATACCCTGTTCATGGGTGCTGGTGATTTTTCACATATAACTCAAAGATATTTAACAGAAAGGCACAAACCACCTACCTCGGTGTGGTAGGATTTTAATTATATGGAATCAGCCTTTGATCAACCTAGAATGTGGTAGATCTATAAAAACATCTAAAATGTTCAACAGAGGATAACTTGATAAAAAGGAGGAATCATGAAATAAAGATCCATGAGAAAGAAGAGATTACCAATGAGATCCCAACGCAATTGACAATGGTTGATTCAGATAACATATGCTCAATTGGGAGATCAGAAAGGGATCGTCATCGTAATCTCGCTCTTAGATGAACTAGACATAAAGGAGACAGTTTTATCCATCAGACGCGACCCAGGTTCATTTAATGAAAAAAATAAGAAAATACACGGCGTGTAATTTCAATGTACATGGCGTGTACATTCCCTTACCGAGTCCCACATTAGGCGGCCTCTAGGTCACCACACATGGCCATGTGCAAGTCCACTACACGGCCAACACACAGCTACCAAAGGTAATAGATTACACGATGTGTACTCATAAATTACATGAATTTTACTTAAAAAATTTCCATAAATTCTTCTTTTCTCAAAAACTCCCAAAAAATAAAAAAATATCTTAAAAGAAGATCGAGGTTCTTAAAAACTTCCCCCATTAATGAAATATATCCCTGAATTTCCCTAGAATGGAATCATAGAAGATGAAACCATGAACATCTTTGGCTATTATGATCATACATCGGCCTCCCTCTCCAAAATCTTGTCATGTACTCACCCGTGCGGCCATAACACCTGTACCAGAGGAACAAACCGACCATAGAGGACCTATGTACTTCGATAAAAAATACATATATGATGCTCCTCAAAATATGAATTCACTTCCAACTCAACCTCCTTGGGATGGAAGACATGAGATGGGTCTGAGAAGTAACATCGAAGATGGGAAAATTGGATGATGCCATGCATATCCCGGTACCGCATAGGTAACTGCAACTGATAGGCAACCAACCCAACTCCCTTCAACACCTCAAACGGCCTGACATACCTCGGTGAAAGTTTACCCTATCTCTTAATCATTCTATTACCTAACCTTGGTGTGACAAAATGAAAACCTGATCCCCAACCTCGAACTCCATAGGGCTTCTCCGTTGATCAGCATAATACTTATGTCAAGAAATTGTAGTAGCCATCCTCTTCTGAATAAACTCTATCAGCTCTATGGTATCCTGAACAAGACGAGGTCCCAGCATAGCTACCTCTCCTTCCTCCAGCCAACATATGGGTGATCGACATGGCCTACCATAAAAACCCTCATATGTTTCCATCAAAATAGTTCCTTGAAAACTATTGTTGTAGGAAAACTCCACAAGAGGTACGTTTTTCTCCCAAGATCCTCTAGAATCTAGGATTCTTGAAAGAAGCATGTCCTCAAGCATCTGAATTGTATGCTCGGACTAGCCATCTCTCTGGGGGTGGTATGTTGTACTCAAAAGTACTTGTGTACCCAAAGCCTTCTGAAGCCCCTACCAGACCCAAGATGTAGAAAGAGCATCCCTTTATGAAACAATGGAGTGTGGAACACTGTGTAAGTGTACAATCTCTTGGATGTACAACCAACCCAGCTCATCAGTGCTGAATGTCTCCTTTATCAAAAAGAACTGACCAAGATTCATGAATCTTTAATTGACAACCCATAATGCATCATTTAATCATTGCAACCTCAGAAACCTGGTCATGAAATTCATCTCTACATCATTCCACATCCACTCGAGAATGGGTAACTACTGAAAAATCCGTGCTGGTCGCTGATGCTCCTCCTTCACCTGTTGATAGGTTAAACACATCATGAAGAACCCATGAAAAACATTTTTCATACATAGACACCATTACGGGTGGTGATGATCAAGATACACCTTGGTGACACTGGGATTGACTTCCTAAATTGAGGAATGAAATTCCTACATCAACTCCTTGCGTAAGTCTGTTGTCACCCATACGCACTTGTGGAAACACATGATCTCATCCTTAATGATGAGCAATCCCGGAATAGGTTCCTCTACTGACACACTCACCCATAGGATGTGGCCTTCAAAATCCGATAGCGTCCTCATTCGCACTCGATCAAGAGGAGTAGAGGTAAAAGCTACTGAAGAAAGAACATTTTCCCCTCATTGTCATATACCTCCAAATACATCTTAGAGAATAGATCCATAAGCTTCCACTCACTACTAGCATCATGAACTGCCTATATCTGAGTCCTCCTGCTCAGTGCATCAGCCACTGCATTGCCTTTCCCATGATTATTGGAAAACTCAAAGTCAAAAGACTGAAGGAACCCAACTCACCTTCACTATCACAAATTTAGGTCACGCTGAGTGACAATATACTTGAGACTCTTGTGGTCGGTGAAAACCATAAAATGTTCTCCAATTAGATAATATCTCCATCAACGTAAAGCATGAACAACAGCAGACCACTTAAGATCTTGCGGTGGATAGTTCCTCTCTTGTGGCCTCAACTGCTGAGACCCAAACGAGACGACTCCTTCCACGGCATAAGCACATCTCCCAAATTGATACCTGAAGAATCCCAATACATTGTATAGCTCTTTCTCGATTCTAAAAATACTAGTATAGGTATTGAAGTCAACCTCCATTTCAACTCCAGAATGGCTGACTCACAAAAATCTGACCACAAGAACCATTCACCCAACTTAGTCAGGCCCGTCAGTGGCGCTTCTAAGTGTGAAAAGTCATGTATGAAATGTATTTAGTATCCATATAGCCCTAGAATACATCACACCTCAAAGATGTTCTTTGGCTTCTCCTAGGAAATAACTACTCTCACATTCTCCGGGTCTACTGATACTCTTTTCCCTCAGATAACATGACCAAAGAAGTGAATCTTATCCATCCAAAAGTGGCATTTTGAGAGATTAGTATATTACTGATACTATCTCAGTGCACTCAAAATGATCTCAAGATGGGTATCATGGTCGTGTCGAGTGTGATAGTACACCAAGATATCATCCATGAAGACAACCATGAAGGAATCAATGTATGGATGGAACACTCGGTTCATCAGCGCCATGAAAAATGCAGGCGCATTTGTGAGACCAAACAGAATACCAACATACTCATATAGACCATACCAACTCCTAAAGGATGTGAGATGTAAAACTTATGGTCTAACATGAAAATAATGATAACTGGACCTCAAATCACTCTTCAAGAACACATGGGCTCCTAAAATCTGATCAAAGAGATCATAAATCCTTGGTAAGGGATATCGGTTCTCGAACATAAACCAGTTAGGCTTCCGATAATCCACACAATGCCTGAGGGTATCGTCTGCCTTCTTCAAAAACAGGACAGGCAAACCCCAAGGAGAAGTACTGGGTCAGATGAAACCCTTTTCCTACAACTCCTACAACTTCTTCTTGAGAATCTTTAACTCTGGTGTATCCATACTATAAGGAGGAATAGACACCGATGCTGCTCCTGGCACAAGCTCAATAGAAAAGTCTACCTCACACTCCGGAGGCAAACCTGAAAAGCCTTCGGGGAAAAAATCTATGAAACAATCCACCACTGGATGAAAGTCTAACTGTTTAGTCCCCTATTCATCCATATATTATCTAGAAATATAAGCTGTAACTCTTTCTAACCCATGATTCTTGGGTCCCACTCTGCTCGCCTGGACATTCCACTCACCCTTATGATGAAAAGATCCTCCCTTTGGTGATGTGGATCTCACCTCACCATGATATCAATCGACGACATCCTGGAAGGGAACCATCCAGTCCATTTCGAGAATGTAATCATAGCATCTCATCTTTATGACATAGAGGTCCCATAAAAAGTGAAACCCACCAACATATATAGGGAACTTATTAAACTGAAATACAATCACCTTTCAAGTCCCCAATAGAGTGTCTACTGTCAAGATATCAGTAGAAGAAAAGATGCATAGTAGAATGCTCTCCACAACAGCAACAGATATAAAGCTATGGGAAGCCCCGATATCAAAATGAGAAGAAGTTAAAACTGAGGATACTAATATCGTACCTCAAACTATAAATGTTCTGGGATCATGCTCTTATTGGGTATGCTCCACTACAAATGTTTGACCTACACCGTGGCCTTGTGACCATATCTGGTCACCCTAATCTGATCTACCCAGATGTTTCTAGAAACATGGTGACTGGTTACCTAATCCATGACCTCCACCTCAGCCTGAATAGCCGGAAGAGCTCCAGTTCCCATAATAGTGAGAAACTTGTGGTGTTTCTCTTAAACACAGAGTCATAGAAGAACCCCTATCACCAACTGCTGGTGAAAAGATCTTACAGAACTGTTGAAGATGTCCCAACTTTCCACATTTTCGGCACTCAGCTGGGTATCTCGAGCAATGTGGCCTCATATTCCTGCTCTTCCCGCACGGGTAACACATCACCTGGCAACCAGAAAAAGAATCCCACCTACTCTGATCTCCATGTACAGTCTCCCTATGGGACTTCGCGATATCTGCCAGAGAAGCAATAAACTTGGATGTTGGACCACCCTGGACCACAGCTCTAGAATCCCTAAGATTGTGCTCCGTGATCAATGCCCGGTTGACTATAGGGGACATCGAATTCAACCTGATGATGTTCACCTGGGATCAGATATCCTATCTTAGACCATCCTCAAACATCTATTCAAGAAACAACTCATAACCTCCAGGAATAGGCATGAATC
This sequence comes from Viscum album, assembly GCA_963277665.1. Taxonomy (NCBI): domain Eukaryota; kingdom Viridiplantae; phylum Streptophyta; class Magnoliopsida; order Santalales; family Viscaceae; genus Viscum; species Viscum album. The sequence goes on along the minus strand of OY728143.1, from coordinate 264,832,623 downwards.
ATTGTAGATCTATGAAGTGATGGGAATACTCTATAACAAAATGATTACCCTACTCCAAAATTATGAACTCTCGAGATCGATTGGACCTCAAGGTCTCTGGATAGAAGTACTCGTAGAAGATTCACTAAAACTCATCCAAAGGCATATTTTTCTAGTGTACCACCTGTCGGATAAAATCCCACCACCTCTGGGTGGACTCTCGAAGCATCTAGGTATCGAGATTGAACCTACTCTCTGGAGGAATCCTTAGATGCTCGAATATCGTCATCATGGATTCTAGCCATGACTCTGCAACTTGGGGTCCTCCACCCCCTGAGAAAGTGGGAGGATACTACTGCTGAAAGACCAGCATCAATTCTGCCATCGACAGGGTAGGAGGCGGCACTCCCTGAAAGGTCTGCATCATCATCATAAAAGCATTTCTGAACTGGGAATCAATACCTATGTCAAGTATAACGGCTGGTGCCAAGACTGACACAACAGAAGGATCTGCTGGAAGCCCCTGATCTGCCATGTATGGTGTCTGATCATCGCCTTATAACTAGTGTACAACCGGAGGACGTCTCTGTGGCATGAATATTCAAGGTCAAATGCACACCATAGATTCAAATTGTTAGGGACAGAATACTAGAAATGAAAGAAGTGGATAGCAGAAAGAAAGCATTTATGTTTTACAAAACATGACTACAGGACATGTATAAACCCTACAAGCCAAGTTTTATTAAGCCTTTCACATGGGAATGTACCTCTGCCACCCCAGGTCATGTAACACCCCAAACACACGGTGTGTTCTCCTAACACACCTCATGTACATGAATCCTTTTCCCCCTCCCAAGTACCCTTAACCATCTAACCCACACAGTTCTCCTAAAACCAGACTACACGACGTGTTCTTTCCAGACACGACTTGAACTAGGCGAGCTCCACCGATTCATATTATTAGTGACAGGCCGGATAAACATCTCACACTACACAGGATGTGGAATAGTGACACGACATGTCTAACATATGTTTGTATCCATCTGTGTCGTTAGTCCCATGGGTGGACACATGGTCTCTACACATGGCATGTACATTCGGTACACATAGTGTCCTACAATGATTTCTCAGCCCCGTGTCTCTATCCAGACGGCCTATGACATAGTGAGAGACTACACGATGGTTACATAGAGTACATGATGTGTACTAAAGAAAAACGGTTTCTTCCCGAACAGAAGAACACATGGAGTGTAGTCAAAACTACACGACACGTATTCTGGGTTTTTCTAGACAGTAAACCTTAGAAACTACTCCGGAAGATAGAAAAGCACTGAAACGATCATTGAATGTTCAAAATCCTGATCTGTGAGGGCCCATACTACCCACGAATTAAAGATTGGCATCTTATACAAGTTATAAACAAGGTAAACAAGTCAATGATCCAAAAAATTCTGATTCATGAGGGCACATAACACCTCATGAACCATTTTTTGGAATTCATTGAAACAAATCCTTACACTGAGAAATTCGTTATCAAACATAAGGTATTCTACCAAAGTATTTTTCATACCGGCATGCATATCTAGCAGAACATCTTTCACAACAACATGAAATTGCTAATGCACCCTAAAAGGAATAGCAAGAATGAATGGAATATGATTCATAGCAAGTACATATATGATGCATGAGATGCCATACCCTAATCTCACATGGTTTCAACAGAAGTATATCTTCAATAACATCAACAATAACAACAAAAATCATATGAATCACCTAATGTTGAAATGAAATAAACTATAAATTAAAAAAACTAGAAATATTTCAATAATAAGGTAGATTGGATTTTCCCTGTACACGGGTTAGCTACTCTTAGGAACAACTTATTACCAAGTACCTATTTCAATCCTATCTCGGAATATAGGCTCTAAACAGTAAGGCAAGAGAAAATAATTCCTCTGATACCACTTTGAAACGTCTCAGTTACAAAATCCTCCTAGAGGTGCCCCGTGCCCGGTTGGTCACATGGATTCAAGTGAATTTCCCCGAACACTAGTGGATGTCGACTAGCATTGAGGGCCTTGGGTGTGATAGTGTAGAAACTATTCCCTCACTGGCAGAGTAACATAGCGAAAGAAAAAAAAACATCAATAGCGGATGTATTAATAATCCAAGCAAATATAAAGAGCAGAAAACTGGATATATAAAAACAGGATCACACACACACACAAATATATATATATATATATGAATGATGAATGATACATATGTATAGGAAAGAATCCAATCAAATCAAAATGCAGGAATACCAAATAGTACTAATCTAAAGTACAAGAAAAATAGACAAACAACTACTTAGCATCACAAGCCACAACTTGTTCCCTTGCTCTCCAGCACCACAGAAAATCAAGTACCTGAAGTAGAAGGGAGATTTCCCTTATCTATACCTGCACCAATATAATCTATTTGGGCCCAAAATCATGGCCCAAACATGGTGCGAGACAACATCCTAGTAGCCAACGACCAAACAATCTATTCCTAATAGTGAGTGAATATATATGGAAGCCAATAAACAAAAGGGAAGTAAACCATTTCACAGTTTCAAATCATTCAATTCCGCATATCATTTAAGTATCTAATCAAGAAGGTATCTGTATAAGAAGTAACCACAACCTATTCCATCTGGTTCATTTGTAATAATATACAAATACTCTTTGAGGAAGCACTCATATTCAATCCCCCTTATATTCAATAATGAGTAGAGACTCTCTAAGGATGCTCACATGATCAATTCCCCTTTATACCCGAATAGTGATTTAAGACTCTCTGAGGAAGATCACACTGTCAATTCCCCTTATAGACCAAAAGTAAATAGAGACTCTTTGAGGAAGCTCACATAGTAAATTCCCCTTATAGCCCAAAAGTGATTTAAAAATCTCTGAGGAACTTCACACGGTCAATTCCCCTTATAGTCTACCACACCAGGTTTTCACGTGCCTGTGCAAGTCAAACAAGGATAGCAATGTAATACGGACAAAATAAACCTCCGGAACTAATTGGATAAAATGTATAAATCATAACATGCATGTCAGAATTAAGGAATAACTCCATCCAATAGTATTAGGCATGGGAAAAACATCAATGAATCCTCACAGGCTAAACAGGACCAGATGGTCGTATACAGAACATGCATGGAAGAACACATCCAGAGCAAATCAATCAACCCTATTCACATCCAATTAACCTCTAATCATGAATACCAGCATAGAAGGAAAATATCGGATTAAAACAGTAAACACACAATACCTTGTTCATGGGTATTGGAAAATTTTCACATATAACTCAAAGACATTTAACAGATAGCAACAGACCACCTACCTCGGCATTGTAGGATTCTTGTACTCCGGCGACAACCCTTGGATCAACCTAGAACGCAGACGATCTACAAAAACGTCTAAAATGTTAAACAGAGGATAAATTGATAAAGAGGAGGAATCAAGAAATGAAGCACTAGGAGAAGGAAGAGATTATCGAGGTGATCCCAATGCAATCGATGACGGTCGATTTGGATAACAGACACTTGATCGGGAGATCAGTGATAGATCGTAGTCGTACTCTCACTCTCGGACGAACCAGACTAAGAAGGAGACAGTTCTATGAATCAAACGTGACCCCCGTGAATTTAATGAAAAAAATAAAATACATGGAATGTACTTTCTCTTATCGAGCCCCGCTTTAGGCGGCCTCTAGGTCACCATACATGGTCGTGTTCAAGACTGCTACTCAGCTAACACAAGGACACCCGCGGTAACCGAGTACATAGTGTGTACTCAAAAAGTACACGACGTGTACATCAAAAATTTCCAGAAACTCCTCTTTTCTGAAAAAAATCTAGAAAAATGAAATCATACATGAAAATAAGATCTGGGTTGTTACGTAGATGAATTAATAGTCCAGTTGGGACATTTGATAGATTATATAGTTTTGTGAGACCAATTGGATATTGACAATGGAACTATTACATACACTAGAAGGGGAATCTGAACTAAGTATATCTAGTTATTTCATTTAGATATTTTTAGGAAATTTCATTGATTTACTATCTACATATTATGTTTATTTCTATTGTATGCGGATAATTTCCTTTCTAGATTATATATACATGTTTTTTCATTTAGGTCACACACCTTCCATTTTTAGTCATCTTGTATTGTTTAATATTTTGGTTTTAGATTGAAACATGGTTTTATAGTGTGCCACTATTTATGAAAAGGAAAAGTTCATGTATATTTTTAAAAAGTAAATCATTGAATGTTATATTTTTTGTTTTTATATTGATTAAAAGTATATATTATGAATTTCTTTCAAACTAGTATTTAGTGACTGTTTTTGGAAATGTAATCAATTTACTTAGTGATGATTATATACTATACCTCCACTCAACATCAGTATACTTGAGCTAATTTTCATGTTTGGGTTACTAGTTATATTTTCTTTTAGAGAGTGTGGTATTATAGTAGGTGGTGACCATGATATCACATTGAGATCCTATTGTGTGCTTTGGTATTACTTTTTTATTCAGATACTATTTATTCATCCGTAGTTTTGTCCTAATTGGATTTTATATTTATTGATGTTTAGTTATTTTTTGTTTTCCTATGTGTTATGTTTAGTTATTTATCCTGGAAATGTTTTTAAATGATCATTCCCATTGTGATCAATTTATTGATTTTTAGTAGTTACCATCTATTGGGGATTAGGAACTCGCTTATGGATATTTCCCAGAAAGGATCAGGTGTCGAGTCAGATGGAATACTATCCTAGTCCATTAAAAATTGTATTATAGAAATTTCTTGTTATTTGTGGTGTTAGGTTGATCAGATATTAGGACTCTTGGGACTCGAGTTGTAAGAAAATATAGGACGTCATGAACTCTTACTTATTCTGATCCATGATCTTCCAAAGGTATTCCTAAGATTTTAGTCTATTGTTTTTTGTTTTTGGGATATCGATAAAGAATTAAAATGGAATATAGATGGTTTTATATTGTGATATAACATAAACTATTGATCCTTGTGTAGTCTTAGATCCCATTTCAGGGTCTTCTTTGTTGTTGACTCTTTCACATGGCATAGACCACTAACATGGATTTTGGGTTATTCATGGACACAAGTCCCTCGCCTTAGGATTTTCATGTGATTTTTTTATTTGTTTACTTTTTTGAGAGGATTTTTAAAACGAAAATTGAATTTATGAAAATGGGTTTTCAGGGGAAAATGGTTTCAAGCTATGATTATGTGGGATTTAGTGTTTGAACAAGTTGTGAATATGGGCTGAATTTTTGTGGAATGTGCTTGATATTTGGAGGGTCATGATATTGAAATGAACTGATGGTTTTTGGAAAATTTATTTTTGTTCTATTTTTAATATTTAGCTTCTTAGAATGATTTTTTTGGATTCGGGTTGCATTATGGGTGATATTTATTTTTTTTCTATTCATATTACACAACCCAAAAAGGATCCAAATGTTCTTGGTGATTCCCATTCAATTTTTAACCCTTCCCAGAGTACAGGTGGTGTGGTAGGGTCATGTTTTTCTCAGTTTTTTCCTATATGTCATGGTGATAAATGTTATTTAGAGGACATGTAGGGGATTGATAACATCAATTGAATTTTTGGGTTGTTGGGAACTCCTAACATAGTGAGGGTTCGAGCTGTCACATGTTTTTTTTTCAAGGATCGGCTTTGGAAATGTGGAAGGTGATCTTCTTGACATCATTTAATGTTTGAATGTCATGTTAATTTTTTGGGACCACTATCATCCAATGGTATGTAATTGATAAGGGTAATGCATGTATGTTGAAATATATCATGAATGTTCAGAAACATTGGAATATAGTGAAGGACTTTGATGATCACTTCAAGATGTTGATTTTTTCTCCTTCCGTAGTATCACAAGATCAATTGAAATCTCCTATTTTTTGTTTTATTTCATCATCATGAGAACAATGAAAACGTTATCTCATTTGGTGATGTATTATTTGAAAAGTGAGTGTATTTTGTTTTCAAAACGGTGTTTTTATTCATAGAATAGGAAGTTTGAAATCCAATATCTATTTATGATCTTGGAGGTTCCCTATCTAGAAAGATGTGTGTTCTAGAGAATTTTATTATTATAGAGTCCCATATGTTTAATCTGGCACCTCTACCATCATACTAGTCTTTGTTTTTTATTTCGTGTGTCCAACATTGTCATTTGAAGTCATCTTGTCTTTATCATCTTATTTATTATCATCTATGTGGCCATTTTGGTCATGTAGAGAAATTATATAAGAATCAAGTTTAAAAAAGAAAGCCTCAATCATAGGATTTTTTCTCTTGGCTATGTGGAAATGCATTCTCCCAGACATCATTTCTCTATCCATAAGACCTAGAGTGATTCTTTTCGAGCAGTCAAGAATTTTTGGGATTTTGGGGGTCATTGGCCCATTTTTTGTCTCCATTGTTAGAGTGGATTTGGATAAGGATTATTTGTAGTAATTTTCAGTACATTTATTGGTTCCAATTTTTGATAGAATTTGGATTTTCTATTTATTTTAGAATTTTTGTGGTGGTTCTTATTTAATATTTGAGTTTTTAATTAGTAGTTATTTGTTGTGCGTGAATTGCCTTTTTCAAAGAGGATTCTACTCTTAATCATGCTCACTTTTGTGGGGATTGTGACTTTGGGAGTTGAGGAATTTTGGATTTCCTCACTATTTTATTCGAGTATATATTGTGGGTTTCCCCTTATTGTGATAGTTTTTTGTTTCACGTTGGTTTTACTTTGTTCTTGTGGTGTTATAAATTTAGCTTATATGGGGGGTTTGGGTTAGTTCTTATTAAGTTTCCCACATCGGTGCCTTCATGTTTGGTGTTCCAATATTGGTCATGCTAGTTGGGTTCATGTATTTTTTAGCACCCCACACTTCCAAGGTACGATTCTCTTTGAATAATATAGTAGCATGTGTTGTACACAACTTTGAGTTCTAACACACCACAACCAATCAAACTAGTTGTTATGAATAGTACTACCCACATTTAAAAGTTTTATAAATTTTAGCTTTCAAAATGGACTTCATTTTTTGATTTAGAATATTAAAATTAGCTTAGGGTAAATTTTTGGTACTTTTCTGATAACTTTCATATTTTGATGAATAGTGAAAATTACTAAATTTTAATTAAAACCCACATTTTTTAATCAAAATAATTAATGGTGATAAATTATGAATTTGAGTGATTTTAAAGTATAATTATATTATATTTTTACCAATTAATCCAATGTTGGTCATTGGACATAATTTCACATTTAAACTGGATATAAGCAAGTGCCAATCTTTTGATATTTATTATATCTTAAAAACACAATTTTTGTTTTGACAACGTGAATTAATTTTTAATTAATTTCTTTCAATTATGTGTTTTGAAATTATAAAAATGGATTCAACATTTAGAATCATGAGGTAATTTTTTTTAAAAAGGTAACTTTTATTTTTATACATTTTTAATAATTACTTCGGTAAATATTTTATTTACCATGGTTAACGGGTAAATCCGGTATATAAGGGTAAAATAATAACATTATAATAACATTAAATTACCCTCAAACGTGTCATAACCCTATTGGTTGATACATGTCCGACCATGGGCATCTTGGAGTCAATTTGGCGACCCCATAGAGCCACTTGTAAGTTATAATGACACTTTATATTAATTATGTTAAAGTAAATACAAAAATGACAGAAGCATAAATCTTTTAGAAAATAATTTTTTAGATAGGGTTATATATGTTATCATTTCGACTATAAATATTATTTAGAAATATAAAAATATTTCCTACATAATTGTATTTTATTTATAATTTTTATACATTGAATAATTAAATTTACTTATGACACAATAATAATGATGTATTTTCCTTATTGATGAAAGAATCAAATAATTGCTATTATAAATGTTGATATAATTATAATTTGAAAGTTTTAATGACATAAATGAAACTTATTGGTTAATATGACATTTTTTGATTTCTTAAATGAATTTGGTTCGAATTAATAAAGTATTGAAGACCTTAACAAAAATCAATAATTAAATAGTGTCAAAATTGACATAAAGGAGCTTATAAAATAAATATTATATTATAAATTGATATAATATTTCTAAAAATATTAGGTTCGGCCAAAATACTGATATAATTATAGGTGTTTCATTAATTAACCACTTGGGTTTCTCTTGGAATTATATAGTAAGTTTATTAATCATAATATAAAAATACAAAGAGACATGGTAATGTCAAACTATTTAACTAAGAGTTAAATCTAAAAGTTAAGGTTAATATAGTGACCCAAACCTATCTAAAATTTATTGGTTGAGTGGTTTGTGACCCATAACCACCTTATTCTTTAAATAATACATTTTGGATCCATTAGAAACATAAAATGGTTTTATTATAAATTAATATTTCTAGTTTTTCCTAAGGTGCCCCTCACCCCTCTTATAAAAGGGAACCCCCCTTCTCTCTAATTCACACCTTCAAAGACATTTTTATCAGCCAAAACCAGAAAACATGTCCTCCCAAATACCATAATTTCAACCTAGAGTCCCTATATATATCATAAAGCCATCTTAAGGGGACCTTTTGATCAAATCAAAAGGAAGAACCCGGAGAAGAGGTAATAATTTCACCACCCTCTTTCATGTTATTTTTTTTCTTCCACTTATTCTTTATTTGTTATTTCCATTATAAAATAATAAATCCAGTATATTATATATATTCTGATGTTATTATAAATATGTTACATCAATCTTCATTATTATATCCATCCTTTGAATGACATGTCACCATACGTGCATACGTACAGATTACCATCTCCACATCGTGGTTTAATTGTTATTCAATACATTATTATTTGGATAGCTATAATAATGATGTGTAATTCATGTAAATAATAAATATAACATGATAATTATTCTGTATATATGATATATCATCCAATAATATATTATTTTAATATCAAAATAATGATATTGTCCCTCGTGCGTGCGTACGGACTACCGTCTCCATGAACGCGATGAGATTTATTCCCCGTCGTATCCATTCAAGAATAATTTTCATTTTATGGTTAAAAATAATGTTTAAAGACTTAATATCATTCTGTATATGAATACTATACATCCCATTCATAATAAATATGTCTAACATAACAAGGAATATGAAGGGACACGAATCCGTTAACACCCGAAAAGAAGATAATACTATGATATTATTAGAAAATCAATGTTAAAATGTTATATATGATATCTTATTAATTTATATGATTATTGTATAATTAAATAACAATTATTTAACCATTATAAATGAGGTTAACCTACCCTTGACCATGAAAAATGTACAATTTAAGGGGTTTCTTATCTCACTTTTAATTCCACGAGATTTCCATTGTTCAAAACTTATTTATTGCATGCGGTGTGTGTATTGCTCAAGATTGTATTAATTGTGTAATATAATTTAATTTATGGATATATACATCATCATTGTATGATCCTTATTTCATGGGTGTATGTTTTATAAGTTACCAAATCGATAAAATAATTTTAAATTTCAATTTCCACTCATTCGGCTTTACACATACTTCATTGATTATTTTACTACAAGATTAGGTGTGGAATCACTATTAATTTTCTTATTACATAATTTACACTCCCATTTATGTGGATATACTTTTTATATACATAATCACTCCGTTGATAATTTCTCAATTCATCGATATGAACTTGACAAGTGTATTTTTAACTCAATATCAATTTGTTTAATTAAATATCCAATTCATTGGTGTTGTCTTTACAAGAAAATGTGTGAATGTCCTCTGATTTATTTACACTGAATATCTAATCATATTGAGTGTATTTATGTTTTTCACACATAATTATGTCGTTTATTTATCATTAACCTAAGGATACGATCTTTATAAGAGATTTCATCTCAAATTTATATTCCACTGAGACTTCTTTGTTGTTATACACCAATTCCCTTTTATATGGTGTGTATAATGTAGTTTGACATAGTATATCATGAATCCCATTATTCTCATGATATTATACTATTTTTATTACCTCAATTATTTTTGTTCAAGTTTCTCTCTTTTGGTTAGTAACTCTTACTAAAATATCATTTTAAATGTTTTAAAGATTTATTATTCTAAATTATTCTCATTAATGTCCATGATTTAAAAAGGGTATTAAGGATTTATTTATGTAGACATTGATGTTTTAAAACTAATGTTCCTCCTAAAAGTTTCAAAGTGATATGGGAAAATTTGATTCAAAAATCTATTTTTAAATGGCTTCTTGACAAATAGTGTGACTTTAAAATTATTTCAAGAAAAAGGGGGATATTTCTCTCTAATAGTTTTGATGATTATTTTAATCTATGTCAATATCCTTCATTATTATCGATTGAGGTTAATCTGATACAATAAAATCTTCCATATTGTATCTAATGAGTTATGTATGACTATGGATATGGTATTTTTATACCTTTCATGGGTTTTTGGATAATGTATTGACATTTAGTATGCAAGTTTTAATATGAATGATTATGTTATGTTTCAAAATTTTCATATGAGAAATGCATTGGACATAGTAAGTGAGGGGTGGAGCCCTCTATAGGTCTTCGATGCATCGGTATGTCTCATGAGACAAACTAGTGTCTTGGAACAATTCCTTGACATAATCTTATTGTAGTCTTGGCACGAGGCCTTGACTACGTGGTTATGATAGTATAGCATTATGAATTCCATAATTATGAAAGTTTTTATTGATATTTCATTTGATTATTCGACTAGTAGAATATCCATGTGAATGAGTAAATGGAATTAATTCATTTTATTTTTGTCATATTTTACAGATGTTCAAGTTTAAAAGGATTTTGTTTTAGTTATTCATTTCCTTAAATGTTTATGATTCTTTATGAAAGTTTCCACTATAATTTTATCCTTACTAAGCATCTGAGATCACCCATTTCTATGTTTTATTTTTCCCTGCAACAAAGAAGTATATTATGACTGACCTCCAGGGATAGTCTATGGGATATCAGTATTGCCTATGTAGACAATGTTGTTGTAGTTTTCTGTTATATAATGTAATTTAAACCTTATAAATGAATCTAGTACTTCCAAGGATTCTAAATTAATCGGTCTTTAGAGACATGATATTTTATGATCATGATAATGATATGTAATAATTCACCAACTCTGGGCTTCTAGGGTCGAGGTGTTACATAGTTTATAGAACCGTCCACCTTCTTCCTCCACTGTTTTGATTTTGGTTTCCCTTATAATTTTTTAGGGGTGACCCATGAAGTGAAACGACACCTCAAGGTTTGTGATTTCTTTTAGATTCATTTGATTTTTGGATTGAGTTCTATTTTTCGGTCTTCAATCTTGATTAATGGAAGCATAAAGTGTTATTGGTGGGCCCTATTTTCACAAAAATACCTTTAGTTTTATTATATTTTAAAATTTTCATGGTTCTTTTTATTTTTGTTAATGTTTGTGTTGAGTTTCCAATTAAAATTATCAAATATTGGATATTATGAGTGAGTTTTTTCTTGAAAACATTTTTTTTGCATGTTTTAAGGGTTAAATGTGTCAATGGTTAGGGAAGAAGATATTGTAGTGCAGTTTCTCTTGGTATGGTTTGGATTTTTAGGGGTTGAGAATGTTTTTTGGAAAATCATGTGGGGCCATGAGATAAACATCATGGATGTGGGTTGGTGTCTGGAGAACGGAGTTATCATTTTGTTCTGTTATTGGAAACCTATCTGAAACCATGTGAGGGGATATAATGTTTGGATAGTGGAATTTTTCATGGTTGGATCACTATTTTTTCATCCATAAGTCCAAACCGTGCAGGGTTCCCCACTTATATAGTAGGATGCACATAGTTGGGGATCAATTTTTCAAATCATGGAGGAATACATTGAATGTTACCCAAGTACTAAGAATTGAGAAATTCCCCCTTTTCCACCACTATAATAACTGTATTTCTGGTTTCTCCTCCCATATTAGACCTATGTGTACAATGGGGATCATTGAAGCCCACCTCCTTTTCTCCCCTTCCTCTATTGAATCACATAAAATTTCCTATGTTTGTTTCATTGTGTTTTTGGTTGATTTGACATTTATTTTGTCTTACATATCTTGGTACCTTATTATTTTTTTGGTAGGTTCCCTCCTGGATGAACCCTAAGGGTTAGATTTTATATGTGCTTCAATTTTATAATTTATGATGTTTGTTTTTTCTCTTGGAGTGTATTCTTATTTTCCTCAATTTTTTTCCAAAAGACATTGATGTTTTTGTTTCCGTCCATTTACATTCCAAGAAATTCTATTGATGACTGGTCATTAATTAAATTATTTAAACGTGTTAAAATATTTCTCGTGGGGTATAGGTATAAATTATTTTCATGTTATAATGATGGAAAATGGGTGCTAAATGGTTTAAAATGTTTTCATTAATTTTTCAATTATTTTTAACAAAATTGTGTTTAATAAAATTTCAATTTATATTTTATAATGGCATTCGATTCTGTGGGTTATGTCTCGAATTTTTTATGTTTTGGTAATTTGGTATTCATTATGATTTTATCTTTGGGTGTGGCTGTAATGACTCTTTTTGATCAAGTACTTATGTTTTTTTTGTGTTGTTCTAAAATAAAGTGATGCTTCTTTGAAAAACATTTTATGGTGATTTCTTGGATACCTGAAGAGTTAAATTATTTCAGGAACATCCATATGAGAAGTGGGTTCATCTAGGAATGGTAAGACCAATGATAAGGGATATTATTAATTATGTTTCCTTTAACCATTGTTTTTCGACAGCTTCTCCTCCCATCCCAACATATTTTTCCTTAAATGGATGATTGATTTATAAAAAGTATATTGGTATTTTATGTGACTATTAATAAGATTCCAAATGTTGTATTCAATGATTGTTATATTTTCACATTGATATATAATTTTTGGGGAATTAGAGTAATGGCTTGTGTGGAATTTTTTGAGTTTATTGTGCGCTTTACCTTGGTTTATGGTAATGGATTGAAAATTTTTTTGTTCTAGTTTTGGATTTGAAAAGTAATGTCCCATTTGGAATGATTCACATGAATGTGGTGATTCATGGTCATTTTAGAAATTGTATAGAAAGGTTTTTTGGAAAATATTTCTTTTATAAATTTTAAAGTCTATTTTGGTTCATTGGGTTTGTAAGGGAATTTATGTTTTAATGTGATGTGATGTGAAATGCCAGTTGTAATAATAACATATATTAGAAACTGGTTATAAAAACTTCTATGATGTGAAAGACTGAGTGGTATCATATAATGTTTTGGAAAGTGGTTTTGAAAAAATAAATGATGTGGTGTCCCAATTGGAATTTGTAAATGGAAAGTTGTGAGACAACAACCAATATAAAGGATACACCAGGTAGAAGAATTTCTTATGTGGTGTTAGTGTTATGGCCTAGTAAATCATGGTGGTATTGGGTTCATTTGATCCATGTGTGTGACGCAATTTCCTCTCACTGTGTACTATAATCATGGGATTCATGGGCGTCATTTAGATAGTTGAGTGACAGTTTCTTGTTTATTTTAATTAGAAGGGTTATACCACATGGATTTTCCAAGATTCGATGTGGGATGTGCCAATGGATTGCCATGTTTTGAGAGTCCAATTTGTTATTTACTATACGTTTGAACCATACACTATTAGGTGAGTTTGAATATAGTATATTTAGGTATTTACATTAGATATATTTAAGAAATTCACGTGACATACTATATATATGTTCTATTAATTTATATTTCTTATGGTTATTAGTCATTCGTGTTTATATAAAAATGTTATTTTACTTCATTTCTTGCATATCCAATTTTTTCGTCTTCTGGTATGGATATGTATTTGGGTTTTGGTTTTGAAGTGGGAGTTTTATTGTGAAACAATTTTTAGAAAAGAAATGTTGTGTCTGTTGGTTTGAAAAAGGAAATCCTGGAAATAAGTTTTAGATTTTTAAAATAATTAAATAATATTTTATGAATTTATTTAAAACTTATGTTTGTTGACTATTTCAATGAAATAAATTCATGGACTCTATGGTGATTACCTATAGAGCTGTTTAATCTCACACACTTCTATGCCACTCCGTTTCAGTTGACCTGAGCTATTTTTCATGTTGATGTTATTCGTTTAGTTTTTATTTGGATAAGGTAGGTCTTATGGTTTGTGGTGACCAAGAGGTTTCATAGAGATATTGTTTCATGGTTAGGTTTTAGTTTTCTATTCATTTTTTTGATCACCATTTTTTGTATCTTGATTGGCTTGTATTTTATTATGTTTAGTTTTTATGGTTTTATTGTGTTTTCAATTTTGTTATTGATCTTTGTATTTGTATGAAAAAATTGTTCCCATTGTCATTATTTGGATTCCTAGAACTAGTGGCTACCTCGTGGGGATCACAAACACCATTCAAGCCATACCTCATATTGGGTAGGTAGTCCAGTTATATGGAATCCCAAACTAGTTTTTGAAAAATAAATTTATGGAAATGTTTTATATCACCTACCTTATCCCTTTAGTAGACTCTAAATTGTGTTTAAGATATATATTTACACTATAATGAGTGAAAATAGGAATCCTATAATGTTCCATAAAATCATAGAATAATATAACATGTGAATATGAAACCAATTATAGGGATAAAAATATATAAAATAATCAATATGTTTTCTAAAAAAAAGAGGGTTATCCAACGTATATGAATGTTATAAAAATGTATATCAGATATGGAGTTAAATAAATTCCAAAGAAGTGGACGAATGAAGTGAGTTCCCAATTGTGTGATGCATAACTGTGAAGGAGAAAGATGTAAATAAGATTTAATAGAACTATGGAGAATGGTAAATAATATATTTCAATTGGGTGTATGGATTGGCCAAATAGTTGTCCAAACTATTCTGCAACTATAAAATTCCCACATTCTACAATACCACATCCCACAAGGTCAAACCACACTATTTGAAAAATAGTGTGTAAAACGTCGGTGGTGAACATATAATAAATTATAGGGGATTCATGATAGTTGTATCCATTATTTTATGTTTTGAAAAATTATTCTTCACCATAAATGAGATTCATGTTTGAGGTGAATAGTTACTACTAACCATGTGTTTATCATGAACCTTAATATTTTTCATTTTAAATCTGTTTTTAATGCACTGAACTATAGATGGACACTCCCAAATATCCTTGAGCCCATTATAAAAATATATTATGTTATAAAAAATTGTTAAGATATAATATTTAATGATCAGTACATTAAAATAAAATGAGGATTTGACATGAATGTTGGGTCTATATATTGAATAATAATTAGATTAAATTGGATCATACCAGTAAAATTGTAGATCCAACAAACTTATATTTTTTAACATCAATAAATATTAGATAGTGAATCACTAAAATCCCCCAGGTGGGTCCTCTTTGACGATATAAAATTCTATCAGGGGAAGAATGATGAAGTAAATGTTTATATGAGTTATCAAAACTAATATTTTGAATAGGTAATTCACATCTCATGTTTGGAAATCCATTAATCAACCATGAACCCATTCTAAGGTGCATGAAAATATTCATGGGTTGGAAATATGATTTGAAATCCTGTGCCCCAACCATACATAAAACCAATATCTCATGCCACACGATTTGATGTTTGGGACACATTGTGAGAACAAACCTTTCCTAAGAAAGTTACCTCCCATTGAAATCAATCTCATGGTGCACTATTTCCATGTCATAACCGTATGGTTTTCTGTAACCAAGTGAAAACCACGAACATGTCCAAGAACACCAAAAATATTCCTAAATTATATAAAAATTAACCCATGAGAAGGGTAAAGATATATGTAGTAAGAAAATAATAGATTAAAGGCCATCAATTATGTTTTTAGGATGTTATTATGAAAATATTATACTAGTGGTTTCATCTAAACAATGATTCCTGATTTCTAACTCATACTAATTAGTTTTGATGATTATATGATTACTTAATATGAATATTATTACCCAAACTATTATTATTTGTTTTGGATTATGGATAGGAACAAGATGAATATTGTAAGTTTATATTCTTGTAGATGAAACAATGATTTAACTCTAGAGAAACTAAATTATATGGGGAGATAGAAATCATATGTTCAGGATTATTTCTTTATATCTATCTCAATATATTATTAAAAATATTATTTTATATATGTTTCAAAATAATCTAAATAAGAAAAAAATGTGGTTTTATTAAATTTAATGTGAAAAGACAAAAGTGAATGGGTGGTAAAATTTCCGCAATGTTAAGAATTTTGAATGAAGCCTTTACATGTTTTTCTCAATAACAAAATAATACCATTTTTAATTTTTTTTAAAACATGTAATGAATCATAAAATTGACACGAAACAATGAATGTATCTTTAAAATATATGGATGGTAATAAACATTTCTATATAGTATCATATATGGATAAATATTATTCATGTGGAATGGAAGAACATTTTGAAAATCAATATCCTATGTGAAAAGGTACAGAAAAGGAATATCATGGTTAAATGATTATTGGATTCTATTGAAGTCAAAAAAATGATACATGAATGTTTTGAATTACATTAATAGTAGTTATTTTTTTAATGAAAAATGATGAAATTAAAGATGATGAATCTTAATTTATGATTAAAATTTCATATGGTAAAGGGAATAAAATTATGAATCCTAGTTAATGGATTAATAATTAAGTGGAATTTTTGTTTTGATTTTATTAATATATATTAGATAATTATATTGCTTGTTTTTATAACATATATTATGCTTATATGAGTCATAAAAATAAATCAGACTATTCTACTATTGTATATCATTATGGATTTTAACAAAGATTATGGATGGAATTGATAACCTAAAAATGATTTTTTGTTGGGTTAAAGAGTTATATTTTAAAAAACACGATTAAGGGTTATATTACCATTAATATTTTTTTATTTCAATATTATAGTTTTTATGATGGATAATGGTTATTATATCAATTGATTAGTTAAATTGGATAGTATATTTATCCTTGAAATTAATTTTTAATTTTCTGATGATGTAATTTTTTATTTTACGATTTATGGAATACATTTGATAGTATATGATTTGGTGGAAGGAATTAGGATATTTGTTTTTGGAATATATGTTTCCATTAAGGTGTTTTCATAATTTAGGTAATTAGTCTATTTTAGGGAAAGATATTATCATGGTTTTAATATGTTTATTTTGTTAAATGTATTGCAACATAATATATTTTATGTATTAATTATATGCTGGTAATTAAAATTCTCTGACCCTATTTCTATAGTTGTATTTGTTGAATTCTTGTTTTCAATTATTTGGGGAGTTTGAGAATTTAACTAATTTTATACATCAATATCAACAAATATTGATTTTATTTTGAAAATATTTGAGATCAATATTTTCTAAGTAGATTTATTCATTTAGTTATCTAATCATTTATTAGGAATTGTGTTTTTAATAGATGAAAATCGAAAAAATGAATCCCTTGTGAAATATTTTAGGTTTTATGATCAATTATAGGATTACATCAGATTTTTATAGATGAGAAAATTATATTTTTCATTAATAAATTCCATATTACATTAAAAATATGTGTGTGAAAATTGAAATTTGAAACTGAATAATGAAAATATGTTTATCGATTTTATTAAAAGATAATAATATAGTTTCTCATATTCTTTTGAATTTTTTTTTCATGTCTAGAAAAACATTTCTAAAAAAATAAATTTTATTCCTATTTAAAATTTATTTTGATGAATAATTGACCATTTCAACCATATATGAATTGTGTTCTCTGTTTCTTCTACATTCTAGTCATTATATTATCCATGACACTCGATTACACATTGTAAGTACCTTTATAATATCTTCCAATATTTTTACTTCTTGATAATGTTATCATTATATGGGAAACCAATTATTTATTATTTTTGGTAAAATTCATGTTCCACACATTCCCTTTTAAAGAAATGCTTTATTATCAATATGAATGATGTGAGTGTCCAGACTGATATTTTAAAATATAAATCTCTTTAATTCTATTATAATTTTTATAGTATAATTTAAATAATTTTTTATAACAAAGAATACTTAAAATTTAGTTCAAAATAATATAATGTATGATAGTTTTCTTGCAACACAACACTAAGCACTAAGAGATGTTTCAAATATAATAAAAATAATATTAATAAAATATAACCATCAAAACATAGATTATAAATTATAATATTTTTATAGTATTAATATATTTATGAGAAATATATCAAAGGGTTATAACAAATGAAAATTAATTAATAAATTCATCGTAAAAATGTTATCAATGTTATATAATGCCAATTTATGTTTTCAAAATATATTTTCATCAATAAAATTTTCTATATCATATTTCACATTGCTATAAATAATTAATTGTTATATTTATATAAATTTTATTCTAGTTAAAGAATAATTATATTTTAAATAATCAGGTTAATATTATTTTAGGGTGATTATTTGGGTTAACATTATGACGATTTATTTTTCAATGAATAATGTAAAATACCACATTTTGAAAAAAAATAATTTCTTTCTAGTAAATATATTAATTTAAATATGAAATTATATTTTTAATTTTTAATTTTAAAAAATAAATATTTATTATTTATAATGAATCAAATTAATTACAATTTAATGAAAAATATACATTATGTGGAATATAAATATAGAAATTTTTTAAATACCATTTTCTTGTGAGAAATATGTTTTCTTCATAATAAATGAAATATATATATGTGATTAATTATTTAAATTTATATTCATATTTAATATTTAAAAAATATTTAATCAATAATTTTATTTTTTTATAAAATGAATCAAATTGAAATAAATTTTGTCTTATGGATAAAAGTTAGTTTTTTAAAAAATGGGTGATCATTGAATTTTGAACACATATCAAAAATCATATTATTCTTATTTTTGAAATTAAATCCTAGTAAATGAATTAAATTCTATTAATAATCATGAATAATTAAATGTAATAGTTTTCAATTAATTTTTCATCACAATGGATAGTAAAAAAAGTATAATTTTGTTACCATAATCCTTGTCAAAAATTGTTTACCCTAATGTAAAACTAGGAGATATTATTATGAATTCGAAATAAAATGTAAAATCATTTTTCGTTTGGGATATATAAAATATTATTTTCTTATCTTCAAATTTTTCTAAATTTCTACCTATATTCTCATGGATGTGGAAATATATTATTGAAATCATTTATACAATTCTGTGCATTACCCTATTCTCACCAATAAAATACCTCCTACTATAATACATCATTCAGAAAATTTGAAAATTATATATATGCCAACATCTCTCAAAAAATTTCCTTGATTTTATCCCTTCAAACTTGCTCTTATTGTTCTTCTATGAGGACCAATTTTCTAAGGCTTTATGTATTGACCTAATAAGGTATCTCAATGAATTTATATGAATTATAATCGGGATGTTACAAATATTAAATCTTATTAAACAATGTATTAGTATAATATATGCATCATTAAATTATCAAAAAAATGTAGTAAATATACTAATATGTTATTATGACGATTAAACAACCATCTATTGTCGTAGTATTCAATTGGGAAATAAAATAATTTCTCGATCACTAGTGTGGACTACCTCAACTAAATAGACATAAATTCATTTTCCACCACCATAAATCTTTCTTTCTTATGTTTTTTTTCAAATAATTATTATTTTTAAAATTATATATCCATATTTACATTCTTACCATCCCAGTTTTATAAACAATAATGTTACAATTGATTATTTTCCAACTACAACATCCACAAACTAATATGATTCGATTTTCATTTAAAAAATTCATAGAGGATAATAATAATATATTCACAAAATATATATGAAATTTATGATATAATAATTATTTCATTATGAATATTTCTTAATTAGGTTTATTTAATTCTATAGATAAGTAACCAGAATCATTACTCATGTTTGGGTATAGATTATTATATCGACAAGGAGATATAATTCAGTTCTCCTATCAAAATCATATGAATGGTTATAAAATTGTATATAATGACTAAATAAATAAATTATTACAACATTATGATTTTGGAGGATATTAAAACATGATCATACAACATCATCTATAATAGGTCACCCGAAACATAAAAAAAATTGTAAAATATTGAACTTGGAAACTAGGGTTTTAATATTAAATTATTAATAAATATGTGTTATAATGTTATATTTCAATCGAATATAGTATTATAGTAGTTTAAATGGATCATGAAAGAAATTATATCAAATAATAAATTATTATATTTGTGGTTATATCTCATATGAATCAATTATCACAAAAGGCATGGGTAGTTTGTTTCACATTTTCATCGATTAGACATTCATAATGTTATGCACCTTTTTTTTATGTGGTGTATATATTGATCCATTTATATTTAATATAATTCATACTTCTTATTTCATGGTATTTATTTTCATTATGTAATTTTTTCCATCCATGGGAATTTGGTTTGATAGGTAACTATTTAGTGGGATTTTATCCTATAATGTGGTATTTATTAGTAAAATATGTTATTTTATATAAATATCTTAATTTTTGAGGTGTATATAATAAGAAATTCATAATATATATAATTAATATCAATAAATTCAGGGTATTAAATCTTTCATTTTATTTTATTTATTTCTACGTGATTAGGAATGAAAATTTAATAATGTAATATGTGATGTATATTGAAATGTAATTTTTTCAGTGATTATTTATACTAAAATTTATAATTTATAATTTATATAAGAAGTGTCTATAATTTAGTATGTATGTTATAGCCTTTTTTTATATTACAATTTTCTAATAATTTTCATATATTTGGTACTGAACATACTGAAGAAACGTTTTTAATGACAAAATGCCTACATTTTTGTCTTATGTTGGGAATGTTTTTCTTCCATAACAAAATTTTATTTATAATGTTATATTTAATGTTATTATCATTTACCAGATATTATATAAATTATTTTTATGAATTTGTTAAATTTTAATGTTTTATTATTGGAATAACCTTTTTATTTTCTTAATGAGGTAGTTTAGTATTTTTCAAAAACTAAGAAAATCATATTTGTTATCATGTAAAATGAAATAGAAACTATTCATACCAAAATTAATAATGTTTTATTCAAATTTTCTATGAATTTAATCAAACATTCATTTAAAATGAAAAAATTCCTTCTAATATTTGAAATTATTTTATTTCAATAAGTCATTTGAAAATAAAATTTATATTTTACTTCGGCAATGCTCCAATGGTCTTATAATGATTTCTTCATCGACAATATAATCTATGGATGATTCTTCTTCTATAATGGGGTTTAGATTCTATGATGAAAACATTAATATTTAACTAGGGGAATGATAATTATGTTTATGAGATTGTGGTTAATGTTATTTTCCTTTCGATAGGTTTAGTTTTAAAATATGATATATTTTTTAAAAATATATAGGATTATACATTAACGAAATACAATTATATGATATGTGGTACCCTTATGCATCTCTAATAAAATGAGTAATTATTAATGTTTTATGAGATCAATGGTTACACTAGGGGTTATCCCACTCATGAACGTGTGTTCAAAATAGGTTATCCCAATCCCGAAGCTGAAACATTAGTGGTTATCCTAAGACTAACATGTGATGAATATCTTAGTTGCTAACTATAACAAGAAATATAAATTATTTTGGTGAGAAGAAAATTTTTATTATACACTATATTAAATTTCATATACATATTTTATGACCTCAAGGGTCTTGTTCTATAAATTTTCTATTGATTCAAGTTTAATTATCTATATAAGAATGTAGTCAATACTGTGATCTATGAATTTTTTTGTATTATTTAAAGAAGATAAAATCATGTTATCATAATTTTATGCTCATAATATTTCTTAAATATGATAATTGATTAATATATCCACTGTTTTCCAATATTTAGCATCATTTTTAACCCTTTATTTTATACATTTCCCCATTGATATAATGGAATGTTTTAATTATGATACATCTTAGAAGAGTTATAGTAGTAATGAAAATAGAGGGATAATATTTAGATACTTTTCATTATATTTTTTTTTTAAAATTATATTATGATAGTAATAATTTATGTTTTTCTATGTATCATAAATTATTGAACTGCATATTCATTTAAAATTATGAAATATTAATTTATGTAATGTTTTGGTCCTCTATTTTTGTATGAGAGCAGGGGTTAGTAATTTTTGTTACAAGTATTAGAAAAAAAATATTTAGAAACCTAAGGTTAAAACTAAGTATAGTATACCATCATATGTTTAGGTAAATATATGTGAATGGATTTATGAGAAAATACTTGAATCTATCCATAATAAAATATTGATGCAAATTTTTCATAGATGCAGTTAATTTTTACAACTTTAAATGTAGTGAATTACATATTATCTCGATCATTATCGGTGCATGTTGATTGGGGATTGGCATAGACACCAAATAAAAACTCATGGGGAATTTACAATGAATAATTTGTGTTTTCCTTATAAACCATTATGGGGAATTTGAAGACAATATGATCATATTAAACCATATATAAACATTATTTTTCATTGAATAAAAAGAAGGTGTCATGATATACACCATATATATTATTTTTTCTAATTTTATGATCAATACGTAATTTCTTTTCAAAAATGGATTATTGGTGTTAGTTTTTGTCTATAATAAGGATTAGTGATGTTAAAACTAATAGTGATCAGTGATGTAATGATTTTAATAGTGTGAAATCATACTAAATAGAAAAAATGAGAAATATTATTTATGAAACTAATAAGATATCTCAATATATGATTATCATAGTGCACATATGTTAAATTTTCAATGATCTAAATATGGAAAGAATATATTTTTAGGGTAATTCATGTGTTAATCATCTTAAAAGAAAGAATATTAAACTTTTTATGTTTGTAATGTGGAAGTAATTACAAAAGGGAATGAATCAAAGAATCATGAAAATGTTTTTTTTTTGTGAAAAACAGGGGCATAAAGTGGTAAATTACCAAAGTAAAAACGTAATGTTTAGTAAAAATTATTAAAGTGTATAATGGTTTCCATAATTTATAATATATGGTTAAATATTATAAATTTTCAAAAGTTTGAGTATTAAAAAAATTCAAGTAGTAGTTAGAAAACTCATGAAGAGGATCGAGATGATTACAATAGTAATATATTTTAATGATTTAAAAATAATATTCCTATAAAATTTATGCACATTTTTAATAATATATATTCTGTTAAAACTAATAACATGATTATACTAATTTTCATAATAGTAAGGACTTTTCTGTATTTATATTTTTTTATCTCTTGTAGATTTTTTTTGTCTGCAATATTATGGTTTTATGAATCATGAAGTATTAATGGATTTTCTTATAGATGTTTTCTATTATGTGTTTTAAAGAAAATATAGGTAGTTATTGATAACCTAGATATGTGATTTATTGGTATGGTGATACTGTTGTTATAAAATCATTGATGGATTTATAAGACTTAAAAGGTGAGAAATTATGATTTTAGTTTTGTCAAAGAGATTATTGATATTGATAGTGTAAACTCGATAGAATCTATAACATTGAAATTGATTTGTCTTTTTTTTAAAAAAGTGGTTTATATTATTTGATTTAAAAAATATATCATAATTTCAGGGATTTTATGTAAGGGATAATGATAGAGTTAATATTTGAAAGAATTTATATATTTATTAATATATTATAGAGAATTTGGTTTTTAAAAAATTTAATAGAATATATCAGTAAGGTATTTATATGTTTTTCATGATACATTATAGGATATTTTATTCTTTTTTATTATAGGTACAGAAAATTTTAAAATATTGGGGACATTTATATATTTTTTGTATTCTAATTATGATTCCTTTGATAATTTTTAGAATTTAAACATTTTAGGAAATAATTAATTAGATATTTGGGTATAATTGTCAAATATACATTATTAAATATTCAAAATAAGTATCATTAAATATGTTATATTAGAATGTTCATGAAGTTTCTAGATTTGAGGAGAAAACGAGAATTGGAAAATATATTTGCAATGTTTTTTTCTCTAATGATATATCAAATGTTTATTTTATTGAACCAATGAGGTAAAATTAATATTTTTCATTAAATATTATAATATTTTATGAAATTAGGTGGATGAGAATTGAAACAAGTGATCAATTTATTATGTGATATTTTGTTTGTGGTATGTAATCTGTTTTGTCCCCAAAAAACACATGGGGTTTGAATGGGGATTTCTGTGGTGTTAACCAGACACGTTATGATAAACATAGATGACTGTGACCTCTCTCGGATATTTTCAATGGGTCTTGATTGAGGAACCAAAAACACCCAATGGTTCCATTATTCATGATGTTTCCCAAACCATTATTCCAAATAAAGGAGGACATTATGAAATAGTCCAACAACATCGGGGGAACTAAATTCATTGAGAGGATTAGAGATTAGGATCCAAAAACCATTTTGGGTGTAATTATTTCCAATTATATGACCCTATTATAAAAGTGTGACATATTCATAGATTCTTTACAGAATATAAAATAGAAAATAATATTTCCTTATAATCACAATCAATCTGTAGAATTTCTGGAAATTATAATCGTCTGTATGTATACATGTTTATTCATCGTTGAATACATATATGTGTTCACGGTTATAATTCAATGGTATCCTCTTATAAAAATATGTGGTATTTTTATGTTGTCTATCATTAAGATTCTTGGTTTATGCCACACTATGAGGCTCTTTTAAATTTATCATCATCCATAGAGATGGGAGTTTTTATGTTAGGATCAGGACCATGATATGTGATTCCTACAAATCCATCAGAAAATAATCATATCACATGTCATTCAGTGACCCATAATGGGGAAAATTATACAATTTAAGGTCATGCGATAAAGACAAAATGTGATCTTTGACATCACACAACAAGGATGTATAAGATAAATGTTCCTAGTCAATGATGGTGTGGGACAAATACAAAAGCAGACTGAGGGTTATGAAGGGATGTAACCATCCAGGATGTAAATGAAACTACAATTAATATTGGATAGTGAATATTAGGGTGATTTTTGGGGGTTTGGTTTGGACCATACATAGTCTTCCTATGTATTCCATTTTTATGAAATATAAGAACATTTAGTTATAGATTTTGTGGAATACACTTAAGAATTAGGCCCATGTATCCTCATCCGGAATATATATCATTGATTTGATGATGATATGGTTTGGGATTATATTTAATAGGAGGCTCAAATTGAAGGTAACTAGAAGAATTTTCATAAGGAATTACACTCTTGAGACATGTATACGATTACATGAATATCATGATCAACTGAAAACTCTAATACCAGACGATTCACAATCAGTGTATGTAACTAGAGGAAGTTGAAAATGTGACAACCACACACAACCTACTTCATCCATAGGTGGATGAGGCTTGTGATACGAAAAAGTGAAATGGATATTATATACCAATAACCACTCATTTATTCATGTCCCAGAGTCCATAAATTCACAACCATGTAGATATGACCCACAAGAAATACTTGGGGATTAATCAGGGGTGAAATTCATATTTGTAGTTTCAAAAAGGGTTAGAGGAGGATTAGACTCTACCCCTCATCAAAGGGAAATGAAATTGGTTCCCCATACTCTTTGAAATTGGGTGGTCAATTAAAATACCTACTAGCTTGGGATCCCTATTAATGAGTGCAATAACAATTGTAAACAACCTATGGAACATAACCCATCTGAATAAAAATAAAGAGTAAAATATTTCTGAGGTAATTCAAAACTGATAATGGGACACATAGATGTGTCATTTTCTTAAACATAAATGTTTGGAGGCGTTAGTGGATGATATTCATTACTACATCATGAAGGTTTCCATATAGTGAATAGATAACCATATGTGATGTTAATAAAGAGATTTAAATGGATAGTTGGTGAAGGGGAAAGATAAGGTTAAATAGTATATGTACAGTTTCATCCTATTTATAACTCTTCATTAGTGGTTTGAGGAAATTCCATGTATTATGTGCAATGAATCCATCCCAGATATTATATTTCATGGACGAGCTAGGGTAATGGAAAACACTATATGAAAATACTCTACCACAGATATTATAATTTGTATCTGGGTTGAGTTAATTCTAAATGTTATGAACAATGTATCAATCTTTAAAACTATTTTCTATTTGGGATTGTGGTCCAAATAATATATTATATGTGCATGGGTTATTACTCTATAGGTTACCAATTTTAGGTTGTTGGGTATGATCAATTTATATAATTATGTTAATTTGTAATTGATTACGTTTTGGAATTGATTTATTAGATAATTTCTATTCATTTTTAATCATTCACACTATGGGGTTTTTATATATGTATGTATATAACTATCATTCTCGGATGAATGGATAAATATTATTATACATTTTCAACCATGGGGAATTTTTATTTATGAGTTCCAAGATAATGTGACTCAACCCACAAATGAAAAATCAATTTTTTGGGGCCTAGAGAATATTCCTCAACATGAAAATTAAAATTCATTTTCTAAGGGAATTTATTAGATGCATCACCCCAAAAAAATTATTATGTGGGGTAATGGAGAAGGGGTGTCACCCTAAAAATGAAAATTAATTTGTGCGGGGGTAGTGGTGACTTGTATTCCTCACCATGTAAACAACAAATAATATATAAGGTCTCCATGTGGAGTGGATACCTGAATACTTGAATTTCTATTTAGAAGAGGGGGGATTATATGCAGATATGAGTATTATAAAATTTTTAACTATATGAAATAATTCAATTGATTTCATTAGTACATTCACAATAAATAAAATATTTTTCATATTCAGTGTGACTAATCAACACCAAAAAATTCACTATATCAGAATGGGGTCTGATCACCATGAATATGAACAATTTCTGAGTACTATCTCGATCTGATGGATGCATTGTTGGGTAAATTTATACATATATATAGGTCCAAAAAATTAAAAAATACAGGATCTCAAATCATTTTTCACATATTGGAATGGTGAATTTGTGGCTAGGCCATGTCTTATGATTTATCATCCTTCCCTACCATTGATTTTCTTTTTTGAATGTCCATTTCCTAATATCAAACCCTTATTATCCACAAAATATCATTAAAATTATAAAATTACTTTTTTTAATAGAATAATGGTATTCCCAAAGTGGTTCAATACTCTTCATACTCAAAATCACCTATTACACAGTTCACGTAACATGCTATATGGGGCACATAAAATGATATACGGGTGACACAAAAAACTACATAATACTATTTTATTTGAATAATATTATTACATGGGACTATTTTTTCCTTAAGAAAGGATAAAATGGTAGCTTATAGGATAATATTACCTCACTAATGGGAGGTGGAATGAAATGTTGGAAGGTTTTTATGGTGGTATGAAGCATAATGGTATCCCACATCATCATCTCTTAGTGGATATTTTTTGTGATTTACTTAAAATCTATCTCATTTAAAAATTGGTTTCCCCTTTATGGTTTTGAAATCCTATCTGATGTCCCTTTTGAATCACCACCTTACAAAACTCATCCACAGGATTGGATAAATAGATGTGGAAATGAACCCTAGGTGAATATCCTGTAAATGGGATTATATTGGTGGACACTTTTTGGAAGGATGTTTTGGGGGTATAACCCTTCATCACTTGTGAAAGATGTACAAGAACCTAAACTAGATACCAATTTATATAATTACATTATGATCAGAGTGATGGCCAAAAATAGGTTACTTGGGACATTGAAATCAGTTCTTCTTCTTATATGATTAGTAGGTCTATAATTGGGATGTCGATTTTGGTTACTCTTGAAATATGATGAGTTATAGTGTGAATTGAATGTTATAAGAATTTATGTGTATTTCTATGTTTCATATACTTTTTCACATTAAAAAACCCATTATCCCTTAATTTCTTATCTGATGGAGCCTAGATTTCAATAAATTCTACCTAGTTCATGGTGAAGTTATTATTAGTCTTTCAGATATCGAGATAATAATGGGGGAACCCATAATGGGTGATATGCATGATGATTTTCTTCCTCCTACATCAGTGTGGGATGACCCCAAGAGAACCCCTCCACTAGCAAGGGAATTTCCTAACATTGAAAAAAATTTCATGAGTTTGAGCCCTAACCTAAGTTGTATATACCTTTTTTGAGCTAATTTATTTTTCCTTAAACAAAATTCCATGAGAATCATGTAAGGATGTAAAGGACATGTCTTACTCATAGCACTTGGTGATCGTTTGTTCTTACTATCCATTAATCAAGGAAGGGTACATTAATCTATGGGTATGGAACGTTTCTCTGTATTGGATCCATTATTTCAACTATAATAATTATTTAAAATTATTATTAATTATATGGTTCGAACCTGTCCATGAATCATGTACCAGTTTCAAATATTTAATCTTTGTGATGGTACCCCAATTAGTGACTAGGAGATTCATCAACATATTATTCCCAGTAGTGGAATATATTTATATTCTAATAGGATTAATTATAATGGGAGGCTCCCTAAAATCTCACACACCCCTTCAAACTCTAATAGGGATGCGTTAAATTTCATATTTCAGTTATAAATTTTACAATGGAATGTGAATTCTACATGATCAAATCATGTCTTATATAATGTGTACAAGTGGGGTGAATCCACTGATGTTGGAATCAATATATTTGATTAAATAAATCAATTATAATGATGAATTTTTATATGACCCATATTCTTCTATAACATGTACCCTTTAAATTCCACATATGTAGATAATACATGTCGAGTGTACCCCATTTCATCGAGGGTGGGTGTTTTGGATTCAAGAATTCAAAATAAAAAGATCAATTAATTGTATTCACCCTTTGGATATGGGAGTAAATTCGATTCCAACCAAAATAGGTTCCCTCCATATATTAAATGTAACAAAAAATAAATTAATATGATGTCCACTATCCAATTATTTTATGTTCACTTAGTGATAAACGTTTTCTTATATTATCCTTCCACACCTAAAAATAAAACTAAGCATGTCATGTCTTATATTTTATCTTTTACCATGTCATATGAAAATTTATAACTAGAAAATCTAGCATCCATTGAAATGGATCCACCAATTAATGATTATATAGAAGGTGGGGAAAGAAAAATCGAGTTAGTTAGTCCAAGAGAGGGGTTTTCATTATGGGAACCCATATTTTCTGAAATAATGAAAATGAGGTTGAATATATGGGGTCCATATTCATTGAACATTCTGTTCTTCGCCATGGAAGCAGATATTGATCCATATTCATAGGTTTTTATCTCCATATATTCTAAATATCCAATTTCAAGGAGATAATTAAACACATGGAGGTATTATATGCCTAAATAATAAATTTGGTCCTTTCATCAGGGTGATGGAATCATTTACACTGGTTATTGATGAATATTTTCACTTGAAATAATTTCTTTTATATAAAATCCTTACTTGGTGGAAGATTATATTTGAGACATTGAGGAATGAATTCCTTCCCTCAAAATTCAATTCTTAATTTTTTATTTAGTGCTTAAAATGATTCAACCATACAAAAGATAGAGTGAAGATTGGGACAATGGCTAACAGAGGACTGATGAGGGAAATTTTCCAATACCATGTAAACTCAATTACATTAAATCTTCCTCACAATTGGGACCTTGTTTGAACCCTAATAAAAGTGACTAGTATCTGATATTCTAATGAAACAATTACTAAGACATGATCCAAAACCACCTACAAGTTTGGTCTCTACTCCATTATCCATCCATGTCACAATGATATTTTCCAATTCTTCAAGAGAGTGGGATTCTATGGAGAATAAAATATTCTATCGAGGAAATATGGTATGTTCATGACATAGAAAAATTTTATTTTCCTTTATGTGGGATGATTTAATCACATGAAAATATTTAATCCCAAGAAAAACCATATGATTTTGGTTTATATCTTGAGTATTTGATTTCATGCATAGATTCATTCAATGGGAGGATCAATTGGTCTGATAGGGTATGGGAAATGATGTTTGTAATGGAAGAAAAGGCTTATTCTAGTGAATATAAAATATGATATCCCACATAAACTATATTTTAATTATCATAGTAATGTTATAACCCTTATTATTTACCACAAAAATTTTAATAGGTAAATGGAGAGTCATCACCCATTCCTTCTCTAGAATATATGAATGGTTGAAATGTTGTTGGACTGGATGATCCTATAGTAGAAATGATCATTGAAGAAAACACACCAAGGGAAATTGGGAATATATATGTAGTTATTAGATACCAAAAAAATAGTATTTTAATACATTCCTCAACCTACTATGTTACTTGTCTAATTATCATCATTAGAAATATTAAGGTGTAGGTATGTGAGGATGCTTTCATTTCAAATTTGATCGAAGGAATCAAGTAAGAATTTTACCCTTCACTCATAATTTTAAATTTATATTTCCAGTTGTGTAAATTAGTCTACATGTGTTGGTGTTAATATTGGATAAATATGTCCATAAACACCGACCATTTAAGAGTAGGATTTTTGGGGAGTTCTACATAATAAAAGGGTATGATTCCAGTCAGGGACATCACGGTGATTATAATCTCAAAACTATCAATTTCACAAGATAAAATGACATTCATCTGATTATAAGTGAGTATTGGATGATTGAACCATATTTGGTGTAAAATAATCTAATTTATATATATTATAGGATTTATTGGGAAGCATTGATGTGGTTCCATGACAAGTTTATACCAAATGTTTTTCTATGTTATCTAATGAAAATCCCTATAGGATTAGTGTTGGTGAGTGAACTTTAATAATATACCATCCTAGATGAATATTCCAACATTTTCCAGGAATCCTCAAAAGATATTTCCCATATGTTAACTCACATGGTCGAGAGTGTCTCATGTAATGAATTACATATAGGAAATGATGATCAAGGATGTTGGATCCTTTGTAGAGTAAGGTGAGTCTCTCGATGTATTGACCATATCATAGCCTTCCTTACTAGGAATTGATGATTGGATGCCAATTTCAGGATAATTGGTAGAAGTATCTGATATCCTGGATGCTTCCAATTTTCAATCAGATGAGGTAACCATGACTTCGACTACTAAAAATGATACTCATTTTGAAAATGTCAATGGACGGATTTATCTACATGACAAGGTCTTTGAATATGTTCTTCCCAATGGGAGTGGTTCTGGAGTAGACCACTATACTGATGATAATTTTCATTTCTACAAAAAATTATTCTATAGGGATGTATGAACCCTCAAATTAATGTGATTAAAAAAAATCCTAGCTACATCACTTGTTTTATGTTCTTGGTTACATGGATTATCACTATGAATCCATACAGTCCATGGTGAAAAAGCTAGTTTCCATCAAGGATATGAATAATTTCTTATAATCTAGTCTCATAAATTTATAGTCCATGGATTTTTTAATAATAAATATTTATTTTAATGAGTTCTTTGAACAAGCTAGCATGGTAGCATGAAACCAACATAGAGTTGAAGAGAAAAGTTCTTTTTTAAAAAAGATTTATCAACAGTTATATTAGCTTCATCAATAATTCGATAATTCGAAAGATGTGTCTAAAAAAATAATTTGATGAAATATGCAAACAAGGCCCAGAAAAATGCTATTAAGAATGATGAATGACTATGTTATGTTGGAAAAAAAACATAGGATACAATTTTTTTCAGAGTTACACCGAGTGTTAGAGGACTCTGATTGTCTAACGATTCATCTCAATGGATACATTATTTTCATTGATTTGTCATAGGTTATCTCATTTTTCGAGGCACATAAATTTTGAATTTTATAACTATTTTTTTCTCAATTGAATGGAAACTTTTACTTTTAATTTCATATATACATATTATTTATTTATATATTTTCCATTCACATAAACTCATAGTTTTACAAAAAGGATTAATCAATAAAACTATTTACATCCACCTATCGAGTAACAAAATTTTGTGTAATAATGTACATTTCGGTAGATTTACTCTGCTTTTATTTCTATTTTAGTGGATCATACATGGGTATTGTTATTATTAAAATCATCATAATACCATATGTTTTCTATTTTCAGGATTGAATGATCATATATCACACTTTTTGAATATTTGGGATGATTTTTTTTATCATATTTTATTCATGCTCTAATTATGTGACATGTGAAACACCATAGCTAACATAGGTTGATGGTTTATAGGTACACATGACAGGAATTTGTTTTATTTTTTATTAACACATTAAAATATTCATTGTTCGGATGTGAAGAAATCCTATATGGTGTGTCTCAATATTTACTCAGGTATCCCCTTGATGCGTGTCATTTATATTTCCCATGGTAGTTTAGTGTCTTGAAAGACTAAATAGTGAATATATTTTTTAATGTAAAACAAGCTGGAAATTATTTTTTAAAGTAATAATCCCAAAAAAAGCATGAATGAAATAATATAAAACACCCTATACATATCATACCCACCTGATAAGAGGGAAATTTTAGTCATAGATTGTGTCTTTAAAGTAGATAACTAGTTCAACAATTATCATGGTAGACTAAATTAATACATACAAAATGGGTTTTTAATATTCTGATGTGTATATGTTTTGTGTTATAAGTAATTCCACATTGATCTAGATCTCATTTATTTTAGAAATAGGTGATAATAAATGGGACACCTGAGCAGTTTTCACTCATTTTGGATGGACTAGTAACTCTTATATTAATGTAATTCCATTAGAAAATGTTTCATATCATTAAATAGTTAATGAATCCCAATTGTCTAATAAAGATGACATTATAAGTACTATAAGATAACATGAGTAATTATTGTCTTAAAAACAATATTCCGCATGTGAAATCATTGAAATCCACATGGGATTTCACGATAGGGAACATGTGGTGGTTTTTAAAAAACATTTAGATTTCATTAAGGGACATGATTGAAGTAATTTAAATATCATTATTTTTACTAATATAGACGTCAATATAATCAATGGGAAAGGATGGAAACACTATATATATAAAATTATTAAATATAGGAATGTAGTTTTCATATTTCATTATGGTATAGCATTTTAAAAATGGTATTCCCCTAAAGCCAGTATCCAATATAGTAGGCCATATTTTCCATAGAAAATGATTGTTCAACATTAATTTTAATTTATATATAATGATTATATTCCAGAAAAATTAACATTGATCTACCTCTCATGATGGTAAAGGGTCATATATTGTTTTTCATGTGTCATGTAGTTTTAATTTCAAGATATGAGGACTTAGAAGTTATGTAGTTTAGTGTCTTGCGATGAGAACCAGGCCCTATAATTTAATGTCTTATATCCTTGATGAGTTTCACATAGTATAATTTCATTTTTTTAAAAAATCATTCACACAATTTGATATCATGTTTTGGGGTTGTATAAAAACTTTAGTTTAATAATGCATTTCTTCCCCCAAAAGAATCGTGACCATTCATTTTGAAGTGATTTTTACAAGAATATTCCACCATCCTCTCTGTATGAAGATAGAATGTTGTAATATTATTTTCATATATTATGGATATGAAAAAGTCAAATGGGGATGCTTTCTAAGGAATGATTGTAAATCATGTTTGAAAAGTGGTTTCCCAATTAAAAGTTTCAGGACATACATATACAAAACTTGTTTCTCCAGAAAATAAAATCTCCATTGGTTTATATTCCTTTTGAGGGTGACATATACTAGTAAAAAATAGTTAATTTTAATCATAGTTAAAAAAACGTTCCTTTATGAATCTAATATTCCATCAACGATGACAAGGTAGTGTTTATTATGTTTCAATCATTCCAAAACAAATCATTTAATTTGTGTAATGAAGTCTCCTAAGTTTGTATAAATCATTTCATGTAATCATTACACATGAATATGGATAAAATAATCCTTTGAATGTTTTATACATATGTATTTAGGGTTTTTTTCTAAATTATAGTTTGGCCCAATAAATTGGGGTTTAGTGTCACTATGTATATTTTCAATGCACAAATCTTGCCACATGTAGTTCTTGAATGTATTTCTAACACAGGTTGAATTTTTTTTGGTGGAGTGGAGGAATTTTACCATGAATACGAGATCATGAATAGGGAGGGAATTTATACTATGACCCTTTATAGAGATATGGTCCATACATAGTATAATGGGAGAATTTTTATATTATTGATGGACCACATCATAGGATCTCGGAGTCACTACAGTCCTTACAAAATAGGTAATCATGCCACATTTAGTTCATGTATGGATGGTTAGTGGGAGGCCAAAACCTAGAATAGTGGTACCCTATGGTGAGTATAATTATAAGGCCCCATCCTTAAAACTTACTTAATCTTGAGTTATTACAAGATTACACATCGAGGATCTTTTCTGGTTTAAAGTTTTAGAGAATTAGATCATGAAACTTGCATTACATTCCACATTTAAACAAAGTGGTTACATAAAAGACATTATTCATTCTTCTCTTCAACGGAAACATATTGAAAATAAAACATGGATTCTTTCTTGACACATCCTTGACACTATCATCACATCATGTACCTTTCCCTTGACCTGTGAAAAACATTTCAAAAACATGGGATGAGCATTAAAAGCTCAGTAAGGGTTATAAAAATATGGAATGGAAACATGAGTTCATATATACATAAGAATGAAATCATAATTTACCCATAAAACATAGGCACTTTAACATACCTCTTCAAACCATGAATAAATCATAGAAATCATAAGACATAAAGGTAACTTGAGGCATTCATAACATTCTTACGTAGGAAGTAACCCTCTTGGTTACGTTTGGAATACCCATCAAAGTATATTCCCTAAATCTCCTCGGAGAAACCTTAACATTTCACTCCTTCGCGTTACCCAATGCATTGGAGAGCTTATCGGGCTCACCCGCCCTTAGTTTATCACAGAACTACCCGTCTTCATAATAATTCCCAAGAACCTCAACATAATCGTATCACAAAAAACATGCATAAAGGAAATATAACATTTCCACCTCTAAATCATAAGATATCAATACAACACATTGATATAAAGACATTATGAAAACCATTTTCAATACCAAAATAAAAGAAAAGTAAAACATGGTATTTATTTTTCTTTTAAAAAGAAGGTATGGCTTTTAGAGGAAGCCGAAACTCAAATAATAGTCACGACAGTGGAGAAGTCGTTGTCGCCGCATACATACGACAAAAACATTCCCTTTTGTCGTTTATTAAACTCTTCGTATAAAAAAAATCCTTTTGAATAAACGTAAAAGTCAAAGGTGTTTATACACCATATAAAAAAAGGTTGTGTATAAAACAAAATATGCCTCAATGAAAGGAGATTGAGACGAAGTCCCATACAAAGACGGTATCCCTGGTTTTAGGATAAATCAATTACATAATTATGGGTGAAAAACTAATACACCAAATATTAGTGGATATTAAGTGTAAAATAATCAATGGTCATTCACACATTTTCAAAGGATGACGTATTCAATAACTACATGTTGAACCCAAAGAAATCGAAATTGGGTTTAGAAGTTCCCTTGACAGCCAAACAGCGTCACATCAAAATGAGTTGATGAGAGATAAAAAGAGTATCTCATCACATGGACATAAAAGTTAAATCAATAAGTATATATCAGAACTTATCCCACTATAACAATATGTAAATTAAAAGACCCAACAAAAGAAGTCTTTTAAAAAGAGGAGGGTGAAAGGTTCCCTTACCGACATGGGTATCTTTCGAAACATACGCCCCGTGAAAGAAGGAAAATACATCATTGATGTAAATACTCATAAATTAAAGAATATTACAAAATGAGTAAAATAATGGTCAGTACATATACCACTCAAAGGAAATTGTGGAAAATGTAGCATAAATCTCACGGGAATAAAAGTGAAAAGAAAAATCACTTACGAAAACTCGACAGCCTAACAGCGCCACTTGAAACTTCCAAAAATGGATTGATGAGACCAAATAGGGTATCTCATCACATTAAAAAAAATGTACAGAAAGTGGAATATGAAAGAACATCCCCCATCATAAAAAATAAGAGCTTAAAAGAAGTGACATAAAGGGGAGTACTTAAAGAGAAAGAGAGAGGTTAGATCTCTTACGATAATTCGGCAGCCTAACGGCGCCACTCGAAACATCCAAAATGGATTGATGAGAGAGAATAGGGTCTCTCATCATATGAACATAAAAATTAAAGTAATAGTAATATAAAAGACCATCCCAATAACAAGAAATATGAGCTTAGAAGGAATGACAGAAAAGAGTGTACTTAAAAAGAAAGAGAGGAGTAGGATCCCTTACCTCAAGTCCAACTTGTCTTGTTCGTTTCTTTATATTACTGAATAATAAACATTGGTCAATTAATAATTGCCTAAGTACCTCCTTTATAGATTATTATTCAGTTCATATCACTTATTATAATGTTATAATAATTGTTTAATAATGGTAGTTCATATCAGACGTTTTTGCGGATGTTTGCTACATGAGTCAAAAATGAACTTGTTTGAAAAAAGATTGCCCATGTAGTTATAAGTAAATAATTTCCAGAATATTATTAATGTTTACGATATCATATATATCCAGTAAATAATCATTTCATACTATTCCATATCATTTGGAGATAAAAACGAAAAGCACCGTTCATGGAGACGGTAGGCCGTACGTACGCATGAACGGTACTTTCATTTTTTGTCATATTAATGGAATTAAAACAAAATGAGAGAGATATATATATGTTATAATTACAGAATGATATCCATAATTTTTATGTAATATATTACATATATATCCATTATATATATGTACTTATAGTATTACATAACATTTTGAGATAAGAAATGAAATGTACCGTTCTTGGAGACGGTAAGCCGTACGTACGCATGAACACTACTTCCATTTCTATTTCATATTTAATGAAATTAAAACATAATGATACATAATAGTATTTTAATTCCAGTATGGAATCATATATAATATCATTAAATATATCCTTTATATGTACCACATATGGTATTAACGAATCAAATCACTTTGAGGGGGCGGTAGTCCGCACTTCCTTAAATGAAGATATCGCGTTTACCCATAATGGAAACCATAAAGGTATGCCCAAAATGAAAAATACAGCAGCTTAAGGAAATCATAAACATATTATATATCATATATAAATATATTGTCATCTTAATGGCCACCTTTTAAGGTGTTAAAATAATATTGAACAATCATCGTTTCTGGAGGCCGAAATTCGCCATCCACGGAAACAGTATGTTCTTTAACCATTAGATTTAGGTGTGTGAAATTGTAGCTCATATACATCATATAAAAACATCATAGTATATTTATGATACTTTATTTTTTACAAAATAAATGAATAAAAAGAGTTTAGGGGTTTGGAGAAGCAAAATAAATCAAAAGGACTCAAAAGAAGACATTGCCTTAAAATCGGGTAACTCCCTTTGGTTTGAGCTCAAAGGCTTCCTTGGGAAGGATTCTGCCCAATGTGAGGCATCAAGGAGTAATATAGGTAAGTGGAGAGACAAAAGGGGGAGAGGATGGCCGAGACAAAGGCTTTGGGAGTGTGGGTAAAGAGGTAGAGTTGGGGTCCTTTTATAAGAGGAGATGAGGGGTACTCTTGGAAGGTAAAGAAAAGTCACTTTATTTTAAAATGGTATTCGGATTTAAGAGGTCCCACATTGATGTGTTTCTAGGATAAGGTGATAAGGGTTCGAATTCCACTCATACAATAGGTTTTGGACATGTGTAGGTCTTAGATATTACATTATCTTTCCATTTAATTTAAATCATTAAATAATGAAGGCATCGCTGCATCATCATGATGTCATAAATAATTTAATTTATTTAATGTCTAAAAATTATAAACAAAATACTATGATGTAGGAAATCTTTTTATCTTTCCAATTAATATTTATAGTCAAAAATATGATTTGAATAACCCCATGTAAAAATTGTTTTAGTAAAACATTTCATGTTTGTCTCATTTTTAATTTAACTTTAAATAAAAAAATATTAATGTCATTTTCCAACCAAAGTGGATTAATGGGGTCCCCAAGTTGACCCATGGGTTTTCTTGGTCGGCCATGACACATAAAATGAGGTTAGGACATGTGTCAAGTTCATTTCATATTATTAAAACATAATTTTACCTTAAACTACACTAATTACCTCTAATCGCGATTAAAAACTTAATAAGTTACTATTCACCAAAAAATTATTTTTATCCCATTGCAACAAATTTTACTTTTTAATGACAACCATGTATTTAGGATTTCTGAAATTCAAAACACAAAGATGGAAAAATTTCATTTAAACGGAAAAATCAGTTTTTATAAGTACCACTTAGTGGTTTCACTATTCATCAAAAATTGAAGTTTTTCAGAAAAATACCAAAAATTCACACTAAGCTATATTTGAAATTCTGAATTCAAAAATGAATTCCATTTTACAAAATTCAAAACATTTAAGTCACATTAATTAATTTAATAATTAATTCCCGCTGTCAGTTCAAATAGCGTGTTTTTATGAAACAATAAGTATCAAAAGATTGACACCGGTTTAAGTCTGTTTTCAAAGTGAAATTAATTCCAACGACCACTATTGGATTTAATGGTAAAAATATATTCTAATTTTACTTTAAAACCAATTCAAAAGATAGTCTAATCATATAAATAAATTAGATTAAAAAGTCGTTTTGAATTAAAATACAACAATTTTCAATATTCATTAAAAAAAATGAACTTTATCGGAAAGATACAAAAAATTTACACAAAGTAAATTTTGATGTCCCAATTCTTAAGAAGAGTTTTATTTGGTCCAAAAGGATGTATAAGAGTGAACAAAACTACATTTAATGACGGTTCTCCATCAAAAGGTGATAAGTGAACCTTTAGTGAAAACTAGGGCATATACGCCTAAAATCGAATTATTTCCGTATTTTATGCGTTTATCTTTTATTGGATAAATGTAAAAACATTAAAAAACATATATAATCATATTTTAGTTA
The DNA here is from genome assembly GCA_963277665.1 of Viscum album. Classification (NCBI taxonomy): domain Eukaryota; kingdom Viridiplantae; phylum Streptophyta; class Magnoliopsida; order Santalales; family Viscaceae; genus Viscum; species Viscum album. Next base: position 264,793,181 of record OY728143.1, on the reverse strand, counting down.
TTTCTATCCATTCCTTCCAATACAACGGCTACATGTTAACTACCATTTAAAAAAATATTATTTTATTATTAGAGTGAAACGTAAGATTCCCAAGAAACTCGTTGTTGCGTGTCAGGTACGCCATCAAGCATAGCGTCCCCTTTAAAGTCATATTAATATTTCATTCACAAATATGGATAAATATAAAAATGTAATATTCTTTATTTACCTGGGGTGTTACATCCTTCCCCCATTTTGGGAATTGCGTCCCCACAATTTTAAAATTGCGCTTGGAAACATCCTTGAAAGTCCCACATCCGAAAAAGAGTCGGTAAAACAATCACTTTAAAATAAAGAAAGATAAGTACAAAGGTCACCCAAGTTAACCCATACTAGGATTCCATGTAGAAAAATATGGACATGGAGGAGAAAACATAGGTTCATGTTCTGATGGAGAGTGATAGAAAACATGTTTAGGAGAAAGTTAACAATAAGAAAATCACAAACTTGTGATGGGTTAAACGGTGTTGGGTTCCCCAGTAAGAAAATTTAATAGAATTTTTTTTTGATTTAAGTAACTTTTTATTGAGGAATTTATTTTTGAGCTTAAATATAACATAAGGAAACATACTTACTTGTCATGTTGACTTCCAACTTTTACTAGATTCCTTAATCAAACTCAGATTTTTTCCAAAAGACGAGTATTTAGGGAGACTTGTTCGCATTAAGAGTACTATAATCGACTTCTAGAGAATCAACTAATCCACAAAAGAGAACTATATACATCCCATGTCTTTAGGCTTTAACCAAAACCAAAACCAAAAAGGATAGTACAAGTTCAGATAATCCAGAAAAGGATAACCCTTTGAAAAGAAAATCTATGCTTAATCTCCAAAATTTGTCCAATAAAACCCAAAGTTCAACGAAGACCATTCAATAACCAATTTGTCCATAAAATTATTCAAAGTAAACCAATATAGGATTGAAACCCAAATATTTGAAGGATTTAGTCACATAGTATTTCAAGTTAAATCGTAACTTTTATCTCCAAACAACATCAGTTGCTCCTAAAGTCTCGTATTGAAAAGTAATTAAACTAGTCACATATCCTCCATGATAGGTTAATCATTTTCATAAATAACCCAAAATAAACTTACTCTTAATTCATAAAATCATCTAACTAAAAATAATCGGTCAAACTAACTAGGGACTTCACGTAGTCCAGTGGTAGGCGATAAATACCAGTCGCACTTTGGTTGTGGGTTCGATTCCCACAGCTTTGTCTGACGCGACGGGTTGTCACACGGTCTGCGTCTTTTCCTTTTTCCAAAACTATATAATTCTTAAATAATTCCCCAAAAAGAGATAAAATCATAAAAAATAATCATAACCTATTTTATCCTCAAGTTTAGCTCATGCCTTTCATTTTCCAGTATATCATATAATAACCCATAATTACCTCAAAAGTAAGGATCATATAAACTCTAATGGTTACCTTAATAATTATTACCTGAATTTACACATCGAGTTGGCCATCTCATACATGAATCATTAAAGATCATACCAAGGTTCAAGTGGTTGATCATGACTCCTTGATAGTTGGTTTAGAACAACCATGAGTTTCCTCATTAAATCCCCCATTTTATCTAGTATCTTAATCATAGAACCACCACAGTTTCCTTCAAACCTGTTGTCTCTTTGGTGCTTGATAGATCCATCCATTCACTAAAAACAGAAATGTCAGTGTGAGTATATCAACAAAACCATCGTTTACTAATGAGGAAGGTAAACACTAAGATACACTTACTCATTCACTTTATCTAAAACTAGGACTCCTTCTGAAATCCTAACCATTATGGTAATGTCACTTATGCTTAAAGAATGCCCTAACCTCTAAAGTTATCTAAACTGACCTTTGATGCCAACTATAAGGACCCAGCCTTAAACCTTACTTAATCTTGATTTATTACAATATTACACATTGAGGATCTTTTCAGGTTTAGAGTTTTAGAGAATTAGATCGTGAAACTTGCATGACATTCCACATTTAAACAAAGTGGTTACATAAAAGACAGTATTCATTCTTCCCTTCAACGGAAACATATTGAAAATAAAACATGGATTCTTTCTTGACACATCCTTGACACTATCATCACATCATGTACCTTTCCCTTTACATGTGAAAAACATTTCAAAAACATGGGATGAGCATAAAAAGCTCAGTAAGGGTTATAAAAATATGGAAAGGAAACATGAGTTCATATATACATAAGAATGAAATCATACATTACCCATAAAACATAGGCACTTTAACATACCTCATCAAACGATGAATAAATCATAGAAATCATAAGACATAAAGGTAACTTGAGGCATTCATAACATTCTTACGTAGGGAGTAACCCTCTTGGTTACGTTTGGAATACCCATCACAGTATATTCCCTAAATCTCTTCGTAGAAACCTTAACGTTTCACTCCTTCACGTTACCCAATGCATTGGAGAGCTATATCGGGCTCACCCGCCCTTAGTTTATCACGGAACTTCCCATCTTCATAATAATGCCCAAGAACCTCAACATAATCGTATCACATAAAACATGCATAAAGGAAACATAAAATTTCCACCTTTAAATCACAAGATATCAATACAACACATTTATATAAAGACATTATGAAAACCATTTTCAATACCAAAATAAAATAAAAGTAAAACATGGTATTTATTTTTATTTTAAAAAGAAGGTATGGCATGTAGAGGAAGCCGAAACTCAAATAATAGTCATAACGACGGAGAAGTCGTTGTCGCAGCATACGTACGACAAAAACATTCCCTTTTTTCATTTAGTAAACGCTTCGTATAAAAAATATTCCTTTTGAATAAACGTAAAAGTCAAATGGGTTTATACACCATATAAAAAAAAGGTTGTGTGTAAAACAAAATATGCCTCAATGAAAGGAGATTGAGACGAAGTCCCATACAATGACGGTATACTTGGTTTAAGGATAAATCAATTACATAATTATGCGTGACAAACGAATAAACCAAATATAAGTGGATATTAAGTGTAAAATAATCAAAGGTCATTCACACATATTCAAAGGATGACGTATTCAATAACTACATGTTGAACCCAAAGAAATTGAAATTGGGTTAAGAAGTTCCCTTGACAGCCTAACGACGTCACATCAAAATGAGTTGATTAGCAATAAAAAGAGTATCTCATCACTTGGAAATTAGAGATACATCAATATGGATATATGAGAACATATCCCAACATAACAATATGTAAATTAAAAGACCCAACAAAATATGTCTTTTAAAAAGAGGAGGGTGAAAGGTTTCCTTACCGACATGGGTATCTTTAGAAACATACGCCCCGTGAAAGAAGGACAATACATCATTGATGTAAATACTCATAGATGAAAGAATATTACACAATGAGGAAAATAATGGTCAGTACATACACCACTCAAAGGAAATTTTGGCAAATGTAGCATAAATCTCACGGGAATAAAAGTGAGATGAAAAATCACTTACGAAAACTCGGCAGCCTAACAGCGCCACTTAAAACTTCCAAAAATGGATTGATGAGATAAAATAGGGTATCTAATCACATTAAAAAAAATTTACAGCAAGAGGAATATGAAAGAACATCTCCCATGATAACAAATAGGAGCTTAAAAGAGGTGACATAAAGGGGAGTACTTAAAGAGAAATAGAGAGGTTAGATCTCTTACGAAAATTCGGCAGCCTAACGGCGCCACTCGAAACATCCAAAATGGATAGATGAGAGAGAATAGGGTCTCTCATCATATGAACATAAAAATTATAGTAAGAGTAATATAAAATAACATCCCAATAACATGAAATATGAGCTTAGAAGGAATGACATAAAAGAGTGTACTTAAAAAGAAAGAGAGGAGTAGGATCCCTTACCTCAAGTCCAACTTGTCTTGTTCGTTTCTTTATATTCCTGAATAATAAACATGGGTCAATTAATAATTTCCAATGTAAATCCTTTAGAAATTATTATTCAGTTCTTATAACACATTATAATGTTATAAGAATTGTTTAATAATGTTAGTTCATATCAGACGTTTTTGCCGATGTTTGGTACTTTAGTCAAAAATGAACTTGTTTGAAAAAAGATTGCCCATGTAGTTAAATAAATAATTTCCAGAATAGTATTAATGATTAAGATAACATATATATCCAGTAAATATTCATTTCATACTATTCCATATAATTTGGAGATAAAAATGAAAAGCACCGTTCATGTAGACGGTAGGTCGTACGTACGCATGAACGCTACTTTCATTTTTTATCAAATTAATGGAATTAAAACAAAATGAGAGAGATATATATATGTTATAATTCCAGAATGATATCCATAATTTTGATGTAATATATTACATATATATTCACTATATATATGTACTTATAGTATTACATAACATTTTGAGATAAGAAATGAAATGTACCGTTCTTGGAGACGGTAAGCCGTACGTACGCATGAACACTACTTCCATTTCTATTTCATATTTAATGGAATTAAAACAAAATGATTCATAATAGTATTTTAATTCCATTATGGAATCATATATAATATCATTAAATATATCCTTTATACGTACCACATATGGTATTAACGAATCAAATCACTTTGAGGGGGCGGTAGTCCGCACTTCCTTAAATGAAGATATCACGTTTACCCATAATGGAAACCATAAAGGTATGCCCAAAATGAAAAATACAGAAGCTTAAGGAAATCATAAACATATTATATATCATATATAAATATAGTTTCATCTTAATGGCCACCTTTGAAGGTGTTAAAATAATGTTGAACAATCATCGTTTCGGGAGGCCGAAATTTGCCATCCACGGAAACAGTATGTTATTTAACCATTAGATGTAGGTGTGTGAAAGTGTAGGTTGAATCATTCTTATAAAAAAATCCTAGTATATTTATGATACTGTATTTTTTACAAAATAAATGAATAAAAAGATTTTATGGGTTTGGAGAAGCAAAATAAAACAAAAGGACTCAAAAGAAGACATTGCCTTAAAATCGGGTAACTCCCTTTGGTTTGAGCTCAAAGACTTCCTTGGGAATACTTATGCCCAATGTGAGGATTCAAGGATTAATAGAGGTTAGTTGAGAGACAAAATTGGCAGAGGTTGGCCGAGCCAAAGGCTTTGGGTGTGTGGGTAAAGAGGTAGAGGTGGGGGCCTTTTATAAGAGGAGAGTAGGGGCACTCTTGGAATGTAAAGAAAAGTCACTTTATTTTAAACTGGTATTCGGATTTAAGAGGTCCCAGATTGATGTGTTTCGAGGATAAGGTGATAAGGGTTCTAAATCCACTCATCCAATAGGTTTTGGACATGTTTAGGTCTTAGATATTACATTATCTTTCCATTTTATTTAAATCGTTAAATAATGAGGTCATCGCTGCATCATCATGATGTATTAAATACATTAATTTATTTAATGTCTAAAAATTATAAAAAAATACTATGATGTAGGAAATATTTTTTATCTTTCCAATGAATATTTATAGTCAAAAATATGATTTGAATAACCCCATGTAAAAAGTGTTTTAGTAAAACATTTCATGTTTGTCTCATTTTTACTTTAACTTTAAATAAAAAAATATTAATGTCATTTTCCAACCAAAGTGGCTTCATGGGGTCCCCAAGTTGACCCATGGGTTTTCTTGGTCGTCCATGACACATAAAATGAGGTTAGGACATGTGTCAAGTTCATTTCATATTATTAAAACATTATTTTTACCATAAACTACACTAATTACCTCTAATCGCGATTAAAAACTTAATAAGTTACTATTCACCAAAAAATTATTTTTATCCCATTGAACAACATTTTACTTCTTAATTACAACCATGTATGTTGGATGTTTGAAATTCAAAACACAAAGATGGAAAAATTTCATTTAAACGGAAAAATCAGTTTTTATAAGTACCACTTAGTGGTTTCACTATTCATCAAAAATTGAAGTTTTTCAGAAAAATCCCAAAAATTCACCCTAAGATATATTTGATATTCCGAATTCAAAAATGAAGTCCATTTTAAAAAATTCAAAACATATAAGTCACATTAATTAATTTAATAATTAATTCTCGCTGTCAGATCAAATAGCGTGTTTTTGTGAAACTATAAGTATCAAAAGATTGACACTGGTTTAAGTCTGTTTTGAAAGTCAAATTAATTCCAATGAACACTATTGGATTTAATGGTAAAAATATATTCTAATTTCACTTTAAAACCAATTCAAAAGATAATCTAATAATATAAATAAACTATATTAAAAAGTGGTTTTGAATTAAAATACAACATTTTACACTAATCATTTAAAAAAATGAACTTTATCAGAAAGATACCAAAAATTTACACAAAGTAAATTCTGATGTCCCAATTGTTAAGAAGAGTTTTATTTGGTCCAAAAGGATATATAAGAGTGAACAAATCTATATTTAATGACGGTTCTCCATCAAAAGGAGATAAGTGAACCTTTAGTGAAAACTAGGGCATATACGCCAAAAATCGAATTATTTCTGTATTTTATGCCTTTATCTTTTATTGGATAAATGTAAAAACATTAAAAAAACTTATATAATCATATTTTAGTTATTTCTATCCATTCCCGCCAATACAACAGCTACATGTTAACTACCATTTAAAATATTATTATTTTATTATTAGAGTGCAACGTAAGATTCCCAAGAAACTCGTTGTTGCGTGTTGGGTATGCCATCGAGCATAGCATCCCCTTTAAATTGATATTAATATTTTATTCACAAAAATGGATAAATATGTAAATTTCATATTATTTATTTACCTAGGTTGTTACAATAATAGTAATGTATACTTTTATTCTATTCCATAGATGTATAAAATGTATTTTACCATCATGCTGAAAGGATTATTAATGTACCATTTAAGGTCGTATATCACTGACCATGATAACCTTGATGTAAGATGATACATCTCGATCAAATGGGTAATCCATTACCAAAACAACTAAGAACACATGATATATTCTTATTGGGATTATGAAATGTGTGTAAAAGGATTATTTAACCACATAAAGGTGATTATAGGCAATGTCAAAAGAATTTCCCTCTTGTGGTCATTATACTGGGATGTAGGATATGGGTGTCACAACATTTATCAGTGGAATGAGAATGAAAAACATATAGTTATGGGAATATCTAAACATTGAATGATATAGTTGATAACCATTACATTTATCATCATGTGATAAGGATTAATGGATACTCAAAGATTATTTAGGTCATATGACTAGAAACATGGATGTGATGAGCGATATAGGGATTATCAAGCCATTGATGTTCTGAAAAATTTCAAATGTGAATAATGAAATTGTAAATCATGATAATGAGGGTATATATATGATTTTAAGTGATATAGGAAATTTAAAAAAGTTTTTACCAATAACCAAGATATAAATGTGATTTCTATAGTGATGTTTCATCGGATTACAATGATATAAGATGTTTTTCTTGAGGATGAATGTGCCTCCATTTGATAGGAATTTTAGATGAATTTTATAGTGGAAATGTATGAAAAAATATGTGAAAAAATATTGATTCCCTCAACAATCATACAGTCCATCCAATAATCTCAATAGAATCTTATAGAGATTAAAATTTTACCTTAAAAAAGGAGTATGATTTATATTTGAAATGTGTATAAGTACAATTGAATCATTTGAACTGAAATTGGTCATAGTATGTCTAGTCATCTACATAGATCATTGTATTTAAATATGACAGGGGCCATTTTATTTACATAATTGAAGATACCATGAAAACATTTCTAGATGTTACTATGTATCTTATAGAATAAAAAGTTATACCACATGTATATCCTGGATGTAGGTGTGGTTGGTGTAATGTCTTGGTTCTGGGTTCCACCAAGAGGTTCCCCATACCAGGTTGGTCACATGGCCTTAAGCACGTTTCCCCAAATGCCAGAGGCTATTGACTAACTGGAAGGTCCTTGGGTGTTATAGTGCATAAAATATACCCTCATTGGTAGAGTTACATAGTGGAAAAATATTGGTAACAGGATCAGAAACAGGAATTATAACATGAAATATTAAATAGCGGAATACATTAAGTAGATAAAAAACTAGAGCACATATATAAATGATGCATCTCTCATATGTCTAGGAAAGAATCCAAACAAGTCATAATATTTTAATATAGTATTAAAATAATGTACAAAGGAAAACGGTTAAATATATCTAGTAGCATCTCAAGTCTCAACTTGGTCTCATACTCTCCAGCTCCATAGCAATCAAGTACCTGAAATATAAGGGTATATTCCCTTATCTATTCCATCAAAAATATAATCTGTTTGGACCCAAAAGCATGACCCAAATTGGGTGTGAGGCAAATCCCAATAGAAAAAAACCAAAATATTTGTACCTAATATTAAATGAATATATATGGAAGGAAATATAAAAAATGAGGTAATAAATAAAGAAGTACTCAAAAGTAAACAATCATAAAGTTCAAACTACATTCATTTATGTATATTTAATAAATTATCAAAAAATCATAAGAAACCATCTCGGATTTTCTCACAGTCTAACCCCCTGGTAGATCATAACAAAGACTCTCTGAGGATGAAATCACTATCAATTCCCCATGTGGTCTCGTAACGGTAAACTACATACACTCTGGGAAGCACTCAACATCCAATTCTCCATGTGGTCTCATAATGGGGAACTACAGACACTCATAGGGAACCGTCACATCCATCCCCCTATGGTCTCTCATCATGAAAGCATAAAAAACACTCTGGGAAATCCCTCAACATCCATTTCCCCTATGGAATAACTATTCCAGGTTCCCACATCCCAATATAAGTCAATCATGCACAAACGATATACATTATCCAAAGTAAATAACAGAATACTACCTAGATAAACAGCTACAAATCATGGAACAAGCATGTAAGATAAAAATCACTACATCTTAATACCACTATGCCTGGAAAACAGAGAATACTAAAGAGAAATACTATACCAAATGACCAATATCAGTTCAGACATGGTAAAACACATCCATAGAAAGGTAATTAAACCCTATTCTCAAATAACATACCTAAATCAAGAAATCAATGTGTAACGATCATTAACAGGTTAAAACCTCTAAACACCCAATACCCTAAACTAGGTTATTTTGTTTTTTTATAAAGATTATCACATAGGCATTAAAATTGAAAAATCAATGAGTTACACAATTCGAAAGGGGGTGTTTTACATTTATCGCGAATCAAGAAATGCATCAATTCCTTAGGCACCGTGGGAAGTCTCATGCATTGATATTCCAATATACCCTTATTTTCAAGGCAATATGCAAGATAGTTCCATTCCCAGAACATGTGTGTGACAATGTAGTTTATATTGGCATGTTTTTTTCATGAATTTGACCCATTTAATGGTTAATTTACATGAGAGCTGATATTGATTCGTCCAAATCGCTTGAACAAGCACTACTGAATCACACTCGAACCAAATATTGTTCAAATTATTTTGATGGACCATATCAAATGCTCTAATTAGCACCATCATTTCAGCTTCCAATGTAGTGTCCTATCCGGAGGGGCCATAACAACACTCCACTATGTCCCCCTGAGAGTCCCTGAAAATAATCCCAAAACCTGACATTCCTAGATTTCACCTGGAGGCCCCATCCGTATTAAATTTGATCCATCCCTTAAATGGAGGGGACCAAGCAGCCTCCATTATTCCCCTTGTCTTAGGGAAAGACCCTGCAACCTTAAATCTTCTTAAAATAAGGACACCCCTCACCGAATTGCAGTAGTGGTCACTAACCCGCTCACTGGCCATTCTGATTGCCGCTGAAATATCTACCAGCGCGGAGTCATCATTGTATTTCTCCCTTCGATGCACAATGTTGTTTCTAGCCTTCCAAATCGAGTGAATCACTTCAGTGCAAGCGACCCGAAGTAGAGTTTTGAGCATCATGGATTGTTATACATTAAAAATCATATACAGGAAATCTAGAAGTGAGGAAGAACTAGGAGGATGAAGCTCCAATGTGTTGATAACATATTTCCAAACCGAAGAAGCAGTATTAAATGACAGAAATAAATAGTTAACTTCCTCACGATGCTGATGAAGGAGAGAACATCTCGAACAATGATAAACCCACTTCCTTTGGACATCTTCATCCACTAGAATTCTACTATGAAAAAGCATCCAAAGCAGTGCAAATCTAGATGGATGCAAGCATGTTTTATTCAAATCACAAATCTAGTTGTCATCTCCTGGCATTAGAAACATATAAAAAGATTTTGAATCCAGCACACCATTTGATGATCCCTCCCATAGCATCATGTTCTCTTCATTTATAAAATCATAGTCATTGATAATGGATATAACTTATTCTGGAAGGTCCTCAAAATTCCCAATACGATTTTTGATGGAAGCATTGTGCTCAATATGTTGTTCCTCAGCATTGACATTCTCAATAATTTGGATTTCAGTCCAGTTGGAAGTCTAAAATTAAAGTGAATAATTTATGATGACCACCCAGCGAGAATGCTGAATTATTATGAGAAAAACTGAATGCAAACCAGGCCAAATCGAAGATTCAAGATATCCATGTTTCACTAGGATGAGGCTTGACAAAATTATGCTTCATAAAGATTCTAGAGAAGCATAATTTTTAGGTACTAGGTGCCAATGAAGTTTGGCTTGTAATTCTTGGTTGAAGGAGAAAATATTTTTGATACCCAACCCTCCTTGTCTGGCAGGCATGCATCGTTTCGCCAATTTTACAGTGATATGTTTCTTTTCCAAAAAATTTCCACTCCAACCAATGTTCCTCATAATTGTATTGATTTTTCTGACAATAGAGTCCAACATCATATATACCATGGAGGGGTATAGCAGTTGTGAAATTAAAACATGTCTGACAAGACAAACACATCTAGCCATAGAAAGAGACTTTCCCTTCAAAGAAGAAATACTTTTTATTACTTTAGTATGGACCTAAGAAAAGTGATATGATCTTGGTTTTCCCTATAAAATTGGAACTCCAAGATATAAAAATGGGATAGATCCTTCCCTAAGTCCAAGCATTTTGATAAGTTGATTCATCCGAGAAACTAGAAATTTGTTTCCAAAAAAGTGGGTATTTGGTGATTTATGAACATATAACTCAAGACAATCTAAAGATAGTCACAAACCACTTACATTGACATTGTTCAATAGATATAGTTGAAACTCAACCTATGAATAGACCTATAACGTCATATATCTAAAAAATGTCAGAAATGATCAACCACTGATATCTCAGGAAAGACGAGGAATCAAGAAAAGAATCTCCATAAAAAGGAAGAAATCACTAAGTCCATTACAAAGCAATATACGGTTGTTGGTTCAGAGCACGGATGGTGGGTTGGGGGCTCAGAGAAGAATCAATGTTCCTAGTCGCTCTAGAATGAGACAATGCCAGAAGAATGGTGATTTGTAAATGAGACATGATCCCAGTTCGATTTAAAAAGTTAAAAGAAAAGTACATGGTGTGATAATTTAATTTACATGTTGTGTACATGATTTAACCAGCCTCTACTTTTGGCAGTCTCCAAGTAGCCCCACACGGCTATGTACTCGGACGTTAAATGTCTAGTACACGACTACCCACATCAGCCTAGTAAATGGAATGTACATCTATGTACATGGTGTGTACTCCTTAAATTTAAAAAATCTCCCTTTTTTCTAAAAAACATGAGAAAAAAAGATCCGTAACTAATATAAAGATCCATGATCATACAAACTTCACCCATTAATGAAATTTTTCCCTAAATTTCACTAAGAATGTGGTGAAGAAGAAGAATCCCCAAACAGATCTGGACACTATGATTTCACATCGATCTCCCTCTCCCATGCCTCTTCATGTACTCCCCCGTGATGCCATAGCACACATACCAGAATAACATACTAGCCACAAAAAAAAAATATTATCATTGAAAAAAAATCTGAATAGGATGCTCTCGAATGAGGCCTCCACCGCCATCTAATCCTCCTCAGGTTGGAAAATAGGAAATGGGTCTGAGAAGTAACGTCACAACATACGTACGACAAAAACATTCCCTTTTGTCGTTTAGTAAACGCTTCGTATAAAAAATATTCCTTTTGAATAAACGTAAAAGTCAAATGGGTTTATACACCATATAAAAAAAGGTTGTGTGTAAAACAAAATATGCCTCAATGAAAGGATATTGAGACGAAGTCCCATATAATGACGGTATACTTGGTTTAAGGATAAATCAATTACATAATTATGCATGACAAACGAATACACCAAATATAAGTGGATTTTAAGTGTAAAATAATCAAAGGTCATTCACACATATTCAAAGGATGACGTATTCAATAACTACATGTTGAACCCAAAGAAATTGAAATTGGGTTAAGAAGTTCCCTTGACAGCCTAACGACATCACATCAAAATGAGTTGATTAGAGATAAAAAGAGTATCTCATCACTTGGACATTAGAGATACATCAACATGGATATATGAGAACATATCCCAACATAACAATATGTAAATTAAAAGACCCAACAAAAGATGTCTTTTAAAAAGAGGAGGGTGAAAGGTTTCCTTACCGACATGGGTATCTTTCGAAACATACGCCCCGTGAAAGAAGGACAATACATCATTGATGTAAATAATCATAGATGAAAGAATATTACACAATGAGGAAAATAATGGTCAGTACATACACCACTCAAAGGAAATTTTGGCAAATGTAGCATAAATCTCACGGGAATAAAAGTGAGATGAAAAATCACTTACGAAAACTCGGCAGCCTAACAACGCCACTTAAAACTTCCAAAAATGGATTGGTGAGATCAAATAGGGTATCTAATCACATTAAAAAAAATTTACAGCAAGAGGAATATGAAAGAACATCTCCCATGATAACAAATAGGAGCTTAAAAGGGGTGACATAAAGGGGAGTACTTAAAGAGAATGAGAGAGGTTAGATCTCTTACGAAAATTCGGCAGCCTAACGGCGCCACTCGAAACATCCAAAATGGATAGATGAGAGAGAATAGGCTCTCTCATCATATGAACATAAAAATTACAGTAAGAGTAATATAAAATAACATCCCAATAACAAGAAATATGAGCTTAGAAGGAATGACATAAAAGAGTGTACTTAAAAAGAAAGAGAGGAGTAGGATCCCTTACCTCAAGTCCAACTTGTCTTGTTCATTTCTTTATATTCCTGAATAATAAACATGGGTCAATTAATAATTTCCTATGTAAATCCTTTAGAAATTATTATCCAGTTCATATAACCCATTATAATGTTATAATAATTGTTTAATAATGTTAGTTCATATCAGACGTTTTTGCCGATGTTTGGTACTTGAGTCAAAAATGAACTTGTTTGAAAAAAGATTGCCCATGTAGTTAAATAAATAATTTCCAGAATAGTATTAATGATTAAGATAACATATATATCCAGTAAATATTCATTTCATACTATTCCATATAATTTGGAGATAAAAATGAAAAGCACCGTTCATGTAGACGGTAGGTCGTACGTACGCATGAACGCTACTTTCATTTTTTATCATATTAATGGAATTAAAACAAAATGAGAGAGATATATATATGTTATAATTCCAGAATGATATCCATAATTTTTATGTAATATATTACATATATATCCACTATATATATGTACTTATAGTATTACATAACATTTTGAGATAAGAAATGAAATGTACCGTTCTTGGAGACGGTAAGCCGTACGTACGCATGAACGCTACTTCCATTTCTATTTCATATTTAATGGAATTAAAACATAATGATACATAATAGTATTTTAATTCCATTATGGAATCATATATAATATCATTAAACATATCCTTTATACGTACCACATATGGTATTAACGAATCAAATCACTTTGAGGGGGCGGTAGTCCGCACTTCCTTAAATGAAGATATCACGTTTACCCATAATGGAAACCATAAAGGTATGCCCATAATGAAAAATACAGAAGCTTAAGGAAATCATAAACATATTATATATCATATATAAATATAGTTTCATCTTAATGGCCAGCTTTGAAGGTGTTAAAATAATGTTGAACAATCATCGTTTCGGGAGGCCGAAATTCGCCATCCACGGAAACAGTATGTTCTTTAACCATTAGATGTAGGTGTGTGAAAGTGTAGGTTGAATCATTCTTATAACAACATCCTAGTATATTTATGATACTGTATTTGTTACAAAAGAAATGAATAAAAAGATTTTATGGGTTTGGAGAAGCAAAATAAAACAAAAGGACTCAAACGAAGACATTGCCTTAAAATCGGGTAACTCCCTTTGGTTTGAGCTCAAAGACTTCCTTGGGAATACTTATGCCCAATGTGAGGATTAAAGGATTAATAGAGGTTAGTTGAGAGACAAAATTGTCAGAGGTTGGCCGAGCCAAAGGCTTTGGGTGTGTGGGTAAAGAGGTAGAGGTGGGGGCCTTTTATAAGAGGAGAGGAGGGGCACTCTTGGAATGTAAAGAAAAGTCACTTTATTTTAAACTGGTATTCGGATTTAAGAGGTCCCAGATTGATGTGTTTCGAGGATAAGGTGATAAGGGTTCTAAATCCACTCATCCAATAGGTTTTGGACATGTTTAGGTCTTAGATATTACATTATCTTTCCATTTTATTTAAATCGTTAAATAATGAGGTCATCGCTGCATCATCATGATGTATTAAATACATTAATTTATTTAATGTCTAAAAATTATAAAAAAATACTATGATGTAGGAAATCTTTTTATCTTTCCAATGAATATTTATAGTCAAAAATATGATTTGAATAACCCCATGTAAAAAGTGTTTTAGTAAAACATTTCATGTTTGTCTCATTTTTACTTTAACTTTAAATAAAAAAATATTAATGTCATTTTCCAACCAAAGTGGCTTCATGGGGTCCCTAAGTTGACCCATGGGTTGTCTTGGTCGGCCATGACACATAAAATGAGGTTAGGACATGTGTCAAGTTCATTTCATATTATTAAAACATTATTTTTACCATAAACTACACTAATTACCTCTAATCGCGATTAAAAACTTAATAAGTTACTATTCACCAAAAAATTATTTTTATCCCATCGAAAAACATTTTACTTCTTAATTATAACCATGTATGTTGGATTTTTGAAATTAAAAACACAAAGATGGAAAATTTTCATTTAAACGGAAAAATCAGTTTTTATAAGTACCACTTAGTGGTTTCACTATTCATCAAAAATTGAAGTTTTTCAGAAAAATCCCAAAAATTCACCCTAAGATATATTTGATATTCCGAATTCAAAAATGAAGTCCATTTTAAAAAATTAAAAACATATAATTCACATTAATTAATTTAATAATTAATTCTCGCTGTCAGATCAAATAGCGTGTTTTTGTGAAACTATATGTATCAAAAGATTGACACTGGTTTAAGTCTGTTTTGAAAGTCAAATTAATTCCAATGAACACTATTGAATTTAATGGTAAAAATATATTCTAATTTCACTTTAAAACCAATTCAAAAGATAATATAATAATATAAATAAATTAGATTAAAAAGTGGTTTTGAATTAAAATACAACATTTTACACTATTCATTTAAAAAAAATGAACTTTATCAGAAAGATACCAAAAATTTACACAAAGTAAATTCTGATGTCCCAATTATTAAAAAGAGTTTTATTTGGTCCAAAAGGATGTATAAGAGTGAACAAATCTATATTTAATGACGGTTCTCCATCAAAAGGAGATAAGTGAACCTTTAGTGAAAACTAGGGCATATACGCCTAAAATCGAATTATTTCCATATTTTATGCCTTTATCTTTTTTTGGATAAATGTAAAAACATTAAAAAAACATATATAATCATATTTTAGTTATTTATATCCATTCCCGCCAATACAACAGCTACATGTTAACTACCATTTAAAATATTATTATTTTATTATTAGAGTGCAACGTAAGATTCCCAAGAAACTCGTTGTTGCGTGTTGGGTATGCCATCGAGCATAGCATCCCCTTTAAATTCATATTAATATTTTATTCACAAAAATGGATAAATATGTAAATTTCATATTCTTTATTTACCTGGGGTGTTACAATAATAGTAATGTATACTTTTATTCTATTCCATAGATGTCTAAAATGTATTTTACCATCATGCTGAAAGGATTATTAGTGTACCATTTAAGGACGTATATCACTGACCATGATAACCTTGATGTAAGATGATACATCTCGATCAAATGGGTAATCCACTACCAAAACAACTAAGAGAACATGATATATTCTTATTGGGATTATGAAATGTGTGTAAAAGGATTATTTAACCACATAAAGGTGATTATAGGCAATGTCAAATGAATTTCCCTCTTGTGGTCATTATACTGGGATGTAGGATATGGGTGTCACAACATTTATCAGTGGAATGAGAATGAAAAACATATAGTTATGGGAATATCTAAACATTGAATTATATAGTTGATAACCATTACATTTATCATCATGTGATAAGGATTAATGGATACTCAAAGATTATTTAGGTCATATGACTAGAAACATGGATGTGATGAGCGATATAGGGATTATCAAGCCATTGATGTTCTGAAAAATTTCAAATGTGAATAATGAAATTGTAAATCATGATAATGAGGGTATATATATGATTTTAAGTGATATAGGAAATTTAAAAAAGTTTTTACCAATAACCAAGATATAAATGTGATTTCTATAGTGATGTTTCATCGGATTACAATGATATAAGATGTTTTTCTTGGGGATGAATGTGCCTCCATTTGATAGGAATTTTAGATGAATTTTATAGTGGAAATGTATGAAAAAATATGTGAAAAAATATTGATTCCCTCAACAATCATACAGTCCATCCAATAATCTCAATAGAATCTTATAGAGATTAAAATTTTACCTTAAAAAAGGAGTATGATTTATATTTGAAATGTGTATAAGTACAATTGAATCATTTGAACTGAAATTGGTCATAGTCTGTCTAGTCATCTACATAGATCATTGTATTTAAATATGACAGGGGCCATTTTATTTACATAATTGAAGATACCATGAAAACATTTCTAGATGTTACTATGTATCTTATCGAATAAAAAGTTATACCACATGTATATCCTGGATGTAGGTGTGGTTGGTGTAATGTCTTGGTTCTGGGTTCCACCAAGAGGTTCCCCATACCTGGTTGGTCACATGTCCTTAAGCACCTTTCCCCAAATGCCAGAGGCTATTGACTAACTGTAAGGTCCTTGGGTGTTATAGTGCATAAAACATACCCTCATTGGTAGAGTTACATAGTGGAAAAATATTGGTAACAGGATCAGAAACAGGAATAATAACATGAAATATTAAATAGCGGAATACATTAAGTAGATAAAAAACTAGAGCACATATATAAATGATGCATCTCTCATATGTCTAGGAAAGCATCCAAACAAGTCACAATATTGTAATATAGTATTAAAATAATGTACAAAGGAAAACGGTTAAATATATCTAGTAGCATCTCAAGTCTCAACTTGGTCTCATACTCTCCAGCTCCATAGCAATCAAGTACCTGAAATATAAGGGTATATTCCCTTATATATTCCATCAAAAATATAATCTGTTTGGACCCAAAAGCATGACCCAAATTGGGTGTGAGACAAATCCCAATAGAAAAAAACCAAAATATTTGTACCTAATATTAAATGAATATATATGGAAGGAAATATAAAAAATGAGGTAATAAATAATGAAGTACTCAAAAGTAAACAATCATAAAGTTCAAACTACATTCATTTATGTATATTTAATAAATTATCAAAAAATCATAAGAAACCATCTCGGATTTTCTCACAGTCTAACCCCCTGGTAGATCATAACAAAGACTCTCTGAGGATACAATCACTATCAATTCCCCATGTGGTCTCGTAACAGTAAACTACATACACTCTGGGAAGCACTCAATATCCAATTCTCCATGTGGTCTCATAATGGGGAACTACAGACACTCATAGGGAACCGTCACATCCATCCCCCTATGGTCTCTCATCATGAAAGTATAAAAAACACTCTGGGAAATACCTCAACATCCATTTCCCCTATGGAATAACTATTCCAGGTTCCCACATCCCAATATAAGTCAATCATGCACAAACGATATACATTATCCAAAGTAAATAACAGAATACAACATAGATAAACAGCTACAAATCATGGAACAAGCATGTAAGATAAAAATCACTACATCTTAATACCACTATGCCTGGAAAACAGAGAATCCTAAAGATAAATACTATACCAAATGACCAATATCAGTTTAGACATGGTAAAACACATCCATAGAAAGGTAATTAAACCCTATTCTCAAATAACATACCTAAATCAAGAAATCAATGTGTAACAATCATTAACAGGTTAAAACCTCTAAACACCCAATACCCTAAACTAGGTTATTTTGTTTTTTTATAAAGATGATCACATAGGCATTAAAATTGAAAAATCAATGAGTTACACAATTCGAAAGGGGGTGTTTTACATTTATCGCGAATCAAGAAATGCATCAAGTCCTTAGGCACCGTGGGAAGTCTCATGCATTGTTATTCCAATATACCCTTATTTTCAAGGCAATCTGCAAGATAGTTCCATTCCCAGAACATGTGTGTGACAATGTAGTTTATATTGGCATGCTTTTTTCAAGAATTTGACCCATTTAATGGTTAATTTACATGAGAGCTGATATTGATTCGTCCAAATCGCTTGAAAAAGCACTGATGAATCACACTCGAACCAAATATTGTTCAAATTATTTTGATGGACCATATCAAATGATCTAATTAGCACCATCATTTCAGCTTCCAATGTAGTGTCCTATCCAGAGGGGCCATAACAACACTTCACTATGTCCCCCTGAGAGTCCCTGAAAATAATCCCAAAACCTGACATTCCTGGATTTCACCTGGAGGCCCCATCCGTATTAAATTTGATCCATCCCTTAAATGGAGGGGACCAAGCAGCCTCCATTATTCCCCTTGTCTTAGGGAAAGACCCTGCAACCTTAAATCTTCTTAAAATAAGGACACCCCTCACCGAATTGCAGTAGTGGTCACTAACCTGCTCACTGGCCATTCTGATTGCCGCTAAAATATCTACCAGCGCGGAGTCATCATTGTATTTCTCCATTCGATGCACAATGTTGTTTCTAGCCTTCCAAATCGAGTGAATCACTTCAGTGCAAGCGACCCGAAGTAGAGTTTTGAGCATCATGGATTGTTATACATTAAAAATCATATACAGGAAATCTAGAAGTGAGGAAGAACTAGGAGGATGAAGCTCGAATGTGTTGATAACATATTTCCAAACCGAAGAAGCAGTATTAAATGATAGAAATAAATACTTAACTTCCTCGCGATGCTGATGAAGGAGAGAACATCTCGAACAATGATAAACCCACTTCCTTTGGACATCTTCATCCACTAGAATTCTACTATGAAAAAGCATCCAAAGCAGTGCAAATCTAGATGGATGCAAGCATGTTTTTTTCAAATCACAAATCTAGTTGTCATCTCCTGGCATTAGAAACATATAAAAAGATTTTGAATCCCGCACACCATTTGATGATCCCTCCCATAGCATCATGTTCTCTTCATTTATAAAATCATAGTCATTGATAATGGATATAACTTATTCTGGAAGGTCCTCAAAATTCTCAATACGATTTTTGATGGAAACATTGTGCTCAATATGTTGTTCCTCAGCATTGACATTCTCAATAAGTTGGATTTCAGTCCAGTTGGAAGTCGAAAATTAAAGTGAATAATTTATGATGACCACCCAGCGAGAACGCTAAATTATTATGAGAAAAACTGAATGCAAACCAGGCCAAATCGAAGATTCAAGATATCCATGTTTCACTAGGATGAGTCTTGAAAAAATTATGCTTATTAAAAATTCTAGAGAAGAATAATTTTTATGTACTAGGTGCCAATGAAGTTTGGCTTGTAATGCTTGGTTGAAGGAGAAAATATTTTTGATACCCAACCCTCCTTGTCTGGTAGGCATGCATCGTTTCACCAATTATACAGTGATATGTTTCTTTTCCAAAAAAATTCCACTCCAACCAATGTTCCTCATCATTGTATTGATTTTTCTGACAATAGAGTCCAACATCATATAAACCATGGAGGGGTATAGCAGTTGTGAAATTAAAACATGTCTGACAAGACAAACACATCTAGCCATAGAAAGAGACTTTCCCTTCCAAGAAGAAATACTTTTTCTTACTTTAGTATGGACCTAAGAGAAGTGAGATGATCTTGGTTTTCCCTATAAAATTGGAACTACAAGATATAAAAATGGGATAGATCCTTCCCTAAGTCCAAGAATTTTGATAAGTTGATTCATCCGAGAAACTAGAAATTTGTTTCCAAAAAAGTGGGTATTTGGTGATTTATGAACATATAACTCAAGACAATCTAAAGATAGTCACAAACCACTTACATTGACATTGTTCAATAGATATAGTTGAAACTCAACCTATGAATAGACCTATAACGTCATATATCTAAAAAATGTCAGAAATGATCAACCACTGATATCTCAGGAAAGACGAGGAATCAGGAAAAGAATCTCCATAAAAAGGAAGAAATCACCAAGTCCATTACAAAGCAATATACGGTTGTTGGTTCAGAGCACGGATGGTGGGTTGGGGACTCAGAGAAGAATCATTGTTCCTAGTCGCTCTAGAATGAGACAATGCCAGAAGAATGGTGATCTGTAAATGAGACATGATCCCAGTTTGATTTAAAAAGTTAAAAGAAAAGTACATGGTGTGATAATTTAATTTACATGTTGTGTACATGATTTAACCAGCCTCTACTTTTGGCAGTCTCCAAGTAGCCCCACACGGCTATGTACTCGGACGTTAAATGGCTAGTACACGACTACCCACATCAGCCTAGTAAATAGAATGTACATCTATGTACATGGTGTGTACTCCTTAAATTTAAAAAATCTCCCTTTTTTCTAAAAAACATGAGAAAACAAGATCCACAACTAATATAAAGATCCATGATCATACAAACTTCACCCCTTAATGAAATTTTTCCCTAAATTTCACTAAGAATGTGGTGAAGAAGAAGAATCCCCAAACAGATCTGGACACTATGATTTCACATCGATCTCCCTCTCCCATGCCTCTTCATGTACTCCCCCGTGATGCCATAGCACACATACCAGAATAACATACTAGCCACAAAAAAACATATTATCATTGAAAAAAAATCTGAATAGGATGCTCTCGAATGAGGCCTCCACCGCCATCTAATCCTCCTCAGGTTGGAAAATATGAAATGGGTCTGAGAAGTAATGTCGTAGCTGAGAAACATGGAAGACACCATGCATATCCTGATACCTGTGACGTAACTGAATCCAATGGGCAGCCATTCTGGCTCTATCCAAAACATAAAATGAGCCGCCATATCATGGTGAAATATTTTCATATATCCTAAAAATCTTGTGTCCTAACCTTGTTATGACACAAAAGAAAAACTCGATGTCCGAACTCAAACTCCCTAGGTCATCACCATCTATCAGCATAAGACTTTTGCCATGACTGTGTAGTAGACATCCTCTTTTGAATCAACATTATCTTCTTTGCGGTCTCCTGGACAAGATGAGATCCATTATAACTGCCTCTCCTTCTTCTAGCCAACACATGGGTGTTAGGTATGGCCTATCATACAAAGCAACATAAGGTGCCATCTAAATAGTTACTTGAAAACTATTATTGTAGGAAAACTCCACCAAATGTATTTGATTATCCCATGAACCTCCAAAATCAAGGATGAATGCTCGAAGCATGTCTTCCATTACCTATATTGTATTCTCAGACTGGTCAACTTTCTAGGGATTGTAAGCTATACTCATATGTACCTGTATACCCAAATCCCTCGATAGTCCCTGCTAGACCTATGAAGTAAAATGGGTGTCCCTATCTGAAATGATGGAGCGTGGAACCCCATGTAGACATACAATCTCCCGGATGTAAAACCTTCCCATTTCATAAACACTGAAGGACTCGTTGAATGGTATGAAGTGGGAATCATTCATGAGTTTTTAAATGAAAACCCAAACTGAATCGTTCCCTTGATACAACCTCGGTAAGCTTTTCAGGAAGACCATCATGACATCATTCCACTTCCACTCGGTAATGGCTAATTGCTGCAAAATCTCTGCTAGTCACTGATGCTCCACCTTCACCTGCTGAAAATTGTAACATCCTTGAAAAAAACCAGAAACTTATATCATCATACAAGGCCACCAATACTGATAGTGTATATCCAGATACATCTTGTTGAAACGAGGATGACCTGCCCAAACTGAGGAATGAAAATCTTGTATCAGCTCCTCACGTATATCTGCAGACACCCAAACACACCCATGAAAATGGATGATCCCATACTCACCTACGGTCAATCTAAGAATAGGATCTTCTCCTACCACACTCTCCTATATAACTAGGCCTTCCGAATCCAATAGATGCCTCATTCTCACATGAATTTGTAGAGTAGAGGTAATAGCTAATGAAGAATGAATCATCTATCCTTTCCGGCCATGTACCTCAAAATAAATATTAGATAAGATATTTATAAGTTCCCACTCACAAATGTCCTCCTGAACTGACTATATCTGAGTCCTCCTTCTCAACGCATGACCCACTACGTAGCATTTTCTAGGGGTATAGGCAAGCTCAAAGTCCAAATATTGAATATAATCAACCCACCTTCAATGTCTAAAATTCTGATCATGTTCTGTGAAGATTTAATTGAGACATTTGTAGTCGTTGATAACAAGAAAATGTTATCCCAACAGATAATTTATAAAACATTGTACCAATTATATCCAACTAAAGATCATAACTTGGGTAATTATTATCACATAGAATCGTATTCTAAGACCCATACTTATTGATCCCTTCCCCCTACATAAGCACAACTCCCATACCAATACCAGAATCATCAAATAAAATTGTAGAATTATTTCCCACCTCTAGAAAAACTAGTTTCGGTTTTGAAGTCAAACTTCCTTTTAGCACCTCAAAGGCTGACTCACAATAATATGTCAATATGGACTTTTCACCTTTCTTTGTCAGGTCCGTCAGTGGTGCTGCTAAACATAAAATTTCTTCAATAAAATTCCTGTTGTAACACTCGGTTCACTAATTCCATGAAAATATCATGCATATTCATGAGGCCAAACGACATAACTACATACTGGTATAGGCTATACCTACTCTAAATGGTGGTAAGAGGTAAATCTAATGGTCTAATGCACAACTGAGGATAACCGGATCTCAGGTAAACATTCAAGAACACCCTGGATCCTTGAATCTGATCAAGGATATCAACAATCGTCAGAAAGGGATATCAGTTCTTGACCTTCAACTAGTTATGCTTCCAATAATCAATGTAATGTATGATGGTACCATCTTCCATCTTCAAAAAAAGTACAGGCGAACACCAAGGAGAAGTACTAGGTCAGATGAACGACTTTTCATGTAACTCCTCTAACTACTTCTCGAGCTCAAGTAACACATGTGTAGCCATCCTATAAGGAGGAATGGACACCATTTCCTCTCCAAAGATAAGATCAATACAAAATTCTACCGATCACTCCAAAGGGAAACCTGAAAAGTCACATTCGAAGACATCCCTAAAATGTTCCACCTCTAGAATATTGTCCATCTTTGAAGTCCCCTGGTCATCTAGATACAGACTAGAAATCTGGGTTATAACTCCTCCCAACACACGATGCTCAGGTCCTACTCTGCTCGTCTAGACATCCCATTCGCCCTTATGAAGAAACAATATTCCCTCGTGTGATGTGAAACTCATGTTATGGTGATTTAAACAAACCACATCCTTAAAGTGAACTTACATGTCCATTCTGAAAATGACATCATTGCCTGTCATCTCTAGTACATAGAGGTTCCATAATAAGTTACACCCGCCATCCTCAAGAGGGAACTCCTCGAACTGAAAAAAACAAGATTTTCTAGTCCCCAAAAGAAGTGTCCAGCGTCATGAAATAATTATAATTAATGATACAGTGGGTGAGGATCTCCACAATAGAAATAAATATGAAACTATGGGATTCCCCTGAATCGAAAGGTGCGGAATCTAAAAATGAGGCATCTAAAATAGTACCTCTTACTATATAGGGTTCACGATACTACTCATGTTGGGTCTACTCTGTCACAAAATAATGACCTGTGCCAAGGCCCTGTATAGCTAACTGAGATCCATGAGCTGATCCACCATGTGGATGTTGAAAACTATGTGTCTGACCATTTCAGCCATGACCTCCACTTCAGCCTGAAATTCCCGTAGAACTCTAGTTCCCTGACTGAGGAGAAACTTATGGTCTTACTCTTGAAGATGGATTCATAGGATAACTCATATCTCCAATTTCTGAGGAAAAAAACTAAAAGAGACACTAGAGATGACCCATCTTGCCACAATATTAGCACTCAACTGGGTCTCTCAAGAAATGTGGCCTAGCTTGACCGCTCTCCCCACACTATTATCACACAACCTGGATAAGAGAAGAATCATCCTGCCTCCTTAGATCTCCATGTGTAGAGTCCCGTCAATTATTAATGTTGTCCTTCGAAGGGGTACCGACTCCGGATGCCGAGCAGTCCTATCTCACAGCCCCAGAATCCCACAAATGTATATCTTTGAATAGCGCCTAGTTTCATATAGAGGTTATGGAAGTCAACTTGATGATGTTTAAATTAGATAAAATGTATTTCCTAATACCATCCTCATATATACTTTCTATAAATAACTCATCACCTCCTAGAATATGCATGAAGCACTGAAGCTTCGTGAAGTGAGAAGAATACCACATGAATTAGAGAGTACCCTACTCCAAAATCATGAACTCTCTTGCTCAGTCGGCCCTCAATGTCTCCAGGTAGAAGTAGTCCTACAAGGTATGACAGAACTCATCCCACACTATAACATGTTGGTGTCCTACCTATGAAATCACATCCCACCATCTCTTGGATGAATCTTGGAGAAAATACATAGATATCATCACCCTCTTCTCTATAAGTGTATCCAGATGCTTGAAGATCGAAAACATGGCTTCTAATCGTGACGCTATATACTGAGGTCCTACATCCCATATAAAATTAGGAGGAATCTTCTACTGAATGAACTGCGTCAAATCTACCATAGATGGGGAATGATTGGGAACTCCATGGAAGGTCTTCATAAACATCATGATTCCTTCTCAGAACTGTGCATAGGACCCTGTATACAGAATGATGGTTGGTTCCATGTAAAGTATCACGAGAGGATCTATTGGTAGTCCCTGACCCGCCATGACTGGTGTCTAATCACATCCCTGTATTTGGTGAACAACCAAAGGAAGTCTCGGTGGAAGGAATCAATAAGGTCAAGTGCACAAAAAAGTTCATGATTATCAAGGACTAAAACATATAATTTCATGAATAGAACATGACAAGAAAAAAATAATTTTCTTTATAAAACATGAATACACAACATGTATGACCACTACATGGCATGTTCCCTTATTTCATTACATGGGCGTGTAAATTTACCAAAACTAGTCATATGATACCCCAACACACAACATGTTCCTCCCAAGGAAATGGAATGTACATGAATCGTTTTTCCCTACCCGATTTCCCCTTAACGACTAAGCCACACAACACACAACATGTTTTTTCAAGACAAAACGTGTAATAGAAGGAATCCACTGACCCATGTCGTTAGTCACACGGACAATTACACAGTCCAATCCACATATAATTTTCAAAATGTACACAATGTGTAGTACATTAGTTTTAACCTCTAGTGTCGTTAGTTATATGGTTAGTTACATGATTGACTCTACACGATGTGTTTATACCAGACACGATGTTTACTAGCTAAAATTCAGCCACTAATGTATTTAATCACATAGTCGGACACATGGTCTCTACAACACAGCGTGCATGTTAGGCATAGGAATTTTTCCACCACTGTTTTCCAAACTCTATGTTTATACTCACATATCTAGTCACACAGTTAAATACTACACAACTTTTATATATAGTACATGGCATGTACATATGAAAATTTGGTCCCTCCTGAGCAGAAGAATACATAGAGTGTACTCATGAATAAAAATAGTGTATTTTATATTTTTTTTCGGACGTTATGCCTCAGAGACTACTCTTAAACCCCATAAATACACTAAGATAAAAATTAAAGTGCCATATTCTGGTCTGTGGGGGCCCGTACTCCCTGCAAATCAAATCATGGCATAATGTTCATATCATATACAAGTATAACAGCGCAATTATCCAACAAATTCTTATCCATGAGGGACCATAACACATCTAGGAACAAATTATGGTGCTCTTTAAAAACAAACCATACACATTAGAAATACCCTATCAAATAGAAGGTATTCTATCAAGGAATCTATCACAATAACATGCATATCTAGCACAAAATCAATCTCAACAACATGAAATCTATAATGCACCCAAAGTGGCATGACAAGAATGCATGACATGCGATCTCTAGAAGGTGCCTATATGATGAATGAAATGGAATATGCTCATCTAATCGAGTTGCAATAAAAATATAACCTCAATGTTATTAATGATAACTATACAAAAACATGTGAATCACTGAACAGTGAAATCAAATCAACTGTAATAATTGAAAAACCAGAAATATTTCAATATTCATGGAATATTGGATTTTCCATATACACGAGTTAACTAATCATGGAAAAATATTATTACCAACTACCTATCCATTCTTATCTCCATCTATAGTCTCCAAATAGTAAGTCAAATAAGAAAAAAATTCATCTGATAGCACTTTTTAACATCCTGGTTCCGTGTGCCACCTAGAGGTGACCTGTACCCGGTTAGTCACATGAACTCAAGAGAATTATTCATAATACAAGAGGATGCCGACATGAAAAAATGTCCTTTGGAGTGATATTGGGAAACTATTTCTTCATTAGAAGAGTAACACAGTGGAAATAAATAGATAGCAGTGGCAGAAGCAGTAATAATAACATGCAATAGTAAAAAATGGAAGAGTGTAAGTAGATAAACCACTGGAGAAAATATATAAATGATTAATGTAACATATGTCTAGTACAACATCAAAACAAGTCACAACGATATAATATAGTAATAAACCAATGTTCAAAGGAAAACAAGTAAATAACTGAAGAAACATCTGAACCCTCATCTTGGTCCCATGGTCTTCTACTCCACAACAATCAAGTACCAGATGTAGAAGGGTGCTTTCCCTTTTCTATTAATTCAACAATATAATATGTTTGGGCCCAAAGCATGACCCAAATAGGTGATGAAGAGAATAAAATTTGGAAATATAAAAAGATTTGTTCGTAATAGTCAGTGAATATATATGTCATGTAATAAGCAAAATGATGTAATAAACAAGGAACTACTTAGAAGTGAACAATACTACAGTTTCAACTACATTCATTTACATTTATTAAATAAACAATCAAACAATACCAAGAAACCCTATGCGATGTGATGATATTTTAACCCCTCTAGTTCAGCGTAACTAAGACTCTTTATGGAATCTATCACCATCAATTCCCTCTATGGTCTCGTAACGGTAAACAATAAACACTCTAGGGAAGCACTCAACATCCAAATCCCCATACGGTCTTGTAATGTGTAACTATAGATACTCTGATGGAGTACTCAAATACATTCCCAATATGGCATGGCATCATGATACTATAACAAAAAAACTTGGAAGGCCTTCAACATCCATTTCCCCTATGGTCTAACTACACCATGTTACCATAACCCTGTTCAAGTTAATCATGATAAAAAATATCTAGAAGCCAAAGAAAATCACAAAATACTACTTAGATAAACAACTACAAAGCATGTCACACACAAGTGAGATAAATTTCACTCCATCAAAATAGCACTAGGCATGGAAAACCCAATTATCATAGAATATCCCTAACTCAAGTAATCAATGCATAAAAAGAATTAAAGGGTTAAAATTCCTCAACAAGAAATACCCAAAACTAGGGTATTGGATATTTTTGCACATATAAGTCAAGTCTATCTACAAAAAGTCTCAAAACACTTACCTCGACGTTGTACAGTTGATATTGTTGAACCTAAGCCTTTGAATAATCCTAAAACATTGTAGATCTACAAAAACATCTCAAAAATCTCAACCATGTATATCTCAGAAAAGAGGAGGAATCAAGCAGAGAGGCTCTACAATAAGGAAGAACTCACCATGGAGATTCCAATGCAGTCAACATCGGTTTATTTAGATAATAGATGGTGGGTCGGGGCCTCAATGAATAATCGATGTTCCCAGTCAGTCTTGCACGAGATAGAGCTAGAAGAAGGGTGTTCTATAAGGATGACGTGATCCTACACTAATTTAACAAATAAAAATTCAAGTACACAACATGTTAATTTAATTTACACTTCTTGTAAATTCCTTGACTTTCCTCCACATTAGGTATTCTCTAGGTCACCCCACACAGCCATGTACTCGGCCATTACACGGCCAGTACATGGATACCTTTGGAAACCCGGTACACAACGTATACTTCCTAAATTTCAAAAGTCTCTCCTTTTTCTCAAAACATGATAAAATTAGATCTATACTTGATATGAAGATCTGCTTTCTTGTAGTTGGATACCAACCCCAAGGGTTCTTATCCCCCTATATCAATAATCCTAGTGGTGACTCCATTGTGGAATTCAACACTTATCATCACATAGGAAAAAATAAACCATGCATCAATGAATGGGGTTTCACTTCCAAACTTATTCAAGTGGGCGGATTCA
Source organism: Viscum album (assembly GCA_963277665.1). Lineage (NCBI taxonomy): Eukaryota > Viridiplantae > Streptophyta > Magnoliopsida > Santalales > Viscaceae > Viscum > Viscum album. The sequence continues at coordinate 264,764,181 of OY728143.1, read as the reverse complement.
TCTAAACTACAATATCTAGTAAATGATGTGTAAATAAATAATTGGGACATTCATTCATTAAAATATATAAAACATATATCTCTATTGGAACATAATCTAACTTCACAAGCCAATTGTACTCCTTCTAAATGATAAATTTATCATCATTTCAACAGTTTTAATCATTTATTTTTGGGATTTTATTATCATATTTATTAAAATTAAATTATTTCAATAGATTGAAAACATGGATTTCAATTCAAACCCCAAATCATTAAGTAGCTACTTCATCCACAATAGCAGCATGAAATTTTGAGTGTGAAAATTATATTTATCTTTAATAGTGTTAAAAAAATGAAATATTTTTTCTTTGTAAGAATAAAAATACACAATTTGTTATTATATAATGATCATCCAATGTTAATTTTATATCATCTAATGAACCATATCAATATATATATATATATACAAAAACCATTCATGTTGATATTTCTCATTGTAAAGAATAATGTAATCAATATATCCCTTTATATATATAATAATTCCCTATACTTCAAAAAAGTAGCGTTCCATGTGATTAAAATAATACCATACTATATTCAAATGGGGAAAAAATATCTTTTCATGTCATTGTTATTTAAAATATCCTAATAATTATTTGTCTATATTTCATGACATTAACCACTTTTCCTTCATCATATCATGTATGATTCATCTCGGTATCCACTATAGTCTTTATATCCATGGAATTATCCATTTCATATATTCATATAACCTCCATGGAATATTCATATTTATAATTGAATGATTTATTACTTCCATGTGTCCCTTAAGAAATAGTGGAAATATTTATTTCTCCAATAATTGAAATTTTTAACATAAATTTTATGAATAATGTTCCCATTTTCATTACATTTCATCATATCTCTTTTTTATTATTTTACAAAAACACACTAGATCCTTGACCATTTTATCACTCCCACTGTTTAAATAGTGATTATAATCAATCCATGAACCTGAAATCATAAATTCTTAAAATAATAATAATTTATTGAATGTTACACTCTATGTACTTGCTTCATTTCTTGCAATGCCTTCCTCAAAGAGAAAAAATATATTGATATTCATGGAAGTGAAAATCAAATGGGGGACTGATGTACACATATTCCAATATAACCAAATTTAGAAATGATTGTTTTGCATCCATTTAGAAATCATTAAATTTCAATATCCATACTATGGACATGAATAGTCAAATTACCTATAATTTTCCAATAGGGTAAAAAGTTTCATCTATACATATTCATTAAATCTAGGAGTATTCCTTTCACACTAGTTATGATTTTTTTCATACTAACATTCCACCACTATCAGTTTGTTCTAGATTACCCATTAGGTCCCAATAAGATCATTTTATTCGGGTCTCAAAACCATATCCCTTGTTTGGTTCTTTTTTGTATGATCAAGATCATTATGCATAGAATGAACACAGTTATTATATTTAGACACTTCTTCAAAACCATTTTAATTTCCTGAGATAGAATATAATCATTTTTTAAATAATTTATTATCTATGATTGAACTGGTGGTCCTTGACCAGAAATTAATTTTTCCGATTAATTTCATATCATATATTTGGATTCCTTTAACATATAGAATTGACATCATTCTGCTCATCATCATTATCATATTTTGAATCAATATTATCCACTTATAATCCCCCCCGAGTTCTGTTCCTCCTCATAACTATCCTTAGAAAACTATTCCATGTTTTTATGTATTATATTCATATTATTCAACTGTGTAATATTTTCATCCTCCCACTTTTCCCATACACTTATTGACGTTTTCATATTCCTTTATTTTTCCTAAGAATCCAAGAAGTATCCCCTCATCTCATCGACTCTAAAATATTTAGTCTTTAACCTTATCGATAATAAAACACTTAACTCTAAATGTTCAATGGTATTCCAATGTTTGATACTTTCCATACCATATATTGAATAGTGTCATTTCTTATTTTGGACATAACGATGTCGTATTGGATATGTAGTCGGATTTTAAGAACACTCCCCCATGATTTTCCCTGGATATTCCTTTCAAATAAATAATTGTTGGGTCATGTTGTTTATGAAACTTTTTATCATATCAACCAATATATTTTGTTAAATAGATATCACTTCTAAAAAAAGGTTTCTTAATCCTTGATTCTTGACATAATAAATCACATGGATATTTTTTTAAGTCCTAATTATTTTATAATCCTAACAACAGAATAATATTTCCAAACATCATTCCGGCATTCCTATAATGTTATGTTATTCAACTAAAAATTTAAGTCTCGTGTGAATAGATAAATAGAAATGAAATCCTAATGAAATCATAAATTAAAAGAAAAGAAGCCTTTTTAATTTAGTCCATTTAATTTGGTCATTCAAATCAAACTTATGTTCTTCCAGTTAATGCATATAGATTTTGGAATGATGATCCACCCTATTGGGTTTCTTTGTTTTCAATCTACAAACATATTCCTCTTAAATAGTTTCTTATAATTCGGTTTAGAAATTAAAATTTATTCAAATTATCCTTCATTAAATTATATTAATTCCTTTGTTTGAGAGTTACATATAAGTATCACCATATAATTTTATCTACAATCATTGAAGTCCTCAACGACATCTACCTCAGATTATTCATAACTATAATTTTCTTGTTAATTTATCTTATTATACATTAATAAAGTTTTTATAAAATTATTATTACCCTTATTGTATGATGAAGGATTCATCATGGGGATTTCAACAGTTTCATCATTATCATCTTGTATTTTTTTGGAAGAATTTATCTTTAATTCCCAGCCATTCCATATCAAAAATGATTCTTGAGGATTCTTCCCCCTGAAATTTCCTTTTCAATATGAAATATTTTGAGAATTAAATCACCAGAAATCATCCATATATTCATCTTACATTCCATCTTCAGTAGTGAGATATTTATTTTTATTAATTCCACCTCCTTGGACATCCCTTTATCCATATACTAATTATTATCACTTCCCATCCAGTATGCATGAAGTGTGCTATAAAAACTATCCAATGTAATATCCTTTTGATATGTATCTTCCCGTATAGAGATGTTTAGATTCCACTGAGGTGGATGTTTTCTGTGAATTCATATAATTATCATTAATAATTCATTATGTTTTCCAAGAGCACATATATATTGAAATAAAATCATCCTGTCAAATAATTCATCTAAAAACACATTACTGTGAATTATCAGGTCTAAAAATAGATGTTCCATTGAACCTATAATTTTTCATCATTAGATCGTGAGTCTCCATTATTGTTATTTAACAAAATTTACCACATTTTAGGCTTTGATAAATATGATAACACCTTTATTTAGTTTTTTAGAGGTAAACTCCTCCCGATGAATTGATTAATTTAGAATAATAATCAATTTATCTTAATTAATATTTTTACCTAACTCCAATGTTAACACTATAAAAAAATTCATCACAACTGTAATGATATTCATTCATAATGATATGATTTTGTGCTGAATCTAATTCTTACAAATCTGAAAATTGATTCCATTGTTGATCAGTGTAACATTCCCATTAATTACTTCTATTGAAATCACTAATAGAGAATAAACTACTTTAACCCTTTGTAATTATATGAATTATTATACCTACTAGGATAAAAACCATGATAGGGGGATGGTGAATCAAGGTATTATAAAGTAAAACAACTTTCAATTTGGATAATTTTCGTCATTAAAAAAACATTATTCTCTCTTCATCTTGTATCACAAATTGATTAAAATTAAATCATGAACAATGTATATATATATATATATTACATGGTTCACTCTCAAAATGATAAATACATGTATATGTAAAATGAAATATTCCAATTTGAAACCAAATAATTCACACTCCTACTAGATGGTTTTGAGAAGATTTAATGTATCTCTTAGTTTAAAACCATTGTAAATTTGAAAGGTTACTACTCTATCAATTGATTTTTAAACGCTTCGACATAAGACGATTCTGCAATTTTTCCAAAATGAATCATATTTTTTTACACATAATTGTATAATAAAGATCTTTATCAATCTATTAGATGAAATACAGTTCACTAAATTGTAATAATCTTATGGGGAAACCTTCTAGTAACTCTTTTTCTTCTTCCATGAAATGTTTTAATTCCACGATGATAATTATTTTCAAAAAGAGTGTGATTTATTCATGAGACACCTTTACCTTGTTAATAAATGAAACATCCCAGAATAATTACACTTTTCAAACTATAGTTCCCTAAAATTGAATTCCTTGAATCAGTCTTCCATTTTGAACTACCTCCTATAGAGCATAACTACCCCCACAAATTTATTTTTGACATATTCAAATTATCCACAAATTAATTATCTGTATCCAAACTCACTATATATAATAAATATATTTGGGATAGATTTTATTTGGAAATATTCCCATAAATATATCTAATCACAATAATGATGTTCTGATTATAGTTTTTCTTTCACTGGGAGTTGTACTCTATATGTAGTTCACATAGTGGATGATTTCACTTCGAGATGCCTCTGAAGAACTTCCTTCATCTGTAAAGGAAATAAACATTTTTTTAATCCTCTAAATTACAATATTTAACCCTAAAGGACAAACTCCCAACATGATTATCATATCATAACTTATATACAAAATCTGTGCCTTTTCAGATTTCACTTTTTGGGAAAACATACATTCAATGTGGTTTTAATAGTAAAACTCTAATGTAGTCCAGATTCTTCTTCTAAAAAAACTATGAACCCCATTAGTCACAAACATTTCAACCATAAATCATTTAAAAGAGTCCTTCACATTTAAAATAACTTATTTTAATTTTTAGGGCCAAAATATGGCAGAAACAAGAAAACAACACCACCGTGTATACTGAATTTTCTATATCGCATCCTGATATTCCATACATAGGATCATATGTTTGTTCACTATAAAAGGTCAAAAGTCATGCTATAACTCCATAATTAACCTTATTACACTTCATTTTCATCGAATATAATAATTCCAAAACACTAAAAGGTCAATTCGAGTTATTTTCCCAAGAAAATAAATTATTTTTATTATATTATAATTTGTTAATATAATGTAATAATTTAACTCAATTTCTGTTAGTATTAATAATATTTTTTACAGGAATAAAAAAATTTTCCTTTATAAATGTTTAATTAATATATAAATGACTTTTTTATTTTATTTTACTTCTAACTTTTTGTTAGTAAATTATTATCATAAATTCTTATTCAATGCTGATAGTGTATTAATTGAATAAATTGTAAAATAATATAAATTATATAAAAAAAATAAATTATATGGAATTATATAGAATTACATTTTTTCATGAATTATATATATAAATATAGCATATTAGGTTTATGTCAAAGGATTATATTCTAATTCCACTACTATAATATTATTTAAAAAATCATAATGAACATATAGTGTGAAAAAATAGTAATAATTTTTTTATAATAAAGAATGTTTCATAAAATAATTTAAAATTTACAAAATTCATATCATTAGAAAATTAATTAGATATGGTTTATAATATCATCCATTTTTAATTTAATGTTTTTATATTCCTGTTAAATTTATTTTCTTGGAACCTTTACTATAAAAATATTTTATAAAGAACTATGTCTTTAAAGGGTTGAAAGAGTTTTAAAAGATACACCTGGTTGAAAAAGTCAATGAAACATCCCCAAATTTTATATTTTAGAGTAATTAGACTCATCCTAAACATATATATTAATAATATTAATATGGATATAATTTTTAGGAAATTTTTCTTAAATTATTTTAATATTTTTTTGTAATTAAAAGAGATCCCATAACCTCACTAGTAAAAGAGGACTTACTCTACTATCTTTCTCACACCATTTGAGAACACTATAATAAAAAATACCATCCCATGCCTCTCAATGTATTCAGTGTTTATCTCTTTGAGGCCCTGGATTGATTTTAAAACTGTCCATTAAAGTAATTTTGTGTAAACATAAATTAGGTGTCTGAATAAGAGGTATATTTCAAAACCATGTTTTTTTAAATTTATTACATATGTTATATTCATTAAATCTTTTTAAAAGAATATGAAAAATTAAAATCAGTAAAATAAAAATACTGAAATTTTGTTTAATTATTATAATAATCTCTATCTACCAGCTCTTTTATCCAATATTGAATTAATATATCATTCATGTATAAATGGGGACTACTACTACCATAAAGTGACAAGTTTGGTTTTTCCAACACTGACTATTATTGATGGTAATACCAATAGAATTAAAGTATTTATAAAATTTTAATGAACTATTTATTATATTTTAAATGTAATAGATCATCTTATATCAGAACATTCCATTCATTTATAAAATGACAACGTCATTCATGTGAGAATGTGGATATCCACCACTGTAATTTTGTGTGATTCATTTTTTATCATTGTATAAAATGGATATTATTGATAAATATATTTTAATAAATAAAATTGAATTTTGGATAAAATTTTATTTCATTGATAGGAAAATAATACATACCATTTTTCCATCACGATCTTACAAAAATTGAATCATGTCTCTAACATATGAATGACATATTTTATCAATGATTGTAACATAGTTTATTTTTCATAAATATTATTTATGGTTGGATTTAATATTATAATTGATTTTAAAAAATAAAAAATATTTATATATTATTATCAAGTAGATAATGAAATAATGACCTCACTTAATATAGTCACCCTACCAATTACATTCTATATATTTGATCCAAATTTCCCAAAAATGTTTGAAATCCAATTAATTGATTAAATAATTTCATATAACATGGGTCTCAGAAAATTAAAATGTAAAATGAATTAGAAAATTGTTCTTAATCATGTAAAAAATTAAATTATTTTTATTATTCTAGATGAAAAATAATATAGGTTACATGTCAAACTCATTGAATATAGAAATTTCTATTAGAACATAATTTTTTATCTTATGATGATTTAATTTCAAAATCATTTTCATCTATGAACAAATTTACATTATTATGTTATTAATGTATTCATATTTAAATAAATAAATAACAATTTACATTTTATGTTTCTATCGAATATATTTTATTTTTTTTAAATGGAATTTTTTTATTAAATATGGATTTTTTTGAATTTATTTGAAAAATTAAAATAGAATATTCTATTTGAACATATAAGATGAAAATGATTTATATATAGAAAACATTTTCTTAATTATTTGATTCTTACACATGAATTCCATATTTCATCAAAAAAACTATCATTGTAATGGCACTGAACACTACGGTCCATTCCTTTTCGAAGTCAGGTCGTTGTGGTGTTTAGAGAGTTTAAGGTGTCTTATTCCCAACACTTTGAAACATTTACAGTTTTGTGAACAATTTTTCTATTTGTTGGAAGGTCATCTATCGATAGGTCATATCGGTAGGCCACATCATTGAGTAGCATCGGTGAGTCATATCGGTAGGTCGCATTCATAGGCCACTTTGGTGAGTCACGTCGTTGACTTACATTTGTGACTTGTATCAGTGAATTGCATCGATTTGTTGCGTCAGTAGGTCATCAATCGGTAGTTGATATAGTGTTTCTGGGTCGGTTAGTTAATAGTGTTTTGAGCATCATACAATTTATCCCCTTTGACATTTTCATTGACATAAAACACAGTCAAACCATTTATGGGATTTAATTCTGATTCAAATCCCATAACTCCTATCATAATATTTCAAAGTGTCTGAGTTCCATTAGTCGATCAAACCACATAGTCTCGACCAAATCATCTTTTTATGGAATCTATAAACTGTCTCTAAACCACTTCCCATTTTAGATTTTCAAAAGGAACAATATACATTCCACCTTATTTTTATTATCCCGACTCTTTGTGTGAGGATCCCCAATCATCTATTCCTGATGAGTGGTGGGATTTTTCAATCCATGGATCATTTCTCCTTGGAGTTTTTCATGGTTCTTGCACACCCCCTATCGTGTTACAACCAAGAACTTTGAATCCATCATCGATATAATGTATTTTATACCTCTATTCCTCTAGGTTCCCCAATCGTTTTCCTCTTATTATTCTTTCCAGGTTAAAGAATATTATATCCATGTTTTAATGGACCATTCCTGTATGTATATTGATGTAGTTGTGTTGTGTAATCCTCATGTGGATGAAGTCATTGTGGGAGAGGTGATCATGATCCTCTATGTTGGCTTGTTCTCATGAAAATAACTCTAGAGACCTTTTAAGGTAGGGAATTAAAGGATTCTCTATTATATTACATGAAGTCATAGAGTTATCATGTTTTATCCACTGGATGAAACTGATATAGAAATAATAAACACATGAACTTTATTAAATAATTTGTATCAATTTCTTAGTGATGTTATTGCCTCATGATATTTTAGATCTGTTGATATATATCCATCCCATGTTTATAATGTCATTATTTTGGGAAATTTGTGATAAAGCTAAATTTGTGATTAATTTTAAATTATTTGGATAAAGATAAAGAGGAATGTTTAAAGAATCTGGTTATTGTTTTTGTTCCTGGTGATAAATCAAATTGAGGTAGTTATGCATGTTTAAATGAATCGGTTAATTAAATATGTAATAAAGTACCAGTTATGCGATAAATATAATTACAAGAAAGGATCTTATTTGACCTATTATTTTTAATGTCCAATAACATTATGCTTTATAGTTTTGAGTGATCATTGTGTGTGAAGGCTGAATTCTTTATTTAGGGCCAATAGCCCTATTGCTATTTTTTTTCATACTGGTTGTGTTGTGGTGTGAGTATAGGATGGATGATTCTTGAGGGTTGTTATGGAGTTTTTTATTAGGGAGACCAAGTGGAGGTGGTAGAATATGAGGCCTAGAGTGGTCGGATGAATCAGTTTAGGTATGTGGGTGTTAGATAAGACATTGTGGAAGATGAAACAGGTTGAAGATGGGCTTACCCATTGATAAGAAATTGGTTGTTATTGAACCTTATTTTTTTATATTATTTAATTTTACCCACTTCTTCAGGTATATGGTATTTCATGCACTACATATAAAAGAGTTGAAGGAATGAGGGGTATTCCACAATCATTCTATATTTAGCTTCTCCATGATTGGTGGGTCTACGTGATAACTATACGCGGAAAGGGATTGATGGGTATTTCATTTAATCACCTTGTCAATGCACTTTTTTTTGAAATATTATAATGATTTTCAAGAATATATTAAATTATAGAAAATTTATAATTGAATTAATAAATTATTTGATTAATGATGTTATCCCATGGGGTTGGTGCTTGGTGGATTTCAATGCTGAGTTAATAGTATTGAAAATCCATGGACTTGGTTTGGTTCTTCCTGGATGGAATGGATCATGGATAGAATGGTAATGGGATGTAATTTGGTAAATGTTAATGGTTAATTAATGGTTAGTGAATTTATTAACATAACATGTAACTGATAAAAAAAGGTATAAAGTTACCAAAGATATATCTTTATATGGGTGTGTGCTTAAAGGACATTGGCTCTTAGTTGTTGCATCTAGGAGTCCGAGAGACATTAGTTGAAGTTGAGTCTAATACTATGTTTTGTGCATAATGTGGTTGTGATATATATTAAATTTTATACTTTTTATGTTAATATATGATACACCACCATATCATTTTTAGAAATATAAAATCCACGAATTCGGATCCCTCAGGGGTGTTTTCCTCAATATCTCAGTGGGATGATGGATGACTCAATACCCACTTTGGCCCCAATCTCTTATCATTGTAGATACTAGTATTCGTGTGATTGGAAGTTATATTTACCCATATTTGTGTGTAAATGGATGTAATTATTTGTGGTTATTTCACAGATATATATATTGGATATAGTTTCCTATGTGATACTATTTGTATAATGTTTATAGGTTATGATGGATTGAGGATCCTTACTCAGTGCATGTGATGTAGTTGCTTGAGGTATAATACCCGATGATTGAAATGTGTAATGCTAGTTGTTGTGGATTGTAGAAACTACCTGGTTACATTTGGATGTGTGGTGTGTGTGGTACTTCAACCAGGTGTCTATGGACAAGCATTTATGTTGCATGAGGTGATTTTTGTTGTGTTATTCCTCTTGTCTTTGGGATATCCTTTTTGGAGAGGGATTCTTAGGATGTGTGACATTGTAGAAAAGTGGAAAACCATTGAGGAAGTGGTATCAAGTTACCCATGATATCATTTATTATATTGTATATTCTTGTATAACACAGTTGGTGAAAATACCCCAGGTGAGGATTTTAACACAATATACCTATTTATGTGATGTGTTAGTTTCACTTTTGTTCAATGTGATTTAGAATTGTTTTTCTGCATTTAAATGAGAGTCTTTATGTATGATCCTATCAAGTATACTAATATAGTCACCCTACAATATATAAAATATTTTTCAGTTCATGTGGAGCATTTTGGAGATCAGGTTCTTTACTATTATCATTGGGATACATGAGCTATTTGAGATTCGTGGTGACATCCATTTTCTATTCTTTTGGTACATGTAATTTTTTATTTTTAGTAGTAGTTGTTCTTTAAAGAAGTTAGATTTTTATAATTTGGATTCATTAAAATATGAATCTGAGCATAATTTAGTTGGTGTCTGCCTTATATCTATCTCCCTTATGTGTTCTGTTATAGGGTAATTCCTCCCATCGGTGTGTTTACTATACCCTCGGTGCTAGTTTCCAAACCAAGGCATATTGGATGATGGACACAGTGGGGGGTCATGATCTCTCTTCTCACATTTTTTTCCTATGATGGGTACACATTGTGGGGATGTGTTCATGATAGATTAGATTAATGTTCTAGTTAAGGGATATAATGGAGTTTATGTTAGGCACATGTGAGGTTGCATAGTTTGGTTGGGAAACAATTTCATCTAAGTTATGAAAGCATTGTAAAAACAAGAGAACGACTGAGTCATGGGTTTTTAGATCCCCCTGTGATCTAATGCATATAACATTATATTTATAGTGGCTACTAAATGAGGTGATAATTGTTGTAGGGTAGGTACCTAGGAAAGGATCATGCATCATTTTACCTTCCAAATGTGTTTAAATGGGTAGACCATTAGATGTGTTACCTAAAATGAATAAAAGAAAACAATTAATTAATTTTAAGTCTTCCATATTCTATTTTAAGGTGTTCTTACTAGATCTTATTTTGAACATATGTCTACAGGATGATGTCCTCATCTGGTCCATGTAGATGATCTTGAGCAGGATATTCCATTTGATCATCATAGAGTATAGGTTGATGACGAATCATAGAGGAGGACACTCTAAGAGTTTTAGCACCAGTGTATAAAAATATAATAGGGATCTGTTTCAGATGTAGTCATGAATGATTGGTTGGAGGAGGTTGAGATATCTTTTACTTTGATCCATGATTGTCAATAGAACTAGGTGTCATTGGTTGTGACGATTGTCGTGTGGGGATTTGAGATTGTGGTGGTTCTTGTTCCTCGTGGATAGAGAGGAGTCAACTATCTTTTTTGAGGAGTTCTAAGACCAGTTCTGCATATTGTTTTTCATTTTAACTATAAAAGGTGGCATGTCACCAAGAGATTTTAACACTTATATAGGGGTGAACCATTTTTCGAGTTCTCATGATCTATTTTAGAAAATTTTTAGGATATGTTAAAGGCCTATTACCAAATAGAAATGATAGGGTGAGTCATTTCAAGGAGGCTTTGTATCGAGAGACCCAATTCCAGGTCACCCCCTCTATAATAAATATCTTTCGTGAGGTTATAGAGAAGGAAGAGATCATATAGAAGATGTTATCCAGAACTGGATCATCATGAGAGTTTGGTTGAAAGGATTCCTCATGATTACAAAATGTGGTATGGGGTTCTCTATTTTTTTGTGAGTAAGAGTTTTCATTTGACCAGAGGTAGGTCCCAACCCTCAGTGTCACATTTCAATGGGAGAAGAGGATCTTAGACATATTCCAAGTTATCTGACTCTTGTTTTTCTTATTGAGGTCGATGTCATTGGTAGTGAGAGTTACCAATATTTCAGAGTAGTCAGTGTGTTCCAGGTGTTCCACATAAAGTTTCTTTGTTGAGGCAGTTTCAACCAAGGAATCATCAAGGGGTGTCACCAGCATTCGATCAGTAGAGAGGAGATGGTCCAGGTGGAGGAATACCAAAGTATTCTCACCATCCTTATGGATAACATAACAACCATGGTGGTGGTCATAAATAGGGTCAGAGAGGCCCGAGAGTAGGTCATTGTCATATTAATTCATTATTCTTTCTAGCATTGGGCGAGCTAGATTTAAATTTATGTACCCTTTTATTATTTTATACCTAGGAGTATTCCTTGTTTGATTCAGGTAAAATTCACTCTTTCGTATAACCTACCATTTTCCATGCCTTTGGATACGAGGTATAGAGGCATCTAGTGCCCTTGGAATTGACTACTCTAGAAGGTGGTCGAGTTATCTTGTTTGAAGTATGTAGATATTTTGATCTTGTGTTGTGGAAGCACTGATTTTGGGGAGATTTCTTATGTTTATGGATACATCCTTCTCATGTCAACCTACAATGTAATAGTCATATTTGGTGCAGTGTATCGTGGATTTCATTAGGATGTGGGTGATGTTCATCTATGATGATGAAAATTAAATAGTGTTTGTTGGAAAGAGAGATCCTATGATGGGTCAGTAGAGTTTTCTATCAAATCATTCATGATGGTTGAGTTGATGTTGAATTCATCAGAGGTTCATCAATCAGTGTATCCCAGGGTTGTGGAATATTACCATGATGTCTTTCAAAATCAGTTTGTAGCATTACCCCTTCAATGAGAGACTGAGTTAGGGATCGAAATAATATTAGTTGTGTCTTCTATCATGTTGTCTTTTTATAAGATGGATCATTATGTGTTGTGGTAGATGTGTATAATTTTCAATAGTCTATTACTATTCGATTTTATTTAGCCGAGTCAGTCACCATGGGGCACACCAGTTTTTTCAGGTAGAAGGATGATGGTTGTTTGGGGTTTTGAATCAATTAGCTTTTCATTAACCAAGTTTTTATAAAGAACCTCTATGATTTTATGAGGATTTAAAATTTCTTTAGTCAACTGATGGGTGACGATTAGTTCTTGAAGATCAATTTTTGGTAAGGATATCATCAGATACTTGTGATGAATGAGGATATTACGAAAACTACCTTCTGTGGCCATGATATATCTTACGTGTTCGTTGTGATGTCATTCAGTGTGACGAATTCTCCAACTATGTTCATGGGGTTGATTAAAACAGTTTTACATGAGATCCTCGATATGTTTTTGTGGTCTTCAGTGATGAAAACCTTGTGTAATTTGTCTCTCATGAGGATCATGCATATCATATAAAGCTTGGATTGGGATTTCTTCATCGACAATGATTGTTACTAAATTTATCACAGTGTGATTTTTGTGCTCGAGCAGTCCATTTCATGGGGCATGTTTTATACTAGTACGGAGTAGCTATGGATCCATCAATGATAAAAGAGGATGAGTCTTGGGAATCCCATAATATAGTGGTAGAGGTGCAATGTTTCCTTGGTCTGGTAAGCCATTACAGGAGGCTTGATCCCAATTTCTATTAGGGTATGACTCCTATGACAATATTGTCAATACATGATCAAGAATTTATATGGAATGATCAGTGTCATGAGGAATTGGTGTATCTGAATGAGAATTTAGTTAGTTCTTTAGTTCATTGACTATTATTAGAAGAAGTTCATTTTGATTTTTTCTGTGATGCTTTGCGTCGGTGTTAAGGTTCTGTTCTAATGTAGTAGAGATCAATCCTTTTTTATGGGTATCGATAGTTTCATCCCTAGGAAAAAAACTATGCCACCAACAATCTAGAGTTGGAATCTCTGGGGTTTTTCCAAAATTTGAGGAGAAATTTCATCCACAAAGATTGTTTTGTTGTGTTAAATGATCAAAAAATAATGATATATTTTTCTCCCAGAGTGACATGACCATGAGATAATGTCAATGGATGGAATTATTATAGGATTATAATGTCAATATCTTATATACACCTAGTAAGGGTTATGTTGTAGTCAATGAATTAATAAGGAAGATGCGTACTGATGAAATGAACAAATTAAGAGATTCTTGGAGTGTAATGGAGGAAGTTTTAGCATTACATATTGACATCGGTGATATTGTGGAAATAGGTTTCCAAATTCAGATGACAGTGAATTCCTATTTGGTGCAACAGGTGTAACAATCCCAGTTGGGGGATCTAGAGGTGGAGGTGAAGAGAGACAGAGCTGTTTATAGAGAGGTCCATGATGGCTGGACTAGGGATGAAAAACACTAGGTGTTGTTTTAGGGATGACTTTTCATTACCTAGGAAATGCATTATATGTTTCTCATAGAGTTCAATAGTTCTCCTTTAGTGGTACATCCTTGCAAGATAATGATTTATCGAGCATTGAATAGTTATTTTCTATGGCCAGGTTTGAAGTGTGAAGTTTTAGAGTTTCTGTCTCGATGTTTGGTGTTTCATAAATTGAATTTAAAGAACCATGTTCTCGGTCGGTTTATATAGCCATTATTTGTTACTCAGTATATGAGAGAGGACATCTCAATGGACTTTGTTACTAATTTACCTTGATCTTAGGGAGTATATTATGATATATGGGTAGTAGTTGATCATTTTAAGAAGTAATCCCAATTCATAGAAATCAAGGTGTCGTGATCCGTGGAGGTATTGTCGAGGAAATATCTGGAGGGTGTGGTTAGACTCCACGAGGTCCGTAGTATGATCATTTATGATTGAGATTATTTTTTACCTCCATGTTATAGAGAGGTCTCATATATGATTTTGGTTGTTAGATATTTTATAGCACTTCATTTCAAACTCAGATAGACGCTCAAACAGAGCATACCATCTAGACACTTGAAGACATGTTCTACTCTAGTGACAAGGATTTTGGAGGATCATGTATATGGCACATAACCTTGGTCGACATATCCTACAAAAATAGTTTCCGCTCCCCCATTGGTATGAATCTAATTGAATTCTTTAATAGTTGACCTTTATGTTCTCCATTGTGTTGAATAGGGTTAATAGAGTTATCAATTCTTGAGCCAGAACTAGTACAAAATATGTATGAGATCATTCAGGTGGTTCGTGAGAGGATAAAGGCCGCATAGAATCTTCAAAAATCATATGTCAACCATAGGAGGTGACATTTTTAGTTTGAATTTAGGGAACATGTGTTTCTGATGGTGACTCCTCATCTTTGGTATTGAATGTACGGTTATTGTAATAAGAATTCTCCCCATTTTGGTAGTCCTTTTGAGTTGTTGGATCATGTCGGAGCCGTGGGATATCAGGTACCACGTCCCCCATATATGAGTATAAGACACAAATTTTTTCAAATTTCACTGCTGTACTACTATCATCATGGAATCCCTTACATCATCGATTGGAGTGAGATAGATGTTGAAAATTATGCGACCATTGAGAAGTGTCCTATAAGTTCTAGGAATGTAAGGTGAAGTTGTTGCGTGGTAATCTTATCCCCATGGTTCGTGTCTTCTGGAATCATAATGGAATGGAGGAGATCACCTAGGAATGTGAGCCACTAATACAAGTTAAACTCCCTGAGATTTTTTCTCTTTATATAATTTCTTTTGAAGATATCTATTTTATGGTTTTATATCATTAATGTTTATGAGATAGAATTCTCTTTTTTTTTCTCGTGGATTGCTCTCTTATGAAAGGTATCTCCCTCTTGCGAGTGTTATGGAGAGAGTTGGGGTTGTTTCATAGATTTATACTTGTTTCTATAGTGATGTGGTTGATCTCATTTGGTGAAGGGATCCTTGATAGGTTTCTCGAAAGGTGGTTTGTAAATAATCCTTGTTCTTTTTCCTCTATGGGTTGGTTTTGTATTATTGAAGATGATAATGTTTTGATAGGTATCCAATTAAATTGACTAGAAATATCCTATCCATTAATTTTCTAAATTTGGTGTTTGATGTTTTTTGAGAGGTTAATTTGACTTATTCCATACAATTATAAAAAATTATAGTTTTTTGAATAGTGTTTCAAACTATCTGTATGTCATATATCAGTAGGTCACATTAGTAGGAAATGTATTTGAGTCACAATAGTGACTTGTATCAGTAGGTTCTATTGGTGTGCCACTTTGGGGACTCGCACCATTGACTCACATCGGTGGCTCCCATCAACAGGACATGACAGATGGTAAATTATCGATTATCACAACAGTGTTTTTAGGTAGGTCGGTGAACAATTTTTCCATCATCCTACAGTTCACCCCTTTGCTGTTTTCATTGACATAAAATGCATTCAAGGCCTCATTTTAAGAGTCTTAAAGAAGATTCAAATCCCATAACTCATAATTGTTATTCCAAAGTGTTGGGGTGCCTTTACTCGGTCAATCCTCATATTCTTTTCCAGATCCACCTTTAATAGATAATCAATATGGTATCTAAACTGATTATCTATTTAGATATTCAAAACATCCATGATAGATTATTACATATTAGTTATTCTAGTATATCTTGGTCGGAGGAACCATGAAACATTTTTCTAAAGGATTTTTGTGATTTCTCTATCCTTTGATTGTTTCTCCTTGGAGTTATTCGTGCTGCATGCACACCCCATGTCTTGTTGAAAGCAGGAAGTGTCGATCCATTATAGATATGAGGTATGTTATAAATTTGTTCATATCGATTCCTCAATATGTTTCCTACCATTCTAAATTACATGTTACAGAATGAGATCCACAGGTTTCTAATTGTCCTTTCTATGGTTCTGGTTGATGTGGTAGTGTCACGATGTCATCGAGTGGATGTTGTACTGGAGGGGGAGGTGATAATGAGCACTTGTGTTGTCCAGTTCTCATGAATAGAACGTTCTAATCCTTTTCACATAGGGGATTCATGGTTTATATATTCTTTTACATGTAGTCTTATATTTTTCATGTTTTATCCACTTGATCACAATGAAATTGACATAATAAATACATAAACTCTTTTATATAATTATTATCAATTACATATCGATGTTATTTATTTGTGATTTTTTAGATCATGTGATATCTATTAATTTCATGTTCAGAATGTAGTTATTGATGGAAATTATTAAAGAACATAAATCTCCGATTAAATGTTAATTAGTTGGATAGAGATAAATATGAATGTTTGATGAATGTGGTTTTTTTTCATGGTGTTAAATGAAATCAATATAGTTACGAATGTTTAATTAAATAGGTTAATTAAACTTGGAATAATGTACTATTTTTTTTATAAATATAATTCATTTAATCATTCTTAGTTACCGACTAGATTTTATAGTCCAACTACCATATCCTATGGCATTGTGAGTTCTTATTTTGTGTGAAGGATGAATGCCTTGTTTAGGGCCAAGAGCCATGATGCTATGTTTTTTGTGTTTCGGTTTCTTTTGTTGTAGTGTGCACTTGGGATGACAAATCCTTGATAGCTGTTGTTGTATGTGGGTGCAGGGAGGACCAGTTTTGGTGGTAGTAGTTGAAGTATATAGTGGTGAGATGCATCATTTTATGCGTATGGGTGTCGAGGAGGACACGATGGATTATGTAACATGTTCATGTTTGGATTATTTGTTTATATTAAAGTGGTATTTATTGAATGTGAGGTTTGTTTATCTGCACTAAATTTCCCCACTACTTGGGGATGATTGTATTGATTACCCTCCTTATAAAAGAGACCAATTTTCATGAGGTATACCACATAACGTTTTTTGTATTCTCATGGATGTATTGGAATGCACAATATATATTGGTTGAAAAGGCTCGACAGCTAGTTCATCTACTCACCATGATAAGACCCCTATGTTTGGAAGCATAGAATGATTTTCAAGGATTCATAGAATTATAGAAAAGTGATATAGATTTAGAAAAATGATTTAATAAATGATGTTATCCCATGGGGTTTGGGCTTGTTGGAATGAAATTCCAAGGTAACATTTCTGGGATTTCACGGACACAGTTTTTTATGCATAGAGGGAATTGATCAAAGTTATAATGGTAATGGGATTTAATATGGTAAATGTTAATTGTTTTTTAATTTTCGAATAATTTATTAATGTAAAGATGAAAAGATAAATATAGATAATAAAACATAATATAGATATATAAATTTTTGTGTTATTATAGGATATATAGTCATTGTAGTGTATGTCGTGGGTCTGAGAGATGTTATATGCATTTGATCATAATTCTAGGTTAGGCCCATTTCAAGGGTTTGAGCTACATTATATTCTCCTACTTTTATGTTTCAATATATAAACCACCCTGTAAGATCGGGGAACTAATATAAAAGGGACTCTAAGCCGTGGGGGGTTTTTTTCCCCAACACTGTAGTGGAAGGATTGATGGCTGACTACCCCTTTTGGTCATGCCCTTTTATCTTTGTATTTATTTTTTCTGGTTTACACAGTGGTTAATTTTCCCTATATAAGTTGGTATAGGGCTGTAATGACTTGTGTTCATTTCACAAACATATATTGTGGATATAATTTCCAATGTGAAAATATAGGTATAATGCATATTGTATTTGATGTAATGAGGATCCTTACTTGGTTTATAGGATATTGTGTCTTGAAGTATAATATCTAATATTTGATTCATGTTATGCAGGTGGTTGTGGATTCCAGAAAATACCTATTTACTTTTTGTGTGTGGATGGTGTGGTGATTTTCCTAAGTGTCTATAGAAAAAATATTGTGTGCACAAGATTCATGTTGTGGTACTCGAATATGTGTCATCAGCAAAGCCTTTTTGGATGGAGATACTTAGGATGTGAGACATTGGGGAAATGTAGAAAACCAGTGTGAAAGTGGTAGTTGGGTACACATGATAACATTTATTTTTTTATATACTCTTATATTTGATACTCAATGACAGTATCCATGATGAGGTTGGTAACATAGTATACCTATTTTGGTGATGAATTAGTTTCACATTTTGGCCATTTTTATTTATCATGAATTTTTTACCTTTTCATGAGAGCCTTTGGATAGGATCATACTGTGTATACTGTTACACTCACCATACATTATAAAAAATTTCAGGTCTGTTGGAGATGGTTGGATATCTGTATGGATACTACTATCTTAGGGTTGAAGGAGTTGATCAGGATGATTTTCTTTATTTTGGTACTTGTATCATTCCCTTTTCAGTTTTAGTAGTTCGTGGATGACATTATATAAGAGTATTTGGGATTCTTTTATAATGTAGTCTCAGTGGGAGTTTTATGGTGTATATCATGAATCTCTCTTTAGAATGTGTTCTATTAGAGGATAATTTCCCCATTATTGTTTTTACTATACTCTCTATGAAAGTAGCCATCATGGGGTTTACTGGCGGAAGGACTCGAGGGTTATTATCTCCCTTCACTCATTTCAATCATAGGAGGGAAATACTTTGTGGGCATGGGTAGCTATAATAATTCCATTGGTTATCATTGTTGCAGTTTGGGAAATTGGTTTCAAATGTTTCGTGTATTTGAATATCCAATGAGGATTCCATATTGGTTTAAAACATTTGTTCAATAGTTTTATGATGAAAAGATTCACCTTATTTTTTTATAGATATGTTACATAATGATTATTTATTATGATTTAGTGTTCCTGATACAACTTATATGATGGGTGATCCTAATAAATCCTATTTGATGAGCGAGTATGATATTGTTTATTAGAATAGTGAGTCACTTTATAGAACTCTATCTAATTGGTTAGTGTTACTTTATTTACTTGTAAAATATGAGGGACTTCACAAAGGTGGTTTCCCTATATATTATACTCTATATTAGATATTCTGGATATGATATTATCATTGGTAACAAATATTATTCCCAATTCTCTAAATTGTATTTCCATTTTATTTCTATGGGGTATAATGTTGTTTTGAGAAAAAAAAATTTGATAGAAATTTTTTATTTCATATTGTTAATGAATATTTTGATCGTAGTAAAAATATAAGGGAATTAATTTTTTTAACTAGAATATTGTATTTCTTCTCTTTTATTTCACTTACAGTGTTTTTATGATCATCAAAAATTTTAAAAAAAATTCATAGTGTTCAATAATGGGTAATGAAAAATAAGGATTACTGTAAAAAATAATGAATATTATTCCAGATAAAAAAACAAGATTTATTATATAAGATTTATACTATTAAAAGAAATGGATATTGTGTATAATAATCCACAATGTAATATATATTATTATTTTGAAAGAGTAAAAAAATATTTCAGTAGAACACTAATACATAATGATCCTCTAAATGTTATATGAGAAATCTTAACCAAAAAATAACATTGATGTAATTTGTTATTTCCATGACCACAATGTTTGTATCATATGAATTGATTAGATATGTTTATTTTTTATGATACTTTTAATAGAATAACCATGTATTATTTCACATTATGGATATGTTGAAATGTTATATCATTTGAACAATACAATTATTATTCATCTAATTTATTTTTTTAATGATATATTTAAATTTTGGAATCATGGATGTTAGTGTTGGGATTCATGAAGAGTAAAATAGCATTTAAATACATATTTCAGAATTGTAGGTGTTGTAACCTAAAATGTTTACAGTAATGGCTCTACTGATACAACATATATATAGTAATAATGTATATGTTAAAGAGAAACCAGATTTACCACATAAGAACATGTCGACAGTTGATAATATTATAAAATATAATCTCTAATGATTATTGGATGATTTGATCTTGTGACACCCAATGGGTGGATCAAGGCTCTTGAAATGATATTTGATGTCATGGGATGTTCAAAACATTAAAAATAATCTACTTCCATTTACAGTTAAGAATGTGAGTGGGATTTGTTGTGTTATTTTAGTAAGAATAACATATATAGATGTGTTTAACCTCATATAATAGTATACATTTAAGAATAAAATTATTTTAAAATATTTCTTTAATGTTGTTAGACTCATTAATGAGACACAATATTTGGAAGTAACGAAAAAATATTAAGAGTTAGTAGCCTCATATGATTTTAGTTTTTAAAAATTATCTTGTTACACATTATATTTTAATAGGTAATGGGATTTAAAATTAATTTATCTCAATGAAAATTGTGATGGAGTTTATCATGTGATTTTTTCCCATGATAATGTAAATGTTAAGAAAAAATATGACTACTTTATTAAGTATAATGAAATATATTTTTCTGAAACTTATGTTCCTTGTGATTAAATGAATATGTAATGGTTATTGTGGAAATGAATAGAGAATAGTATAACTAATAAGTTTAGTGGTGATCCCAAAAAATATTCCTAGTGTGTTTAATGTAATTTATTATAATATTTGACATGATCAACTAAGTGTTACTAGTGTTGTAAGTTTTTCCACATGACTGGTAACTACAATGGAAGTAGATCTAAAAAATCCATGAATGAATTAACATGTATCCAATCAATTTATATAAATTTTAATTAATATGAGATTATTAATTTTTCAACTTGGGGTTTAATGTTAGTTACATAGTTTTGAAATTATCATGATCAAAATGAAAAAGCTGTAGAAAATTCATTTTCTACTTCTGGGGTTGGTGATGGGAAATCAAATGAAGTGGTCGAACGTATATAACATGTTTATTCAAATTTTTCCATTTCCTTTTTATAAATTAGATAAACATATTCTTTAATATATAATACATTTTCCTGAATAAATGGAATATAAGAACATATAATTATGATAGAACTTTTTGTGAAAACTTATGGTGGAAATATTAAAATAAATATAATTTATAGGATAAATCCTATTTTCCGGGGGATTACATTTCCGACAAAATATATTTTAGCATTCCATTGTATAATTTTATTTTATAGTTATTATGGATTAGATTTCAATTTTTCAAGCTACGAGAGCTTTGAAAAGTGAGAAATTAATATTAAATGATTTAATGCTTTGATAACATATCATAAAGCAAAAAACTGTTTAGATTTTAAAGGAAATGCGACCATGATGATATTGAAGAAAATAATGAAATCTTTTAGAAGAGTAATTTTTTATTAGTAAATTATTTTTTGATTCATTTATTTGTAATTCTCCTTGTTTTATAATTAACTAGATAGTTTCGTGTGCAGTTTAATTGGTGTTTATTGTGATTAGTATTTCTTAACACCGATATTGAGTGGTTCATGTCAAACACTTTGAATTTTAGAATCAGTTGTATATGTTTTTATACAATGGTTTCATTTATACATTAACATCATTGTTGAGTTGTCATATTTTATTTATTAGAAAAGGATAGATATATGAGGTTTTTAATTTATTAAATATTCATAATTAACATCAACATTTCGATCATATATCATTTTACTTATACAATTGGTTTATTTGATAATATATATGTATCTTATTATTTTTTATTGATTGATCTGTGGTTAGGGTACTATTTGTTAGATGATCTGAATAATGATATTATAAGGAATCACTTTGGAGAAGATAAGAGAACTATGTGTTTTGTTTATCCCAAATGGGTTATCTTATGTTTTACCAATAGTCCTGGATTTTATGAATATAGTTTTCCATAATGAAATAGATATTATTATAGTTTTATTTATTGATGATATATTGAAATATTTTAAATTACATTAGGATCATAGAATACACCTCATTATTATAGATCAAATAGAAAATGAAACAAATACATATGGAATATTAAGTAATTGTGAATTTTGGATGATACGGATTTAATTTCTTTGGCATATTATTTAAAAATTTGAATCATTATTTAGAATGCTTAATATAATTTTTTTGATGAATTAGAACGCCCAAGAATCAGCTTATAGATTTATATATTTCTTAGATTAGTGGGTTACTATTATTTTTATAGATTTTCTCAATTATCTATACAACTAGGAATGCTATCATGAAATGGAGTAAAATTAATATGGATGAAAGATATTGATAGTTGTTTCCTAGTGAAAACAAATATATTGGAAAATGATAATGTATTTTGCATACACCCAAGAAATAGAGATTTTATCATCTATAGTAATTTTTATTTTAAGTGAGTTGGTTGTGTTCCAATGAAGAGTGATCATGAAATTTCTTATGATTGATGTCAACTGATGCCTCAATAGTTAAATTATCTAATATCTGTTAAAAAATTAAGTACTTTTTTTAATAATTAGAGGCATCATTTATATAGTGTAGATTATGAAATATATAATACTCATAAATAATTTAAGTATATATTAACTCATAAAGTGTTGAACATGAGTTATAGAATATGGATGGAATATATTTAAGATAATGACTGATTTTTTTATTACCATCTTTGGAAATATAAAAATGCACATTATACTTTTAATCTGAAAAATAATTCTATAGTCACAGTGTTTTGTCAAGAATATGAACTCTTGTTTAATGATTTTATGAATTTATGAAAAAATATTATTTACAAAACATAACCTTTTTTGTTTCAAGTGTTAGTAAAATAATCTATTTCAAAATTAATAATGAATGACTAGAATGAAGGTAATTGTTTACAGTAATTTTTAAAATCTATTATGAAGGGTATGTTGAGAGAGTTTAATTATAGGAATTGGAAATATATTATGTGTTTCATATGACTCCAAAATGATAGGATATTTTTTATGTCAATATATTAGTTCCCTATTTTATATTGATCCAAGAATTAGAAATATGTAAGGATAAAATTTGTAGTATAACTAGTTTGATGGAATGAAAAAGGTATATTGATGACTTTTCGGTGAAATATGAAAATTTTCAATATGTTAAATCATAGTTGAAATTATCAAAGTTGATGTTTAATCCATTCTCAGTTCTATAGTTGAAATTTGGATAATATAATAATAGTTTTCTTTATTGGATTACCAAATACATATCTTCATTATATTTTGATTTTAGTTATTATTGGTCCACAAACTATGTCAAAAAAATTCCCTTCCATTTGAGAGAATATGAATTTAGAAAATATTTTTAGATTATATCTCAATGTGATAATTATTTTACATTGATTGAAACTTCAAATTTTATTTTACCATAATCCCATAATAATTTTTAAATTATGGAAATGCCTTCAGAATTAATTAATCATAGAATTAATTTACAATTAATATATTTACCCATAATTTGATGTAATGTCATAGTGAATGATTTTGGATATGGGAGAAATGATTATTTATTGTTTAATACATTAATATGGATTTGTTGATAAATAAAAATTTTTATTTTAATATTATTTTTAAAATTTCTTCAATTTTAGTATAAATATTTCACATTTTATTTCATTATATAGTAACCAATGACGAACTCCACCTTTTTGCGATGAATTGGGATAAAGGAAACTGATGGTACCTTATTTGGTATAATAACTAGTTAGTAATTGAAGATGATTAAACAATATCTTAGGAATACATGGAGTATAATGAATAATTATTATGATCAATGAAGAGAAGATATTTTTTTGATGAGTGTCGTCATGTATTTTCATAAGGTGTATCCATTGAAAAGTGATATGTGTTATCATAAGAGAGTGAAGTTACATTTTTATGTCATTGATAGTTATTTTGGGATAACTATAATTTTTTAATTTAATATTATTTTTATATTTGTTTTTATTCTAGTAAAAATATTCCACATTTTAAATCATTATATAGAAACCAATGTCGAACTCCACCATTTTGCGATGAATAAGTATAAAGCAAACTTATGGTACCATATTTGGTATAATAAATGGTTAACAAGTGAAGACGATTAAAGAATATCTAAGGAAAACATAGAGTATAATGAAGAGTTATGATAATTAATGAAGGGAATATATTTTTATGAGGAGTGCGGTAATGTCATTTAATAAGGTATATCCATTGAAAAGTGATATGTGTTATCATAACAAATGTGAAGTTAAGTTTTTATGTCATTGAACTATAACATGACTAAGTTTTTTTTAATTTTTTATGTTTTAATGGAATTTCCTCTATTTTTAAACCTAAAAACATATTTAATGATTCAATGTGAATAAAATATGTGTTGGATTGTACTCATGTTATGAGTCATGCTGTAGTTTTGTAGGAAGAAAAAAATTATTATAAAGAAAAAAAATTATATATTATTGACTATTGAGATAATGTGTTCAGAAAAATAGAATTCCTCATGTTATGGATTTTTAACAATATATATATTATTCAAGAATCCATTTTAAAATATGAAAATGTTATGAAGGAATAGTAGGACAAACAATTTAATTGATGTATAAAATATTGAGAAGTCCATTTCCAAAAAATATGAATAGTGTTACTACCCATGTATTGTAACGATAAATCATTTTATTACATTTATTATAAATATTCAATAAATTTATATTAATTATTAAAATATTAGATTATTTTGTTAATCAAATAAAGAACACATTATTTCTAAAAATAGTTGTGTTTTCACTTTCATATGACAACATATAGAAAAATTAGTTGACAATAATAAAATATTAAGTTAAATGACATAACTTCGTCTTTCATATTATCATATCAAAATATTTTTAATGTTATTTTTTTGGTTTTTTTATGAAAATATTGATTTTTCATCAAATTGGGAATAATACTGATATTAATTTAAAATTGAATTTTCATTTCATGTATTTAAAAATAAAAATATATTTATATTAGTTTTAAAATTTAATTATTCATATTTTTATTTAACACAATCCAATTATGGTCTTTTGAAATAATTTTATAATTTCATTTTCTATTAAATGTTTTAATAATTGAAAATACTAATTTATGAAAACATGTTTTCGTCATGTTTTGGGGAATATTATTAAATTTAATTTGACAATATTTATATGAATTTAAAAATAAAAATTATATTACAACTTTTTCATCACGAGTTAGAAAATTAGTAAACAGTTACCACTTATTTATCTCTTTTTAATAGTAATCTGTTAAATACTATTCAATATGTGAATCATAAAATTGTTAATTGAGGTTTAAAATTATATTAAATGTCATTAAAATATCCAATAAATTTTTATTTATTTATTTAATAAATTATTTACTACTTATAACCTTATAAATATTTAAATTAGGATATTCAAATACACTTTCCATTTACCATAACATTTATATTATGTTATGTAAAAATAAATTCAACAAATGTCACTCTCTTGATTTTTCAATTCTATAATATATTTTATGAAGAGTATAAAAAATTAGATTAATTTAAAAATTAATTATTTTAATGATAAATTAAATTTTTCATGTTAATTTATTTCCCCTTTTTAAGAAAGAAATAATTTTCATTAATTCGAGCCCAACATAGACATAGTATTGAGAGAATTAATAAAAAATAAATTAAATGATTTTAAATATATTAAAAGTGATATTATTTGAATGAATTATTAGTTGACATGGATATTTGTGATAAATACTACATAATAATTATGTAGAAAATAACTACATTGAAATTGATTTTTTCATTTTGTTTTAAAATTCAATTAAAATTATTTGTTACAATAATGGACTAAATAATATTTTGTAATTTAAAATACATTATTCAATTAATAAATATTAACAAATACCTTCTATTTAGACAAGTGAAAATTATATAGCATAGAATATAATCTGTGTTCCATTTTTTGGATACATTTCCATTTATTGTAACATTCATTGATCATTTTTTCTAAATTACGTTTATACCACAAAGTGATAATGGTGAAAAAGATACCTATACTAATATAAATTTTCGTGGATACAATTTTTTTTTCAACTAAAAATATTATATTTTATTTATATAAATTTGGAACCTTATTTCCATGAACATTAACTTATATTAATTCAATATTTTAAGTAATAAAATGACATCCCCCCTCATCACTTGTAAAAGGAAACCTACACTATTCTAAAACTCAAAAAATTTATTCATTCTAGTTCATTATACACATACCATTTATCAACCCAATTTATCTCTTCACATCATTGGGGACCTTGATTTATTTTAAAACCATCCATTTAAATGGGTTAGTGTAAACCTAAATAAGTTTTCTGAAGACGTGAGATAATTTTTATCTATGAGTTTTCAATTTACACCTTCTTCCGTGTCATTAAAATCATATTAAACTATTATGAAATAATAAAGTCATTTTGCATAATATATTAATATGTTTTTCTAGTAATGGAATAATATATATCCACATAAACATCCATTCAATGGGGGATGAAAACTTCGTTTCATTTTTTTGTGAACTACCACCTTCAAAAAGTGATGTTTATTGATTTTATCAACCATCTATGATGATTGATTAAGAAATAAATTTAATATATACAATATATTAATTAAATATTTACCATTCTAAGAAATTAATATAATATCTATTTTCTTACCACCTATTCAATAAAAAATGATAATATCATTTGTGAAGACTCGTGGATTGCCACCTCTATGAAGTATTGTGATTTTATTCTCATAAATTCATAAAATAGATGGATTATAGATATGTTTTTTTGATAAATAAATTGGGATTTATTATTTAATGATAGTTTTAGAATCTTAAAATAACTCTTATAGAATTTAAATCATGATCATTGAATAATTGAATGGTTACTCATACATACGTACGACCTATCACCTACATGATGGTAATATAGTTAAATTTTAATAACAATTATTCATATTCGTTTTTAAAAATTTATTTTTTGTGTAAAAATGAAAATTATATCATTATAATTATATTATAGATTATTGAATCAGGAAAAATTACCATTTTAATACTACAAAATTCCTTTTGGACAAATGGGATAAATTTCATCAAAATAATCGGCATAAACTTAACTGATTAAGTAAGAAAATATAATGTGGTATGAAATAAGAGAATTTTATTAATTAAATTTAAAAAAGTTACTAATTATACTTATTATTAAAATAATTTTATCAATCAAGATGTTAAATAATATAAAAAATGAGTTAGACTAAGGTTAAGGGAATGTTTAATATAAATCATTATCTTGTTTTTTTTAAAAATAATTATCTCATGTCTTTACTATAAATATTATATTATAAATGTGTTAATATTTAAATAAATGAAATATAATTGAAATTTTATGTTTTATTCAAGTATATATTAAATTTATCCAATATGAATCATTTTCATATTATTTAAAAAATTGATTGACTTTCATTACAAAATAAAAAATCAGTGTTCAATTTTAACATATATGACATCAACAAGTTTTCCCACCATCATAATTGTTTATTTATTTTTGTATTCCATTCGGATATTTCATTTTATTTGAAATAAAAATAATATTTTATTTATTAAAGTATTTTTTTGAAAATATATATTCAAAATTTTGAGGTATTATAATATGAATAAGATACATGAATAGAAGTATAAATGAGTTTTCTATAGTTTTATGATGCATTATTGAGGATATAAAATTTTATATTGATGTTATAGTTGTGACACCCTAAGATTTCATAGTACGTTATTTTTTCAAAGTAACTCAATAACTTGCACTACACACCACACCAATTTCAAGCGCACCACGACATACAAAAATAGTCATTCAAAAGCGGTTGTGAATATTATTACCTAAATTATAATCTTTATATAATATTTATAATTTTAGAATTAATATTATTAGTTTCTTATAAATAATTTAAGAACAAATTCATTTTTTTAGATAAAAGAAGTATTTTAAAAAAAAACACTTTTATAGCCTTTTAATGGTAAACCCATTTTAAATGCAACATTTGAAACTTTTATATATTCAATTTGACAAAATAAACTTCTTCTTTAGAATCAGGACATAATAATTTATTTTCAATATATTTTTAGTGTTTTTCTGATAACCTTCATAGTTGGGTGAATAGTAAAAGATACATTATTTTAATTGAAAAAAACAATTTTAATCAAATAATTTATTGTGTTAGATTATACATGTTAGTTTTTTTGGAAGTATAAATAGATAATATTTTTACCATTTAATCCAATTCTGGTCATTGTAAGTAATTTCACTTTGAAATTGGACATTAAAAAGTGTCAATCATTTGGTAGTTATAATTTCATCAAAATACAGCTTTTGGTTTTAACAACAGGAATTAATTTAAATTAATAAATTAAACTTATATGTTTTTAATTTTTTAAAATATACTACATTTTTTAATTCGGAATATAAAAATAGGCGTAGGGTGAATTTTGGGTATTTTTCTGAAAACATCCAATTTTTGTTGAATAGTGAAAAACACTAAGTTATTATTTATAACAATCTTTTTATTTAAATAATTAGTTATTTTATTTAAGTTTCTTTTAGGTCAAATTAGATACATAATACCTATATATGTTCAATGTAATTCATTGGAGTCATTTTATAATAAGTTTAGATATATAGGAATTTTATTTGAATTTCACCGTTTTTTACCTACCTCCTAGGAGCATTTTCAAATTTCCATAAAACATAATTTTACTGCTTCTGTGAGTTGAATTTCCAAAATACAAGACACATGTTTGATATCAGTAAGTAAAATTTGGTTTAATAGATGAAAATAATTTTTCGTGAATAGTAACGTTTTACATTTATTCACTGCGGTTAAAAGTAAATATGGTAATTAAGGGTAAAAATGATATTATTATTTCCATAAAAATGTCTTAATTCTCTTGGATATGTTTAATTAGACCAAAAAAACCTTAGGAATAAAACATGACCCTATTTGGTCCACTTGGATTAGATTAGGACATTTATTATTATTTAATTCAAAGAAGAGTTAACAGTGATAAATTCAATGATTAATAAAGAAATTATTTTTAATATAGGGTTATACATAAGATAAATTCAACTATAAATATTAATTACAAATCTATAAATATTTCCTACATAATTTTATTTTATTTATAATTTTTAGAAATTAAATAATTAAATTTATTTATGACACAATGATGGTGTGTTAATAACTGTATTAATGAATGATTAAAATAATTTATATTATAAATACACAAATAAAATTAATTTGAGAATTTTGATGAATTAAACAAATTTTATAGGTTAATATTTCATTTTAGGGTTTATTCAATCAATGTTTTTCTATGTAATCATTATTTTATGATTTTTACAAAAAACAAATACCAAATAATGTCAATGTTGATTTAAAATAGTTTCTAAAAAAATACTATATTTTTGCTTGATATAATAATCCTAAAAATCTAAGGTTCCCCCAAAAGGCTTAAATAATATTAAATATGTCATTAATGAACTAATTTAGGTTCTCTTGAACGTTTAAAGTGTGTTTATTAACCACATAGTGTAAAAATACAAGAAGACACAGTAAAAGATAAACTAATTAACTAAGAGTTAAATCTAAATGACATGGTAAACATGGTAAGATAAACATGTCTAAAACCTATATGATGAAATTTTTTCAACTCATTCAAACCATATCCTATAAATAAATCATTTTCAAGCCATAAGAAACCGAAAATTATATTATTATAAAATAATATTCCTAACTTTTCCTTATGTGCCCCTCACCCCTCTTATAAAATGGCACTTCACCTTCTCTTAATTTCACACCTCCAAAGATATTTTTATCGACCTAAACCTACAAAAATATCCTCCCAACATCCCTACCTTAATCCTAGAGTCCTTAAATTTGTCATAAATCCAACCTATAGAGCTCTTTTGATCAAATCAAAAGGAAGAACCTGAAAAAGAGGTAAATATTTCATCACATCTTTCAAGTTCTTTTCTTCTTGAATTTCATCTATATTTGTTGATTAAATTCTAAAATAATAACTCCATTATATTATATATAATTTTATGTTTTTATAAAAATGTTACAACCATATTCATTATTCTATCCATCCTATAAATGACAATGTCACCATACATGAGTACGCATGAATTACCGTCTCCACGTCATGGTGTAGTTTGTTATTCAATCACTTAATTATTTGGATGGGTATAATTATGAGTATAATTGATGTAAATAATAAATATAACATGTTAAGGATTATTTATATATGATATAACATCCAATTACATATGATTTCTCCATCAATATAATGATATTTGTGTTCGTGCGTACGTACGAAATACCGTCTCCACGATGTGCTGAGATTCATTTCCATGTTCACCATTCAACGATGATTATAAAATATATATCATTAATAAGTAATTAATATATGACATAATAATTCTACTTATGATATATATATATATACTTACATGTATCTTATTCACTTAGTTCCGATCAACAAGATATGAAAACGGAAACATCGTTTATGCGTACGTACAGACTACCGTCTCCATAAACG
Organism: Viscum album; assembly: GCA_963277665.1. NCBI lineage: Eukaryota > Viridiplantae > Streptophyta > Magnoliopsida > Santalales > Viscaceae > Viscum > Viscum album. The sequence goes on along the minus strand of OY728143.1, from coordinate 264,732,712 downwards.
GTGTTTTTCATTTCATATATATGACAATTATAAAAATTTATATTATAAATATATATGATATATAAATCATGTTTTATATTCTAGAAGTATTAAAATCTTGATATAAGTGATACAATCAAGAGTTTCAAGTTAAAAAATATATGATAAAGAAATCGATTATTTCCAAAAATGTTAATTAAACATAAATATTATTATTAAATGGTAAGTATAAAGTCATAAATGAATCATGCATGATATAATTTATATTAATATGGTTCTTTTATAATTTAATAACATACTATATTCTTCATACAGGAGGTTAAATCTACCCTTGACTAAAGGAATGCGCATAGTAAGGGTTAATTTCAAAATCACATTATTATCCAAGATGGTTTTTACTTAAGTATCTATGGGGAAATATTTATTATTCATGTACATGTTTCATAAAATTGATTTCAAAGGGATTATTTTTAAGGTACTTTTTACTAAAATATAATTTTAAATGTATTAACGATTTATTGTTCTAAACCATTCTTATTAATGTCCATGTTTTCAAAATGGGTTTAAGGATTTATTTTAATGGACATTAATGTTTTAAAATTTTTATTAATTTCAAAATTATCAATTTGGTATGAGAAACATTGATTCAAAAATGACTTTAAAGGACTACATTTATAAACTGTGTTAATTTTAAATTTTTTCATGAAAAAGGGATATTTCTCTCAAAGAGTTCTACAAATCATTTCCATCAATGTCAAAATCCTTTAATGGATTTTAAACTTTTTTGAAGATGATTGACTATGATACAAATCTTACATATTTTATTGAAAGTTTTGTGATATGTTTAATTGTGGATGTGTTATTTTTATACCATTCGTGGTTTATTGGTATAGTATTGACTTTTCGAATGCCAGTATTAATACGAATGTTGATGTTATGTTTAAACCATTTCATATGAGGAATGAATTGGACTTTGTAAGTGATGGGTGGAGCCCACTATAGCTCTTCGATGCATCAGTATGTCTCATGAGACAAACTAGTGTCTTGGCATAAGGCCTCGACAAAATATTATTTGTAGTCTTGGCACCCGGCCTTGATTTTGTGGTTATGAAGGTATGGAATAATCTATTCCATTATTAGGAAACTGTCTATTGATATTGCATGTGATTATTCAACTTGTAGAATATTCTTGTGAATAAGTAAATGGAATTATTTTGATTTATATTTTTCTTATTATAATGAATTTTATGTTGACAAGGCCTTTGTTTTAGTTTTATACATTTCCTTAAATGTGTATTCTTATTTATGAAAGTTTGCTATATATTGTTATCCTTACTCAGCATCTGTGCTCACCCCTTTATATGTTTTCATTTTCTTAGGTTTCCAAGAAGTTCATTATGATTGATATGTAGGGTTAAGTTAGGGGATTAAGGGCATTATCAATGTATCATGTATGGTGTATTTCATATTCTAATGTGTAATCTAACGTTCATGTATGTAATCTATTTTCCAAGTCTGATAAAATGATCGGTATTCTAGGACTTGATTCCCTCTAATCATGCCAATGTATTAAAATAATGTACCGACTCTAGGGAACTGGGCTCAGGGAATTACAGTCGGTATCAGAGGAATTTTTGTAACAAACATGGAAATAGATTTTGTTAAAATATGAATAGAGAACATTACCCTAAGATAGACTTTGAGGATTAGTATAGAAGATCGTCCTAAGAATTTTGGTACTATAGAAATTCTGTGAGTTTTCTGAGAAAAACATCCCTATCTAGATACGAGAATGTAGGGTAGGCTCTAACACGCATGAACCTTGGGGTAAAACCTGAAAACACTGCTTTGAGCTAGACTCAATCGGGAACTGTTGCATGACAACTGGCCTTGCTGCAGTCTTGGTTACGACACTATCGAGGGATATGCTTAGGATAATTCAATTTTCATTACAATCCATTACGAAGGATTTAGGAGTAAATAATTTCTCAAGGAATGGATTTTATGATTATAGATTATATGCATAATATTTTCAATTTATGTTAGGTATTTTACATGTTTGTAATTATGCATTGAGATTCATTAACTAACCTACTGTATGCCATTATTTAGAAATGGCACCTAGTAGAAGGAATGAGACCTCCAGAAATACGGAAGATCCAAAGAGTAAAAGGGATCATATCATTCATTGTATTAAGCCAAGTTTTAGAAATGAAATAGTCTCCCATGTATTATCATCATATGAAGAAAAAATAGTATCATGTGTTAACAAGATAAGTAAAGAATTCTCGGAGTCCTATGGCTTTGAAGGGAAGCTAGAGAAGAAAAGGATGTTAGAAAGAAAGATGGATAAAGGAATAGGGGAAAGAAAGATTTTCCCACATGTGATAACTATGGAAAGAATAACCATAGTAAATGATTAAAGGGAATGGGAGTTTGTTTTAAATTAAGAGTAAATGGACACCAAGTACATGATTTCAAGGGTAAGAAAAAGGTTTCGAATGTAAAATTCTTCATCTACAAGGCATTGGGATACTACGCGAATCAATGTCCCAATCATCAGAGTATACCGCAAATGATGCTATTGGATAATAATCATGTTATGATACCACCTCAAATGAAGAGTAATGACTAGTGTTATTATGTTTTTATTATATAATTATTTCATTTGAGTGTTCTATCAATAATATACAGGTTATATGAATCATGAAGATAAATAAGGATTGTACTGCACTGCTATCTTATTAAGGATTTGAGATTTTACGGTTCTAATAAAAGTGACATAATATTAAGATATAGTTTTTGGAAAATACATGGTTAATGGAATGGTAATCCTTAATATGGTTCTGATAATGAGGTAGGGAATTTGGAATAAGATATGGTTGATTTGGATAAATTATATTCGATATTCTTGACTTCTTTTGAAATGATTATTAGTTTGTTTATTTGATCATTGTTGGAATATTAAAAGTTTTTGGATATAAAGTATATATCTAGTATTCAATAAAGAAAAAGGGTGCATGAATGTAATCAATCAGGTTTTATAATAATTCAGGGTGTTTCCATGTTTTAAAAGAATTCAAGATGAATGTGTTCACATGTTATTACGTGGAAAAAAGGATCATCATTGTGTTTGACTTATAAATTTTGAACTGTGAGTTTGGTTAGAAGTATTTTGTATAAGTATAAAGGTTGGAATGTATTAAGTTTGAAAATTGGATACTATTGTTAAGGTTATTTTTGGATTTTTTAAAACCGACATCCCAGAGGTCCAGTGACAACCAGTCACATCTGGCAAGGCCACGAGACTTGTACCAACAACTGAAGGGCGACAAGGGTGCATCACCTACCACTGGCCTACGTGATGACCTGGATTGTATAATGTAGTTTTTTTAATTGGTATGATAGATAAATTATAATTTCATTTTTTTTGGAACCATGAACAATTATGATAAATAGAGTATTTTTATGTTCTATTATCTTTTGAAGTGAAAGATGAGTTTGTGGTAGAAATTAGTTAAAGGATGGAACTTTTCTTGTCAAGTATATTTTTTTCTACGAATATATTATTTCCTAATATTTAGTTAAGGGATATGAAAACAAAAATTTTGGTATCCTAATACCATATGTCTTTTTGAATCATTGATATTGTATATCATCATAGATTGATGGTTTTGAGGCCCTCAATTTTACACTTGTTTGGGATTTATGACCTCAGTAACATCGAATAAATATTTACATTGTTTCTCCAATTATGTGTCTCTTATTTCCAACAATGTTCCCCTAATCAAGATCATAATTTGGTGGTGAATTTTTCATTTCCGTTTCCCTCTTTTTAAGACTAGATTTTATTAACCCGATTTCTGATTCGGGGTTTCCCACAAAGGTATTTTCTATTTTAAATATTTTATTTTCAAAGAAAATTTTCAAATTGCGAGGATGTAATTTATTGAAGGAGGAAAGAATATAACACCTTAAGATTTCATAGTACTTTGTTTCTACAATGTAATTCAATAACTTTCACTACATGCAACACCGAGTTCATGTGCACCACGACATACCAAACTAGTCGTTCAAAAGCAGTTATGAATAGAAATATCTGAATTTTGAACTTTATATAATCCTTATTAATTTAGAATCCATATTATGAGTTACTTAGACATAATGTAAGAACGAATTCATTTTTTTCAGATAAAAGAAGTATTTTTCAAAAAAAATACACTTTTACCACCTTTTAATGGTGAATCGTTTTTAAATCCAACATTTGAAACTTTTATATATTCAATTTGAAATACTAAACTCCTTCTTTGGACTCAGGACATAAGAATTTAGTTTCAATAATTTTTTTGTGTTTTTCTAATAACATTCATATTTGGGTGAATAGTGAAAATACTATATTTTAACTGAAAACAACTATTTTAATCAAAATAATTTATAGTTTTAAATTATAAATTATAATGGTTTGGAAGTTAATTTTAACTATTTAATCCAATTATGGTCATTGTAAGTAATTTCTCTTTGAAATTGGACAAAAACAAATGTCAATATTTTGATAGTTATTATTTCTAAAAAATACGTATTTTGGTTTTGACGAAGAAAATTCATTTTAATTTAATAACTTTAACTTATATGTTTTGAATTTGGTAAAATAGACTTCATTTTTTAATTCAGAATATCAAAATTAGCTTAAGGAGATTTTTCGGGTATTTTTATGAAAACATTCAATTTTTGAGGAATAGTGAATAACACTAAGTTAATGTTTAAAACCGACTATTTATTTAAATAATTATTTATTTTATTTAAAGTTATTTTAGGTTAACATAGATACATAATACCTATATAAGTTTAATATAATTCATTGGAGTCATTTTATAATAAGTTTAGATATAAACAAATTATTGAACTTTTACCATCTTTTACCCTCCTCCTAGGAGAATTTTCAAATTTGCATAAAACATACTTTTACCACTTCTATGAGTTAAATTTAAAAAATCCGAGAAACATGTTTGATATCAGTAAATAAAAGGTGTTCAATAAGATGAAAATAATTATTGTGAATAATAACTTTTTTACTTTTATTTAAAACGGTTAAAAGTAAATAGGGTAATTAAGGATAAAAATGATATTATTATTACTATAACATAGGTCCTAATTCTATTAAATAATTATAATTCAACCAAAAGAAACCTTAGGAATAAAATATAAACCTTTTTGGTCAACATGGATTAGATTAGGACATTTATTATTATTTAATTCAAAGAAGAGTTAAAAGTGTCAAATTCAATGATTAATAAATAAACCATTTTTAATATAGGGTTATACATAAGATAAATTGAATTATATATATTCCTTATAAATAAAAAAATATTTCCTACATAATGTTATTTTGTTTATAATTTTTAGACATTAAATAATTAAATTTATTTATGACACAATGATAATGTAGTAATTACCGTATTAATGAAAGATTAACATAATTGATATTATAAATACCCAAATAAATGTAATTTGAGACTTTTATTTAATTATACTAATTTTATAGGATAATATGTCATGTTAGGGTTTATTAAACCAATTTTTGACGAATTAATCATGCAGTTATGATTTTTACAAAAACACAAATACCAAATAATGTCAAAATTGACATAAAATAGTTTTTAAAACAAATATTATATTATTCGTTGATATAATAATCCTAAAAATCTATTGTTCTGCCAAAAGGATTAAATAATATTATATATATAATTAATGACCCACATTTGGTTCACATTGAAGTTTAGAATATGTTTATTAACCACATAGTGTAAGAATACAAGAAGACTGCGTAAAAGTTAAACTAATTAACTATGAGTTAAATCTAAAAGATATGGTTACAATGGTAACCTAAACTTGTCTAAAACCTATTATTTTAGAGGTTTAAGACCAACAACCACATTATCATATAAATAATTAATTTTTTAGACATTAGAAACCGGAAATTATTTTATTATAAAATAATATTTCTAACTTCTTGTAGGTGCCCCTCATCCCTCTTATAAGAGGGAACTTCACCTTATATTACTTTTACACCAATGAAGCCAGTTGGTTTGGGAAAAACCTACCCAAATATCATACCAAAATTCCTCCCTTTATCCAAGAGGGATTCCTTTTTTCTGAAATCCAATGTAAGGATGCCTTTTGATCAAATCAAAAAGAAGAACTCGAAAAAGAGGTAAATATTTCATCACATCTTTCAAGTTCTTTTCTTCTTCCACATCCTCTTTATTTGTTTTTCATATTCTAAAATAATAACTATAGTATATTTTATATATTGTGATGTTATTATAGAAATTTTACAACCATATTAATTATTCTATCCATCATATAAATGACACAGTCACCATACATGCTTAGGTATGGATTACCATCTCCACGTTGTGGTGTAGTTTTTATTCAAACACATCATTATTTGGATGTGTATAATAATGAGTTTAACTGATGTAAATAATTAATATAACATGTTAATTATTATTTATATATGATATAACATCCAATTACATATGATTTCACCTTCAATATAATGATAATGTCGCTCGTGTGTACACACGGATTACCGTCTCCACGACGTGATGAGATTAATTTCCACGTTCACCATTCAACGATGATTATAAAATATATATCATTAATAAATATTTCATATATGACATAATATTTCTAATAGATATATATATATGTACTTACATTTATCTTATTCACTTAGTTCTGATTTGTAATGTCCCGGATCTCCCAGGTCCACTACTTTGTGAAAATGCGGTGTTAGAGGCGTTCTGGGAGGTCAAGGTAACTTATCCCCAACGCTTTCCCAAAATATTCCATTTGGATGAACTGATTCAACGGTAGACAGTTGTGAACTATAACATCACTTTACATCTTCAGGTACTTTTGATTTTTTAACTACCCTTGTTTTGGATTTGTGACTTGGGGGTGGGTTTCGGATAATCTTTCAGGAAAAATAAAGGGTAGTAGATTTTGCACGGGCTACGCATGGGTTGTCTACACCATGCGGCCATATCATGCGTAGTTAATATTTTAGGCAATGGCTAATGCACGTTTAGTACACAGTTTTTCTAACTGTTCGGCCTAACCGTGCAAGGTGTGTTTGACGAGGCAGTAGCGACCACACGGTTTCCGCACGGTTTGTCTAACCGTGCGAGCAAATAGTGCAGGCACTTAAACTAGATCCTAAAATTGTGGATCTCTACCATTTTGCCTCTAACATTGTTTTTTAAGATCCTAAGAGGCCATAACTTGGGATTACCCTCCCCTAAAGGTGAGAGAAAATCTCCCATGAATTTTGAAGGCAATCTGAAATCTTCTCTTGGAGAATTGAAGCTGGTTTAATGAGGTATATGATCATTCTTATTCATTATTGATCGGTTTCTTAGATCCAATTGGATCTACTTCCCCTCTTCTCTCGGTTTCATAGATCTACGCCCATTATGGTAAAATATAGGTGTGTAGATACCAAATAAGATGAGATTTGGTCTTTGTTGTGTTAGGAGAAGTGATCTAAGGGGTATTCATGGAGAATCAACCCGGCGTTCTCGTGCGTTCATCGTTTGTTGGGGTTTTCGTCAAAAACCTTTGAGGTAGGGGATCTGTTGCTTCCCTTTCATTTTTGTGAAACTATATTGTTAGCACGTTTAATCCCAATTGATGATAATGGAATTGAAAAAATTAATATTTTGGATCAGATAAATAAATTGTTATCGATCGTATGTTATTGCCTCGTAATTTTCTAGAAAGTGTTATATCTATGCTTGCTTTTCTTAGCTATTTTTTCTTGATGGAAATCAGTAAAGAACGAAATTCGGTATTAATTGATAATTATTTGGCTAAATATAAAGAGTCATGAAAATAAATCTATTTCTTGTTTTAATTTGATGTTAATCAAATTGGTATAGTAAGCAGGTTTAATCATTTGTGATAACTTACTAGTTAGGTTCCCCGATGTTGGAACCAATGGATTATAAAACTGTTAATTCAAGATGGATTAAAGAATTTGATTGTTTGATAATTCCTTGAATGGTTCTGATTTACCCTCTTGATTGTTAAATTTCCATAGACTAATTGATGTGATAGTTGTTTTTCATGCTACATGTGTTGATACATGACCCTAGAGGGGTGTTCAGATATGTGGGGGCATAGAGGACTTTTGGTTGTAGAAGTGAATGATTCCTAGAGTGGTGAGATGCATCAGTTTATTCATGTCGGTGTCGGGGAAGACACTAGGGATGATGGAATGGGATGGATGTTATTGTTGGATGCTTGATGATTCTTATTGGTCGATTATTTGCTATAATTTTTTCCACTACTCTTGGCAGCTATTCTTGATTACCCTTCATCCAAAAGAGGCAATGACACATGGGGTATGCCACATGCTTTCCGTGTTTAGCTTTTCAAGGGAGAATGGGTCAACGCTCTTGCTATAGGGGGAAATGACTCGACGGGTAGTACATATACTCACCGTGTTGAGCCCCTTTGTTTTAGTATCATAGAATGCTTTTCTAGAATTCAAGGGAATATGTGAAAGTGTTTTTGTAATGAATGATTGATTAAATGGTGTTAACTCATGGGGTTGGAGTTACTAGGACTTTATTATGAGGTTGTAATTTTTGAAGGAACAATTGACAATGGGTGTGATGCTAATGAAATTTAATGTGGAATTGTTCATGGTTATTTGATGTTTAAGGAATTAATTAATATACAATGGAACTGATAAAAAGTGAATGAAGTAATCTAATAAATCTCTTTAAATGGTTGTGTGATTATATGATACATAGTCTTAGAAATAGCAGCCCGAAGTCTGAGATACATTAGCTGCAGTTGTGTCTAAGACTAGGTTATGCCCATAGTGTGGTTGTGACATATACTATATTCTATACTTTTTGTGTTTCTATACGCTACTCCACCCTGTCAGTAAGGGAAACTGACATCCTGGGGATTCTGAGCCCAGGGGGTGTTTTCCCCTTCATTCTGGTGGGAGGATGAATGGCAGACTACCCCCTTTAGTCCTGCTCTCTTTTCATGGTAGATACTAGTGTTGGGAGGCACATTGGTTAGTTTTCCCCATATATGTGTGTACAGGGCTGTAATGGCTTGTGATTATTCACAAACATATATTCTAGATATAGTTTTCTCTGTACTACTATAGGTGTAACCTATATAGGATGTGATGACTTGAGGATCCTTACTCGGTGTATGGGTTGTAATGGCTTGAGGTATAATACCTGATGTATGATACATGTCAAGCGAGATGTGGTGGCTCCTAGAAACTACTTGGTTACATTGGTGTGTGGACATGGTGGTTTTGTTCCACGAGGTGCATATTGTGGTGCTTCGCCCAGGTGTCTGTGGGAAATCCTTTTTGGATTGAGATGCTCAGGACGTGTGACGTTGGGGAAAAGCAGAAAACCAGTGGGGAAGTAGTGGCGGGGTACCATTGATATTCTTTACTATATTCTATATTCTTGTATGTGATACTTGGCGAGAGTAACCATGGTGGGGTTGGGAACATAGTATACCTGTTTAAGAGACGAGTTAGTTTGACTTGTTGTTCACTGGGCTTTAGCATGCTTTCATTACTTTTTCACGAGAGGACTTAGGAAGGATCCTACTTAGTATATTGTTATACTCACCCTATGTATATATAAACTATTTTAGGTCACTTGGAGCAGGTTGGAGATCAGGCTGGTTACTACTATCTTGTGGTTGGAGGAGCTGCTCGGGCTTGTGGTTACTGTTGTTTTTTACTTTTTTTGGGTACTTTCAATTTTCCCTTCCAGTTGTAGTAAATTTTCATGGAATTACATACGTTCCCTAGGGATTATTTTATATTTCAGTTCTGAGTTGTACTTGGTTGGTGTCTATCTTATCTATCTCTTCCACATGAGTTCTCTTAGAGGGTAATGCCTCCCATTTGTGTGTTTATTATACCCTCGGTGCTAGTCGACAACCCATGGCCTATTGGAGGTGGGACTTAGGGGGTCATTATCTCCTTTTTCACATTTCCAACCAAGGAGGGGTACACTTTGTGGGGAGGGGGTCGTGACAGAGTGGTATCAGAGGTCTGGTTGAGGGATAGGATGGAGTTTAGGGTTAGGCGCACGTGAGGTTGCATGGGTTGGTAGGGAAATGGTGTCATTCATGATTAGAAAGTTAGGTAAACACCGAATACCAGTTGAGACATAGGCATTTAGGGCCCCATATGATCTGATGTACAGACCTTTAGGTTTACGATGGCTACTAAACAAGGTGATACTAGTAGCAGGGTAGAGACCTTAAAAAGGATCATGCATCATTCTTCTTTATGCCTGTGTTTTAATGGGTATACCTTAGGATAGGTTAACCTAAAATGAATAAAAGAATATAATTAATTAATTAATGTTGAGTCTTCCATATTCCAAGTTTAGGATCTCTAATGGTATGTTATTTTACAGGTATGGCTCCAGCTCGATGTCCTCGTCGGGTTTACATAGAAAATGTCTAGCTGGCTATCCCAACAGATCGTCGCAGGGTAGAGGTTGACGACGATGAAACATGGAGGAAGACACTCCATGAGTTTCAGCACGAGAGTCTACAGAATTATGAGGGCTCTGTTTTAGATGAAGTCACAGAAGACTTGTTGGAGGAGGTTGAGATAGGCTTCAGTTCAATCCATTCTCAGAAGGAGCACTGGGTGTCCGTAGATATGACGATGTTGTGTTGAGTAGAAAGAAAGTGGTGGTTCTTGTACCTCGAGGATCTTTATGAGTCATCGATCTCATGGGAGGAGTTCTAAGAAATGTTTAGAGTCGGGTTCCTCTCTTCAACTGTGAAGGCGTCCAGTTTCCAGGAGCTTCGTACCCTTTGATAGGGGAGCTCTATTGTTTGAGTGTTTGGAATCCATTTCAGGAACCTTTTATGATATGCTTCGGACCTATTACCAGATGAGGAGGCTAGACCGAGGAATTTCAAGGAGGCCTTGCGTCCAGAGATCCAACTCCATGTCACCCCATTTATACTAAAGTCATATCTTGAGGGGTTAGCAAGGGAAGAGGTTGTTGGGGGGACTTTGTTCAGGACCGTATCATCATGAGAGGGGGATCGTCATAATCTTACATGAAGAAAAGCTGTGGTCTGAGGTTCTCGGTTTTCAGGGAAGAAGAGTTTTTGTTCAGCTGGGGGTAGGCCCTAGCCCTTCACATCAAGTTTCTCCAGAGCCAGAAACCCTCAAGACTATGCCAATGAATCAGGTGCTTATTTTTCTTATGGTTGTCGTGGCCATTAGCAGCGGGAGTGCCCGACCTTTCAGAGCGGTCATTGTGCAATAGGTGTTACTCTTCAGGTTCCTCCGTTGAGGCAGTTCCAGTCGAGGCAACAACAAAAGCAGGTTGCATTAGCTTTAGATCACAAGAGGGTAGATGGGGTAGGCAAAGGATACCCCATGACGACCCTGTCCTCATAGAGCAAAGCGTGGACAAGGAGGTGGTCGTTATCAAGGTCAGAGAGACCGTGGAGGAGGTTGTGGTCGTCTTCATGCTCTAGTGTTTCCAGCTCCAGGAGAGCCAGATGTCATTCGAGGTACCCTTTTCTTGTTTTCTGCATTTTTTAATACCTTGTTTGATTCAGGAGCCACACACTCCTTCATATCACCTACCCTTGTCCATGCTTTGGGACTTGAGGTAGAGAGGCTTCTGGTGCCCTTGGTGTTGACTACGCCAGTTGGTGGTCGAGCTGACTTGTTTGAACTATGTAGAGACTATATGAGCTAGTTTTGGGGAAACACCGCTCATGTGGAGATTTCCTATGTTTACGAATACAACCATATGATGTCATCCTCAGCATGGATTGGTTGTATTCGGTGCTGGCTGTCATGGATTGCATCAAGAAGAATGACGTTTTCCTTGATGCGGATGGAGATCGAGTGGTGTTTGTTGGTGAGTGAGATCCTCAAATGGGTCATAGGTGTGTTCCACCCTTATCATCCATGATGGATGAGATGATGCTGAGTTCTTCAAAGGTTCAGTAGTTGGCGTTTCCTAGGGTCGTAGAGGAGTACCCTAATGTCTTTCCAGAAGAGGTTGTAGCATTACCCCCTCAAAGAGGTATCATGTTTGGGATCATACTACAGCCAGGTGCGTCTCATATATCTATGTCTCTATATAGGATGGCCCCTTCTGAGTTACGAGAGCTACGTATACAGCTTGATGTTCTGTTAAGTGTGGTTTTGTTCGGCCAAGTGTGTCACCGTGGGGTGCACTAGTTTTGTTCATGAAGAAGGCCGCAGGAAGACTTCCGTCGTTTGTCGATTATCGTCGCTTAAACAAAGTGAAAATAATGAATCACTATCTACTTCCATAGATTGATCACTTATTTGATCAACTGAATGGTTCAGGCTAGTTCTCAAAGATCAACTTGCAGACATGATATCATCATATGCGTGTGAAGGATGAGGATATCCCAAAGACTACTTTCTATTGTCGTCATGGGCATCATGAGTTCATTGTAATGCTATTTTGTGTGACGAATGCTCTAGATGTATTCATGGGATTGATGAATGCTATGTTCCGAGAGTTCCTGTACACGTTCGTGGTAGTTTTCATCGATGAAATCCTTGTCTACGCCATTTTTGAAGAGGAGCATGCAGAGCATCTACCAGCCGTTTTTGGAGTTCCTCATCAACATCATCTATTTGGGATGTTATTGAAGTGTGAGTTATGGAATCAAGAAGTCCATTTTTTTGGGCATGTTGTGTCCCAACAGGGAGTAGTTGTGGATCCATCAAATATATAAGAAGTTGTGTCTTGAGAATCCCCAGGACAGTGTCAGAGTTGTGAAGTTTCCATGGTCTCGCATGCTACTACAGGAGGTTCGTAACCAATTTCTCATGAGTTGTGACCCCTGTAATATCTTTGACCAAGAAGGATCAGGCCTTCATATGGAATGATCAGTGCCATACATCTTTTGAGTATCTAAATGAGAAGTTAGTAAGTGCTCCAGTCCTTTGTCTTCTAGATGAAGGAGTTGAGTTTGATGTTTTATGTGATGCTTCACATCTGGGGTTAGGTTGTGTTCTCATGCAGCATAGGTCCGTTGTTTCATATGGGTCTTGGAAGTTACGTCCCCATGAACGCAACTATGCCACCCATGATCTTGAGTTGGTATTTTGGTGTTTTCTCTAATGTTTTAGAGACATTACCTCATTGGTGAGATCTTTTGGGTTTTCACCGATCAAAAGAGTTTGAGGTATGTTTTCTCCCAGCGTGACCTGAACATACGACAACATCAGTGGATGGAGTTCATACATTAATACGACTTTGAAATATCGTATACACCTTGGAAAGGGAATGTTGTAGCTGATGCACTCATCCAAAAGTCACGTAGTTATGCCGTGCGTGAATCCGTTGATTCCTGGAGTGTGATGGAAGAACTTTCAGCATTACATATTGATATTGGAGAAGTTGGGGTAGAGGCGTTCTTTTTCAGATGACTGTAGAATCATCCCTAATGCAGAATGTGAAAGAGTCCCAGTTAGAATATCTAGAGGTGGAAGTCTGGAGAGACCGAGTTGTTTGTGGTGAGGCCCCTGATGGTTGGTCTGAGGATGAAGAACATGGAGTATTGTATCATGGAAGGATTTTTATTCCCTTGACAATGCATGAGACGGTTCTTAGTGAGTTTCATAGTTCACCTTTAGATGTACATCCTGGTGTGACAATGATGTGTTGATCCTTGAGGAGTCAATTTTGGTGGCCAAGGCTAAAGCATGTGGTCCCAGAGTTTGTTTCTCGATGTTTAGTCTACCAGAATGTGAAGGCCGAACATCATGTTCTTGGTGATCTTCTCCAGCCATTAGAGATTCCTCATTGGAAGTGGGTAGACATCACAAAGGACCTTGTTACTGGTCTACCTCGATCTCTGGGAGTACATGATGCTATTTGGGTTGTAGTAGATCGTTTAACGATACCGGCCCACTTTATAGCAATCAAGGAGTCAAGATTAGTGTATGTTTTGTCGAGACAGTATCTAGAGGAGTTGGTGATACTTCTTGGAGTCCCTAGGAAGATCATTTCTAATCGAGATCCTCGTTTTACCTCCAATGTGTGGAGAGGTCACCAACATGCTTTCGGTTCTCAACTATGCCTTAGCACTGCTTTTCTTCCTCAAACAGATGGTCAGACATAGAGAACCATCTAGAGTCATGAAGACATGTTATGCTCTTGTGTTCTTGATTTCAGAGGTTAATGGAGAGGCACTTACCATTGCTGGAGTTCACTGACAATGATAGTTTTCACTCCACCATAGGTAAGGTGCCGTTTGAATCCATGAATGGCCAGACTTTCCATTCTCCGTTGTGCTAGACTTGGGTCGGAGAGTTACAAATTCTCAGACCAGAACTAGTGAAGAATACAATAGAGATGGTTCAAGTGATTCGTGAGAAGATGAAGACAACATTAGATCGCCAGAAATCATATGTCTATCAAAGAAGAAGACCCTTAGAGTTTCTTGTTGGGATCATGTGTTTCTAAAGGTGACTCCCTTTCGTGGGCAATGAAGGTTTGGTCCTGGAAGTAAGCTTTCTCCCCAGTTTGATGGGCCTTTTGAGGTGTTATCTGGTGTTTGAGGTGTGGCTTATCGAGTAGCACTTCCCCCACAAATGAGTCGGATACATTATGTTTTCCATGTATCACAGCTCCATCGTTATCTTCATGATGACTCTCACATCATTGATTGGGGATATATCGATGTTGAAGATGATGAAACCATTGAGGAGAAACCTGTGGAGATCCAAGATCACAAGGATAAGGTCTTGCGCATGAATTCTATTCCATTTGTTCATGTCTTGTGGTGACACAGTGGCTAGGAGGAGAGTATTTAGGAACATGAGTCACCGATACGTGCTCAGTACCTAGATTTGTTTGATGTTTAACACTTTTCATGTATCAATGTATCTTTTTTGGTTATGAAACTTTCATGTTTATGATATAGATCCCTTTGTTGTTTTGGTGGCTTTCTCTCTTTTGAGAGGTATCTTGTTGGGTGGTTTTTCAGACCCTCTTTCGTTTTCTCTTTATGTGGGATTTGGATTCTCAAGGATGAGAATGTTTTGAGAGGTATCTGAGGTAATGACCCGGACCATTCTAGTCAACTAGTTTGTGAAAATTCATTATTTGAGGAGTTCCGGGAGGTCAAGATAACATATCCCAAATGCTTTGCCAAAATCTTCCATTTCGATGAAAAGTTTCAATGGTAGATAGTAGTGAACTTTAACATCACGTTACGTCTTCAGGTACTTTTGATGTTTGTAACTAACCTTCTTTTGGGGTACTGACTTGGGGGTGTGTTTTTGTGAATCATTAAAGAAAAATAATGGGTCATAGCTTTCACATGGTCTACGCACGGGTTTTCTAAACTGTGCAGCCATACAGTGCGTAGTTAATATTGGAGGAAGTGGCTAATGCACGGTTAGTGCACGGTGTGTCTAACTATGTGGTCTAAACGTGAAATGAGTGTTTGACGAGGTAGTAGCGACTGCACGTTTAGTGCACGGTTTGTCTAACCATGCGAGAAAACCCTGCCGTCACATAAAAAAGATCCTAAAATTGTGTATCTCAACCGTTTTCCCTCTATCTTGACTGTTTAAGCTCCGTTGTGGCCATAACTCGGGATTACCCTCCCTTGAAGGTATAAGAACCTCACCCAAGCGTTTTCAAGGCAATCATAAGGCTTCTCTTGGATAATCGAAGCTCGTTTCTTGAGTTATGTGATCATTCTTCTTCGTTTTTCTTCATTATTGATCGGTTATTTAGATCCACTTGGATCTACTTCCCCTCTTCTCAAGGATTCGTTGATCTATGCCAGTTATGGGTTGATCTATGTGTGTGGATACCATATATGATGATATTTGGTCTTGTTTGTGTTAGGAGAAGAGATCTGAGGAGGATTCTTGGAGAATCAACCCGGATTTCTCGTTCGTTCTTCATTTGTTGGGGTTTTCATAAAAAACCTTTGAGGTAGGGGATTCGTTGTTTCTATTTATTTTACGTGAAACTATATAGTTAGCATGATTAATCCCACTGGATGAAAATTGATTGACATAATAAATTTTTTGAACCAGATAAAAAAATTGTTATCGATCGTATGTTATTGCCTCTTGTTTTCCAAGATAGTGTGATATCTTTGCTTCCATGGATTTGATGTTTGTTCTTGATGGAAATCGATAAAGAACGTAAACCGGGATCAATTGATAATTGTTTGGCTATAGATAAATAGGCATGAAAATGGATATTGTTCTTGTTGTAATTTTATGTTAATTAAGTTGGTGTAGTAAGCCTGTTTAATCATTTGTGATAGCTTACTATTTAGGTTTCCCGATGTTGGAACCAACGGATTATAAACCTGTTAAATCAAGATTGATTAAATAATTTGATTTTTTGATAATTCTGTGAAGGGTTCTGAGTTACCCTCTTGATTGTAGAAGGGACATAGCAGAATTGATGTGATGGTTGTTTTTTCTACTTCTTGTGTTGAGACGTGACCCTAGAGGGGTGTTTTGATTTATGGGGGCATATAGTCCTTTTGGTTGTGGCAGAGAATAACGCTTAGAGTAGAAAGATGCATCTCTTTATGAATGTGGGCATCGGGTAGGACACTAGGGATGATGGAATGGAATGAATGTGATTGTTGGATGCTTTCTGATTCTTATTGGATGATTATCTGCTTTACTTTTCCCCACTACTCAAGGTAGCTGGGCTTGCTTACCCTTCTTCCAAAAGAGGTGAAGGCACGCGTGGTATGCCACATGCTTTCCGTTTTTAGCTTCTCAAGGGAGAATGGTTCTACGATCTTTCTATAGGCGGAAAAGAATCGACTGGTAGTACATCTACTCACTGTGTTGAGCCCCGTTGTGTTAGTTGCATAGAATGATTTTCTATAATTCCTGGGAATATGGGAAAGTGTTTCACTAATGAATTTTTGATTAAATGGTGTTAACTCATGGGGTTGGAGTTTCTGGAACATAATGATGAAGTTTTAATTTTTGAAGGTATAATTGAATTTGGGTGTGATGATAATGAAATTTAATGTGGAATTTCTCATGGTTAATAAATGTACAAAGAAATAGTTAACGTACACTGGAACTGATAAAAAAGGGAATGAAGTAATCTATCAAAGCACTTTAAATGGTTGTGTGCTTATAGGATATCTAGTCTTAGAAATAGAAGCCCAGATTCTGAGAGACGTTAGCTGCAGTTGTGTCTAATACTAGGTTATGCCCATAGTGTGGTGGTGAGATATAGTATATTCTGTAATTTTTTTTCTATATGCTACTACACCCTATCATTAAGGGAAACTGACTCCCCTAGGATTCTGATCTCTGGGTGGTATTTTCCACAATATTCTGGTGGGAGGATGAATTGCTGACTACCCCCTTTGTCCCTGCCCTCTTCTCTTGGTAGTTACTGGGGCCTGCAGGCACATTGGTTAGTTTTCCACATATATGTGTAGAGGGATGTAATGGCTTGTGGTTACTCACACACATATATTCTGGATATAGTTTTCTATGTACCACTATAGGTGTAACGTGTATAGGCTGTGATGGCTTGAGGATCCTTACTAGGTGTATGGGATGTAATGGATTGAGGTATCATACCTGACGTATGATACATGTTATGCGAGCTGTGGTTGCTCCCTTAAACTACCTGGTTACTTTGGTGTGTGGATGTGGTGGTTTGGTTGCACGAGGTGCATATTGTGGTGCTTCACCCATGTGTCTGCGGGCAAGCCTTTTTGGGGAGAGATGCTCAGGACGTGCGCTTTTGGGGAAATACGGCAAACTAGTGGGGAATTAATAGCGGGGTACCATTGATATTATATACTATATGGTATATTCTTATATGCGTTACTTGGTGAGAGTAGCCATGGTGAGTTTGGGAAGTAAGTATACCTGTTTAGGTGACGAGTTAGTTTCACTTGTTGTTCACTGTGATTTTGCATTATATCATTACTTTTGTATGATAGGCTTCAGGGAGGATCTTACTGAGTATACTGTTATAATCACCCTATGTATAAATAAATTTTTTTTCAGGTCACTTGGAGCATGTTGGAGATCAGGCTGGTTACTACTAGCTTGTGGTTGGAGGATCTGTTCGGGCTTGTCGTTGCTATTGTTTTTATATTCTTTTGCGTACTTGTAGTTTTTTCCTTCCAGTTTTGGTAATTTTGCATGGAATTACATATGTGAACTTGGGATTCTTTAATATTTCAGTTCTGAGTTGGAGTTGGTTGGTGTCTATCTTATCTCTCTCTTCGGCATGTGTTCTCTTAGAGGGTAATGCCTCCCGTTTGTGTGTTTATTATACCCTTGGTACTAGTCGCCAACACGGGGCCTACTGGAGGCGGGACTCAGGGGGTCATTATCTCCATTTTCACAATGCTGACCCAGGAAAGGTACACTTTGTGGGGAGGGGGTCGTGACACGATCAATATGATATGAAAACGGGAACAGCGTTTATGCATACATACAGATTACCGTGTCCATAAACTGTGTTTCACAATTCATATATATGTCTGTTATACATATTTATATTCTAAATATATATGATATATAAATCATGTTTTATATTCTGGAATTATTTAAATCTTGATCTAAGTGATACAATAAAGAGTAACAAGTTAAAACACGTACGATAAAGAAAGCGATTATTACCCAAAATGTTAATTTTACATGGAAATTATTATTAAATGGGTAGTATAAAGTCATAAATGAATCATTTATGATATCATAAATATTAATATGGTTCTGGTATAATTTAATAACATACTACAGTCATCATACATGATGTTAACCGTACCCTTGACTAACGAAATGTGTAAGGTAAGGGTTAATTTCATAATCTCATTGTTATCCGAGGATGTTTTTACGTATTTATCTACTGGGACATATTTATTATCCATGTCCATGGTTTACAAATTTTTTTTCAAATGGATTATTTTTTATGAAATTTCTACTAAAACGTTATTTTAAATGTTTTAATGATTTATTCTTCTAAACCATTCTCATTAATATCCGTGTTTTCAGAATGGGTTTAATGATTTATAAAAATGGACATGAATGTTTTAAAATGTTAATTAAATTCAAATGTTTCAAAGTGGTATGGGACACATTGATTCAAAAATTTCTTTAAATGTCTTCCTTTATAAATTGTGTGACTTTTAAATGTTTTCATGAAAAATGGATATTTCTCTCAAATATTTTTACAAATCATTTTCACCTATGTCAAAATCTTTTAATGGATTTTAAACTTGTTCCAAGTTGATTTATTATGATACAAATCTTCCATATTTTATTGATGGTTTTGTGATATGTTTGACTACAGATGTGTTATTTTTATACCATTCATGGTTTATTGGTAATGTATTGACATTTTGTATGCCAGTTTTAATATGAATGTTTTTGTTATTTTTAAAACCTTTCATATGAGGAATGAATTAGACTTAGTAAGTGATGGGTGGAGCCTGCTATAGCTCCTTGATGCATTGGTAGGTCTCAGGAGACAAAAAAGTGTCTTGGAACAAGGCCTTGACAAAATCTTATTTGTAGTCTTGGCACAAGGACATGACTATGTGGTTATGAAAGTCTGGAATTATGCATTCCATCATTATGAATGTGGCTATTGATATTTCATGTGATTATTCAACTAGGTTAATATCCATGTGAGTAAGTTAATGGAATTATTTTGATTAATATTTTCCATATTATTATAAAGTTTATGTTGAAAAGGATTTTGTTTTAGTTTTATAAATTGCCTTAAATGTTTATGCTTATTTAAGAAGGTTCCTGCTATATTGTTATCCTTACGGAGCATCTGATCTCACCCCTTTCTATGTTTTAAATTTTGCAGGATTCCAAGAAATGAATTATGATTGATAATCTAGGTTAAGCAAGGGGATTAATGGCATTATCAAAGAATCATTTATGTTGTGTTTTAATTTCTAATGTTTAATGTAATGTTCATGTAGGTAATATATTTTCCAAGACTGCTAAACTGATCGGTATTTTGGGACTTGATTTATTGTAATCATGCCAATGTATTAAAATAATTCACCGACTCTGGGTTACTGGGGTCGGGGTATTACAATGGTACATGAGAATTATATACAGTGAACATGTGATACCGATAAAATGTATATGGTGGGTGAGCCTATTATTTTCTATATGATGGGTTTCACTATATAAAATATATGAAGGGTGATCACTAGTATAGAACTCTGATGAATTGGGTAATGTTTTCATCATATTAGGAATTAAGGAAAGAGTAATCTATGGGGTTTCTTGCATGGTTTTAATTGGAATCCATTTATATATTAAAATAGTTTTCCATGGGTTATGGAAAATTTTATATGTGTTTATAAATGGATTTATATTTGGTTTTACGTTATAATATATTGGTCTATTATGTAATACTTATGACTTAATGTAACATCCTATTACTGGTCTAACACTTTCATCTCTAATATTTTCATCACTTTTCTTTTTCATTGACTTGTTAGGATTTAGAATAAATTGGAAGGATACCTATAATTGTGATGTCATAGATTAAGTGGACTCTCATCTTTAACTATCCTTTAGTACATGCTTCTTGAGGTTACAGACAATTTAACTATGTTAAACGACGTGTAGTGGTTACTAGGGACATGTAGTGAAGTGTTTAGGACATGATGGGTACATTATGTTATTAGTAATTACATGTTGTGAGTTAATCAATGATCAGTTTTTTATTTTAAGATTCAATATTGTTTTGTGCGATGCATATTTTGGCAATTACAGAAATTTATTGTTTCATGAAAGGTACTGGTGTTACAAATCATGTAATACCCCGAAATCAAATTATAAATAGGAAGAGGGGATGTGATCTTATTTTATTCTATACTCACGTTTTTTTCAATTCTACCATAACCTTCCCCAAGCAATCATGGTGCTCTCCAACCCTTATGCATCATTCGTTGTGCTTACTATGTGATTTTCATGTAAGAATTATCTATTCTTCCACACCATTAACTCTTTATCTTCTATTGTGATTTAAATATATAATCCTTAAATTGATGGATATATGATCCATTAGTTTTGTTCTCATTTTATGTGGTGATTAGAGGTATTCTACAACAATATTATTTATTATTGGTTCTATTGAGAGTTTTAATTTATGAAAATGGTTGGTGATTCCATTCTATTTTACAATGTCATTAAAATAGTTTTTATTTATTTATTTCAACTATTGATTTTATTAAAAATTTCTCAAAATTTATTTCAATAGATTAATGAAAACCCAATTCTAGTGAATTGGGAGATTTGAAATTCTATTCGCATGAAAATTGGGTAACCCTCCAATTCTAATTAGTTTGGTTGTGTTTATTCAAATTGGTTTATTTAAAAATTTTAATTATAATTTTTTTTAATGAAATGATTTCATTTAAAAAGTTGAGTTTAGTTGTGGAAATAAATTTTATAAATGATATAATTGGGGGTTAATTGGATTCAAAATTCTTAAAATGCATTAAATACGTTTTGATAGACACCTATTGGGTTTATTTTATTGAAAAGGCATGTTTTTTTAATAATACATATTTTCGTTTTGAATGGAAAATTGGAATTTGAAATTTTTTGTAGGGGAATTAATTTTATTTTAAAAAGTCCTAAAATAAATTTCCATTCATTGATTGTGTAAGAGATCATAAAATCCTTATGTAGTTTGTGAGTTATTTGGAAACACTATAGTTATTTAACGTTCAAAATCCTAAATTATGAGGGTCAAATCCAAAATGGTATGATGATGTGTTACATTTTGAGAGTTTCAGAGTGGTGTGTGTATACCTATATTGTAGATAACATATTGAGAGTTTGTATTCCTGGATCATGGAATGTTCAAACCTATTTGGAAGATAAACATGTTTCTCGGGTGTTTTATATTTGAGAAATAAATGTATTCCAATGTTTTTGACTGATATATATGCTTTATGAATTTTTATAAAGTATTTAATGTAACATGTTTTATTTTAGCAACTGGTTTAGAAATATTCCATCAATTATGAAGAATTTTCTTAAATTGTTTTCCTTAATTTGAACTCCATTGCAATATTTTTTTAAATATGTTTTTAAATTTCAATCCTATTTATTTAAAATATAATGAATTTATTTTTTAATATATTGTTTTCACCATTTATGGAATCCTTATTGAGACTGTACTAGAATTTTTAGCTCACACCCTACATCTTCCATTGAGTGTTTTTATTATCTTCTTCCTTACGCAAGAAAGGGGAAAGGATATATTAGAAGTTGATCGAGCTGTTGATCCTTGGTTTTGGTGAGACTTATCCATAAGGATTTGGGAATTCTTCCACTATTTAGTGTTTGGGTTTTAGTAATTTTGGATTGTTTGTGCATCATTGTTTTGGATCATTTATATATGTTGAGTATCTTTTGTTATGCATACTGTCTTATTTCTTTTGCATTCACATTTATACATGAAAAACGCTTTCCCACATTCAATTTGTATAATTCCAAGTTCTAGTTTCCATCCCCTAGGGATGAGGTATAGTCTTCAGGATATGTCATAGTTGATCTTTAACCAGGTTACCAGGGTACTTGGGCTGGTTCGGGACAAAGTAGTATCAGAGGCAGGTTGTTAAATTCATGCCTTTAAATCAGTTTACAGATTCTAAATATTATTAGGACATAAGAGGTGGTTTAAATTGATTTCATTTCCATATCTCACCATAATAAACCTTATTTATAAAGTGGTATTTAAGAAAATACATATTGATGATTAGTTCAATTATTTTCCCAGTTTTTTTATATATACAGTGGAATCAGGATATTATTGTTCCATCTACTAGGAATAATTTTCATTGTAACTTTGATTGAGTATTAATAAAAGTAATTCCATATTGTCTACTGATATTATGTATAATCAGGCCTCTAAGAAGACATGAAAATCATATCTAGTTGAGGAGATCATGGTTACAATCCTTGCTCTTGGAAATGCACCACCTCCATTCCACATTTAGGTTATAACTACGGATCCTTAGGGGGATGCTATTTGAAATCAATTTAAAGAGTTACCTCACCGGAAGCAACCATTTTTTAAAGGATACACTAATACTCCACAATCTAAGAAATGATTGTAAATAATTGAACATCTATTCGATTTTAGAGAGACACTAGATGATATCATGGTCATGTGTTCCACCATGGTGCTGGAATGACCGAGCATGAGATGGTGGAGATGTTGATGATGATATAGAAACGTGATGGAATAGCTTGGAAATACTTCAAGGTTCTTTTCACCAACCAGTCTATCAGAATTCAATGTTGTTGGCCAGGGTTGTAGAGTTTTTCAAACATGTGCATGCTGACAGAATTATGATAGCATATTTAAATATTTTTATTGAACTTGTACAAATTTATTCAAAGATTTTATATAATGAGAGGATAATGATTTGATGTGTTGAGCTGGAAACACGATCAGATATTCATTGTTATGTTTCTTTGTAATTATTACCACTTTTGATGATGTAATGGATAATGTGATGATAGTTGATATGGACTAGGGTAGAATGTCAAGGTTAGTAATAGTTTCTTTTTCTCATAATTTTAGGGTCAGTTCCATCATGGTATAGAGGATGCGTGGTGATTTTCAAGGCAGTTCGTGATGGTTTGGTCAGTCCAGACCTCCCACAATGAAATGAATAAGTCGTTTTATTTTCTAATATTGTGTAATGACGGTGAATTCTAATACGGTTTTCTTTAAAGCGACAAATAACTGTGGCTCATGTAGAGTTTTAGGAAACATGAAAAGGTTCTGCCATATCATATTCACTCTATGTAGGAAAAAAGGTTCATCATATACTCCTAAAATTAAGGGGAAATTAGATTCTCCATGTAAAAAAGGATTCTATATATATGCGTCTAGAATGAATCTACATCAAACATTATATGATTCTCGAGAATAAGTGTACATGGGTCCGACAACAATGAGATATACCATTAATATCGAATTTTTATTAGTGACTGTTTCCACAGGATTTCACTGGGTTTCCACCAATATGGTAGGTCAATATTTCCATTGACCAAATACAAGGTACTCAACTAGTTTATATTCCCTCTTACTGCATTCCTCTAGGAGAAATGAATGATATGAAGTCCTAGTTGGATGATATTCTTGAGAAAGGAATTATATTCCTGAGTGTGTCACCCTGTATGACGATGGTTCTCTTTTCTAGGAAGGTTGATGGTTCTCTTCGCATATTTGTGTATTACCGAAATATTAATCGAGTTAATGTTAAGAAAAAGTATTTGTTTACAAATATTGATGATCTATTTGACTAGTTGAAAGGAGATAAATTTTTTCAAAGATCCACCTCGGATCTAATTACTATTAGTTGAGGATAAAAGAATTTGAAATTCATGAAACCTCTTTTCTGAGTATGTATGACCATTATGAGTACCCTATAAATCCCTTTGCTGTAAACAATTCCCCTCAGTTTCATGGATTTGATGAACTTAATTTTCCATGACAACTAGATACATTTGTTGTAGTATTTTTTGATAACATAATAGTTTACTCTTTTTCAGGATGATATGTATCATCTGAGAATAGTTATGATTTTTTTGAGAAACCACCGACATTAATCCAATACATTAAAGTGTAATTTTTGGATTTGGGGATTGAAATTATTGGAAGAAGTGGTTCCGGAATCGTTTATATCAGTTCAACCTAATAAGGTGAAGGGTGATCTGTCTTGGGAGAAACCGCAATGTGTCTTCTAGATTTGGAGCTTCGTCATATTATCAGTGTGTTATCGATGGTTTATGAAGGAATTATCACAGTTGGGTTCTCTAATGAAATGTTTAACCGAAAATGGGTGTGATGTTTTTATGGGATGATAAATTTTAGAATTATTTTTTAGAGATAAAACATCTTTTAACAACTATTCCAATGTTGGAGATTTTATAGGCCGGGTTGTGCTATGTGGTCTTCTGTGAATCATTAGGTTCCAGATTGGGTTTTATTCTTATGGATAGTGACCCCGTTGATGATTATGGATATTTTTATCATAGGAAATATGTGAAGAATTATCCTACCTATGAACATCAACATGAAGTTGTGATTCACATTCTTAAGAAATGGCAGAACTGCCTTTTTGGACTATAGTTTACTATGTATTATGGTAACAAAATATTGAGTTAAATATTCTCCCAAGTAGATTTGAATTGCTTTATGTGGAAATGGATGGAGTTCCTGAAATTATTGAACACTTAAATCACTTAAACCTTGGGGATAGAGAATGTTTTTACAGATGCATTGAATAATAAACTTCCAAAAGAGTAAGAGAGAGAATCTTCGGAAGAGTGGGTTTTGATGGATTTCATAGCACAGTTGGATATTGGTGTTTATGAGAAAAAGGATGGTGTTTCTTTAGCTATATTTTAGTTTAAATTATATCTTCTTAGTATTATTCTTCAGTATCAAGGGCATTATAATAAATTCTGTAGCATTAGAGACTCTAGTTATATTTGGTAGACAATTTCCTAGTTTTTATTCTACAAATGGTGATATATGATGTTGGTATGTCTTAGTTGCTTCTATAGTGGAATTAAAAGATAAATAGGGGATCTGAATTATTCCCTAGTGTTATGTGAACCTAGGAACCACTAAGATGTTCTACGATATGAGGTTTTAGTTTTGGTGGCATGATATAAACTGTTGAATTCTTTCTTTTGTTTCTCATTGTTATGCATGCCAGCAGGTAACGACCGACCACCAAAAACCCTTGGGATTAATTCATAAAATTATAGTCCCAATATATAAAAGGTATGAAATATCTACAGACATTTCATGTATTGTTTTCTAATACCCATAGATATAAGAATTTTAAATGGGTTTTGATAGACATGATGACCATGATGGCTCACATAATATCCATTTTTAATAAATCCAATGTTAATGAATTTGGAAATATATACATGAAAAATATTACTAGTTATCATAGAAAAAAATCCTATATATTCATTGATAGGGATACTCATTTTACTTCTTACAATTGAGTGGCCTTCAAGAGGCATTGAGATCACAGGTCCATTTGAGAACATTTTATCATTTGAGGTCGGATGTCCAGAAATAGAGAGATATACGGATTCCTGATAATATGTTTTGTGCTTATGTTATTAACATAGATTAGGATTGGTAAGATCAATTTAAAAATTATTGTGTTTTAGAATATTAATAGTTTCAAATCCATGATCTAAATAGTACATTTTTAGGCCTTCAATGGGTGACCTTGTGTATCTCTACTGTGTTGGACAATGATTTGTGAATGTTCATTTGTTGGACCATGTTCGGTGTAATAGATTGAAACCATTATTTAATTAGATTTTCCTAGAATTTTGATGACATAGTGATGATATTAGACTTATGATAATTTTCACCATTGAACATTGGATTTCATTGTTTTTTGAATAGGCATTATTGATAGTTTCACCCCGGTTGTGTTACCAATGACTTGGGAGGAATGGGAAACTTGCACCTCAATTTTGTGGGACATTTAAGGGTTTTTAAGATATGGGGAAAGATTTATACTTTTTATTACTTCCACCATAAATAAAATCGATACATATCATGTTCCATGTTACAAAGGTGAGAAAGTATATATCAGATTCATCTCACATATTGATCTAGATTGATCTTATAATGAACCTTATTTAACATTGTCTAAGTGGTCAATTAAGATAGTTTCTTTAGAGACCAAAAAACTTCATGGGAGGGATATAAGTATGTTTTTTGTGCTATGGAATTATGTTTTTGATGATAATGAGATGTGGGAGCATGAGGAATTGAAAAGATATTTGTGGACTCATCCTTTTGACATGGAAAATTCATCATTGGCATTTTGGGTACATCATGGTTTTATAGTGGGGAGGTTATAACATTTTGTTTCTGATTTGATAGGTATGTGTCTTTCATTTTCATTTTTTTTCCTTTTCATTAACTATGTTTTTTTTCAAAATCAATTGGTGGAATACCTGTAATGGTATGACAGAGATTGGTTGGACTCTCATCATAAAATGGAGTTTTCTACAGTATTCTGGAGGGTTACATACCATTTAACTAGGATACATGACATGTAATGATAACTAGGTGCATGTAGATAATGGTTAAAGCTATGAAGGGTACACTAATAGATGATTCTTTAAACATCATGTGTGAATTTATGATCAATTTATAATTCAATGTTCCTTTTCTAATTTGAGGTGATACGTTCTTCGAATGTTTTGGAAATCAGATATGTCGCGTCGTGTATTAGTGTTACACAACATGTAATACCCTTACTATGGTTTCTAAAGAAGAATTTATTCTGAAATAATCTTTAAAGATCATCATCATATTCATTTCCCTCAACCCAACATATTCCCTAGATGACCTTGTATATCTCCAACCATTCTGGATCTATTTATTCGTTGTTCTATCATAGTTGTGCTTCAGCTGTGATTCCTAGGTATGTGTAATCATTAATTCATCATATTTATCTCTATCTAATATTTTTTGAACTCAATATATAATCAATAAGTTAATTGATATATGATTTTTGATGTTGGATATAATTTTTAGTTTTTTATTCTAGGTTTTATACACCATCATTCTCATTGATGAGATCTGTTGTGAGTGTTTATTTGTGAAAAGAATTTAAGCAATTATGTTCCGTTTGGACAAAGTTATTAACCTTGAAATTCATGACTTATTTAATGTGTTGATTGAAAATAAATTTCTCAATATTTAATTAAATTTATTTATGAAAACCTAATTATAGTGAAATGGTATATTTGAAATTGATTTCGCCTGAATGTTGAGAAAACCCCAAATTCCATTGAATTGGGGTGTGTTTATGGAAATTGGTTGGTTAATATTTCTTAACATAAATCATAGTTTTAATAGAAAAGATTTCAATTAAATTAATTAATTTAATTGTTTAATGGAATTTCTAAATTGATGGAATTTATTTTCAATTGGGTTCAAACTGGTGAAATTGGATTAATGATGTTTTGATAGAAACCCACCAGTTTTATATTATTGGAAATTCATGTTTTAGAGGAAAATCTATTTTGGTTTTGATTGGAAAATTTTCATTTGAAATGATACAATGAGATTTTAATATATTTATATGTTTTATGAAAATATATTTCTCATCCTTTATTGTATAATAGAATATGAAATACTTCGGTAGTTTGTTTGTTATTTGGACACACACAAGGCTTATACAACATTCAAAAACATAATTTCACTGGGTCACATCCCTGATGGTATGGTTATAATAACCTGTTTATTCACTCAAGTATGGATCCATTATATTTCAGTCTAATTCTTTATTTTGGATAGAATATGGATTCATAATGTGTAAAAAAATTTCTTATGGGTGTCCTGGGAATGTTCAGAGCATAAATCTCTTATTTTTTGAGAAACTGACCGTGTCACATGGGTAGACCATGGTTGATGCACGATTTAGAGAACTATGTGGATACAATTATTCATACAGAACCATATTTAATGGTTGGTTCATGGTCATGCGGCCTATACATGATGGTTCCTCTTCATCCCGGGTAATTGTGCATGGTTTTCACATGGTCTTTCATACCATACGGACAAACATTGCACACGATTTTTTTCTAAGTAACATTACAAATTTTTCCTTCATGATATATTAATCCTCATCTTCATCCACATTACGATATACAATGGGATTTACATCCATGGATCTCATTATGGTGCTTTTGATGGCCAAATCTAGGGATTGAAATATCCTTCTTTCAGGATCTGTGTAACAGCCCAAGATTTTATAAAAAAGTATTCTTTTTAATTTTATTAATGTCTTGTGTTGTATTCTACACCAAAAGGAGCTTGCACAACACGCATCCTTGACTTGCCTTGCATTACACGCAATCACGACCTTCCTCGATAGCGTGTGTAATACGCAATACCGAGTTTCACTAAACAACGATATGCTATTAAAATATTATTAAAACTAGCCGGTATAAATAGTAATAACCACTTTTTAAAATTCTGTAAATCTTATTTTTCAAAATGAACTTCATTTTTGGATTCGGAGTATCGAACTTAGCCTAAGGTGAAATTTTGGTACATTTCGGATAACTTTCATATTCTGATGAATAGTGAAATTTACTAAATTATAATTAAAAAACAACTTTTTTAATCGAAATAATTAATAGTGATAAATTATTAATTGGAGTAGTTTTAAAGTATATTTAGAATATATTTTTACAATTTAATACAATGTTGGTCATTGGATGTAATTGCACATTTAAACCAGACATAAACAAGTGTCAATATTTTGATAGATATTGTTTCTTAAAAACACGCTATTTGTTTTAACAGCGGGCTTTAATTATAAAATTAATTAATGAAACTTCTATGTTATGAATTTGGTAAAATAGACTTCATTTTTGAATTCAGAATATGAAATATAACTTAGGATGAAATTTTGGCATTGTTCTGAAAAACATCAATTTTTGATGAATAGTGAAACTACTAAGTGGTAGGTTAAAAACTGAATTTTTCATAAAACATAATTTTACCGCTTCTGTGAATGGAATTTCGAAAATCCGACAGACACGGTTGATATCAGTAAGTAAAATGTGGTTCAATGAGATAAAAATAATTTTTGGTGAATAGTAACTTTTTACTTTTTTTTACCGCGGTTAATAGTAAATAGGGTAACTAAGGGTAAATATGATATTAATATTACCCTAACACATGTCCTAATTCTATTGGACAAGTGTAATTCGACCAAAAACAAACTTAGGAATAAAATATGACCATTTAGGCCCACTTGGATTAGATTAGGACATTTATTATTATTTAATTCAAAGAAGAGTTAAAAGAGTTAAAATCAAAGTTTATTTACGAAAACATTTTTAATATAGGGTTATACATAAGCTAAATTCGATTGTAAATATTCATTAGAAAACTAAAAAGATTTCCTACATAATGGTATTTTATTTGTAATTTTTAGACATCAAATAATTTAATTTATTTATGACACAAAGATGATGCAGTAATTATCTTATTAATGAAATATTGACATAATTGATGTTATAAACACCAAAATAAATGTAATTTAAGACTTTTTATGAATTCAACTAATTTTCTAGGTTACTATGATATATTATTGTCGATTTAATCAACTTGTTTCGAACATATAATTCTGTTATGACTTTCACAAAAATCATATATCAAATAGTGTCAAAATTGACACAAAATAGTTTTTAAATCAAATATTATATTATTAATTGTTATTTTATTCCTAAAAATCTAAGGTTCGGCAAAATGACTTAGATAAGGATATATATATTAATAATAAATAATTTGGGGTTCGTTTGGCATGTTATAGTAAGTTTATTAACCATATAGTGAAAGAAAAAAAAAGACACGGTAAAAGTTAAGTTAATTAACTTAGAGTTAAATCTAATTGATAAGGTTAAAATAGGAACCTAAACTTGTCTAAATTCTATTGGATGAGAGGATTTCGACCCATCCCCACCTTAGCCTCGAAATAAATCAATTTGGAGCTAATTAAAACCGAACTTGACATTATAATAAAATAATATTTTGAGATATTCCTAAGGTGCCCCTCTCCTCCCTTATAAAAGGACACCTCCTCCCCCTCCTCCTCACACCAATTTGAGCACTCAAGCTCGGCCAACCCCTGCCAAAATCTCTTCTACACTTCCCTAGAAACATCCTAGAGGTTCTGGTCTTCCTCAAAGACCAATTTTAGTGCCCTAAGAGGAGGTCTCAAAGAGGCGCTTCAAAGAAGAGGTAATTACCGTTACCAATTCTTTCATCTTTATTTCTTCTTCCACTTCTTCTTCTTAGGTTGTTTCATTATGAAGTAATAACATCAGTATCACTCATATACTGATATGTTATTATAAGTATGAAACAACCCTATTTCACCATCTATCCATCCTACGGAAAAAGAAATCACCGCGCGTGCGTACGTACGGAATACCGTCTCCACGCTGTGGTGTAATCTATTTTCCACCACCACCTTACATGGATGGGTATAATGGTGTAAAGAATAACTATACATAGTTATTACAACATCATATTGATTCTAATATATTGTATAATCCACTCCAATTCAATTCAATAATTATGGAAATGATATCATCGCTCGTGCGTACGTACGGAATACCGTCTCCACGACGCGATGAGATTCATTCTTAATGATTAACCATTCATGAATGATTATAAAGTATATATAATAAGTACTAATGAAATATATGACATAATAATGATACTGGATTTATGAATATATATATATGTATGTCATCTACTTACTTCCATTCAAGACAATAAAGAAAGAAAAACAGTGTTCATGCGTACGTACGGACTACCGTCTCCATGAACGGTGTTTTTCATTTCATTTATCTATCTATTATATATATATATACTGAATATATATGATATATAAATCATATTTTATATTCTGGATGTAAGTAAATCATGATATAAGTAATAATAATGTCAAGAACAAAAAGTCAAAACACCTACCATAAATGAAACGATTTTACCCAAAACGCTTCTTTAACATGGAATTTACAAAACAACGGGTAATATAATGTCATAAGTGAACCATATATGATATCATAACAATGAATATGATTCTGTAATAAGTCAATAACATTATTTAAACCATTATACAGGAGCTTCGGACACGAAAAAAGCAAATCGGACCTAAGGTAAGGGAAATATCACAATCTCACTTTTATCCGAGATTGTTTTTACTTTGGTAATTACTGGGGTGTATTTTATCATCCACATCCATGTTTCATCAATATGTAATATTATTTCCATCCACCTACAATTGTTTAAATCCATTTTTACCCTTCGGTGAGTTTTTAGTAATATGTATGAAAGGAATCTTTTGTCGTTTTTCGTACGAGGTACTTTTTGACTTTTCCGACAAAAGTACGAAGAATGTTTTTTTTACTTATACGGCATGAATGGATTTTTAAAACATTATTTCCAAAAATCTTCCTTTACAAGTTTTCAAGTTTATTTTTAATCATCTTCTTTTGTTTTAAAGTCGTATGACATGTTATGAAAGGAAAAGTGTTTTTGAAGTAGAAAGGATATTTTCCTCAAGAATGAAGTTCAAGTATTTTATCAAAATTATTTTCCATCTAAGATAATAAAAGGGTTCTGTTTCTATCCCTATTATTACATAGATTTGATTATGTTGTGATGGAAATATTTTTATGAATTCCTTATCTTATATGAATTGTTTTATGATGTCATGTTGTTTAAGAATCCCATTTTTATTACATGGGTTACGCTATGATGTATGTTTTATGATTATGTGGCACACATAAGAAAGGATTCATTATAAGATGGGTGGGACCTATATCTCCCTCCAATGCATTGGGTAAAGATTTTATATCTCATGAGATAGACATGGTTGGAATGGTAGGTTATACCGGTTCAGTGAAACAGGACTGAAACGAGGGTTACTCGATTCAGAAAGGGACTTTGTCCACTAAGATAGTCTTGGCAATGAGTCTTGACTAACAAGAAATGATTCTCTATGATTATGTGTGAATGCCACAAAGTTTCATGTTTTAAGTTATGATTATTGTGATTACATTTCACTGCCATGATTTACCCCATGTTATGAAATTATGATTTCTTTTGCAGGTTAAGATTTCCAAAAGTTATGTGCTTATGTATATGATGTGATTGATATTTATTTTGTTTACCCTTACTGAGCATTTGAGCTCACCCTTTTATGTTTTCTTTTCCCCAGGATATAAAGAAAGGTTTTAGGTATAAAAAAAGATGATCTTTATGGGAGATGTTGAAGATCTTTCACCACTATTAGAAGATTACGTTCTGAGTTTTCAAAGACACTAAACTATTACGATCCTTGTGTGTGTGTTTTTGTTATGTACTATGTATTCCCCAAAAGTAATGTAATGTCAATGTACGTCAAGATACGGGTCTCTACAGTTGGTATCAGAGGAAAGGTTTAGTCAACCTTTGGAAACTAGGATGCGAAAACGTTAGTGAGATCCCTAGAGATATTTCTAAGGTATGTCTAGGGATGCCCCTAAGGATAAGTATACGTATAGGATATATTCCTAGAACTATGGTAACGATATTAGATTAAACCTAAGAAGTTAGTTATTGAGGATACTTTCCCTTTACTATGTTGTTTTCTCTAGCATGATTTTTGATTCTCACAAAATTATTTTTGTGTTTTAGTTAATGGAGGGAACCAAAAGGAATTCAATTAACATTGAATCCAATGGACAAATTGGTGACTATGAGCAACAAAATTGTGTAATTCCTAGAGAGAAAGATGTTGTGATTATGCCGAATCAATCATCGCGATATATGATTAACAAGGTGAAATTTAGTGGTATGCCTAATTCATCAAAGAAGAGGAAGATAGACTATTATGCATGTTCGCATGTTGAGGAGCATAAAGAAAGGAAGATTGAGATTTATAAAGAAGGGAAGAAGAACCTTGAGGAATACCTCAAATGGAGGGACCGATGTTATCTGTGTGGAGAAAAGGGTCATAGAGTGACAGACTGTTATGGAGTTCAATGTCTTATTTGTGGAGAACATGGGCATTACCCAACTCAATGCCCTGACCTAAAAAGTTACTTCTAAATCAAGGAAGGACTTATTCCAGGATAATCATTGATGTGGATGGACTGAAGTGTTTTGGTATTCAAGAATAATGTTGTTGAGGTACTTTTATGGTGTGTTGAAATATTTAAGTATTGGTCTATTGTGGTTTTCAATAATTTTAAGGTACCGGTAACTATGAAAAGTGATTCAAATATTTTGGAAAGTAGATGATAAGTGCATAATGAAAGGATAAGAAGATAATGAGATGTTTGATTGTATTAATGAGCTCATGATTGATATAAGGACTAAGTGATATCATGGTTTGAGTATATAGAATTTTGAGGATTTTAGTATGTGGAAGGTGTTAACTTTTAACTGCATTCATGTTTTCACTAAGGTATTCAAGAGAATACACGATTAAGGACTTTGAATGTTTGGAATGTGACCAACAAAACATATCTTATGATATATGGGGATCGATGATGGTGCTAAATCTCTGGTAATCATTTTCACTATATTATGAGAGTCGACTGCAGTATTATGGATAAGCCTAAAAGATTGGAATGGATTATGTTGGACATAAGTTAGTATTGTTTGTTTTTTTTTCGATATTATTGATGGGATGTTATATAGTTTTGGAAAAAGGACAACCTGCAGGACGGGCGACAGCCCATCGCTTCGGACAAGGCTATGGGAATTGAACCCACAACCGAAGTGCGACTGGCCTTTATCGCCTACCACTGGCCTACAGGAAGTCCCTGTTTAGTAGAAACTAGTTTTATTATATTAAGCAGTATGATATATGAATTATAAGTCCATTTTAGGAACCATATATGATTAATCACACTATAGAATGACTTATGTATATTTAATAACTTTTTCTAACCTTTTGTTTGAGACAGATGGAATGAACAGTCATTCTATCACATGATCTGCTAACACTTCACGAATAACAAATTCAACTTCATTTATTTAAGAGATGAAGTGGAAATTGTTCAAGGCACGAACAACTGTGAGATTGTACCAAAATAAAGTAAGTATTTATTCAAATTCAAATTTTCATCTTTAGGGAAATGATCTTGAAAACCAAAAATGTTGTCCTAGTGATCTTATACCTGATGAATCGGATGGTACCTTAGATCGTCACAAATTTATGGATTTGTGATTATTGGCTTTTCCATAGCCATGTTCTCTACCACTCTCAATCAGAACATGATGGTTAGATTTCTCTTCCATATCCATATTTTCACCTATGTGGAAACCCAATGATTAGTTTATTTGGGTAACCGTTACATTTCATACTTTTGTTTTTAAAGATTTGTTTTGATATTCCTTTTTACGATGTGGGTTTCTATTAAAGAAACTTTCAAATAGTAAACCATTTATAACCCCGACGAATTTCGAGGGCGAAATTCATTTTAAGGGGGGTAGAATGTAACAACCCAAGATTTTATAAAAAAGTATTCTTTTTAATTTTATTAATGTCATGTGTTGTATGCTACACCAAAAGGAGCTTGCACAACACGCATCCTTGACTTTCCTTGCATTACACGCAATCGCGACCTTCCTTGATAGCGTGTGTAATACGCAATACCGAGTTTCACTAAACAACGATATGCTATTAAAATATTATTAAAACTAGCCGGTATAAATAGTAATAACCACTTTTTAAAATTCTGTAAATCTTATTTTTCAAAATGAACTTCATTTTTGGATTCGGAGTATCGAACTTAGCCTAAGGTGAAATTTTGGTACATTTCGGATAACTTTCATATTCTGATGAATAGTGAAAATTACTAAATTATAATTAAAAAACAACTTTTTTAATCGAAATAATTAATAGTGATAAATTATTAATTGGAGTAGTTTTAAAGTATATTTAGAATATATTTTTACAATTTAATACAATGTTGGTCATTGGATGTAATTGCACATTTAAACCAGACATAAACAAGTGTCAATCTTTTGATAGATATTGTTTCTTAAAAACACGCTATTTGTTTTAACAGCGGGATTTAATTATAAAATTAATTAATGAAACTTCTATGTTATGAATTTGGTAAAATAGACTTCATTTTTGAATTCGGAATATGAAATATATCTTAGGATGAAATTTTGGCATTGTTCTGAAAAACATCAATTTTTGATGAATAGTGAAACTACTAAGTGGTAGGTTAAAAACTGAATTTTGCATAAAACTTAATTTTACCGCTTCTGTGAATGGAATTTCGAAAATCCGACAGACACGGTTGATATCAGTAAGTAAAATGTGGTTCAATGAGATAAAAATAATTTTTGGTGAATAGTAACTTTTTACTTTTTTTTACCGCGGTTAATAGTAAATAGGGTAACTAAGGGTAAATATGATATTAATATTACCCTAACACATGTCCTAATTCTATTGGACAAGTTTAATTCGACCAAAAACAAACTTAGCAATAAAATATGACCATTTAGGCCCACTTGGATTAGATTAGGACATTTATTATTATTTAATTCAAAGAAGAGTTAAAAGAGTTAAAATCAAAGTTTATTTACTAAAACATTTTTAATATAGGGTTATAAATAAGATAAATTCGATTGTAAATATTAATTAGAAATATAAAAATATTTCCTACATAATGGTATTTTATCTGTAATTTTTAGACATCAAATAATTTAATTTATTTATGACACAAAGATGATGCAGTAATTATCTTATTAATGAAATATTGACATAATTGATGTTATAAACACCAAAATAAATGTAATTTAAGACTTTTTATGAATTCAACTAATTTTATAGGTTACTATGATATATTAGTGTTGATTTAATCAACTTGGTTCGAACATATAATTCTGTAATGACTTTCACAAAAATCATATATCAAATAGTGTCAAAATTGACACAAAATAGTTTTTAAATCAAATATTATATTATTAATTGTTATTTTATTCCTAAAAATCTAAGGTTCGGCCAAATGACATAGATAAGGATATATATATTAATAATAAATAATTTGGGGTTCGTTTGGCATGTTATAGTAAGTGTATTAACCATATAGTGAAAGAAAACAAAAAGGCACGGTAAAAGTTAAATTAATTAACTTAGAGTTAAATCTAATTGATAAGGTTAAAATAGGAACCTAAACTTGTCTAAATTCTATTGGATGAGAGGATTTCGACCCATCCCCACCTTAGCATCGAAATAAATCAATTTGGAGATAATTAAAACCGAACTTGACATTATAATAAAATAATATTTTGAGATATTCCTAAGGTGCCCCTCTCCTCCCTTATAAAAGGACACCTCCTCCCCCTCCTCCTCACACCAATTTGAGCACTCAAGCTCGGCCAACCACTGCCAAAATCTCTTCTCCACTTCCATAGAAACATCCTAGAGGTTCTGGTCTTCCTCAAAGACCAATTTTAGTGCCCTAAGAGGAGGTCTCAAAGAGGCGCTTCAAAGAAGAGGTAATTACCGTTACCAATTCTTTCATCTTTATTTCTTCTTCCACTTCTTCTTCTTAGGGGGTTTCATTATGAAGTAATAACATCAGTATAACTCATATACTTATATGTTATTATAAGTATGAAACAACCCTATTTCACCGTCTATCCATCCTACGGAAAAAGAAATCACCGCGCGTGCGTACGTACGGAATACCGTCTCCACGCCGTGGTGTAATCTATTTTCCACCACCACCTTACATGGATGGGTATAATGGTGTAAAGAATAACTATACATAGTTATTAAAACATAATATTGATTCTAATATATTGTATAATCCACTCCAATTCAATTCAATAATTATGGAAATGATATCATCGCTCGTGCGTACGTACGGAATACCGTCTCCACGACGCGATGAGATTCATTCTTAATGATTAACCATTCATGAATGATTATAAAGTATATATAATAAGTACTAATGAAATATATGACATAATAATGATACTGGATTTATGAATATATATATATGTATGTCATCTACTTACTTCCATTCAAGACAATAAAGAAAGAAAAACAGCGTTCATGCGTACGTACGGACTACCGTCTCCATGAACGGTGTTTTTCATTTCATTTATCTATCTATTATATATATATATATATACTGAATATATATGATATATAAATCATATTTTATATTCTGGATGTAAGTAAATCATGATATAAGTAATAATAATGTCAAGAACAAAAAGTCAAAACACCTATGATAAATGAAACGATTTTACCCAAAACGCTTCTTTAACATGGAATTTACAAAAGAATGGGTAATATAATGTCATAAGTGAACCATATATGATATCATAACAATAAATATGATTCTGTAATAAGTCAATAACATTATTTAAACCATTATACAGGAGCTTCGGACACGAACAAAGCAAATCAGACCTAAGGTAAGGGAAATATCACAATCTCACTTTTATCCGAGATTGTTTTTACTTTGGTAATTACTGGGGTGTATTTTATCATCCACATCCATGTTTCATCAATATGTAATATTATTTCCATCCACCTACAATTGTTTAAATCCATTTTTACCCTTCGGTGAGTTTTTAGTAATATGTATGAAAGGAATCTTTTGTCGTTTTTCGTACGAGGTACTATTTGACTTTTCCGACAAAAGTACGAAGAATGTTTTTTTTACTTATATGGCATGAATGGATTTTTAAAACATTATTTCCAAAAATCTTCCTTTACAAGTTTTCAAGTTTATTTTTAATCATCTTCTTTTTTTTAAAGTCGTATGACATGTTATGAAAGGAAAAGTGTTTTTGAAGTAGAAAGGATATTTTCCTCAAGAATGAAGTTCAAGTATTTTATCAAAATTATTTTCCATCTAAGATAATAAAAGGGTTCTGTTTCTATCCCTATTATTACATAGATTTGATTATGTTGTGATGGAAATATTTTTATGAATTCCTTTATCTTATATGAATTGTTTTATGATGTCATGTTGTTTAAGAATCCCATTTTTATTACATGGGTTACGCTATGATGTATGTTTTATAATTATGTGGAACACATAAGAAAGGATTCATTATAAGATGGGTGGGACCTATATCTCCCTCCAATGCATTGGGTAAAGATTTTATATCTCATGAGATAGACATGGCTGGAATGGTAGGTTATACCGGTTCAGTGAAACAGGACTGAAACGAGGGTTACTCGATTCAGAAAGGGACTTTGTCCACTAAGATAGTCTTGGCAATGAGTCTTGACTAACAATAAATGATTCTCTATGATTATTTGTGAATTCCACAAAGTTTCATGTTTTAAGTTATGATTATTGTGATTAAATTTCACTGCCATGATTTACCCCATGTTATGAAATTATGATTTCTTTTGCAAGTTAAGATTTACAAAAGTTATGTGCTTATGTATATGATGTGATTGATATTTCTTTTGTTTACCCTTACTAAGAATTTGAGCTCACCCTTTTATGTTTTATTTTCCCCAGGATATAAAGAAAGGTTTTAGGTATAAAAAAAATATGATCTTTATGGGAGATGTTGAAGATCTTTCACCACGATTAGAAGATTACGTTCCAAGTTTACAAAGACACTAAACTATTACGATCCTTGTGTGTGTGTTTTTGTTAGGTACTAAGTATTCCGCAAATGTAATGTAATGTCCATGTACGTCAAGCTTCAGGTCTCTACAATCTGATCAAGAATTCTTTCATCGCGTTGGGTGCACATTGGTAAGTAATCGGGTCCATTTATACCCTTCTTGTCATCTCTTCCTCTCGGCCTAGTATTCGAGGTGCGATAATTATTCCAACTTTCATATGTATACTATGACTTAATCCCAATCAATGGTCCATACTAAAGGAGGAGAGTCATTCAATCCTATTTTTGGTGGTCTATAACTTATCCCTCTTGGTCGTTGATTTTGGAATTGTTATGTGTGGACCACTGATTTCATCTGGGTCCATTTATAGAATATATATTCCATGATTATAATCATTAGAAATTTATGGATATTATATTTCCATATAAATGATTAATTTTTGTGGTTACGACAATAAATTCATCCGTCCCATGAATGATGTTATGCCATAGTTGGGTTTTTCATATTAGACATGTTTGAGCCTCTATTTGGGTGTCACTGTTCTTGACCATTCTACGAGTAATATTTTCTATATTAAATTTAATTTATTTATATTGTAAATTTTATTATAAAAAGTACCATTCATTCTCAGCACTTTAACAACATAAGTTATTTTATTCAATGGATAATTAATTGTAAAATGGAAATGGTCATGTGTACCAAGTATATGAATTGATCTGATTAATTATGAATGATTAAAAGATTTCATGTCTGTATAACCCCTTTCCAGAATAATTTAAGGTAGATGAATGAAAATTTATTATTTAATGATCCTGAAATGGAATTAATAATTCTTTCATGCTTCATGGCCTTGTCACAAGAATGAAGGGAAAGTCTTGGACCAGATGGACTAATTGATTAATTATCACTTGATTTAAAAGGATCCATGATACTTGACCTTATCACACAAGTGATATTAAAGGCCTAAAAATTATGAAATATTACATGAATTCATAATAAAATAGGATTTTACTGACTAAATATATCTTTGGATTCTTATTAGGGAATTCCCTAATAACTCATGAACCCTATTTCGATTCAAGGATATAGATTTCTTAGGTTCAGACCCACCAAGAACTAGATCCTTTTCTATTATTTTGATATTATATATTGCACTGTAGGATACCTTCAAAAAAATTACTGTATTAATTGGATTCACTCCTTGGATAAAAAATTATCCAAAAGGTTCCATGGATATATCCCATCAGGCGTAGTCAATTTTTTGACCTTTTTTACATTGGATGAACACCATAGAACCGGTAGGCATCTCATTGTAGAATGACTTAGACTATGCTTCTTGGATTATGATCTTACCACATCAATGTATATAAATATTACTATGATGGAGACACTTGAGTTCAAAATTTTCTTGGTCATTACCTTGGAACATAATTCTTAATATCATTACAAGTTTCCTTATCATAATCCGGAACCATCAATTTTGTAAAAAAATGAATTATTTATATACTAGTTAAAATTAAATAATGAATAGGTCATGATTAGACTCCAGCCAAGGGATTAAGCATGTACATGAGTATTTAGTTATTTTTTTTACTTATTTAATTTATATATTCATTCTTTCACATGGTTTCATTTCCATTGCATGGGACATATGTTATAGACACGATTGGCGGTTCCCACTGAGATTTATCTCACCCCCACATTGATGGCCATTTAGTAGTCAGTGTATATTATATGAATTAAGGTGTCAATAAAGGTAAGGATATGGTCTTGAAAATAGGATTTCTTTCTATTTAGGTTGGATCTTGAAAGCAGATGACTGATCCGGAGCTTGGGATTCTTGGTATAGTCTTTGATTTTCTTCATACTTTGTCAAACATGTTATTACTACTAACATGTATCATTGTTTTATATATTTTTTAGACATGAAATATCATCATCAGATGTTTTATGTCACTCTAGTTATTTTAATTATTGTTACTATTTTATTTATTTCCCATAGTTCCTATTGTTTACATTTTTACATCAATTATTTACTTATGTATATATTTATTCACTATGCTACACTATGGTATTTTAGATATAGTATCCACACAGAATCATCCTATGCTCTTGTAGCTATTCGGTAGCCTCTAGCTTTGGGGAAATACGCTTCAGGCCATGTCTCCCATTGGGGAACCACATGGGAAATTTTCATAAGCCATGCTTGGGTGTCACAAACCCATGATCGGGGTTAAATCAATGTTTTCCAAAATGTAATTGATGTTCTTATTTTTCCTCTTACAGTTGATATTACTTCACAATTGAGTGATTCACGTGTTGTGTGGAGTTGTTGATTATTACTCTTATTGAGGATTTTCTTTAGTCCTTGGACATATTATATGGGGGAAGGATCGTTGTTACAAAAATTATTATAGGCACATAAAATTCACATTTCATGCATATTTTCATGCCATATAGGTGCATTATTCCACTAAATTTATTGCTTGATATGCCTGTTATTTTTGAGTGATATAGTGATACTTTTTAAATGCTTGTATGACTCTTAGATACAATTGAGTGATTTCCAATTTCAATTCATTCACTATATGGTCCCTCATGTGATGGGATGATTAATTTACCATGTCGAGCCATTATGCTATAAATAAATGGGTGTCTCTTTCATTGATAACGTGTATGGCCATGGATATAATGGGACTGACTATACATTTAAAAACGATCACAACATCTAAAATAAATTAGTTTCGTATCCTTATCCCACCTTGTGATGTTTATGAAATGTAAAGGAGTGAAAAAGGGAATTAAAAAAAATAATGAAACTTATACATGAGCACTTATCAATACATGACCATATAAGTAGGTAGTTTGGGTAATATGATTTTGGTAGTGAGTTTTTTTACATTCATATTCTTTGAAATATGCTTTATTTATTATTAGTCATGTTCTAGGGTGTGTTATTGGCATTTTTAAACCAATGCTGCCACGACGTCCTCTTATCCTACACCGTGAAATTTGAGACAACCACTCTACAGATGTTGTGGAACCTAATCCAACACTCTTACCTTCAGGATTTCAACATGAGGCACCAAAAACTATACCATATCTGGGTACTGATTCCCATGATTTTGATTTTTTACTATGTTTAATGTAGTCCAAGAATTTTGAATCATAACATGCACATACGATGGATGATCTGTCTTGTGAGTTCTAACAGAAGAATCCTTTTACATTTGTAGAGGATACCAGTCCAATGGCTTCTAAGTATTGGCTAGAATCTTGCCAA
Organism: Viscum album; assembly: GCA_963277665.1. Lineage (NCBI taxonomy): Eukaryota > Viridiplantae > Streptophyta > Magnoliopsida > Santalales > Viscaceae > Viscum > Viscum album. The sequence continues at coordinate 264,690,159 of OY728143.1, read as the reverse complement.
TATAAATTTGACCATTTGGAGACTCACTTGGAGAAGGGGGTAATGGTTTCCACATATATGCTTTGGGATTATAGAATGAATTGGGGGGATGATATTACCCAGGATGGTCATCATCATGACATGTTATGGGTTTCCTTCCAAACTTCCCTCTGTGACAAGTTCATCCCTCAGGCACTGAGAGATGATATAGAAGGAGAGTTCAATCACCAAAAGTAGGTTTATTTGTCAGTTATTGAATATTTAACATGTTACATGGATTTGAAATGCTTTTCAATGCTTATAGTGGGTGATGAGATTTTGTGTGTTAGACACTTTAAGGATGGGATCTAGTATGCCATCCTTATAAAGGCCAATGAATTTCACCTGCCTACTTTTTTTGAGATAGTGAATCAGGCTCTTATCACTCAGCATAATGTAAGGGTTCATAATATTTGTTGGTATAGTGGATTAGTGTCCTAGGATGATAGTAATTAATTATGTGATATGAAACATTCCCTTGAATATTCTCATTAGGGATGTGATAACCATAGTGCATATTTTGATAGCTCAGAAGTGTATAATCAGTGTGGATGATAGGGGAACCTAAAGCCACATTGTGATCTAGACCCAAAGGACTGTCGTGAAAGGGTCCATATGAGGAATATCCAGCAATTTTGAAGGACCTTTCCAACAGCCTCAAGTGGAAAGGATATGCAGTAGATACAGCTTCAAGAGAAAGTCCATTTACACCGCGTCGGGAATGGAATTGGAAATGCACTGACATGACATGCCAAGGAGGTGGTCAGGGCCACAGAATCAACACCGCTGATCTCCAGTAGCACCAGCATGAAGTTTCAGGGCACAGAGGAAGCATGTGGGTGGATGTCCCCACTAGGCTTTTTTCATTAACAATGATCAATCCTGGATCAATACGACGTTAAACGCCAGTCTCCATGGAAAAAATCACAAAAATGGGAAAAGAAAAGGAATGTCCCAGAACCACAAAGTAGGATCGTTATAGGTTGATTATAATTAATTTAATCAATTAAAAATAAATACCTTTTGGGTGTCCTTTCTTCATTGATTTTCATGATCACGTTCTGATGTGATTCGTCGTTGCGTTGTAGAAGCCAAGTGTAGACTTCCTGTAGCGGTGATCTACACATGTAACTCGTATCTCAAGACGTCGCCAAAGGAGTATTTGGGTGCTAGCAAAGAGAAACCTTTGTGTGTGTTGTCTGCCGTAGATCATCATGATCCGATGGAAGAGGATCTCTCTCGGTCTTGAGAGCCTTCTTAGAGGAAGAGGTTCTTTCAGGCTTGAAATAATTCTCTAGAATTGTTGTGCACAACGATTCTCTTGATTTGGACAATAGTTGGGGTTGTGAGGATATTTATAATCTATTTTGAGGTTGTAGAGTTATGACAACAAATAAATGCGTTACGCGTTTCATTTATTTCATTAACTCTTATTGAAAACCCCCATGTTGAATAATTAATTCCCTGACATGCGCTCACGCTGATTATAATAAATATCATTTAATAAAAGAATATTTTATCCTAAAAATCCTGACTGGAAAAACTACACGTCATGTAATAATAAATACACTATGTGTACTTGTTTTTCATTGAAAACTACATGGAATGTACATTAAACATACACGGCGTGTACTGTTTTCACAATAAAAACTACACGGCATGTAATAATTAATAAACGGTGTGTAATTGTTTTCATTTTAATCTTCCTACAACATTAATACAATTTAGGATTCATTGTATAATTATTAAACCACGTACAGAAATAATTGTTATTCTACTTGAGATACTTGAGTACACTTAGTGTGTGACCCTCAACGCCTCTTTCTCATTGGCATTATGTAGGCTTTCCTAAAGTCCAAGATTACTGTCTAGAAACTAGTCATGGAACCCAAGAGAAAGAATTTGACGCCACATTGACATATCACCTCATATGATCGCTTACTATGTAATTTAATCCCTTTGTCTCGATATCTCATCAAGAAGGTTTCATGGTTGTTTCATAAACCTATATAATTTTTCCGTCGTTCATTGGCTACCTGAAATAAACTTGTTGTTTACACCATGGCCATGTAATTTAATGCGACAGTTCTATTTCAATCGAAGGGCCGAGATATCAACTTCCATGAATGGAAGGGACAAATCCTTCCTTGACTTATCCATTAACAACATGTCACCAATGATGCACCCAATGTACCCTACTTCCCACCAACTATTTGCGTGATGGTTTTCTTCCGTAAATATAAGTGTGCGAGTCATGAAATGAGTTAATGATAATCTTCCAGTCTAAGGACCATTACACACATTCACAGATAGTAATATCTGATGAAACCAAGACATGTGGAATTACTACTGGTTGGTCTGTTCTCATAATCTCCCATCTTGGAGATTACCAAGTGCGAACTCCATGAGAGGGAGTCTCGTCTTTTTACGAGTACTCGCACATGACGGTCTGTATAATACGTGTCCTATCATAGTATGTAATCCAACCACAGAACATTATTTAAGAATATTGTTATAGCATTTCAAGGTTCTCATCATAGTGGGGATCTTCCATGACCTTATTAATGCAACAAATATTCCAAGATATTATTATATTATAGTCATGCAGAGTAATGAACAATATATAATAAGTGAATATTCATGTAATCAAAGTTCAAAATAGTTGGTTCTCAGGACACCAACCCTTACAAACTCCCACTTGGACTAGAGCCAACTTCCTACGACTTTTATTCCACTAGAACTCACATGATGATTATGTTTCTGCTGAATCAAGGCTTTAGTCAAGGGGACTGGCACATTGTCTTCCATGGAAATACTGCTCACTGTAACTTCACATATCTGAGAAAAATCCCTCAAGAGATGATACTTCCAAAGTATGTTCTTTGTATGCTGTTCTGACCTTGTCCCTTTGGAAAGTACCACCACAGCAGTGTTATCACAATAGAGTGTGATAAAATCTTTACTGCTCAGTAAAACATCCCGCTCTTAGACCAAGCTTCGCATCCATGCTGTTTCATTAGCTGCCTTAGAAGCTATGATATAATCGGACTCCGCTGTAAAATCTTCCACCACATTTTGCTTTGAGCTCTTCCATCTCACTACACCTCCATTCAAACTGAATATGTATCCAGTCTGTGACTTTATATCATCTTGATCAGTATGGAAACTAACATCTACATGTCCTCTGATGACTAGTTCCTCATTTCCTCCGTAAACCAGGAACATATGCTTAGTACGCCTCAGATACATAAGGATAGTCTTGACTGCCATCCAATGTCAGTCTCCTGGATCAGCTTGATATCTGTCTACCTCACTTAATGCGTAAGTAACATATAGCCTCATACATAGTATAAAATACATGACTGAACCAATCAGAGATGCGTAAGGGATCCTTGCCATTCTATTTCTTTCCTCATGTGTCTTAGGACACATTTTCTTGGAAAGTTGAATGCCATGTGACACCGGCAAAAATCCCCTCCTAGATGGTTCCATACTGATCCTCTTCAGTATCTTATCAATGTATGTACATTGACTGAGGCCCATCATTCTCTTGGATTTATCATGATGGATCTTGATCCCAAGAATATATGATGCCTCGTCCAAGCCTTTCATAGAGAATCATTTATGTTACCATGCCTTAACTGACTGTAAGACAGGTACTTCATTTCTATTTATTAATATTTCATCAATATATACAATTAGTAAAATGAATGCACTTACACTAAAACTTTTGTAGACACAAGGATCACATTTGTTCTTAAAAATTCCAAATTTCGTTACAGCTTCATCAAAACGAATGTTCCATGACATTGATGCTTTCTTTAATGCATAAAAGGATTTCGGCAACTTGCATACCTTATTGGAATCCTTTGGAGTCACAAAACCTTCATGTTGTGTCGTGAAGACATATTCTTGGAGTTTCCCATTATGGAATGTTGTTTTGACATCAATTTTCCAAATTTCATAGTCATGGTAAGCGGCAATGGCCAATAGGATTCTGATGGATTTCAGCATCGCAACCGAGGAAAAGGTTTCATCATAGTCAATTCCTTGATGCTGTCTAAAACCTTTTGTAACTAGTCATGCCTTGTAGGTGCTGACTTGCCCCTCCATGTCCTGTGTCTTCTTGAATACACATTTATTACAAATTGGATTTACATCAACTGGAGGATCTACCAAAATATATGCTTAGTTTTGGTACATGGAATCCATCTCAGAATTCATGGCTTCTTGCCACTTGGAAACATCTGTGCCTTCAACTACTTCCTTGTAGGTAAGAGGATCATCATTTTCAACCAATAACGAGTCACCATCCTCGGTGACAATAAAACCATATCGTTTTAGTTCTCTCACCTCTCTCGTACTCCTATGCAGTTCTTGTGTCTCTGGAACAGATTGTTCTTCCACGAGGCTTTGTGGAATTTGTTCTTGTACCAACTCCTGTGTATCTTTAGCCTCAACTTCATCGAAGTCTATCTCGCTCCCACTATCTCTTTTGGAGTTGTTCTCCCTCTCAAGGAATATGTTGTGTCTTGCCACTATAACCTTTTAGTCTGAGGGGTTGTATAGGTAATATCTTCTTGTTTCTTTGGGATATCCTATAAAGATACAATTTGTGCCTCGGGGTGCATGTTTGTTACATGAAGAGGACTTAACAATTACTTCGCTACCCCAGACATGTAAATTTGATAACATGGTGTTGCATCCACTCCATAACTCATATGGAATACCATTTATCGATTTATTTGGTACTTGGTTTAGTATGTGTGCTGATGTTTGTAATGAATATCCCCAATGAAATAATGGAAGTCTCGCATGACTCATCATTGATCTCACCATGTCCAATAGGGTGTGGTTCTTCCTTTCTCTTACACTATTCCACTGTGGCGTGTGAGGAAGAGTGAGCTGAGATAGAATCCCAAACTCCTATAAAAGTTCAATGAAGTCTAGATTAAGATATTATCCTCCTCTCTCTGAGCATAGATTCTTAATCTTCTTACCAAGCTGATTCTCAACTTCATTCTTGTATTCTTTGAACCGATTAAAAGAATCTAACTTATACCTCATTAAGTAGATATATCCATATCTACTAAAATCCTCAGTAAAATTTAGGAAGTATGAGAACCCACCCCTTTCTTCAAATGGAAATGGCCCAAAAACATCGTTGTGAACTAATTCTAGAAGCTCTTTAGCTCTTTCACATTTCCCACTAAATGGTGCTTTGGTCATTTTGCCTTCTAGACACGCATGACACACACCAAGTGGTTTTAGTTCGAAAGAATATAAATACCCATTTTGATGTAGTTTTGTCAAACGTTTCTCATTGACATGACCTAGCCGGTGATGCCAAATTTGGGTGTGGTATGAGTCATGTGAATTGACTTTTTCATCAATTTCCATTACTTGGTTTGTGTAGTCTAACACATAAAGGCCGTTATATAATTGTGCCCTACCAAAACAAATTCTATGTATATAAAAGTAACAACATTAATTTCCAAACATGAAGATGAATCCATCAGTATATAATATGGATACCGAAATAATGTTTTTAGTAACAGAAGGCACATAATAACAACCATTTAACACTAAGATCATTTCAGTTGGCAACATGAGGTGGTAGTATCCGACAGCTATAGCAACAAGTTTGGCTCCGTTGGCTACTCGTAGATCTACCTCCCCTCGATCAATCGTCATGAATATACTTGGTTCTTGTATTTGGATACATATTTTAGCACCACAAGTAGTATCTAATAACCAATTAGTAGAAATAGATAGATTTCATTTGATAACAAATGCACCTGAAGCTTCCCCTTGCTTCCTTAGCTGGGTTTAATTTTTCTTCCAGTGGCCCTTCTTGCCACATGAGAAACAAAAATCATCATGTTCCATTGCCTCCCCTTTGATCTTTATTTTCTTAGAAGGTCTTGAAGAAAATTTGGGCTTAAAGGTCTTCACTTTCCCTTTCCTTTTAATCACCATGAGGACAGAAGGCTTTTCACGCTTCATGTCATTGTCCACATGGCGAATGAGGATAAGAATATCAGACAGAGACTTCTCAATGTTGATCATATTGAAGTTCACAACAATGTTTGAGAAGCTCTGTGGGGGTGATGCAAGAATGAGATCGTTACCTAGTTCTTCAGGGAGTTTAAACCCTAGAACCTACAAACACTCAATGTAGCCAATGACCATGAATACATGAGGCTCAACTGGGGAACCCTCTCCATGCTTTCTCTGAAATAGAGCCTTGGAGATCTCAAACCTTTCTTGTCTTTCTCTCTCATAGTATAGACCATAGAGGTGCTAGACCATGCTATAGGCATCCATGTCTTCATGAGACTTCATGAGCTCAATAGACATCCATGATAGCATCAAACATTGAATGTCGAGAGAGTCGCTCAAATGTTGATCAGAGACCAGGAAATCTACATCACTGGCCCCTGGGGAAGGAGATTCAGGAAGTGAGGACTCTGACACGTAGAACTTTCGTTCATGGCATATGATAAACCGAAGGTCCCTAAACCATTCCTAAAAGTTACTACCGGTGAGGATATTGTCTTTATCCAGTATTGATCACATAGAATATGTGGTTGATGAGTTTGTCATTTCAATTCTATAAATTAAAAGAGCAGATCTATCAGTTATTTATTGATTACATTTTTTTGAGAAATAATAAATGAATTAATTAATTACCCCACTATTTTATAAAGTCCCAATGGCCCTCACCATTGAACTTGGAATGTCTAGTTTCTTTGGTATTATAGTGGCAAGGATCCATATTCCCTTTTACATAACCCCAACAAGGGTTGGTAAAGCTATTTGAAGGTATTTAAGTAGGCATCTCTTTGCCAACTGTGAGCTTATAGTTCCTTGATCTGTTGAGTGGACTCCCCAATCCTAAAATCCTAACTTGTATTTCTTCAACTCATGCCTCCAATATTACACCAAGTCTACCAAGGGATACTTATCTTAATGTAATATGGTTATGTCAACCTGAAACCTTTCATAAGTGATTCCTTTATAAAATTAATTGTCCTAACAAGGGTTGGTCAAACACATAGTTTTATTGAGTCTTTCCCTTAATCAGTTAACAGAAGTCTTGGTCTGACATAATATGGTATTGAGGGAATTTATTCCTTTATGCGTAGTTTCTCATTATCACATGCTTGTTAATATTAAGTGATACTTTCTTAAGTGATTAACCTTGTTCTAGTAATGTTTACGCATAGTCCAGTTTTTATTTTATTCCATCTTTCCATTCTTGTTCATTTTATTAATTATGTGACTGTGAAAACACATACATAATAAATCTACCATGCAGTAAGACAGAAATAAAATAAGATTCCTTTATCACGAGCTTCTATCGGTTATCTTATCTAGCGGTTTTTATAAGCTAACCCTGACCTAGGTAAAACACCTTGAACCTATTGGTTTGTGTTTTTCGGCTCCTACATGTCCACCTTTGTATCTTCTTGCATCAGTTTCACATTGGCTTTGGGATTTGAACCATCTCCTCTGGCTTGGGAGATCCTCCATTACATGGGTTTACATTAAAGAAACCATGGGAACGCAGGACCTACATTTTATTAGATGAAGGCTCACAGGCCAACAAATTTAAATTAAGTAAGTTTAAATGAAACCATATACATACAAAGGGTCTTTGGTCTAGCTCATGATCATCCATAGCATGCAACGACATTTACATATATTTAGAATTAAAATTCTTTTAATCGTTCATTCATTTATGATAAGACGCACTCGAATTCAATTAATTATGATCTTAAAATTAATCAATTCTTTGTCTTAAATTCCTTTCTTAATTTCCTTCAGATTCTTCTCATCCATATTCCTTGTACGGGTCATTGTACTTTGGAGGAAACCCGATGAAATTCCATTTTTGGAAGGTACATGGCGTGTAGTTTATAATTACATGGTGTGTATTTCTTTTCACCATTTATCCAAAGAACACGCCGGGGGCTTTGGCATGTTTTCTGTACTTTGGAAATTTTGGAGTACACAGCATGTAGAAAAATCATACACGTAATGTACTTGTTACACGGTAACCGGCCTGACGATCCCGTGTACGGGGTATGTGGATTATCGTTGTACACGGTTTCACCTGGGCCGGAATGGACTACACGGTGTGTTGATCCCACATAAATGTAATGTATTCTGGTTTCCATGTGCCGTTAAATTCTGGTCATCACAGAATGATTAATACTTAGGCATAATCAATTCACATGGCGTGGTTTGGCAGACCAGTGCTGGTTCATTGATCCCAAGTAAACGGCGTGTAGTTTTAATTACACGTCGTGTAATCCCGTGTTGTACAGACAGAAAGAGCTGCTCCTCCGGATGAGTTCCTCATTTTTATTTTAAACAAAAATTAAAATTAAAAGGTCATTTCTGTGATATGAATCGAGAAACAAAGGAGGAAGAATAGATATCATTTATTCATAAGTATAGATAGATTTATATTGAATTGAATCAAATATAAATGCGTAAATTATCAACGAAAATTAAATAACAATAATTAATGTAGTAACCTCGCTCTGATACCATTTGATGGTTCCGGGAGGAGCAGAAGCGCATGGGTGGATGTGCCCACATGGCTTTTTTTCGTTAACAATGATCAATCCATGATCAATACGATGTTAAATGCCAGTCTCCATGGATCGAATCACAGAAATGGAAAAAGAAAAGGAAAGTCCTAGAACCACAATGTAGGATCGTTACAGGTTGATTATAATTAATTTAATCAATTGAAAAGAAATACCTTTTTGGTTTTCCTTCTTCGTTGATGTTCCTGATCATGTTCCGATGTGATTCATCGTTGCGTCGCAGAATCAAAGTGTATAATTCCAAAAATGGTGATCCAAACGTGTACCTTGTATCTCAGGACGTCTCCAATGGAGTCTCCGGGTGATAGCGTGGAGAAAACATTGCTTGCGTAGTCCGCCTTAGATCGTCTTGATCCGATGGAAGAGGATATCTCTCGGTCTTGAGAGTGTTCTTGGAGGAAGAGGTTCTTTCAGGCTTGAATGAATTCTACAGAATTGTTGTTCACAATGATTCTCTTGTGTTGGAAAAGAGTTGGGGCTGTGAGGATATTTATAATCGAGTTTGAGTTTGTAGGGTTATGAAAATAAATAAACGCGTTACATGTTTCATTTATTTCAATACCTCTTATTGAAAACCCCCATGTCGAATAATTAATTACGTGACATGCGCTCATGATGATTATAATAAATATCATTTAATAAAACAATATTATATCCTCAAAATCCCGACTGGAAAAACTACACGGCGTGTAATAATAAATACACGTCATGTACTTGTTTTCGAAATAAAAACTACGCGACATGTAATAATTAATACACAACATGTACTTGTTTTCATTTTATTCTTCCTCAAAAATTTAAACAATTGAGGATTCCTTGAAAAATTATTAAACCACGTATGGGAATAATCTTTATTCTACTTGAGATACTTGAATACACTTACTGTGTGACCCTCTAGGCCACTTTCCCTTTGGCATTAGGCGGGCTTGCCTAAATTCCAAGATTACTGTCTAAGAACGGGTCAAGGCACCCAAGAGAAAGAAGTTGAAGCTGCATTGACGTATCACCTCATATGAATGCTTACTGTCTAATTTAATCCCTTTGTCTCGATATCTCATCAAGTAGGTTTCATGGAACGGTCATAAACCTATATGCTTGATCCGCCATTCTTTGGCAACCTGAAATAAACTCGTCGTTTACACCATGGAGATGGAATTTAGTGAGACAGTTCTATTTCAATCAAAGGGCCGAGATATCAACTTCCATAAATGGAAAAGAAAAATCCTTCCTCGACTTGTCCATTAACAACATGTCACTCATGACGCACCCAACGTACCCTACATCCCCCCATCTGTCTGCATGATAGTTTTCGTCAGTAAATCTAAGTGCACGAGTCATGCCATGATTTAATGATAATATTCCAGTCTAAGGACCAATATACACATTCACAGATAGTAATATCCGATGACACCAAGACATGAAGAATTACTACTGGCAGGTCTGTTCTTAAAATCTCCTATCTTGGAGATTACCATGTGAAAACTCCATGAGAGAGAGTCTCTTCTTCTTACAAGTACTTGCACATGACAGGCTATATACTATGTGTCCTATCATAGTATGTCATCCAACTACAAAACTTTATTTAAGAATATTGTTATAGAATTTCAAGGTTCTCATCATAGTGGGGATCTTCCACGACCTTATTAATGAAACAAATATTCTAAGACATTATTATATTATAGTCATTAACAACAATGAGGAATATATAATATTTGAACATTAATGTAATCAAAGTACAAAAGATTTGGTTCTCAGGATTGCAACCCTTACATAGCAGAGCAGTTATGACAGTAGTAGTCTATCCCATGCCCATGTCCATGGACCAGTCTAGTTGAATGCACTATATTCGACACCCAAGGATCATGTTCTGGGACCATCTATCGCTAGAGGTATTATTTTTGTGGCATATAATATATTATATTATTTATTTTATGGAGATTGATCATAATAAATTATCTCTGTATCTATCGCTTAATGTATTGGATGAAGATACAATATTACTATGGTTTATTGACCCCACATACATCATTAGTGGTATGGATAGAGGTAATAATATGGTGTAGGGACTACCCCCTTGATGTTGGAAGTTACACTTTCTTATGGGACCTATTCATTTTGAAGATTATAGTATTATATGTAATTATTTCGATGGATTGGTAGGTTCAGTATCATGCATTTGTATACTGTTATCACTACATGGTATATTTTACATGACAAAATGTTAGAAGTTATACACATAATGGTGAGTGGGATGTCCCGGATGGAAAAGAAGGACCAGAGAATCATGTGATAGGTCGAGTGATATCCTAGATTTCAAATATCTTTATTAAGGATCATGGATTACATAAAAATGAGTTTCTTTAAGTATTGGTTCATTTTGGGGATGTCTATTTTGATGTTTTTCAGGATTACCTACTTGAGAGAAAGGCAGAGTTTAAAATTTATCTATTTCTAGGAGTAGCCCCATTTTTTATTCCTCCATACAGGATGGAACATACATAGCTTTAGGATCTTAATTGGATTTTTTAAGATTTATAATCCAATGGTTTTATATATCCCAGAACATCCTCTGGGTGTTCTCTCAGGCTTACTTCCATGAAGGTGAATAGAACATTACATCTATGAGTGGATTACATGATTTCTAAGTATCTTATGGTCATGAACCATTGATCAATTCCTAAAATCTATGATATCTTCATCTGGTTCCTAGGATAAAAGGTCTTCTCCATGATTGATATAATATAATGTTATCATCAGCTATGAGTCATTCCATCAGACATACCTTGTACAACATTCATTAGTAGGTTTGGTCTTCATGAGTACCTTATTATGTAATTATATTTTATTAATTAACCCACCATTTTCATGCAGCTAATGAAAGGGGTATTCCACCTCAATTTAGACTCTAATATCGTGGTCTTTTTGGAAGACATATTAGTGTATTGTATACTGGTAGTGACCATGCCATTCATCTTGATATCATTCTGAGTACACTAACAGAGAATCCTTCATATGGAAAGCTTGATATGTACCATTTCTTGATCAACAATGTTCACTTTTTGGGTCCTATAATATCATAAGAAGAAGTATGTGTTGATCTAGAAAATGTTAGTTTTGTAGTTTCCTAGGAGTATCACAAGAAAAGGTTTGACATATAGAGTTTGTTGGGGTTTGTTGGATATTACATGAATTTTATATATTACATCTCCCATAGTGAATCACCTATTAATACTCATAAAAATAAGTGTTGAAAGTACATAAAGTCAGAACTGTGTGATAAATTCTTTAAGTAGCTAAAAGGGAGGCTTGTATCATCACCTATTCTGACTCTTACAAAGCTAGGCATATGTTATACCATCTTCTATGATGCCTCAAGAATCATCCTAGGAGTAGTGGTAATGCAAGAAGACAGAGTCTCTACACATGGATCTCGGCAGTTGAATACTCATGTGAAAAATTACCTAATATATTACCTTGATCTAGAAGAATTTTTCCATTCATTATGTTTGTCGGAGACATTGTCTTTTGGGTGTGTGCTCTGTAGTGTAAACGGACAACAAGAGCCTCAAATTTATATTTAATCAGCATGAGATGAACCTCATAATGTACTGATGGTTTTAATATAACCAATCATATGATTTTGAGTTTTCATATATTTTGGGTAAGGGAAATCTGGTTACAGATGGACTATGTTGGAAGACATAGGCCCATGCAGTATTAGAAGCTAGTGATGAATGAATGTTAATGGCCCTATTGTCTGAGCTACAACTGGAGATTCATGATAGATACAGGACTTCTCATATCTCATCATGGATATTTACATCTTCCCTCATTGATATTTTTATGAGTATAAACTTTTCATATCATGAGGTCATCGTACTATATGAGATTATATCAGGAGGTAACCCGCATCTAGATTGGTCCGTCGATAGAGATGAAATCGAATGTATCCATGTATGTGTCTGGGTTCTTATGGTAATGAGATAAGAGTAGAATAAAGTGTCCCACATCTCTCAATGGGATTTTCATCTAAGAATATCCTAGATGTATTGAGATACGAGATTCTATTATTGGTGTCATATGATGAAATTTCAAATAAAATTCTTTATCACTAGGTGTTCCACCGGTCAGCAGGTGAAGGATGAGCACCAGAAACCTGCAGGCTTGTTACAACCACTTCTAGTCCCATAATACAAATTATAAAATGTTGTGATAAACTATGTAGTCAGTTTACCATTGTCTCTTAGAGGTAGAGACACTGTATGGATTACCATTCACAAACTAATGAATTATCCCACTTTATTTCTATGGGGGAGAAATTATCAGTTGATGAGTTTGGAAAACTGTATGTCTCTGAAATCAAAAAACCTGTACTGGGTACCTCATACTATCATATTAGATAAGGATGATCATTTCACATGACAATTATAGATTGGATTACAGAATGTTATTGAATCAATGGTGCTTCTAATCACAAATTCTCAACCTCAGTCCAATAGACAATTAGAATGAACAATACAGGTTCTAGAGAATATGCTCCTGGAATGTGCCTTCGAATATGGATGTTCTTGGGAATGGAATATACCTCTCATTGAGTATTCCTATAATAATAGTTTCCAGGTGAGAATTTAGATGGATTCATTTGAGGCCTTATATGATAGTAGATTCTGTTCACCCCCATTGTGGCTTGTGAAAGATAAGTCATCCCTACTAGGTACGTGTCTCGTTCTATAGACATAATAAGAGATTTATTTGATCATAAAGTGTATTAATACTAATCTGGATAGACATAAATTTTATGTTGATCACTTTTTATGTCCTATAGAGTTCAAATATGGGGATCATGTTTCCTTTGGGTATCACCCAGGCATGAGTATAGACATTTAGAGAAATAATGGAAGTTATCACCTTTTTATGTAGGGAATTTTAATATTATAGAAAGAGTCATTATGATATCAAATCTATTACGACCACATCAGACATTTTGTTCCTTACAAGAAGTCATCCACATCCAACAGCCTCACCGATATCAAGTTATTTGTCACATACCATTGGAATCGAGGAAGTGGAGTATGATGATGAAGCTACCTTTTATGAGTATCCAGTACCCAACATTGACTATATCATGAAGGATCTCTGAAGTTGTATTGTTCTTCTAGTACGAGTGCTATGACAACATTGCCATGTGCAGGATGAGATGTGGCAGTAGAATGTCAAAATACATTCTCAATGGCTAGAATTGATTTCATATAGTTCTTCACCACCATGGGAAGGCGAACTCGGGGAAATTTCCTTTTAAGGGGTGAAGACAGTAATAATTGTTTTTTCACTCAGGTATGATTCATTTAAATTATTATCTTATTATTTATATTGGACCTAATATAGAATCCTAATTTGTTATAAAATGTCTTAGGGGCTTCTAATTATCATTCGGATCCTGAAACCCTTCTTTTCAGTGAAATGGGTCATATCAGAATGTTAGTGATCATTTGGCATGGGGTTTAGATAATAGTGTGGATGGAAGTTATCAGAAATAACAATATTGGAAGGTTGTTTCATGGCCATGAACCATGAATATGCATGTTCCCATTCTTCCCAAGTAACCATCTGGGGGTTTCCCATGTTTTATCAAACCAGGCAGACAAACCGTGCACATGAAATTTTTCTAGGTAATTTGAAATTTTTTCCCTTAGTGATCAATTAATCCACCTCTTCTTCCCTAATACAATTTCCAATTTAATTTACCTCTATGGATCTAATTTTTGATCTTTATAAAGTTCAATTATTGGGATTTCATGATCTATTTCATCCATGATCCGATGGAGCTTCTTTTTACCACGTTGTATGTGAAACATTATGTACTAAGTTCCGTTTATGTCCTCCTTTTCCTATAATTCTCTAGACCTTGTTATTGAGGTGTGAGAATTTTTCCACTTTTCACAGTTCTACTCCGATCTGAACCAAATTAAGGGGAAATACCAAAGTCGAAGAGTCATATAATCCTAAGCCGGGTGGTACATAACTCATCAGTCATGTTCATTGAGTTTGGAATTGTATTGTGTTGACCAACAATTTAATTAGGTGTCGTTAATAGAATATATATGTCAGGCATATAATAATTATAAATGTATAGATATGGTCTTTCCATATATGTGATTATTTTTTGGTGGTTATGACCACAAATCCATCCATCCCATGTAGTGTGTTATTCCATAGTTGGGTTTTTCTTATTTGACATGATTGAACCACCATTTGGGTGTGATTTTTCTTGACCATTATAATGGAATGATTTTTTTTAAATTTCATGATATAAATTTTGAATTTCATTATTGAAATTACCATGTATGATCCCCACATGACCCACATAAATTATGTTAATCAATTTATAATTAAAGGTAAAATGGAAATTGGCATGTATACAAAGTATATGTCTTTAATGGATTAATTGTGAATGATTACTAGGTTGCATGTTCATAGAAAACCATACCACAGGAATGGAATGTAGTGAAATGAAATTTAATTGGTGAATATTAAATAAATGTAAATAATAATGGTTAGATGCTACATGGCCTTGTCACTCCAATAAAAGGAAAGGTTTGGGCCAAATAGACATATCAATTAATTATGACTTGATTTAAAAGGATTCATGATACATACCCTTATCACATAAATTAAATCTAGGTATTGAACCTAATGAAATATTTCCTGACTTAATAATCAAAGAGTAGTGTTCTAACTTGATCCCTCCTTTTATTATTATTGGAAAATTCATTGAGTAATCAGGAACCCCATTCTAATTCAGGGATATATCTTAATTAGGCTGTGACCCACCTAAATCCCTATAATTTTCAATTATTTGGATGAATAATATGTCACCATATGATCCCTTTAATATCATTACAGGATTCCATGGTTACACACCTTGGATTCATCATAAGTAAGTAGGTTCAATGGTTAAAGACCAACAGACCTAGTCATTACATAGACCCATTTTAATTTGGATGAACTTCTTGTAATAGATAAGTGTCTAATTGTGTAATTCCATGGACTATGATCTTTGTATTACGATCCTACCCCATTCAAGACTATATTTATTACTGACTTGGTGACCCTTTAGGTCTACGTTACCTTTTTTATTTCCTTTGAACATCATTATTATATGTCATTATATGCTTCCTTGTAAAACATGAAACACGGAATTTTGATAACATGTGAATTATTTATTAACTAGTAAAAATAGATTAATGGAGTATTTATGTTCCAATGAATGATGAGGAAGGAACCATGTACTTGGGTATTTAATTACATTGTACTGGTTTACATTATATAAGCATTATTTCACAATATTGCCTTTTCATTACACGGGTTGGATGTTAAAGACAACATTGGCGTTCGACCACTAATATTTATCTCAAACCCTCACCTTGTTCCATTTGGTACCAAGATTAGATTATATGAATGCAGGTTTTGATAAAGGGAAGCATACGTCTTCAGACACTTGATTTCATTCTCTTTAGGATAGAGCTTGATAGAAGATGATCAAGCTAGAGCAGGGGATGCCTAAGATTGTCATTTATTTCCATTATAATTTGTGAAAAATATAATCCGGACTATCTTGTATCCATGTTTAATAGTTTTATATACACATGAAATATCATCATCTATTGCTTCATTTTATTCCAATTATTTATGTTATTTTTAATGTTGTCTCAATTTTATTATATTCCTTACATTTACTTGTATTAATTCAACTATTTAACACTATTTTTTTCATTATACTAAAGTATGGTAATCAGTTAATAGTATCCCCATGGACACACCCTAGGCACTCACTACTAGTCGGGAACCTCTACTGTTTAGGGAGATATTATTTAGGCTATGTGGCCCACCAGGCTCGAGCCACCTCTTATGTGCCTTCGAGTCCGGGATTCCAAAATGGCGACGACTTGCCTTTGGACAGTGTTATAAGGGAGTGTGTATTCACATATTTATCTGATATCATAGATAGTGAAGATTCCTATAGCATTGGTCTTTTCCCCTATTTGATATATGACCATGTTTCTCGCATGGTTTATATTTGTGATATAATTATATTCCATGTTGTTAAACTAATTTACAAGGATTCTGAATTTATATAAACTGTTTTATGCAAAATATTATATTTTAGCTATTGTTTTAGATATATTCCATTACTTGGGATGAATTTTCATAAATTATTTTCCATTAATTGATATGTATAACATGATTTGTTTAAATGTGATTTCAAATGAAAAACTTATTTTTTTAAAGTTGAATGAATTCCTTTGGTTAATATATTATGTAAATCTATTATCTAATCATTCACAAGACCCTAATATGATTTTAACTCACACCTTACATGTTCCCTCAAGTGTTTTTAGATTTTCTTTATTAAGGTTCGATAATAGTGAAAAGATCTCTGAGAGGTGGTTCCAATTTTTGAACACTGTTTTTGGTGAGTTTCATCCTCATGAACATGGGATGTTTTTCTTTATTTTTGTAAATTTGTTTTACTGCATTGGGATTGTTTATGCATATTTTTTTAGGTACATTAAACCGTGCATAATTTTCTTTTTTTTATTCATACTATAATGTTTCTTTTACTTCTGCCTTATTTGTGGACAAATAATTTCCAATTACAATTTTAATGATACCCAGTTCTAGTCAACGAACCGTGTGGATTGGGAATTCCCTTCAGTCTATGTCAGGGTTGGTTTGGATATCAGGTTTCTAGGGTTTGTGGGATGGTTCATGACACATAATTTTTTAAAACAGTAAACAACAATGATTCACATTGTGTAAGAAAATGAATTATTGACAAAAATCTAAAGATCCTATAATGTTTTATGGGTGGGTCATTATATGATATTTTTCCTTGTGAATATATTTTCATCCAATGCATTTTCTAATCTGTATATCTCATGTTATAACTATGAATACCATATATGAATCTTATATACCATATAATAAAATGGAACATATCATTGATAAACTATGTGAAACATGTGGTCATGCCTAATATATGATGATATGGGAAAAAGGTTTTGATCAGTGATCTTATATATTGTGATGGTCTTGGTATTATCCTTGTTATATGATACTGTTTCTAGGCCAATAATGGTGATAATTTTTTCGTGATGTGTTCTTATACTTAGGAACTGAATTTTTATTTCTTGATGGTTTTATAATCATTCCACACTCGTAATATGGATGTATTTAAAGATTATAATGTTTTCAACATGAATCCTTTTATGAACAATGATAGATTTGTTATTGGAATTAAATTTTGTGGTCATGATGTATCATCCATATGTGAATCATATAATTTAATATTATAAATTATTGATATCACTGATGGTAAACCTTTCTAGGAATTTCAGCTCACACATTCTCATTTTTCTTATTAGATGTTTGAAAATAAATTTTTTAACAAGGTTATATAAATAAGGATAAATTGTTAGAAGAACCTAATGATATATGATAAATAATATTACCATATTAATAGGTTTTTATATCTAGTGTTTGATAACACTAAATCATGATGTATTTTGAGAGGATCACACATTTATGTATTGAATGATTCTAGAAAATAATTAAATATTTATATTGGAAATGATTGTTTTCCTTTGATGGTATTAGATCAAAATTGAGTGATTCATTTCTGATTAGGATTAGAAAAAACTTCTGAAAAATTCTTAAAAAATACTATGTATAGTTTAATATAATAATTCTTTCATACGATATAGATGTTGTTGTTTTCTTATAAAAACATCCTCATCTAGACACTACTAGTTGATTTTTTGAAAATTCATGAATGAAGGTAATAATGATCATAGAAGTATTAGTTTAAGTATTTCATACTTATAAATAGGTTAAATTATGAATGTTACATTTTATATCAATTTATTTGACACCAATGAAGGTTATTATTAACCACACATTCTATATGAATCATTATGAATGATCTAAATAAATGATAAATAATGATTCCTCAGGTTAGACCAAATGTGTCATAGATGAAAGAGAGGGATTCATGATTTAGACATCATTAAGATGTTTTTTCATAATAAATTTTTTTCCTACTATGACTATTATTTCTCATAATATTAATTTATTTTTCCAATGGAAGTGGCAAGGAGGATTCATCTTAACACTGTTAGAAAATGAACTTATTGTTCATAGAAAACTGATTTTGGATAAAGAATTCAATAATTTTTTATTATCTATTTTCAAATATATTTTTATATGTCTATAAATAACTGCATGTGTGACTTTCTTGACATTCCTAATAAGGGGAAGATGAAGTTTGATGATGACTAGATGCTGAAGAAGAGTGATCTTATGAAATTTCCAGAATGTGTGAACAAGAACATAAGGTAATGTCAAGAAAATAGAATGTGATTTCTATTGGGAAATGATAGGAAAATAATAAATAATTATTGAGGAAGAAGAATATTTTTATAGAGGGACAAAATTTTCACCTCAAGGTACAATTTATAAGTCAATGTATCATTTGTGGACTATATTCTAACAATTTAATATAATTAAGAAATCCAATGGTTAAATATTACACCAAAGAAGGACCTATATTCTGATTGTAGTTTACATGGCTGGATTTTAGAATTTCTGTATTTCATTTTGATATTTTTGTTATAAAAATGTTATTTACATTATATTTTGTTTAAAAAAATCAAAAAAAATAAAATTATTGATCCAAAAAACGTTTTTCATTATATATTTAATAAACATATTCTGAATGGTACTATTAAAAATGGAATGTTATTTAGTGGTAAATTGATATTTTTTCTATGGGATAAGGATATTATTAACAATAAAAAGTAAATGGGATAGTTTTAGGGGCCATGAAATTGGTTAGTTTTTGGATTAAATGGTTATATAGGATTACATATATTAGGTTTACTACATTATAATATTTAAGGAATATATTAACTACTTTATTAATTTATTTAAGGAATAAGTATTTTGTTATATTTTTAATTAATATATGTTTAATGTGGGGAAATATTAATAGTTTTGGATAACATCATGGTTTTATAATGTTGAGGTTGATTATTTGTTTAAAGGCATCAACATAACATTTGAGTTTTTATATAATTGGATTTTGATGTGAAGTGAAATATTAAATGGGTGTTATAAAGAAAAAAAAATTATTGGATTGAATTGTAAATTGGGTTATTAATTAATATTACATATTATAATTATTTTATATTGGATATATTGATATAAATAGTAATTTATTTTGAAAAAAGATTTAATTAATGATGATAAATTTGCTGAGATATTAATGTTCAAGCTAAAGATAAAATTTTAGGTTAGTATCTAAAATTTATTTTTTATATTTTAATAAATTCAAATAAATTATAAAATTATACTGTTATTTATCATGGTGTTTATTAATATTTAGGGATATGTTTTTTTGGGTTGATGTATATTTAACTCGTATGTATAAAATGTGATTTACAAGAATTATTATTTGACAAAAATGATATTATATTAATGATAATGGAATATAAATGGAATGATATATCCATTTAGGTTTAAACATTCCACAATTTTTAGGATATTCATGACATTTGGGTTATATGGTTGTTAATTTATGGAATTATTTATGTTCAACATTGGTTATAACTATTGAGGCCTTGGATAATATTATTGAGCCTCTTCATATAAAAGATTTTTCATTTTGGAAATTATATAACCATCTGATAATATTCTTTTTCTGGTTAATGTATAATGATGAGATTTATATAATGATTAACACAATCAAATAATAAAAATCTTTTTCTTATTTTTAAATTGAAACCCATTATTGATTTATCATCATTTAAAGAAATAGATGGGATTGTGGTGGAAATTGAATAAGTAATTTGTAAAGACCCGTAAAATTAAAGGAAATTTCTTTCTTAATTTTCATTGGAATTTTACAAGAACGCGGTTTCAGACGGCACTTGATTCTGAGGCCTGGAGTGCCCGAAATTTCTATCTGAAGTTTATCTAGGGTACGTTCAGTGAACGAACGAGTGGGAATTTCTAACTTTTGAACTGCTGCCCGGAATCGAATTTCGAGGGCACCGATGGAACCACAGCGCCGATATTTGCTTAGGAACTCATGTTTCGGAGTTGCGTTATCACGGGTGTGGATGATAAAAATTGTGGAAGTTAATTTATTATTATTCAACATTTTTTATTTTCCTTTTGTGTTTTAAGGCTATGGGTGGAAGTTGGGTAACTACCCAATCTCCCTTGGGAGGTTATGTGGGTGGTGGGGCCCACACGAACCCCACCCCTTCATATTTTTCACTCTTCAACTCCCCATTAACTCGCCTTCATTTAATTTGACAACATGTGTAATTTAATGAGGTGAGTTAAGTGTGGTTAATTGAATTTCAAACTCTTGAAATTCAAAAGGGTAAGTTGTGTTAATAAATTAAGACATGGGATTATTTTATTAATGTTAGAGTTTATGCCACGTTGAGAGGTTTTGGGAAGTGTGAAGATCTTCTTCATCTCCAACGAAGAACATCTTCGAAGAAGAACATGAAGAACACATCGGACTCCGATGAAGAACACCGTTCTTCAATGAAGTACATCTCCACCGAAGAACGCGGAGAACATCACCAACGACGTTTCCTCATCAGACACACCTCGACGACAACGGAATCGACGTTCGTTTTCCGCGACGACCGACCTCCGCGACGCTCGTCTGCCGCGGCTCATTGACGTTCACCATTATTGAAACCGAGGTAGGGGATTGTATTTAATTAATTTTTTCGTGATTACATCCCTGATTTTCTTAGTGAATTTTTAACCAACTGCTATCGATTAACGTGAGGGGGGGGGGGGGGGGGAGGGGGGCCGGACCGCACAAACACGGCCGACCCACCTACTTATTTTTTTGTTGGATTATTTTGGATTTAAATTGAAGTGGCGCGGTGCCGTCGAACCGCGCGGAATTATTGCGGCATGAAATACGTGGCGCCGACGCGCCGTGCCGCGAATTAATACAAGGACGCGACGCCATCGCGCCGCGTCGGAGACATCCGAAAATACCGCGGCCAGTACCGGGGTTGCAGTGGAGGGGCATGGAGACGTCGCGCCGTGCCGGAGGATAGGGGCCGCGGCTGGTTCCGGGCCGCGGCAGAGCAGGGTGACCGGCGGCTGGTACCGGGCCGCTGGCGTCGGAGCTGGAAGGGGACCAGCAATCGCCGGTCTCGTTGAGCAGGAACCGGCCGGCCAGGTCGGGCCGACCGGGCAGGGAGAAGCTGGGGGAATTGAATCCCCCGGCTGGACATCAATGCGGCCCCAAATAAAGGGCTGCAGTTACAAGAAACCAGGGGGGCAGGGGCCCCCCCCCACACGAGGCAAAAACGGCTCGGCCGTTTTAGCCGAGCAACCGACCGGCGCGCCCAGCGCGCGGGTCGCCGGACCGGGACGACGGGCCGCGCCGCGCCACGCTCAAGCCGGGCCGGGCAGTGCCGGGCCGGGTCGACCCGGACCCAGGTCGGGTCGACCCAGTTCGGGCCGACCCAGGGGGTCTCGGGCCAGGTCGGTCCGGACCCGAAACCCCCGTTTTCAGACCATTTCAGTTCAATTGCCCATAATGCGGGCTACGGACCTCCGATCAACACGCTGTTAGCGGCGACACTATCCTTGGAACGAGACCGTCGTTTCGGGATATCACACTCAAGGTTTAGGAATACTTTGAGTTCGGCCGGGTTTGTTCGTACACGAAACCAACCGGGCCCTCAGAGCGGAAACTCTCATATCTTATGTTCCGGATGTCTGAATGACGTGCTGTCGACTTTGTTGGTTTCCTCTTAGTGATACGGATCTTTTGGCTTACTCCGCCCAAGGTTTGGATGCGGGTGGAGTATGGTCGGTTTGGTTTTGCCTTAAAAACCAACGGGGCCCCTGGAACGAAAAAGCCAATAACTCTCAGATCGGGCGTCCGATTGACGCGCCGTCTGAAACGTTGAGTTCCTGTTGACGATACGGAACATTTGGATACATCAACTCTGAACTATGTGTCAGTTGATTTATCAGACTTTCGGCTCGTGGAGTGGACCCTCCCAATCGAGCTTGCTATGTGCGGGAACCCTAGAGCTAGCTATGACTGCTACTGTGACTGTGACGACGACTGTGCAGAGATCCTCAGGGGATTCGACGACGACGAATACAACACTCAGCAATCCTGTGTGGATCAGTGCTACCGATCTTGTGTGGGTCCAATCCTGTGTGGGTCAGCGCTCAGTGGTTCTGTGTGAGCCAAAGCCTACAGATCATGTGTGGGTCCGATCCTGTGTGGGTCATTGCGGGGGTTAGTACCTATCGATCCTTTGTGGGTTCGGCAACCTAGATGGATCAATGATCATCTCTATCGTCTTTAGAAGAAGTATAATTGTGTGAGCTGAATCCTGTTTTCTTTCCATTGTGGATTGTGTTGTGTTATCCTGTGTGGATTATGTTTTGCTTTCCTGTGTGGAATACGTATACTTTCCAGTGTGGACTGGGTTATAATTGGGCTCGGAGGATGGAGCGTATTGGAATTGATGACTTAGGTATATGTATGGGAATATACCTAAGCAGTATTGGTTGTTACTTCGTGATTGTATCATTCCATTCTGGTTTATCCTTTGTGGATTTTGGGAGACCTTCGGGGGTCTCGGGGTCCCTACTGAGTAGCTTATACTCACCCCTGCATGGGCTATGCCCGCACAACGTTGTGTTGGTTGCAGACGACGGACAGTGTTGATCGTGGTTGAGGCTTGCAGAGCAGGACGGTACCTGGAGGTGGACCACTGGGCGGGACATACTCAGAGCGGACGGTGGGACCCGAGGAGCAGTGGAGCTATCTGTACCCACCCTTCAGGTGGGATTTCTAGTGGACAGCTCAGCGTAGCGGCTTTACATTTCTTTTGTTGTTTTCCCTTTCCAGCTGTACTTTACTTTCAGTTTGGGTTTGTATACTGGCCCACTTACTTACCGCACTTACTCTTGTACCAGCTTTTACTTAGTGTTTACTTCTACTGCTTGTTTACTCGGTGGTGTTTGTTTACTTTTCAAAGGAAATGCCTTCCCTTTTTACCAGGATTTACGCCTTGGTGATAGTTGCCAGGCCCTGGCCTATGGAAGGTGGGCTTGGGGTAGTCATGGCACGAGCCCCGAGGACGGGTCGTGACAAATTAGTATCAGAGGAGTTCGGTTCTACCGCGAACTCTGATCATTTCTATGTGAAGCAATTGTATTTAGCGTATTGGGTGTGGTTATCAGTCCAGGGAGTCCAGTGTTGGTGCGGCAGCTGACGTATCCATACACTAGGACCCTGGCTTCTGATTTCCGACTTAATGCACGAAAACATTGATTGCATGTGTGTTTCATGTTTTCTTTGTGATTACATTGTATCAGCTCACCAGGTATACTGTTCTGACCGTGGCGCACCTCTTTCCTTTTCAGGATGGCCCCACGATGGCAGCTAGCTAGGGTTCCGAGAGTCGAGCATGACGATTGCCCACCGAGCGACAATGCCTCGGTGCAGGTACCTTTGTCAGCAGTGGCACCGAATGTAGCTCTACCCGCCGAGCCACCGATGCTTCCAGCACCAACCGCTGATGATGCACGTCCCCTCAGTGCACTGGATGAGTTCCAGCACCAGCGACCACCTAGGTTCCGTAGGGAGACAGACCCCCAGGCAACCGAGGACTGGCCGGAGGCAGTGGTACGAGTTTTTAGGCTACTGAGGACACCAGCAGACCTCATTGTGATCCTAGCAGCGAGCCTACTGTATGCAGCAGCGGGCCGATGGTGGAGCGTGATGCTCCAGGTGAACGATGAGGCATCTCTTCTCTGGACAGACTTTGAGAGTCTCTTCCACTCAGAGTTCATCCCGGCCACCCTCCGTGCGGTGGGAATTCAGGAGCTTCTTTAGTTGCGGAAGGGCAACATGATGTTCGCCCAGTACTCAACGCGATTACCGATCTCTCGCACTACTCTACAGACAAGGTACGAGACCCATTCTTCCGGGCCTGGACCTTTGAGCAGGGATTGAGACATGAGATCAGGGCATCGCTAATCTCCCTCATCATTCCGACTCAGATAGAAGTACTGGAGCGATCTCTTTTGATCGAGAGCTTTCTTGCTGAGTCTACACCAGTGCCGAGACCCACCGCAGGGCGGCACGTAGCAGAGTCTTCTGCAGCAGGCAGTCGACGGATGACTCTTGGGTCCAAGAAGACTAGACCCTCAGGCAGAAGACCTTAGGACACTTGCTCAACAGTGTGGGGGCACACAGCGCGGAGCCAGTCTTTCGAGAGGCAAACAGTGCTACTCGTGCGGCGGGCAGGGCCACATGGCTCGTGAATGCCCGAACCGCCGTGCTGAGGAGGAGTAGACGGTTGAGGTAACACCAAGGTAGAGCCAGAGGGTCGACCGTGGCCGTCCACAGGGAGGAGGTGGACGAGGCATAGCAGCTTGCCGAGTAGAAGGTGGTGGGCGACGCTTTGAGGCTCTACCACCACCACCAGGAGTTCCACCCCCCGACCACAGGGAGCTGGCGGGCAGAGATAGGCACAGCTCCAGGTAGTAGAGGCCTACGACCACGGTGCGCCCGAGATTATTCGAGGTACTATCTATGTCTATTCCACCCTTTCTGCAGTTCTTATATACATAGAATTGAGTCATTATTTCATAGTCGCTGCCCTTGTTCGGAGCTCGGAGATTCCGACAGAGCCGTTGGCTCGATCCTTACGGCTAGAGACTCCTACAGGAGCAGAATCGACGGTTACGCACTGGTGCTGGCAGTGTGAGCTTATTATAGGAGGCGAGAGCTTCAGCTGGGATCTTCTTGTAGCGGCGTCGAGGCCTTACGAAGTCATCTTGTGCATGGATTGGTTTTTTACGGTCCATGCACAGATTGACTATATTAGGCGTAAGGTGTGATGTGTACGCACCGACGGGAGCAGGTTCACCTTCACTGGCGAGAAGGGAGCCTTTGCAGCACAGGATGGAATTCCGTGGAGGAGAGGACATCCCATCACTCATCAGTTGGCTAACCTCATCCTAGGAGCTGTTGACGTGCGGAGTCCTAGTTTTCATGCAGTGGTGGATCAGTTTGCGGACGTTTTCCCCGAAGACGTTCTAGGGCTTCCTCCTCGCATAGAGGTAGAATTTTATATTGACTTGTACCCAGGGACAACCCCGATATCGACTCCAGCATATCAGATGGCCCCCGCTAAGCTTCGAGAGCTGTGTGTACAGTTGGAGGACTTTCATGGAAAGGGATTCAGCCGACCCAGTGTTTCACCCTGGGCTTCCCTGATTTTGTTCGCCAAGAAGGCGTACGGGAGCTTGCGACTTTGTCTCGACTATCGTCCCCTGAACCAGGTGACAGTGAGGAACAAGTATCCATTACTGAGGATTGATGACCTCTTCAATCAGCTCAAGGGAGCGCGGTGGTTCTCAAAGATATTTCTCAAGTCAGGCTATCATCAGCTCAGAGTTCGGGACGAGGACGTGCAGAAGACGGCCTTCAGATGTCGGTATGGCCACTATGAGTTATTGGTTATTGCATTCGGTATAACCAATTCTCCAGTAGTATTCATGGCCCTCATGAACAGGATATTTCATCCATACCTCGATCGATTTGTCATGGTCTTCATCGATGACATTTTGATTTACTCGACGACTGAGGAGGAGCACGCCTACCACTTACGGGTTGTACTAGACACACTCCGAGAGAACCAACATTATGTCAAGCTCTCGAAGTGTCAGTTTTGGATACGTGAGGTCCACTTCTTGGGGCACATCATCTCTAAGGCGGGTTTTGCAGTGGATCCTGCGAAGATCGAGGCAGTGCTAGCTTGGGAGCCACCCAGGAGCATGATGGAGGTGCGGAGTTTCTTGGGACTAGTTGGACACTACCTGAGATTTGTGCCAGACTTCTCCAGAGTTGTAGCACCACACTCATCTTTGACGAAGAAGGGGACACCCTTTGTATGGTCAAACAAATGTCAGCAGAGCTTCCAGGAGCTGAGACAGAGATTGACCAGCGTACTTATCTTGAGGTTGCCAGAGGAGGGAGTAGGGTACGTAGTCTACTTCGACGCATCAGGGACCAGACTCAGATGTGTCATGATGCAGGAGCGGGCATTGATCGCCTATGGATCACGTCAGTTGAGGCCGCATGAGCAGAACTACGCTGCCCTTGACCTCGAGTTAGCAGCAGTGGTTTTCACTCTGAAGACATGGAGACACTATCTGATGGGTGAGCACTTTAGAGTCTTTTATGACCATCAGAGTCTCAGATACATCTTCTCTCAGAAGGATCTGAATATGAGACAACGGCGATGGCTCGAGTTCCTCCAGGACTATGACTTTGAGATAGTCTATACTCCTGGGAAGGGAACCGTAGTAGCAGATGCTCTCAGTATGAGGAAGGGCATTCAGCTACGTGAGGAGGCGACAGAGCAGCTAGCCTCTTTGCATATATACTTCGTGGATAGAGATGGATCATCCTTTATTCAGTATCTCATAGTCACTCCTCCATTACTACAGCGGGCTAGAGAGGCACAACGTGGGGACACTGACTGTGAGACACGGCGTGCACAGATATCCTTAGGACATGCACCTGATGGTTTCTCCTTTGGAGAAGAGCACAAAGCCCTTTTCAGAGGAATTACCATGGTACCAGTTTCTTTACGTGAGGAGGTGCTGAGAGAGTTTCACACATCTCCTTTGGCAGTATATCCTGGAGTGGCGAAGATGTTCCAGGATCTCAGACGACAGCACTGGTGGCCAGGCATGAAGAAGGTTGTGGCAGAGTTCGTTTAACGATGCCTCACCTGCCAGCAGGTGAAGGCAGAGCATCAGGTACCAGCAGGCTTGGTACAACCCTTAGAGGTCCCGGAGTGGACATGGGACGAGATATCTATGGACTTCGTGACTAGACTTCCACGCACTTCTAGAGGTCACGACTCCATTTGGGTGATTGTCGACCGACTCACCAAGTCGGCACACTTTCTACCCATTAGAGAGCAGGGCTCAGTGGAGAGCATGGGATAAAATTACATTCAGGAGATTGTACGGCTTCACGGTGTGCCATCATCTATCATCTCCGATCGAGATGCTCGCTTTACTTCCCGACTTTGGAAGGGGTTGCAGGAGGCGTTTGGGACGCAACAATGTCTGAGCACGACCTTTCACCCTCAGACAGATGGTCAGACGGAGGGAACCATTCAGACTCTCGAGGACATGCTCCGCGCATGTGTTCTCGACTTTGGTCGCAGCTGGAAGGACCACCTACCCTTGGTAGAGTTTGAGTACAACAATAGCTACCACTCCACCATCGGGATGGCACCATACGAGGCATTGTACGGCAGACCTTGCAGATCTCCTTTGTGCTGGACAAACCCTGGGGAGTCAACACTTGTGGGACCGGAGATGGTCCAGGCCACGATAGAGAAGGTCCAGGTCATCCAGGAGCGGATGAGGATAACTCAGAGCTGAGAGAAGTCTTATACTGACAGGAGGCGGAGGCCACTAGAGTTCGAGGATGGCGACCACGTCTTCTTGCATGTCTCACCACGACGTGAATTACAGAGATTTGGTTGAGGCAGAAATTTGTCTCCATGATTCATCAGACCCTTCCAGGTACTCAGCAGGATTGGCGAGGTGGCTTATCGTCTGGCTCTACCACCTCAGTTACACCGGATGCACGACATCTTCCACGTATCTTAGCTGAGGAGATACGTGCACGACCTGACGCATATCATTGACCATGGGGAGCTTGACGTTGATGATGAGGCGACTTTTGCGGAGGTCCTAGTGGAGATCGAGGATCGACAGGAGTGGGTCCTACTTGGATGGTCGATTCCTCAAGTGCGCATCAGATGGCAGCACATGAACCTCCAGGAGAGCACTTGGGAGTAGGAGGCTCATATGCGTGCTCAGTACCCTCATTTCTTTCCCTAGTTTTCGATGTATCTTTACGGGGAAGTAAAGCCCTGTGGTGGGAGTAATGTAAAGACCCGTAAAATTCAAGGAAATTTTTTTCTTAATTTTCTTTGTAATTTTACAGGAATGCGGTTTCAGACGGCACTTGATTCTGAGGCCCAGAGTGCCCGGAATTTCTATCTGAATTTTAACTCAGGTACGTTCAGTGAATGAACGAGTGAGAATTTCTAACTTTTGAACTGGTGCCTGAAATTGAATTTCGAGGTTACTGATGGAACCACAACGCCTGTATTTTCTTAGGAACTCCTGTTCCGGAGTTGCGTTATCACGGGTGTGGATGATAAAAATTGTGGAAGTTAATTTATTATTATTCAAAAATTTTTATTTTCCTTTTGTGTTTTAAGGCTATGGGTGGAATTTGGGTAACTACCCAACCTCCCTTGGGAGGTTATGAGGGTGGTGGGGCCCACACGAACCCCACCCCTTCATATTCTTCAACTCTTCAACTCCCCATTAACCCCCCTTCATTTAATTTGACAACATTTGTAATTTAATGAGGTGAGTTAAGTGTGGTTAATTGAATTTCAAACTCTTGAAATTCAAAAGGGTATGTTGTGTTAATAAATTAAGACTTTGGCTTATTTTATTAATGTTAGAGTTTATGCCACGTTGAGTGGTTTTGGGAAGCGTGAAGATCTTCTTCATCTCCAACGAAGAACTTCTTCGATGAAGAATGTGAATAAAACCTCGGACTCCGACGAAGAACATCGTTCTTCAACGAAGTACATCTCCGCCGAAGAATGCGGAGAACTTCACCAACAACGTTTCCTCTTCGGACGCACCTCGACGACAACGGAATCGACGTTCGTTTTCCACGACTCCCGACCTCCGCGACGCTCATCTTCTGCATCACATTGACGTGCACCGTTATTGAAACCGAGGTAGGGGATTGTATTTAATTAATTTGTTCGTGATTACATCCCTGATTTTCTTCGTGAATTTTTAACCAACTACTATCGATTAACGTGAGGGGGGGGGGGGACCACACAAACACGACCGACCGACCAACTTAATTTTCTTGTTGGATTCTTTTGGATTGAAATGGAAGTGGCGCGGTGCCGTCGCACCGCGCGGAATTATTGCGGCAAGATATATGCGGCACCGACACGCCGCGCCGCGAATTAATACAAGGGCGTGACGCCATCGCGCCGCGTCAGAGACATACGAAAATACCGCAGCCATTTCCGGGCCCCAGCGGAGCAGGGTTACTAGTGGCCAGTACCGGGCTGCCGGCATCGAAGCTAGAAGGGGACCGACCATCGCCAGTCCCGTTGAGCAGGAACCGGCCGGGCAGGTCGGGCCGACTGGATAGGGAGAAGTCGGGGGAATTGAATCCCCCGTCAGGCCATCAATGCAGCCCCAATTAAGGGGCCTCGGTTACAAGAAACCGGAGGGGCAACCCCCCCGGTGAGCCCAAAACGGCTCACCGTTTTGGTCGAGAAACCGACCAGCGCGCCCAACGCGCGGGTCGCCGGTCCGGGCCGGGCCGCCGGGATGGGCCGCACCGCGCCTGCCAGGCTGGGCCGCGCCAAGCCAGGCTAGGCCGTGCCGGGTGGGGTCGACCTGGACCCAGGTCGGGTCGACCCGGTTCAGGCCGACCCAGGGGGTCTCGGGCCGGGTCGGTCCGGGCCTGAAACCCCCATTTTCGGACCATTTGGGTTCAATTTCCCATAACTCGGGCTACAGAACTCCGATCGATGCGCCGTCAGTGGAGACACGATCCTTGGAACGAGATGGTCGTTTCGGTATATCACACTCAAGGGTTCAGAATACTTTGAGTTCGGCCGGGTTGGTTCGTTCACGAAACCAACTGGGCCCTCGGAGCGGAAACACTCATATCTTAAGTTCCGAACGTCCGAATGACGTTCCATCGACTTTGTTGGTTTCCTCTTAGTGAGACAAATCTTTTGGCTTACTCCGCCCGAGGTTTAGACGCAGGTGGAGTATGGTTGGGTTGGTTTTTCCTTAAAAACCAACCGGACCCCTTGAACGAAAAAGTCAATAACTCTCAGACCGGGCGTCCGATTGACGCGCCGTCTGCGACGTTGAGTTACTATTGACGATACAGAACTTTCGGATACATCAACTCTGAACTATGTGTCAGTTGATGTATCATCCTTTCGCCTTGTGGAGTGGACCTTCCCAAACGAGCTTGTTGTGTGCGGGAACCCTAGAGCTGGCTGCGACTGCTACTGTGACTGCGATGACGATTGTAGAGAGATCCTCAGTGGATTCGAAGACGACGACTACAACACTCAGCGATCCTGTGTGGATCAGTGCTACTGATCCTGTGTGGGTCAGCGCTCAACGGTTCTGTGTGAGCCAGCGCCTACAGATCCTGTGTGGGTCTGATCTTGTGTGGGTCATTGCGGGGGTTAGTACCAATCGATCCTTTGTGGGTCTGACGACTTAGATGGATCCGTGATCATCTATATCGTCTTTCAAAGAAGTATACATGTGTGAGATGAATCCTGTTTGCTTTCTTTTGTGGATTTTGTTGTGCTATCCTGTGTGGATTACGTTTTGCTTTCCTGTGTGGAATACATATACTTTCCTGTGTGGACTGGGTTCTACTTGGGCTCAGAGTTTGGAGCGTATTGGAATTGATGACTTAGGTTTATGTATGGGAATATACCTAAGAAGTGTCGGTTGTTACTTTGTGATTGTATCTTTCCTTTCTAGTTTATCATTTGTGGATTTTGGGAGACCTTCGGGGGTCTAGGGTCCCTACTGAGAATCTTATACTCACCCCTGCACAGGCTATGCCCGCACTACGTTGTGTTGGTTGCAGACGACGGACATCGTTGATCATGGTTGATGCTTGCAGAGCAGGACGGTACCTGGAGGTGGACCACTGGGCGGGACATACTCGGAGCGTACGACGGGACCCAAGGAGCAGTGGAGCTATCTATACCCACCCTTCAGGTGGGATTTCTAGTGGACAGCTCGGCGTAGCAGATTTAGTTTCCTGTTGTTGTTTTCCCTTTCTAGTTGTAAATTACTTTCAGTTTGGGTTTGTATACTGGCCCACTTTCATTACCGCACTTACTCTTGTACCAGCTTTTACTTAGTGTTTACTTCTACTTATTTTTTTACTCTGTGGTGTTTGTTTACTTTTCAACGGAAATGTCTTCCCTTTTTACTGGGATTTACGCCTTGGTGCTTGTCGCCAGCTCCTGGCCTATGGAAGGCGGGCTTGGGGTAGTCACGGAACGAGCCCCGAGGACGGGTCGTGATATAATTGAATTATATATTTTATTTTACTAAATATACATAATTTATTTGTAGAGACCTGAATCATGATGTTTATGGACATTACATTACTTTTGATGAATACTTAATACATAACAAAAACAGACACAGAAGGACCATAATAGTTTAGTATCTCTGGAATCTTGGAATATAATCATCTAATCATGGTGAAATATCTTCAACATATCTCATAAAGATCTTCCCCTTTTGTTTTCTTACCTAAAACCTTTCTTTATATCCTCGGGAAAAGAAAACATAAAAATGGTGAGCTAAAATTCTCAGTGAGGGTATGAATGGAGAAAATAAAACAAACCATATACATTTGAACTTAAAAACATGAACATAATGTTTAAACATCAAAACCTTGAGCAATGACATAAAACATGGAAGTACGTAAGGAATAGATCATAATGGATCATCAATCATGATAAAATAGCCTGGGAATAAAACATGTAATTGTGGAAAACCATTAATCAAATGATATGATTTCCATAGTAGCCAATGCATTACTGCCAAGACCATTTTAGTGGACACTGTCCCTTTCTGAATTGAGTTCACTCCTCGTTTCAGTCATGTAACACTGAACTGGATTAACATACCGTTACAGCCATGTCTATCTCATGAGATATAAATCATTACCAAATGAATTGGAGGGAGATATAGGTCCAACCCATCTCATAATTAAATCATTCTTACTTGTGCCACAAAATAAACATAAAACATTCAACATAACCGAAAGAATAAAATGGGTTTCATAAACATCATCCCATCATCACATAATCCATATAAAACAAATGGATATTTAATCATAAGAAAAGTGAAACCATATAAATCATAGATACATTATACTTGAAACATTAACTTATGAAATAATGTCATCATAAATGGAAAATGGTTTTGATTAAACACTTGAAATGAATTCTTGAGGAAAATATCTTTTCTTCTTCAAAATCAATTTCTTTTCACGAAACGTCATGCAATCTTAAAAGAAAAAGATTTTTTTTAAATAGTCATGAAATATATTTAAGTAAGCTTCATGAAAATAAGGCTTTATAAAACCATAAAAAATCCTTTCATTCCATATAATTAAAAAAACATTCTCTAACTACTTTTGTCAGAAAAGTCAAAAAGTACATCGTATGGTAAACAAATGAATGATTTCTTACATACAATGTGGTAAAAGTAAACAAAAGGTAAAAAAGTACTTTAAACATAAATGAAAACATTTTTATAAAACTTGTACGTGGATGTTAAATATAACCCCCAATAAATACTTACGAATGAACAATCTCGGTTAAAAATGAGATTGAGAGATTTTCCCTTACCTTAGGTCTGATATGCATCATACGTATCCGAACCTCCTATATAATGATTTAAATAATTTCATTGACTTATTACATAATCATATTCATTGTTATGATATCATATATGGTTTACTTATGACATTATATAACTCGTTCATTAGTAAATTTGATGTAAAAGTGGCGATTTGGGTAAAATCGTTTCATTTATTGTATGTGTTTCAACTTGTTGTTCTTGATATTATTAATTATATCATAATTTACTTTATTCTAGAATATTGAACATTATTTATATATAATATATATTCATTATATACATATTTATATTATAGATCGATAAATGGAAAGAAATACACCGTTCATGGAGATGGTAGGCCGTATGTACGCATGAATGCGGTTTTCATTTCTATATTGAATTGAATGGAATTAAGTAGATGAAATACATATATATATAAATAAATCCAGTATAATTATTATTTCATATATTTAATGATTAATTTTTATATATAATTCATAATCATTCATGAATGGTTAATATGGATAGTGAATCTCATCACGTCGTGGAGACGGTAGTCCATACGTACGCACGAGCGATGAGGCCATTCCCATGATCATGGAATTGTATTCAAGTGTATGTATAATATTTCAGAATCAATATCACTTCAAAATAATGATATATAGTTATTTATTTAAACCATTATACCCATCCAAGTAAGGTGGTGGTCGAAAATAGATTACACCATGGCGTGAAGATAGTAATCCGTACGTACGCTCGCGCGGTGATTTCGTTTTCCGTAGGATGGATAGATGTTGAAATAGGGTTGTTTCATATTTATAATAACATATCAGTATATAAGTAATACTTATGTTATTACTTTATAATGATACAACTAAATAATAATAAGTATAATAAGAAAGAAACTTGAGAGAATCGGAAGAAGAGATTACCTCTTCTTCGACGAACCTCCTTTAAGCCTTCTCTTAAGAAATTAGAGCTGGTCTTTTGAGAAGACCAGAACCTGAAGAATGTTTCTATGGAAGTGTAGAAGAGAAATGGTCCGGGTTTGGCTGAGCTTCAAGGCTCAAAAGGGTGTGAAGAGAAGAGGGATGTTGTGCCATTTTTATAAGGGAGGAGAGGGGCACCTTTGGAAGAACTCAAAATATTATTTTATAATAAAGTCATATTCGGTTTATAGTAGCTCCAAATTGATTAATTTCGAATCTAATGTAGGGATGGGTCGAAATACTCTCATCCAATAGATTTTATACAAGTTTGGGTTATTATATTAACCTTATCTATTATTTTTAACTTTTAGTTAATTAGATTGACATTTACCATGTCACTGTGTATTTTTATATCATATAGTTAATAAACATATCATATACAGCCAATCGACTGCCAAGTGGTCCATTAATGATACTAATATAATGATATATGTATATTAGCTTATCCTGGGATTTTTAGGAATATAATAACAATTAGTAATATAATATTTGTTTTAAAAATTATTTCATGTCAATTTTTGACACTATTTGGTAATTGATTTTTGTGAAAATCATAAAATCTTTATTAGTTCTATGAATGTTAATTAAATCAATAATAACATGTAAATTTAACCTATAAAATTATTATAATTCATAAAAAGTCTCAAATTATATTTATTTGGGTAATTATAACAACCATTATGATAATACTTCATTAATAAGATAAATGCTGCATCATCATTGTGTTATAAATACATTATATTATTTAATGTCTAAAAATTACAAATAAAATAACATTATGTAGGAAATTTTCTTATCTTTTTAATGAATATTTATAGTCTAATTTATCTTATGTATAATCCTATATTAAAAATTAATTAGTTATTAAACTATGATTTTAACTATTTTAACCCTTTTTAAATAAATTAATAATAAATGTCCTAATCTATTCCATGTCGACCTAAATGTTCATATATTACTCCTAAGGTTGTTTTTGGTCGAATTAAACTTATAAAATTGAATTAAGTCATTTGTTAGGGTAATAATAATATCATTTTTACCCTTAATTACCCTATTTACTTTTAACCGTGGTAAATAAAAGTAAGAAGTTACTATTCACCATAAATTATTTTTATCTCATTGAAACACATTTAGGTCCTTGATATTAACCATGTCTCTCGGATTTTAAAAAATCCACTCACAGAAGCGGTAAAATTATGTTTTATGGAAATTTCCAAATTCTCCTAGGAGGTGGGTAAAAGACGGTGAAAAGTTCAAAACTAAATTTATATATCTAAAATTATTCTAAACTAACACCAATGAATTAATTTGAACATATATAGATATTATGTATCTATTTTGACCATAATTAAATTTAAACAAAATAAATAATTATTTAAATAAAAATTCAGTTTTTAACTATGACTCAGTGTTTTTTAACTATTCATCAAAAATAGAATGTTGTTAGAAAAATATAAAAAATTCACCCTAGGCTAATTTTGATATTCCGATTCCAAAAAAGAAGTCCATTTTGAAAGATAAAATTTATAAAATTTATAAAATTTTATATTGTTATTCATAACGACTAGTTCATAATAATAATATAATAATATATCGTTTAGTGAAACTTCGTATTGCGTACTACACACACTATCAAAGAATGTCTTGATTGCGTGTAAATCAATCCAAGTTCGGGTTGTGTGTAGTGAATGATCTGTTTAGTGTTGCATATAACATAATCAAAACAGATTTCATTTATACATTAAACAAAATCTATACTTAATGTTGCGTAGAATAGTTTCTACAAAATGAACTTGAAATTGTGTGCAACACGAGCCAACAATAGTGTTGCGTATACTGCATGATAATACGGTGTTGCGAATACTACAAGCTAATCATGGTGTAGTCTATACTAGAACACATCAAATAAATTAAATATTATATATCTCATAAAATCTCGGGTTGTTACATTCTACCCCGCTTAAAATGAATTTTTACCTCGAAATTCGTCGGGGTTATAAATGGTATACCACTTGAAAGTTTGTTTCATAGAAACCCACATAGTAAAAAGGAATACGAAAACTGAACATTAAAAACTAAATTATGAAATGTAATCGTTACCCAAATTAACTAATAACTGGGTTTCCACATAGGTGAAAATATGGATATGGAAGAGAAATCTAACCATCAAATTATGATGGAGAGTGGTAGAGAACATGACTATGAAAAATCCAAAAATCTCAAAGCCATAAATTTGTGATGATATAAGGAACCATCTCATTTATCCGATATGAGGGCACTAGGAAAACATTTTTGGTTTTCAAGATCATTTCCCTAAAGATGATGAATTAAAGGAAATACTTACATGATTTTGGTACAATATCATTGTTGTTCGTGAATTGAACAATTTTCCACTTCATCTATAAAGAAATAAAGTTGAATTTGTTATTCGTGAAGTGTTAGCAGATCATGTGATAGAATGTTGTGTTATTCCATATGTTTCAAAAAAAAGGTAAGAAAAAGTTATCAAATATACATAAGTCTATCTATGGTGAGGTTAATTGTATATGATTCAAAAAATGAACTTATAATTCATCTATCATACTGCTTAATAAAATAAAACCAGTTTCTACTAACCAGGGACTTCATGTAGGCCAGTGGTAGGCGATAAAGGCATGTCTCACTTTGGTTGTGGGTTTGATTCCCACAACCTTTTCTGACGCGATGGGTTGTCGCCCATCCTATAGGTTGTCCTTTTTCTAAAATAACATCATTATGACATTCCGTCAATAATATTGAAAACAGTTATAACCTTAAACAATACTAACATATGTCCAACATAATCCATTTCAAATTTTTAGGCTTATCGAAAATACTTCTGTCCAAGCTTATAGTATAAAGAAAACAATTACTAGAAATTTCATCTACCGAACATGTGAATACCATCATTTATCCCCGATATATCTTGTTGGTCACATTCCAATCATGTGAATAGCTTAATCATGTATTCTCTTGAAAAATGAATACCCATTGAACATGAGTGAAAACATGAATGTAGTTAAAAGTTAACTCTTTCCACATACCAAAATCCAAAATATTCTACATACTCAAACCATGAAATCACTTAGTCCTTATATCAATCATGAGCTCATGAATACTATCAAACATATTATTTTCTCCTTATCCCTTCATTATGCGCATTTCATCTACTTTCCAAAAATATTTCAATCACTATTTCATAGTTACCAGTAACCATATAATTATTGAAAACCAATACATAGATATTCTAAAATTCCACAATACCATAAATGAGATTCCAGGATAATATTTTGAAATCCCATTACAGAAACACTTAATCATTACACGACATCACCGTCATACTCAACATCACAAATAGTCATCACATGAGAATTTACCTTATCCTTTTCCTTAAGAGGTTTCTCATGTTGATCATCATTAACCCGTGGATTAGGGCATTTATTAGCATAATTCCTTATTTCCATGAACCTGAAGCATTGATGTGTCAGTGGAGCGTTAACTGTAGACTTTTTCCTATTAACATCATTAGCAACCCTTTTCCCATTACTTCGACAATCAACTGCTCGATGACCTTCTTTCCCACACTTAAAACATTTTCTAGTACCTTTTAGGAAATCTCCACCATGCTTCTTTCCACACTTTGAGCTTAAAGAAACATTCATCTTCATTTCACCATTGTTCTGAGATTTCTCCTTGAACTACATCTTTTGTTTCTTGTCAAAACCATGAGGTGGATATATAACACCAACTTCCAGTTCTACCTTGATAGCACAATGCAAAATTTATTCATAGCTACTGAAGAATCTTATATCTAATGCCCTTGTAAGACTTGTTTTTAAGCTACTAAAGAATCGATCAACTTTACTTTAAGGTTGGATGATAAATCCAGATGCATACTTTGCAAGCCTTGTAAAATTCTCCTCGTATATACCAACAGATTCATCATCCTTTCGCTTAAGCTCAAGGAACTCTTTTTCCATCTTGTTTCGAGAATACGTGGAAAGTAATTTTTGAAAAATATGTTCTTGAACTCATCCCATTCCATGGATTCAATTTCACCTTGGGGCCTTGTATTCTTAATTAGAGCCCACCACTGGTCTACTTCACCTTCTAAACGGTAAACAGCCAGAACGAATTTTTCATGTTCTGAAAAGTGATGTATGGAAAATATGTTTTCAATGGTACTGATCCATTGTTCAGCAACAAGTGGATCAGAAGACCCACTTAATTAAGGTGGACTTTTCCTCATGAAGGACTCAATAGAATATTGTTCCCTTACCTACTCATTTGGAAGTCCAGAATGATTCATAGCTTGTGTAATTATAGCAATTAGATTTTGTACTTCATCCCCCATAACATTGGTCTGTTTAGAAGGAGAATCATTGCATTGTCCATTACATTGATCAACACATTTCCTTCGGGTTCCAGCCATCGTCTAAAACCCAAAAATAATAGTGTGAGAGGCAAAAATAATGCTTGGGAAAAAAACATAATAAAGGGGGAGTACCTTCAATATATAACATCTTAGTTTTAATTCTATGACCGTTATCGTAATCCTAGGACTAGAACCTATACTTAAACTTAACCTTAAGGACATCCATAGAAATTCCTCAGAAATATCTCTAGGGATCTCACTAAAGTTTTTAAATCCTAGTTTCCAAAGGTTGACTAATCCTTTCCTCTAATACCAACTGTAGAGACCCGAATCTTGATTTACATGGACATTACATTACTTTTGTGGAATACATTATACATAACAAAAACAGACACACATGGACCATAATATTTTAGTATCTTTGGGAACATGGAATATAATCTTCTAATCGTAGTGAAAGATCTTCAAAATCTCCCACAAAGATATTCCCCTTTTGTTTTCTTACCTAAAACCTTTCATTATATCCTGCGGGAATGAAAACATAAAAAGGGTGAGCTCAAACGCTCAATAAGGGTAAGCATGGAGAAAATAAAACAAACCATTTACATTTGAACTTAAAAACATGAACATAATGTTTAAACATCAAATCCTTGAGCAATGACATAAAACATAGAAGTACGTAAGGCATTGATCATAATGGATCATCAATCATGAGAAAATAGAATGGGAATAAAACATGTAACTGTGGAAAACCATTAATCACATGATATGATTTCCATAGTATCCAAGGCATTACTTCCAATACCATCTTAGTGGACAAAGTCCCTTTCTAAATCGAGTTCACTCCTCATTTCATTCCTGTAACACTGAACCAGATTAACTTACCATTCCAGCCATGTCTATCTCATTATATATAAATCTCTACCCAATGAATTGGAGGGAGATATAGGTCCCACCCATCTCATAATAAAATCATTCTTAATTGTGCAACAAAATAAACTTAAAACGTTCATCATAACATGGAAAATAAAATGGGTTTCATAAACATCATCCCATTATCACATAATCCATATAAAACAAATGGATATTTTATCATAATAAAAGTGAAACCATATAAATCATAGATACATTATAATTTAAACATACAAATATGGAATAATGTCATCTTAGATGGAAAATGGTTTTGATAAAACACTTGAAATGAATTAATGAGGAAAACATCATTTCTTCTTCAAAATAATTTTCTTTTCAAAAAATATAATGAAATTTTAAAAGAAAAGGATTCTGTTGAAAATAGTCATGAAATATTTTGGAGGAGGCATCATGAAAATAAGGCTTTATTAAAACATAAATAATCCATTCATGTCGTATAATTTAAAAAAACATTCTCCTCTTACATTTGTCAGAAAAGTCAAAAAGTACATCGTATGGTAAACAAATGAAATATTTCTTACATACCATGTGGTAAAAGTCATCAAAGGGTAAAAAGGACATTAAACATACATGAAAACATTTTTATAAAACTTGGACATGGATGTTAAATTTAACCCCCAGTAAATACTTACTGCATCATCATTGTGTTATAAATACATTATATTATTTAATGTCTAAAAATTATAAATAAAATACCATTATGTAGGAAATGTTTTTTTTATCTTTTTAATGAATATTTATATTCTAATTTATCTTATGTGTAACCCTATATTAAAAATGAATTAGTTATTAAACTTCGATTTTAACTATTTTAACCCTTCCTTAAATAAATTAATAATAAATGTCCTAATCTATTCCAAGTCGACCTAAATGGTCATATTTTATTCCTAAGGTTGTTTTTGGTCGAATTAAACTTATCCAATAGAATTAAGACATTTTTTAGGGTAATAATAATATCATTTTTACCCTTAATTACCCTATTTACTTTTAACCGTGGTAAATAAAAGTAAAAAGTTACTATGAACCAAAAATTATTTTTATCTCATTGAAAAACATTTTGGTCCTTGATATTAACTGTGTCTCTCGAATTTTCAAAAATCCAGTCACAGAAGCGGTAAAATTATGTTTTATGGGAATTTCCAAATTCTCCTAGGAGGTGGGTAAAAGAGGGTGAAAAGTTCAAAACAAAATTTATATATCTAAAATTATTCTAAACTAACACCAATGAATTACATTGAACTTATATAGATATTATGTATTTATTTTGACCGTAATTAAATTTAAATAAAATAATTAATTATTTAAAAAAAATCAGTTTTTAACTATCACTCATTGTTTTTTCACTATTTATCAAAAGTTTATTTTTTTAGAAAAATAACAAAAATTC
The DNA here is from genome assembly GCA_963277665.1 of Viscum album. Classification (NCBI taxonomy): domain Eukaryota; kingdom Viridiplantae; phylum Streptophyta; class Magnoliopsida; order Santalales; family Viscaceae; genus Viscum; species Viscum album. Next base: position 264,649,203 of record OY728143.1, on the reverse strand, counting down.
ACCCTAGGCTAATTTCGATATTCCGATTCCAAAAATGAATTCCATTTTGAAAGATAAAATTTATAAAATTTCAATAATTGGATATTATTATTCATAATGGCTAGTTCATAATAATATTATAATAATATATTGTTTAGAGAAACTTCGTATTGCGTACTACACACGCTATTAAAGAATGTCTTGATTACGTGTAATTCAAGCCATGTTAGGGTTGCGTGTAGTGAAAGCTCTGTTTAGTGTTTCATATAACATAATCAAAACCGATTTCATTTATACATTAAACAAAATCTATACTTAATGTTGCATAGAATAGTTCCTACAAAACGAACATGAAATTTTGTGTAACACGAGACAAGAATAGTGTTGCTTATACTGCAAGATAATACGGTGTTGCGTATAGTACAAGCAAATGTTGATGTAGTGTATACTAGAACACATCAAAGAAATTAAATATAATATATCTCATAAAATCTCTATTAGTTACATTATTAGTCTATATTGTACATTAATTCATTAAATATAAGAACAATATCTTGAAATTAAAATTTTATTCAATTTACTACATTTTATATGAATTGATTGTACTTTTTTACAACACTATGTGTTAGAATTGTTTACCATTAACTTTATCAAGATCCTTAAAATTATTGTGATCGATGAAATATTTTACAATCCAAAATTATTTTTATATTACATTTTATCCACATCCATATTTTCACATCCCACTAATGTTATCATATTTAGAAAACCATGTATGTGTTATTTAAGATGACATTCCTCTTTCCATTTCTGTTATTAAAAAAATTATTTTTTATTAACCATTTTATGATCATAGTTTTTAAAAAAGGAATAATCATATATCAATACATTTAGTATAAAACACATTTTCAAAATTTGAAGATGAAATTTATTATGTGGGGATGTGATAAATTAACAAGACAATATTTTAAAATCAAACAATGTGGATATTATATACAATATGAGACTCCAATATTGAACGAACCCTGAAGGAAATTTTTTTATGGACATCTTAACATAAACATTTAATTGTAGGGATTGAATTCATGTTACATAATAATAAAGTGTATATAAATTTTTTAATCAATAAATATATTTTTCTAAATTATAAGGAAATAATAACTCAAATTTTATAAAAGACTTTTTTATTATTTAGGATATATTTTATTCCAAAATGTTTTTATTAAATTTTTTATAAATAGTATAATTTGTGTAATAATTTTTTAAAACAATTAATTTGAAATAACTAACATATTTTCTAAAATCCACTTATAATAATTATCAGATTGTGAAGATTTTGGATTTTTGAAAATTGTTTGATTTTTAAGTATATAAGAAAATATAATGAATTTTTTTAAACCAATGTTTATTAAATAATTTAAAATTTATTTTTTTTATAAAATTATGTAAATGTAAAATATGTTCTCTAATATTATTAATGATTTTATTAATTTAATACAAATGTTGTTTATTTAATTGTTTTATATATAAACATTTGGGTACTTAAAAGAGATTTTTAAGATGTTTTTGTTGAATTAATTGTGTATATCCTAAACTAGAAATTTGCACTTCTAGAAAGGTAATATTGATAAATTTATTCAATATTTGTAATTAGAAGACAATATTTAGTAAATAATATTAATTTTTTTCAACATAAATAGTGATCACAGTTAATTTTTTCATGTAAAAGGTAAAATGCGTTAATTTGGTTTAAAACTAACGTGTGAAGCTTAAAAATTCATTCAAAATATATATTTAATTTCCATGGATGATTATATTTATTCAATAATAATAAAAAAAATGAAAATATGACCTTTTGATCTGTTTTACTCTGATTTTGACCATTATAATAATAATATTTATGTTAATATAAAAAATTTGACATTATGGCTTTCAATATCAATAATATTATTTGAAAATGATAAGAAAACATAGGTTCTATTATAAATCCTTAAATTATTTATTATTTAATTTTGTATGTAGTAAATTTATCATTAAGTTATATTAATTAAGTAATTACATTAAATGTGTACACATCAATAACACAACGCTTGTGCATTCCAATGAAAAATCAGGTAAATGATTTTAAATACCATAATTTGAATATTTTTGGTGAATTAATGTTTTCAAAGAAAATGTATTAAAATAATTACAGATTTGAGATGTGATAACTGTTTTTATTCAAATCACATTTCTTTAACGTTGTTTTCAATATCAAATTCAATAAATCGTTTCAAAAATATCACAAAGGATAATATTTTATAATTAACATTCCATTAAATTTCTTAAAAACTAAAAAAAAGTTAAAATGGAAAAATAATGATTATAAATATTATAAATATTTACTACATGGACCTTTATTAGAAATGGTCCAATTTATATATAAAGCTATATCCCAATAATACTGGAAATTTCAATACCATGATTAAGGATAAAATATGATAAAATGGGATTAAACCAAGTGGTAGGGTTTATCATGACATATAATAATATATTAATTTTTATAGAATATTAAAGAAATATCATATAAACCTAGTTTTCTAATACATGTCATTTTGTATGCAGTTGACATTATTTACAATCATATTAAATTATAATATATAATATATCACTAAAAAGACTTTTGGGTTATTTTAAAACAAATAATATTTGATAATGTTATATTATTTTCATTAAAATCCAATATTCTACATATTTAATGGTATATTATTTCTCAATTTAAAAATTGTCCATTTTTGTGCCAATTTTCATTTGATAGTAACTTTTTACCCACAACGAGTAAAAACACTCTTATTAAATTAATTGTTACAAGGCAAACTAAGGTTTAGAAAAAATATAGAAGAATGAAAACATAACCAAAACCTATAAAAATTTTATTATTTTATATTATTTATAATAATCCTTTTCTTATATTATAATTACATGAATTTCTATTCATTTTAAAATAAAATTATTGTATATTAATTTAATATGTTATTCTATTCCAAAAAATTATGTCCCCTATCATATAAAAGGGCAGATTATATATACCCTATATTTTCAAACATTATCATTACATCTTTTTTTATATAATAATCAATAAATACACAAATTAATGATCAACCACTATATTAGTCGTATGCCTTTTGGAACATGGAAACATAAACACATGTATAGAAGTGAGATACAATATCTTCATCTATGTTCATGAATACTATTATATTTCTTAGTTAAATCATACATAATACATATCTTCATAACATGGTTAAAGGAAACATAATAAAGGGTGATATGATATGCTTATTAATTGTAAAAAAGTAGATATATAAGCACATACCTGATCATAAGGTTATGATAACATGTTCATGGAATTAGAATATCATACCATATATAATTAAGACCACATAAAAGAATCATAGCCGTATAATTGATAATTTATAAGACATGAATCACAAGATAAAAAATAGAATAAACCATGGAAGCACAATATAGTAATATGACTTGGAATTGTGGAAGAAAAATAGGAATATAAATTTATTTTCATAGTAGTCAAGGAATCACTTTAAATTCCATATTAGTAGTACGGGTTATCTCCGTATACCTTCATGGAAGACATGGTTGACTCCCATGAGCATCTTATTACACAAGGTTCACTTCCAACACCATCAAGAGGATAAGAACCATTACTGAACCGAGATCACTCTCCATTCCATCAATGTCTATCTTATTATAAATAAATATTTATCCAATTCATTGGGCTGGTATATATATCAAACCCATCTCATAATTAATTCGAACATATATTTTCCACTAGTACATAAATAGTTATAAAAATCCCATGAAATGAAATGGCGTTCATAAACATGAAATTACAATAGTACATATGGAAAAGAGATAGGTTTCATAATATATTAATCAAAGAATAAGGTAGGAAAATAAGAGTGTTTAAAAATCACAAAACCCATTTCTTATGAACAAGTTCCACAATCATATAACCCTACAATAGTGAAATAGGATACATAAAAATCATGTAATCTTTACATACACTATTCAAAGAAAGAATATTATTCGAACAATTGGATTGTTTCACAGAATGTCACAGGTAACACCAAAAGATTTCATCTTAGGTTGAAAATAATTTGGAAAGATCCTTTTAAAAAAAAATTCGAGGAAAACATCCTTTAGTCTTTGAAGGAATATTTTTATAACATAATTTTTTTGAAATATTTTTTATATGAAAAGGTATTTGAAAACTAACAAAGGAGGCTTTGAAACCCCAAAAAATGTACAATAATTTTTTATTTAAAATAATATAAAAAGATAAATTTTTAAAAATATTTTATTAATCCATTGAATAAAATATTGTTTTTTAATAATGTATTTATTCAACCAAACAGAGAAATATGATCTTATTTTCATAAAAGAATTTTATTAATTATATTTATGTACCAAAGAGTGGGAAAATGGTGTCGATACATGACTAAATCATGACTGACCAATGAATAAGAAACTTTATGAGGGTTCATGAATTATGTATTATAATATTTCATTAGTTAATAGATAAAAATAAAAAATCATGATAAAATATGTGATTATTACAATAAATATTTACCACATGGTAACATTTAATCATACTCCCCATGTAAAAAAATGTTGTTAAATAAGGCATAAAATAATATTAAATAAAAATATTCATGACATGGTATGATAATTTGTAGTATATTATCCTCATTAAATAATATAAGTTAATAACAAAACATGTGTCTCAACGAAGGAATATAAAGACAAAACTACAATACTGATTTGGTAACATTTGAATCATAAAAAACTCATGAAATAGATATCAAAGAATTTGTACTTAAATACCATGTAATTAATAGATAAGAATCATAAAATATATCCATGGGTACCATATTCACCACAGTCAAAAATTAGTGGTGAATATTGCATATGTATCCATGAAATAAAAATGAGAGAGTAAATATCATTACTATATGTCTTTAATTTCATCATATTAATTCAAACCTCTTATACAAAAATATATAAGATTATTATACAAATAAAAATTAAAAAATTTAAATATTAAAAAAAATATGGCTTTTTTACACATTTATTAACAATTCTATTTAAATGATTATCTTTGGAAAAAATGTGCTTTATTTTTTGTATATGTGTTAGCCTATTATGAAGGATCTTTTGACTTATATCAAGAAATAATTATGTCTAAAATTAAAAAAAAACTAATTATCATATATAATTAATATATAACTATTTATAATAATCAACAAATATAGAAATATGAAATGGAATATAACATTCATGTGGATGGTTGGTCGTATATACACATGAAAGTTGGTTTTTTTATTATCCTTTTGAAAGAATGAATTTTATTGAAATTAATCTATATAAATATATATAATATCATTCTAGAAGTATTATTTCTTCATATATATGACATATATTTTCTATAAACCAATCCATAATACATTCTGTGTAATGTGTTCATGAATCACACCTCTTAGAGGAAGCGGTAGTCCACACATCCATAAACAATGTTATAATATTTATAAAAATGGAAATCATGATGTTATGTTTTATATTATAACTAATGAAACTTAAATATATCATTAATATAATATATATATCATAAAAATATATTTTCTTCGTCATAATTTTCAACTAGGATGGTTGGTAAAGAAAAAAATGAACAACATCGTTTTGTGAGATGGTAGTTTATAGTACACAAGAATGATATGTTTTATGACCAATTCGTTGATATTGTGGGTAAGTACAGGTTAAACCCTTATAATGAAACATTTAACTATATTTAGGATACTATTTTTGTTATTTAAATATTTAAATAAAAGTTTTTTTGGGAGATAATTAAAATAAAACAAAAGAGCTTAAAAATAATGTTACCTATTATTTGTGTAACTCTTTTTGGTTTTTTTTCTAAATGTATTCCTTGGATGAATTTTTTATAAATGGTAGTATTATAAGAAGAAGGTAAATATGTTTATATGAGATATATGCAATATTTTTCTTATTCTATTTTCTTCATAGGTGTGGATATAATTTAGGGGTGAGTTTATTTTTATAGTTGAGGATGAGTGTCAATCTTGTAATTTTTTTAAATGGGAATTCCACCCATGGATTTCCTAAAAAATGTGTCTACAATAATGTTGAAAATATGATACAAGTAAAAATATGGTCTATATATTTCCTAGTAATGGATTGTTTACAAGTGTCTAGGTAATTTTATTTATTATGTTTAAATTTTACTCTTTTGTTATGATAATTTATCACATAATAGCTGTAATTAATTTTAATCACATTGACAAATATTTTTGGTAGATGAAAAAGTTTAATTTGTTATAAATTAGAAATAATTTTGATTCAAACTATTTAATCCATTTTATGATATTCTAAAAAAATAAGTGTCAAAAATTTATTTAAAATTATTCTTGGGAACACGTCGTGATAATGAAATTTTATGGAACCAATGTTTAAAATTTTGGAATGTTTTTATATCAAATTTCAATGAGAAATTGGTTTCTATGTTATAAATTAAAATAAATTTTATAAAATTAATCCAATTTAATATTAAACCCATAATATAATATAAATTTTCAATATAAATAAACAATATGAGAAAAATTATTAAATTAAAATTCAATATTTTTCACTATTCATCCAAAAGTGATGTTCTTTATAAACCCCCAAAAATTCATTGAGAGATAATTTTGGTGTTTTGAATTAAAAAATGAAATTTGTCTGATCAAATTTAATTTCAAAACATTTTAAAAATGAATTTATTATTATTCATAAATGGTCATAAAAATTAATTCTCTTAATAAAATAGTGTTTCCAAACATATAAATAATTTACTAAAAAATGAATGTATTTATATATATATGACTTATTTATATCAACCCAGTATAAATTATATATACAAACTAGTTATTAAAATTTATAATATGATTTTTAACGACTATTTTTTAACTATCTAATTCAGATAATGAATATAATAAAATGTTGTTTCACAATAAATCAACGTGTCATGTAATTCAATCTATGTCGAGGTTGCGTGTAGAAACGTATTAACATGGTATGTTGTATAAATAATTTTTTACATGGTTATCATGTATTTAAAAACATCAAATAAAATAAATATTTTTTAAAAATTGTTCATTTCAATTTGGTATCTAACATTTTCCCTTCTTAAAATTTATTTTTCCTTTAAATTCATCATTCTAAAAAAATATATTAGGATACTTCTACCTCATAGTATCCTAATGTTTACACATTTATTCCGCTAATAGAAAATTCTCTAAAATATTATTACAAGTTGAGTGGTGTATTTTCATAAAAATTACATTGTAAGATCTATAATTTCAACATGTTGTTCCTTTTAAGAATGATCATGCTTTAGTGGTATGACCTTTCAGTGCAGTACATGAAAAGGAATAGTTATACATACATATTCATGATAAAGGGAAATAATTATGGACATGAGGGAGATTCATAAGATGTTCTAAGTGATATTCTATTATCTCAATATGATTCATTATTTCAATGGTAGAAATATACTAAGAGAATAATTTACCTTTCATTATATATCGAATAGACTTATTCCTTGGAGAGATTATTATAAAACCTTTCTTTCTATCTTCATTTTGTAGATCACACTAATAGTTATCAACTTAAATTTTATACGAATTTTTATATTCCTTGATATGATTCTGAAGTGATCTAACATTATTTAAAATTTCAATCGATATTTTAGGACCCAACTTATTTTATTCACAAACATTATCCTACCATGTTGGATCTCTATATTTCATACTATAAAGGAATTTATAAAGAGGCATATGAATTATTGAGTGATATCTATTGTTATAATAGAACAAAATATAGGAATATGTTGATCTAAACCACCATTATATTATAATGAACAAGATCAAAACATATCCTCAATGGTTTTAATTTTTATTTCAGACATTCCATCCATTGGATAATGATAAATAGTTTTGAAACACAATTATTTATCATGTTCCTATTGAAGAATTTATCATAACATTGAGTTAATCATCATATCCCAATCATATACAATAGATAGGTTTACTCCATGAAACCGTATATCTTCCTTAATTTGTATCATTGAAATTTTATCACCATAGAATTCTTCTCTATTAGAATTGATGTGTGCTGACTAAGTATGGGAATCCACTACCAACCATATATAATTAAACCCTTTAGAAGTTTTGCTAATACCAACATAAAAAATATATAGTGATGTTCTCCCATTGCCATTAAATTATTGGTAATTATTGAAACATACCCTTGAACATATTTATTTAAGTTGTAACTTATTCTCATTCCATGAACTGGAATATAATCTCTATGATATATCCCTTAATGGAATCCTACAAGAAGATTTCAATCAAATCACCAAACATCTCTGGACATCCATGATAGATATATAATGAATAAATGTGATCATCCTCTAACATATCCTTATTTAAATATAGTATGTAAAGAACACATACATGGTTGATTAATCTTATCATTCCAATCTAATCAAGCTAAAATGCTAGAATATTTCTATTATTTTCTTGATTTTTTACATGTTTATTCCATGCCTCTTTAATCCTCACTTGAATAGAGTGTTCAATATTAAATTGAGAAAGATAATAATTTACTCATACTTCATGATTTTCATATATATACATTGAAAATACTGAAATTTTAGAAATTTTGAAATCCAGCTCATCGATAATATATCTTGATTCATTCAACGTGAAGCATCATCTACCTTTTTCACATTCCTAGGTTGGTAATGTATTAAGAGGTCATAATCTATTATCAACTCTAACTATCTTATCTGGAAATTTGTTTAACTAATTCAACGTGAAGATATATTTCATAATTTGTTTATTAATATAAATATAAAAATTTCCTCTGTAATGATAATGCATCCATATTTTTAATACAAAAATCCTTGTAGCTAACTCCAAATTCATAGTTGGGTAAAATTCTCGTTAATATTCAACTATTGTGTGAAATAGTCTATTAAAACATTATTCATCATAAGAAAATCCCAGTCCTTTTTTGGATAAATCACTATAGGTTAGAAACACATCTCCATTATAGGGTAATGTAATCACTAGTGAAATGCATAAACATCCCCTCATTTCCTTGAAATTTGACATGCATTCAACTATCTAGAGTAACATGGAAACCCTATGAGTTAACATGGTTAAAGGATCCAATAATCATAAAAAAATATAAAAATATAATTCATAATATTCTGATAAACCAATAAAACTATTGATCATAGTCACTAAGGTTGGTCTAGGAAAGTATGCAATAGCGTCCATCATTGATGGATCTACTTAAATTCCATCACATGGGATTATTCTATAAAAAATGAAACATTTTGCAGCCGGAATTCAAAACAACTAAAATTTTAATACGTATTATCCATATTTAGGGTGTTTACTACAATTATAATGTTGTATTCTTTAACTTTTTTTACTTTTAATAGACTATAATGTGATCTATAAAGACTAACACAAATTGATCGATGTAATATATACTGAATATATTGATAAATTTTATAATGATAATAGGGGAATTTGAATGATTTAAATGAATAAATATATATTCCTAATTTCAATATCATGTAGGTAATTTCATATTTAGTATATAACCTTTTTTGACCAACATTTGATTTTTTCTAGAACAAATGATAATATTGGAAGTGTATTGAGCTCTGTATAGTTTATCAATAAATCTATCAAAACAGGGAGGATGATATTTGTTTATGTTCGTAATCATATTCAACTCTTAATAATTATAGTATAGTCACATTTAATAATATTTATTTTAAAAAAAAATACCTGTTTCACCCAGAGGTGATACACATGGATAAATGAATCCATTCTCAATATTTTCTTGGACATTCTACTCAGATTCCTACAAGTAAATTGGGTTCATTCTATAGGGTGACATTGAAAATGTTTTTGATCCCAGAATGAGATCTATTGAAAACTCAACAACATGTTTTTCTAGAAGGCTATGAAAATAATATATAAATACATCCACAATGTCATGAACAATAATAATATCATCAATATCAATTTTATTACATATTATTTGAGTTAAATAGATATAATGAATGGGAAATTCATACCCCAACATACGATTTTATCTCTAAAGGATGTTCATAGTTATTGTCAAATTGATAGATGGTCATTGTATGGTATGAAATATAATTTTTATTTTCCCCTACTCGATAATTGATGTGGGATTTATGAAGATAAATCCAATATATTCATAATATAAAATCAAATTTAACCAAACAAATAATGACATATCTTATATTAAGCACATTCCAATAAACATAAATTGGGGAGAAATAATATACATCAGATTAATTCATCATTATTATTTTGGGATTCATATTTCGAATTCCACATTTATTCATCTTGGTGGAGTCATAATACCATTATAAAAATCATTATATTTGAAATAGTGTGTGGATCGATTATCATTGAAGACATTTGCAGTTCTAGAGTGGATGGAATGTGTACCATTGAATATGTCATTATTGAAAAAATCATCCAAAATACTGATTTCATGAGTTTAAAATTTGTCCAATAGAATAAGAGGACACATAGTCAAATCATCATCACCAACCGTCAGGTTTGTGCATTGAATACCATAATGAATATTCTCATTAAACAATTACCAGTAAAGCAAGGAAGGTGAAATTTATAAAGTTTTTATGCATTTTCTTGGCTAACTATCTCATTCCCATCACTTCAGTAATAAAATTCCCCATGCCATTCATGTACCCACATTAAAGGTTTATTATACCCCTTAAAACAACTTCCTAGATGATTATTTTCACACATTGTCCATAAAATAGCGATCACATTTTTTCATCCCAGTTTTTTGTGTTTCCTTTTAACTCCATATTCCTCTTTTTTCAAAACAATGATATTGATACGTAACTCAAACCACCATTTCAACCTTTATTAAAAAACTCAAAATCACTTTGTCGATAATAAATTCTCTTATGGAAAATTAAATTCTATTAATTATGCTTAATCCACTAAAGAACCAATCAACATTATATTATATATGGATGAAAACTCTAGAAGCGTATCTTAGAAGAATTTATGAATTTTCTATATAGGTACCAAAACATTTATCATCCCTTTTCATTAAAACATGGAAATTATTTTCCATGTTTCTAGGAAGAATATGTTGTATGTATGTCTTGAAAAATAATTTCTTAAACTCACCCCAATTTACATATTCAATTTATTCCCACTACCTTGTACTCTAAAATAGAGTCCACTATTGATCCACTTATCCTTTTAGATAATAATCAATCACAATGAATATCTCATGTTATGAACACTGGATAATGGAGAATATCTTTTTAGTGGTGTAGATCTATTTTTCAGTAATAATTAGATCCAAATTCTTTATAAACATGGCTGGATGTTTCCTCATGAAGGACTCCATAAAATGTTTTCCCCACATTTACAATATAGATGCCAAACATAATTCAGAACATGATAAATTTTATTGAGGATAATAAGGATATTTATTATTCTATAACCAATATTATTAATTTCTTAGGAAAAGAACATTTTGTTATCTATCTTACATATTTTTGAAGTAGTTCCTTTGGTTTTTATCTATGAAATAAAACCAAAAAATCATTGAGTAAATAAAATATTCCTAGTGGGAAACCACATAATCATGAAAAAAATATTCTTTCAAAATTAGGATAACATATTTAATAAATGAAACCATAAGTTTAATCTAGTTTATCCATTTCCAAATATTATTTGAATCCTTCATGATAGTTTATGGAGATTAATTGAATTTAAAATGTATATCCACCTAGTGTCTAAAAAAAAGTGATTTATATCTTGTTGTCATTCTTCATTTCATTATCAATTATACATTAATAATTTTTATCAGGGGTTGTTAACCGTAGGAAAATATTTTCCAGAGTTATATTCTCTTGATGTTTCCATACAGGGATGCATTTTTATGAGACCACTCACTTTATACATTACCAATTTTGAAGGTAATTTTATTATAATTAAGTTTATCATTAATGTTATCCTAAGACATGAACTTAGGGTTATCTCTAGTGTTTTATCATCTAGTTTACAATGGTTAAATAAAATGCTTCACCGATAACAACGATAATGACCCTCAATTTTGAATCATTTACATTACAACATTTTATTGAAATACTTATTATAATATGAAAATAGACACCCAATGACCATAATAGTCTAGTGAATTTTGAAATATGTGAACATAAACACTAGTAAATATGTGAGATAAATTATATCCTACTAGGTTCATAATGATTATAAACCATATTTGGTAAATTATACATAATACATATCTTCTTAACTCGAGGAAAGGAAATATAAAAAGGGGTGAGATAAGACTTTCAGTAATTGTAAAAAATAAATATGTAAAAATAAACATGAGAATAAAGGTATGATAACCTGATAATTAACTTATAATATCATGAATTTTATAAAACAAATACCATAAAATGAATAATTTAATTAAATTTTATATTAATAATACAGTAATTATATTGAAGTCTATATAATAATATATGAATGAATAACAAAAGATTAAGATATAGTATTTTGGAAGACACATAAGAACCAAAAATGATTTCATTAATAGTCGAGGATTTACTAGAAAGGATATATTAGTTGAATGGGTTCACTTCCAATACAATGTTAGTATTAATGGTATACTTCGAAGACAATTTGTCTTCACAGTTCACACCCAAGACTATGCTAGCAGAAATATTCCTTTACTAAACTAATTTTACTCCTCACTCTATTCATGTATCTATAATGAGATATGAATCTTTACCCTATGAATTGGAGTGGGATATCGGTCCTAAAAAATTCATATTTAGGTCATACATACATGTTCCATAAGAACATAAATTATCATATAATAACCCATGAAATGAAATTAGTTCCATGAATATGTAATCACATCATTACATGTATAAAAAAGACATGTTTCATAATAAGTTTTGGAAATCACAAATTTTTAAATGAATGAGGATTAATATCATAAAACCCTTATATGGGAAAAGATTATCATAAACATATAATTCGTGAAACATAAACAGCATTCATAAACATTATTCCATAAATATATAGACCATTAGAAGAAATAAAGTGAATGGAACCTTTGGATCATTTTCCAGAAAGTCATGGGTGACAAAAAATATATTTCAACATATGTGGATTATAATTTTCAAAAATCTCTTTAATAAAATTTATTGTGTAAAAAACCATTTCTTTATTAAAAATGTCTTCTTTAATATATAAAATCATTTTAAAAAATATATTCATTTAAAATATATTTTAAAGATAATAAATATAGATTTGAGAACTATAAAACTATATTAATATATTTTTTCATGAAAATAAGAAAAAATGATTATTTATAAATAAAAATTTAAAATATTTGTAAAACATGGTTTATAAATAAAAAAAATTGTTCGACCAATGGGAGAGATAAAGTGATATTTTCTTAAGAACAATTTAATATTAATCATAAGTTAAAAGGAATAAGAAACTATAAAAATACATGAATAAATCATCAAAAACCATAGGATAATAAAATTCATTACTTTTCGCGAATGAATTATTTTAATATTTCTATAACGAACACATAATCATAAACAATCTTAATAAGAGAAAGGATTGATTAAATTAACTATCACCATTTGTTAATTGTGTATCATTTGTCCTATGATTGAAAATAAAATTACATGAAGTGTTAAATATCATGAAAAAATTGAGATTTATTATATTACATGTCAAATATAACTATATACACCTCGTTAAAGGATATATTTTCATTACATAACGTGTCTCAATGAAGGGAGATTTTGCAAAAAACTACCATACTGATATGGTATCTTTTGAAACATAAATCCCCCTGGAATAGATATCAAAATATTGGTTTTTAAATATTAATTAACTAAAGGATAATAATCATAAAATATGTTCATTTTCATTATTTAAACCACACCAATGAAATGAGTGTTGAATAAGGCATAAGTTTCGTAGAAATAAAAGTGAGAATAGAAATCCCATTAAATTATGTCTTGACATTCTTTATTCTCAATAAAAACACATGTATAATAAATATAATTTTAAAATATATCTATCATGTATAAATAGGATTTTATGAAATTACTTATATGGAATTATATTAACATATTATTAACAATTCCATCTGAATGTTACACTTAGGGTAATATCAATATTATTTTTCATACATTTTATGTCTTTTTATTCTTGATACAATTACATAGATCATGATTTATTTATTTCCATAATTTAAAAAGATAATATATATACAGTATAAATTTGGTCTATATTTTTTAATAATTACATATATTATATATAAATATGAAATGGAAAACATCGTTCATGGACACCAAATTTTGTATATATGTATTAATGATGTTTTAGTTTTATTTTCATAATGAATGAATAATTTTAAATTATATATATTTTTATATATTTAATATCGTTGTTTTAGAATCTTTATTTCATATATATCATGTAATTTTATTAATCACTCCATTATTATATCCCATTTAATGTATGAATGAATCAAATTTCATTGAGTACACAGTAATCCAAATATCCACATATAAAGTTATCATTTTTTAAAAAATGGAATGATCATAGGTATTTTTTATATTATATTTAAATAATCATAAATACATCAAAAATATCATATATATCATATAATGATAATGTTTCTATCAAAATTCCCAACCATGAGTGCTTGTAATAGAAAAAGAACATCATCATTTCATGAGGCCGTAGTTCGTCAGACACATGAATAGTAAGTTCATCACTCTTTAGAAAGGGAACTGTTTTTCATTGTTAGTCCACGATAATTGAATAAAAACATCTCACTATATTTAATATACTATGGTAATCATGTAATAACTTATTAATAATTGTAAAGGGTGTGTATAATGTAAATAAAAAGAAGGAGCTTAAAAAAATGTTACTTCTTCTTTGGGAAACTACTTTTGGTTTTCACTAATACACATTTTTGAATGGATTTAATCTCAATGGTATTATTTTTGGATAAATAAATTGATGTATTTATAAGCTTTTTGAGTATTTTTCTGTGAAAATAGTTTGAATGTTGTGAATAAGTGGTTGGGGTGAGTACCTTTTTGTATTGGAGGATCGTTGACATTCATGTAAATTTTTAAAAAGGGAATTATAAATATATTTTTTCATTTTGATGTGGATAAATTAATGGTAAAAATATGATAAATTTAAGGATATGATCAAGATATTTTCATCCATTAGGTTTAAAAAAAATCAATGTCATTTTGTCTCTTACGAATAAGGATTAGTCCATTTTGAAGTTAATTTTTCTTTTAATCTCTATAATTTATTTCCATCACTTTCAATAATATCTTTTTTGTAAAAAAATGATGAAATTTAAAGATATTATATATTTCAATGGTTCAATATTTGGAATTCATTTATCAAAATTTTAATCATATAAGTGGAAAAATTAATTCAAAATTAATATCGAATATGTATCGTGATGATAGGTTTTTTAAGAAAAAATGTTTTAATATTTGTGATTTTTCTATATCAAATTTCATTTGGAAATACCTTACATTGTACTAAATTAGATTAATGTGTTTATATTAACTGTAATTAAACATTAATACCCAAAAAATAAAATTCAACAATATATATAAATTAGTCAAAAAATAAATTTTTATTTAAAATTCAGTATTATTCACTATTAATAAAAAATGTTGTTTTTAAGATAAAAAAATAATCCTAATAATTTTTTATTTTTAAATTAATAATTGAATATTATTTCATAAAATTATATTTCTAAATATTTAAAAATGTAATTTTATAAATTTTTAGAGAGGGACATTATAATATATTCATTTAAGAAATTAATATTTTGAAAACACATAAAGAGTATAAAAAAAATTAATGTATTACTATAAATATGATTTTTTTATATAAATACATTATGAATTTTAAATATAATTTAGTTATAAGTATAAATATTAATATTATTAATGGTTATTATATAAATTTCCCATTTAAATAATTAATATAATAAAATGTTGTTTCGTAGAGACTTATTGTTACATATGATGCAATCTGAGTATGTGTTTGTTGTAGATAATAAATAGCTTATTATAAAGTATAAAGAACATTTGAATTTGTTCACTATATAATGAATGACCTGAAATTGAATTATTTTTTTCAAACAATGTTCACAAAAACTCAAAGTGTTAAATATATCCTCTCTTCCATTTTTCAAAATGATTATACCTTTGATATCAGCTAATTCTTACACTATTATGATTATTTATTAGTTAGTCACAAATGATTGCATCAACTATTTCAAAAATAACATCTTATCAATGATGAATATCAATATTAATTGTTGTTTCTCCAAGAGGTGGAATATCTCTTAACTATATGTTTTCAATTTTATTT
Organism: Viscum album; assembly: GCA_963277665.1. Classification (NCBI taxonomy): domain Eukaryota; kingdom Viridiplantae; phylum Streptophyta; class Magnoliopsida; order Santalales; family Viscaceae; genus Viscum; species Viscum album. The sequence goes on along the minus strand of OY728143.1, from coordinate 264,632,614 downwards.
CTTCAACTACATTATTTAAATAATAATTATCAATTATATAATAATAAAATTAGTATCAAAAATATAATTAATTATCACTTTTTATAATTTATAAATAATATTTATGTTCATTATTCCCTACATAAAGTGAAAATATCACCCCTTTATATCTAAGACTTACATGATCCACGTAGATGCATAAAATGTTTTTATCACCACATAGCATGGATTGTTAAAAATCATGGAAATATTGATTTTATATGATGTTCAAGATGTTATTACAGTTATTTGAAGGTGATTAATTTTTTATATTTATTTTTTTCTATCCATCATAATATTGAATGACCACTCATGCATATGTATGGAATATAATCTCCATGAAGTAATGTAATACATTTTTCATCGATATGTTATATTAATAGTTATAAAATATTATTAAATGATTAAAAATTATGATAATAAAATTTATTATATTATTTATGTATTGGAACCATGATCATTCTATAAATACCTAGATGGATTAATAGAAATATGTAGGAAAACTAAAATTATTAAAACCCAAAATGATGTATTTAATAATTAATTATTTTATATTTGAATTTATGTGTTATAAAGGGGTAATAAAATAAAATAAAAGTATATAAATAAATATATTATATAATTATAATAAATATATATTTTTTACATATGGGTTCAGTTTACTTTTGAAGCAAGGTGAATATGAGATAAGAGATTACCAACTCAATTTGTCTTCTTTGGGACATATTTTATGTTATTCTCCAATCATATTTATTTTTTTTGTATATAACACATAATTGAAATATTATATCATGAATAACCATATTTTAATGATATTTAATGTTTAATTTTATTTTATTCTTTAATGGGGATTACAATTCAAAAGTAACTAATGTGGTTAATTTTTTATGTGACGATCTAATTATTTAATAGGATTTCTAATTTTTATATTTATGTTAAGGAAATTTTATTATATAACTCTAAGGAATCCTTTAAAATTTCATCACATTTGTTTATATTGGGTGGTTACATGTTTTACTTTAATTTTTATGCCATTACATATTCAGGAGTTTGATAAAAAAAATTTCTAGGAATACCGATGTAATTTTTTTCTTTTGTCAAAAATTCTATTTTTTCACATCAATGTTTACTAGAAATGATTTCATGAATGATTTTAATAACATTCCATGAATTTTTATATATATTTCTACAATGCTTTTAGTTTTTTAAAAATGGTTTAAAATGAATCTTCCTATTATTTTTCAAATGATGTGGTTTTTTCCATTTATTAAATGTTTTAAAATAATATATAATTTTTACACACGTATGATGAATGAAATTTCAAACATTAATATATGTCGATTGAACTAATGATCCCATTACATGTTGACATGGATGTTTTCTATGTGTGTGTTTCATATAATATTTAATAATTCTTTATCTTCTGAAGAAGGGATTCAAAAATAAAGACGATATTTTTATTTCAAAATATCCATAGCAATATTGAATATTTTTTGAAATGAAATCATTTTTCACTGATGATTAACTAAAGAAATGATCAAAATATTCATTCTTTTTTCATTCTACTTATGGTTTTTTAATTATGATGTTTTTTTAAAAACCCAATTTAGTTTATATTTGCTATGGTATGAAAAAATGATAACATGTTTGTTAAATGATTTTTCATTTCCTTGAATTCTTATATAATGAAATTATGAATGTTATGTAATTTTGAGGCACACGTAAATATGTTTTTAATTATATTATTGGTGGGAACAAAATTATACATCATTATAATGGTATGGTTAATGAATTATAACTAATTACATAACTATAAAAAAATTCAAAGGATTCTTGATTCACATTGGTAATCATGTTTTCATTTCTGATACAATATAGGAAAAATGTTATGATTACTAATTAAATAAGATATAGAAAATTGCTTTTTATTCATGAAAAATATGTATTAATGATACCAATATTAAATCATCATATATAAAATGGTTTCTATAACTATGATGCTTCAACAATATTTATGAAATATTATATTGATTTTTATTTCATCATATATTTCAATATTTTCTTATTATTCCGATTATTTTTATTAAGGACATTGAAAATAATAATTTTTTATAAAATGAAATAATTTTATTATCAATGATAGATTTTCAATCAAATTTTTTTATTATAGTATTTATTAAATATCATTATTCCTATATTATGATTTTATTTTACCATTGACTAAAATATATCATACATACCCTTACAAGGAATATGTCATCACCAGTTATTATGATTCCACTCAACAAATTACCATGAAATTATTTATTTAGTTATAATGAATAAGTTACAATGTGAGAATAACTCTATACATGATGATAATGAATGTATAGAAATTATATTATGAAGTACATTCTCCAAAGACAAAAAAAATTATTTATGTTTTGGATCGTAGTGTTATTCTTGGTATATTCATATTAAATTATGAATGATTTATGTATTAAATATTTTAGTCATTATTCATATAAATCAACTTTGATAAAATCTATAGGGTATTGGACTCAATTTTTTATCATTAAGTTATGTATGATTTTATTCTTTTATTTATAATTAAATGATGTATATATTTATCCTCATACATGTAAAATTGTTTATAATTCTTAATTTAGTTCATATAACGATACAATTCATATTCATTAATCAATGAGTATTTTATATGAAAGATAAGAATGTTGTTAAGGATTACGATCTCAAATTTTCTTTATTGGGGAATATGTTCTATTAATAAACTATTTCATTTATGATTTTTATTGACGAATAATTAAATTTTTTGTTCCATAAATATCTTTAAATTTATGGTTTTTAATAATTAATTTTATGTTAATATATCTCTAAGACTTATAAATTTTATATTATAAAATATATATTTTTTATATTTTATAATCTAATTTTCATTGGGGTTTTTTATGGATAATTTTAATATAGTGAAACAATATATTCAATTTGTAAAAAAAATTATTTCTATTCTTATAATATAGTTAGTTTTACATATTTAATGTTATCCTTTAATTTTCATCTAATTATGTACTCAAGTGATCAAAATATTATTTTTATGGAAAAATATTTTGATTTCACTGTTTTCTCAGGAACTTTTTATTCTATATTCATATTTTTAAAAATGAAGAATATTTTCAAAATACCCTTACCATTAAATTTTTTTTCCTATGTATAAATTAATGTAATTTTTTTTCAAGGAATCATCTTTTAATTTTCCAAATGACGATATTTTGAAATTTTAATGAAAATATTCAAGGAATTATTATTTTATAGTATTCCATATGAACAATTGTTTTTGGACATAATGAAATCTCATTGAGTTAATGTTTCATTTATAGGTTTCTAGGGTTCTTTTCAATGTTAATTATATATTCAATATTTTTAATTTTTTATATTTTAAAAAATATATATCAAAATGTAATGTGGCCTTTCATTATGATATGATCATGTGCTCGTTTAGTTGTATTTTAATGTATAATAATATCGTTTTTATTACATATGATTTAATGGATATGTGATATAATGTTACAATATTTTTTATAATATTTAATGTCATTTATGATGATTATAAAATAATATATGAATATTAGTCTTGTTTCCATGGGTTATGACATGAAGAAATTAAAAATATTTTTACAATATTGGGGCACACATACAAATGGATTCTGATTATATGATGGGTGGTTTTATTTTATAACTGTAGTTAAATTGTAGTAAACTAATGTTTTGTTATCGTATAGGGTACATGAGAGGTTTTCGCAAGATAAAAATGGGGTATAAATTAGGTCATTCAAACCCCAAAGAATATTACACTGGATGGCATCTCATGCATGATGTTATTACACTGGTTATTCCCTCAATACTAACATTTATTGATTTTCATCGATAAAATCCCAATTATAAGATATATATTATTATGATTATTTGATGATATTTATTCCAATCTATATAACGTGTTCTTATTAATATTATATCATCCCAAGGAACAAGATACATTATTTATCTGTTATTATTGTTATTCTTATTCTAAATCCTTCTATTATTATTATAACCTATAAACTGTTTGGTTTGATTTTCTAATGATAATTTGAAGATATCATACAATGATGCTCATAATATTATAACATATGATCATAGATTAATATCTTCACTGTCTAACATCACTGAGTATAAAACATACCCATTTATTTTTATTCTAGAATTTATGTATTATATTGGTATGAATGTTTCCAGTTTTGATGAATTAGGTAGGAGATAATCTAGAATTGTTTTTATATTTTTCTAATCTATCCATTTTCTAATGTCACCATACCATTATGGTTTTGGAATTGACTATAATGATATGAAATTGATATTAATATAAAATAATGAACTATTTTTATTTGTAATTCATGGGTGATATGAAAATAATTAACTATAAAAAAATCACCCATGGTTATATGATTTGTTTCATAAAAATTCCTAATGGTATTAAATGAATTTATAAATATAATATTTTGATACCAAAAACATGATTACCCAAAATAATCACATAACTGTGGAAATGATTTGGTGAAACATAAAACACACCTCAATTTCAGTAATATTTTTATAGAAATTATAAAAATTAAATCATGAAAAATGAATTTTAAATACATTTTTTATTGATTATTGTAAATATATAGATATGAGTCTTTTTTAATGAATTATCCTTTTTATTTTAATGAAATATTAATGAACTGAAAAAATCTCATTGAAATGTATTTGTAAAAAAAATAATTCCCATTAAATAATTAGGGAGTATCACATTAAATTTTAAATTTAGTGAACCAAAGGTAAATGAAAACAAAAAGGGATCATATAACCTAAAGGAATATTATTGAATTACAAAGTCCCTTAATTTTAACATTGATTTCAATGTAATTTCATAAAATTACTATATAATGAACATGCATGTCTTAATAAATTATCTTTATAACGGAATAAAAGTATAGTACACTTTTTAAATTTATATTATAATAATATATTCCAAATATGTTAACCAATTATAGTTAACATTCATTATCAGGTTTTAGAACATTTGGTTGTTTATTTTGTATAATACTTATGATGATGTGATAAATTCAAAATATGTTGTATCATATCCATTATTCCTAGTTAACTCTTGATATGATAGTAATTTTTTATCCTTTAATTTAATAAATCCCCTTTTTATTTGGAAAAATACAAGAATATGTCATGTGAAAATCAAAATCATAATGAAATAATTTTTAACGAGTTTCATCAATGAAATGTGATATATTAATAAATATTGGAAAAAAATCAAACTTTTTTTATATTAAATTCATTATTACTTTATTATATAACCATTATATGATATCCCATAAATAGTATTTCATAATTGTCATATGATCGTTTACATAGTTAAAAATATATATCCAAATTCTAATGTTTTATAATATATTCTTATGTAATTTATTTTCAACAGGTAATGATAATATGAAATATTCAGAGGCCAATACTAGTAATAATTATCATATATCATCATTAATTAATTTCTTATAACTATCTATTATGGGTGGTGATGAAGAATTAAATTCATTGTTCTTGTAGGAAGCAATCAATCATTCACACGATTAAAAATCCTATTTATCAGTAAATTTATAGAATGATGGAATGTAAAAAATTAAAATTTCCAAGATTTATTTTTGACATACAAAAAATATTAATTGGTACAATCCCACTGTCATTCCATCATTTTTTGGTGGTGAGGAAGAATTAATAACATCTCTTAGTGGAGGAGGTAATATGTACGTACGCATGATAAATTATTTTTTGTTATTATATTGGATTATGATAAGTGATAACTTATTCAAAAACTGATAAATATTTTTTTATTATATTTATAATTATGATATATTTGTATTGATAATGATTTTTATGTTTTGGATATATAAAATAATTAATTAATCACTAAAATGAAGTTGATAGTCTCGTTAGATAATTTTTGTTCACTATGATTTCTATTTTAAATGAATGTTTTTTATTTACAAATATCTAGACATTGATGATGGAAGGAATATAGTTATTTAGTAAGAGAAATTTGGTAGAGTTTCATAGGGGAATTCTATGGAATGGTGAGACTTTATTTCCTGGAAAAGATAACTTTTGGGATTAATGTAAAGGGTAGCTTTGGATACAACCATTATATGTTCAATAATGTAAAGTTACTATTTGAAAATAAGTCGATAAAAAGTAATCATGTTTTATGCTAATGTTGGTGTGGGTAAATAATTACCTCCAACACTGATTTTGGTGTTATACTTTAGTGTTTTAGTCTCTTTTTAAGATTTTTTATACTTACTTTTTTTTAAATTTACATTGGTAATTCATTTTAAAAATAATTTTTAAATATTAATGTCAAATAAGAATATTAACACTTTAAAATAAATTTTTACACTTATTTTCTATATTTTAAAATCATTTTATAATTTTAATTTTAAAATATATGAAATTTCAATTTTAAAATAAACATACATTACAACATTAAATTATTTTTCATAAAATTGATGATTTTAAAATTTAATCTTATAAATAAAAAAATCTCATTTTTACTAATTTTTTAATGGTATTGAATTATTATAAATATAACCATATATATGAGGGTTTTAAGGATTATAAACCAAATATGTCTTTGGAAAATCATGATTCAATTAAAAGAATTAAATTTATTAATTAATAAAATATATTTGTAATTTAGTACTTAAAATGCATAAAATATGATATATAAAATCATATAATATTTTATAATGAATAAATTTACCCCTTAAATATATATTTTATTGCATAAAATGTATATAAAACACCATGGATAGACATACATATTGATGAAATAAAAAAGATATTTTTATAAAATAAAATATTTTTCTACTAAAATAAATTATTTCAAGTAGAAATAAAAAATTCACTATATGTGAATTTAGATAAGATGAATTCAATATATATGTTCATTTAAAAACATTAAAATTACGAATTTTATTGAGATTTTTTACCATATAAATATGTATGGCAAGAACTAATCAATATTAAAAAACAAATTTATGCATACTTCTTTGGTATAATTATTTATCGTGAATGAATTCTTGTTGTATTATGAGAAATTAAATTTATGTATTTATATATATATATATATATGTTATATATGTAAACAAAAATATTGGAACAAATTAAATGGGGAAAATAATATCAATATTAATATAGAATTTATATTTATATAACCATTCGATTCTAAAGATAATAGTTACATGTTTATGTAATTCTAATTTCTTCTTTATAAATACATAATCAATTTTGTGGATAATAATAGGATATGAAATCTATTATTTGTCACCACAGGTTATAGTTCAGCTAGCATGTATTCATAGTGAATTTTAAAATAATATTATTTCTTGAAAATATTTCTCTCACGCAATAATTGATGGATTTCATCCTCGACTAGGCCCAAATCAATCCCTTGAGAATTATAAACCCTTTTAAGATTATACAATGGGGTTTCTCAGGGAAGAAATGTTTATTTAGATTACTTTTCTTCCAATATATTTTACCTATTTTGTGACATAGTTACTTCCATTAATACTATACAACTTAACTGGTATGTTATAACTTCCATAGATAATATAATTAAAATTTCACAATTTTTTTATAATTATCATTTTTATAGTTTCAAGTAACAATATTTAAAATATTATATATTTAAGGATAAAATAAACCAAAATCTAGGTTCGGTACATTCCCCCCATAAATTAATTATATCCTAAAAAATTAAAATTATTACAAACTAATGATGTTGGCTTTGGTAACTGATATGGTCACTCAAGAATTATTATTCTTATGACTTATGAATCACATATATTCACTTTTAATTTGAATAAATCAATTATTTTGTTTCTTCCTAGAAATTGTTAGTATATATCTCTCACAATTTGGTTTTAAGACATATATTATTTTTTATTTTCAATAAAACTCCTAACAACATAGTCTTATTAACTTAAAATGGTTTGATGTATGATTTATTAATCCACGATTTTAAAGTAGCTTCACTACACAGACATATATCTCTTCAACTATGATAATTCAGCATGGTGTTGCTAGTGGAATGTTAAGGTAAAAAACATTTTTTAGTAAAGAATCCTCCTCATCTCTATAATGATTATTGAGATAAATGATCATACCCACTCAACCCATTCCATTATATTTTCTTCTGTAACACAATATCATTACATATACATCTAATCCCTTGAATTATATGAAGAATTATAAAAATTACAACCCAACTCCTCTGCCTTATTTTTTTTGTGTTCATTCATTTCCAACTTAATGAAACCCTAATGTGTAATGGGTGTTTGGGCATATATATACCATGACATTCATTCTGGTTGGAAATTATTGTTCCTAAATATGGTCTTCTAGAACCTAAACTATTTCCAACATACCATTCATGGGATCAGATGATATAGAAATCAAACCTTATTCACAAACTGTAGACATCCTTATGGTCTATAGGTGGACTCCAATATTTTCCACCTAATAACAACTTCGTGGTTAGATTACTATATATATAAGCTGTATTATTATATATCATCAATTATTTCATGAACCCTCCACAAAAAGGTACCCATATTCAAAAATTATGGATGATATATAATGAATCCTTGAATCCCATATCAAATTGGCCACATGATAACAATACTCATTATGGGTATATCATACATACAAAATGATAGACATTAACATCTATGTGAATTGGAATAAGAGAGGGATTTTATATGAATATAAATGAAATACTTCACATAAATAAAAAATAAAGATCCCATGTACATGTATGTAATAACATATGATCCTAATTAAATAATAAAGAAACCACATGAATAAAAATATAATGATGATAATGACCACAAAGAAAAAATAAATCCAAAAAAATCGTCTTCTATTAATATACATACCGATATCTAACAGACATGTAGTAACGGAAAAATAGTTTATATACATGTAGGGAGTGAATAACTAATATAATAAATAAAATCATTCCCATATCCTCAAGTGTAAAAGATTATTTAATCAGGATAATGCCTTGTGAATAGGAAATGAAACTAACATAGAAACTAAAAAATTATACTATGTTTTCTAACTCATCATAGATATCATTAACTCTGTAATGTATAAAATAGATCATATATTTTATTATTGAAACATGGTCACCCCACTACTATTACCACCTAGTTTTTTATTTCATTCCCTAACGTCTCATCTCTCGATCTATCTCTCTTAAATTAAATACCACCAAAAACACATGGTATAAAGTGTCATAACATGTACATATTGAATCATATTATATCATATCCTATTCCCCATCCCAATAAAATAAACGAGTAGTTTCTAGGCCCACTATATCCTATATGTCTTGTATCATCTATATGTTTTTATAAATCATTCTATTAAAGAACATATATCAGGTAACATGGTTCGATAAATCATAACTGATACATTTTATCCATATAACTATCCTTATGATACTATATCAAGATATGCATTTTTTAAAAAACAAAAATCTTTCACAACCATCTACAATCATAAATAGGAAAGATAATCACCATGAAAAAACATATAATAATACCATGAGATGATTTTAGGGCTATAGGGGTTATCCATCCATCATCATCTCTACATCATGGTTATTGGGTGGAAAACACTCCTAGAGATCACTAGGAATTAGTTATACTATCAATATGTGTTGGGTAGATTATTAAAAAACATAGATATTATAGTATAGCTTGAAACCATACTATGGTAATTATCAATGACATACGATCAACTATAGTTATCATCTCTCAGACACATTGCTACCACCTCTTAGAATACTGTATTGGATAAACACATAAAAATTAAAGGAAACATACATAAAATAAAGTAATTTTTAATTTTAATTGAAATTTATATATTCTATATAAATTATCTAACCCTACCAAAAATTATATTTCCATAACTATCATATAATATCACATACCCTTCATGCATATTATATTGGATTTAATGGACTCTCATGATTGATGTCACATTATTTAAAAAATCTGTAACCTCATGGGTTAAAAAATTAATTAATAATTTATCATTATAAAATTCTAGGATCTATAGAAAGCATAATAAGATAGAAATAAGTGATGCATAACCAATCACATCTAGCTGCATCATGATGCAAGTAATCGAATGAATATAAATAAGAAACTTGCTCACCTGACATATTAAACATATTTCATAATCAAGAATGACATACTTTAACATAATAATATGATTTTATATCTTCAACCCATTCAATAAAACATAGTTTCACACCCATCAACATTATTCATATCACTATTTATCTCACCATCAAAGTTGTCTACTGATTCCAAAAACCAAGGTCCCCCTACTCAAATCTCATAAAAAATTATCCATATCAGCCTCACATAAAATTATGTAGAAATTTAGATAACCAAATCGACATAAAATAAAAAAAACAAAAACTTTTTTTAATATTTAAATTTTTAAATAAAAAAATTTATTTATCCCACAAAATTAAACCAGATCAATCATCCCCAAACAAAAGGATTTCATCCATAATATGCGAAAAACTCACTCCTCTACCAAAATTTATCACTTTTTAATAACTATTTTTATTCCATCATGAATTAGCCCATTAATTTATGATAGAATACAACCATTTAAAGCATAAGGCATTATCTAACAAAATTTACTATTTTTTTAGACATAATATTTATATGTTGTTATATTTTTTTGGAAAACCATGATAAGAAAAATTGGCCTTCAACATTAATTTTATTATTTCAAATAAATTAAAAATTTATGATGATTTTATAATTATATTATCATATTGGATGAAAAAATCAGTTAAACATGCATTTGGAATCAAACATATTACAATTATATTATATTAATTAGGGGAATCATTAAACATGCCTCAATATTTTTTTTTAGATATCATACATTTTCTAACATTATGTTCTTTAAAAATTAAAAAAAATTAAAATTCTATACCAAATATTAAAAAAATTATGAAAATGAATAACATATATAACACATTATATATTAAAACATGTAGAAAAATATAAACATTGTGGTAAAATAAATGTTATCAATACATAAAATAACCAAATATTTCCTTAATCTGGATTATCCTCAATTTTATGATTCAAAAACAACCAGAAAATATAATTCATGGTTAATGTAATGGCCCGAACCTCTCCCATCCATTACATAGTGGAAATGTGGTGCTAGTGGTATTTCGGGAGGTGAAGGTGACTTGAGGGTGCATTTGGGTGGACATTTGAGGAAAAATAAAGGGATATAACTTTCGTACGGGAGGTGCGCGGTATATCTAAACTATGCGGAAAAACCGTGTGAGGTTGTTTTTGGAGGCAGTGGCTAACACATGGTAGGTGCACGATTAGTATAACCATGCGGCCTAACCATGCGAGGAGTGTTTTATGTGGTAGAAGCTAATGCACTGTTAACGCATAGTTTGTCGAACAGTGCAGACTAACCATGCGGGCACTTAAATTAGATCCAAAAATTGTGGATATAACTTTTTTTGCCTCAAAATTGTTCGTTTATGCCCTAAGCAACCATAACTCGGGATTACCCTTTCTTGAAGGAAGGATAACATCTCCCAAGAAGTTTGGAGGCTATCTGGAGGCCTCTCTTCGTGAATCGAAGCCGGTTTCTTGAGGTATGTGATTGTTCTTCTTCGTTCTCTGTTGGTTCCTTAGATCTACTTAGATATAATCCTCCTCTTCTCTCGGTTTCTTAGATCTACCCCTGTTATGGTTAGATATAACGGTGTAGATTCCATGTGTGATGTTCTTTGGTCTTGGTTGTGGTAGGATATGAGATATAGGGAGGATCCCTTGTGAATCATCCCAGGTTTCTTGGGAGTTCTTCGACCATTTTGGTTTTTCATGAAAACCATTGAGGTAGGGGATTCGTTGCTTCTCTTTCTTATACATTGAACTGTAATGTTTTCATGTTTTTTCCCACTAGGTGACAATGGAATTGACATTATAAAATACCTTGAACTGGATAAATTATTTGTATTGATCGTATGTGATTACCTCTTATTTTCCTAGATAGTGTAGTATATATTCTTGCCTTTCTAATATGTTTTTCTTGACTGAAATTGGTAAAGAATGTAAACCTAGACAAATTTATATTTTTTTGTCTTAAGAAAAAGAGGCATGTGAATGAATCTGGTTCTTGTTGTAATTTAATGGTAATCAAATTGGCGTAGTAAACATGATTAATATTTTGTGATAGCATACTAGTTAGGTTCCCGATGTTGGAACCAACAAATTAGAAATCTGTTAATTCAATATGGTTTAAAGAATTTGATTGTTTGAAAATTTACTTGAAGGGTTCTGAGTTACCATCATAATTTTTAAAGGGCCAAGATCCCAATTGATGTGATTGTTGTTTTTCCAGCTCCTTGTGATGTGATGTGATCCTAGACGGTTGTTGTAATATGTGGGGGCATAGTGGAATTTTGGATGTGGCAGTGGATGATGCCTAGAGTGGAGAGATGCATCGATTTATACATATGGGTGTCGGGGAGGACACCGAGGATGATTGAATGGGATGGATGCGATTGTTGGATTCTTGGTTGTAACACCCCAAGATTTCATAGTGTGTTATTTCTTCAAAATAATTCAATAACTTTCACTACACGCAACACCGAGTTCAATCACACCATGACTTACAAAAAAAGCCATTCAAAAGAGGTTATGAATAGTATTATCTAAATTTTGAACATTATATAATCCTTATAATTTTATAATCCATATTATGAGTTTCTTAGATATAATGCAAGAACAAATTCATTTTCAGTATTGCACTTTTATCAACTGTTAATAGTGAACCCTTTTAAATACAATATTTTAAACTTTTTGACTAAATGGGGACATAAAAAATTTAAAATGAAACATCCCAAGCTTCCACGGTACGCTTTCTTTGAATAATACAGTAGCGTGTGTTGTACGCAACCTTGAGTTTTAACACACACCACAACCAATCAAACTAGCAGTTATGAATAGTAATACCTACTTTTCGAAATTATATATATTTTATATTTTAAAATGGACTTCATTTCTGGATTTGGAATAACGAATTTAGCCTAAGGTGATATTTTGGTACTTTTCGGATAACCTTCATATTTTGATGAATAGTGAAAATTACTAAATTTAAATAAAAAACAACTTTTTTAATCAAAATAATTAATAGTGATAAATTATGAATTTGAGTGGTTTTAAAGTATATTTAGAATATATTTTTACCATTTAATATAATGTTTTTCATTGGACATAATTTTACAATTAAACCGAACATAAACAAGTGTCAATCTTTTGATAGTTATTATCTCTTAAAAACACGCTTTTTGTTTTGACAGCGGGAATTAATTTTAAATTGATTTCTTCCACTTCTGTGTTTTGAATTTAGAAAAATGGTTTCCATATTTGGAATCAGGATGTTCAAATTGTGTAAATAGGTAACTTTTATTTTTAGACATTTTGAATAATTACTGCGGTAAATATTTTATTTACCATGGTTAAGGGTAAATCCGGTAAATAAGGGTTAACAAAAATTATATTATAATAATACTAAATTACCCTAAAACGTGTCTTAACCTTATTTGTTGATACATGGTCAACCATGGGCATCTTTGGGTTGATTTTGGGACCCCATAGATCCACTTGTAAGTGATAATGGCACTTTATTTTAATTAAGATAAAATGAATACAAAAATGACACAAGCGTATATCTTTTAGAAAAACAATTGTTACATAGGGTTATATATGTTGGATTTTAGATTATAAATATTCATTAGAAAGATAAAATGATTTCCTACATAATTATATTTTATTTATAATTTTTAGACATTAAATAATTTATTTTATTTATGACACAATGATGATGCAGTAATTACTATAATAGTGAAAAATTAAAATAATTGATATTATAAATACCCAAATAAATATAATATGAAACTTTTAATGAATTGAACTAATTTTATAGGATAATATGATATATTAGGATTGATTTAATTGACTTTTTTCTAAGTAATCAATCTGTTATGAGTTTCACAAAAATCAACAATTGAATAGTGTCAAAATTGACATAAAAGAGTTCTTAAAACAAATATTATATTATTAATTGATATTAAATTCCTAAAAATCTAAGGTTCGGTCAAAATACTTATATCATGATAGGTTCATCATTAATTGACCACTTGGGTGTTTCTTGGATGTATATTGTAAGTTTATTAACCATATTATATAAAAATACAAAGAGACATTGTAAAAGTGAAACTAATTAACATAGAGTTAATTCTTAAAGATAAGGTTAATATAAGTACCCAAACCTGTCTAAATTCTATTGGTTGAGTTGTTTTCGACCCATCCCCACCTTAACCTTTGAATAATCAACTTTGGATCCATTAGAAACCGAATATGAATTTATTATAAATTAATATTTCTAGCTTTTCCAAAGGTGCCCCTCATCCCTCTTATAAAAGGGCACTCCTCCTCATTTCTTCACACCTTCAAAGCCTTTTGGTTCGGCCAAACTCTGCCCAAATACTCTCCCAAAATCCCTCACTTCAACTTAGAGGCCTTAGTTTTATCAGAAAGCCAACCTAAGGAGCCCTTTCGATCAAATCAAAAGGAAGAACCCGAAGAAGAGGTAATGTTTTCACCACCCCTTTTCAAGTTCCTTTCTTCTTCCACTTCTTCTTTCTTTATTCTTACCATTCTAAAATAATAACTCCAGTATCTCACATATACTGTGATGTTATTATAAATATGGTACAACCATATTCAGTATTCTATCCACCCTTTGAATAAATGTCACCATACATGCGTACGTACGGCTTACCGTCTCCACGTCGTGGTGTAATGGTTATTCAATATAATATTATTTGGATGGGTATAATAATGATGTTTAACTCAAGTAAATAATAAATATAACATGTTAATGATTCTGTATATATGATATACCATCCATTTATATATTATTTTAATATCAAAAGAATGATATTGTCGCTCGTGCGTACGTACGGACTACCGTCTCCACGAACGCGATGAGATTCATTCTCCATCGTATCCATTCAAGTATAATTATCATTTGATGATTTAAAAATGATGTTTAAGGACTTGATATCATTCTGGATATGAATAATATACAACAAACATGACTTATGTAACAAAACATATAAAAGAAAATGAGTAAGTTAACACCCGAAACGACGATAATTCTAAGATATTATTAACAAATCAATGTTAAAGGATCATATATGATATCATATTAATATATATGATTCTTGTATAATTTAATAACAATTATTTCACCATTATATAGGAGGTTAACCTACCCCAACCAAGGAAAATTACAAGGTAAGGGGTTTTCATCTCACTCCTTATTTCCGCGAGATTCATGCCATATTTCCACCATCACCTTTTGTGTGGTGTATGTACTGACCATAATTATATTCCTTGTGTAATACACTCTAATTTAAATGTATTTACATATTCATTGTATGATACCTCATTCATGGGTTGTATGTTTCATAAGTTACCAAATTGGTAAGGGTTATTTCATAATCTCTTCATTATCTGAGGTTGTTTATATGTAATAATCTACTGGGATCTCATTATCATCCACATCCATGTTTCATCAAAATGTATTTCAAATTTTTTTTATTATTTACAAGAATATGGGTTAAAGTCATTTATACCCTTGTTTGACTTTTTATAAGAGGAATATTTCCGTCGTTTTCAAAACAAGGTCCCTTTTAACCTTTTCGACAGAATTAAGGTAAGAATGTTTTTTTAACTTATACGGCGAGTACAGTTATTTTCTGCCGTTATAAAATCTTCAAAGCTTCCCTTACAAGCTTATAAGAATATTTTCAAAGAAAATGTTTTATTTTATATGGATCTTAAATGATTTAAAAATAAAAGGAGATATTTCTTTAAAAAGAATTTTGATTTCATCTATGTCAACATCCTTTGATGGATTTTAAGATTATTTGAAGTTGATTTATTATGATACAAAAATTCTATATTGTATTGAAGGTTTTGTGATATGTTTGACTGTGGATGTGCTATTTTTATACCATTCATAGCTTATGGTGAAAGTATTGACATTTCGCATGCTAGTTTTAATACGAATGTTTATGTTATGTTTAAACCTTTTCATATGGGAATGCATTGGACTTAGTAAGTGACGGGTGGAGCCTGATATAGCTCCTCGATGCATCGGTAGGTCTCATGAGGCAAACTAGTGTCTTGGAAAAAGGCATTGGAAAAATCTTATTTGTAGTCTTGGCACGAGGCCTTGACTATGTGGTTATGATAGTCTGGCATTATGCATTCCAACATTATGAAAGTGGTTATTGATTTTGCATGTGATTATTAGATTAGTAGAATAGCCATGTGAATAAGTAAATGGAATTATTTCATTTTATTTATGCCATACTATGTTTAAAGTTCAAGTTTGAAAGGCTTTTGTTTTCGTTATACATTGCCTTAAATGTTTATTCTTATTTATAAAACTTTCCGCTATATTGTTATCCTTACTGGGCATTTGAGCTCACCCCTTTTCTATGTTTTATTTTTCCCAGGAAGTGAAGAAGTAAACTATGAATGACCTGCAGGGATATTATGTGGGGATATGAGTGTGGATTATGGAGACAATATGTTGTTGTAGTAGTTTTTCGTTTTATGATGTAATGTAAAACTTATGAATATATCTAGTGTTTCCAAGGCTACTAAACCAATCGGTCTTTCGAGATTTGATCTTTCTTGTGATCATGCCAATGTTATGTAATCATGCACCGACTCTGGGTAACTGGGGTCGGGGCGTTACATTGGTGATTTTGATTGGTTTATTATCTGCTTAACTTTTCCCCACTGCTCAAGGCCGTTTGTCTGGCTTACCCTTCTTCCAAAAGAGGCGAAGACACATGGGGTATGCAGGTTACCCTTGATATTCTTTATTATATGATATATTATTGTATGCATTACTTAGTGAGAGTAGCGATGGTGAGGTTGGGAACTTAGTATACATGTTTAGGTGACGATTTAGTTTCGCTTGTTTTTAAATGTGATTTAGAAAGCTTTCTTTATTTTTTCACGAGAGGCTTCGGGGTGGATCCTACTGAGTATACTATTATACTCACCCTATGTTTATATAAACTGTTTTTCAGGTCACTTGGAGCAGGTTGGTGATCAAGCTGGTTTCTACTATCTTGTGGTTGCAGGATCTATTCAGGCTTGTGGTTGCTGTTGTTTTTACTTTCTTTTGGTTACTTGTAGTTTTTCCCATTTTATTTGTAGTAATTTTTCATGACATTCAATTTTTGCACTTGGGTTTCTTTTATATTTCCACTTATGAGTTGGAGTTGATTGTTGTCTCTCTTATCTCTTTCTTCTGAATGTGTTCTCTTAGAGGGTAATGCCTCCCATATGTGTGTTATTATACCCTCAGTGCTAGTCGCTAACCCGGGGCCTACTAGAGGCAGCACTCGGGGGTCATTATCTCCCTTCTCACAATGTCGGACCAGGAGGGGTACACATTGTGGGGAGGTGGTCGTGGAAGAGTGGTATAAGAGGTCTGGTTGGGAAATATGATGTAGTTTGGAGTTAGTCACATGTGTGGTTGCATAGGTTTGTAGGGCAACGATGACATTCATGTTTAGCAAGTGGGGTAAACACTGGATACCAGCTGAGACATAGGTTTTAGGTCCCCCTATGATCTGATGTACATACCATTAAATTTACAATGGCTACTAAACATGGGGATACTAGTTGCAGGGTAGAGACGTAGGAAAATATCATGCATCGTTCTTCATTATTCTGGTGTTTGAATGGGTAGACCTTGGGATAGGATAACCTAAAATTAATAAATGAAAATAATTAATTAATTAATGTCGAGTCATCCATATTTCTTGTTTAGGTGCTCTAACAGTTGTTATTTTACAGGTATGGCTCAAGGTCAATGTCCTCATCATGTTTTCACAGAAAATGTCTAACAGTCTGTTCCAACAGATTGTCGTAGGGTAGTGATTGACAACGAAGACACTTGGAGGAAGACACTCCGATAGTTTTAGTGCCAGATTCTGCAGAAGTAGAGGGCTCTGTTTCAGATGCAGTCATGAAAGATTGTTTGGAGTAAGTCGAGATAGGCTTCAGTTTTATCCGTGCGCTGAAGGAGCACAGGGTGTCCTTAGCTGTGACGATGCTACGTGGAGCAGGAAGGTAGTGGTGGTTCTTGTTCCTCAGGGATCGTGAGGAGTCAGTGATCTCATGGGAGGAGTTTCAAGTCAAGTTTAGAGTCGAGTTCCTTTCTTCAACTGCGAAGGCATCCAGTCGCCATGAGCTTGTTACCCTTCGAGAGGGGAGCTCTATTATTAGAGTGTTTGAAATCCCTTTTAGGAACAATTTACGATATTATTTGGGCCTGTTACCAGATGAGGAGGCCAGTGTGAGGCATTTCGAGGAGGCTTTGCATCCAGAGATCCAACCCCAGGTCACCCCATTTTTGCTAAAGACATATCTCGAGGTGATAGAAAAGGAATAGGTTGTTGGGAGAACTTTTTCCAGGACCAGATCATCTCGAGAGGGGAATCGTCAAGATTCCTCATGAAGCGGAGCTGTGGTATGGGGATGCCAGTTTCATGATATAAAAGTTTTTGTTCAGCTGAGGGTAGGCCTCAACCCTTCACATATCATTTCTTCAGAGGCAGCAACTCTCAGCCCTATGCTAAGGGATCAATCACTTGTTTTCCTTGTGGTGGTTGTGGCCATCCGTAGAGAGAGTGCCCGACCTTTCAGAGCAGTCATCGTGCAGTAGGTGTTACGCTTCAGGTTCCTCGGATGAGGCAGTTCCAACTGAGGCAGTAGTAGCCAGTTGCACCATCTTTAGATGACCAGAGGGAATACGGGGAAGGTAGAGGAAAACCACATGACTCCCCTCGTCCTCAGATAGAAGAGTGTGTCCATGGTGGTGGACGCTATCAGGGTCAGAGATGTCATGGAGGTCGTGGTTAGCTTCCAGCTCTAGCGTTGCCAACACCAGATGAGCCAGATGATGTTTGAGGTGCCCTTTCCTTGTTTTCTACCTTTGTGTATGCCTTGTTTGATTCAAGACAGACACACTCCTTCATATCACCTACACTTTTCCATGCTTTGGGACTTGAGGTGGAGAGGTTTCCAGTGCCCCTGTCATTGACTACGCCAGTTGGAGGTTGAGCTAACTTGTTTGAAATATGTAGGGATTGTGAGCTAGTGTTGGGGAAAGACCACTCTTGGGAAGATTTACTATGTTTACGAATACAACCATATGATGTCATTCATGGCATGGATTGGTTGTATTCGGTGAAGTCTATCATGGATTACTTCAGGAAGAAGGTCATTTTCAATGGTACGGATGGACAAAAAGTGGTGTTTGTTGGTGAAGGAGATCCTCAGATGGGTCATAGTTGCATGCCATAGTTATCGTTCGTGATGGCTAAGATAATTCTTATTTCATCATAGGTTTAGAAGTTTGCATTTCCTAGGGTCATAGAGGAGTACCCTGATGTCTTTCCAGAAGAGGTTGTAGCATTACCCCCTCGATGAGAGATCGAGAGTGGGATCGAGCTATAGCCAGGAGCATCTCCTATTTCTATGTCTCCATATAGGATGGCCCCTTCTGAGTTACAAGAGCTATGTATACAGCTTGATTTCCTGTTAAAGTGCGGTTTTTTCGGCCAAGTGTGTCACTGTGGGGTGCACCAGTTTTGATGATGAAGATGACCGACGATAGTTTGCGGTTGTCTGTTGATTATCATCGCTTAAAAAGTGACAATAAAGAATCGATATCTTCTTCTGCAGATTAATGACTTACTCGATCAACTGAAAACTTAAAGTTGGTTCACAAAGATCTACTTACCGTCAGGATATCATCAGATGCGTGTGAAGGATGACGATATCCCGAAGACTACTTTCTGTTGCCGTCATGTGAATTTTGAGTTTGTTGTAATTCCATTTGGCATGACGAATTCCCAAGCTGTTTTCTTGGGATTGATGAATGCTGTGTTCTGAGTGTTCCTAGGAATGTTCATGGTAGTTTTTATCAATGAAATCCTTGTGTACTCCAAATCTTAAGATGATCATTCATAACATCTACAAGCATTTTTCGGAGTCCTTAGTCAACATCGACTGTTTGGGATGTTTTCAAAGTGTGAGTTTTGGGCTCGAGAAGTCCATTTCATGGGGCATGTTGTGTCCCAACCAGGAGTAGCTATGGATCCAACAAATATTGTAGCAGTGGTGTCTTGGCCAGCCCCCATGATAGTGTCAGAGGTTCGAATTTTCCTTGGTCGTTCAAGAAACATCAGAAGGATCGTAGCCAATTTCTCACGAGTTGAGACCTCTCTAAAAACATTGACCAGGAAAGACTAGGCATCTATATGGAATGATCAGTGCCAGGAAGCATTCGAGTATCTAAAGGAGGTGTTAGTAAGTGATCCATTCATTTGTCTTCCAACTGAAGTAGATCAGTTTGATGTCTTCTGTGATGCTTCACATCTGGGGTAAGGCTGTGTTCTCATGCAGCAGCGGACAGTTGTTTATTATGGGTCTCGGTAGTTACATCCCCATGAATGAAACTATGCCACCCATTATCTTGAGTTGGAAGCTGTGGTGTTTGCTGTGAAGTTGTGGAGACATTACCTCATTGGTGAGCGCTTTGTGGTTTTCACCGATCATATGAGTTTGAGGTATGTTTCTTCCAATGTGACTAGAACTTACGACAACATCGGTGGATGGAGTTCTTACAAGAATACAACTTTAAAATTTCATATACACCTAGAAAAGGGAATGTTCTTGCTGATTCGCTGAGCTTAAAGTCACATAGTGATGTTGTGCGTGAATCCAGTGATTCCTGGAGAGTAATGGAAGAACATTTAGCATTATATCTTGGTTTGGGAGATGTTGGGGGTAGATGCTATCTTTTTCAGATGAAGGTACAGTCATCCCTGATGTAGAAGATAGAAGAGTCCTAGTTGGGGGGTCTATAGGTGGATGTCTGGAGAGACTAAGTTTTTTGTGGTGAGGCCCCTGATGGATGGACTCAAGATTAACAACACCGAGTGTTGTATCATGGAAGGATTTTTGTTCCCTTGATGATGCACAAGATTTTTCTCAGAGAGTCCCATAGTTCGACCTTAGCGGTACACCCTGGTGTGAGAAAGATGTATCGAGCCTTGAGGATTCAGTTTTGGTGGCTTGGGATGAAGCGTGCGATTTCGGAGTTTGTGTCTCGATGTTTGTTCTTCCAGAAGGTGAAGGCCGAACACCGTGTTCCAGGTGGTCTTCTTTAGCCATTAATGATTCCTCGTTGGAAGTGGGAGGACATCTCCATGGAGTTAGTTACTAGTTTACCTCGAGCGTTGGGAGGACATGATGCTATTTGGTTGGTAGTGGATCATTTAAAAAAATGGAACAACTAAATAGTGATCAATGAGTTGAGCTCAGTGGATGTTTTGTCGAGGATGTATCTAGAGAAGGTGGTGAGAAATCATGGAGTCCCTAGGACGATCATTTCTGATCGATATCCTCATTTTACCTCCAGATTGTGGAGAAGTATCCAACATGCTTTTGGTTTTCAACTATTCCTTAGCACTGTTTTTCTCCCTCAAACGGATGGTAAGACAGAGTGAAATATACAGACACATGAAGACATGTTACACTCTTGTGTTCTTGATTTTGGAGGTTCATGGATAAGGTACTTACCCTTGGTGGAGTTCGCTTACAATAGTAGTTTTCCCTCCACCATCGGTATGGCACCGTTTGTTGACTTGTATGGCCAGCCTTGAAATTCTCCATTTTTCTAGACTTGGGTCAGAGAGTCAGAAATTCTCAGACCAAAAATAGTGAAAAATACAACAGAGATGGTTCAGATGATTCGTGAGAGGATGAAGGTAGTGAAATATCATCAGAAATCATATGTCGATCAAAGAAGGAGACCCTTAGAGCTTAATTTTGTGGATCATGTGTTTCTGAAGGGGACTCCCCATCGTCGGAAGAGAAGGTTTGGTCGTGGATGTATGCTCTCTCTTCAATTCGTTGGGCCTTTCTAGTTTTTATCTCATGTTAGAGATATGGCGTATTGAGTATCGCTTCCCCCTCAGATGAGTCAAATACATGATGTTTTCAATGTATCACAGATCCGTTGTTATCTTCATGACTACTCTCACATCATCTATTGGGGAGATATGGCTATTGATGATGATGCAAGCTTTGAAGAGAGACCTATGGAGATCCAATACCATAAGGAAATGTTGTTGCGCAGGCGTTATATTCATTTAGTTTGTGTCTTTTGGCGACACAGTGGCTTGGAGGAGAGTACCTAGGAACGTGAGTCACAGATACATGCTCAGTACCCAGAGTAGATTGATTTTTGACTCTCTTAATATATTGTTGTAGCTTATGTGGTTATGAAACATTAATGATTATGAGATGCCTCCCTTTTTTGTTTCGGTGTCTTGCTCTCTTTTGAGAGGTATCTCGTTGGGTGGTTTTTCCGACCCTATTTCGTTTTCTCTTTATGTGGGTTTTCGATTCTTGAGGATGAGGATGTTTTGAGAGGTATCTAATTTAATGGCCCGAACCTCTCTAATCCATTACATTGCAGAAATGTGGTGCTAGTGCTGTTCCGGGAGGTCAAGGTGACTTGGCGGTGCGTTTGGGTGGACTTTTGAGGAAAACTAAAGGGCTATAGATTTTGCACGGGAGGCGAACAGTTTGTCTAATCTGTGAGGCCATGCCGTGTGAGGTTGGTGTTGGAGGTAGTGGCTATCAAATGGTTAGCGCACAATTTATCTAACCATGCGGCCTAACCGTGTGAGGTGTGTTTGACGAGGCAGAAGCTAATGCACAGTTAGCGCACGATTTTTCAAACCGTGCGGATTAACCGTTCAGGCACTTAAATTAAGTCCTAAAATCATGGATCTAACTTGTTTTCCCTCTAAATGGTTCGTTTAAGCCCCTTAGCGGGCATAACTCGGGATTACCCTTCCTTGATGTTAGTAGAACCTCTCACAAGTGTTTTGGAGGTGATCTGGAGGCTTCTCTTAGCAAATCAAAACCAGTTTCTTAATGTATGTAATCGTTCTTCTTCGTTCTTGGATGGTTCCATAGATCTACATTGATATACTCCTCCTCTTCTCTCAGTTTCTTAGATCTGTGGATGTTATGGGTATATCTAAGGGTGTGGATGCCAAATGTGATGAGATTTGGTCTTGGTTGTGTTAAGAAAAGAGATCTTGGGAGGATCCTTTGTGAATCATCACAGTTTTATTGGGATTTCTTTGACTGTTTTGGTTTTCATCAAAAACCTTTGAGGTAGGGGATTCGTTGCTTCTCTTTTTTTACGTGCAACTATAATTTTAGCATGTTTTAGCCCACTGGATGACAATGGAATTGATATTATCAATACCATGAACCAGATAAAGAAATTGAATCGATCATATGTTATTGACTCTTGTATTTTTATATATTGTGGTATCTATTCTTGCCTTGCTTAGATGTTGTTCTTGATGGAAATTGGTAAAGAACATAAATAGAGACTAATTGATATTTGTTTGGCTAAAGATAAAGAGGCATGTGAATGAATCTGGTTCTTATTGTAATTTGATGTTAATCGAATTGGAGTAGTAAGCATGATTAATCTTTTGTGATAGCTTACTGGTTAGGTTCCGGATGTTGGAACCAACAGATTATAAATATTTTAATTCAAGATGGTTTAAAGAATTTGATTGTTTGATAATTTCCTTTAAGGATTCTGATTTACCCTCTTGATTGTTAAAGGGCTAAGAGACAAATTGATGTGTTGGTTTTTTTCCCTAATGCTTGTGTTGTGATGTGATCCTGGATGGTTGTTGTAATATGTGTGGGAATAGAGGCATTTTGGTTGTGGTAGAGGATGATGCCAAGAGTGGCGAGATGCATTGGTTTATACATATGGGTGTCGGGGAGGACACCAGGGATGATGGAATGGGATGGCTGTGATTGTTGGATGCTTATCGATTTTGATTGTTTGATTATCTACTTTACTTTTCCCCACTGCTCAAGGTAGCCCATCTTTCTTACCCTTCTTCTGAAAGAGGTGAAGACTTTCAGGGTATGCCACATGCTTTCCGTGTTTAGATTTTAAAGGGAGAATGGGTCTACGATCTTTCTATAGGCGGAAATGACTTGATAGGAAGTACATCTACTCACCGTGTTGATCCCCTTTGTGTTAGTAGCATAGAATGCTTTTCTAGATTTCCTAGGAATATGGGAAATTGTTTATGTAATGAATGTTTGAATAAATGGTCTCAACCCATGGGGATGGAGATGCTGGAACATGATGATGAGGTTGTAATTTTTGAAGGAACAATTTACATTCGTGTGATGCTAATGAAATTTAATTTGGGATTGTTCAGGGTTAATTATTGTTTAACGAATTAATTAACATATAGTGGAACTGATAAAAAGGGAATGAAGTAATCTAATAAATCTCTTTAAATGGTTGTGTACTTATAGGATACCTAGTCTTAGATGTACCAGCCTAGAGTCTGAGATATGTTAGCTGTAGTTGTGTCTAAGACTAGGTAATGACCATAGTGTGGTTGTGAGATATAATAAATTCTTTACTTATTGTGTTTCTATATGCTACTCCACCCTATAAGTAAGGGTAACAGACACCCCAGGGATTCTGAGCCCCAGGGGGTGTTTTCTCCAACATTCCGGTGGGAGGATGAATGGCTGACTACCCCCTTTGGCCCCGCTCTCTTCTCTTGGTAGATCTTTGTGTCGTTAGGAACAACGGTTAGTTTTCCCCATATATGTGTGTTTAGGTCTGTAATGGCTTGTGGTTAATCCCACAAATATATTATGGATATAGGATCTTATGGACTACTATAGGTGTAACATGTATAAGCTGTTATGGCTTGATGATCCTTAATTGGTTTATGGGTTGTAATGGACTGAGGTATAATACCCGACGTGTGATACACATTATGTGAGCTGTGGGGGCTCCCGGAAACTACCTGGTTTCTTTTGTTTGTGGGGATGTTGTGGCGCTTCACCCAAGTGTCTGTGGGAAAGCCTTTGTGGTGCACGAGGTGCAGATTGTGGTGCTTCGCCCAGGTGTCAATGGGAAAGCCTATTTGGAGAGAGATACATAGGACGTGCGATGTTGGGGAAAAGTGGAAAACCAGTGGGGATATAGTAGCATGGTACCCTTGATATTCATTATTATATGATGTATTCCTGTTTGCGTTACTTGGTTAGAGTAGCCATGGTGAGGTTGGGAACTTAGTGTACCTATTTATTTGACGAGTTAGTTCCACGTGTTGTTCACTTTTCTTTAGCATGATTTCTTTACATTTTCCCAAGAGGATTCAGGGAGGATCCTAATGAGTATACTGTTACACTCACCCTATGTTTATATAAACTATTTTTTAGGTGACTTATATCAGGATGGTTATCATGCTGGTTTCTACTAGCTTGTGGTTACAAGAGTTGTTCTGGCCTGTGGTTGCTGCTATTTTTACTTTCTTTTGGGTACTTGTAGTTTTTCCATTTTTAGTTGTAGTAATTTTTCATGAAATTCCATTTTGGAACTTCAGTTTCTATTATATTTCTAGTTCTATGTTGGATTTTATTGGTTTATACCTTATCTTTCTCTTCCGCATGTGTTCTCTTAGAGGGTAATGCATCCATTCTGTGTGTTACTATACCCTCGGTGCTAGTCACCAACCCAGGGCCTACTGGAGGTGGGACTCAGGGGTCATTATCTCCCTTCTCAAATTTCTGGCCCAGGAGGGGTACACTTTTTGGGGTGGGGTCGTGATAGTTAATTTATTATTTAATATAAATTAAAGGAAAAATAATTTTATTTATTTCATAATGGTGACAACGGTAATCAACAATAAGGAAACCACAACGCCGATCTCAAATTTCCTCCCCTACAATGAAATTTATATCTCAGTAATAATGTAATACTCAATCTATATCAATAAACATAAAATAAAAATTAGTAAAATAATGTAGAAATATATATAGCATGGAGATATTTCTTCTCTAAAAACAAGTCAATTGAAAAAAAATAATTGAAAAGATTATTTATTTTCGAAAAATCCCTATAATTTGATTTCTTTATGGTGAAGGTTGATTCTAGTTGAGAGGCTCTATATTTTAATTTAAGAATAATTATTTGGAACCTAGGGGTTAATATTAGAAATGAGATAATATAGGGTTCTTGGGTTTTCGTTTATTTATAGGATTTATATAAATCACAACATCATGATTTAGCCGACATGATCACACCACAAAATCGACTGAAACAAGATAGACAATGTCATAGTGTAAGGTATCATTCCACATCCTCCATGGTAATATGCACATCTATGTAATAGGGTGAAGTCCAAAACAACAATCCTATATACCTAGGAAAATATATTGTGGTTGTTGAGAACACTATAACACCGACATTCCATCTACTTGGTTAAAGCTATGTTGCATCCTACCTAATCACCATAGGGCAACCAAATTTTAAATAACTTCATAAACTCAACAATATAACCCATAAAAATTTATTTCCCCTATATTAGGCAATATTCAATTAAAAAGAGAGGGAATATTCCTTATCCCTACTCAACACCAAAACTTTTCTATAAACGCACACTGTAATGAAAATCCTTCCTCCAAGATCCTATGACCTATCCAGAACCACCACATCACATAAAAAATACTTTTTGTGAAGCCTATGTATCCAGAATGCATCTATTCCATTAACTGATGTTGAATCTTTCTAATATATAATCTCCTCCGCAATCCTTGTCTGAGGTCCTACAACACATCAAACATAAAATGGAATGCACTAATAGGATCCAAGACCTAATGTCTGATACATCCAAATATATTCTCATCCCTTAGAGTCTGATACCAAACCAAGAGTGAACTAAGGGTAGAATGGTTGTCTAAATGACCGCCCAGTGATAAACCTCTCTGGAATCACTCTAAAACATAAACTCATCCACCTTTTTGGAGGAACTAAAGAAAATACAAAGAAATAACAACCCCATATTCCCAAAACACACATAGGAGAGATAAATGTCGAACTAGGTTAAGGCCATGAAAAATAATCAAAGTATAGGAACCCATAATAAAAAATAGATAAATATAAGAAATCTAAAAAAAATGAGAAATTAGAAAATTGAATAGATATACATCAATCATATGTGGATATTAACTACACTTATATGACTCGCATTCATAAATAATTTCATCAACACCACAGTGGCACCATAATATATGAGTCGATGTAATATCATTCAAAAACAACAAATTATCTTAGTAGTCATGGATTTCAATTGGTTTCTACTCCAAATTTACATCGTCATCATTGTTGATCTCAACAAAATAAATGACATGGGAATTTTCATGAATATAATTATATAACATTGAAAAATGAAAAAAATATATTTCAATCATATAATGGGGAGGTGAAATATGATATGGCATTGCTCATATATGATCCCACACCCTAAAAAGCAAGAAATGTATGGAGTGTTCATACTATTAGGTCCTTGAAATAACTAACCCTGATGTGAAGACAAATTCAATAACACATGTACTCTAATGTTGAACTTTTGAGGCCACGACCTAAAATCGATATAGTACTTGCAATGATCCTTCACTATCACTATAATTTTCAAAATAACCAAAAATGTATGTATCATTTTATGTAGTTGTTTTTAATTGAATTACTAACTCCAAAAAACTAGTATATAAAATTTAGAATAGAATGGTAGACCATACAAATCATCAAATTTTTCCATGCCAATTGTCTTGTGAAAACTATTATTTTATGAACAAATTACCTAGGGAATCATTCTCAACCATGATACTCCAAAATCCGTAAAAACAAAACTCAACATGACTTCATAATAAAGGATGGTCCCCTATTTAAGAAAATCCATATATGGAAAAAAAATTACTACGTAATATATGAGAGAAAAAAGTATATTGGGGGCCACTTCACACCCCAGAGGTAAAACAAGGAGTAGGATTAGTTATTATAATCTCTTGGGATAATTGGAGTCTAACCATATCCTATAGATAAATCCTCCACAAACACCCCCGATGAGATTGACTTATTAAAATCTCTAAATTATGATTATTTTCTAAAAAAATCCATTATAACCCATATTTCATTTTATCCCCCTTAATATTGAACCAAATTGTGAATGAATCTCCTTGATATGTCCTCACAAATCCACAAAGTAAAAACTAATGGCTAGATCAACCTAGTGGAAACAATGTTTTTAGCCAATGCAATTTGGAAAACCAAACATCAAGATAAAAAATAATGAAACTTCATTCTTTAAACCATAAAAATAAAAATGTTCACTAAGGGCTTTGAAAATTTTATTTATTTATAAATAGACCAAAAATAATATTCTGTAGAACAAATTTAGATCGATATCAAGAATCTCCAAAGGCATGAAAGCCTCCCCTTGAATAGAACAGCATGTTTTTTATTCATATAAAACAATTTACTGCCATCACCAAAGAAATCATGCTATTTACAATACTATATGCACATTCAATGATACCATTTTAAGTCTTAGTAGGTTAATAAATTTGAAAATATCCTATATTGAGTAATCACCAAAAAAGAACAATGAGGAGGTAATATCAACCCAAATTATGTCTAAGAACAACTCATACCAAGAAATTATTTTGGTGGTGGGGGAATGATTTTACTCTTGATAAAGTATCATAATATACCCTTAATAAATAAATTTTCTCTATGCTTTCAAAAATTATCACATCACATGATTTGAAGGATCAAAAAATACATCATGCTATACTCCCTCTATAGGATAATGAAGTACTCCAGAAAATGAAAATCCACTACGTAATGTACTCAAAAGATCCCTGACACAGGTTAGTACACAATAATGATTGGAACATTATTTAAAAGGACATTAATGTACTAAAATTATAATATAATTCCTCAATAAACCATTTAGAATTTCATACAAGATAAAGGAAACATTTCAAATCATCAATTGTCCAAGGGGATATAGAATATATCACATTCTCTCTCTTTGAATGATTGAAAACAACTCTTATCATAGACACTACATATCCAGAATAATGGGCTTCACATTCCAATAATTCAAAGTTTAACATCTTCCCCCAACAACTTATGTCAATGATTTACTTCTAAAACAATATGTAGATTCCCTACATGTTATTCATCTGATGTAGTGTACAAAATGATATTTTCAAAAAATGCGCAATATAAATCTATAGAAGAAATATTTTAACAATATGTCCAATAAGCCCATAAATAATGATTAATAATTTAATTCCCTGAAAAATATATCAACGAACATATTATTCCCATGAAAAATCAAGAAATTATTCTTCAAAATATTTACATCCATCAACCACACCTAATGATACGCTGCCAGTGTATCAATATTTGGTAACAAACTTGATCATTTCAGTAGATAGAATAAATCATCAATCTACATAAGATGATATTAGTGGTTCATTGTGACCTATTTGAAGTGATGATAATTATTAATAGTCACAAATAGACATTTTTATTATTCAAAAACAACATTGGTGTCCCCTAAGGTGATAAAAACTTCTAAAAAACATTTCTACAATAGGTCATCATGTTTTTTCTAGGAATGTAACAACATAAAATGAATCCTAATTCAAGGAGATATCAATATAAAAAACCCTCCCTATAGTATATATAACACAAAAAGATAACTCATTAGACAGGGTAACCCACAATCTCTCTGAGAAAAGTACTAATTAAGTATTCCCAAACAATTAGATAAAATGACTACTAAACTAATAATGAAATATATATTAGCCTGACCATAATAGAAGATGGGGACAAAAATTTTCTTTGATCAATATAAGGGACATTCTTACCAAAGAACAATCTATATGCCATTTTAGCATTATTGAACACAATCTACCTCCTAAATAAATCCAGAATATCTTTCCCTGAATAAAATATATCAATACAAATGATTTTGTCATATGGTTTTATTCTTAAACATAAGGACAATCCCAAAGAGTGGTTATTCACTAATTGTATATAAAATCCATTGGGAACATCTTATAGATAGTCTCATACAACAGCAATCATAGTTAATGATAAGGTAAATGGAAGTCTTTCTTTAAAAATTCTCAATGAATGAAAACGAATAGGTGATATATAGTAGTTTTTAGTTTCTAAGTAAAACAAATAATTCATCAATTTAGTAAATAGGAAATGGAACATACAAATAAGTCTAGAAAAAAAATTTCAAGAAACACTATACAATTCATATTTAGATGACCCACAACTCGTCCTTTTTTTCCTAGATGATGACCAACTATATGGACGTGAAATGAACTCAATGGATGAGGAGTATCTTGGGGATATCCTCTTCCAAACCCATCTCATGAACAACTTGTTCCATGATGGTGAATCATACTATAATTGTGTTATTTAAAACTACAACAATAGAAAACCATATGAAATACACCTAGTGCATGATACTTATTCAAAATGATTCTTCACACATTCCAATGATAACCATATACTAAAAAAATATAAAATATTATGATCCCTTGTAAAATGAGTGATAGCTGTAAACCCCATAAAAAATTTATGATAATGGGTGTGACTCACCCAAGACTCTCTGAAAGTTCTTATGTCTAAGTAATTAAGAACCTCCAACCATGAAAGGTCATTTTTAGGAATCCAGTGGACATCCAGGTCATGAATATTCAATTCCATATTGTATTATCTCAAGGTCATCTAATATCTCTAGAAACTCGAGATAAGTCTATATTATATATGTTGTGTCCTTTACTGAAATATATAGATGTAGTGTTTCCTCAAACCTTCTCAACCTAGCCTAATCAAATTGGAAAATTGTAATAATTATATTAGATAATGATAAAAAAATTAGATCCTAAATTATTATTCACTAAAACTCTCATCGAAAATGGAATGATACTCCGAGAGACTGGTTTCTGTTATTGTCGATGAAAAAAAATTACTTATGACTATGCCTCAAACATCCATTGGGAGACCACACAATCATTGATATAACTAAAGAAAAAAATTTAAGAAAATATCTCTGCTCCATTATTTATCTTTACATATATTAAAACCAAGTGGTTTAAATCAATGAATGACCATGAGGGAAAAGAGATGGGGAAAACCTTAAACCAACCTCTAATTGGTTATAGGATTTAGAAATGGACCAAGGACATATAAAGATTCAAATGGGAGGAATTACCCAATAGCATAACATGTGGATGTGAGATATATGACATGTTAAATAATATACTCATACTAATAATGTAAAAATAATGATTCCATATACATTCATGTTATTTTGTTCGAAACTAATACAACTGGAAAGGAAACACATGTTCCAAAATATAATCATATAATCAATAGTGAATTTCAATGAACTCTAAAAAACCATAAACTGGTAATATTCATATTAGCCTCTAACATTATCATTATAATATATGATTTTTTTTATATATTTAGGGATTATAGTATTTATACTCAGAATAATTATCTCCAAGTAATCCAATGAAAAAGATATATAAATCATTATAAAAACTAGTAAAAAATAACTGAATATAACTCTTCATTTAAAACGATAAACTATGATCCATGAAATTAAATTTCTATCTCTAGTCATAAAACAGAAACAATATATCAAATATTCTAATTATAAAACATTCATAACCAATTATTAATTCCTCATTGGTTTGTATCTCTTCCCAAATATTGCATGTATAGATCCATATATCGGAATATGAAACAAACTAGAAACGCATAGGTAAATCTATTATAGCATAGATCGTGTGTATTATATTATATATTCATCACAAAAACACTACCCATAAAGTAGCTTTATATTTTCTAGGAACCACCACAATCATTATTACAGGAATAATTCATCATGTATTACACCACATTCCAACAAATCACACATAGTGATTCATGTAACAGGATCCATCCAGCACAGATATGTCATAAATATAATAATACCATGGAAATTATATTAGGATAAAAATATGTTTTAAATACACATAATCCATCATTGTACATTGTACACATTTATTATAATTATAACCTCTATGCATACTAGAAAATAATACTTATAAGATAAAAGGGTAAAGCCAAATGGGGTAGCCAACCATTCATTACTCACTAGTTAAATTAATATGAAAATAAAACACCAGAATCCCAATTTATATTGGTATCCATATAAAAATTTCTGGTAATGTATGTGATATATCAAAAAAATATTGTATATATTTTACCTCACAATCATAGACAATGGTTTATCATAGTCTAATGCTTAACTACAACTATTTTTTCTTGGAAATCTAGATTCCGCCACTAGGAATGACTTGTCTTATAACCAGTGATCAATTTATGGAGACATTAAATAATGAAATTAATTTATAATTTATAATTATAATAATTATTTATTTATTTATTATCTAATAGTACTCCATATTTCATATCGTTGACCATCCATTATATCTCAATTCCAATTAGAAAAAATAAACATAGTCTATAATTTCATTATATTACTAACACATGTATTCCATCAAGAACTATATCCATTGGTTAAAAATTTAATTATTATTTTACTGTTACAGAATTCTAGGAACTGTAGTGAAGATCCTAATATACCATCAATAGATTCCTAAACAAGAAAAACAACCTACCACGAACTATTGGGAAATGAACCCAGATTTACCAGAAACCCTGCAATATTACCTTTTGAAATATTATAAAATCATGTATCTCTAGTGTGAGAACAACAATGGGAAATCCCAGATTCATCCCATTTGAGAAAACATATTTCCATCACCAACAGTATCATGCATGTCACCATTCATCATCGAGTTACATGTATCTATAACCACCGCAATCTTTGGATATACCCAGAATAACACATCATCTATCAACCATCCTATGACCAAATCAATTTGTATTGTATAGATAAATTATATGTAGAAAATAAAGAATAATAAAAATGAGTCATTTTGGAATTTAGAACCTTAAATAAGGCATTCATTATTCATAAGGATGCACGATCACTTAGAATTAAACATAATTAACTCATCCTTCATATGAATGTGGGATTATTCATTCATAAAAAGTTATCATTATAAAAAAAATAGTTTCATTTCATGTTTAATTGAATTATTTTTTTACATGTTTAAAAACCAGAGAAAACATAAATCATCATCTATAACAATCTATTAAATTAATTAAACATGTTTTTTTACACCAATTAATGATTCAGATGTCTTAAGGAATGATAATTATAATTTAACACGACCATTATTATTACTCACATTATGAATTATATCATCATGATACCTATAATATTGTTTTAGCACATTTGATAAAAAAATTCAAAAAATCAGTTATCTTTAATATTATTAAGATATAATTATATGGAGGGAATGATTCATTTGACAATAATTTAAATTTATTTTTCCATCAGTAATCACTAGATTTATGTTTTTTACCAATTTCATCAAATTAACATGGTAACAAAAAAATAACATAAATTTTATTATAGAATAACACATATATAAACCAATTTGGTAAAAATGTGTCAAAACAATATAATGGTGTAAACAGACATGTCATCTCTAAAACCATATCCCATTATTTAATATCTAAGTTTTACCACCTTTTAGGGTCAATACCACCACCAAACAAAAAGATATTGAATTTTAAAATTCATATTTAAAATATATTAAATGTAACGTTAATAACTTCCCAACCACATTATCATGAAATTATTCTTGAATAATTAGACCACAATGGAGATATATGATCTTTTTCTAGAAATAACCGATACATCACTCAAAAAACAGAATACCAAAACTACAACAACTAACATAAATGAATCTTCTTTAGGATTATGGGGGTCAAAATCCACAATGTGGAGAGTTATATTGGGGAAATAATATCATTTAAGAAGAACCTTCTTAAAAAGGGGAATAAATCTTCCCAGATCAACTTAGGTTGATCTGTAGAAGGAGGTGGTTGATTTCAATTGATGGGGGTTTAAAATAACTCAATCTTGAACTCTTAGAACCCTAGTTTTTATGATATGAAATGTAAAAAAATTTGGTTCATATGGGGGTTAGGTATGTA
Organism: Viscum album; assembly: GCA_963277665.1. Taxonomy (NCBI): domain Eukaryota; kingdom Viridiplantae; phylum Streptophyta; class Magnoliopsida; order Santalales; family Viscaceae; genus Viscum; species Viscum album. The sequence goes on along the minus strand of OY728143.1, from coordinate 264,598,213 downwards.
TAATAATTATTCACCCATAATCATTGGTAATTTCAAGGACACCATAAAAAATTATTGAATACAGTGCATTTATTTAAATATATAAAACTCAAATAAATTAACATCATTTCACTATACCATTATTAATACATTTAAATGAAATGAGATTCATGTTAAATTTCATAAATGATCAAAAAAATAAATATAGGGAAATTTTTCTATGGAATTAACTCAATGCATACCAACTAAAAAATAAAAATCCATTAATGGATGTTGATGTGGTGAAAAAAACATTTTAAACTAATTCATCAAATTTATGAAAAGAAATATGATGTATTTGTTTCATTGGAATTTTTTTGTTAAGAATATCCAAGATTAGTCGATATGTTCTTTACATTGAAAAAATAGGATCTTGTAATATAATATAATAATTGAAGAAATTACATTATGGATAGAAAATTCATTTATTCCAAATATGATTAAAATTTATTTTTTTCATTTATAAAGAGTGTTGAAAGTCTTCCATATAAAATATTTAAAATATTTCCATTTGAATTAATTTAATAAAGTTATATATAGTTTGAAATTATCATAATAATATTTTTATGTATAAATGATAACATTCTTGGAACAGTTAGTGTCACATGGACATATATTGGGTGGATACAAAAACAATTAGACAATTACTCATCCAAGATTTCTATAAGGATATAAAAAATAAGAACACCATTTTGAAAAACATCATGTGATAAGGAATATAAAAGACCATGATTATGAATTCATTTCTGATATTATATCTCAATAGTTACTATAAACACAATATATATTAATATTGGTGTATTAATAGAAACATGTATTAAATTAGGATGCCTAATATGGGAAACTGTGAAAACATTTGTAAGGATTGAATCAATATGACTTTGAGTAAATGAAAATACACTGATTATATAAAAAAAATTTACTTGAATATATTAGTAAAAATTAAAGGTATATTATATGATGATTATAATCTTAATCATAACTCATAATATTAAAAAAAATTCAAAAAAATTCATATAGAGACCAAGAACCCTTACAATGACTATAACCATCTCAATAGGAATAAATAAATGAAATAATTCTCTAGAGTATATGCTAATCCAATAATAAACAAATAAAAAAATTCATAATATATTATACTTCAAAATACACATAATATTCACATAACAATATAATGTAACCATAAATATAACCAAATGGAAAGAAACTGAGTTCAAAAATTCACATACATCATGTCTTGACATTTCATATACTTCCACCACCAATATAAAGAGTAATATTATATTGATTATATACATTAGTAATGATATATTTAATTTTTTCCCCTTATTAATATCTGTCGTTTCCATTTTTCATTCATTTACTATGTCTGTAAGGATTAAATTAGACATATAGAGAAAATGTTCTAGATTGATGAGTGAATGTTGTGTTTGTTTTCTGTATATATTATAGTCAATATAAGTTGAAGACCCAGTTCTTGAGGCGAGATTCATAAAGTGTTTATTCTTAGAGAACTATTATGAATTCATAGGATTGGGTGTCACACTTGATGAATTATCCATGTTGTCAATTAAGATAATTGTTGTGATGATCCACAAATGATGTAAAGGAATGTGATTATGGTGAAGGAAAGTTTTTTACAACAAGATGAAGACTACGAAAATTATAATTTACATGATGTAAAGTATAAAAATTAAAAAATTTGGAAAGGGAAAATGTATATATCCATATATAGAATGGATAAGAAATGTTTTACAATCATTTGATGTGACCATAGTGATAATGAAATATGTTAATGGAGGGAACAATATATACATTATTTTTAAGAAGGTCATGTAATATAAATTTCATATTGAATGAAGACTAATAGGTGGTCATGTAAAAAATAAATATGTATCCATAAATAATGATTGAAAACAAGCTGAGTGTGTTGGATTGGCATATATTAATCAATTTTCTTGAGGTATTTAACACAAAAGAAAGGATTTGGTTTAACATTATAAATCCCACATATAATGAAATAGGAAAACTCAATATCCATTATAGGACACCCAAATAAGGGACAATATTGGACCGAAAGGTCTACCACTCCCAATAAAGATCCTTGTAAAACCCAAAGGAAGTGGGGTTCATAGTTTCCACATTGATAGGGAATTCCCTTTCATGGGGATTAATAAATGTGACCTTGTAGGTGTAGACATTTTTTAGACTAGAAGACTATATGGTAAAAAAGTTAGATGAATAATGAGGTCCAGTTCCAAGGGAAGGGTTTAGGATATTTGGAAACTCAAATGTGTGACATGTTTATTATTATATAGGGCCAATGAATGTGGAATTCCATGCGGGAAATAATATGTAGATAATATTAACCCATTCATTCAAAATTGAAAAATTACATCATCAGTCTAATATGATCACCCACTTATATGAAATTAATACGATTTTCTTGGGATGTCATATTCTTCGTCACAATAAATGATCACATCATGATTTAATCCAACACGGTTATGTAATTCCACTCTGAGAACTCAAAATTCTCCCATTATTCATGTGAGTTAAATATGGTTCTTTAGCAGTTTGAAACTGGATATGTATGATTTTCTATACAGACTAAAATGATTTTGAATGTTGACCTATGATATGTGTAGATATGATATATGTGAATAAACCTAATAATTTATTGTGAATGAAATTTATGAAAAAAATTAAAACCATCATTCGAATCAAAATAACACATAATAAATTTCATGCATATATTTTTTGTGGTGAAATTTATTACGTGAATAATGAATACACTGTGGATGGTTTATAAAAAAGGACGAACATTGATTTGGTGATAATCTTTGGATAAATGGGGTTAAAAACATTATAATGGTTTGCGAGTGAGAGTATATGATATTGACTATGCAGTCATGCATGGTTTGAATATGAGATTTAAAGTCATTTTCATATTGATACTACATAATAAATCTCATTTTTGGAAAATCAAGACTCCCATGAATCTATTTCATTGAGGATTTATGAATGATTCATTGGATGATTTTAATGTTAGAAATATATGTTTTGAGAGAATAAATGGTCCAATGAGAAAATAAATTGAACTTATATATGGTTGGTGTTTTGGTGATAATATGTAGATGATCTTCATTTTCAGGAGTCTTCATAGAAAATGATATTCTATGCATACATGTTTGTTATAGTCTGAAGTATATTATATAAAAATGTATTAATATGTTTTTTATAGAAATAATAATTTTTTTTATTAACATGAATAAATAATATTTATAGTTATTGTATGAAAATATGTATAAAATACTTATCAGGTACCAGTGAACCACATTAAATTTCATAAAATGATACCATAATTATTTTCTGATAACTTTTAGATAAACAGTTTTTTCTTATATAATCTAGGAGAACTCCATGTAATTACTATACAATAATTTTAGTGAAGTATTATTTGACAATGGAAACTCATATTTTGATCTAGTTGTGTTGTAAAATGAACATTATGCCATTAGTTAAAAAGAAAATACCATGAAGAAGATTTATATGTAGATTTAATGATATTCTAATTACACTTTATTGTATGTTTCATAGTGAGAGTTTTGCATACATAGAAAATAATGGTCTTTTTGATTGAATATTTAATATTTTGTGAATCAAGAAAAGGGACCAATAGTACTCAATAAATTGTATTAGTTTTCATATTAATATTTGATGTGTACAATATGAATTTAGAATATATTTATTTAAAATACAAAGTGGATAAGAAAACTATATTTCCCTGAAATTCACATGATTGTATGATGTATTTGTGTTGATATTTTGATGACAAATTATTCTGAGTTGTGAATAATTATGTCTTTCATAAAATTAATTTGATGAAATTTTGAGAGTCACTTGAAATCATTTTTGTAGCCAGGGACTTCATCAGAAGAAGTTTAAATAATTTTTCCAAAATTTGAGTGTTGAAGATCTGATCATTCCCTAAAGATCAAATGTTGGAGAGACTAATTCTAGAATATTTTTACAGGATAAGATATTCAGGTATAATAATTTAGTAATCTATAAAGAACCATGTCAATCAATATCTACTGTGATTTAAATTCAATTCCAAAAAGATTATTTTAATAATTATTTATCATCTTGATGTATAACATATTTAGAAAAAGTCCTCCATACTCATAGAGGAAGATCTATTTCATGTGATATAGACTGAACCATATGAAAACATATATTGTTCAATTTGTGGATCAACAACATTGAGATGATGGATCTTGTGATAAGGATTTCAAACTAGTCGCCGAACATGCTGGATGTTATGGTGCCTAAATAGTATATAATTATGATAATAGAAGATGGTTGGGTTGTCTAACCAACAGAGGAAGAATTGGTGGCTGCTGGGATTTAGATCTAAAATCAACTATAGGATTTACAAATGGGATGTATAATTAATTTATATTTTAATCATTGTAATAACCTTCTTATATAGTGTAGAATCATGTTGTGTGGATTAATCAACATAACAATTAGTGGGTATTTTAAATTATCATAATAAATAAAGTGCATTGTTCTATAGATAATTATTTCATCATACAATGTGATATTTTCAGATATCAATCATTAGATTGATAACAATAATATGCTTAAGGGGTTGAATTCCAAATTAATAAATTATTAAATGGAAACCACTAATTCAAGACCCCACCCATAATAGTAGTAAGTCTATCTTTGGAAACAATATATTATATCAATTGGATGGTCCCTATAATGAACCAAAAGTTTTTCAATATTTTTTAAATTTCAATTTTGAGGTGTAGTTTCCGGGAGTGTTTGAGTTTCCTCACATGGAGAAAAATTAATTTTATCTTGAGGCTCAAAATATGTCAAGTTAAACAAAATCATATATTAATAGAATAATAATACTACTGAGAATAATATCGGTGAATCCAATAGTTAGTGGATAAATACAAGTAAATAAAATAAATACTATTGGTATAATTAGTAATTATTATTTTTATTATGATTATTCTAATAAACCATTATCCTGACTAGAGTGAAATGAATCACTTAGTGTTATTCTTTTTGAATTCAATGAAAATCTAAATAATGTTCCTAAAAAGTGTAAATGTGAATTTTTGGTACTATCAAGAGAATTATTTTTTATGAAGAACAATATGAGAAAACATTGAACAATTAAATTACGTACTAAGTGTAACAACCCAAGATTTCATAGTACGTTAGTTCTTCAATGTAATTTATTAACTTACACTACACGCAACATCGAGTTCAAGCGCACCACAACTTAGAAAACTAGCCGTTCAAAATAAACTATGAATAGTATTAACATAATTTTGAACATTATATAACCCTTATAATTTTAGAATCCATATTATGAGTTTCTTAGAAATAATTTAAGGAAAAATTCATTTTTTCACATAAAAGAAGTATTTTTTAAAAAAATGCAATTTTACCTTGTTTTAATGGTGAACCATTTTTAAATCCAATATTTTATACTTTTATATATTAAATTTGACAAAATAAAATTCTTCTTTGGGATTAGAATATAATAATTTAGTTTCAATAAATTTTCGGTGTTATTCTGATAACTTTCATATTTGGGTGAATAGTGAAAAATAATATATTTTAATTGAAGACAAATTTTTTACTCAAAATAATTTATTGTGTTCAAATATACATATTAATGGTTTGATGTATAATTAGATTATATTTTTACCATTTAATCCAATGTTTTTCATTGGAAGTAATTTCCAATTGAAATTGGACATAAACAAATGTCAATCTTTTGGTAGTTATTATTTCATAAAAATACGCCTTTTGGTTTTGAAAATGGGAATTAATTTTAAACTAAAAAAATGAAATTTCTATGTTTTGAATATGGTAAAATACACTTCATTTTCAAATTAAAAATATCAAAATTATCTTATTGTGAATTTTTGGTATGTTTTTGAAAACATTTAATTTTTAATGATTATTGAAAAACACTGAGTTATAGTTTAAAACCAAATTTTTATTTGAAAAATTATTTATTTTATTTAAATTTATTTTAAGTCAAAGTAGATACATAATTCTTATATATGTTCAAAGTTATTAATTGGAGTCAGTTTATAATAACTTTAGATATATAAAAATTTTATTGAACTTTTCACCGTCTTTTACCCACCTCCTAGGAAAATTTGAAAATTGACATAAAACATAATTTTATTGCTTTTGTGAGTGGAATTTCAAAAATTAGAGAGACACGGTCAATATCAAGGAGTAAAATGTAGTTCAACAAGATAAAAATTATTTTTGGTGAATAGTAACTCTTTACTTTTATTTACCACGGTTAAAAGTAAATAGGGTAATTATGGGAAAAATGATATTATTATTACCCTAACACTTGTCCTAATTATATTGGATAAGTATAATTTGACCAAAAAAACCTTTGGAATAAAATATGAACCACTTTGGACCACTTGGATTAGATTGGGACATTTATTATTATTTAATTCAAAGAAGAGTTAAAAGAGTTAAAATCAATGTTTAATAACCAATACATTTTTTATATATGGTTTCACAGAAGATAAATTCTACTATAAATATTCATTATAAAGATAAATGATTTCTTATAAAATGGTATTTTATTTATATTTTTTAGACATTAAATCATGTAATTTATTTATGACACAATGATGATGCAGTAATTACCTAATTAATGAAATATTAAAATAATTGATATTCTAAATATTCAAATAAATGTAATTTTAGACTTTTAATGAATTAAACTAATTTTCTTGGTTAATATGAAATATTAGGTTTGGTTATATGCATTGTTTTTGAATTAATAATGCTTTTATGAATTTAGAAAAAACAAAATACCCAATAGTGTAAAAATTGACATTAAAGAGTTTTTAAAAAAAATATTATATTATTAATTGATATTCTATTTATACAAATCTATGATTCAGAAAAAATACTTATATAATGATATTTGTATCATTAATGAACCACCTGGGTTCCCTTGGAAGTATATAGTAAGTTTAATAACCATATAATATAAAAATAAAAAGAGACATGGTAAATGTCAAACTATTTAACTAAGAGTATAATCTAAAAGTTATGGTTAATATACTGAGACAAACCTATATAAAACATATTGGTTGATTGGTTTTTTACCCATAGACAACATATCCTTTAAATAATATATTTTACATCCATTAGAAACTGAAAATTATGTTATTAGAAAATAATCTATCTAGGTTTTTATAAAGTGTCCCTCGCCCCTCAAATAAAAGGGCACTCCCCATTCTCTTTAATTCACACCTTCAAATCCATTTGGCTCGACCAACCTCTTCCCAGATACCATATCAACTGTCCTCTCATTCATCATAGAGGCCTTCCTTTAGTCATAAATCCATCCTAAGAGCCATTTTGTTCAAATAAAAAGGAAGAACCAAAAGAATAGGTAATAATTTCACCACACTCTTTCATGTTCTTTTCTTCTTCCACCTCTCCTTTCTTTGTTATTTAATGTCTAAAATAATAAATCCATTATATTCTATATACTGAGATGTTATTATAAATATGGTACATCCATCTTCATTATTCTATCCATCCTTTGAATGACATTTGACCATACATGCTTACGTACAGATTACCGTCTCCACGTCTTGGTGTAATTGTTATTCAATTCATTATTATTTGGATGGGTATAATAATGATGTGAAATTCATGTAATTAATAAATATAACATTATAATGATTCTGTATATATGATATAACATCCAATTATATATTATTTTAATATCAAAAGAATGATATTGTTTCCCGTGCGTATGTACGGACTACCGTCTCCACGAACACGATGAGATTCATTCCCCCATCATACCCATTGAAGAATTATTTTCATTTTTTGGTTAAAAATAGTTTTTAATGATGTAATATCATTCTGTATATAAATAAGATACATCCCATCCATAACAAATATGGATCACATAACAAATAATATAAAGGAAAACGAATCTGTTAACACCCGAAATGACGATAATATTAAGATATTATTTACTAATCAATGTCAAAAGATCATATATGATATCATATTAATGTAAATGATTCTTTTATAATTCAATAAAAATTATTTCACCATTAAAAATTATGTTCACTTACCCTCAACCAAAGAAAAATTACAATGTAAGGGGTTTCTTATCTCACTTTTAATTTCTCGAGATTTCCATTGTTCACCACTTATTTGATGCATATGGTGTGTGTACTGCCCATGACTGTATTAATTGTGTAATATAATTTATTTTATGTATATCTAAATCATCATTTTATGATCCTTATTTCATGGTTGTATGTTTTTATGTTACCAAATTGATAAAGGAATTTGAAATTTTAATTTCCATTCATTCGGCTTTGCGCATACTTCATTAATTATTTTACACCAAGATTATGTGTGGAATCACTAATCATTTTCTTATGACATAATTTCCACTTCCCTTTCTGTGGATATTTTTCTGATACACATAATCACTCCATTGATAATTTCTCAATTCATTGATATGAACATGATAAGAGTAATTTTAACTCAATATCCATTTGTTGAGTTAAATATCCAATTCATTACTGTTGTCTTTACAAGAATATGTATGAATATCCCCAGATTTATTTACACTTCATATCCAATAATATTGAGTGTTTTTATATTTGTCAAAAATAATTATTTCGTTTATTTATCCTTAACCTAAGGATATGGTCTTTATAAGATATTTCATCTAAAATTCACATGCTATTGAGACTTCTTTGTTGTTATACACCAATTCACATTTATATGGTGTATATAATGTACTTTGACATAGTATATCAGGAATCCCTTTATTCTAATGATATAATTATGATTTTATAACCTCAATTATTTGTATTAATGTGTATCTCTTTTGGTTAGGAATTATAACTAAAATATAATTTTAAATGTTTTAAAGATTTATTATTCTGAATCATTCTCATTAATGTCCATGTTTTTAGAATGGTTTTAAGGATTTATTTATATGGAAATTGATGTTTTAAAACTAAAGTTCCTTTTAAAAGTTTCAAAGTTGTATGAGACACAATGATTCAAAAATCTACTTTTAAATGGATTTTTGATAAACAGTGCGACTATTAAATGTTTTCAAGAAAATGGGGGATATATCTCTTAAATAGTTTTGATGATTATTATCATATATGTCAATATTATTTATTATTCCCGATTGAGGTTAATCTGTTACAATAAAATCATCCATATTTTATTGAATGAGTTATGTTTGACTGTGGATGTGCTATTTTTATACCATTCATTGTTTGTGGATAAAGTATTGACATTTTCTATGCTAGTTTTAATACGAATGTTTATGTTATGTTTCAAACTTTTCATATGAGGAATTCATTGGACTTAGTAATTGATGAATGGAGCCCGCTATAGCTCCTCGATGCATCAGTTGGTCTCATGAGACAAACTAGTGTCTTGGCACATGGCCTTGACAAAATATTATTTGTTGTCTTGGCACAAGGCCTTGACTATGTTGTTATGATAGTTTGGCATTATGCATTACATCATTATGAAAGTGGTTATTGGTATTGAATGTGATTATTCGACTAGTAGAATATCCATGTGAATAAGTAAATGACATTATTCTTTTTATTTTTTCCATATTATGATGATGTTCAAGTTTAAAAGGCTTTTTTTAGTTATACATTTCATTAATTGTTTATGCATATTTATGAATGTTTCTGCTATAATGTTATCCTTACTGAGCATTAGAACTAACCCATTTCTATGAATTATTTTTCCTAGGAAGAAAATAAGTATCTTATGACTGACCTCCATGGATAGTCAATAGGATCTCAGTGTTGTCTATGGATACAATATTGTTGTAGTTTATCATTTGATGATATAATGTAAACCTTATGAATGTATCTAGTACTTCTAAGGATACTAAATTAATCAATCTTTTGAGACTTGATCTTTTATGATCATGCCAATGATATGTAATAATGCACCAACTCTAGGCTTATGGGGTTGGGGTGTTATAGATGGTATCAGAGGAAGTTTAGTATAGACCATGGAAACTAGATTTAGATAAACTATTATTATAGCACATAGCTCTAAGATAGACATTGAGGATTAGTATAGAATAACTTCCTAGAATTTTGGTATTGTAGATATTTTTTTATATTTCAGAGCAACACATCCATGTCTAGATATGAGCAGGTAGAGGCAGCTCTGGCACAGATGTACCTAGGGGTAAAACTGGAAAACACCGCTTTGAGCTAGGCTCGAACGATAACTGGGGCACGACAACGGGACTTGCTGCACTCTTGGTTACGACACTCCCGAGGGGGATATTCTTTGGAAAATTTACATTTTACTTATAAACCGATTTGAAGTATTTTAATATATGATTAGAATATATGACATAGGTTAATAATATGGTTTTTCAAATTGAAAATATGGTTTTATGATATTCTCTAAATGATTTTATGACTACTGTTACTCACACAATGATTTAAAGTTTTGTCAATGGATGGATTCCAAGGAAGTCATAGTAACTTTTAGAATGATATAAAAGGTGGGAATGGTGGTAGAAATTAGCAAAAAAAATGGAATGTTGATAGGCGTAAAAGATATCATGTTCATTCCAAATTAGTTTTCCAAAAATATGATCAACAACATATATATTATCAAACTCTCGGACTCAACAATGAGGTGAATGGTGATGAATGATAAGAGCATCTGCTGTGGAGACCATGGAGAAAAGAATCCTCAATTTCTACCCTTCCAAAAATGTGGAAGGAGACACCCAGGAAAGTGTCTCAATAGATCAAATAAATGCTTGGCCTGTTGGAAATAAGGACATGAAGTGAATAATTTCTAAGAAAAAATGAAGAGTATTATGGAAGAAAATAAAAATGGTCCCAAAAATCCATTTACAATCATTTTCTGTAAATGTTGGGGACCTAGCCATTACCAGAGTGACTATTCTATAGGATATTTTCTTCGTCAAAGAATAATCTATGTGGAAATAAATGGTTGGAGAAATGTTTAAAAGTATTAGTGCTCATTGTTGATGGGATTAATTTGGAATAATTTTCTATTGAATTTGTAACCCATCATTTGTCATCTGAAAATGATATTTAAGGAAAAATTATCTTTTCTCTTGTCAATATAGTAATAAATAACTATTTGGTTTTATATGATCATTGGGTTTGAGGAAATTAGAATTTATTATATTTTGGGATGAAAATGAACGGTATGAGATAAAATTTGTGGTTAAATTATGTTATGGTTATTTTGAATAATTTATCTCATTTTGGTATTGTTATATAATTTAGTTTTTGAAAAATTACAACACACAGACCGTGTGACAACCCGTCGTGCCAGACAAAGCTGTGGGAATCAAATCAACAACCTATGTGAGATTGAGATTTATTGCTTACCACTGGACTACGTGAAGTCCCTGGTTACTGTGACTAATTATTTATAGTTAAATGATTTTATTGATCAAACATAAATTTATTTGGGATCTTCTATCTCATCCAATGAATACCCTTAGTGTAGTAAAATTATTTGGTGATTAAGTAATAAATGTTATTTTGGAAGATGTTCTCATTGTTGGGAACACTATATGCCCAAGGAAAATAGAATACTATGGGATTTCATTTGAGGAGTAATGGTGGATTTTTATCTATGTTTTTATTGTGGATTTATAGTGATTTTGGTTATTGATGGAAATGATTAACCTATAATAGAGAATATGTGATTAGGTTAATTATGTTTAAGTATGTGACTTTAAGAGTAGTTGGCTTCGTTTGGAGATAAAATTAAATGTGGAAGACTACCTAACCAAATTCTTCAAAATTTTGGGTTTCAGTATTAGTTTGGATTATATTGATGTATTTTAAGGACAATTGTTTATTGAATGATATTTATTTAACATTTGGGTATTCTTGGTTTAGTTTTAGAAATTAAGATCAGAGTTTCTTTCTCTAAAAGAATATCTTTTTAGTGGATCATCAGATCTTGTACTAACCATTTTGGATTCAATTAATCTCTAAAGGCAACGTAAATATATATTTTATCCTTTGTGGATCATGTGATTCTCTAGAAGTGTATTCTAGATCTTCCAGTTTGACCAAGTCTTCTTGAATACTCATAGTTTAAAAAAGACGAGTTAGTGGTAGAAATTTATTAATGAATGAAACTCTACATAAAAAGTAAGTATATCCCTTTATATTCTTTATAGAGACCCGAAGCTTATCGTACATGGACATTACATTACTTTTGCGGAATACTTAGTACATAACAAAAACACACACACAAGGATCGTAATAGTTTAGTGTCTTTGGAAACTCGGAACGTAATCTTCTAATCGTGGTGAAAGATCTTCAATATCTCCCATAAAGATCTTCCCTTTTTTTTACCTATAAACCTTTCTTTATATCCTGGGGAAAAGAAAACATAAAAGGGTGAGCTCAAATGCTCAGTAAGGGTAAACAAAAGAAATATCAATCACATCATATACATAAGAACATAGCTTTTTGGAAATCTTAACCTGCAAAAGAGCTCATAATATCATAACATGGGATAAATCATAGAATTGAAAATGAGATCCCCATAATCATAACATGAAACTTGATACTTTGTGGCATGCATACATAATCATAGAAAATCATTTCTTGTTAGTCATGACTCATTGCCAAGACTATCTTAGTGGACAAAGTCCCTTTCTGAATCGAGTAACCCTCGTTTCAGTCCTGTTTCACTGAACCGGTATAACCTACCATTTCAGCCATGTCTATCTCATGAGATATAAAATCTTTACCCAATGCATTGGAGGGAGATATAGGTCCCACCCATCTTATAATGAATCCTTTCTTATGTGTGCCACATAACCATAAAACATACATCATCGCATAACACATGTAACAAAAATGGGATTCTTGAAATATCACGACATCATAAATCAATTTATATAAGATAAAGGAATTCATAAAAATAATTCCATCACAACATGAACAAATCAATTTAATAATAGGGATAAAACAGAACCCTTTATTATCTTAGATGGAAAATAATTTTGATAAAACACTTGAACTCCATTCTTGAGGAAAATATCCTTTCTTCTTCAAAATCAATTTCTTTTCACAAAACATCATGAAATTTTAAAAGAAAGAGATTTTATTGAAAATAGTCATGAAATCTTTTAGAGGAAGCTTCATGAAAATAAGGCTTTATAAAACAGTATAAATCCGTTCGTGCCGTATATGTTAAAAAAACATTTTTCGTACTTTTGTCGGAAAAGTCAAAAAGTACCTCGAACGAAAAACGACAAAAGATTCCTTTCATACGTATTACTAAAAACTCACCGAAGGGTAAAAATGGATTTAAAAAATTTTAGGTGGATGGAAATAATATTACATATTGAGTAAACAAGGATGTGGATGATAAAATACACCCCAGTAAATACTTACGAATATACAATCTCGGATAAAAATGAGATTGTGATATTTCCCTTACCTTAGGTCCGACCTGCTTTGTAAGTGTCCGAACCTCATGTATAATGATTTAAATCATGTTATTGACTTATTAAAGAATCATATTAATTGTTATGATATCATATATGGTTCACTTATGACATTATATTACCCGTTCTTTTGTAAATTCCATGTTAAAGAAGCGTTTTGGGTAAAATCGTTTCATTTATCGTAGGTGTTTTGACTTGTTGTTCTTGACATCATTATTACTTATATCATGATTTACTTACTTCCAGAATATAAAATATGATTTATATATCATATATATTCAGTATATATATATATATAATAGGTAGATAAATAAAATGAAAAACACCGTTCATGGAGACGGTAGTCCGTACGTACGCATGAACGCTGTTTTCCTTTCCTTATTGTCTTGAAATGGAAGTAAGTAGATGACATACATATGTATATATATAAATAAATCCAGTAGCTTTATAATGTCATATATTTCATTATTATTTCTTATATATACATTATAATCATTCTTAAATGGTTAACATGGAGAATGAATCTCATCGCGTCGTGGAGACGGTATTCCGTACGTACGCACGAGCGATGATTTCATTTCTATAAATATTGAATTGAATTGGAGTGGATTATACAATATATCAGAATCAATATGATGTTGTAATAACTATGTATAGTTATTCTTTACACCATTATACCCATCCATGTAAGGTGGTGGTGGAAAATAGATTACACCACGGCGTGGAGACGGTATTCCGTACGTACGCACGCGCGGTGATTTCTTTTTCCGTAGGATGGATAGATGGTGAAATAGGGTTGTTTCATACTTATAATAACATATCAGTATATGAGTGATACTGATTTTATTACTTCATAATGAAACAACCTAAGAAGAAGAAGTGGAAGAATAAATAAAGATGAAAGAATTGGTAACGGTAATTACCTCTTCTTTGAAGTGCCTCTTTGAGACCTCCTCTTAGGGCACTAAAATTGGTCTTTGAGGAAGACCAGAACCTCTAGGATGTTGCTAGGGAAGTAGAGAGAAGAAATTGGCAGGGGTTGGCCGAGCTTGAGTGCTCAAATTGGTGTGAGGAGGGGGGGGGGGGGGAGGAGGTGTCCTTTTATAGGGGAGGAGAGCGGCACCTTAGGAATATCTCAAAATATTATTTTATATTAAAGTCAAAATCGGTTTATAATGGTTCCAAAGGGTCTTATTTTGAAGCTAAAGTTTGGATGGGTCGAAAGCCTATCAACCAATAAGATTTAGACAAGTTTAGGGTATTATGTTAACCTTATCAATTAGATTTAACTCTAAGTTAAATAATTTAACTTTTACCGTGTCTTTTTGTTTTCTTTCACTATATGGTTAATACACTTACTATAACATGAAAAACGAACCCCAAATTGTTTATTATTAATATATATATCCTTATCTAAGTCATTTGGCCGAACCATATATTTTTAGGAATAAAATAACAATTAATAATATAATATTTGATTTAAAAACTATTTTGTGTCAATTTTGACACTATTTGATATATGATTTTTTTGAAAGTCATAACAGAATTATATGTTCGAACCAAGTTGATTAGATCAACAATAATAGATCATAGTAACCTAGAAAATTAGTGTAATTCATAAAAAGTCTCAAATTATATTTATTTTGGTGTTTATAACATCAATTATGTCAATATTTCATTAATAAGATAATTATTGCATCATCATTGTGTCATAAATAAATTAAATTATTTGATGTCTAAAAATTACAAATAAAAGACCATCATGTAGTAAATCTTTTTATCTTTCTAATGAATATTTAAAATAGAATTTATCTTATGTATAACCCCATATTAAAAATGATTTACTTATTAAACTTTGATTTTAACTATTTTAACCCTTCTTTAAATAAATTAATAATAAATGTCCTAATCTAATTCAAGTGGGCCTAAATTGTCATATTTTATTCCTAAGTTTGTTTTTGGTCGAATTACACTTGTCCAATAGAATTAAGTCATGTGTTAGGGTAATAGTAATATTATATTTACCCTTAGTTACCCTATTTACTATTAACCGTGGTAAAAAAAAGTAAAAAGTTACTAATCACCAAAAATTATTTTCATCTCATTGAACCACATTTTACTTACTGACATCAACCGTGTCTCTCGGATTTTTGAAATTCCATTCACAGAAGTGGTAAAATTAAGTTTTATGAAAAATTCAGTTTTTTTTAACTACCACTTAGTAGTTTCACTATTCATCAAAAATTGATGTTTTTCAGAACAATGCCAAAATTTCATCCCAAGCTATATTTCATATTCTGAATTCAAAAATGAAGTCTATTTTACCAAATTCATAACATAAAAGTTGCATTAATTAATTTTATAATTAAATCCCGCTGTTAAAACAAATAGCGTGTTTTTAAGAAACAATATCTATCAAAAGATTGACACTTGTTTATGTCTAGTTTAAATGTGAAATTACATCCAATGACCAAAATTGTATTAAATTGTAAAAATATATTCTAAATATACTTTAAAACTACTCAAATTAATAATTTATCACTATTAATTATTTCGATTAAAAAAGTTGTTTTTTAATTATAATTTAGTAATTTTCACTATTCATCAGAATATGAAAGTTATCCGAAATGTACCAAAATTTCACCTTAGGCTAAATTCGATACCCCGAATCCAAAAATGAAGTTCATTTTGAAATATAAGATTTACAGAATTTTAAAAATTGGTTATTACTATTCATAACGGCTAGTTTTAATAATATTTTAATAGCATATCGTTGTTTAGTGAAACTCGGTATTGCGTATTACACACGCTATCGAGGAAGGTCACGATTGCGTGTAATGCAAGGCAAGTCAAGGATGCGTGTTGTGCAAGCTCCTTTTGGTGTAGCGTACAACACAAGACATTAATAAAATTAAAAAGAATATTTTTTATAAAATCATGGGATGTTACATTCTACCCCCCTTAAAATGAATTTCGCCCTCGAAATTCGTCAGGGTTATAAATGGTTTACTATTCGAAAGTTTCTTTAATAGAAACCCACATCGTAAAAAGGAATATCAAAACTAATCTTTAAAAACAAAAGTATGAAACGTAACGGTTACCCAAATAAACAAATCATTGGGTTTCCACATAGGTGAAAATATGGATATGGAAGAGAAATCTAACCATCATGTTCTGATGGAGAGTGGTAGAGAACATGGCTATGGAAAATCCAATAATCACAAATCCATAGATTTGTGATGATATAAGGTACCATCTGATTCATCAGGTATAAGATCACTAGGACAACATTTTTGGTTTTCAAGATCATTTCCCTAAAGTTGAAAATTTGATTTAGAATAAATACTTACTTTATTTTGGTACAATCTCACTATTGTTCGTGCCTTGAACAATTTCCACTTCATCTCTTAAATAAATGAAGTTGAATTTGTTATTCGTGAAGTGTTAGCAGATCATGTGATAGAATGACGAGTCATTCCATCTGTCTCAAACAAAAGGTTAGTAAAAATTATATACATAAGTCGATCTATAGTGAGATTAATCACATATGGTTTCTAAAATGGACTTATACTTCATATATCATACTGCTTAATATAATAAAACTAGTTTCTAATAAACAGGGACTTCCTGTAGGCCAGTGGTAGGCGATAAAGGCCAGTCGCACTTCGGTTGTGGGTTCGATTCCCACAGCCTTGTCCGAAGCGATGGGCTGTCGCTCGTCCTGCAAGTTGTCCTTTTTATAAAACTATATTACTATAACATCCCATCAATAATATCGAAAAAACTTCTATCCTTAAACAATACTAACTTATGTCCAACATAATCCATTCCAATCTTTAGGCTTATCCAGAATACTGGAGTCCATTCTCATAACATAGTGAAAACGATTACCAGAGATTTAATACCATCGTTGATCCCCATATATCATAAGATATATCTTGTTGGTCACATTCCAAACATTCAAAGGCCTTAATCTTGTACTCTCTTGAATACCCATTGAACCTTAGTGAAAACTTGAATGCAGTTAAAAGTTAACACTTTTCACATACCGAAATCCTCAAAATTCTATATACTCAAACCAGGATATCACTTAGTCCTTATAGCAATCATGAGCTCATGAATACTATCAAACATTTAATTCTCTCCTTATCCCTTCATTATGCGGATATCATCTACATTCCAAAAATATCTGAATAACCTTTCATGGATACTGGTAACATTAATCATACACTTTCAAAACACAAGGAAAGACAACAGTGTAACAATCCATAGATGTCTCTTTATTCCAAAATTACACATGATAAACATGTAATCATTCTACTACATTCTCAAACCATTGACCGAGCTTCAAAAATTCTTTCATCTCACATATCATTTTTAGTCTCTTCATCATCATCCACATAAATACTACCCATATGACCATACTGATTCTCTTCATGAGTCTTTCCCTTAGGGCATTTGTTTGCATAATGCCCATAAATTCCACATTTAAAACACTTAACCATTTTTGATGTCGTAGCAATACCATTATCCTCATCCATGGTGTTAACCGACCCTTTTCCTTTGCACTTACTTGCTTTGTGTCATTCTTTTCCACACCCAAAGCATCTTCCAGTTCCCTTGAAACATTCTCCTTGATGCCTCTTCCCACATGATTTACATAGGGGAAATTGAACTTTCTTTCCTCTATGATCATCATGGAACTCCATCTTTCTCTTATTAGTCGAGTCAGGAAACTTACCAAATTTTACTTTACTGAACATATTGTGAGATTGCTGATTCGGAAAAATAATGATGTTTGGACATCCAAATCCCATTTCATTTGGTTGCTCATGAAGAATATCATTCCATTGTCCATCATATCCTCCATTATTGTGAATCATCTTGTTTCCAGCCATTTTCTAAAACCCAAACAGAAAAGTGTTAGATGAAAAAATCATAATAAAGGGGGAGTAACTTAAATATCTATCATCTTTGGTTTAATCTAATATCGTTACCATAGTTCTATGACTATATCCTATACGTATACTTATCCTTAGGGGCATCCCTAGACATACCTTAGAAATATCTCTAGGGATCTCACTAATGTTTTCGCATCCTAGTTTCCAAAGGTTGACTAAACCTTTCCTCTGATACCAACTGTAGCGGTCTAGAATTACTTCCAGTGGACTACAATTGATACCTATCAGGGCACTCCATGGGCGGCTACACCCCCAGGGCGGGACACACCACCATCCCCAGTGGCAGCCATTTCCTCGTGAAGCCCTTGGGCGGAGAGCCATGCTTCGTCCAACGCTCACATGTGAGAGTTCCCAAGGATCGGATGCATTCCTACCTACTTTGCCTCTGATACCAACTGTAGAGACCCGAAGCTTATCGTACATGGACATTACATTACTTTTGCGGAATACTTAGTACATAACAAAAACACACACACAAGGATCGTAATAGTTTAGTGTCTTTGGAAACTCGGAACGTAATCTTCTAATCGTGGTGAAAGATCTTCAATATCTCCCATAAAGATCTTCCCTTTTTTTTACCTATAAACCTTTCTTTATATCCTGGGGAAAAGAAAACATAAAATGGTGAGCTCAAATGCTCAGTAAGGGTAAACAAAAGAAATATCAATCACATCATATACATAAGAACATAGCTTTTTGGAAATCTTAACCTGCAAAAGAGCTCATAATATCATAACATGGGATAAATCATAGAATTGAAAATGAGATCCCCATAATCATAACATGAAACTTGAAACTTTGTGGCATGCACACATAATCATAGAAAATCATTTCTTGTTAGTCATGACTCATTGCCAAGACTATCTTAGTGGACAAAGTCCCTTTCTGAATCGAGTATCCCTCGTTTCAGTCCTGTTTCACTGAACCGGTATAACCTACCATTTCAGCCATGTCTATCTCATGAGATATAAAATATTTACCCAATGCATTGGAGGGAGATATAGGTCCCACCCATCTTATAATGAATCCTTTCTTATGTGTGCCACATAACCATAAAACATACATCATCGCATAACACATGTAACAAAAATGGGATTCTTGAAATATCACGACATCATAAATCAATTTATATAAGATAAAGGAATTCATAAAAATAATTACATCACAACATGAACAAATCAATTTAATAATAGGGATAAAACAGAACCCTTTATTATCTTAGATGGAAAATAATTTTGATAAAACACTTGAACTCCATTCTTGAGGAAAATATCCTTTCTTCTTCAAAATCAATTTCTTTTCACAAAACATCATGAAATTTTAAAAGAAAGAGATTTTATTGAAAATAGTCATGAAATATTTTAGAGGAAGCTTCATGAAAATAAGGCTTTATAAAACAGTATAAATCCGTTCGTGCCGTATAAGTTAAAAAAAACATTCTTCGTACTTTTGTCGGAAAAGTCAAAAAGTACCTCGTACGAAAAACGACAAAAGATTCCTTTCATACGTATTACTAAAAACTCACCGAAGGGTAAAAATGGATTTAAACAATTTTAGGTGGATGGAAATAATATTACATATTGAGTAAACATGGATGTGGATGATAAAATACACCCCAGTAAATACTTACGAATATACAATCTCGGATAAAAATGAGATTGTGATATTTCCCTTACCTTAGGTCCGACTTGCTTTGTAAGTGTCCGAACCTCTTGTATAATGATTTAAATCATGTTATTGACTTATTACAGAATCATATTCATTGTTATGATATCATATATGGTTCACTTATGACATTATATTACCCGTTCTTTTGTAAATTCCATGTTAAAGAAGCGTTTTGGGTAAAATCGTTTCATTTATCGTAGGTGTTTTGACTTGTTGTTCTTGACATCATTATTACTTATATCATGATTTACCTACTTCCAGAATATAAAATATGATTTATATATCATATATATTCAGTATATATATATATATAATAGGTAGATAAATAAAATGAAAAACACCATTCATGGAGACGGTAGTCTGTACGTACGCATGAACGCTGTTTTCCTTTCCTTATTGTTTTGAAATGGAAGTAAGTAGATGACATACATATGTATATATATACATAAATCCAGTAGCTTTATAATGTCATATATTTCATTATTATTTCTTATATATACATTATAATCATTCTTAAATGGTTAACATGGAGAATGAATCTCATCGCGTCGTGGAGACGGTATTCCGTACGTACGCACGAGCGATGATTTCATTTCTATAAATATTGAATTGAATTGGAGTGGATTATACAATATATCAGAATCAATATGATGTTGTAATAACTATGTATAGTTATTCTTTACACCATTATACCCATCCATGTAAGGTGGTGGTGGAAAATAGATTACACCACGGCGTGGAGACGGTATTCCGTACGTACGCACGCGCGGTGATTTATTTTTCCGTAGGATGGATAGATGGTGAAATAGGGTTGTTTCATACTTATAATAACATATCCGTATATGAGTGATACTGATGTTATTACTTCATAATGAAACAACCTAAGAAGAAGAAGTGGAAGAAGAAATAAATAAGAAAAAATTGGTAACGGTAATTACCTCTTCTTTGATGTGCCTCTTTGAGACCTCCTCTTAGGGCACTAAAATTGGTCTTTGAGGAAGACCAAAACCACTAGGATGTTTCTAGGGAAGTGGAGAGGAGAAATTGGCAGGGGTTGGCGGAGCTTGAGTGCTCAAATTGGTGTGAGGAGGGGGGGGGGGGAGGAGGTGTCCTTTTATAGGGGAGGAGAGGGGCACCTTAGGAATATCTCAAAATATTATTTTATATTAAAGTCAAAATCGGTTTATAATGGTTCCAAAGGGTCTTATTTCGAAGCTAAAGTGGGGATGGGTCGAAATCCTATCAACCAATAAGATTTAGACAAGTTTAAGGTATTATTTTAACCTTATCAATTAGATTTAACTCTAAGTTAAATAATTTAACTTTTACCGTGTCTTTTTGTTTTCTTTCACTATATGGTTAATACACTTACTATAACATGCCAAAAGAACCCCAAATAGTTTATTATTAATATATATATCCTTATCTAAGTCATTTGGCCGAACCTTAGATTTTTAGGAATAAAATAACAATTAATAATATAATATTTGATTTAAAAACTATTCTGTGTCAATTTTGACACTATTTGATATATGATTTTTTTGAAAGTCATAACAGAATTATATGTTCGAAAAAAGTTGATTAGATCAACAATAATATATCATAGTAACCTAGAAAATTAGTGGAATTCATAAAAAGTCTCACATTATATTTATTTTGGTGTTTATAACATCAATTATGTCAATATTTCATTAATAAGATAATTACTGCATCATCATTGTGTCATAAATAAATTAAATTATTTGATGTCTAAAAATTACAAATAAAATACCATCATGTAGTAAATCTTTTTATCTTTCTAATGAATATTTAAAATAGAATTTATCTTATGTATAACCCAATATTAAAAATGATTTACTTATTAAACATTGATTTTAACTATTTTAACCCTTCTTTAAATAAATTAATAATAAATGTCCTAATCTAATCCAAGTGGGCCTAAATTGTCATATTTTATTCCTAAGTTTGTTTTTGGTCGAATTACACTTGTCCAATAGAATTAAGACATGTGTTAGGGTAATAGTAATATCATATTTACCCTTAGTTACCCTATTTACTATTAACCGTGGTAAAAAAAAGTAAAAAGTTACTATTCACCAAAAATTATTTTCATCTCATTGAAACACATTTTACTTACTGACATCAACCGTGTCTCTCGGATTTTTGAAATTCCATTCACAGAAGTGGTAAAATTAAGTTTTATGAAAAATTCAGTTTTTTTTAACTACCACTTAGTAGTTTCACTATTCATCAAAAATTGATGTTTTTCAGAACAATGCCAAAATTTCATCCCAAGCTATATTTCATATTCCGAATTCAAAAATGAAGTCTATTTTACCAAATTCATAACATAAAAGTTGCATTAATTAATTTTATAATTAAATCCCGATGTTAAAACAAATAGCGTGTTTTTAAGAAACAATATCTATCAAAAGATTGACACTTGTTTATGTCTAGTTTAAATGTGAAATTACATCCAATGACCAAAATTGTATTAAATTGTAAAAATATATTCTAAATATACTTTAAAACTACTCAAATTAATAGTTTATCACTATTAATTATTTCGATTAAAAAAGTTGTTTTTTAATTATAATTTAGTAATTTTCACTATTCATCAGAATATGAAAGTTATCCGAAATGTACCAAAATTTCACCTTAGGCTAAATTCGATACTCCGAATCCAAAAATGAAGTTCATTTTGAAATATAAGATTTACAGAATTTTAAAAATTGGTTATTACTATTCATAACGGCTAGTTTTAATAATATTTTAATAGCATATCGTTGTTTAGTGAAACTCAGTATTGCGTATTACACACGCTATCGAGGAAGGTCGCGATTGCGTGTAATGCAAGGCAAGTCAAGGATGCGTGTTGTGCAAGCTCCTTTTGGTGTAGCGTACAACACAAGACATTAATAAAATTAAAAAGAATATTTTTTATAAAATCTTGGGATGTTACATTCTTAGTCAATCTCATACATAAATTTGTCATCTTTATGAAATGTAACATAAAAAATGTAGTTCATTTAATTTTCATACAGGGAAACTAATGACTGTTTGTCCCATCAGAAGTCTGTGCTTTTCTTGTTGTTATCATATTTATGATCATGTTTTCTATCCCTCTCCATCAGAACATGACACTTAGTTTATCTTCAATATCCATGTTTTCCTACATGGAATACTAGTATGGGTTATCTTGGGTGACCTTTGTACTTCTCTTTCTTTATTTTAAAGTGATAGTTTTATTGACACTTTTTCCAATGTGGGACATTCCATTATATTCCCAAGCCCAATTTTTAAAATTGATAGGACACAATTTATTGAAGGAGGGAAGAATGTAACACCCCATGATTTCATAGGACGTCCGTTCTTCAGAGTAATTCAATAACTTACACTACACGGATCATCGAGTTCAAACACACCACGACTTACCAAACTAGCCGTTCAAAAGAGGTTTTGATTAGTATTTACATAATTTTTAAGTTTATATAACCCTTATAATTTTAGATACATATTGTGTGTTTCTTAGTAATCATGTAAGGAAAAATTTATTTTTTCTGATAAAAGAAGTATTTTTTTAAAAATGCTATTTTACTAGCTTTTAAGGGAGAACCCTTTTTAAATACCATATTTGAAACTTTTATATATTAAATTTTACAAAGTAAACTTCTTCTTTGGGATCATGATATAATATTTTAGTTTCAATAAATTTTTGGTGTCTTTCTGATAACTTTCATATTTGGATGAATAGTGAAAACTAATATATTTTAACTGCAGACAACTTTTTTAGTCAAATTAAGTTATAGTGTTAAAATATACATAAGAATGGGTTGGATGTATAATTAGATTATATTTTTAACATTTAATCCAATTTTGGTCATTGGAAGTAATTTCACCTCGAAATTGGACATAATCAAATGTCAGTCATTTGGTAGTTATTATTTATAAAAATATGCTTTTTGGTTTTGACAACGGGAATTAATTTTAAACTAAAAAAATTAAATTTCTATGTTATGAATTCAGTAAAATAGACATCATTTTTATTTCAGAATATCAAAAATTGATTAGGGGGAATTTTTGGTATGTTTCTGAAAACTTTTAATTTTTGATGAATAGTGAAAACCACTGAGTTATAGTTTAAACCCGAATTTTTTTATAAATAATTATTTATTTTATTTGAATTTATTTTTGGTCATAATTGATACATAATACCTATATATTTTAAATTTACTTCATTGGAGTCAGATTATAATATTTTTATATATATAAATATTTTATTGAACTTTTCACCGTATTTTACCCATCTCCTAGGAGAATTTCCAAATTCACATATAACATAATTTTACTACTTCTGTGAGTGAAATTTAAAAAATCCGAGAGGCACAGTTAATATCAAGGAGAAAAATGTGGTTCAATAAGATAAAAATAATTTTTCGTGAATAGTGACTTTTTACTTTTATTTTCCACGATTAAAAGTAAATAGGGTAATTAAGGGTAACAATGATATTATTCTTACCCTAACACTTGTCCTAATTCTATTGGATAAGTATAATTGGACCAAAAAAAATCATTAGGTATAATATATGATCCTCATTGGTCCACTTGGATTAGATTAGGAAATTTATTATTATTTAATTCAAAGAAGAGTTTAAAGAGTTAAAATCAATTTTTAATTACTAAAACATTTTAAATATAAGATTACACATATGATAAATTCAACTATAAATATTCATTAGAAATATAAAATGACTTCCTACATAATGGTATTTTATTTACATTTTTTAGACATTGAATAATTTAATTTATTTATGACACAATGATGATGCAGTAATTACCTAATTAATGAAATATTAAAATAATTTGTACTATAAATATCCAAATAAATGTAATTTGAGACTTTTTATGAATTCCAATAATTTTCAAGATTAATATTTCATATTAGGGTTGGTTAGATGAATTTTTTTCGATGTAATAATGTGGATATGAATTTATCAAAAACAAAATACCGAATAGTGTCAAATTGACATAAAAGAGTTATTAAAAAAATATTATATTATTAATTGATATTCTATTTCTAAAAATCTATGGATCGGAAAAAATAATTAATAATTATAGTTGAATCATTAATGAACATCTTTGGGTTCTATTGTAATTATATAGTATGGTTATAAACCATATAATATAAAAATAAAAAAAGACATGGTCAATGTCAAACTATTTAACTAAGAGATAAATCTAAACATTAAGGTTAATATAATGACCCAAACCTATCTAAAACCTATTGGTTGAGTGGTTTTTGACCCATCCCACCTTAGACTTTAAATAATCCATTTTTGAGCCATTAGAAATCGAAAATGATTTTATTATAAAATATATTTCTAGCTTTTCCTATGGTGCCCCTCAACCCTCTTATAAAAGGTAACTCCCCCTTATCTCTAATTCACATCTTCAAAGCCATTTGGCTCGGGCAACCTCTCCCTAAATACCCTATCAACTATCCTCCCTTCATCCTGGAATCCTTCCTTTAGTCATAAAGCCATCCTAAGGAGCCCTTTTGATCAAATCAAAAGGAAGAGCCTGGAGAAGAGGTAATAATTTCACCACCCTCTTTCAAGTTCTTTTCTTCTTCCACTTATTCATTCTTTGTTATTTCCATTCTAAAATAATAACTGCAGTGTCTTATATATACTATAATTATATTATAAAAATTTTATATTCATCTTCATTATTCTATCCATCCTTTTAATGTCATGTCATCATACGTGGGAACGTACGGATTAGCGTCTCCAGGTCGTGGTGTAATTGTTATTCAATAAATTATTATTTGGATGGGAATAATAATGATATGTAATTAATTTATATAATAAATATAACATTATAATTATTATGTATATAGTATATACCATCATATTATATATTATTTAAATATCAAAAGAATGATATAGTCGCTCGTGCGTACATATGGACTACCGTCTCCACGAATGCGATGAGATTCATTCCTCATCATATCCAATCAAGAATAATTTAAATTTTATGGTTAGAAATAATTTTTAAATACATAATATCATTCTTGATATGAATAAGATACATCCCATCCATAACAAATATGGCTCACATAACAAATAATATAAAGGAAAACGAATCTGTTAACACCTGAAACGACGATAATACTAAGATATTATTAACAAATCAATATTAAAATATCACATATGATATCATATTAATGTATATGATTATTGTATAATTAAATAAAAATTATTTCATCATTATACTAGAGGATAAACTACCCTCGACCAAGAAAAATTTACAAAGTAAGGGGCTTCTTATCTCACTTTTAATTCCTGGAGATTTCCAATGTTCACCACTTATTTATTGCATGTGGTGTGTATACTACACATGGTTGTATTCATTGTGTAATATAATTTAATTTGTGGATATATACATCATCATTGTATGATACTTCTTTCTGGGGTGTATTTTTTGTATGTTACCAAATCGATAAGCGAATTTTAAATTTCAATTTACACTTATTTGGCTTTACGCATACTTTATTGATTAATTTACTCTATGATTATGTGTGGAATCACTATTCATTTTCTTATGACAAAATTTAAACTCCCCTTTTTGTGGATATACATTTGATACACATAATCACTCCATTGATAATTCCTCAATTCATCGATATGAACTTGATAAGAGTAATGTTAACTCAATATCCATTTGATGAGTTAAATATCCAATTCACTGTTGTTGTCTTTACTAGAATATTTGTGAATGTACTCTGATTTATTTACACATAATATCCTATAATATTGAGTGTATTTATATTTGTCACACATAATGATGTTTTTGATTTATCTTTAACCTAAGGATACGTTCTTTAGAAGGGATTTTATTTCAAATTTACATTCCATTGAAACTTCTTTGTTGTTATACACCAATTCACTTTTATATAGTGTATATAATGTACATTGACTTAGTATATCATGAATCCCTTTATTCTCATGATATTAGAATGTTTTGATTACCTCAATTATTTTTATTCAAATGTCTCTATTTTGTTCAGGAAATCTAACTAAAATATCTTCTTAAATGTTTTAATGATTTATTATTCTAAATATTTCTCATTAATGACCATGTTTTAAAAATGGTTTTAAGGATTTATTTATATGAAAATTGAATTTTTAAAACTAAAGTTTCTTTTAAAAGTTTCAAATTGGTATGGGACACTTTGATTCATAAATATATTTTTAAATGGATTCCTGATAAATAGTGTGACTTTTAAATTTTTAATGAAAAAGGGGGATATTTCACACAAATAGTTTTGATGATGATTTTCAACTATGTCAATATCCTTCATTATTACTGATTGAGGTTTATCTGTTACAATAAAATCTTCCATATTGTATTGAATGAGTTATGTTTGACTGTGGATGTTCTATTTTTATACCACTCATGGTTTGTGGATAAATTATTGAAATTTCATATGCTAGATTTAATATGAAGGTTTATGTTATATTTCAAACTTTTCATATGAGTAATGCATTGGACATAGTATGTGAGAGGTGGAGCCTGCTATAGCTCCTCGATGGATCGGTAGGTCTAATGATACAAACTAGTGTGTTGGCATAAGTCCTTAAAAACATCTTATCTGTAGTCTTGGAACAAGGCCTTGACTATGTGGTTATGATAGTCTGGAATTATGAATTCCATAATTATGAATGTGGTTATCGATATTGCATGTGATTATTCAACTAGTAGAATATCCATGTGAATAAGTAAATGGAATTATTTCTTTTTATTTTTTCCATATTATGTTTATGTTCAGGTTTAAAAAGCTTTTGATTTTGTTATACATTGCCTTAAATGATTATTCTTTTTTATGAAAGTTTCCTCTATAATGTTTTCCTTACTTAGCATCTAAGCTCACCCCATTATATGTTTTATTTTTCCCAGGAAGCAAAGAAGTACATTATGACAGACCTCCAGGGATAGTCTATGGGATCTCATTGTTGTCTATGGAGACAATGTTTTTGTAGTTTTCCATTTTATGATGTAATGTAAAGTTTATGAATGTATCTAGTGCTTCCAAGGATTCTAAACATATCGGTATTTCGAGACTTAATCAATTATGATGATGCCAATGATACGTAGGGCTTATGGGGTCGAGGCGTTACACTATGTATGATATTTATAATGCTAATCACTCTCACAGACCTAGTGTAAGAATGTAAAATATTCATTTTTCATAATGAATATTAATTTCAAAGGGATAGCATTGTGATTTTTTTTGATTATTTTTGAAGGATCATCTCATTCAATATAATTTTTCCGCAATGTTTTTATGGACATCATTAATTATGAACTATGTATCAAATATTTGATGATTATGGATCATGATCCATTATATATTGAAAATGATTTATTTCATAAAGTGGGTGTTGATAATATGAGGAATGACCATGATGATAATGTGGTATTTTTTTAAGTTTATAAGAATTCTGTCATCATGATATATCTTGAATTGAAATTATAATTGGACTATTTTTTAAAATACTTCTATTTATACTTCATAATAAAATATATATTTGTCAAATAAAGAAAAATTATAATTGAATGATTGTAATGGTTAATTGTATTCATCATATGTGAAAATATCATTTATCATAAAATGATAATTCCAATGTGGAAGTGATTAAAGATGTATCATCCATATCTCAGTGTGATAATTTCTCTAAATCAGTTTCTATAAATGGTGCAGGATAGGAAATATATAAAACTATGGATAAGAATACATATGGAAGATCCTACCACTATGTTAATGATTTATAGTTGAATATGTATAATATTTGGTTCCTGAATGGAATTCCATCAGGTAATGATGATAACTGACATGCATTATGCTAGAAATTGAAGACAACAATCAAAAAATAATGTATGGTCAAGGATTGTGGGGAAATGTTGTTGTCGACAAAGATTCAAACATTGTTATGGGGATTGTTTTTATGACCCCTTAAAGGATAAATTAGAAATAAATCATATAAAAATTGTAATAATAAATAGAACAATATGCAACATCCTTTACAGAGAATAAAATTTTTATTAGGATTCAAACAATCAAAACATGTTGTTAATGTCTGTATTGTTTGTAATATAATTATTCATATAACTGTTTTATGTATATATGAACATGTATCATGAAAAAAATGAGAAGATAATGACACATGAGAAATATGAGACATCATTAGGTACAAACATGATAAACCCTATAAATTAGATTACACCAAAAAATTATCTTAAGAATTCATTCTTGGAATAAATGCCTAATAAGTATCAGAAAAAAATAATATTGATATTATAAACTAGGTTGATACATATGGGAATAATCCTAGGAAAATGGATGCCCTATTATGCTATGTGTAATCTCCAAACATGCAATAACCACTCCCAAAGAAAAAATATTGATTTTCCAGAAAATATATATAAAGCTAGAAAATTTTAAGAAACACAAGAAATAGATCATCATACTGGTAAAAATAAGATACCATGGGATGAATGATAATTTAGTGAGATTGTTTCATCAAATTAAAAATCATGTGCGGAAAATGTTTTTTTGAGAAATGAAATAATGATCAACATAATGTAAGAGGATGTCTAACCACATTTTCAGCCTAAGAAGAATCTATAAATGGAATAATAGTTCCATCAAACGATGAATATGAAATTAAGGATAAATAAAGAAGAACCATATCACACAATTATATGATAGATTTTATATTATCCATGAATGAAACCTATAAATCATATTTAGAAATTTGATATCAATACATGAATATGGTAGAAAGATAAAAATTGTTATTGAGAAAACCATATGATCATTTCATTCTAAATTTAGGAACAAGTATCTCCAGATTATTTCAATGTATTTTTATTATGTATTTTTATTTAATCCAAATGGCCCAAATATATTCTATTTTTATTCATTTTTTATAACACCCCTATTATGATTTGTATGAGAACCCTTAGATGACCCATAGGTTTCATGACACCAAATGACCTAAACGTCTTAGAGTAAATATTCCTGACTAAAACTACATGGAACATCACCTCCCCATCATCTACATAATTGTCTGACATCCACCATCACATGTATTTGTGGTTAGGAATGTTGTGTATGAACAGGCTGCTTCCGATGGAAATTTCTATACCCTATCATACATCTATATTTGTTATCTCCACTCTGGTGAATGTTCCTTGTTCTGAATCCCCATTTGGAGCACTCTCTTTATAGGGTCTTCCTGGTCCATTTAACATCAATTTCATGTTTCCTAACACCTTGTGAAGGATCTAAAGCCTTAAGGTGGCCCAATGTCCTTGAGGTGGCCCAAAAGCCTTACTAGCCCGATGGCCTTGGATTTTCTGAAGACCTTGATGGACACAAAGCCCAAAATAGTGGCTTGAAATCATAGACAGGGGAAGAAATAATGAATAACAAGGGGGATTGAATGTTTTGAAATTTTTACAACGAGACTCTTCAACATTTATGATTTCTCAAATATGAAATTATTGAAATAATTTTTTAAGAGACTCTCTAACATAAATATTTTTATTAATATTTCCCTTGTGGGGGAGAAAATATAACAAGAAATAATATCAAAACATTTTAACAGGATGTACTAATTTTATTAAAATCCTTGTAAAATTTCATGGTGAAGTATTCCAATGAATCATTCATTAATATTTCATAATTTTATTAATCATATCAATTAAGGGGGAGTTCTTGATTATTTTAAAGGTGAAAAATAAGGAGGGATAAATATATTATCCTTCAATATTTTTGGCATGTTTGTTAATGTGTATGAAGGATATTGAATTTCATTGATAAATTTAATTATTAATAATATATTTAAAAGTAGTTTATAATTTCTCATCCTTATTTCATAATTATTTTATTTTATTTATATATTGGACTACATTGAATTCATATCTCTTATTTTATACAGTAGGATATAGACTTTGATTTAATTAACTAATGTTAATTTTCAAGTAGAACCATGATAGATCACACCCCTCATAGAGTTTTTCATTAAATTTAAATTTAAGGGATAATATCATGTTTTTTAAATAGATATTAGAGGACACCACTTACCCATTTCATTTATTTTCAATAATGGGAATGAAAATATCAAATAAATAATGTGATTATATATGTACGATAAATACAGTGGCGCATAAAAAAGATAATAATTCCTTGACTGATGAATTGATTTTTAATTGTTTCTTATATATCATAAAGTAAATTTATATAGAAGGAATATATTATGAGATGAGGATTCGTGATGTTTTGATTCTTGGGGAATTGTTATGGATTTAGATCATTGAATTTCATGCATGATAAATCCTCTCTAATTTCAATTATGATTTTTTCTATGATAATATTTAATAAAATTCATGATAGGTGTTTATGGTGATGTAACATTGTTTAAAAATATTACAAGACAATTATATTGTAGAGACCCGAAGCTTATCGTACATTGACATTACATTACTTTTGCGGAATACTTAGTACATAACAAAAACACACACACACAAGGATCGTAATAGTTTAGTGTCTTTGGAAACTCGGAACGTAATCTTCTAATCGCCGTGAAAGATCTTCATCTCCTATAAATATCTTCCCTTTTTTTTTACCTAAAACCTTTCATTATATCCTGGGGAAAAGAAAACATAAAAGGGTGACCTCAAATGCTCAGTAAGGGTAAACAAAATAAATATCAATCACATCATATTCATAAGAACATAGCATTTTGGAAATCATAACCTGCAAAAGAGAGCATAATTTCATAATCATGGGATAAATCATGGCAGTGAAAATGTAATCCCAATAATCATAACTTAAAACATGAAACTTTGTGGCATACACACATAATCATAGAGAATCATTTCTTGTTAGTCAAGACTAATTTCCAAGACTATCTTAGTGGACAAAGTCCCTTTCTGAATCGAGTAACCCTCGTTTCAGTCCTGTTTCACTGAACCGGTATAACCTACCATTCCAGCCCTGTCTATCTCATGAGATATAAAATATTTACCCAATGCATTGGAGGGAGATATAGGTCCCACCCATCTTATAATGAATCCTTTCTTATGTGTGCCACATAATCATAAAACATACATCATCGCATAACACATGTAACAAAAATGGGATTCTTGAAACATCATGACATCATAAATCAATTCATATAAGATAAAGGAATTCATAAACATAATTCCATCACAACATAGTCAAATCAATGTAAAAATATGGATAGAAACAGAACCCTTTATTATCTTAGATGGAAAATAATTTTGATAAAACACTTGAATTGAATTCTTGAGGAAAATATCCTTTCTTCTTCAAAATCAATTTCTTTTCACAAAACATTATGCAATTTTAAAAGAAAGAGATTTTATTGAAAATAGTCATGAAATCTTTTAGAGGAAGCTTCATGAAAATAAGTCTTTATAAAACAGTAGAAATCCGTTCGTGCCGTATAAGTTAAAAAAACATTTTTCGTACTTTTGTCAGAAAAGTCAAAAAGTACCTCGTACGAAAAACGACAAAAGATTCCTTTCATACGTATTACTAAAAACTCACCGAAGGGTAAAAATGGATTTAAAAAATTTTAGGTGGATGGAAATAATATTACATATTGAGTAAACATGGATGTGGATGATAAAATACACCCCAGTAAATACTTACGAATAAACAATCTCGGATAAAAATGAGATTGTGATATTTCCCTTACCTTAGGTCCGATTTGCTTTGTTCGTGTCCGAAGCTCCTGTATAATGGTTTAAATAATGTTATTGACTTATTCCAGAATCATACATATTGATATGATATCATATATGGTCATATTATTAGCTTCTTGTTAGTAATATTTCATTGTTACTTGTTACTCGGGTCTTTATAACTTTTTGTTCTTATGCGTGTTTTGTCGAATAAATTCTTATTCTTATCTTTAGGTTATAGATAATTCATTTACAGAATTTTATTGGTGTATTATATACCATATTCATTCATTCAATTCATTTATATAATCATTATGAAATGAAGATCATGTAGAACGTGTCGCATCACATCGTGGAGACGGTATTCCGTACGTACGCATGAGTGATGATATCGTTCCTATGATCATGGAATTGTATTGGAGTATATATATATATATTATTTCAGTATCAATATTACTTCATAATAATCATATATAGTTACTCATTACACCATTATACCCATCCTTGTAAGGTGATGGTGGAAAATAGATTACACCACGGCGTGGAGACGGTATTCCGTACGTACGCACGCACGGTGATTTCTTTTTCCGTAGGATGGATAGATTGTGAAATAGGGTTGTTTCATACTTATAATAACATATCAGTATATGAGTGATACTGATGTTATTACTTAATAATGAAACAACCTAAGAAGAAGAAGTGGAAGAAGAAATAATGATGAACAAATTGGTAATGGTAATTACCTCTTCTTTGAAGCGCCCTTTGGTGACCTCCTCTTAGGGAACTAAAATTGGTCTTTGAGGAAGACCAGAACCTCTAGGATGTTGCTAGGGAAGTGGAGAGGAGATTTTGGCAGGGGTTGGCCGAGTTTGAGTGCTCAATTTGGTGTGAGGAGGAGGGGGAGGAGGTGTCCTTTTATAAGGGAGGAGAGGGGCACCTTAGGAATATCTCAAAATATTATTTTATATTAAAGTCAAAATCGGTTTATAATGGTTCCAAAGGGTCTTATTTCGAAGATAATGTGGGGATGGGTCGAAATCCTATCAACCAATAGAATTTAGACAAGTTTAGGATATTATTTTAACCTTATCAATTAGATTTAACTCTAAGTTAAATAATTTAACTTTTACCATGTCTTTTTGTTTTCTTTCACTATATGGTTAATAAACTTACTATAACATGCCAAACGAACCCCAAATTGTTTATTATTAATATATATATCCTTATCTAAGTCATTTGGCCGAACCTTAGATTTTTAGGAATACAATAACAATTAATAATATAATATTTGATTTAAAAACTATTTTGTGACAATTTTGACACTATTTGATATATGATTTTTGTGAAAGTCATAACAGAATTAAATGCTCGAAACAAGTTGATTAAATCAACATTAATATATCATAGTAACCTAGAAAATTAGTGGAATTCATAAAAAATTTAAATTACATTTATTTTTGTGTTTATAACATCAATTATGTCAATATTTCATTAATAAGATAATTACTGCATCATCGTTGTGTCATAAATAAATTAAATTATTTTATGTCTAAAAATTACAAATAAAATACCATCATGTAGGAAATCTTCTTATCTTTCTAATTAATATTTACAATCTAATTTATCTTATGTATAACCCCATATTAAAAGTGATTTACTTATTAAACTTTGATTTTATCTATTTTAACTTTTCTTTAAATAAATTAATAATAAATGTCCTAATCTAATCCAAGTGGGCCTAAATGGTCATATTTTATTCCTAAGTTTGTTTTTGGTCGAATTACACTTGTCCAATAGAATTATGACATGTGTTAGGGTAATAGTAATATCATATTTACCCTTAGTTACCCTATTTACTATTAACCGCGGTAAAAAAAATAAAAAGTTACTATTCACCAAAAAATTATTTTCATCTCATTGAACCACATTTTAGTCCTTGATATTAACCGTGTCTCTCGGATTTTCGAAATTCCATTCACAGAAGTGGTAAAATTAAGTTTTATGCAAAATTCAGTTTTTAACCTACCACTTAGTAGTTTCACTATTCATCGAAAATTGATGTTTTTCAGAATAATGCCAAAATTTCATCCTAAGATATATTTCATATTCCGAATTCAAAAATGAAGTCTATTTTACCATATTCATAACATAGATGTTGCATTAATTAATTTTATAATTAAATCCCGCTGTTAAAACAAATAGCGTGTTTTTAAGAAACAATATCTATCAAAAGATTGACACTTGTTTATGTCTGGTTAAAATGTGAAATTACATCCAATGACCAACATTGTATTAAATTGTAAAAATATATTCTAAATATATTTTAAAACCACTCAAATTAATGTTTTATCACTATTAATTATTTCGATTAAAAAAAGTTGTTTTTAATTATAATGTAGTAATTTTCACTATTCATCAGAATATGAAAGTTATCCGAAAAGTACCAAAATTTTACCTTAGGCTAAATTCGATACTCCGAATCCAAAAATGAAGTCCATTTTGAAAAATAAAATTTACAAAATTTCAAAAAAGTGGTTATTACTATTCACAACAGCTAGTTTTAATAATATCTTAATAGCATATCGTTGTTTAGCGAAACTTGGTGTTGCGTACAATACACGCTATCGAGGAAGGTCGCGATTGCGTGTAATGCAAGGCAAGTCAAGGATTTGTGTTGTGCAAGCTCCTTTTGGTGTAGCGTACAACACAAGACATTAATAAAATTAAAAATAATATTTTTTATAAAATCATGGGCTGTTACATTCTACCCCCCTTAAAATGAATTTCGCCCTCGAAATTCATCGGGGTTATAAATGGTTTACTATTTGAAAGTTTCTTTAATAGAAACCCACATCGTAAAAAGGAATATCAAAACCAGTCTTTAAAAACAATAGTATGAAACGTAACGGTTACCCAAATAAACTAATCACTGGGTTTCCACATAGGTGGAAATATGGATATGGAAGAGAAATCTAACCATCATGTTCTGATGGAGAGTGGTAGAGAACATGGCTATGGAAAAGCCAGTAATCACAAATCCATAAGTTTGTGATGATATAAGGTACCATCTGATTCATCAGGTATAAGATCACTAGGACAACATTTTTGGTCTTCAAGATCATTTCCCTAAAGTTGAAAATTTGCTTAAAATAAATACTTACTTTATTTTGGTACAATCTCACTTTTGTTCGTGCCTTGAACAATTTCTACTTCATCTCTTAAATAAATGAAGTTGAATTTGTTATTTGTGAAGTGTTAGCAGATTATGTGATAGAATGATGGGTCATTCCATCTGTCTCAAACAAAAGGTTAGCAAAAATTATATGCATAAGTCGATCTATAGTGAGATTAATCATATATGGTTCCTAAAATGGACTTATACTTCATATATCATACAGCTTAATATAATAAAACTAGTTTCTACTAAACAAGGACTTCCTATAGGTCAGTGGTAGGCGATAAAGGCCAGTCGCATTTCAGTTGTGGGTTCGATTCCCACAGCCTTGTCCGAAGCGATGGGCTGTCGCCCGTCCTGCAGGTTGTCCTTTTTCTAAAACTATAATACTATAACATCCCATCAATAATATCGAAAAAACTTCTATCCTTAAACAATACTAACTTATGTCCAACATAATCCATTCCAATATTTAGGCTTATCCATAATACTGCAGTCCATTCTCATAACATAGTGAAAATGATTACCAGAGATTTAATACCATCGTTGATCCCCATATATCATAAGATATATCTTGTTGGTCACATTCCAAACATTCAAAGGCCTTAATCTTGTACTCTCTTGAATACCCATTGAACCTTAGTGAAAAATTGAATGCAGTTAAAAGTTAACACTTTTCACATACCGAAATCCTCAAAATTCTATATACTCAAACCATGATATCACTTAGTCCTTATATCAATCATGAGCTCATGAATACTATCAAACATTTAATTTTCTCCTTATCCCTTCATTATGCGCATATCGTCTACATTCCAAAAATATCTGAATAACCTTTCATGGATACTGGTAAAATTAATCATACACTTTCAAAACACAAGGAAAGACAACAGTGTAACAATCCATAGATGTCTCTTTATTCCAAAATTACACATGATAAACATGTAATCATTCCACTACATTCTCAAACCATTGACCGAGCTTCAAAAATTCTTTCATCTCACATATCATTTGTAGTCTCTTCATTATGATCCACATAAATACTACCCATATGACCATACTGATTCTCTTCATGAGTCTTTCCCTTAGGGCATTTGTTTGCATAATGCCCATACATTCCACAATTAAAACATTTGACCATTGTTGATGTCGTAGCAATACCATTATCCTCATCCATGGTGTTAACTGAACCTTTTCCTTTGCACTTACTTGCTTTGTGTCCTTCTTTTCCACACCCAAAGCATCTTCCAGTTCCTTTGAAACATTCTCCTTGATGCCTCTTCCCACATGATTTACATAGGGAAAATTGAACTTTCTTTCCTCTATGATCATCATGAAACTCCATCTTTCTCTTATTAGCCGAGTCAGGAAACTTACCAAATTTTACTTTATTGATCATAATATGAGATTGCTGATTCGGCATAATAATGATGAAAACACTTCCAAATCCCATTTCATTATGAAGAATATCATTCCATTGTCCATCATATCCTCCATTATCGTGAATCATCTTGTTTCCAGCCATTTTCTAAAACCCAGAAAAGAATAGTGTGAGAGGTAAAAATCATGCTAAGGAAAACAACATAATAAAGGGGGAGTACCTTCAATATCCAACATCTTAGGTTTAATTCTACGATCGTTAGCGTAATTCTATTACTATAACCTATACGTATACTTATCCCTAGGGACATCCCTAGACATACCTTAGAAATATCTCTAGGGATCTCACTAACGTTTTCGCATCCTAGTTTCCAAAGGTTGACTAAACCTTTCCTCTGATACCAACTATAGCGGTCTAGAATTACTTCCAGTGGACTACAATTGATACCTATCAGGGCACTCCATGGGCGGCTACACCCCCTGGGCGGGACACACCACCATCCCCAGTGGCAGCCATTTCATCATGAAGCCCTTGGGCAGAGAGCCATGCTTCGTCCAACGCTCACATGTGAGAGTTCCCAAGGATCGGATACATTCCTACCTCCTTTGCCTCTGATACCAACTGTGGAGACCCGAAGCTTATCGTACATTGACATTACATTACTTTTGCGGAATACTTAGTACATAACAAAAACACACACACATAAGGATCGTAATAGTTTAGTGTCTTTGGAAACTCGGAATGTAATCTTCTAATCGCGGTGAAAGATCTTCATCTCCTATAAATATCTTCCCTTTTTTTTACCTAAAACCTTTCTTTATATCCTGGGGAAAAGAAAACATAAAAGGGTGAGCTCAAATGCTCAGTAAGGGTAATGAAAATAAATATCAATCACATCATATTCATAAGAACATAGCATTTTGGAAATCATAACCTGCAAAAGAGAGCATAATTTCATAATCATGGGATAAATCATGGCAGTGAAAAAGTAATCCCAATAATCATAACATAAAACATGAAACTTTGTGGCATACACACATAATCATAGAGAATCATTTCTTGTTAGTCAAGACTAATTGCCAAGACTATCTTAGTGGACAAAGTCCCTTTCTGAATCGAGTAACCCTCGTTTCAGTCCTGTTTCACTGAACCGGTATAACCTACCATTCCAGCCCTGTCTATCTCATGAGATATAAAATCTTTACCCAATGCATTGGAGGGAGATATAGGTCCCACCCATCTTATAATGAATCCTTTC
The DNA here is from genome assembly GCA_963277665.1 of Viscum album. Classification (NCBI taxonomy): domain Eukaryota; kingdom Viridiplantae; phylum Streptophyta; class Magnoliopsida; order Santalales; family Viscaceae; genus Viscum; species Viscum album. The sequence goes on along the minus strand of OY728143.1, from coordinate 264,559,408 downwards.
TTATGTGTGCCACATAATCATAAAACATACATCATCTCATAACACATGTAACAAAAATGGGATTCTTGAAACATCATGACATCATAAATCAATTCATATAAGATAAAGGAATTCATAAACATAATTCCATCACAACATAGTCAAATCAATGTAAAAATATGGATAGAAACCGAACCCTTTATTATCTTAGATGGAAAATAATTTTGATAAAACACTTGAATTGAATTCTTGAGGAAAATATCCTTTCTTCTTCAAAATCAATTTCTTTTCACAAAACATCATGCAATTTTAAAAGAAAGATACTTTATTGAAAATAGTCATGAAATATTTTAGAGGAAGCTTCATGAAAATAAGTCTTTATAAAATAGTAGAAATCCGTTCGTGCCGTATAAGTTAAAAAAACATTTTTCGTACTTTTGTCGGAAAAGTCAAAAAGTACCTCGTACGAAAAACGACAAAAGATTCCTTTCATACGTATTACTAAAAACTCACCGAAGGGTAAAAATGGATTTAAACAATTTTAGGTGGATGGAAATAATATTACATATTGAGTAAACATGGATGTGGATGATAAAATACACCCCAGTAAATACTTACGAATAAACAACCTCGGATAAAAATGAGATTGTGATATTTCTCTTACCTTAGGTCCGATTTGCTTTGTTCGTGTCCGAAGCTCCTGTATAATGGTTTAAATAATGTTATTGACTTATTCCAGAATCATACATATTGATATGATATCATATATGGTCATATTATTAGCTTCTTGTTAGTAATATTTCATTGTTACTTGTTACTCGGGTCTTTATAACTTTTTGTTCTTATGCGTGTTTTGTCGAATAAATTTTTATTCTTATCTTTAGGTTATAGATAATTCATTTACAGAATGTTATTAGTGTATTATATACCATATTCATTCATTCAATTCATTTATATAATCATTATGAAATGAAGATCATGTAGAACGAGTCGCATCACATCGTGGAGACGGTATTCCGTACGTACGCACGAGTGATGATATCGTTCCTATGATCGTGGAATTGTATTGGAGTATATATATATATAATTTCAGTATCAATATTACTTCATAATAATCATATATAGTTACTCATTACACCATTATACCCATCCTTGTAAGGTGATGGTGGAAAATAGATTACACCACGGCGTGGAGACGGTATTCCGTACGTACGCACGCGCGGTGATTTCTTTTTCCGTAGGATGGATAGATGGTGAAATAGGGTTGTTTCATACTTATAATAACATATCAGTATATGAGTGATACTGATGTTATTACTTAATAATGAAACAACCTAAGAAGAAGAAGTGTAAGATGAAATAAAGATGAAAGAATTGGTAATGGTAATTACCTCTTCTTTGAAGCGCCCTTTGGTGACCTCCTCTTAGGGAACTAAAATTGGTCTTTGAGGAAGACCAGAACCTCTAGGATGTTGCTAGGGAAGTGGAGAGGAGATTTTGGCAGAGGGTTGGCCGAGCTTGAGTGCTCAATTTGGTGTGAGGAGGAGGGGGAGGAGGTGTCCTTTTATAAGGGAGGAGAGGGGCACCTTAGGAATATCTCAAAATATTATTTTATATTAAAGTCAAAATCGGTTTATAATGGTTCCAAACGGTCTTATTTCGAAGCTAATGTGGGGATGGGTCAAAATCCTATCAACCAATAGAATTTAGACAAGTTTAGGATATTAGTTTAACCTTATCAATTAGATTTAACTCTAAGTTAAATAATTTAACTTTTACCATGTCTTTTTGTTTTCTTTCACTATATGGTTAATAAACTTACTATAACATGCCAAACTAACCCCAAGTTGTTTATTATTAATATATATATCCTTATCTAAGTCATTTGGCCGAACCTTAGATTTTTAGGAATACAATAACAATTAATAATATAATATTTGATTTAAAAACTATTTTGTGTCAATTTTGACACTATTTGATATATGATTTTTGTGAAAGTCATAAAAGAATTAAATGTTCGAACCAAGTTGATTAAATCAACATTAATATATCATAGTAACCTAGAAAATTAGTGGAATTCATAAAAAATTTCAAATTACATTTATTTTGGTGTTTATAACATCAATTATGTCAATATTTCATTAATAAGATAATTACTGCATCATCGTTGTGTCATAAATAAATTAAATTATTTTATGTCTAAAAATTACAAATAAAATACCATCATGTAGGCAATCCTCTTAGCTTTCGAATGAATATTTACAATCTAATTTATCTTATGTATAACCCCATATTAAAAATGATTTACTTATTAAACTTTGATTTTAACTATTTTAACCTTTCTTTAAATAAATTAATAATAAATGTCATAATCTAATCCAAGTGGGCCTAAATGGTCATATTTTATTCCTAAGTTTGTTTTTGGTCGAATTACACTTGTCCAATAGAATTAGGACATGTGTTAGGGTAATAGTAATATCATATTTACCCATAGATACCCTATTTACTATTAACCGCGGTAAAAAAAATAAAAAGTTACTATTCACCAAAAAATTATTTTCATCTCATTGAACCACATTTTAGTCCTTGATATTAACCGTGTCTCTCGGATTTTCGAAATTCCATTCACAGAAGTGGTAAAATTATGTTTTATGCAAAATTCAGTTTTTAACCTACCACTTAGTAGTTTCACTATTCATCGAAAATTGATGTTTTTCAGAACAATGCCAACATTTCATCCTAAGATATATTTCATATTCCGAATTCAAAAATGAAGTCTATTTTACCATATTCATAACATAGATGTTTCATTAATTAATTTTATAATTAAATCCCGCTGTTAAAACAAATAGCGTGTTTTTAAGAAACAATATCTATCAAAAGATTGACACTTGTTTATGTCTGGTTTAAATGTGAAATTACATCCAATGACCAACATTGTATTAAATTGTAAAAATATATTCTAAATATATTTTAAAACCACTCAAATTAATGTTTTATCACTATTAATTATTTCGATTAAAAAAAGTTGTTTTTAATTATAATGTAGTAATTTTCACTATTCATCAGAATATGAAAGTTATCCGAAAAGTACCAAAATTTCACCTTAGGCTAAATTCGATACTCCGAATACAAAAATGAAGTCCATTTTGAAAAATAAAATTTACAAAATTTCAAAAAAGTGGTTATTACTATTCACAATAGCTAGTTTTAATAATATCTTAATAGCATATCGTTGTTTAGCGAAACTTGGTGTTGCGTACAACACACGCTATCGAGGAAGGTCGCGATTGCTTGTAATGCAAGGCAAGTCAAGGATGTGTGTTGTGCAAGCTCCTTTTGGTGTAGCGTACAACACAAGACATTAATAAAATTAAAAAGAATATTTTTTATAAAATCTTGGGCTGTTACATTCTACCCCCCTTAAAATGAATTTCGCCCTCGAAATTCATCGGGGTTATAAATGGTTTACTATTTGAAAGTTTCTTTAATAGAAACCCACATCGTAAAAAGGAATATCAAAACCAGTCTTTAAAAACAAAAGTATGAAACGTAACGGTTACCCAAATAAACTAATCACTGGGTTTCCACATAGGTGGAAATATGGATATGGAAGAGAAATCTAACCATCATGTTCTGATGGAGAGTGGTAGAGAACATGGCTATAGAAAAGCCAGTAATCACAAATCCATAAATTTGTGATGATATAAGGTACCATCTGATATATCAGGTATAAGATCACTAGGACAACATTTTTGGTTTTCAAGATCATTTCCCTAAAGTTGAAAATTTGCTTAAAATAAATACTTACTTTATTTTGGTACAATCTCACTTTTGTTCGTGCCTTGAACAATTTCTACTTCATCTCTTAAATAAATGAAGTTGAATTTGTTATTTGTGAAGTGTTAGCAGATTATGTGATAGAATGATGGGTCATTCCATCTGTCTCAAACAAAACGTTAGCAAAAATTATATGCATAAGTCGATCTATAGTGAGATTAATCATATATGGTTCCTAAAATGGACTTATACTTCATATATCATACAGCTTAATATAATAAAACTAGTTTCTACTAAACAAGGACTTCCTATAGGTCAGTGGTAGGCGATAAAGGCCAGTCTCACTTCGGTTGTGGGTTCGATTCCCACAGCCTTGTCCGAAGCGATGGGCTGTCGCCCGTCTTGCAGGTTGTCCTTTTTCTAAAACTATAATACTATAACATCCCATCAATAATATCGAAAAAACTTCTATCCTTAAACAATACTAACTTATTTCCAAAATAATCCATTCAAATATTTAGGCTTATCCATAATACTGCAGTCCATTCTCATAACATAGTGAAAATGATTACCAGAGATTTAATACCATCGTTGATCCCCATATATCATAAGATATATCTTGTTGGTCACATTCCAAACATTCAAAGGCCTTAATCTTGTACTCTCTTGAATACCCATTGAACCTTAGTGAAAACTTGAATGCAGTTAAAAGTTAACACTTTTCACATACCGAAATCCTCAAAATTCTATATACTCAAACCATGATATCACTTAGTCCTTATATCAATCATGAGCTCATGAATAATATCAAAAATTTAATTTTCTCCTTATCCCTTCATTATGCGCATATCATCTACATTCCAAAAATATCTGAATAACCTTTCATGGATACTGGTAACATTAATCATACACTTTCAAAACACAAGGAAAGACAACAGTGTAACAATCCATAGATGTCTCTTTATTCCAAAATTACACATGATAAACATGTAATCATTCCACTACATTCTCAAACCATTGACCGAGCTTCAAAAATTCTTTCATCTCACATATCATTTGTAGTCTCTTCATTATCATCCACATAAATACTACCCATATGACCATACTGATTCTCTTCATGAGTCTTTCCCTTAGGGCATTATTTTCCATAATGCCCATACATTCCACATTTAAAACATTTAACCATTGTTGATGTCGTAGCAATACCATTATCCTCATCCATGGTGTTAACTGAACCTTTTCCTTTGCACTTACTTGCTTTGTGTCCTTCTTTTCCACACCCAAAGCATCTTCCAGTTCCTTTGAAACATTCTCCTTGATGCCTCTTCCCACATGATTTACATAGGGAAAATTGAACTTTCTTTCCTCTATGATCATCATGAAACTCCATCTTTCTCTTATTAGCCGAGTCAGGAAACTTACCAAATTTTACTTTATTGATCATATTATGAGATTGCTGATTCGGCATAATAATGATGCAAACACTTCCAAATCCCATTTCATTTTGAAGAATATCATTCCATTGTCCATCATATCCTCCATTATCATGAATCATCTTGTTTCCAGCCATTTTCTAAAACCCAGAAAAGAATAGTGTGAGAGGTAAAAATCATGCTAAGGAAAACAACATAATAAAGGGGGAGTACCTTCAATATCCAACATCTTAGGTTTAATTCTATGATCGTTAGCGTAATTCTATTACTAAAACCTATACGTATACTTATCCCTAAGGACATCCCTAGACATACCTTAGAAATATCTCTAGGGATCTCACTAACGTTTTCGCATCCTAGTTTCCAAAGGTTGACTAAACCTTTCCTCTGATACCAACTATAGCGGTCTAGAATTACTTCCAGTGGACTACAATTGATACCTATCAGGGCACTCCATGGGTGGATACACCCCCTGGGCGGGACACACCACCATCCCCAGTGGCAGCCATTTCCTCATGAAGCCCTTGGGCGGAGAGCCATGCTTCGTCCAACGCTCACATGTGAGAGTTCCCAAGGATCGGATACATTCCTACCTCCTTTGCCTCTGATACCAACTGTGGAGACCCGAAGCTTATCGTACATTGACATTACATTACTTTTGCGGAATACTTAGTACATAACAAAAACACACACACATAAGGATCGTAATAGTTTAGTGTCTTTGGAAACTCGGAACGTAATCTTCTAATCGCGGTGAAAGATCTTCATCTCCTATAAAGATCTTCCCTTTTTTTTACCTAAAACCTTTCTTTATATCCTGGGGAAAAGAAAACATAAAAGGGTGAGCTCAAATGCTCAGTAAGGGTAAACAAAATAAATATCAATCACATCATATTCATAAGAACATAGCATTTTGGAAATCATAACCTGCAAAAGAGAGAATAATTTCATAATCATGGGATAAATCATGGCAGTGAAAAAGTAATCCCAATAATCATAACTTAAAACATGAAACTTTGTGGCATACACACATAATCATAGAGAATCATTTCTTGTTAGTCAAGACTAATTGCCAAGACTATCTTAGTGGACAAAGTCCCTTTCTGAATCGAGTAACCCTCTTTTCAGTCCTGTTTCACTGAACCGGTATAACCTACCATTCCAGCCCTGTCTATCTCATGAGATATAAAATCTTTACCCAATGCATTGGAGGGAGATATAGGTCCCACCCATCTTATAATGAATCCTTTATTATGTGTGCCACATAATCATAAAACATACATCATCGCATAACACATGTAACAAAAATGGGATTCTTGAAACATCATGACATCATAAATCAATTCATATAAGATAAACGAATTCATAAACATAATTCCATCACAACATAGTCAAATCAATGTAAAAATATGGATAGAAACAGAACCCTTTATTATCTTAGATGGAAAATAATTTTGATAAAACACTTGATTTGAATTCTTGAGGAAAATATCATTTCTTCTTCAAAATCAATTTCTTTTCACAAAACATCATGCAATTTTAAAAGAAAGAGATTTTATTGAAAATAGTCATGAAATCTTTTAGAGGAAGCTTCATGAAAATAAGTCTTTATAAAACAGTAGAAATCCCTTCGTGCCGTATAAGTTAAAAAAAACATTTTTCGTACTTTTGTCGGAAAAGTCAAAAAGTACCTCGTACGAAAAACGACAAAAGATTCCTTTAATACGTATTACTAAAAACACACCGAAGGGTAAAAATGGATTTAAACAATTTTAGGTGGATGGAAATAATATTACATATTGAGTAAACATGGATGTGGATGATAAAATACACCCCAGTAAATACTTACGAATAAACAATCTCGGATAAATATGAGATTGTGATATTTCCCTTACCTTAGGTCCGATTTGCTTTGTTCATGTCCGAAGCTCCTGTATAATGGTTTAAATAATGTTATTGACTTATTCCAGAATCATACATGTTGATATGATATCATATATGGTCATATTATTAGCTTCTTGTTAGTAATATTTCATTGTTACTTGTTACTCGGGTCTTTATAACTTTTTGTTTTTATGCGTGTTTTGTCGAATAAATTCTTATTCTTATCTTTAGGTTATAGATAATTCATTTACAGAATGGTATTAGTGTATTATATACCATATTCATTCATTCAATTCATTTATATAATCATTATGAAATGAAGATCATGTAGAACGAGTCGCATCACATCGTGGAGACGGTATTCCGTACGTACGCACGAGTGATGATATCGTTCCTATGATCGTGGAATTGTATTGGAGTATATATATATATATTATTTCATTATCAATATTACTTCATAATAATCATATATAGTTACTCATTACACCATTATACCCATCCTTGTAAGGTGATGGTGGAAAATAGATTACACCACGGCGTGGAGACGGTATTCCGTAGGTACGCACGCGCAGTGATTTCTTTTTCCGTAGGATGGATAGATGGTGAAATAGGGTTGTTTCATACTTATAATAACATATCAGTATATGAGTGATACTGATTTTATTACTTAATAATGAAACAACCTAAGAAGAAGAAGTGGAAGAAGAAATAAAGATGAAAGAATTGGTAATGGTAATTACCTCTTCTTTGAAGCGCCCTTTGGTGACCTCCTCTTAGGGAACTAAAATTGGTCTTTGAGGAAGACCAGAACCTCTAGGATGTTTCTAGGGAAGTGGAGCAGAGATTTTGGCAGGGGTTGGCCGAGCTTGAGTGCTCAATTTGGTGTGAGGAGGAGGGGGAGGAGGTGTCCTTTTATAAGGGAGGAGAGGGGCACCTTAGGAATATCTCAAAATATTATTTTATATTAAAGTCAAAATCGGTTTATAATGGTTCCAAAGGGTCTTATTTCGAAGCTAATGTGGGGATGGGTCGAAATCCTATCAACCAATAGAATTTAGACAAGTTTAGGATATTATTTTAACCTTATCAATTAGATTTAACTCTAAGTTAAATAATTTAACTTTTACCATGTCTTTTTGTTTTCTTTCACTATATGGTTAATAAACTTACTATAACATGCCAAACGAACCCCAAATTGTTTATTATTAATATATATATATCCTTATCTAAGTAATTTGGATGAACCTTAGATTTTTAGGAATACAATAACAATTAATAATATAATATTTGATTTAAAAACTATTTTGTGTCAATTTTGACACTATTTGATATATGATTTTTGTGAAAGTCATAACAGAATTAAATGTTCGAACCAAGTTGATTAAAGCAACATTAATATATCATAGTAACCTAGAAAATTAGTGGAATTCATTAAAAATTTCAAATTACATTTATTTAGGTGTTTATAACATCAATTATGTCAATATTTCATTAATAAGATAATTACTGCATCATCATTGTGTCATAAATAAATTAAATTATTTTATGTCTAAAAATTACAAATAAAATACCATCATGTAGGAAATATTCTTATCTTTCTAATGAATATTTACAATCGAATTTATCTTATGTATAACCCCATATTAAAAATGATTTACTTATTAAAATTTGATTTTAACTATTTTAACCTTTCTTTAAATAAATTAATAATAAATGTCCTAATCTAATCCAAGTGGGCCTAAATGGTCATATTTTATTCCTAAGTTTGTTTTTGGTCGAATTACACTTGTCCAATAGAATTAGGACATGTGTTAGGGTAATAGTAAAATCCTATTTACCCTTAGTTACCCTATTTACTATTAACCACGGTAAAAAAAATAAAAAGTTACTATTCACCAAAAAATTATTTTCATCTCATTGAACCACATTTTAGTCCTTGATATTAACCGTGTCTCTCGGATTTTCGAAATTCCATTCACAGAAGTGGTAAAATTAAGTTTTATGCAAAATTCAGTTTTTAACCTACCACTTAGTAGTTTCACTATTCATCGAAAATTGATGTTTTTCAGAACAATGCCAAAATTTCATCCTAAGCTATATTTCATATTCCGAATTCAAAAATGAAGTCTATTTTACCATATTCATAACATAGATGTTTCATTAATTAATTTTATAATTAAATCCTGCTGTTAAAACAAATAGCGTGTTTTTAAGAAACAATATCTATCAAAAGATTGACACTTGTTTATGTCTGGTTTAAATGTGAAATTACATCCAATGACCAACATTGTATTAAATTGTAAAAATATATTCTAAATATATTTTAAAACCACTCAAATTAATGTTTTATCACTATTAATTATTTCGATTAAAAAAAGTTGTTTTTAATTATAATGTAGTAATTTTCACTATTCATCAGAATATGAAAGTTATCCGAAAAGTACCAAAATTTCACCTTAGGCTAAATTCGATACTCCGAATCCAAAAATGAAGTCCATTTTGAAAAATAAAATTTAAAAAATTTCAAAAAAGTGGTTATTACTATTTACAACAGCTAGTTTTAATAATATCTTAATAGCATATCGTTGTTTAGCGAAACTTGGTGTTGCGTACAACACACGCTATCGAGGAAGGTCGCGATTGCGTGTAATGCAAGGCAAGTCAAGGATGTGTGTTGTGCAAGATCCTTTTGGTGTAGCGTACAACACAAGACATTAATAAAATTAAAAAGAATATTTTTTATAAAATCTTGGGCTGTTACATATATGGTTATTTTATATAATAATGATTAATAATTAGTGAAGGTATCCATAAAAAATGTATATATACAACATGAGGAATAAAAATATGATCATTATTTGAGGTGATCTAAATTACATGGAAATGTGTGAATACAGGAAACAATGTTGAACATAATGTTAATATAGAAAAAAAATTTGAATTTAGTATTTCATGATGATTAAATGGTGTTTGTCAAAAACAGAATTATTTATTCCTTAAGAATGATTGAAGTGCAGGTGAGTGATTTGGAGTGGAATATGTTTGATATTTAGAGTAAAGGATTTATTATTTATGAAATCCCATGAGATGCAGGTTTCACATTGCTAACATAGAGTTGTTGGGCCCACGAAAAGGACCTATGGAGTGACATCACATATAAATGGACATGAGTTGGGAATGAATCCTGTATGGATGAAAATAATGTCCCATCATGTGGTGTATTATAATGGTAGGGGGGTAGGGATTTTTTGAGGCTCAAATGTGTGTTTGGATTTTTACACAGTGGTCTCAACTAATGTGGAGTTAGATGTGGGATAACCCTACATGTGGACTATTCACATATCTACTAAAATGATCAAAATAACAACATATTTGAATCCGACAGACTACATAAATTTAACTCGTCCAAATTTTTCTAGATACAGTCTAATTCCTTATACTGTATGATCCCTTCATTATTGAATACATTGAGATGGAGGGTCTACATTTCGAGAACCTACAAATATCCCATTCCCCATGAAAACACAACAACATTTTTCATTGGTTTGATAATTTGTCAATGGAATATTTGACAAAAAACATAAAATGAGTTGTGATTTTGAATAATTATTTATCATTATATGTGGTATGAGGAAAAACATGTGAATTATTTTCAAAGCATGTCTATGATATCATTAAAAACGAGAACACAAATAAAAAAACATGTATAAGATTCTCCTTATAGATGGTGTGTAGAGATGGTGATACAGGAATGAAAAATAATTCATGGATAATGATGAATGAATGTTGTATTTAGATGATGTGTTATTGGGTATAGAAGGAGAGTTTACAAACATCTAGATAGTTTCCATGTGACATTATTTTTATTTGTGATGTGGTTAACTATGAGTTCATGCATATTTTTTAGATGATATTTAAAAGGAATTAATCACAGATAATACATGGTAATGATAATTTTAGGAAATTCAATATTCACAAGAATTCATTACTATGAGGGTTTAAAAAGTATTATACTTATTACTATTCAGTGAGAATTGTGGTTTGTGATTGATTAAATGGGACCCTGATCAACCATAAATGAAATTCACTATAGTGGGTTTTTGCAGTGACACAATGAAGATGAGATTAATTTTTGGGATTCCATGAAATTAATAAAATTCTATAATAACATGGTGCTTTTTGGATAGAGGAAAATTACAGTTTAATGTAGTAACATTCCATTTAGAGAATAAAACAAATGGTTTTCAGACATGAATAATAATGGTTTACCAATATTGTTTGTGGAGATGGTTAAAAATCAATATGTTGACATCAATAAACCTATTTATTCACCAATGTATAATCCCAGAATTATCATGAAATAAATTCTTGATACTTAATTTTCAATATCCATATTGAAAATTATAACTCTAACTAATTATTAAACAAAAAATTTCAGGGAAGTTTTATTTGATTGTAGAAGATCATATTTTTTTGTTCTGCAATGAACATTGTGATTTTATCGATTCATAAAATTAATTGAAGAAAAGTGATATGAAAATTGGATACTATGATAGTTACACATTCTTGTGGTTACATAATGATTGTGCCACATACTAGAGAAATAATGAAATTGTAGTGTGAAGAATCATTATTTGAAGCATATCAATATTTGTCGAATAGTACATAATAAATTATGTATATTTTCATAATATCGAATGATATATGCATGATCAACGTATAATACTATTTTATGATTATCATTTTGATAAAAAATTGGAACCCATGAAATACAACTAATTTCATGATGTATTTGAGTTTTTACTCATAATTAAAATTATTCTGAGTTGTGAATGTTTTATATTTCATAAAATAATTGTATAGAAATTGTTTGAATAAATTTCAAATATTGTTTGGGGATGGTACTACATCATAAGAAGGTAGAATAATTTTCCAAGCATTTAAGTAAGTATGATCTGATAAATCACTAATCATAAAAATTTAATGGGACTAAAGCTAGAAAATACTCATAGGATATGACATTCATGTCTTAGTTTTTAGTTATCTGAGATGAACTAGAGAATTCAGTATCTGTGGTAAATGAGTTTCAAGATAAACAAGCATATTTTAAAAATATCATGAAGATAGTGAATTTTTACATAAGTTAAAAAAATCTTGTATATTCATCGAGGAATATCTAATTCATGTGTTTTCGAAGAACTAGAAGAAAATATTGATATTGTTATTTTTGGATGAACAACATTGAAAAGAAGGATCTTATGACAAGGGTGTCTGTCCATTTATTGAAGATGCTAAAGGATGGGGTGTCTAACTAGTCTATAAGATGAAGATGATAATATGGATGGGGTTTCTAGAAAACTGATCGTTTCTATGGTGTTGAATTGAGATCAACTAGAGTATCAACTAATGGGGTATATATGTTGTTACTTCCTTAATCCTTGCATTAAAATTATTATATAGTGGTAAATCTATGTAATTTTTTTGTTAATAAATTTATCATATAAATACATTATTTTTATATTTTTATTATCAAATAGTCTTAAATATTTGGTTTTATAAACTATCTAATATTCATGGGGTAGGATCTATATAATTTCAAAATAAAATAATTTCAATAGGTCATCAAATTTTTACACCATCAAAACAATATTTATTAAGCATAATTGTATTGTTATAAAAAACGACGTCTAATTACATTTAGATGAAGTAATAATGTAGAAAATTATAAACTATATAATCATTATAATCTAATTTATTTAATATTTATATTATATTAAATAATGAAATAAAATTTTAGTAGCATCTATGATATATATAAAATCATTGGAACATTATCACTCAGAAAGGATACCTAAAGACGCCTCGATGAAAGAAATTATATACTATTCATTACAAATGAAATAATTATATGTATGTTTTTTGTTGATCTTAAATTTTATAATACTTAATAAACTAAATAATTTTTTTAGTATTTACCTTTTTATTAAAAAAGTGAGATGTATATTTGAAAATAAAATACTATGACTGAAAAATGCATATTTATTCATTATAATGAGTTATAAAAAATATTTTGATAAGTAGAAACTAATGAACAATGATTTATAAATTTTATAATTGATCCCCATACCATATAAATGAAATATGAAATAAATTTATTTGATGTTATACTATGCATTCAATATTGAAACATCCCACCCCTCTTTATTGGAATGAGAATAGGAAGGTTTGATAATAGGCCATTTGTGACATCCTTGAGACACCACAGGATACAAATACATGCTATGGGATTCATAAATAATTGGAGGATGATTTTCCATAGAATTTTAAAAAACCAATCCAGGATAACCATAGTAAAAAAATCACTATAAGATTCATGTGTAAAATGTAATAAAACTCAATGAAAACCAATCCAACAAAAATATCATAGTAAAAATATGAAACCAATAACAACAAATATTAATGGATCCAATTTTATATACTCATCAACTCCAAAAAATAGTATAATCCACAACTAAACAATACAAACCATGGTATCAAGATGTATCACTAAAGAACTAGGATACCATTCCCTTACCAATGTTTTTTATATCACATATAATAACCCACCAATGTTCCATGGAAGGGGGTTAGTATAAATATTATATGGATTTACACAATTAATTCTGAACTCAAACCATTATCCACAAAATCATGAGTGGTGATTCATCCATTCACCGAGATATAAAATGGTGAACCATTTTTATGTAGGGAAATTAACACCCATATCAATCATGTTTTGATTGTGGATACTACACACCCTTATCACTCCCATATGAACATGAACTCTCATCAACAATGCATACCGAAGTCCATACCAAACCAACCATGAAATTCATATCAAAAAAATATTTATTTTATTGAAAACTTTTCTTTTACCATTTTCCACACATGAAAATAAATCCATAATTTTAGAATTTAGATATAAATGGAATTTCATGAAATTTTTTTCACAATTTGAAAACACTGTCGCTATATATATTTCCCACCAAGAATTACACATCAAGTTTAAAATTCTAATTAAAAAGTCCTATGAATTTGAAATAATGCCTTTGTTTTCTAAACAAGATGATCAAATATTTACAGAACCAATCTCTTTCACATTAGGGAATCCAAATAACAACACAAAATTCCAAAAACAATCCTGGATACTCTTTAAAATTCCCTTATATATATTTCCCTATTTTTAAAACCACCATATGTCATTAATAATAGTTTCAGAAAACATTAATGTATTCTAAAGTATTAGATTCATTAATCTAAGAGAGGGAAGAAGAATAAATCTATGAAAAATATGAATAATGATCACTTACACCAAAAACAGAATCCAACACACATAGATTCACCTCAAAATCAAACCCAAATCAAGAGGAATAGTCTCCATAACCTAGGGATGAAGAGGAATTCATGTTATGGTTTTTTGGACCAAAAAGATTATTTTTGGATGTGAATTGAATTTGATCTTAAAAAATATGAATCTAATTTTTAATGTTTCATGGTTAATGCACACAAATAATGAAAATGGGAACTAACCATGAACAAAAACAACCTCAAAAAATCCATTGAATTATTGGCTAGCATAGTCGGACAAACTATGCACAGATCTTGTTATTCCCTTATATAAAATTATTTACATTTTATAATGGGTGTCAACATGGTTTGGCCAAACTATGTAAATAATTATGGGCATATCCAATACCAACTATTTTAGTTCCTCAATATTTTTTTTGGGTTAATCCACAGTTTCTACTAATAATGATTAATCCATGAACCCCAAAAAAGCCAAAAATATATAATTAATATCCCAAAAACATAAAAATATAAAACCATTGAAATTATATTTATAAATTAATATATAATGGGAAAATTACATAAAACCAGGGGAAATATATTCTCCTCACAATTTTTATTTCTATAAAAACATAATCGACAAACATAGCAGGCCTGATATAGATCAATCCAATTTATTACAATTTCCTTCTCACATTTTCATGTTTCTTCTACAATGAAACTAGGTATCTATAAAACCTTCACTAGAATGATTTATTCCATAATAATTGCATTCTCTTTATTATCCAAAATATACACAAGAACATGATCCAGCATAGCATCCGACTATAGGTCAACATGATCACATAAAATCACATGATCCTAATCGGGTTGAGAATTCATAAATTGAGATACATGAAACACATTATTAACTAAAGAGAACCATGGTGACCAATTCAATTGATTTTATAGCTCATCAAACCATTCAAGTATATCAAAAGAGAATATGTCTTCATTATATAACCTACCCATTAACAGTAAAAGAAGATGTCAAATATGTGGAGAGATCATTAATAACACATGATCACTCACCTTGAACAAAAAATACCATTGATGATGATTCACACATGATTTTAGAACAATCTATTCCCTATCCATTGTGTTTTTATTTAACAGTAATTTCATCATTATCTCCAAATCAAGGAGTACGCCAATTATTTATATCCCATCAGTATACACATTAAATATAGGTGAAAAACAATGAATCCCATAAAAGTAATCAAATGAAGTAATATTTTTCTCTTATTGATAACAGTTGTCAAAACAGAACACTACTAATGATATTGTCTCCTCCCATGATCCAAAAAAATTTATTACAAAAGCCGTAATCATGTAATCTAATAATTTTATCTCCCTTTAGGATTATCCATCTATTTACATATGATATATTATTCCCATTTTCAACTAAGTCCCTAGGTATTTTTTTGTATTTCTAAAAAATTAGTTGTGAACCATAAATCATGGCCTAATATTATTAAGACATGAATTCTATGAATTTTAACAACTTATCAAAAATAGTTTTTGCAAAGGTCATCCACTATTTTATTTTCAAAAATATGTATAAAATCATCCAACTTTGTGAAATGAGTAAAAATTACCCATATAGAATCATGTTTCCAAACCTTCCTTGGGAGTCATATTATAACATCTATAGATATTTTCTTCCATTTACAAAAGGTAATTAATAAATAATATAGAATACCCAATGTCCGCTAGTACTCTACTTTAACCTTTTTAGAGGTTAGGAATTTCTTAACAAAATCAACTACTTTTATTTTCATACCAACCAACCTAAATAATGCTTTTATTGACTTATGCATGTTTTTTATTCTAGGTTCAATAGACCATCTAAGATATTTGTATGCATGAATAAGTTGTTCATTATATTCCATAAGTACAACCATCAAAAGATGAAAGAAAAACACTGAACCTATATGAAACTAACAACCCTCAATGGTTTCCCCATAATTGTTCTGGACCTCATAGAAACACATTCAAAACTAGATTTTTTTACAATATAACATTCTTATACAGATCTAAAATGAATGATAAAGGGTATACACCTAAAACAATAACTCTCTATTCAAATTCCACGTAAATTTTGGCAATGAACAAAATCAGATTCAAATAATTTATATATTATTTAGAAAACAGAGAATATAAATTTCTACTTAATTCATATGACCCTAAATTTTCATTAATAAGTGTATACATCAACAGAGTGTAAACCAATTTTAGAAATATAGATATTATTATTTTTTCCATATTTAAATCTATATGAGATAGAATTTGGATGAAAAACTTATGATCCGTAAACACTATAAATTTCATACAAAAAGGGTTATTATTTCATGTCATTAATGAATGTACTAAAGTAAATAATTCTAAGTCATATATGGTATAGTTCACTAAGGTAACTATACCTATCATGAGACATAAGAAAAAACTGATATCCATAAAAGAATGTAAACCCCAAACCAGATCCTGATACATCATAATAGACCACATAACCTTATCATGATTCATGAAATATCATGACTTTTGTGGATTAAAGATGAAATTTAATGACCTTAAAATACTTATAAAATTCACTATTTTATGGTACCACGATTCACTACTTTATTTACCCTTACACCACTATTTTAAACTGGTTTTGTAATGTATATTCCAAAAATAATAATAAATTGCACTTACTGTTTTATTTAATGAATTAATGTTTATTACTATTTAATAGGGAAATTTTACTTGTTTAAGTGTTTACATTTTAGGAGGAGGTGATTTAGAGGGCCCACGATAGAAATCAAGCAAAACGGGCCAAACTGCGCAAGGGCCCAAGAACTAATGTGGAAAGAAATATATACTGTGGATGCTCCGTGAATTCAATTGGGCTAAAAATTGGTGTATGAATTTAAAATTGTGTGGGATAAATTTCTCTAGCATACCACGGAGCCCAATTCTCCCATTCAAAGGCCCATAATATTCCAACAATGTGAAACAATTCTGGGCGAGCCAAATTTGACGACCCTTCTGTATTTGGGACAGACCATAGGCCTCAAGGATCAAAGTGGGCTTCTTCTACAATCCATGGATAGCTAACTTTAATCCCCACCTCTCCACCGAATTTCAAGTCATTTTCATGCGTTTTGGTCAGTCAACAAGCCAAATAAAGATGGAGTAAAATGTCTTCCCTGAATATTGACTTAGTCTCTTAGGCACTTGACTTATTTTGTAGAAAGTGTGATGTGTATGTAAATAAAAACACCTCTCACCACCATTATATAATGTTTCATGACCAGGAGTGAATGTGAGTCGAATTGGAGATCTTCTTCCACCGATTTTAGTTCTCTTATCCCCCATGTACTTCTACGTTTCATAGTGATCAACTTGGGGGTGTCCATTGTTGTAATCCCGAGATCCACATTTATAGTCTCCGTAAGGTAATTTAATTTATAGGTTTGTTGTCTATTGTTCTTAATTTTTACCTTCTGAATTTGTTTTTATTCTGGTATGTTCAAATACAAATCAAAAGAACAAGAATCCTCGTGTTTCCATGTATAACCCGGATCTTGAGATGATTTGAGTGTGTTTGCCTCTTTTCTCACCTCTTATCTTTCATGAGTTTGCTTTTGGATTGACTTGTTTGATGATATCCAGAATTTATAACCCATGAATATGGATGTATTTGTATTGAGATCAATTTTGATAAAAAACCCAAATCTGAACATCTCATCATGTTGTTGATGTGATGACTTGATTGTGTTCGGTTCTTACATCGACATAGTTTTATCAATTATGAGCGGTCACCGATAATCTATATCATTGATTGATCAAATAATCAGAGGTAACCCAGTATGAACTCATATAATACTGGTTTTAGTGGTTATAAAATCATGAAATCAATGTTTCTTCCCATTCCCTTGAAAACGATGACGGATTGAGCATCAAGGGACACTTACCCGGGATGATCATGATTTCTCAAACCAGTTTCTCTCACATAGTACTATAGTTTCAATTACTATTTTAAAATCATAGAACCACAAACCAATTAATTTAATTTCGATTTATTTACTTTATTAGAAATTTATTTTGAAATTAGAGATCTAAGGCTCCGTTGAGAGAATACCTAGGGTTCCTGCTATACTACAACAATTCTAGTAAAAACACAACCTCTAATTTTACACGCTCTACAGCGCGATCAAATTTTGTCACCGTTGTCAGGGATCCAAGAGAATTTCTTTAATTTTATTTATATATTTTGCATCTTAATCAGTACTCTATTCAATGTCCCCCCTATTTCATAGTTTTTTTTTCTGTTTCTGTTTGTTTTTGTTTTTGTGTGTTCTCTATCTCTATCTCACTCTCTTCTTTTTTTCTCGATATCTCTAATTCTATAGTATAACATTCTATTTTATATAATCCATTCATTTATTAAGTTTTTTTAATTTTATTCACCTTATATAAATATTTTTTAAAAAATACAAACAAACAAACAATCAAATTGGACATTGAAGTTGCATGAAAATATCTGGAAAAGAAACACTACTCGAATTTGACCCTGAAATTGTAAAGTCACACCACTCACAAATTGGGTCATCTAGAGTAGGACAATCAAGTAACACAGCGAAACCCCATTTGGAACTTCAAGAGGTCTAAGACCAATCAAAATTTGAACCAAATCAAACCCTAGAGATAATGGCTGCAAATAACCAAACATTAAAATAACTGACCTCACCAGATGTGGAGTACTAACCTGCGTACATCCAATATCTTGAGGAAGTGGCCAATTTTGAGATAAGATTAGGCCACATCCACTTCCTTCAAAAATTTCATGGTCTTCCTGGTGAGGACCCTCACAAATATCTAAAGGATTTTCACATAGAGTGCTCCACCATTAAACCCCAAAATGTTTCTCAGGACCTCATCATGATTAAGGCCTTCCCTTTCTCCCTTGATGGTGTATCCAAAGACTCGCTATACTATCTTCTTACCACAATTGGGAGCTAGAATGACCTTAATCGACTCTTTCTAGATAAGTTTATCCCTTCCTCATAAACTGGATCAATAATGAATGAAATTTTTGGCATTAGGCAGTTACAAGGAGAGACCCTTCATGAATACTGTGAGAGATTCAAAAGTCATTGTTCAAGTTTCCCACAACACCAGATTAGTGAACAAATTTTAATTCAATACTTCTATGAGGGACTTATCCCCATGGGTTGTGTAATTATTGATAATGCATCTGGTGGTCCCCTAGTTGAAAAAACTCCTTCTGCCACTCATGACTTAATAGCCAACATGGCTCAAAATGCACAACAATTTATTACACAAGCTATTCATCCAACCTTAGGAGTTCATGAGGTAAGTCATTCATCCCTAGAACAAAAGATAGATAATAAACTTGATGAGATTTATACCATTCTAAGGAAATTATCTCAAGCACAAGGTAACTCGCAATCTCCTCCAATTCCATTACATTGTGGTATTTGTTCTGATAATACTCATTTTTCTAACCAGTGCCCACAACTTCAAGATTCATCTGAGTCTTGTGTCGTATTGTTCAATGGGTGTCCTTTCCAACAAGAACCACCGTCCAAGAAAGAACCATTCATGCCAAATCCAAACCCCAGGTGGCAAGCACTACCACAATACCGACAAGAAGGAAACTCAAGCTACCCCAAGCAGAACTAGTATCAACAAGGCCATGGTATGAAACCTTCTTATCCTTCAACATCTCAAAAAAAATCATCCTCCTCCCAAGACTGAACCAATCCTTGAGGATATGGTGAAGCAAATGGCAACCCAGAACCTCCAGCTCCAACAAAACACAGAATCAGCTATTCAATATGTAACACCCGAGATTTTATATTATATAAATCATCAAAGGAATCTTTTTCTACACACAACACATGTTTGGCTTTCTTTACACGAAATCACGACCTTCCTCGATAGATTTCATCATACGCAATATCGAGTTTCACTAAACAAAGATATACTACTAAAATATTATTAAAACTAGCCGTAATGAATAGTACTAACCACTTTTTGAAATTTTATAAATTTTATTTTTCAAAATGGACTTCAGTTTTGGATTCGGAATATCGAAATTAGCGTAGGGTGAAAATTTGGTATATTTCTGAAAACGTTCAATTTTTGATGAATAGTGAAACCACTAAGTGGTAGTTAAAAAACTGAATTTTTCATAAAAATTAATTTTACCGCTTCTGTGAGTAAAACTTCGAAAATCCGAGAGACACGGTTGATGTCAGTAAGTAAAATGCGGTTCAATGAGATGAAAATAATTTTTTGGTAAATAGTAACTTTTTACTTTTTTTACCACGATTAAAAGTAAATAGGGTAATTAATGGTAAAAATGATATTATTATTACTCTAACACATGTCCTAATTCTATTGGATAAGTGTAATACGACCAAAAACAAACTTAGGAATAAAATATGACAATTTAGGCCCACTTGGATTACATTAGGACATTTATAATTAATTTATTTAAAGAAGGGTTAAAATAGTTAAAATCAAATTTTAATAAGTAAATAATTTTTAATATAAGGTCATACATAAGATAATTTCTACTATAAATATTCATTAGAAATATAAAATGATTTCTTACATAATGGTATTTAATTTGTAATTTTTAGACATTAAATAATTTAATTCATTTATAACACAAAGATGATGCAGTAATTATCTTATTAATGAAATATTGACATAATTGATGTTATAAACACCAAAATAAATGTAATTTGATACTTTTCATGAATTACACTAATTTTCTAGGTTAATATGACATGTTAGTATTGATGTAATTAACTTTGTTAGAACTAATCATTCTGTTATTATTTTCACAAAAAATCAATTACTAAATAGTGTCAAAATTGACATAAAATAGTTTTTAAAACAAATATTATCTTAGTAATTGTTAATTTATTCCTAAAAAACTAAGGTTCAGCCAAATGACTTATATAAGGTTATATATATTAATAATAAACAACTTGGGGTTCGTTTGGCTGCTTATAGAAAGTTTATTAACCTTATAGTATAAGAACACAAGAAGACACGGTAAAAGTAAAATTATTTAACTTAATGTTAAATCTAAATGATAAGGTTAAAATTGGAACCTAAACTTGTATAAATTCTATTTTATGAGAGGATTTCAACCCATACCTACCTTATCATCGAAATATATCAATTTGGAGCTATTTAAAACCGAACATGACTTTATAATAAAACAATATTTTTAGTTTTCCCAAAGGTGCCCCTCTCCTCCCTTATAAAAGGGCACCTCCTCCCCCTCTTCCTCACACCACTTTGAGCATTCAAGCTCGGCCAACCCCTGACAATTTATTCTCTCAACTTCCCTAGAAACATCCTAGAGGTTATGGTCTTCTTCAAAGACCTATTTTAGTGCCCTAAAAGGAGGTCTCAAAGAATCACTTCAAAGAAGAGGTATTGTCTGTTACCAATTCTTTCATCTTTATTTCTTCTTCCACTTCTTCTTCTTTAGTTGTTTAATTATGAAGTAATAACATCAGTATCACTCATATAATGATATGTTATTATATGTATGAAACAACCCTATTTCACCATCTATCCATCCTACGGAAAAAGAAGTCACCGAGCGTGCGTACGTACGGAATACCGTCTCCACGCCGTGGTGTAATCTATTTTCCACCACCACCTTACTTGGATGGGTATAATGGTGTAAATAAGGACTATATATGACTATTATAAAGTGATACTGATTCTGAAATATTATACATACACTCCAATACAATTCCACGATCATAGGAATGATATCATCACTCGTGTGTACGTACGGAATACCGTCTCCACGATGTGATGCGACTCGTTCTACATGATATTCATTTGTGCTCACCCTTTTGTATGTTTTCCTTCCCCCAGGTCAGGAAGAAGGTTATTAAGTAAGATATCCCAAAAGGTACTATATATATGATGAAATAAATGGGAGACAATGTAGATGCTTTATGAACCAGTTGTTTATGTTTCCTAGTTTCTAAAGACACTATACCTATACGGTCCTTTAATGGGTTTGTTATATAATGTAATAATTATGATTTTATTCGGATGTAATAACAATGTATGTAATGTATGGGTCATTATAGTTCGTATCAGAGGAAAGGTATAGTCTAACTTTGGAAACTAGGATGTGAAAGCCTTAGTAAGAACCCTAAGGATAAGTCTAAGCATAGAACACAATCTTAGTGTTTTAGAAATGGCCAGGAATAACCTAGGATAAGAACTTAAGTGTGAAATTTTATTCTTGATTAAGTTGGTTTCTTATTATAATTAGTTTTTCTCACACTATTCTTCTTGGTTTTAGTCAATGGCTCGAACCTGAAGGAATCGTGTTAAAGCGGAATGCGACAGGCAATGCAATGATTGTCCCCCTGAGCAACCAAACGTTATGGGAGCTAGAATGCCAAATCTTATAGCCATGATCACACAACTTTCTCAAGCTATGAATCATGCAGGACTTCCAAACGAGCAAAGGAAGGAGCAACATTCTATTTAATCCTTCATGAAACAGCGTCCACCTTCATTCAGCGGGTCTACTGCTCCATTAGTTGTTGAACAATGTATTAGTACTACTGAAATGATATTTGTAGTTCTTCAATGTTCTGAGCATGATAAATTCATCTTTTTAGTGTATCTTTTGGAAGGTGATGCTGACCAATGGCGGAATCTTATTAAGAATACGAGGCAAAGGGATGAAATTGAGTCCATGGAATGGGACGAGTTCAAGAACTTATTTTTCAATAAGTACATTCCTCGTATTATCTGAACAAAGATGGAGAAAGAGTTTCTTGAACTGAAGAAAAAGGATGATGAATATGTTGGTACCTATGAATCAAATTTTACAAGACTTGCAAGGTACACTTCTGGTATTATTATCCAACCTGAGAGTAAGATCGATCGATTCTTTAGTGGATTAAAACCAAGTCTTCAAAGAGCCTTAGCCATAAGGGACTTCAATAGCTACGAGGAAATCATTCGATGTGCTCTCAAAGTT
Source organism: Viscum album (assembly GCA_963277665.1). Classification (NCBI taxonomy): domain Eukaryota; kingdom Viridiplantae; phylum Streptophyta; class Magnoliopsida; order Santalales; family Viscaceae; genus Viscum; species Viscum album. The sequence goes on along the minus strand of OY728143.1, from coordinate 264,535,921 downwards.
GAGATGGAGATTGGAGTAACCCATCAGTCATATGGGTTTGATAAGAAGAGGAAAATGGAATTAAAAGGAAAATCAAAAGTGCACATTGAAGAGAAGATGGGCTTTCCCTTATGCTCAAAGTGTGAAGAGAAACATGTAGGGAGTTGTCTTAAAGGGACAAGTAAATGTTTCAAATGTGAAAAGGAAGTTAATCGGGCATTTGAATGCCGCGATTATGGGAAGAAGATGTCTAATGATGCAAACAAAGGAAGGCATACACAGAATGAACCAACTACACTTCAATGATTCAAGTGCAAGGAGATGGGACATTATGCCAATAAATGCCCTAATCCAAGGGTTGATGATGATGTTTGACGTGAACAAACTCTTAAGGCTAAAGACAAAGGAAAGTAACATGCAATTTCTATCAGCGATGTGGAGTACGATAACGATGTGGTGAAAGGTACACTTACCATCCACTCTAAAGTAGCAAATGTTTTATTTGATTCTTGATCCACCCACTCTTTTATTTCTGAAGAATTTTATAAGGGTATCACCAGATTACCTCATCAATTAGATGTTGAGTTAGCCGTGACAACACCTAATGGCACAAAAGTCGCATCAAATGTTTATAATTCTTCTCCGATTTAAGTTTGTGGGAATGTTCTTCCTAAAAATCTTGTGATCCTTCCTATAGTAGAATTTTATGTGATCCTTGGCATGGATTGGATTTCTCTACATGGAGCTCATATCAATTTCCAAAGAAGGGAAGTCACATTTCATATTCCAGATCAATTTATGACCGTCTATCGAAGCAAGGATGAACATAACCTTCCAGTGGAAATTTCTTCTATTTTATGGGTATTGATCCCACTAAATGAAGGTTATTTATCTCAAATGGTTGGTGAGAAACACACGATTAAGAATATGCCCATTGTACGAGAGTTTGATGATGTATTTCTGGAGGAATTACCGGGTCTTCCACCGAATCGTGAAGTTGAGTTTTCAATAGAACTCGTACCGGGTGCTTTTCCTATTTAAAAGACACCTTATAGAATGGTCCCAATTGAGTTGCAGGAATTGAAGAAACAACTCCAAGAGAATCTTGATAAGGGGTTCGTACACCCTAGTGCGTCACCTTAGGGAGCACATGTTCTGTTTGTCAATAAGAAAGATGGACCAATGAGACTTTGCATTGATTATCTCGAACTTAACAAGATCACTATCAGGAACAAATATCCTCTCCCGCGCATTGATGACCTATTTGACCAACTACGCGGAGCTTAATACTTTTCCAAGATTGATCTTCATTCAGGGTATCATCAATTAAGGGTCAAAAGGGAGGATATACCAAAGATGGATTTCCGTACAAGGTATGGACACTATGAATTTATAGTGATGCCATTTGGTCTTACTAATGCCCCTACTATCTTCATGGATCTAATGAATAGAGTCTTTAGATACTATCTTGATTAGATTGTGGTAGTCTTTATAGACGATATTCTTGTCTATTCAAAGAGCAAGGAAGAACATGAAGATCACTTGAGAATTATATTGAAGACCCTGAGAAAGGAGATGCTTTATTCCAAATTTACCAAGTGTGAATTTTGTCTTCAAAAAGTTTCATTTTTGGGTCACATAATCTCAAAATAGGGGATATCTGTGGATCCAGCAAAAAAAGAGATTATCGAAAGATGGTCGAGACCAACAACAGTAACTAAGATCCGAAGTTTTCTTGGTTTGGCTGGATATTATTGAAGTTTTGTGAAATATTTTTCACGATTATCTAATCCTCTCACCAAGTTGACTTGGAAAGGAGTTAAGTTTGTTTGGAAGTAGGAATGTGAAGAGAACTTCAAGGAGTTGAAAAGAAGGTTATCCAGTGCACCTGTGCTCACACTGCCTTGTAGTGGATAAAGGCTTGTGATCTATAGTGATGCATCCAAGAAGGGATTGGGGTGTGTTCTTATGAAAAATGATATGGTGATAGCTTATGCCTCACGACAGTTGAAAATACATGAGAAAAATTACCCAACTCATGATTTGGAGTTAGCTGCAGTAATCTTTGCATTAAATATTTGGAGGCATTACCTTTATGGTGAAAGGTGTGATATTTATACTGATCATAAAAGTTTAAAGTATATTTTCACACAAAAGGAGCTGAATATGCGCCAAGGAAGATGGTTGGAGCTGATTAAGGATTACGATTGCTCAATCCATTACCACCCTGGGAATGAAAACAAGGTGTCAGATGCATTAAGTCGACAAGACCATGCTAGTTTATCCATGATGAGGATCACAAAAGATCCAATATTTATGGATTTACAAAGGATGGATCTTGGAATTATAATGAAAGGGGAAAAATAGTATATTTATCAAATGAATTTTCAACCATCTATAAATGTGAATATTAAAGACGCAAAGAAATAAGATGTCGAGTTACAAAAGAAGGTGAGAAATGTTCCTGAATTCACCCTTGATTGTGATGGGATAATAAAGTTCAGGAATCGGGTTTGTGTTCCTCCCATCCCCGAATTAAAGAAGGAGCTTCTGGATGAGGCTCATAGTTCTTCATTCTATATTCATCCTAGAAGCACGAAGATGTATAAGGACATGAAAGAGTACATCTGGTGGGATGGCATGAAAAGAGATGTTGCTGAATTTGTCTCTCGATGCTTGGTTTGTCAGCAAGTTAAAGCTGAGAGACAGAAGTCTAAGGGGACGTTACAACCATTACCCACACCCAAATGGAAATGGGAAAACATCACTATGGACTTTGTCATAGGACTTCTTAAAACATCCAAAGGAAATAATGCTATCTGGGTTATAGTTGATCGTCTTACAAAGTCTGCACACTTCATTGCTATTAAAGGGGATTTCTCTCTGGACCAGCTTGCCAGGATATATGTAAAGGAAGTGGTAAGATTTCATGGAGTACCACTTTATATTATATCTGATCGGGATCCGAGATTTACCTCGATGTTCTGGCGAAGTCTTCCGCATACTCTGGATACCGAGTTGAGTTTCAGCACTACTTATCATCCTCAGACAGACAGTCAGTCTGAGAGAACAATTAAAACTCTAGAAGATATGTTGAGAGCTTGCTATATGGATTTCAAAGGTGGTTGGGATCAACACCTACCTTTGGTGGAATTTTCTTATAATAATAGCATTCACTCCAGTATTCAGATGGCTCCTTATGAAGCTCTCTATGAAAAGAAATTCTGGACTCCAACTTGCTGGGATGAAGTTGGGGAAATAAAGTTATTAGGACCCGATCTCGTTGATGAAATGGCCAAAAATTTCAGATCTATTCAACAACACATAAGAGCAGCTCAGAGTCGACAAAAAAGTTATGCCAACAACCGACGAAAAGACCTAGAGTTTGAAGTGGGTGATAAAGTGTTCTTACGAATATCTCCCTGGAAGAGGGTCATGAGATTTAGAAAGAAGGGTAAGTTGATCCCTAGTTATATCAGTCCTTTTGAAATACTGGATCGTGTTGGGAATGTAGCTTACCGGTTGGCGCTTCCACCGAATCTCTCTCAAGTTCACGATGTGTTCCATGTATCTCTCCTGATAAAGTACATACCTGATCCTTCACATGTACTCAGCTCAGAAGTTGTACTCAGGAGCAAGATATTTCTTATGAAGAACAACCAATAGAGATTCTGGATCGTAGCGAAAAATTCCTACGAAACAAAACCACTCGATTGGTGAACGTTTTATGGAGGAACCACCAATTAGAATATGTTACATGGGAGCTTGAGGATATGATGAGGGAGAGGTATCCTCACCTGTTTGTTACAAAGTGATGAATTTGGAGGTCAAAACTCATTTTAAGGGGGGTAGAATGTAACACCCGACACTTTTATGTTATATAAATCATCAAAGGAATCTTTTTCTACAAACAACACTTGCTTGGATTTCTTTACACGAAATCGCGACCTTCCTCGATAGCTTGCGTCATACGCAATACCGAGTTTCACTAAACAACGATATACTATTAAAATATTATTAAAACTAGACATTATGAATAGTAATAACCACATTTTGAAATTTTATAAATTTTATTTTTCAAAATGGACTTCAGTTTTGGATTCGGAATATCGAAATTAGCCTAGGGTGAAATTTTGGTATATTTCTGAAAACTTTCAATTTTTGATGAATATTGAAACCACTAAGTGGTAGTTAAAAACTGAATTTTTCATAAAACATAATTTTACCGCTTCTGTGTGTGGAATTTTGAAACTCCTAGAGACACGTTTGATGTCAGTAAGTAAAATGTAGTTCAATGAGATGAAAATAATTTTTTGGTGAATAGTGACTTTTTATTTTTTTAACCACGATTAAAAGTAAATAGGGTAATTAAGGGTAAAAATGATATTATTATTACCCTAACACATGTCCTAATTCTATTGGAGAAGTTTAATTCGACCAAAAACAAACTTAGGAATAAAATATGACCATTTAGGCCCACTTGGATTACATTAGGACATTTATTATTAATTTATTTAAAGAAGGTTTAAAATAGTTAATATCAAAGTTTAATAAGTAAATAATTTTTAATATAAGGATATAAATAATATAAATTCGACTATAAATATTCATTAGAAAGATAAAAAGATATCCTATATAATGGTATTTTATTTGTAATTTTTAGAGATTAAATAATTTAATTTATTTATGACACAAAGATGATGCCATAATTATCTTATTAATGAAATTTTGACATAATTGATGTTATAAACACCAAAATAAATGTAATTTGAGAGTTTTTATGAATTACAATAATTTTATAGGTTAATATGACATGTTATTATTTAGTTAATTAACTATTTTCGAACTAATCATTCTGTTATTATTTTCACAAAAAATCAATTACTAAATAGTGTCAAAATTGACATAAAATAGTTTTTTTAAAAAAATATTATATTAGTAATTTTTATTTTATTCCTAAAAATCTAAGGTTCGGCCAAATAACATAGATATGGTTATATATATTATCAATAAACAACTTTGGGTTCGTTTGGCTTCTTATAGTATGTTTATTTACCTTATAGTATAAGAACACAAGAAGACACGGTAAAAGTAAAATTATTTAACTTAATGTTAAATTAAAACGATAAGGTTAAAATAGGAACCTAAACTTGTCTAAATTCACTTGGATTAGATTATTTCGACACATCCCCACCTTAGATTCGAAATATATCAATTTGGTGCTATTTAAAACCGAACATGACTTTATAATAAAATAATATATTTAGTTTTCCCAAAGGAGCCCCTCTCCTCCCTTATAAAAGGGCACCTCCTCCCCCTCTTCCTCACACCACTTTGAGCCTTCATGCTCGGCCAAACCCTGATGATTTCTTCTCTCCACTTCCCTAGAAACATCCTAGAGGTTCTGGTACTTTTCAAAGACCTATTTTAGTTCCCTAAAAAAACGTCTCAAAAAAGAGCTTCAAAGAAGAGGTAATGTCCGTTACCAATTCTTTCATCTTTATTTCTTCTTCCACTTATTCTTATTTAGTTGTTTTATTATGAAGTAATAACATCAGTATGACTAATATACTGATATGTTATTACAAGTATGAAACAACCCTATTTCACCATCTATCCATCCTACGGAAAAAGAAGTCACCGCGGGTGCGTACGTACGGAATACTGTCTCCACGCCGTGGTGTAATCTATTTTCCACCACCACCTTACTTGGATGGGTATAATGGTGTAAATAATGACTATATATGACTATTATAAAGTTATACTGATTCTGAAATATTATACATACACTCCAATACAATTCCACGATCATAGGAACGATATCATCACTCATGCGTACGTACGGAATACCATCTCCACGATGTGATGCGACTCGTTCTACATGATATTCATTTCATAATGATTATATAAGTGAATTGAATGAATGAATATGATATATATTACACTAAGACCATTCTGGAAATGAGGTATCTAATACCTAAATAGAAGAATAAGAATTTATTCGACAAAACACGCATAAGAACAAAAAGTTATAAACACCCGAATAACAAGTATCAATGAAATATTACTACTAAGAAGCTAAGAATATGACCATATATGATATCATAAAAATAATTATGATTCTTTAATAAGTCAATAACATTATTTAATCATTATACAGGAGGTTCGGACACGTACAAAGTATATCGGTCCTAAGGTAAGGGAAATATCACAATCTCATTTTTATCCGAGATTGTTTATACTTTTGTATTTACTAGGGTGTATTTTATCATCCACATCCATGTTTCCTCAATATGTAATATTATTTCAATCCACCTAAAATTGTTTAAATCCAATTTTACCCTTCGGTGAGTTTTTAATAAAAGATATGAAAGGAATCTTTTGTCGTTTTTCGTACGAGGTACTTTTTTGACTTTTCCGACTAAAGTACGCGAAGAATGTTTTTCTAACTTACACGGCATGAATGGATTTTTAAAACATTTTTTCCAAGAAAATTCCTTTACATTTTTTAATTTTTATTTTTAATAAACTACTCTTAGTTTAGAATTGTATGACATGTTAAGAAATGAAAAGTGTTTTTGAAGTTGAAAGGATATTTTCCTCAAGAATGGAGTTCAAGTGTTTTATCAAAATTATTTTCCATATAAGATAATATAGGGTTCTGTTTCTTTCCATATTATTACATGGATTTGATTATGTTGTGATGGAAATATTTTTATGAATTCATTTATCTAATATGAATTGTTTTATGATGTCATGTTTTTTAAGAATCCCATTTTTACTACATGGGTTTTGCAATGATGTATGATTTATGATTTTGTGGAACACATAAGAATGGTATCACTATGAGATGGGTGGGACCTATATCTCCCTCCAATACATTGGGTAAACATTTTATATCTCATGAGATAGACATGGCTGGAACGGTAGGTTATACTGCTTCAGTGAAACAGGACTGAAACGAGGAGTGAACTCAGTTCAGAAATGGACTATGTCCACTAAGATAGTCTTGGCAATGAGTCTTGACTAATAAGAAATGATTCTCTATGATTATGTGTGTATGCCACAAAGTTTCATCTTTTATGTTATGATTATTGTGATTACATTTCACTGCCATGATTTATCCCATGTTATGAAATTATGATTTCTTTTGCAGGTTAGGATTTCCAAAATGTTATGTTCTTATGAATATGATGTGAATGATTTTCGTTTTGTTTACCCTTACTGAGCATTTAAGCTCACCCTTTTGTATGTTTTGTTTCCCCTAGGTCAGGAAAAAGGTTATTAAGTAAGATATTCCAAAAGGGACTATAGATATGATGAAATAAATGGGAGATAATGTAGATGCTTTATGAACCAGTTGTTTATGTTTCCCAGTTTCTAAAGACACTATACCTATATGGTCCTTTCGTGGTTTTGTTATATGTTGTAATAAGTATGCTTCAATTCTGATGTAATAACATTGCATGTAATGTATGGGTTGTTATACAATACTTGCAAACTCAAGTGGGGAAATTGGGAAACAACATCAGTGACCTTAAGATACAAGGTTCTAGACAACTACCATACCAACACATTGCCAATCCAAAGGACAAAGGAAATGTATGTGATGTTTCACTTAGTAGTGGTAAAGATGTTTCTCCTTATACTGATTCTGCACATCAGGTATGTCTCCCTCTGGAAGACTCTCTTTCCCAACCCTCAAATGTTTCATGTAAAAAAACAATACAAAAATGGTAATCGAATTTTCATTGATTATTCAAATGAATAATACATTCCTCTTCCTTTCCCTCAAAGACTCTCTAAATCTAAGAAGAATTTTGATAATGATATTGATAAATAAATAATGGATACATTTAAAAATGTTCAAGTTATCATTCATTTATTGGATGTAGTTAAACAAATCCCTCGATATGTCAAATTGCATAAAGATTTTTGCACCATTAGAAGTAGGTTGAAGGGGAATGAGAGAGTCAACCTAGGAATCAATGTCTCGACATTGATTCAACCAGCAATTCCAACTAAATGAAAGGATCCAGGCACATTCAAAATACATTGTACCATAGTGGAGTCCTACTTTTCTAATGCTATGATAGATTTAAGTGCTTCAATTAATGTAATGCCTCACTTCATATATACATATTTTTAGGTTGGAGAGATTCAACCAACATGAATTGTCATATAACTTTCCAACCGAAGCACAAAACACCCATCAGGAGTGGTCAAGGATGTCCTCGTAAAAGTTAATAATATCATCTTCCCTGCTAAATTTTACATTCTTGAGATGGAAGATACCTTAAACAAAGGACATGCCCCTCTCATAATTGGGAGGCCATTCCTCAAAACATCAAAGACGATCATCAATGTTTACAATGGTACATTTTCCATGCAGTTTGGTGGAGAAAAGGTAATTTGTAACATCCATGAGGCTATGAAACACCCCGTTGAAGAGAACTCCACTCTTCTTATCTATTCTATGGAAGTTCTATCTAATGACAAACACGCACAAAATCATATCCTTGAACCATCCTCTGATTTATTTTCCTCTTATTCACCCATGGATGGTTTGAGTTTCGTTTCTTCTTTTGAATGTTGTGTGGGTTCAGAAAAATGTAAATTTTATGCTTTAACTGAAGAGTGTGTTTATTCTGAGATACTCATGACTATCGATGATTCTACAAATCACATTTCAATAGATTCTCTTTCATTTGAGAATAAACATGAGCAGATAGATAGTTCATGGACCTCACTCCCACTAAATCCACTCCCTCAATAAAAAAACCCACAGTGTTGGAATTAAAACCACTTCCATCAAATTTAAAATATGCCTTTCTTGAGGTTATTGACCAATTTCCCGTCATTATTTCCAATAACCTATCTCTAAAGCTGGAATCAAAACTGCTTGATCTTTTTAGAGAGTGTAAAAAGGAAATCGGATGGACATTGGCTGATATTCTTGGGATTAACCCATCTATTTGTATGCACCATATACTTTTGGATGATGAGGCAATGCCTATGAGGCTGGCTCAATGAAGGTTGAATCACACTCCCCTTGAAGTTGTAAAATTGGAAGACAATAAATTACATAATATTGGGATAATTTCTCCTATATCTGATAGTAAATGGGCTAGCCCAGTTCAAAATGTGCCTAAAAACATGAATAATAGTCGTGTCAAATTAAAGGAATGAATTTGTTCCAATGCGTGTGCAAAATAGTTAGCGTGTCTGTATTGACTAACATCGACTGAATCAAGCCACACAGAAGGTCCACTTTCCTTTACCATTCATTGTCCAAATGTTACAATGACCGGATGGTAAGTCCCATTATTGATTCATTTAGGGCTACTCAGGTTATTTCCAAATCCATATAGCCCCTGAGGATCAAGAAAAGACAACATTTACCTGTCCATTCGGCACATTTTCATAGAGAATAATACATTTTGGCCTATGTAATGCTCCTGGTACTTTTTAGCGATCTTTGTTGAGTATATTTTTTTAGTACCTTGAGAGTTTTATGGAAGTATTTATGGATGGTTTCACGATTTATGGTTCTTATTTTGATGACTATTTGGATAACCTAGGTTCAATCCTCCGCCGCTGCATTGAAAAAGATCTTGATTTAAATTATGAAAACTGTAATTTCATGGTTGAGCGAGGGAAAGTTGTGGGGAATATCATTTCAAATAAGGGAATTAAATTTGATAAATCTAAAGATGAATTAATTCCATCCCTTCCATTTATAATATGTGTTTGTGAGGTGCTGTCTTTTTTAGGTCATGCTGGGTTTTACCGCTGATTCATTAAAGACTTTAGTAAGATCACACTTCCCTTATATCGGTTATTACAAAAGGATTTTGAATTTGTTTTGGATAAAAATTATGAGAATGATTTCAATTCACAAAAAATGAGTCTCACATCACCTCCCATCATCCAACCACCAAGGTGGGATCTACCCTTCGAACTTATGTGTGATGCCTCTAAATTAGCAGTTGGGGCAGTTTTATCACAAAGGGTTGAGAAGTCCCCTCATGTCATTGAGTATACCTCACGTAACCTTGAACCCGCCCAGGAAAACTACACAACCACTGAAAGATAACTTCTTTCTATTGTGTTTTCCTTGGAAAAGTTTCTTTCCTATATCATTTGGTCAAAAATCATTGTCTTTTCTGATCATGTTATCCTTCGGTTTCTCCTTAAGAAACTTGAAGGTAAGCCCCACCTCATTGAGTGGATGCTCCTACTCCAAGAGTTTGTCCTTGATATTAGAAATAAGATATGAGTGGAAAATTTGGTAGCTGGACACATTAGTATGATTTCCCCACCACTGGACTATCATGTTGACTCACCTCTACCCTTTTGAGAACTCTTCCCTCATGAGAACCTTTGTGATGTTGTGGACCTTACCCCCTGGTATGCAGACATTGTGAATTTTCTAACAAAATCTACACTCCCCAATGATTTTAGAACTTCACAATCCCAAAGAATTAATCATGATTCTACATGGTACAATTGGGATGAACCATATTTTTGGTGGATCTGTAGTGACTAGTTTGTTTGTCGGTGTGTCCCTGACCATGGGTTCACCTCATTTTTGAGCTTCTGCCACAAATTGGCTTATGGGGGCCACTTTGGCATTGAACGAACTGCTCGAAAGGTCCTTGAATCGGTATTATATATTCCAAAAAGGTATAGAGATGGCCATAGGTTTTGTAAATCATGTACTCGATGTCAATTCACAGAAAATATTTCCAAGAGGATTTAAATTATCTAACAGCCCATGTTATTCTATAAAATCATTGATGCATGGGGCATTGACTTCATGGGGCCTTTTCAAAATTTATTTGGCTTTGTGTACATATTACTAGCTATTGAATATGTTTCTAAATGGGTGGAAGAAAAGGATACTAGGACCGATGTCTCTCGAATTGTTGTTGATTTTGTGAGGTCCCCGATTTTTAGTATGTTTGGTCTACCAAGATTCATCATTAGTGATCAGGGTTCAAAATTTTTGCAGTCGTAACATGAAAAATTTGGTTCGTAAATATGGTTTTGTTCAAAAAGTATCCACTGCATATCATCCCAAAACTAATGGACAAGCAGAAATTTAAAATCAGGAAGTTAAGCGAATCATGGAGAAAATGGTACAACCCAATAGGAATGATTAGAGTTTACACTTGGATGATGCACATTGGGCATACCGTACTACTTTTAAAACCCCGATCAGAATGTCAAGATATAGGATTTTGTTTGTAAAGGCTTGTGACCTCCCAGTGGAGGTAGAACACCATACATATTGGTTTGTTATGAAATGTAATACGAATCTCTCAGATGCAGGTGAGCGTAGAATGTTTCCGATTCATGAGTTAGAAGAAATTCGACATGATGCATATAAGAACTCTCGAATCTAGATAATTGACGAAAAAGGAAATCGATTATGGGATGATTTAATAGAGGAAGTTTCATTTTGGTGAGAAGGTACTCATGTATACTTCCATGCTAAAGCTCCACCAAGGTTAGCATCGCCCCTGATGGCCCAATCCTTATACTATTACTGATGTTTACCCTTTTGGTGCTATACAGGTTTTCCATGAGAAGAGTGGAAAGTGGTTTACTGTCAATGAATAGAGTCTAAAACACTACTATGAGGATTGTACCCAACATACTGTGGAGGAAATCCAACTTATGGATTCCACATATGACACCAATTAGCAGGTTGTCCCTTCACCCTATCTTTATTTACTTGTCTATTTATTTAAATACATGCATTGAGGACAATGTAATTTTTAGGTGTGGGAGAGGGTGACATGTTATAGTTAGGATTAAAAAAACACAAAAAATATATATAATAGAAAAAAATAAAAAAATAAAAAAAAAACAAAAAAATGCATTTTAATTTCTATTTCGTTATGTTTTGTCTTTAGATAAACATTATTCTTAAAAGAATATCCAAAACATTTTTCATTTTTGATTCAATAGTGTGAAAAAATTCCATTATTTTGGGAATTGGTTTTTCAAATAAATGTTGATATGAAATATTTTTCTAGAAATTGTATTTTCAAATCAATATTAGGTGTTTAATGGATTTTTGAAACCCATGCCTCATTACCACTAACTAATATTTCAATCCCTTGCCTGAGAGATATTCTATGACCTTTATTGCATATTATTCATTTTAATCACTATCTTGAGAGTCTAAGGTAATGTAGATAAACTAGAACTTTCCTTAATTATGTTTAAATCAATAAGATTCATGTTTGGTACATTCATGATAGAGTCCATTGTGCACTGAAATTCCCTTTGTACAATTAACCTCTATTTTGGCCACCTTGACATTTTACCCTTCTTAAGACATAGAGACCATGAAATGCATGTTAGGTGGCCACATTATAAGATAATTTATACTTAACTACCCATATCTTATGTATATTCTTGTTTGAATTTATGTAAGTGTGTGGGATATGGTTTTTCCATGGGATTGTTTGGTAATCAACATTGTTATGGGGTTATAGAAAGGGTGCTTAAATTTTACTTGGGCAGTGGGTTCACATGCCATATTATATAATTTTATTAAACATGCTTCCCTCATTTATTTCCAATGAAAATTGTAAAAAAACAACAAAAATAAATATTTTTTTACATTACAAAAAAATAGAACAAAACAAAAAAATGGAGAAAAGAGGAAGATTATTCATTATTAGTCACTGATCAGTTGTGACCCACAAAAAAAGACAATGGGGATAGTGAGTTGGAAGTGATTCATTTTTTGAGGGGATGAGTGTGTAAATTCATTGTGAACACTTGCTGAATTTTTACATTTTTATATATAAAAGATTAAACACTACTCTTCTGCATCATAATTTTTTAAACATTAAATCCTACCAACCATTGAACCTCATAACAACCTGTTGGACGTCCTCTTGAGTAGCACAATAGTTTCTGCTGGTAGAGGACATAGAATTTTGGATAGAATATGATAATATCTCATAAAATCTAGGAAAAGAGCGTAACTCCATTTTCCTATGTTCCTTGAGTGATGATGGAAATTTTCTATGTGAGGTAGGTTGTGGCATGTTTCATGGGTGAATAAATGAAGTTAAAAAAATTCAAATGCGAGAAAAGAAAAATGATGGGAAAATTGATTTCATTTACGATACATGATGAATTACATTTCATAAATATCTTGGATATTTTCCCACCTTTGATTTTATAAATATATTTTATTAGGATATATGACTTTTCCCAGGATTGAAAATGTTTAGTTGTGGGGGTGTGATCGTACCACGATTCACTACTTTATTTGACCATTACAACATTGTTTTAAACTGGTTTTGTAATGAATATTCCAAATATAATTATAGTTTTAACTTACTATTTTATTTAATGAATTAAATTTTATTACTACTTAATAGGGAAATTTTACTTGTTTAAGTGTTTACATTGTAGAAAGAGGTGATTCGGAGGGCCCATGATATAAATCAAGCAAAACGGTCCAAACTGCGCAAGGGCCCAAGAATTTATGTGGACAGAAATATATATTGTGGATACTACATGAATTAAATTGGGATCCAAATTTGTGTATTAATGTAAAATTGTGTTCTATACATTTCTCTATAAAAAAATGGAGACCAATTCTCCCATTTAAAGGCCCATAATAGGCCCAAAATGTGAAACAATTCTGGGCAAGCAAGATTAGAGGACGCATCTGTATTTCAGACATACCTCGGGACTCGAAAATCCAATTGGGCTGCTTCTACCTCCCATGGACATATAAATTGTTGATCCTCCTCACCTCTTAATTTCAAGTTATTTTCACGCAATTTGTTCAGTGAAAAATCCGTATAATGATGGAGTAAAAAGTCTGCCCTGAATAGTGACCTATTCTCTTAGGCACTAGACTTCTTTTGTGAAATGTGTGATGTGTATGTCCATATAAACACCTATCACCCTCATTATTTAATTTTTTACGACCATGGGTGATGTTGAGTCGAATTTTATAGCTTCCTTCACACATTTTTTGTTCTATTCTCCCTCATGTATTCTAAATTTCATAGTGATCAACATGGGGGGTGTCCATTGTTATAATCCCAAGCTCCACATTTGTAATATTCGTAAGGTAATTTAATTTCCATGTTTGTTTTATATTGTTCATAATTTTTAACTTCTAATTTTATTTTATTGTGGTATGATAAAATAAAAATGAAAGGAACAGGAATCCTCGTGCTTCCTTGCATAACCCAGATCTTGAGATGATTTGAGTGTGTGTGCCTCTTTTCTCACCACTTCTCTTTCATGAGTTTTCTTTTGGACTGACTTGTTTGATGATATCCAGAAGTTATAGCACATGAATATGCATGTTTATTTATTGAGATCAATTGTGATAAAAACCCAAATTTTTACATCTCATCACGTTGTTGATGTGATTCCTTGATTGAGTTCAGTTCTTACATCGAAATTGTTTTATTGATTATGAGTGGTTTCCGAAAATCAATATTGTTGATCGATCAAATCCTAGGAGGTAATCTAGTAAGAAATCTCAAAAAACTGGTTTCAGTGGGTTAAAAATCAAGGAATCAATGATCCTTCCCATTCCCTTGAGAGGGATGATGGATTGAGCATCAAGGGACAGTTACGCGGGTTGATCACGATTTCTCTAACCAGTTTCTCTCATTTAGTAGTATATTTTAAATTGCTATTTTAAAATCATAGAACCCCCAACCACTTAATTTAATTTTAATTTTTTTTACTTAATACAATCCTTCTTTTTAAATTAGTGATCTAAGGCTCCATCGAGAGACGACCTAGGGTTCCTACTATACACTACAGAAATTCTAGTAAAAACACGACCTCTAATTTGACTCACATGACAACGCGATTACTATTCCATTGGAAGGTGATGCATTCATTGTCAAAAATCTCAGTGGTGAAGCTATTTTTTAAATGTCACGAAAACATTATTAGTAATAACCAACCAAAAAAGGGAAATTTGTATGTTAAATATTTTCATTGGTATTTCCCATGAGGTTAAATCCTCTATTCCTTAAGAAATATAGAAACTCTGTTTTTATTGATAACACTTCCATGGAAAAATAAGTTCTAGATCCCAAAATCACACATTAAATGTTTTTCAAACAGATAATGATCCAATAGTATCACCAAGTGGTGAATAATATAAACATTGGCCTTAGAATACACCAGTATTTCATCATCATACGTCATAAAAAAAATATAGATTCCTTTGAAATATCTAATTCAATAGTTTCATAATGTAATATGGTTGATTTATAGGACCATACGGCATAACCACATACTCATAATGGCATTGTCAATTCCTAAATGTTTCCTTTGGATTATCCTCCATACAAACCCATAGTTGGTGATATCCAGAATTAAATTAAAAATCATAGAACCAGTAGGATCCCATCAATGTATTAGAATGTTCTAAAATGCATGGAATTTAATATTGATTCATTATCATAATTTTTTTTAATATTATTATAATATACACAATGACCTAGTGTTAAACCCACCTTTTTACAAACAATATATGGGCTACACACAAAGACGTACTTGGCCAAATGAATAAATTTATTTAAAACACATAGAACTGTACATTAAATTACCTTAATCATTTTGATTTTATTAAATATTATTGATATAAGATAGGACTGGTCTCTAGTGAGATATTGATCATTATCTTCACCTCTTTTTTGGGATGAAATCTTGAGAAATTATCATTAATTAATCCTGAAGCTAATCCACTATGATAGGAAGATAGATTTTTCTATTCTCATCTACATGTTCAATGGAAAAATATTCCAACCAATATGTTATAATTTCATCTTCTAGTGCTAACAATCTTTCTACATGTTCCACTACATATTGTATCCTTTAATGAGACATTTTATTCCATCATCAGTTCTCAATCATACAATATGGGTATGACAACTGAGGTGGTCATTAAAATTTTTGAACCAATCCAAATCCTATATTAATTCATATTCAGCCATACCTTGTATTGATAAATCCCATATAAATTCATCCAAATAAATATTTATTGATTATACTCTTCATATAAATTCTTTACATTATCTTTTTCCATGAAGTGTTTTAATTTTCAAAATAGAAGGATCTTCACAAAATATAATAAAAAATATATATAGCATAAGTGGAAATAAATGAATGGGATGAACCCATATCAATAAAATTGTGAAAAATATTTTAAATTCAAAAAATTATGCCTCTTCATTTTGAATGTTTAGATTGTTCATCATTGATGACTTTTTTACCTATTTAAATTTTTTTAAGCACACCACTGTAGTATTTATTACATCATTGAGATTGAACTGGATAAAGAGGTCCTGTAATTATTTGAATCACCATTTATTCCTTGATTCAGGTTGTGATAGTTATATATATTCACTCGTCATGTTGAACTATAGAATGCATATAAAGCATGAGAGGTGTCCCTAATAATAATCATTAGAGCAATGAGAAAATAACACTGAAGATAGAACATCTGGTTCCAATTGTGGAATGATCTAGTTGGTGTCATAAAATCCCACATAATATTTTAAAAATAACCACACTAAAAATATCATATACTACTCGATAGATTAAGCGGAAGAGTCACCTTACCTGCTACTTGATGCTAAGTCAACCGACCCCCTTTAAAACGTGTGTATATATTACATGTATTCCATGCATTATAGTTCCCACAAGTTCCCATGGGTGTCCACATGCATTCTATAACTGTATTACAATACATGTTCCTTTCAACCAAAATTTTTCTACATACTATTAATGTATAATCAATCTTTTAAAGCACATCAATCATTTTGAATGTTTTTTTCAAAGACACTGATTTAAAATTTAGTTATTTTCAATTAAAAGTTGCATCATCTACCTGTGTAAAGAGAAATAAATTCATGAATTATCGAATACTATTTCACTCTGAGGTTCTCCTTTATCGAGAATAGAATGAAAAATTTTCAACAAATTCTGAGCGTGTGAGGATAGAGATGATTTTTGAACAATTCATCATAATCCTACAATGAAATCCACTAGACTTGTTTTTCATGAAATGATAACCCCCTCCCACTATCATTCTAGATCATCCAACATGTACATTTATAGCTTTAAATTCATCACATCTATTGTTCCTAGGAAATCAATCATTCAATTTTTTCCTATTTATCCACATATCTTATTATTTTTTTAATTTCAAATCCCCCCAAAATATCGGTGGATTAGACATATTGAACTGAACATAATGTTCAACTTTAATTTTTTAATCCTTTTTCCCACTATGATCCATCTTATGATAAATTAAAATACTATGAATAAGTCGTTGAGTTAGTTGTGGCTCCGGTGAAACATCATTTTTAGAACCCTCTTTGGTTGGTATATGTGATGCCCAACAGGTTCCATTCACCGCAGGGAAAAAAGAAAACACAAATTAGTATCACTCTCTAGTAAATTAAGTATTATTAATTTCAAATTTACCACATCACACATATCACCACAAGGATTTTCATAATTTAGAAAATCCCACATTCAATCCATGTTTTAAAAGTCCACCATGCTATTTAGAAATCGTCCCAATTAAAATCAAATTTAATAAGGAATAATTTTCCCCAAATGATAAAGCATTAGGAAAAAATAATTTCCCAGCTATAGTGAGATTCCATTTATTTTTTGGAATGTCATGCTCTTATAATCAGATAGATTCTTGATGAAGATTTTAAATTCCTAGATGTTTCTAAAAAAATCATTTTCCCAAGATCAATGATAACATGAGGTTCAACATAAATATGTTATCAATGCATTTTTAAGTTTTACATTTCTTTTTTTGATGATCTAAATTAGTGCTAGAAACCTAAGTCATGGATTAAAAATTAATGAATTTTGTAATCTATGACTGAACAAAATGATAACATTTGCAACATCCCACCCATCATTATTGCCTTGAGAATAGGATAGTGTAATACATCTGTGTAGTTGAAGTTCCTGCGAAACCAAAGGCTGATAATAAATTCCAATGGATTTATCAAAAAATAGGATTATTTTCCGTTTGAAAATTAAATAACTACACAAATGTAATCATACCCAGTGAAACACTATATGATTCAAGATTATAATGTAATAAGTTAGAATGAAAACCAATCCAACAATAAAAGCATTATACAATGATGAAACTGAGTAAAAAACAGTGAAACCAAAGTCATCAACTCAAACTCGTAATATTATCTAAGAAATAAATCAATAATACATACAATGGTGTCAAGATGCATCAATATGGAACTTTTATACCCAGACATTACATGTATCTTGATATATCTCATCTATAAATGTACCAATGTTCCAAAAAAAGGGTGGGTGTAAAATTTATTACGATTTCCATGATGACTTCCAAACATCTGCCATAAGGGTAGACTATGTTAATAATATTTGTGTAAAAAAATTCAAAAAAATTCAATATATTATATAAAAACCTAATATGATAAAATTAAATAAACTATACAATTATTGGAAATCCATTTTTCATTTTCCATTTTTAAATACCTATACATTTACAAACATCCACACATCCAGACATTTATGAAACACTGAATATCCCTATAATCACGTGTGGTGATCCAAATACTCACTAATCCATCACTTGGATAATAGATTTAAAGGGGGAAACTACACATCCTTATCCATCCAATTTTGATTGGGGAAACATCACACTCTTATCCATCCTAATATCACATGGATGGAAGCCAGCCTTGATTTTCAAAAACCTTGCCAAAACTAAATGAAATAACCATTTTAATATAAAAAATATATGAAAAATGATTTGAAACATTTCATAGTGAGTTAATATGAAAACAAAATTTTAAAATGATAATTTTAAATTCATGAAAAAATTTAACATTCCACAAATCGAATTTTCATAATTTCAAAAAACAACCACAAAAATGATTTCCATAATTAATATCACATCAATTTAGAAACTGAAATCTATAAATTTAATAAATATCAAATCAAGGATTCGTTTTATAAATAAGTTAAGAGGAGAGTGAAACTATCTACCTCTCATAAGCTGTTAAAATAGAAGAATGAAACAAAACACAAAAAACAGAACTTGAAACACTTAAAAACATCCTTAGATTATCTTCATTATCATTCATGAAAACATATATCACCATGATTTGAACAAAAAAGTATGAATATATTCCACCGAATTAGATTAATGAATATAAGAGAGGGATGATGATGAAAACTGAGGAATACATGAAAAAACGATCACCAACCATAATAGTGGGCCTCTAATGAACTTAAATTCTCCCCAAAATCCATCTGAGATCAACAGTAATTAACATATAGCCTTGGTATGAATAATAATTCTGGTTAAGAATTTACTAATGGAAAATTATTAGATTTGTATTTTATTTAAAATATATACTCAAAAAAAATATATAATTTCAAATGTTTCATGGTTAGTGAACATGAATAGTAAACATGTTTGCTAACCATGACCTGTCCATTACCTCTAAATACCCCTCACACAGTTGGGTTTCATAATTAGGTAATTTATATGATGAAATTTATATTCATCCCTCTATATATGTACACAGTTTCTCATGGGTGGCCACATAGTTTTCAAAAACTATTCCTCCAACCATGTGCCTACATAGTTCTCACTGGTTCAATTGCATGGATTCATGGGAGGTGTGACATGGTTTATACTAATAGTTACCAAATCATGTATCTCTCAAAAAATACCCAAAATCCTAAAAAATATAATCCAAAACACACAAAACAAAAACTAATTACTTTATATAGATAAAATACATAAAAGGGTTAATTAACTAAAAAAATGGGGGGATACAAATATAATGAATCAAATTAATGAAAGGTGAAAGAGCCTCTAAAACCCTTAACATGATCTTTGAGAAACCATGGGTTCATATAATAGAGGGTAACTTGAAAATATAAATTTGATCACTAATGGTTCTTAGAGAAGTATTTTATGATTACTTTATGATTTTGGGTAGATAAAATTAAAAAATAGAACCCATATAGGTATTCATAAATGTTTGATTAAGAACTTATTACAATAAAATCAATTATGTTTTTCCTAAAAGAGTATATATGGGTAAAAAAGTGATTTATTAGTTTACAATTTCAACATAAGTGTACCCAGAAATATTGGTTTGAATTTTACCACCCACTCAAGTAGTGATTTTTTAGAATTTTATATTATTATTATTATTATTATTTTTATATATTAAATTTCATCTAATGTCATTTTCATGACTACACACATATACAAAATTTAAATTCTTCATGATAAATATTTAATTTTAATTCAGACTTTTTCAAAATCCATAAAGAATCAGAATTTGTAACATAATTACTGTAAAAATTTAGTTTAGGATATACATTATACAATTAATTATTGAAATAATATCAACATGATTAATCTATTTCTTTTATAGGGTCTACTCTAGCATTGTATGAGTGTTCAAGGTAACTATGTAATTAAAAGATTTAAAAATAAATTACAATGATAAAAAAATTAATCATATTCAATATTAAAATATACAACTGTTAAAAAATTATTTTTATATTTGGGTAAAGTATTAAATATATCAAATGAATTATTGTTAAATTTGTTAAATATTATTTACATAATTAATATAAATGTCATTATAAAAATAAAATTGAAAAAATTACTATATTTTCCTAGATAGGATGGGTCTAGAAAAAATAACAACATAATAAAAATTGACGATATGTTTGATATATTTTATCACCTTATTCCATACATTAATGCATTTTGAACCCATTTTTTCATTTTATAAGGTGGATTTTTTTTAAATATACATATAATGTAATAGAAAATTGAAATGGAAAATTTAAAAAATATAATCGGTTTGATTCCAAATATCTATTTCATATTATAACATATGATGTATAACATTTGGGGTAACAACATATAATATCTGTATATAAAACATATGAAAATGAATTTATAGAAAATATATATATATTATTTATAAAAGTATTTAACTAAAAACATATACATTTTTTAATTACCATGTTATAAATTATATTATAAATAATTTATCGATGGGTAATTTATAATTATATAAGATTATAACATAAATCATTCTAATAACAATCAAAATAAATTTAATGATTCAAAGATATTTTTAAATTAAGATAAAATTAAATATGTGACTAAAATGAAATCACGTGTTCCAAAAGTCAATATAATAGTTTTAAATACATTATTTCGATTCAAAATAAATATTTTGGGAAGGAATTTTTTTTATAAAAATTTATTATTATTATTAGATCATTATTATATGTAAAAAATAATATTAATTTACCATATGATATTTTCAATATTTACCAAAAATTAATCCATTTTATAAAAAAGGAAATTGAATTTAGCCTAGGTTAACTATGATAAGTTGGATTCAAAGATGAATTTATTTTTAAAAAATATAAAATTAATAAATTCTTAAGTACAGTTTTAATAAGAATCATTAAAAATATGAAAAAAATTATTTCATTATGAAATTAATATTTATACACATTATCCATTAATAACAATATTTAATATCAATTACCAATGATTGTAAATTTTTTTCATATTGTTTATTCATTATTATTTTTTCTATATATATTGTTAAAAAATTATTCACTTTAGTTTGTGATTGAATATAATTCATTATTTACATAAATAAATTAACTAATGCTAATATATAATTATAATTTTGGGGGTGTTATATCATTCCCCTTAATGAATTTGAAGACTATAAATTTATAAAATTTCAATTAAAAGGGAATAAAATATGACTAACTTAATTAAAAATATTGTATGACAAGACTTATGATAAGGAATTGGGAAATGAAATTTTAACTATTTTCAAAATATTAAATTATAGAAATCAGAAATTTTGATAAAAGTATAACAAAAATCAAGTAACAAAATCATGACTGCATTTATGGAATGTGTACTTAAGGATATGGAGAAAAGTCACCGATTAAGGAAATAGAATTTTCTCAAAATAATTTTATACTTATAAGAATTATATATTCATCATGAATTATAATATTAATAATAATTACAAATTCCATAAAGAGAAAATAAATTATTTTTCTGTATAATATTTCATAATGTTATAATATTCGTATTGAGATCACATTTATTATGTTGATGAATTTTTTATCATTATTATATACAAAATAAGAAAATATAAATTCAATATAATTCAATATCCTTTAGATCAATTTAATTAATTGTTAATTTTTATGAAATTATTTTTAGTTTTATTTCATTCCATATACAATATTTTTTATCAATAATGATTCATTTATTTTCTATAACATGAAAACAATCATCAAATAGGCCATGAGTTATATAATTGGATGAATTATAAATCCTAATGTATTTACTGAAATTTAAATTTATTTCACATGAATTATAATTCCCAAAATAAACAATACTTCTCTTGAATAAATACTACATTAATCTAAAATAGTACATCAACAAGACCATGTTTTTTAAATCATTCTATAATTAACTAAACAAATACTCCAATTAACCCAAATTTCCTTAAAATTAAGAGACATATAATTATACAATTCTATCTTTTACTACTAATATTACATCCCAATAAATTTGGTTCAAATTATTCAAAAAAACACTGTTGTAAATACAAATAGATAGATATTAAATAATAAATAAAATTAAATCATAAAAGAGTGAAATTATTCAACTTATATTACTTGCAAAGATATCCTAAAATTGGAATCAATTCATGTATGGATATCATAATATAATTTATCATTACCCTTGGACGATATCTATTAATATTAATTTATATTTATATGTAACCATCCTATCATTTAATGTTATCTAAATCCTTCCTTCGATACCTACTGTAATACTCCAATTTCGCACACCCAGACTAGGTGCTAAAAAAATATTAACCTCAAATATTTATTAACTATTAATGTGAGAAAAACAAACCATATATAATTAAAAATAAAAAAAATATTGGGTAACATATATTAACATGAAAATTTTGTTTATAGATTTAGATAATTATGAAATACTCATTAAATTACTGAACTAACTTATTTTACATCAAATAGAAATTTACAAATTAAAACAAGAAATTATTATTGTAATATAAATCATAATCATATCCCAAAAATATTTTATATAAATAAAAATTTTAAATATATAATACAGTTAGTATCATTTATCATAACTTTGGGAAATGGAAAGATAATAAATGTCATTTAAAACACTCAATAAGGGTAAACATAAATATTAACAGATATATTTATTGAGAAAGAATAAGATGATTATATTATTGTGAGATCATAATAAATGTGAATGATCACAACACAATATAATTAATACCCATATAAACATAGATCATAAAAATGATTCATAGAATAATAGATTAACATAAGAGATGATTTATATGAGTTAACAATCATGATCCATGTGAAATAAAAATTTGATCGAAGGAATAATTAAAAATCCTAAAAAAATCAAGAAACAATTTTGGTATATTGGGATATTATCATCACAACACTCCTATAATAACTCTAATAATGTTATATTCTAAAAATTACATTATATGTTCAGATATGAGAAACAAGAAAAGTTAACATCATTGAATTTCATAATTCCTCAGAAAGATATAGTAGTATCACACATTAACATGATATATATATGGATCACCCAAAAAAATCAATAATAATAAATGAAAAATACATGACCAAACTAAATATTTTTTTCATTTTGTAACACCCCATGCTTCCACGATACGTTTCCCTTTGAATAATGCAATGACGTGCATTGTACGCAACTTTGAGATTCTAACACACCACAACAAATCAAACTAGCCGTTATGAATAGTAATAACTATTTTTTGGAATATTATAAATTCTATCCTTCAAAATGGACTTCATTTTTGGATTCGGAATATCCAAATTAGCCTAGGGTGAAATTTTAGTACTTTTCGGATAACTTTCATATTTTGATGAATAGTGAAAATTACTAAATTTTAATTAAAAACAACTTTTTAATGAAAATAATTTAAATTGATAAATTACAAATTTTAGTTTTTTTAAAGTATATTTATAATATATTATTACCATTTAATACAATTTTGGTCATTGGACATAATTTCACAATTAAACTGAACATAAACAAGTATAAATCTTTTGATAGTTATTATATCTTAAAAACACGCTTTTTGTTTTGACAGCGGGAATTAATTTTAAATTAATTTCTGCCACTTATTTGCTTTGAATTTTGTAAAATGTATTCCATATTTGGAGTCAGGATGTTCAAATTGTGTAAATAGGTAAATTTTATTTTTAGACATTTTGAATAATAACTTCGGTAAATATTTTATTTACCATGGTTAAAAGGAAAATCCGGTAAATAAGGGTTAGAAAATAATATTATAATAATAAAAAATTACCTTAAAACGTGTCCTAACCTTATTGGTTGATACATGTTCTACCATAGGAATCTTTGGGGAAGATTTTGGGACACCATGGTGCCACTTGTAAGTGATAGGGACACTTTATTTTAATTAAGTTAAAATGAATACAAAAATGACACAAGCATATATCTTTTAGGAAAACAATTGTTACATAGGGTTATATATGTTAGATTTTAGATTATAAATATTCATTATAAATATAAAACGATTTCATACATAATTGTATTTTATTTATAATTTTTAGACATTAAATAATTTAATTTATATATGACACAATGGTGATGCAGTAATTACCGTAATAGTGAGAAATTAAAATGACTGATATTGTAGATACCCAAATAAATATAATTTGAGACTTTTTATAAATTACAATAATTTTATTGGATAATAGGACATGTTAGGATTTATTTAATTAACTTTTTTTGATGTAATCATTCTGTTATGAGTTTTAAAAAAATAAATTATTGAGTAGTGTCAAAATTGACATAAATGAGTTTTTAAAACAAATATTATATTATTAATTGATATTAAATTCCTAAAAATCTATAGTTCGGCCAAGAGACTTATATCATGAGAGGTGTATCATTACTGGACCACTTGGGGGGTCTCTTGGATGTATATAGTAAGTTTATTAACTATATAATATAAAAATACAAATTGACTTGGTAAATGTCAAACTAATAAACTAAGAGTTAAAACTAAAAGATAAGGTTAATATAATGACCCAAACCTGTCTAAATTCTATTGGTTGAATGGTTTTCGACCATTACCCACCTTAAATTTTAAATAATCAACTTTGGATCCACTAGAAACCAAATATGAATTTATTATAAATTAATATTTCAAGATTTTCCAAAGGTGCCCCTCACCCCTTTTATAAATGGGAACTCATCCTTCTCATTTAGTCACACCTTCAAAGCCTTTTGGTTCGGCCAAAACCTGCCCAAATACGCTCTCAACTTCCCTCAATACAACCTAGAGGCCTTAGTTTGATCCGACATTCAACCTAAGGATCCCTTTTGATCAAATCAAAAGGATGAACCCGAAATAGAGGTAATGATTTCACCACCCTTTTCCAATTTCCTTTCTTCTTCCACTTCATCTATATTTGTTATTTCTATTCTAAAATAGTTAATCCAGTATCTCCTATATACTGTAATATTATTATAAATATGGTACAACCATATTCAGTATTCTATACACCCTTTGTATAACATGTCACCATACGTGCGTACGTACGGCTTACCGTGTCCACGTCGTGGTGTAATTGTTATTCAATAAATTATTATTTGGATGGGTATAATAATGATGTGTAATTCATATAAATAATAAATATAACCTGATAATTATTATGTATATATGATATACCATCCAATTATATATTATTTTAATATCAAAAGAATGATATTTTCGCTCGTGCGTACGTACAGACTACCATCTCCACGAACGCGATGAGATTCATTCTCTATCGTATCCATTCAAGTATAATTATAATTTTATGATTTAAAAATAATTTTTAAGGTCTTGATATCATTCTGGATATAAATAATATACAACCTATCCATGACAACCATGGATTATGTGAAAAAACATATTAAAGAAAACAAGTAAGTTAACACCTGAAATGACGATAATTCTAAGATATTATTAAAAAAGCAATGTTAAAAGATCATATATGATATCATATTAATGTATATTATTATTGAATAATTTAATAACAATTATTTCACCATTATACAGGAGGTTAACCTACCTTCGAACAAGGAAAAATTACAATGTAAGGGGTTTCTTATCTCACTTTTAATTCCATGAGAATTCCATTATTCACCACATATTTATTGCATGTGGTGTGTGTACTTCCCATGATTGTATTCATTGTGTAATATACTTTAATTTATGGATATTTACATCATCATGGTATGATCCTTATTTCATGGATTTATGTTTCGTAAGTTACCGAATCGATAAGAGAATTTGAAATTTCAACTTCCACTCATTTGGATTTATGCATATTTCATTGATTATATTACTCCATGATTATGTGTGGAATCACTATTCATTTGATTATGTCATAATTTCTACTCCCCTTCCTATGGATATAATTTTGATACACATAATCACTCCATTGATAATTTCTCATGTCATCGATATGAATTTCTTAAGAGTAATTTTAACTCATTCTCCATTTGTTGAGTTAAACATACAATTCATTGGTGTTGTTTATACAAGATTATGTGTGAATGTCCTTTGATTATTTTAAACTAAATATCCAATAATATTTAGTGTATTTATATTTGTCACACATAACTATGTCGTTGATTTATCCTTAACCTAAGGATACAGACTTAAGAGAGATTTCATCTCAATTTACATTCCATTGAGACTTCATTGTTGTTATACACCAAATCACTTTTATGTGGTGTATATAATGTACATTGACATAGTATATCATGAATTCCTTTATTCTCATGATATTAAAATGTTTTGATTACCTCAATTATTTTTATTCAAGTGTCTCTCTTTTGGTTAGAAACTCTAACTAAAATACCATTTTTAAATGTTTTAAAGACTTATTCTTCTAAATCAGTCTCATTAATTTCCATGTTTTAAAAAAATGGTTTTAAGGATTTATTTATATGTAAATTAAAGTTTTAAAATTAAAACTCCTTTTAAAAGTTTGAATGTGGTATGGGACACTTTGATTCAAGAATCTATTTTTAAATGGATTCTTGACAAATAGTGTGAATTTTAAATATTTTCAAGAAAAGGGGGATATTTCTCTCAAATAGTTTTGATGTTTATGTTCATCTATGTCAATATCATTCATTATTATCGATTGAGGTACAATAAAATCATCTATATTGTATTGAATGAGTTCTGTTCGACTGTGGATGTGCTATTTTTATACCATTCATGGTTTGTGGTTAAAGTATTGACATTTCATATGCTAGTTTTAATACGAATGTTTATGTCATGTTTAAACATGTTCATATGTGTATTGCATTAGACTTAATATGTGACGGGCGGAGCCTCATATAGCTTCTCGATGCATCGATAGGTCTCATGAGACAAACTAGTATCTTGGCACAAGGCCTTGGAAAAATCTTATTTG
Source organism: Viscum album (assembly GCA_963277665.1). Lineage (NCBI taxonomy): Eukaryota > Viridiplantae > Streptophyta > Magnoliopsida > Santalales > Viscaceae > Viscum > Viscum album. The sequence continues at coordinate 264,508,303 of OY728143.1, read as the reverse complement.
TAGTCTTGGCACGAGGCCTTGGCTATGTGGTTATGATAGTCTGGCATTATGCATTCCATCATTATAAAAGTGGTTATTGATATTGCACGTGATTATTCGACTAGTAAAATATCTATGTAATTAAGTAAATGGAATAATTTCATTTTATCTTTGCCATTTTATGATGAAGTTCAAGTTTAAAAGGCTTTTGTTTAATTATAAAGTTCCTTAAGTGTTTATGATTATCTATGAAAGCTTCTGCTATATTATTATCATTACTGAGCATTTGAGCTCACCCCTTTCAATGTTTTATTTTTTCCAAGGATTGTGAAGAAGTAAATTATGAATGACCTGCAGGGATAGTATGAGTGTGGACTATGGAGACTATGTTGTTGTTGTTTTTAGTTTATGATGAAATGTAAACATTATTAATGTATCTAGTTATCCAATGCTACTAAACTAATCAGTCTTTCGAGACTTGATCTTTCTTATGGTCATGCCAATGTTATGTAATAATGCACCGACTATGGGTAACTGGGGTCAGGGCGTTACAGTTGGTATCAGAGGAAGTTTATTATAAACCTTGGGAGCTATATTTAGATAAACACTGATTAGAGCACGTAGACCTAAGAAGAACTTTGAGGATTAGTATAGAAGAACTTCCAAGAATTTTGGTATTGTAGAGATTTTGTGAGTTTTCCATGAAATACATCCCTGTCTGGATTCGAGAAGGTAGAGGCGGCTCTGGCACAAATGTACCTAGGTGTAAAACCCGAAAACACTGCTTTGGGCTAGACTCGAATGGTAACTGGTGCACGACAATGGGCCTTGCTGCACTCTTGGTTACGACACTCCCGAGGGATATTCTTAGGATAATTTACATTTTCTTTACTAACCGATTTGAATTATTAAATATATAAGATGAGATTAAATGACCTTGGTGAATCCTAATGTATTTCAAACTGAGAATATGTTGACACGTTAATCTCTAAATGATTTTATGACTACTGTTACTCACACAATGCTTTCTGGTTTTACTCAATGGATAGATTCCAAGGAAGTCATAGTGACTCTGAGAATGATGTACAAGGTGGGAACGGTGGTGGCAATGGTCAAAAAAATGGAATGTTGATAGGCGTAAAAGATATCTTCATTATGCCAAATCAATTTTCCAAAAATATGATCAAAAATATATATATTAACCAATTCTCGGACTCAAAAAAGAAGAGAAATGTGATGAACGATAAGAGCTCCTACAGTGGAGACCATTGAGAAAGGAATCCTCAATTTCCATCATGCAAGAAATGTGGAAGGAGACACCCTGGAAAGTGTCTCAATGGGACAAAGAAATGCTTTACATGCGGCAAGGAAGGACATAATGTGATGAATTGCCGAAGAAAAATGAAGAGTACCATGGAAGAAGATAAAAATGGTCCCAAGAGTCCATAAATAGTCATTTTCCGTAAATGTAGGGGACCTGGCCATTACCCGAGTGAATTCCCTATTCTATAGGATATTTTCTTGGTCAAAGAAGAAGTTATGTGGAAATAAATGGTTGGAGAAATGTTTAATGAGTATTAGTGCTCCTTGTTGATGGGTTTACTTTGGAATAATTTTCTCTTGTATTTGTAACCCCGTAGTGTTCCATGTGAGAATGATATTTTAGGAAGAATTATCTCTTCTCTTGTGGATATAGTTATAAATAACCATTTGGTTTTATATGATTGTTGGGTTTGAGGAAATTATAAGTTATCATAATTTGGGATGAAAATGCAAGGTATGAGATATGATTTGTGGTTAAATTATGGTTATTTTGAGGAATTTATTTCATTTTGGTAATATTATAAAATATAGGTTTTGAAAAAGGACAACACGCAGACCGCGTGACGACCCGTCGCGTCGAAAAAAGCTGTGGGAATCGAACCCACAACCAAAGTGTGATTAGGATTTATCACCTACCACTGGACTACGTGAAGTCCCTGGACAGTGTGACTAATTATTTTTAGTTAAATTATTTTATTGATCAACAATAAGTTGATTTGGGTTTTTATTTCTTGTTAAATGAATACCTTTGATATTGAAAAATGATTTGGTGATTATGTGATAGATGTTATTTTCGAAGTTGTTCGCTTTGTTGTGAACACTATATTACCAATGAAAAGAGAATAGTATGGGATTTCATTTGAAGAGTAATGGTGGATTTTTATCTATGTTTTTATTATGTATTTATAGTGATTTGGGTTGTTTATGGAAATTATTAGGTTAATTACTTTTAAGTATGTGAGTTTAAGAGTAATTAATGTCATTTAGAGATACAATTTAATACGGAAGACTACATTATTATAAGTTTTTAGTTTCAATATTATTTTGGATTATATTGAAGGATTTTAAGGACAATTAATTATTAAATTATATTTATTTAACTTTGGGGAATTGATGGTTTAATTTTAGAAATTAAGATTAGTTTTTTTTCTCTAATGGAATATCCATTTGGGGGGGCATCCGATATTATCCTAACCATTTTGGTTTTGATTAATCTCTAAAGACAAGTAAAATATATAGTTTATCCTACATGGATCATGTATTTCTATATATGTTTATTCTAGCTCTTTCATTGTGACCAAGTCTTCTTGAATAATCATTGTTCAAAAAAACGTTAGTGGTAAAAAGTTATTAAATAATAAAACTCTACATAAAAAGTAAGTATATCTCTTTATGTTCTTAGTCAATATCATAAATTAATTCCTCTTCCTTATGTAATGTAACTTAAAACAAAAAAAATGTTCTCTGTTTACTTTTCCAATAGGGAGACTAAGGACCGTATGTCCCAACACAAGTCTATGATTTCCTTATTGTTAAATTTCTACTGATCATGTTTTCTACACCTCTCCATCAAAACTGAACACTTATTTTATCATCCTTATCCATGTTTTCCTACATGGAATCCTAGTATGGGTAATCTTTGGCGACCTTTATACATCTCTTCCTTTCTTTAAAAGTGATAGTTTTATTAACTCTTTTTCTGATTGGGACTTTCCATTATATTCTCAAGCCCAATTTTAAAAATATTGTGAGGATGCAATTTATTGAAGGAGTGGAGAATGTAACACCCCAAGCTTCCACGATACGTTTCCCTTTGAATAATTCAATGGCGTGCATTGTTCGCAACTTCGAGATTCTAACACACCACAACCAATCAAACTAGCCATTATGAATAGTAATACCTAGTTTCTGAAATTTTATAAATTCTATCCCTCAAAATGGACTTCATTTTTGGATTTGGAATATCAAAATTAGCCTAGGGTGAAATTTTGGTACTTTTCAGATAACATTCATATTTTGATGAATAGTGAAATTTTTTAAATTTTAATTAAAAACAAATTTTTTAATTGAAATAATTTATATTGATAAATTATGAATTTTAGTTGTTTTAAAGTATATTTAGAATATATTTTTACCATTTAATACAATGTTGGTCATTGGACATAATTCCACAATTAAACCGAACATAAACAAGAATCAATCTTTTGATAGTTATTATATCTTAAGAACACGCTTTTTGTTTTGACCGCAGGAATTAATTTTAAATTAATTTCTGCCACTATTGTGTTTTGAATTTGGAAAAATGGATTCCATATTTGGAATAAGTATGTTCAAATTGTGTAAATAGGTAACTTTTTTTTAGACATTTTGAATAATTATTTCGGTAAATATTTTATTTACCATGGTTAAAGGGTAAATCCGGTAAATAAGGGTTAACAAATAATATTATAATAATAACAAATTACCTTAAAATATGTCCTAACCTTATTGCTTGATACATGTTAGACCATAGTCATCTTTGGGCACGATTTTGGAACCCCATGGGGCCACTTGTAAGTGATAGGGACACTTTATTTTAATTAAGTTAAAATGAATACAAAAACGACACAAGCATATATCTTTTAGAAACACAATTGTTACATAGGGTTATATATGTTCAATTTTAGACTACAAATATTAATTAGAAATATAATAAAATTTCCTACATAATGGTATTTTATTTATAATTTTTAGACATTAAATAATTTAATTTATATATGACACAATGGTGATGCAGTAATTACCGTAATAGTGAAAAATTAAAATGATTGATATTTTAGATACCCAAATATATATAATTTGAGTCTTTTTTTGAATTAAACTAATTTTATAGGATAATATGACATGTTAGGATTGACGTAATTAACTTTTTTCGATGTAATCATTCTGTTATGAGTTTTACAAAAATAAATTTTTGAATAGTGTCAAAATTGACATAAAAGAGTTTTTAAAACAAATATTATATTATTAATTGATATTAAATTACTAAAAATATAAGGTCTGGAAAAGAGACTTATATCATGATAGGTGTATTATTAATGGACCACTTGGAGGTCTCTGGGATGTATATCGTATGTTTATTAACTATATGATATAAAAATACAAAGTGACATGGTAAATGTCATAGTAATTAACTAAGAGTAAAAACTAAAAGATAAGGTTAATATAATGACCCAAACATGTCTAAATTATATTGTTTGAATGGTTTTCGACCTATCCCCACCTACAAATTTAAATAATAAACTTTGGAAGCATTAGAAACCGAATATTAATTTATTATTAATTAATATTTCTAGCTTTTCCAAAGGTGCCCCTCACCCCTCTTATAAAAGGGAACTCCTCCTTCTCATTTCTTCACACCTTAAAAGCCTTTTGGATCGTCCAAACCCAGACCAAATACTCTCTCAACTTCCCTCACTACAACATAAAGGCCTTATTTTGATCGTAAATCCAACCTATGGAGCCCTTTTGATCAAATCAAAAGGAAGAACCCGAAGAAGAGGTAATGATTTCACCGCCCTTTTTCAAGTTCCTTTCTTCTTCCACGTCTTATTTCACTATTATTTCTAATATAAAATAATGAATCCAGTATCTACTATATACTATAATATTATTATAAATATGGCACAACCATATTCAGTATTATATCCACCCTTTGAATAACATGTCACCACACGTGCGTACATACGGCTTACCGTCTCCACGTCGTGTTGTAATTGTTATTCAATAAATTATTATTTGGATGGGTATAATAATGATGCGTAATTCATGTAAATAATAAATATAACATGATTATTATTATTTATATATGATATACCATCCAATTTTATATTATTTTAATATCAAAATAATGATATTGTCGCTCGTGCGTACGTACGGACTACCGTCTTCATGAACGCGATGGGATTCATTCTCTATCGTATCCATTCAAATATAATTATCATTTTATGATTTAAAAATAATTTTTAAGGACTTGATATCATTATTTATATGAATAAGATACAACATATCCATGACAACCACTACTTACTTAAAAAACATATAAATGAAAACGAGTAAGTTAACACCTGAAACGACGATAATTCTAAGATATTATTAACAAAGAAATGTTAAAAGATAATATATGATATCATATTAATGTATATGATTATTGAATAATTTACTCACAATTATTTCACCATTATACAGGAGGTTAACCTACCGTCGACCAAGGAAAAAGTACAAAGTAAGGTGTTTCTTATCTCACTTTTAATTCCGTGAGAATTTCATTATTCACCACTTATTTATTGCATGTGGTGTTTGTACTACCCATGATTGTATTAATTGTGTAATATAATTTAATTTATGGATATTTACATCATCATGGTTTGATCATTATTTCATGGGTGTATGTTTAGTAAGTTACGTAATCGATAAGGGAATTTGAAATTACAATTTCCACTCATTTGGATTTACACATATTTCATTGATTATATTACTCCAAGATTATGTGTGGAATCACTATTCATTTGATTATGTCATAATTTCCACTCCCCTTACTGTGGATATACTTTTGATACACAGAATCACTCCATTGATAATTTCCCAAGTCATCGATATGAATTTGATAAATGTAATTTTAACTCATTCTCCATTTGTTGAGTTAAATATCAAATTCATTGGTATTGTTTTTACAAGATTATGTGTGAATGTCCATTTATTGTTTTACACTAAATATCCAATCATATTTAGTGTATTTATAGTTGTCAAACATAACTATGTCATTGATTTATCCTTAACCTAAGGATACAACATTATGAGATATTTCATCTCAATTTACATTCCATTGAGACTTCTTTGTTGTTATAAACCAAATCACTTTTATGTGGTGTATATAATGTACTTTGACATAGTATATCATGAATTCCTTTATTCTCATGATATTAAAATGTTTTGATTTCCTAAATTATTTTTATTCAAGTGTCTCTCTTTTGGTTAGAAACTCTAACTAAAATACCATTTTTAAAATTTTTAAAGACTTATTCTTATTAATCATTCTCATTAATGTCCATGTTTAAAAAAAATAGTTTTTAGTATTTATTTATATGGACATTAAAGATTTAAAATGAAAACTCCTTTTAAAAGTTTCAAAGTGGTATGGGACATTTTGATTCAAGAATCTATTTTTAAACGACTTCTTGACAAATAGTGTGACTTTTAAATGATTTCAAGAAAAGGGGGATATTTATCTCAAATAGTTTTGATGGTTATTTTCATCCATGTCATTATCATTCATTATTATCTATTGAGGTAAAATAAAATCTTCCATATTGTATTGAATGAGTTATGTTTGACTGTGGATGTGCTATTTTTATACCATTCATGGTGTGTGGTTAAAGTATTGACATTTCGTATGCTAGTTTTAATACGAATGTTCGTGTTATGTTTAAAAATGTTCATATGAGGAATGCATTGGAGTTAATAATTGACGGGTGGAGCCCGCTATAGCTCCTCGATGCATCGGTAGGTCTCATGAGACAAACTAGTTTATTAGCACACAACATTGGAAAAATCTTATTTGTAGTCTTGGCACGAGGCTTTGGCTATGTGGTTATGATAGTCTGGCATTATGAATTCCATCATTATGAAAGTGGTTATGGATATTGCATGTGATTATTCGACTAGTAAAATATCCATGTAATTAAGTAAATGGCATAATTTCATTTTATATTTTCCATTTTATGTTGAAGTTCAAGTTTAAAAGGCTTTTGTTTTAGTTATAAATTTCCTTATGTGTTTATGCTTATCTATGAAATCTTCTTCTATATTATTATCCTTACGGAGCATTTGAGATCACCCCTTTCAATGTTTTATTTTTTCCCATGATTGTGAAGAAGTAAATTATGAATGACCTACAGGAATAGTATGAGTGTGGACTATGGAGACTATGTTGTCGTTGTTTTCATTTTATGATATAATGTAAACTTTATTAATGTATCTAGTTATTCCAAGGCTACTAAACTTATTGGTCTTTTGGGACTTGATCTTTCTTGTGATCATGCCAATGTTATGTAATAATGCACCGACTCTGGGTAATTGGGGTCGGGGAGTTACACATTTTATCATTAATATCATATAAAAAATAATCATTTCTATGTTGATTTATTAACTAGTGAAAATTAAATGGGTATCATTTCAAATTTTTGAAAAAATCATAATGCTCATTATAGTGATTTATATTTCCTGATATTAGTATACTATTTCCATACCATATAATAGAAATAATTTAGATGATTTTTAACTAGTTTAAAAAACATTATAAAGTAAAGTGATATTTTAGTTTAATGAAAAAGAGGACATATGAGTTTCATTTAAATATTTTAATTCCATGGAATAAAGGAAATAGTATTTTATTTTTAAAAAATAATAGTTGATTATAAATTATGCATATTAATGATGAATATTAATTTTTTAAAAATATTTTCATGCTATATATGATACAAAAAACATTAATTTCAGGCTATTTTAAAAAGACTAAAAATTAAATTTTATAGAAACAATTATAAGGATTGATTTTCATTTTTTATACAAATAAATATACTATAAAAATTATTGTGAACACTTCAATTAAAAAATTTTAATATTAACTAAAAATTCAATCTAACATTTATATGGAATATAATGACTTTAAAAACTTATAAACAACATTCTAATGATAAAAAATATAGATTTTTAAATTAAAAATAACATTTAATGAAATGAAATTATAATAAAAATAATACAACATGAATTTTAAGATAGTAATAATGTTATTTATGATATCATTTTTTATAAAACAATTATAAATGAATATTGTTTCACCAATAAAAAAATATCTTATAGAAGTATGTTTTAAATGAAAACCCTCATAACATTGTTCATGTTAAAATCTGAACGAAATATATTGAGGTAAATTTGATAATTTAAAACTCCAAATTTCAAGGATTTAATTTGTTATACTACATTCCTGTGTACATATCTCCCAGTATAAAATAAATCATTATGAACAACGTGAAACATGATTCTAGTAATTATATATTTATTAAAAGAATTCATACATAGATCGTATAATATTCTTAAAGAATCCATCAATGAGAAGTTTATTTGAATAAAAATTAAAATCATGTTAACTAATATTAAATAAAAAATAAAAATTTCGTGGTCATAAATTACATGATCAAGTCATTATATTGTTGTGGAAGAAGTGATTTAATGTAATGAAAATAAATTCATCTAAAAATACCCATAACTTAATTCTTAACATTACCCATATATTAACTTAAATTATGTATAATAAATTTTAAAATAATTATATATTTTATTAATAACATATTTATTATTTATCTAATTATTTTTATCCATTATTATAATTTTTAATTCATTTAATAAATAACTATAGTTCATATCTATTATTGGAGGGTTATTTGGTTCATAATATCCATATAGGTTTCTAATATTTATAAGAGTCAGATTTAATAGTTCAATTGGTTAATAAAATTTTTAATAGTAAGGTTATATGTTCTATATTATAACATAAATATGGATGTTCAATAGGTCATTGAATTTAGATACCACATAATAAATTTCTTAACAAGAATGTATTAATTGTAAAAATAACTTATGGTTTTTTACATTTATAATCATTATTATAAATGATAATTTAATATTAAAAATCATAAAGAAAAAAATTATTTTAATATTAATTTTATTTTCAATTTTAAAATAAAATTTTATGATTACACATTATTAACTTATATTTAATAATATATCATTGTTTTTATAGGTTTTGTTAAGATAATATAGGGAATAATGTTCTTCGATTGTTTATATGATAATATAATGATTCAAATTAAGTATATTATATAAAATATAATTCATAATATATAAATTATAGTTTATATTATATATTTAGTAATTATTAGATTAGAAAAATGTGAAGACATTAATTTTAATGGAAACCATTTTCTTTGAAAACATGCTTTTTGACAAAATAACGGCTTACTAATAGTAGATTAATAAGATGTAAAAGTTGACATTCTCATTATGAATTGATCAAATATTTTGTAGTAAAATTTTAATTTATTAAAAAAATAAATATTTCTTCATATTTAATAGTACTTGAGTATAATAAATAATTATTATGAAAGGTTAATGTGGATTGGATACCATTACCACTGTCATTCAGACACCACCATTCGATGAAAGCTATTTCTCTGAGAGAAGATAAATTTGGTCGCTATGGGGGATTAGAGATGCTATATCAGTAGAATATATAGTGATTTTACCATTGTTATGAGTTAATCTAATAAACATATTTGTCATTTGAAAGGATTTATTAACACATAATAATTAGAAAAAATCAATAGTTTTTCCAAAATATTTATTCATTATGATCAAACAAATAATTTTAAATTTTTGATGTTGAAAAAAAAACCATGAATTTGACTATCTATAATTGACATAAAAATGATTTAATATAGAATTATTATTTTTTCAAAAATATTTAAATGTAATATTTTTACAGAAAATATCATTTATTATCATTTTCATAACTCTATAGAAATTATACCATTAATCTGTTCCATATAGCAATGAAATTAAATTAGAATCCATTTCAAAATCAACAATACATTATAATTATCAATGAAATTTAATTAATCCCCATTATACATCAAAAAATTATTACAATTATTTTTTTAAAACAATTCCTTGATTATTTTACTCCTAGGAAAATAGATTTGTTTAAAATTCAAATGATTTTTAGTAAATTATGCCATAATTATAAGTAAAAAATAAATTTAAATCATAAAAATAAAATATTAATGTCTAACATAAATTTTTTGAAAATTTAAAAATATCATTATTTAAATTTGAGAACATACAATATATTGGGAAAGAAACATAGTGAAATTTTGTAATTTTAGAAAATTGAAAATAATATTATGGGCATTATGAAAGTAAAAAGTAATGAAATTCAAGTAATTTATAATTTAGTAGTAGGTACTAAAAATATTCATAAACAATGAAATAATATATTTATTGAGGAATTTAAACACCTTATTCTAAATTTATAACCACATTCAACAATTTTATCCTTTATCGGAGAAACCCATTTTTTCTATGTTAATGGAAATATATTACCAAAAACAAAAGGGAATTAATTAATAAAATTATAAATAAAAACATATAGTAAAAATTATTTGGTTATATTTAAAATAATTTATGTAATTAAATTATATATATATATATGTGTGTGTGTTCAATATATTCTAAAATGTGAATTTAGGGAAATGATAGGTCAGCGTCGTCTTCTTCTTCACCTCGTTGGGATGGCAGCTCTACCTCAGTCTTCCTGGAGTCTCATGGTGCAACAACTTCTTCGAACGGAGGGCGGCCTCTCTGGATCGGGGTCTGTTATTCTACGGTGAGCGTGGTCTGGTCTCCAGTGGTCTCAGGGTCATTTTTTTTCTTTCGCGGCACAACGACGAGATCTGGTGTGACTTCGGGGTGGTGGTCCTTCTCTATGGCGAGGGATCTGGTTATGATGCGTCTACGTTGAGATCCGGTGTGGCGTCTGGGTCAGGCGGAGAAGGTATTTTGATTAGGCGCACTGGGGCGAGATCTGGTTTCTGCAGTGCTGGAGACATGCTCTAGTGTGGCTCTGGGGTTGTGATCCGGGCAGTCTGGGGTTGATGTGCAATGTCAGGGCGACAACTTGCTCTCTTTCCATGGCATGGGTCAAGTTCTCTGCTTCGGAGGCGTGTGGTCAAGACCGAATTTCTCTTCTTATTCTGTGGCAAGGTGTTGGATCCGGTCTTCTTCAACGCCAGGGCGTGTTCCTACTTGATAGTGAAGGGGTTTGTTACATCCACTGCATTGTGTTCTGGTAGGGGTTCTATGGTGGGTTTGCGGTTGTCTCTGCGTGTGGGTTCAAGGGAGGCATCATGTCCAATGGTGTGGATGGAGAGGATCAAGATTCTTTGAAGGTTTTGAAGGTTTTCTGTGAAGGTTTTGTGTTGATGACTGAGTTATTTATTTGGTAATTCAGTGGTTTGGTGATACGATTGAAGTGCGGGATGTTAGAATGGAGGTGCTTTTGGACTCGAAAACATAGAACTACATGGAGGTTTTAGATCTTGCCGTCTTCTTTTGTAGAGCATTATGGGTTTTTATGTTGAGAGGGTATAGCGTTTTTCATCAGATTGGGCATGTGCTCGACACAAGACACTTGTTTGACATTCATCCTTACATTGGTGGATAGCTTTCCCATTCTCACATGCTGGGGAAGAGGGCTCCATGTTTTCAGGCTATTTTTTCTCCCCTGACCTTTGGTCATGAAATGTATTAAGTCTATAAGTCTGTTTGTGTTTCCCCCTTCATCCCATAAAAGGGGGTTCTTGCTTTTAATTAATAAAAATAATTGAAGGCCTTTGGGCCATTGGAAGAGGGAAATGATAGTGTTGAGAATAAAATTTATTATAAAATAAAATTATAAATTGAATTCAATTACATGGATTAAATTTCACTAAAATTATATAGGGGAATGATATTTTTCATTTGGACCATTATAAAGATAAATAGAATATTAAAACAGAAATATTAACTTCAATGATCAAAAATTTATTTTAAAATAATATTTGATAAAACAAATGATAAAAAAATGAAAATATGGGGTTAGATGTTTAAAATAGTTATATTAATATAATTAAAATACTCCTTATAAATATATTTTTTTCATGAATTTTTTTTATAAATTTTATGTCTTCCAAAATTCATGATGATGTTAAAAAATAAAGTGTTTGTAAAAATTATATAAACATTTCTCTCCAAAAAATTCACCAATTTAAAAAAACCAAAAAAATTACGATAATATAATTTTTATTATTATAATTAAGGAATGAATTTATATTGATCGAATAAAAAGAAAAAAATTAAAATAAAATACTTATAATAGAAAATAATAAATATAATGAAAAACAACATCCCTACAAATTAACATTTTTAATCTTTATCATTCTTAACAATATTTTTATAAATAAAAAATTGATGGAAATTGAATTTTTATCTAATTATAAATATATATATATATATAATTTATTGTTTGTCACTATTTAATTTAGTAATTTATTACTCACATTAGTTCCTTGGTGTTTATATCACAAATAATTAAGCCATATATTCATAAAAATAAATAAATAATATACAATTTTTTCTTGAAACACATAACATTTCCATGGAAGTATATAAACCATAAAATAACAAGTAAAACCATATAAAAAATTATTTTTCACTCCCATCACATAATTAATCCAAAAAACATCACTATAATACCCTTCTAATAGAAAAGCAATAACTTACCATATGAGACTACACATAAAAATATCTTATGCTCACTGAAAATCAGACGTGATGAAGTTCATATTATCATATTAAAACATATCCCGAACAAAAAAGTATTCTATTGAAAAATTTTAACATAATGTCAATATAGTCATAAAAGAAATATAGTTTATATTATTACACTCTTAAAATACCATAAAAATTTTACATCTTCAATGAGGAAATCCAATAAGTACAGAAAAATATATAAAATGACATTTTCGCCGAAACTCATTACTATAGATAAAAAACTAGAAATATATAGTGTAGGAATTTAAGGATTAACTATAGTGTATGTTGATATATACATGCATGAATAACGAAACATCCGTGAATCAAATCCCCAAATATGGAATATAGAAATGTGAGGGATTGATTTTTGGATGTTAATATTGATAACTGTATCCAATATGTGTAGCTGAAATTTTAAAATTTAATTTAAATTAATTAAATTGTCTTATAAAAAATGAAATTATAAAATTCTATGTTTGAAACATAACTCAATGTAAAATTAACTCTACTTGGAAAACCCCCACTGGATGTACCATTGGAACATAGAAAGGAAAACCTCCTTTAAAACCAATAACAACCATCATTTCACTCGATAATTATACTTTATGGAAGAAACCAAGTAATTCTAATGAAATAGAAATTCATGATCTATTCATTAGAACTAAGAACCCAACATCTATAGTGTATTATCTTCTAATCAAACTCATTCATTTTACAACATAACATTTTATATCATTATCAAATACATTCACCATAGTGTTTCTTATATAAAAATTATTTTATTATTCAAATTACTGATTGTTCTTCGAGGACCTTATCAATGTTTTGATACTCAACTAACACCAACATATTTATCAATAAATAGATAAATATCATGAAATATACCAATTTTTTCTAACAAATTACTATCACAAAAATTTAACCATACACAACTATTACCCTTAATAATGAGGGCGTGTTCTATAGTTTTGTTTTCTACCAGTAGAAATATTTTTTATAAATTTATAGTAAAAATCCTAAAACCCAATTTGAATCCTACACATAAAATGATAAGTTTAAAAAACAAATGTTTGCCCTGAAATCTATCATATCATTACATATAAGTAAACTACTAGCATTTAAAACACATTATGGAGTCAAAATAATTCACAATTCACTCACTCCAAATTGACTGTAAGCTTTATTTTAATACTTCAAAAATAAAACAACGGGAAATTTAGTTTTTTTTACAATGATGAAAAGTATAAAATGGAATAGAAAGAATAATTGTAACTAAATAAAACAATAAAAGAACATGAATACTAAAATTATATAAATAAATTAGTATATATGGAAATCCTTATATCTCTAATAATTAGTATCATTAGAATATAATTGAGACTCTTTTTCATACGTTAGAATTTTTAAACTAATAGTATATTTTTCTAGATATTATTTATAATTAGTCAATCATGTGATTAGATTATACTAATATTTTAAGCCGATATTTAATGTTTGTTTAAAATAAATATTTTTAATTAATATAAAATTCTTATAGGGGAATATAAGAATTCAAAGCTATTGTTAGACAATATTAGAATTACATTTGATGGGTTAGGAAAGCTTCATAATTGTGGGAATGCGGTTATATATATGGATTTATTTTAATGATTCTTGGGTCTCCCAAAGATTATTAATGAGGAATAGAGAGATATGAGGTATTGTAAATTTAAAAAATAAATTTTCAACTAGAATGATTCAATTTAAATAATCTATTGAGATTTAATAAATTTTTCTTGTTTCATTGTATTTGTAATGTTTATTATTATTCTATATTTGACTCTATGTTTGTAAATATAGAAACTATTTCTATTATTTTTATTTTAATAGATTCATGGGTGACACATATGATATCTCATATATAAATTAATAATTTGAAGAATTAAATTATGATGATACCAATTAGAGTGGTGATTATTAGGTGTGAAATCTATAGTATTGTAAAAAGGCTTATTTTCATATAAGATATATGATCCCTATGATTTTGTGAATGTGTATTCTTCATATATATTAATAAGATTATTATAGTAATGTTGTTTTATTGGGTCGATATGGTTGAGTGTTGTATTTCGGGAGTGATCTAGTGGTATGTGAAATATTACCATTGGAAACATTATATAATGCATGAATATTATTGTTACAATATATAAATTGTAGACTAGTCATGATAATTCATAATATGAATTCTTTTATAAGTAATAATCATCAATAATTCATGGTTATCTATTATATAATAATATTATTATGATAATTCATCCTAAATATTTTTTGATTCACCAATCATTGATATTAATATTAGTCACGGGTTGAAATCTTGATCAAAAGAATGATTGACACTGGTATTTCTATAAAGTAATCATGATATATTGATCGATAACATATGGTTATTTAAATTGATATGGGATCATTTCATTGCTAATTATATTCACATAGAATAATAAATTCATCGAATAAATAACTAAAAAAATACACGTAAATTTAAAAAGTATATAAACTAAAAAATTAAAATAATTAATTAAAAAGGGGAAAAATTAACATTTAAAATCTAAATATATTTAAAATGTATTATAAATAAATAAATTTAAATGAAAATAATATATATTTATAATTGTAAATAAATAATAAAAAAAATTCAAAAATATGTAATTATATTAATTTAACATGTTTGAAATCTATTTTTAATTATAACATTTTAATAAAATAATTCTAAGATGAGATTAATTCATAGAACATGGAGTTGAACTGGTAAGAGGAAAAATTATAATATTGGTCAAAATGAAGAGGTTATTTTTGTTATATAAGGAAAAAATACATATTTCCATTCAATTAAATTTTGGTGAGTTTTTTCTAAAACAGATATCAACTCATAAATCCAAGAAGTTTTAATATGTTTATAGGTTATTTTTTTGGGAATGAAATGGTATTATTCAATTAAAATATAAAAGAAAATATAAATTAATAACCCCTATGATTTTTGGATTTGATCTACATTATAGTATCACTATGATGATTCCTATACAACTTCTAAAATCTTCAAAATATGAAATATCTAATATGGTATAATTTTTTTACTAATCATGTGTGAATATATTGAACAATGGAATCACTAGATATAATATATATTTATAAACCTGATTTTAACTTGTTATTGATTTACTAGAACCCATATTTCACCGTTATCTAGGTTATGGGATTGATCAAATACATTGTAAAATCATCTTTTTTGTATAACATATCCTTGTTATGAGATGATGAATGATGATGATGTTTTTATTTTATTATTTTTATTTTAAACATAGGGGTTTGGATTAAAATATTATGTTTCTCTTATATTGTTTTGGTGAACCATTATATCGATCAACATTTTCATTCATTGAACATATTTATTCTATTCAGATTTTTTTTTGGAAAGATACCCTTAAAACATTATATAATTTTTAATGTGTTTTTATTGTAGAATGAATATTATTGAATTGAAATTTAAAAGAGATTCTTTTATATAAATTTTTTCATAAAATTTATCATTTATTTGGGTTACCGATTAGAAAACTGGTTGTTTTTATATGATTTTAATTGATTGTTTCTTTTAAATTACAAATTTTATTCCTCAGTTTTGAAATTATATTTTCTCATTATAGTGGGGATACATTTTTTATCAATAATGGGTTTTTATCTTTTATATATTTATGTATATATCATTTCATTATTGTTCCATGAATTTTAAATGGCTTGGAAATGTTCGAAAATAGGTTTATGTTCATGTTTTATCATGGTATAATTTAAATTAGATACATTTCACATGTTATATATTTTTATGTGGATTGCTCCTTTATTTATTTTATTAACTGTTAATGACCACGGGGAAGCAGACCTCATCCCTCAAAAGTCATCATAAAATTAAGAATATATTGCATGAAATTATTTTATTTTAGAACTTTTATTTTTGAAAATTTGTATATAAATATTATTTATGATTCTGATAAATGCTTCAGTCATGTATAATTTTTTTTTAATCTTTCGGTATTGAGAGTTATTCATTATTGTTGTTATATATATTAATTTCTAATAAAAATTAATGTTGTTTTTTTATTTAATATTGTAACCTATATATTTATATTTCATAAACTAGGACTTCTAACATGATGGTTGGAATTGGGTTTTGACCACAAATAAGTAATTATAGACTCATACACTAAATCTAACAAAAAAGAATTTCTACCTATCAATTATTAAAAAACCTTCAAAAATAAAAATGACTAGAGTAGGGGAGTCCATATTCTAAATTTTATGGAATTATGGTGGAATCTTTTTAAATTTATTATAGATTATCAATAATGGGATTTCATAGTGTTTGTTAAAACAAATTATTTCATATGTAGTTACCTTTAAAAAATGTGATGTATTAGATATATGTCCTTAAAAAACCATGAAGGTATATGATCTATGATATTGTAAGCAACTATAACCATTACATTAATATTAAGGTAGAAATATTACTAAAAATTTTATAAAAATATATGTATAATGTTTAGTATTAGTGAATTATTTTAATTGCTAATAAATGAGTACTCAATTTTTTGAGAAGTCATTTTATGCTTTGAAAATAGATTTTAAAAAAAATTTTCTTTTATAAAATTATTTAAATTCAACACTTTAATTAATATCATGCATTTAAAAATAATTTCATTTAATGAATATTATTTTTTAATCCTAAATTTATTATTATAATATTTTGAATTTTTTGGGGGTCTATACAAAGATTAATTATTCAATGAATAATAATAATACACATATTTTTTGTAAACATAATCAGATATTTTCAAATAAATGTCAGTTAATGTTTTTACTTTTATATTAGGAAGAAAATTTAATACATTAATTGGTTATGAAATAATTAATTACATATGAATTATCATTTTTGTTTATTTATTCTGTGTCTATTTTTTTCTTTAAACATACGTTTTACATGTGATTTATTTTTATAATAAATTAACGTAATTATTATTAGTTATTTTTTTATAATTATTATAAATTATATTTTAAATATAATATTTCAAAATTAATTCCATGTTTTTTAGAATAATGTTTTTTAAATTGAATTATGTTTTACACTTATCAATTCGTTTCAGGAAATCAAGATTTCATTTTGTTTTATATGCCTAATTAAAAAGGAATTCAAACTATTAATTTAATTGAATATATTAAAATTTATTTAATACTTTTTGTTATGATAAATAATATAATATAATTTGTGTGAAATAATTTGTTTGTCAAACTGAATAGTAAAAACAGTATGACTTTGTAACCACGTGTATGGTTATAACAAGTTTGCGGAGTGGTTAAACCATGAGGCAAGGGGAATATTTTCACCCACATCTGAAAAATAATTATTTGTTAAAATAATTTTATCCACATATGATTATACCCATGTGGATCTAAATTCCATTTAGTACGACCTCAACTATTTAAAATATTACTATAAATACCATGTGTGTCCCTCACCTACCATATAATGATATACCACTTATCATATATTATTCAAACAAATTGATCCTTCTAGAATGAATAATCTAGTCAAAAGTAAATTTCATACTAACGTATCACATCTTGATATAAGAATATTTGTTACAAAACATAAATTTTCATGCTAGACTTATATATAGAGTGCCTTTCAAAATGTGGATACATAATTAACTTCTCTATAAGTGAACTATATAAACATATACTATTTTTTATAACTATTACCCATATAATTCATATCATAAATAATATATTTTTCAGAACACAGTGAATGGGATCTTAGGTAATGTTTAAATTTGATGCTTAGTAATGGAAAAAAAGAATGAAATAAATGACCAGTTAAATGTATCATGAGCTTAAGGGTATGATAAGAAGAACATAATATTTTAAAACATTACAATTTATATCATATATAATTATTATTAATCATTTCATAATCCATGGAATTAAATAAGAAATTAATCGTAAGGTAAAAAATGAAAATTAATCTAGAGAGTATCACAATGAAATAATCAATGTCATTTGTATAACATATAACCACTTTAAATCATTTACTCAGTAGTCATAGATTCTATTCAATATTATCATAATATATTTAATTCACTCCCCAAACTATCATAGTTGTCATGGATCAATCACAGGGAAATTATTTTTGGAATATTTCCTTACTAAATAATAAATACTCCCTTTTTCAGCCTAGTTTATCTCATGATATATCTTTCTTTACCAAATATATTGGACGGAAACATATTTCTAGGACCAACAATCACATAAATATAAAAATATATATATTTTCCCACAATATTATAAATCACTCAACATATAATAACCAATGATATTTAATCATGGTTCAGAAACATGTCTTATTTTTTTCATATAATATCCCTTATAAAAAGAAATTGATATATAACATAATTATGTTTTGAAAATTAAATGAGATTCATGGAATCATCTTAAATCATCATAATTACACATAAAAATAATAAATAATATTTTTATAATTTTATTATATCCCATTAATGACATATGCTAGATTAATTGTCGTATATTTAGATGAAAATACCATTAAAATAAATCTGGAATATTTCATGAGGAAAATAATTTTTTTATTTTGAGATAACTACATAAAAATAAAAATATTTTACAAATATAATGGATAGATTTTTATTTGAAAAAAATTAGAAAATATTTAATTAAAAATTCAAATAATTGAATGATTTGGAAAAATGGAAATTTGTTTTATGTCATATAAGTTGAAAGAAACATTCCTTTTACACTTTGGTAAACAATGACCGAAAATACATTGTAAGGAAAATAACAAAATGATTCCTTTTTAATTTTCTTAAAAAACCAATAATGGGATAAAATTAATTTAAAAAATCATATAAAATATTATAATCACTCATTAAAACATATTTTTAAAACAAGGGCAAGTAATGAAAAGGTGTTTTTATTAATAAGATAAATAATGTCATCTTTCTTAAAAAAATTATTTTTTATCCTAAATTAATAAATATAGTAAAATGAAAGGAAAAAAAATTTAATCCTTATAAATAGAAATATTATACTAAATAATTGTATTTAATGAGAGGTATATCATGAAATTTAATTATTGGATAATAATAACAAAAAATCCTAATAAAAATAATATTGTAACATAAAACCCATACCCTATAACCGAATTATTTTTAATGAGATTGAACCTCATGTATTTTAAATATATGCTTATTAAAACAATATTATATAACCAAACTCATATATATAATACAATATGTGATTTTATAATAAAATTTTATCACATATTTATAAAACATTTTTTTGTAAAATCACAATTTTGGGTGATAAATACTTCATTTTTCATGTATGTTTTTGATCAATGGTAGTGTTACTAAAAAATTGTTCAAAATTCCATAATATCTAATATTTTAGTAATAAAATATATATTATATATATATTATATATATATTTATAGTCCTTCGTAAAAATTTTAGAAGAAAAGATATGTTTGACCTTTCTTGGACACCATAGGTCATACATACACTTGAAAATTCATTTCATTTTTCAACAAATTAAATTAAATTATAATACACAATTAAAGTAATTTTATAGAAAAAATTATTTTCATCAATCCATCCTTATTACCATCTATGTTATGAATAAATGAAAAGATCATCAGACCGCTTCGTGGAGGTGTATTCCCATATGTACGCATAAGAGACATTATAATTTTATAATGAGAAAAAAATGTAATAATTAATGTGTGATAATATAATTATGAATATGTAATTTTTACATACATATCAATTATATCCATAAATAAATTTATCAATGATAGGTTGTTATGAAAAACAAATTACATCGGTTCCCGAGGAGGCAGTCCATCATATACATGATAAACATTTTCATATTCCATTTAATAAAAGAGGATAATGATATGGGTTACTAGGTTGAATTGATATAATAATATTATATGTAACAAAATTAGATATTATTTAAGAATAATTGATAAAATTTTATGATGGAATAGGGTGACATAAAAAATATCTTGGTTAAGAACTGTACCTATTTTTCAGAAACACTCTTTAGATATAAACATAAATCCTTCCTATGATGTTTTTTATCCAAAAGGGACTCTAGGTAATGTAAATTAATATAATTAATGTACTTGGAATGAAATTATATGAATAATGAAAATCCATATTTGTGAAATAGAGGGAATATGGTGTGTCTGTTTGTATGTGGGGTAGAGGACACCAATGGAATATTTAATTACATTTAATATTTTAACAAATTATTCACTTAAAATAGCCCCAGAAATGATAATGACCAAATATTTGACGTTATAATGTGTATAAGTGGCCAAAAATATACAATATATATGATTTTATGTCATTCTAATCCTTATCTATTTAGTTTAAATCCTAGTAAACCAATTTTAACTACAACTATGGAAACATATATTTATTAATCATACCATTCATAATGAAATACTGTGTAGTTAAAATTATTTCCTAATAATGACTAAGAGGTCTATAAATATGGAATCTATTTTTTCAAATTTAATTCACATACATGGCATAATGAAATTAAATATTAAACCACAAAACAAAAAAATGTGGGATTCCAAAAAAAAAATTTCTTATATATAATTTATTTTTATATACATATTCCAAAATAAATGGATTCCAATTACATACGTTTGATATAAAAATAATAATTTAACTAATGTTAGTTTTATATTCATTTTAAAAAAATTATACCTTAAATAGTGATTTAATTTTGAAACAAATTAATGATATGTATTTTTATCAATCATTGAAAAAATAAATATTTCAAAATATATTATTTAAATAACTCAAAAATAATTTTGAATTGTTTATTTATAAAATTATTTTATATTTTAAAACAAATTTTCTAAATGTAGATAAAAATAATTTCAAAAATATGTATTCAAAATGTTACAAAACATTATTTAGAAAAAAGAATTTCAACAAAAAAACATGATTTATTCATATCATATTCCTTGAAAATATATTAGAATATTGGTAAGAAACATAATTTCATATATAATTTATCTATATATATTTAAAAAATTCTACAATAGTGACTAATTTTCATTAATAATTTTAAATAACATTTCCCTAAAATAAATTTTTTTTAAGAAAAACTTTTATTTTAAATTAAATTATTTTTTATTTTCATTTCCTTATATTTGATAATTAATAAATTTATTATCCACATGTATACACAAAAAATATCTCACAATTTATTTATACGTATTCATATCCACAATTTCAACTTTTAAAATATAATGATATACTATATTAAGTATCATTTAGACTCAAGCTTTTCTACATTAGAAGCTATTAAAGAGATTAGATTTATTAAAAATTAATTATATCATAAATTCTAATTTGGTAAATTTATATCCCCATGGAATAAATTTTCACACATTATCATTCAGTATAATTGTATAAAAATAAGGACATCTCAACCTCATTACATCTTTAGGTTTTGATATAACTTCTTCAAATTTCTAATTCCTCAATATAACGTTAACTATGTTAGTAATCTTATTCCATTTCACTTTAACATTATGATATATGATTTAAAATAATTTTTATTTATAAAAAATATCATGCTCTAGTTTTATGACTTTTGAGTTCCTCAAATGTGATATATCATGTATATAGTTCTTAATTATAGATAAATGGAACATGTAGAGATCTTGGAACTGGTTTAGTGGAAGATACTTGTGACAATATAACCTTAAAACTCAATAAATAATTTCAAATGTGATAATATTCCTTGGGATAGACATTCCATTATTTATAAATCATAAATCCATATTCTATGTATTTTTTAAGAGAATAAAATCTCAATAACTTCTAATCCAAAAATTATACTGATGATTTTTAGCATTATAAACCTTCTAAATCTAAGATTACACAATGTGATATTGAATGGAAATATAATTATTTGCCATTTTTTCTAATGGATTACGTCCCAATATATTTATCCATACTTCTTCCACCATTAGATTGATGTTGTATACTTCATTCAATAAAGGGATTCATAGGGAGGCATCAAAATTCTTTAGTGAAAGGTAATATTTTATGAGAACTCTAATAGATGAAGGAGGTGATAACAAAAACCTTTTAAATATATAAAAAATATATCTACATATCCTCTAGTACTTATATGTTTATCAATGACTAATGATCTATATATGGATGGAATTATGAAGGGAAATATAAATCAATGTCCACAACCAATTGATGACTTCTTTATAATGTTGAGGTAGACCTCACGTCCTGATTTGATATAATTTATTGTAGTTCTCCACACAACCAAACCACTTATATAATAAAATTTTTGTCAATAAGATCATGGTATAATTCACATATAATAGAAATAATGTATTCTGAATTCACAAGGCCATCAACTACATCCCTAATGGAATTATGGAACATATAAATTTTGGGGAGTCTGATAATAAATTTCATGGTAATTTTATCCCATTTCTATTATAGTATATGTAATAGTTATCACACCCCTTATACTTCTATATATCAACCATAATATATTGAGATACCATGAAATAATATATATAATCAACAATATATCTCTTTATGTTATCCCATTATAAATATGCA
The DNA here is from genome assembly GCA_963277665.1 of Viscum album. NCBI lineage: Eukaryota > Viridiplantae > Streptophyta > Magnoliopsida > Santalales > Viscaceae > Viscum > Viscum album. The sequence continues at coordinate 264,484,838 of OY728143.1, read as the reverse complement.
TTTTGAATATCAATACTTCCTTGTATATCCTATATGAATTGAGAATGATGAACCGTGAGACTCATTAAATAGCCTGATATTAATGGTTTGTATGGATGAAACACATAAACGATTCCTCAAACATATCATTATATTATTGTCATGGCATAAAAAATATCATTTATCACATAATTCTATAACTCATCATCTTAGTTTTGTTCCGATTTAATGGTCATATTCATTGATGGTTGAACACCCATTTTAGGAAGATAATATTTTCCCATTACTTTAGGATATCATGATTCATAATTTGAATATATTTTCATATTTCCACATTCATGGATACATCAACAAATATTAAAATCCATTCACCACTATAAGGTATTATAAGAATATTTTCATGAACATACCCGTTCTATAGTTCTAGAAAATTTTCCTCAAGCTCCTATATCTAATGGAACATGGTTACCTTCCAAGTTATCATGGTGATTATATTAGATAGCCTTTACAATTTTCAATAACGTTATGATAATATTTATACAATCGATGAGGAAATATTGTCTCAGCAACAATATTTGGTATATAGTAACACTCAATGATATTTATTGTTAAATTATCCACTGATATACTGTCACTTGATATTATATGACCCAAAATATGAAACCATTTGTATCCAAAATTTAAACATGATAAAATTTTATTACAAATTATTTTTCTTTTGGGTCTTCAGTACATTTATTACATAATCTATATTTTCATTATTTCTCTTTGAATATATAATAACAACATTTATAAATTCTATCAAAATTTAATAAATGTAATAAATAAATACTATATAAATTAAATAATGAAGGATAATTGTTTAAATAAATTATCCAAATGGTATCCCTATAAATAAAAATTTCCATCAATTGTACAAAATGATGTATTAGTTATAAACTACTTCATTCCCCAGAACTAATTTTATATATAATTAATATCACTATTTTAAATTTATTTATATTTTTTCAGTTTATAAATAAATTCTTCATTAAAGGGTAGATAATAAATTTTCTTAACTTTCATCTTGTTAATTAATTGATAATAAGTTCAAATTACAATTGATCTATCATAATTTTTATCCAAAAGAACTTGTGAAAACTATGTTGATACACATGTATGAATAAATAACTTTTCAATATTCTCTTTGTGTTACCTCTTCAATTCATTTAACTCAATAACATATAACACATATAGAATAATTTAAATAGGTTAAGTACAATATAAGAGTTATATAAGGAACTCTTTTTTATTATTATTTGGATGTTTGGGATCCTCTTCCCAAGTGATGAAACAAAACTTCTACACAATAGGTACATAATTTATTTTATATTTCCCTCTAAAAATATAGATAATTTTTTAATAGGAATAAATATCCATACAAGGGATCTTATTTTCATTTGAGTTTTCATATTTATCATCTTACATATTAATGATGACATGTTTTTTTGGAATATAAAATGTGAAATAACTTTTTCTTAAATCGTTGTAGGATTTATATAGAGAAATATTATATATTCACAATATAAAATAAAATTAATCTATATGAAGAATAACAATATTTTAAACATTCAAATTCCCAAAAACTATAACCAAAGAAGTTTAATAGACATGATATAACCCCATCATACCATTTAGGGGGTTTCACTACTAAATCAACATCTATTTTTTGGGGGTATAATTTTTATACAAATATTAAATTCATCATATATAAAATAATTTGTAGATCCATAGTCAAATAAGACATATAAAGATTAAAATTTTATGGTAGGTATATCATGAAAATCATAATTATCATATGCCACATCTGAAATAGGTATCACATTAGATTTTAATTTAACCCCCAGATTATTAAATTACAAATGTCGATCATTATAAAAACTATTATATTTTAAATATATTTAGTGTAATTCCCATTCAACTTATATTTGAAATAATTGAGTGTGGATTTTTTTGGATCATTCTATCTATTCACTTTATTATGCAACATTTACCAATCAATTCATCATTTCATGAAATGATTACCTTCATTTTTAATGTAAAATATTTACCAATCCACAAAAAGATTCAATCCATAATTACTTATAGATTTATTTTTTCATAAAAGAGGGATCATCATATTTTCTCTGTGTATTTTTGAGTATCTATTAAACAACAACATTCTTATATTATCAAAACAAATTTCATTATGGGTAAATAATGTCACCATTTCTACATAGATTACACATTGATTAATTTGATAATATCACATATATTATATAATCTATAACACCCATTACTGAATTTTTTTAATACATATATGAATCAACCATGCTTAGTTTTAATTTAGATTATATTATCAAAGGAATTACATGCATGACATGGAAAAAATTAATCATAGTTAACAATACATTAATAATTTTTCAGTATTAGGTTATGGAATTCCATCTTCATTTTTTATATGAATATGAGGAATGATATTCTTAAAAATAATAGTTTAATATCATCCCATAAAAAGATCTAAAATTCTATTACATTAATATTAGTTAATTATAAATGAATATTCATTAGATTACAAAACAATCCACACCAGAATATTTATGGTTGAGTGAATTTTGAAACATAGAAAAAAAAGGTTGATAAATAAGATAAATCATCTCTCGCTAATTTATACATAACTAGAACCCTTTTTATTATATAATTCATGAAACAATTATTTATATAATGGTAAAGAAAGATGACAATGGTTGAACTCAGACGACCACTATGGGAAAATTAGGGAGATTCCAATATTACATGACAACGTGGGATTTAGAATATAATAATAATTTATTAAAAACATACCCCATCATAGATCATATAAACAATCCATAGAAAAAATAACGGATGTTCATAAGAAATGAATTATAGTAGAATAAATGGAAATGATACCTTAGAGGAAAAAATTGTAAAAAGGCATAGATTTTTTGAAAATACTTAAAAAAATAAAATTTTATGTCAATGATACCAAATAATACCATCATATAAAGTTAATCTTAGTATAACCACCATTTTAACTACTTCATTCTTAAGATATCCTCTGACGTATCCTATTTTGGGTCTACGAAAACATTTAGTGTACCCCATTTTGGGATTTGGATTATATCCTATGAAACCTTTTAGCTTATATAACATTAATAATTTACTAATTCAATAGATGGATATATACGTACCACTACTCTCAAATCATATTATCCATGACCATAAATAATTAATCATAAAATAACCAATTGAAATTAAATGTTATTAATAGGAATCTCTTCATCAAAATCAATAATCATCCATAGAAATAATTAATATAGTAAAATTTGATCATATCCTTAATAAATAATATGTACTATGAAATGATATAATATTATATATAAATTGATTAGGGATACTCACATAGAAATATTTATGAGGAAAATAACCATTACATTTTTAAAACCAATATTTCAAAAATTAATGTTCACAAAACTATTTCAAAAAAAATATTTGAAAACATATGTTGATATTTGTAATGTAATTTTCAAATAAAATAATGGTTTGGATGTCAGAAAACTATATTAATTCCATACAGGTGAAGTCAAATATTAATTGTTTTTTAAATAAAAAATGGCCTTGTTTGGAAAATAACATGAATACTAAATTTAAATCATTTATTGAACAATTGAACATGGGTAAAAATGTATTTTAACAATATAAAGAGAAAATTATTTTTGGAATATTTGTGGAAAAAAATTAAGAGGAAGGGTTTTCATCTACATATATAGGTATGGAAAATTTTACATAATTGAAATTAATATATAATCGTAATAACTAGAGATATGAAATTTGTATTATTACATTATAATACAAAGAATAACCCTAGGAGTAGTAGATAATTGAGTTTAAAAAGAGATATATCATATGAAATTTTCATTGGAAGCACAAGAAATAATTATCCCAGTAAATGATGAGATTGGATCATCAAATCATGACCACTTTGGTAAAAATATTCATATAACACATGAAATTATAAAATAAAATGAATCTATTAAAAAAATTACATTATATATATTTTTGATATAAAATGTAAATGTTTAATTATTCACACCTTCTAAAATATGGTTTATGCATAACCTAACTACTATCTCAATGAAGCCAATTTGATAATGATATTTTATATTATAGGTTTCAAATTCGTTCACACACATTCCAAAGGCATGTATAACAAATCATTATTAGTATAAAACTATTCTATAATGATACCTATATATATCATACCACAAAATATTTACTTTTATCTATTATTACATTTTTATTAACAACTCTAGGTTAAATTATTATTCTAGGTAATACCTTCTTCTTTTTTCATGTATGTTTTGATTTTTTATTTTTTTCTTCTTATAAGTCTTATGGTTACATCATATCCGTAATGTTGATTATGATGTTGATATTATATAAATTTTAAATATATATATATATATATATAATAATCTATAAAAAATAGTGATAAAATATTGAATACAATATTCATGAAGAGAGTAGGTCGTACATACACAAGAATGTTGTTTCGATTTTATCAACTAAAATAAAAAAATATTGAATAATATTATATTATAATTCTAAAATAATTTTAATTTCATATATATATCACATATTTTTATAAACCCATCATTATTAGCTTTCATGTATTTTTTTAATAAATCGTGTTGCTTTAGGAGGCAATAATATGTCTTACCCATAAGAGATGTTATCATATTCACATATAATAGAATGTAAAATGGTCTATGTGATATTATAATTTTATATTTATTAAAATATGAAAAATGAAATATATTAACAAAAAAAATATTATTATAAAAATCTCTTAGTGGTGTTTATAGAAAATGAGAAACATTAGTTCGCGAAGAGAAAGTCCACTATACTGAAAAATAATGATTTCATATACCATTTGATAGAAGTGGAGATGTTTATAGGATATTAAAATAAATACATATCAGTATATATAATATTATGATGCTATTATATAAATATATTAATTAATAATAATTTAATGTGTAGGATAAATGAGTAATATTAAATGATCGATTAGGGATGTTACCTCTTCTTTGGAAGACATATTTTGGTTACCAGCAACATAATTCATGGAATGTAATTATAAAAAACATAAGGAGTATAATATTTTTTTATGAACTAAATAATTCATATGGGTATGTATTTACAAAACCTATGGGGTATGGATGCATGATAGTAATAAGAAAGGGGGTTTCCTTTTATATGTGAGGGTAGTTTAAGACCACTATGTTTTGCAAAAAAAGGGGTACCCATGATTTCACATACCATTTAGGATCCAAAATGATACATTTTTTAATATTATAGGTTATAAAATCAATATATTTCAACATAGTCCATATTTTAGACATTTCTAGATCATTTTACCCATTATAATTTATTTTTTATCAACATGCTTATAATGTTTTAACCTTAACACTAATAATTATCTTTTATTTCTTACGTTATTCATTATAGTAAAAAATTAAGTTGAAATTTTCATATAATATAAATTATCATGATTTAATGTATGTAATACTCTTTTCTAACATAAAATCAATGATATTGATACTTTTCATTTAAAATAAATTCATCAGACATGATGAAAAAGTTATTTTCCGAAGTGAAAATATTCATACGTTTTAATTGAACATATATAATTTTTCAAAATGGTATATATTCCAATGAACTAAATTTGGTTAATAAATATTTAATAGAATTAATTTAATTTATATAACCACATTAACTCCAAATTATCCTTATATATTATTTAATCAAAAACTAATTTTTCAATAAAAAACATTATTTTCCCATATAAGTCGAATAAATATTTTTTTTTTGTAAAATCGAAAAACATTAACCCATTGATATTTTTTCATGATTATTTAAAGAAATGTGTTTATTTTATAAAATTAGTCCTAAAAAATTTCTGAAATTAATCCCATTTTATAAAAAAACAAAATAAATATATTTGTTGGAGAGAAAATTATTTTTGAAGGGTATAAAAACTCTACAAAAATTTAATTTCATATTTATAAAAATAATTAATTTATCTATAAAATGAACACTAACTTTTATAAATGACATTATTTTAATCATATTTTGTATTTTTAGAAGATATGTTATAAATTTTCTAGGTAAAATATAATATCAATAATATATTTCACAAAAATTAATCTTGGTGTTGTGTGTAATGTATGCTATAAATGAAATTTGATTTATTCGAGAAAACATATTTTATAAAATATCACGGTGTAAAATAATACCAATAATATAATTAATGTTTCAAAAAAATACATCATATAAGAAAAAATTGAGGATACCATTATATTGTTAGATATTTAAGATCTTATGTATCATCATTAATATGGATATTTCCCTACAAATATTGAACAATTTAGAAGTCTTATATTATAGAACGTTCTAAATTCTATCCAGAATATCCACCAATTGTTCATCATAAGAAAAATCATTATCCAACACTAATACCTATGATTTAAATAAATTAGATGATCTAGGTATATAGTTCCTCATGAAGAATATAAAAAAACATCATGAACTTGAGAGAGGATTGGTGTAACATTCAACTTATATGAAACCAACTTGATTCTGTGAATTCATTCCAAGGGTCTAATATACTATTTTCTTAGCTTTACATTACTTCAAATAGTATTACATTATTCCATGAATAAATTCATATAAACACCTTATCACCTAAATAAAATTCAAAATCAATATAATTATTGTAATATTTAGTAATCTACAGACTTTTCTTTACTCGTATGCGATGATTAATGGATCTAAACGTCTCTATTATTTATTGAAAAAATATTATGTCATAATTGTTTTATTTATCCAAAATCATTCAATTATGTGGTTGTTTAATAATTCATTACAAAGGGTTATTTATATGGAGATATTATAATTCTTGACTAAAAGATTTTATTGTATAGAAACTATACTAGAGGAAGGTATTGATCCCAATTGCCTATAAACACATGGAAAATAGAACTAAACATATCATCTAGGGTTTAAATAGTTCTCTCATATTATAAATATATGTGAGGATGATACATAGTTCCAAAAACTAAATATTTTTTATGTTTTTTCTAAATACATCTCTAGAACATCGAGGTTAAACTATGATCCCTATCAGATAAAATTGAATGTGTTACTCCATACAAACATACAACATCATGCCTGTATATCCTAGAAAGATGGTACATGAAGATATATTATCTGATAATGATGAGGATTATTTTCACTTTATGGAGATACTCAAAAAACCATATAAAATTCAAACCTTAAGAATCTTTGGGGAGTTTGATGACAAAATCCACAGTGATATTTTACCATTTCTAATCAGGTAGGGTTATTTCTTATAATGCCCCCTTAGACATTTTCCACTGAAACATAACTTGAAGACACAACAAACATTGAGACACACAATTATGAAATATATATCTTCAAATATTTCATCTAGAATTTATTAATAAAATATATGTAGATATTCATAATTCCTTGGTAAATAAAAAACAATAAACTACGAGACACCCCTAATAAAGTCTTCAATAAATACTGAATACATGAGACACATAAAGGGTTCTTAAAACATATCATTCCAACATGATCGCGGATAATCTCTAGATCATTTCACACCTACTTCTTCATCAATATATCTTCATTTTTCACCAATTTAATCTTCACATGGATATATGGTTGATCATTATAACATGATAGTTATGATTCTTACCATTTATTATAAAAATCACGATATATACTTTTAGAATATATAAATAATTGATCTTTTGTTATCATAATCATGGAAAAGATAACATAATCATTGTGACTAAAATTATCAGAATCATTTGTCTATTTCCAAGGGTATTAATTTTTTGATATTTCAAAATATTTAATTAGATTTAAACACATTCTCTATTATATAATAGACTCCTTAAATGTGAGTATGTACGTTAATATTTTGTGATTGGTATTTGTATCACACTTTTCCCAGAAATGATAATTACTTCATATCATTAATAAATAAATTACTACAGGTAACTCTAAATCATTTTTTTATAAATTTTCTCATGAACATTATGTTTTTCATGAGAATAAGACATATACATGTCATTATGAATATGGAAAAATCATTAACCCTTTTTAGATTCATTATTATATATTCTAAACCTTTATCCACTACATGGTAATGTAATCATAGTGTCATTAACTATTCTTCACATCATTTCCATGATGTCCTTGTCTCATTAATCAGTCCAATAGAACATGGATCACATCTAGGATATCACAAAGAGAGGACTAGACAGTCACATGAAATTTTCTAAGAATATGTGAAGAATATATTTTTATAGTATGAAAACTATACATTTAATTCTCCATGGTTGGTAGGGTTTAACATTACATAGCCTCTATCTTTGATTAGTAATGAATGAAACAATTATATAAAAAATTCACTTTCAAATTTAATTAGATTAGATATTATTTATTATAGATATAGAATAACATATGATCTAAATTGATTTTATTATATCCTATCTTATATAAAATAAATATATGCAACATAAAAATTGATAATATAGATGTTTTACAGTGATCATATGATTATTATAAAAAATATTGTTGTGATAAATGCAATAAACATTCAAAAATAAATAGATGGTATCGACAGTTGTGATCAAATCATATGAATCTCATTTATCAGATAATGTGATTTAGATAACTTCTCCTTTATTCATCCTTTAATATTCGATTTTGAGTGAGAATTATTACATATTACTTTTCCATTCCATTAGTTTTTTAAATCACAAGCAGTCTCTTATAATTTTGTTTATGAAATTTGAATGTTTTTATTAGTAAGTATTTTTTCTTATAAAACATTACCTTTTACCATAAATGTAAATATTATACTATAATATGATTATAAATGTCATATTATTCAATAAGTTACATCAAATTGAAGGTTCATATATTTATCCAAATTACTTTGGTTTAGTACATTGGTTTATGTTTTGTCTACATGAATGAAAAAATTAATGATCATTAGACTAAATTTCATAATGATGGGATATATTAATCCTCATTTAGTTCATAATATTGATAGTAAGTAATGAATTACATCAAAATGAATTATGTTTACAATTAGAAGAACATAATATTTTTTTGTATCATATGTAATACATTTATCATTTTAGTGATTATTCAAAAAAAAGAAGTCACGAATTTAGTAATTCTAGAGCATTGTGATTTGTCAAAGAGCTTATTATCCGATGTCATTTCCTCTAACTCAGAAACAATAAATTTCTATATTTACCTATAAATTATTGGTAATTTTAAGATTTGGTAGAGGATATCATTCAAAAATCATCAGGTCTAAGGATTAAACTACACAAGCATCTCTTTCCAATGTTTTTATAATAACATAATGAGTTATAGTTCTACAGAATCCATGACCGCGTTATTTACTTATGATGTAATTTATTAGTGAAATAATGTCTGCTCATTGTTAACATAAAGGGAGTATAGTGATTGAATGATATTGAATATTATCCATCTAATCAAGGGATTCTCAACTATAGAATATATACGCTGATCATCGTATCGATGGCTTCTGAGGATAAGTTTATAGGGATTATTCTGATTATCATATAAATAGATTTCATGGTAAGGAAATACATAAATTTTAGTGAGTATAAAATTGTACAGAACATTAGAATTTTTTTTGACTACCTTTAGTCTTTGTTTTAAAAGAGTGTATTTTGTTAATATAACTTTTATTTCACTATTACATTTACAAGCTATTGTATTTTATTTTTATAAATGTATAATCTACTGTTCATATAATTGATATTTAATCATCATAATTATATATAAATATTTTTTTAATTGGTGTAACATTAATTACAGGGAAAACATAATTTTATTTATGTAGGTCAATTATGATTCTTACTCTTCACTCTTAACATACGAGAAGTCTTAGTCTGATAAATTTAAATTAAGTGGTTTTTTGTTTTAAATAGTTTAAACTTTTTAGACTAATAATCTCTACACTCTCATTAATGTATAACAATGTATGATACTATTATGATCAATCAATTGATATTATAGAAATATTTAACTTGTTATATTATATATGAGGGTTTACATTCATTACTTATATAATTTTTCTTATGTTTTGATATAATTTGTTTGTTTATAAATGTTGTTACTCTAATTCATATTTATTTGAAAGAAATTATATTATTTTACGATGTAAGGTATGAATATTTGACCACTTGATAATATCAATCATAGTTGACAACATATCTTCGATGGAAATTAATTTGATTATTGGAGAGATAGACTTATTTTTTTTTGTCAACACTAGAAATTCTAACTTCTTAATTCTTACTAAAAAGTATAATATTATTATTATGTAAATTTATGCTTTTTGAAATTATGAGAAATTTAAATATCACATGAACTAAAAAAACTGAAAAACTTAATTAATTTTAGTGATGGGGAAAATATGAAGCCAAATTTATTATTGTAATAATTCCTATATTATTTTGATGAAATTAGAAAAAACACATTTTGTTACATCTAATGTTATGGAAATATGAAATGATATGCTTATAGATGATTATAAAGGATTATATTATATATATATAGTATGATTCCAAGATCTACCAATTATTTAATGACTATTATAAATTTTTTACCCTATCATGGAGAAGAATGTATTGATGATTATATTTTGGTCACCAAGATTTTAGAAATAATTTCTAATGAGTGGGAATATAAAATAACATTATAAATTATTAATGAAAAATTACAAATAAAAATTTAAAAGATCGGATTGGTAACCCCATGTATTATGTGAGAATAATTAACTGAGAAGGATAAAAATAAAAATATAAGTGTTGATTTTGATAAAACGTAAACTATTCCTTCAAAATTTAAGTTAGCTAAGAATGTATTAAAATATTCACTCAAGAATAATGTTTCTATTAATATAAATTCATATAAATTACATCATTAGGGGAATGGTTCATCAAATCTAGCTTTAATAATGAATAATATTGTTAGTATGATTGAATTTCAATAATGATATATGAAACATCAATATGGTAAAAGTTTCATTAAGGATTACGAACATAATTATTATGAATTTATGAATTTGGAAAAAATATGACTTGATATTCCAATACTGGTATGGATGGAAAAGGAGTAATGAAATTAAAAAATAAATAACAAGAGATATTACAAGTCAAAAAAAATAATGTTTTGAATGTGTTTAAAACATGGAGTTCTAGTGGTAGTGATTATTATGAGAAATCCACTAATAATTAATATTCTTCACAAAGGATCAATGGTTTTTTTGAAAATGTAACATTGGTAAATTACATTCCCACAGAAAAGGTACCAATTACTGAATCCCTTAGTAATATGTCAATTAAAAGTTAATTATTCGGATGAAAAAAATTCTACTTGTTTTTGTGAAAAATATTCATCAGTGTAAAATAATACCTTACCATGATATGATAAATTTTATAAATATGATAATATTTTAGATGATGAATATTTTATTATTAGTAAAAAACATGATAATGAAAAACCTAAACTTGCAAATGTAGATTCAAGAATAAACCAATTGGCTAATGAATCATTTGTTTATTCTAATGATATTGTTAAAACTAACATTTAAGAATAATATATTTCAAAATAGACTGAAATAAAATTTCTCTAATAAAAATAATTGATATACTAATTTGGAAATAAATACTCTTACAATGTTAATAAACGATGATGAATATATATTATTGAAACTGAAATATAGAATTTATATCTTGAACAATACATTTATGAATTTTTACCACTAGTAAGTACACCACTGATTTAATTTATAAGAAAACAATTTATTATATTGATAAATACTTGAATGGGAAATAATAATAAAAAACATATTATTAAAAACAATTACATTGTTCACAAAAGTTATCCCTTTTCACTATGATTCAATGTGGCTATCACTGGAAGAAAAAATTTTCTTTTCCTATAATAAAATTCATTTTATTTCTTAAGGTAATTTTTCAAGGAAATTAATTTTTCCCAAATTAATAAAATCATAAAAATGTTTTTACATAAAATATAGTAATATAAAAATACAGAACACAAGACTTTTTTGGTTTAAAAAAATAAATCATTATGTTTTATTTGAAAATAAAGAATTTATAGAAAAAATTTTAATTTTTACATGGATAATTTTTATTCCGTGAAAAAATATAGAAATAAATATTTCATTAATACGATAATCATGATGAAATGAAGAAAAGTATATTTTAGAGATAATGAACATATGGCATTTATCGTAGTAGGTAATAATGTTCTTCTTGGAGAAGAGCTTAATTTAACTTGATTCATTATTGTTGGAAATGAGAATACCATTATTAGAGTAATTCAATTATTTTATAAAGGGTCCATTTTAATCCTTAGGAATTATAAGAATATAGTTCTTATTTTCAATAATGAATTCACTATATCTAAAAATCGGCAAGAGAATGTTTACACAGTAAACATAGTAGACCATAAGGGTCAATAATTACCTTTCCATAGTGTGATGGAAAATCATTCATGATTATGGAATATATGGTTATTACACAATAAAATTTTATTAATAAACTATATTGATTAGTTAATGACTATATATGTATATTATGAAACATGTATTTGATACTTGAATTGTCTATGAGACTTTCCAATATGGTAAGAAACATAATTAGTGTTTTAAATTTATTAGTGCAGTCTCAACTTCTGATGCTTTATATTTTGTGCATATAGATTTATTTAGTCTTAAAAATGCTAGATGTATTGGTTTAGAATTTAATGTTTATGTTTTAGTTGAAAACTAAACTAGATATTCTTTTGTATATTATATTAAAATGAAATCTAAATCCTTTAGTATTTTTATAACTGTTGTAGTTGGAATTAAAATTGAAAAAATCTTCTCCTCAATAAAAACTCATAATGATCATGATTGAGAATTTGAAAATCCAAAATTTGAATATTTTAATACTAATAATGGTATTGAAATTATATTTTGATCACCTACAACAACCCAAGAAAAATTATGTAATTTATAGAGGAAGTGTAATTATTTATTATATTACTAGAACAATGCTGAGTGAATACTAAATTGAATTTTTTTTGGCTTTAAGTGGTTAGTACTTAATTCTATAAATTATATGAATTTTAAGTGCATATTTTATTAATAATAAACATTATGAGTTTTAGATAGGATAGAAACTAAATGTTTCATTAATCAATGTAATATTTTTCAAGGTTTGAATCTTGAATACTGAAGTTAATTTATATAACATTTCACACAAATATAATTAAGGAATATTTCTGTTTTTACATTAATAATAATGATTATTGAATTATTAAAAACAATTCATATAAATTTTTGGAAATAGTCCATATTATGTATTGTGAAACTGATCCATTTTTTTTTTCAAAAAACCTCTTCCATATCTTTAGAGGTTATTTACAAAACATATTTTCAACTATTGTTCGAAATTTCATCTCATAAATAAATAAATCATGAATTCAATTATAATGTTATCCCTATGGAATAATTTCAACATATTTCTGATGAATATAAAATTTAAAACACAATATGTTGGTTGTTTAATTTTAATCATCATTCTGAATGTATAATTTGTGGTGTACATAAACCAGTTACGATGATAATTACTTTATGAAATAAAATTTACATCTAGATTTTGTATCCTAATTCAAACATAATAATCCTAAAGAGTATTAATGTTATGATGGTTGGTTTAAGGATATTTTTTATGATCTAAATTAGTTTTCATGAAAAAATGCCTTTAATATAATTGAACATCCTATGGAAACATATATAATTATAGTAAAATGGGTATTTCAAAACAAATGTTATAAAAATTTCATAATAGATATAAATAAAGCTATAAATATTGATAATGGTTTTAAAAAACAATAGAGAATAGATTATTAAGAAACATATGTTCTAGTATTAAGACATGAATCTACTTATATACTTCTAGATATTATAGAATTCATTTTTCATACTATTTCAAAGGGTATGGATTTTGATTTTCATAATGGAAATGTTCATAAAGAAGTTTCATAAGAACCAACCCTGGTTTTGAAAATAAAAAACGTCCGGAATATGGTTATCAAATTACTAAAGTACTATATGGTCTAAAATAATCCAATAGAGCTTGGTATGATATTTTAGCTAGATTTTAGCTAAAATTAATTCAGATAATGTAGTTGTGGACCCATCATATTTTATAGTAGATGATAAAAAATATTTTTTTTCATAATGTCTATATTAGTGTAATTATATTGGAATCATATTATCATTATTAGATTCCATTCAATATGATTTAAATTCTGTGTGTTTAATGGCTGTGATGAGTGAGTTTACATATTTCCATGACATTCATGTTTTACATAAACCGGAAGAATCTTTTATATCTCAATATATGTATATAAAATATTCTCTTATGAAAAATGGATTTCAAATTTATAAGAGTATTAGTACTATTAATTGAACATAAAATACTTTATATACCAATGACGGTGGAAAAATATTTGTTCAAAGGACTTTTTTGTGGTATGATGGGATTTTTATTATACATAATAGGCAATCATCAGGATTTAGTGTTTTCATTATGGTTATTTGAAAGATAAAAATAAAATTTAAATGAATCTCATAATAAAGATGTAAAATATACTTTTCATCGTCACAATGGAACTATCGATTTATGATTATTCTATTATTAATGATATTTTTTTGAACTAATTTCTTTTTCAGACACATACAATAGTGGATGTAGAATGGATAGTATAAGTACAACTGAAATATAAAATTTCTCAGGTGATTATTTAGTATTTTGGATGGGTATGAAAAAAATGTAGTAGTGAATTCCACTTCTAATGTTAAATTTGTAGTAGATGGAAGTTGTTAGGCTCATGTGTTATGAATATGAGACATACTCAAGACTATGAAACTATTTTTACTAAAAATAATATTCATTAATATAATTAATGTTCTATTACATTAAGTAAATAACCAAAAAATAAGTCATGTTCAAAAAACATATATATAAGCAACCATTTTTTGGTATCACATGATAAAAGGGTTATAATTTTAGAATTATGTAAAATTCAAGATCAAAACTCCCATGATTTTAATAAAACTTTTAGTTCTAATAGATTTTAATACATTTAAAAATTTAAGGAATAATCAATGTAAGATTGTCATTTATATCTACTTATTATTTACCAATATTCTTAAACTAGTATACTCCTTGTCATTAGGGTTTTAGATATGTTTTTTATATTCAAAATAACATTTATTTCTTTCTTATAAACATTTTTTTATAAATTTTTTGTTTTTCTAAACGAATTGTATCACAATTGTTGTTTTGGAATCAATAATTTATACTCTTTTTAGAGTCCATAATATCAATTTCATATCTTGAATCATAAATTGTTATAAAATTTTAATTGTAAACCTTAATAGAAACATATATCTATTACTAATAATTAATCATAATGCGTTTGATTGAAAACTATGATAAATATTTTTCATTAATAATTATTGTAATGATATTAATTTCAAAACTATCATTATCAGTTTTCTTTTAAAACTATTATAATTTGTTTTTAAAAATATTGTAATATGTTTTCCTCGATAAAACTATAATAATTATACATTATTATAAAACAATTAAAATTTAATTATTTTATAAAAAACCAATAATAACCTGATTCACATATGGAGGAAACATTCAAATATGAATGTTATACTTATATTATATTATTTTATTTAGTATTTAATTAAATTTATAAATATAGATTTTGTTTTCATAACGTATGTTTTTAAAAAAAAATTGATTTTTTTTTCAAAATTTAATTAATTTTTCGATTGAAAAAGATTTTAAATCTGATACATTTTTCCAAACATTGAGAGTACATATAATTATAATAAACTGTCATAAATTTAAAATCATACCTCTGATAAAAATATTTTTCAATCATAACCATTACTTTTAGAATGAATGGTTATCTATCCCTCCCCCCCACATGTATATAAGAAGGGACTAACCATTTCTTCCATCAGTTTTCAGGGATTTTTATTCCATATATCTTACCATTTAAATCAATTAGTCTGATGTATTTCATTTACTGCCAATATTTGGAATCAATTATGATTATAATGGAAACATGATAATATTACAAAAATTTATTGGGTTTATAGAAAGAATCATATAAAGATAATGGTTTGAAAAATATGATTCCAACTATAATGATTAATATTTCCGTAAATATTTAAAAACTTTTATGTTGATAATCTAAATCTAGATTCAAATAATTTCTATTCCGAGAATGTTTGAGTTTTATATGATTTACTTTAGTTTGGTACAAATTATCTTATGGATATATTTTCTTTTTAAATAATTTTCTTATGATGCAAGATTTATTTTAAAAGAGTAGAATAATTTATTGGGGTTCTATATGATGGTGATTATTATTTAGCCTTCCACATGACACCATTCATACACTATGACTTTGAGAAGAGTATGTCTGATGATTCTTAATTTTCAAACAATGAGAAAGAGGGGAATTTTTAAAATAGGAAATCATAGAGTATTGCAATTTATTTATGTATACATTGTTATCTTATCCCATGGAATGGTGATTTGGATGTGTTAATGGTGGCTATCTTTTAATTTTATGAATATATGGTCAATATGAGAAAAATGAATTTGATGAATCATATCATAATTATCATAGAGAATATTAATTGTTGATAAATAATGTATAATATTATTATGTTTCCACCGTTCATCTGCAGGATAATATTGAAATGTATAGTGTTTTTTAGGTTGATAATATATCACAACTAACAAGAGGTATGATTCCTCTCGTTAGTAAAGATACAATATTGAGGAAGAAGTTCATTTTTTATTCAAATTAAAAAACGACTTCTGAAAATTTTGATGAATATATTTACAAAACTCATCCCTCAAATAGAGATTAAAATGAAAAGAAGAATAATAGAAAAGAAGATTCATCATCTTCTATAAAACAAAATAATGAAAAGAAAATTCAGGATGATATATTTGAAATATCATGGATTATAAAGAAAAAACCCCTTGGTCAAAGATTATGTTTTAACATACTGGGGAAAAGTATTTACATATTAAAATATATGTACAATTATATGAATAATAAAATATAAATAAGTAAAGGAATATGTTAAAATAAGATATAATTATTTAGATTTTCATGAATGTATTTGAAAGAGCTTATGAGAATCCATTCCTTCTAATCTCTCTCATATATAAAGTCAATCCTGATACTAGACTAGTTTTTATATAAACGTTTGTTGTTACTGGTGATGTTACTTTAGTGGAAGATAAGGGATTTGGATAGATAGTATTTGAAAATTCAGTTCCAAAATTACCTGAAAAATAATTAATTTAAAATAAATTGTGGATTGAATTTGAAGAATATTAAGTTATTTTGTGGAAGAGGTAGAAAAATAAGTTGTATAAAAAGGAAATGAAGATGTACAAAATTAATGAGACAAAGATGAATTTGAAGAAGAATAAATAGAAATAGAAGTAGAAGTATAAGAATAAGAAGATTTGAAAAATAAAGAAAAATATGAAGTTTATGTTTAGGAAACATAGTAAGATAATGGATAAAAAGATAATGATTCATTTGAATCAAATTTATCATAATTAGATTTATTATATGAATATAGTAAGGAAAAAATCCGAAATTACATAGTATGAAATAACCTCACAAGAATTGTAATAAAATTTTTCTTCAAAGGATGAAGTACAAGATCTACATTCATATATGAATGTTTATGAATGATGTAAGAATGATATGATTGTGGAAAATTTTGGAGTTTTAGATGATAATAAAGCCTCATGAAAAGATGAAACGAAAGGGAATGATGTTGATATCAGAACTACTAGACCAAAAGCATCCCAAGTTGAGCCCAACAAATTGGACTCAAATGAAACATGTTCACTAATGGGGTTTCACTATTTTTTCCATTCCTTAAAAATATTTATGAATCATAATCTATTTTGTAACAAAAACTAACTCAATATGTATGATAAATTATGAGAATATAAATGAGAAATTAAAATCAATCTTAAATTTTACTGAAATATTGATCATGATGGACTCCTATTTAAAAGTCATTTAAGAAAATTTCAAAACAGAAAATTCTTCATACAATCAGTTGGTGATGTGTTTTTACTAAATAGATACATATACATATGAGCATAATGATCAATTTTTGGATGTAAATAATATGTTTTTTAATATATTAATCCATAAAAAAGTTATCTATAGATACAAAATATAAATTAACATTTTTAAAATAATTCAATGATACTAATAAAGATCTAACATAGGATTTGAATTTCTTGAATGATAGTAAACACGATATGGAGTTGTAGATGATAATTCTTGGATCTATGGAAGTTGAAATGACTTTTAGGTGATGTTGGGAAGTAGGATTCTATGGATTAAAGGATTGTGAAACTTGAAATGGATCAACATGTGTTCATAAATATAAATTAATGTGTAATTAACTAGATGAAGAAAGAATAATTATTCATTTTAATCCCTCAATGTATTTTTTATCAAGTATTTGAATTTTTTATGAACATAACTATTATTTATTCCAAAACTATTGTACATGAATGTCTCCAAATTATTATAGTATATATGTTCTTTCAAATCATTATTGGATGATTAGTTATTTCAATATTTTATTATATTTTTTTATATAATTTTTTTAAAAACAATGGAACCATTCTCAATCCTTTTTGAAAATAACAATATTAGAGATTAAATTATTAAGGAGAATAATTATTTTTTATGGGTAGAAATTATTTTAAACAATGATATACTATCCTCATAAGGAATATTATTCCAAAAGAAGAGTAGTATTATTAATGCCAGAATTTTTATAATAATATACATAGTATTAAAAATAATTATAAACTCATAATGATTTATAAATAATAACATTGATGTTCATAAAAGAAGTGATGTTCATTTATTTTTCAGGTTTTATTTTTTCATTTAAGAGTCCATTGGTTGTATCTTCTGAAATGGGGGACATTGTTGAGTGATAAGTATGAATTATTACTTTTACTTTCCATTTGTATTAGTAGTCATAATTACCCTCTGAAAATATTATTTCAAAACATTTTATATCTAAAATATGTTATCTTTTTTTAGAAATTATTACTTTCTACCAAATGTTAATATTTTATACTTTATGTTGAACATAAAATATACATAAATAAATATGATAGATGAAAATGACGACACATATGATTATCAGTAAGATTTTAATTCATAATAGTGCATAGGATTGTGTTTTCTTACATAACTGAAAACAGTAATCACCATCAGACTGACCTTGGTATCAATATATCAAAGTAATAATAATTTACAAAATCTTATTAATAATTAGAAAAAAATCCCATCATACTGATTGATATTTATAATTAGAAAAATTAACGATTTTTTTATATTATATGCAACACATTTTTCCTTGTAATGTTGATAAAAACAAAAAATATTTTATTATTACATAACATTATCCTTTGTAAAACAGATAATTATCTAAGGATATCACAATTAAAAATGAAATATGATCATTGTAGCATAGATTAAAAATATATAGTAATTTTTTGTGTGGGTAGATGATCACAGTCACAACTCAACTGCTTTAATTTTTTTTTCAAATCTTCATTTAAAAGTGTATAAAATACATTAGAGAGTAGTAGTTTTATAGACACTTTGTCATGATTGTTTCCATTACAATATTTTTTCTTTTTTAAAAACGATAGAATATTTTTATTATTTATGGCTTCCATGTAAATGATATTGGTGAATCTGATCCATCAGATCATGGGAATACATGGATAAGAAGATAGACTCCGATTATTTTATCGAGGTATTGGGGGGATAAGATAAAAGAGCTTAAACTGTGCATTGTAATAATAGATTTCATGGTATGGAAATAAAAAATATATATTTTGTATAAAACTATGCGTAATTTTATCTAATTTTATCATCTTCCCCTCCACTAATGCTAAAAATAGAGTATTCTTTTAATATATATTATAAGTAATTCTATCATTTACTATCTATTAAATTTATTTTTTACAAGAGTATTCTGATTTAAATATTAAATAATGTTAGTCATTGTACATATATATGTATATACATTTTTATTGTTTTATAATTTATTGGATAAAAACATACATTGATACGATCAGTTAAATTTTGATTCGTATTATTCAATATGATCATCGATGAAGTTCGATGATCATAAAAATACTTCAGTTGGTTTTTCGATTAGTTTACACTTTTGAAATGACATTTAACCCCACTCTTATATGTATATACATATAAGATAATCTTATTATCGAAAAATACCAAGTGAATATCAAAAAACTAAATCTTGAGAAGTATTATTCATTAGAGTTTTCCAATATCTTCGAGATCATGGCATCAACCGTATCCACAGAACCCCCCATAAAAATCTCACCATCATAAACCTTATCCATATATAATATTCAGGTATAATAACGGGTATATATCATGAACAAAATGATTTTAATACTTATATTTTATTGGATAATGAATAAATTTATTTTACATTTCATTGAATTTTAAATTATTTCTTTTTTCAAATGAGTCAATATAAATGGGATTTTTTTTAATATATAATTTCTCATAATATATCATTTTTGATGAATTCATGAATTTTTTTTAATTTTTATAAAATTTTAATTAAAGAATTATTATTAAATTTATGTTGCAAAATATTTTTTATGTGGTTAAATTTGATTTTTATAAGGGATGAAAATTATTATATAAAAAAATAGATTTTTCAATTAATTTGTATTCATAATTAAAAAGTGAAAATTAAAATATAATGGAATATTTTTGATAAAATAAATATTATTTTCGAATTCGTACATTGAAAATATCAAAAAAATCTATTTTCAAAATTTCCACATATAGTATATTTTTTTAATACATTTGTAATGTATAATTTTATATTGGGTATTATTACATCACAATGATATAAAAGTAATTTTTAAAATGTTATAAGATGTATGCATGGTCAAATAAATGTTTCTATATAAAATTTTTTTTACCGTTATTTGATTAAATTTAAAATTCGTTTACGAAACTACAAAAGCTTATATAATTTTGAATGGGATTAAAATCATTTCTCATGGAATTAGACTCACTTACACATGACCAATGGTAAAATTTTAATGATTTTTTATATGATACATATAAAATAAATCCATCCAGTATTCATTATAATAAAAAATAGGAAAATAATGGGACGATTCAAATTTTTTTATTATATTATATAGAGTCCAAGACCTATGATTGAGAAAGAATAAAGTATTATTGTATCCTTTTATATATAAAACAACTAATTATTCTTTTCATTATTACTAAAATAATTTAGCATGAATTTACTATTTTCTGATCTATCAAGAGTCCTTCAATGGTTCTCCACACTCTAATTATACTCATACCATGCTTTTGGAGTTGCTATCTCAGGGTAAGGGACCTCTCTCTCACCTTTAAAAATTAAAGTACCTTTTTTTATATCATTTTGAATATAAATTTTTTAAATTAACATACCATTATTAGGACCCAGATAATTTCAAATTTATTTCTTAATAATCAATGATCATTTATCCCCACACATATTATAATATAACTAAGCTATTAATAATCAAAAATTTATTAAGATATCCTTTCATTCTCTAGATTATTCAATAAATTTAATCATTTTATGCCATTAAAATAAAATTACCAATGATGCAATTTATTTTACAACATAACTCCTTCTTACCAATTTAATTCCAAATAAATTTTGAACCCTTTCTCTCATTAAATCATTTTATAATCTTTATGTACTCTCATTATGCTTCCAAAATATCAATATGATTTTTTCATTCTAAACCATTGTGTTTAGAAAACCAATGATATTTTCACTTCATGGTATTCAACTACAAATACCAATAATTATTTAATTGTCTAATTTGATGTATTTTTTACACAAATCATTAACATGGTATATAATTTGATTAACTATTATCTTACATTAAATGATCTATATGGAATGTTTACATATGTACATGATATGAAAGTGGAAAGTGCTACAAAAAATTCAATAAAACTCGAATGCATTGGGTAATGTATTATTATAATGGTAAAACATGTATGGGATTTGGGAGTGAACCTAATACATTATGGGACATTATACTCCTTGTAATTATGTCATTTCCATTAGTCGTGACCTATGTTATTGATTTCATGTTTATAGTTGTTGTAACTTTCACACATTTAATTTATGTAATTATCATGCATCATTATTCATTAATATGATTCCAACCCCTTTTATGTCCCACTTTAATATATTTTGATTAACATATAATAATTTAATCATGTTATTCTGTGTTTATTCCCTTAATTTACTTTACAACACTCCCTTTTCATATATATGTCCAAATTTTATCCCTCATATTATTGTAAATATATGAATATTCTAAGCATGAAAATGATGTTTTCAATAATGTTGATGTAGTTCTAGTTGTTATGCCATAATTTAATGTACCTAATTACCCAATGAAACCAAACAATTATATACAGTAATATGTGTGTTATTATGTAATAAATGATGAATTAATGTGTAATAATGAAAGGGGTTATCCTAGTTGGTATCATACAAATGTTTAGATTTTTATTACATTTGTATTTTATAATTATAGTGAAAGGGTAAGGGATAAGACTGAAAACATGTATATAACCCTACATTTGTGTAAAACAAAGATTAATGCCTTCTAATAAAATAAATCCATGTAGGGATACTGAAATTTGATGTGGGTCTAGTACAAATGTATCAGGGGTAGCATTGGAAATCATTTTATAGAGAGACACTCAATTTGGAACTTGTGCACAAAAAGTGGAATTGATCCACAGATGTTTTGAAAATCCATGGGTATATTCTTTGGGAAAATAAAAATCTAATAATGAACTATAATAAAATTGATAAAATTATCATTAGATACTATTAGGAAATAAATTATGGATAACTTATATTAAAACATGGAAATTTATATGTTAATAATATATGTTATTTATAAAATATAAAATTAATGTCATTATATCCATGTTTATATATTTAATAGGTTGAAAATCATCATCTCTGCGTCTATTTTTCAAATATCAAATAGTTAAAACAAAATAAAAAAGATAATTTTTTGGTTAACTTCTATATTTCTACAGATTCCTTAGTATAATTCATGTTTATAAGAACTATTCAAACATCCACACTAATAATGAATGTAGAGTTGTTTTTAAAAATAAGAAATATATAAATCATTGAAAACTAATTATATAACTCCTACAATTTAATAAATTTTTCGATGAACATTCCTGATAGACATGTGATACTCCATTTAGTGGAATTTTATTCAATTATATGTATATATTATCATTCCTCACATATAAGGAAAAACATATCCCTCGGAATGATATCACTCTTCATATGATAAATCATTCTCCAATTATCTACAGGTATGGTAGGAGGATGAATCTTCATTACAACGAAAATATGAAGAAACGATATTTTATCCATATGAATGAGATTATCTAGAACAGATGATTTATTATAATGAAATAATCACCCTTGATTACATTTCAATTGTGAGGGATTATGTTGATGTGTTTCGTGAAGAATATAATGGCCTTCCACTAAGACAATATAAATAATTATCAAGAAATCATATAATTGGGTATTTTATAATATCCAAACATCCATAAATATTGGGTCTTGTGGATCTTGAGGACGTAAAGATACACCTGTAAGATAATATGGATTATGTGATAATATTACCATGTGCATCACTATGGGGTGAACTAGTCCTCATCCCCAAGAATATATATGAGTTAATGTGGATATGAATTTATTATCAATATCTCACCAAGATCTTGAAATTTAATAAATACGCTCTTCAATGAATTGATGAATTTTAGATTATATATATATACTAATAATTATCCATGGTAGATAATTGGTCAAGATACTATCAATTATGGGTGAAATATAATGATATCCCAAGGAATAATTTTTTGACAAGGTACAATCACTATGAATTCATATTAATTACATTTACACTCTCAAATGACTCAGATATCTTGATGGAATAGATGAATATAGTATTTGTAGAAAAACATATCAAATTTATTATAGTATTTTTAGATGATACTATATTATACTATAAAAAAAAGGAAGATATTAAAAGTATTAAATAATTATGATAATGATCTTATGAATAGATTATTATTATTTATGATATAGGAAATACAAGTTCTATTTTAATTAAGTATCATTACAGGGTCATATTATCTCACTAAATGGGATATATATTTACCCTTTAATGATAAAAGAAATTGAAATATTCTCTAGGAAAAAATATTTTATATATATCCATAGATTTCAGGGACTATTTTTCTATAATCGTCAAATTATGATAAATTTATCCTGATTTTCAAACACACTTACCAAAATACCTCTGATGGGAGTCAATTTTGTTGGGAATAATGAATGCTAAGAGTGTGTCAAGGATTTTAACCAGAGTATTATCACTAATCATGTAGTTATGCTACTCATAAGTAGAGAACATGTAATGGAATACATCAATTTTAGAATAAGGTGATATTATATTTAATAATTTATAATTAAATTTTGATATCATACGCGTCAAGAAAATTGAATGTTCTAGAATACAAGTACCTAACACATGATCTAGAGTAGAACGTAGTAATCGTTAGGTCATAAATTTTATATATCATTTATTTAGAGATAATATTTAAATATATATGGATCATAAGATCCTCAAGTATAAACTCTAACTAAATGATATGAATATACTCCAACAAAGTTGGTTATAGCTGACTAAGCACTATGAATTATTAATAAACTACCACCATGGGAAATCAAATAATTTAAAATAAATTATATGTATTATGGATTCAGAGAATATATTATTGATGGGAGTTAAGAAGGATTTTATCTTCATATATATGAAAAGGATAAACCTGGTAATAATAATGCAACAAGAATCATCAATACTTTCAATGATGATTTAAATACAACTATTATAGATTTTATAAATGATTATCAAACAGAAAATGTTGAAATTTAAAAAAGGTCAATGTTATAATAATTTTAAATCTTTAGAGTTTAAATATCATTATGCTTGAGTCATAATATATGGGTCATTATGATTAGTATAATAAAATACTGATTTAATGAAGGTGGTTTTGGATAATACACCTACCTCAGTGTTCTCCATCAACCAGGTCACACAAAGATGTATTTATATCTCTAAATGAAATATTAGGAAAAAAGGAGATCATTGAATATAAGTAAAGTTATCACCTATGTTATAAAGAGAAGGACGAAAGGAAAAACTCTAAGGTGATGATGCTGTCATAACCCATACCGATATGGAAATGAAAAAAATAACCATGAAAATTTCCCTTACTATCCCGAATAAATCAATATAAAATAATTATGTATTTATTTTCATGGGAATTATTAAACTTACATATCACAACATTTTAATAGGAGTGCACATATGATTTGATCAAATCAAAATGATTTATATTACAAAAGTGGGGAGGTTTCCTAGAAAACAACTGTCAATGATTCTGAAAACATCCATGATATACTTCCATAGTATGGATGAGACTCCAATACTCCCAAAATAATGAGTGGACATTCATCAGTTCATATCTCCCTCAAATTAAGTGATAATTTTCCCTGAATATCCAAAAATGTTGAAAAAAACATGAGAACTTCCTCAATGTAAATCAATAGAGGATGGGATTAACTTCTTTATATGGTCATGATTTCATTCAACAATATTTTCTACAAAAGACTGAATATAGATCCTTATGAATCCATTTATGGGAGGATGTGTAGAAAACATGCATGTTGCACTGATAATTCTGAACACAATATGATAGGTCCTAAAATAGATGGGGAAATGGGGGACAAGTGGAAGACCACATAACAGCAAATCAGTGTTGCTTAGAGTCATCAAAAGAACAATGTTTTCAACATTCAATGAGTCCTTGAGACTGATTTTTTTGATAAGGTATTCAATTTTTTTCATGGATGAATGTTATGAGTTTTAAGAACAAGGTAGGTCTTAGACCAAGACACAATGGTTTCTTTAAGATCCTTAATCACATCGAAGCAGTGGGCTATCAACTATCATGCCTACCTAACATATATCAAATACGGGAATTGTTCCATGTATCCCTTTTGGGGATGTACATACAAGACAAAATACATTTTATAAATACATAAGTTGTACCATTTGAGAATGATAATTTATTTTAGGATCATTCAGTGAAGGTATTATAATGTATATACAATTCTATTTAAAATATGACAACGAATAAGGTCAAAGTGTTATGTAAAACAAAAAACATTTAATATGAAATGTTGGAAATGAATGAGGTTATTAATGAATGATACCCTGTTATTTTTAAGAGTGTGAAAAAAATTCAATCGGTAAAAATATGAATGGGATTATTATAACAACCCTTCCTTTTATATGAAAAATTCGATTTCTTATTGAATTAAATGCCCTATTATATATTATAGTTAAAGAAAAACATATGCACTTCACTTTTTTTATTATATGCTATAATAATTAAATGAACCATTGGAAACATAATCATTTATAATATAGAAATTGAACAAAAATCAAAAGATTAATATAATTATATTTTTTTTATAAATCCATTTTACATTGATAAAGAATGTCATGGCCGCGAACAATAGGATTGTACCATGTGAATCAAATTTAACAACAAATTTAAAGGATATAACATCACAATCATTTTTCCTTGAGAATTACCAGGATGTGATCCAACAACTAAAAATAGAGAAATTAATTACTAGAGGTGTTCAAGATCATCAGGATCATGACCGACACCATGAATGTTGAACTGCCCCTTGAAAATACAACCATCATGAACTATAACCTTTAGGATTTTTCCAATTTTGATAAGGGGATATGTATCAATACCATATTAATATCAATATTAATATTTTATAGAATAATTTATAAATTTACATCTTATTTTCTTTAATTTTTAAATTAATTATACTTTGGAATGATAAAACCCAAATTTTATTTTTTTATAAGAAATTTCAATTAAGATATTCCTTCTTGATGAATTCATGAATTTAAAAAATAAATCATAAAAATAATAATAAATGAAATCAATTTCTAATAAATATAAATGGAAATTTTATTTTTATAATGGTTCAAAAATATCGTATTAAATTTTTTTTTAATAAATGTTGATTTTTATTTTATAAGTGAAAAGTATCATTTTTGTGAAAATTATTTTGATAATGTTACAAATATATTTCAAAAAATGAAAAACATATCCAACAATTATTCTTTATATTTTTTTAGAGAGTCAAATTTAAAATTTAATAATAAATATGGTATAAATAAATATTCAGTATTATAATATCACAATGACCCAAACATCATTTAATTAATTGGATAAAATATATCCTTTTATTGATATATGTTTCCAAATTAAAATATTTTGATTTTTATATTATTTCATTAATTTTATAATTAATCTATGAATCCTTCATATATATATTATAATTTAATGTTTTAGAAATCAATTCTGTATGAAAAAAACTCACACACACGTCACTAAGTGTAATATGTTAATGATTTAATAACATTGCCTTAAAAAATAAAGGATTCCAATCCATAATGGAAGAAAAAATTTGAGAAAATATGTTATGAATTTTGGTTTGGATTACATTTTTATATAGAGTCCAAAATCTATATTTGAGAATTATTAATAAACTCTCCTCTATATTCGTATATAAACCCACCTGATAACAACTTCATCATCACTAGAAAAAACATTGCAACACGTCCCTAGTCATTCCTCTTTTCACTAGAGTATTTTCATGGTTCCTTATGTTGTCAAGATACTTCTCCCATGTATTTCAAAGAACCCTCTCAAAGTAAAGTAATACTCTATCAACATTTCAATGAAATAACCTTTTTTATTTACCCTTTGGATTCTAAATTGGATTTTTTCCATGGATTTACAAATATCCATCTTCTATCTAATTTATTACCCAATAGTAAGTGATCAGGTATCCGATCTCATTATAACATGTACCTTATCCATTACTATGCCTAAATTTATTTAGGGATAATTCATTCTCTGCATTATTCATAAATCTTATTCATTTCATTCTATTTATTTCACATTCCTAATGATGGATATGTTTTTCACGTCCATTTATCGTTTATAAATGAATATTGACCCATTTATCTCCCACTAAACCATTTTTTGGATTAATTAAGAACATTCCTTATGCTTCTAAAATTTCAATACGATTATTCCATGTCAATAATTTGTGATGGGAATACCATCATTGTTTACACACTAGGGTATTCAACTAGATATACCTAAGAATATTTTTTTTTTGTTGAATTCCATGTCCTTATTACACACTCCTTGATCATTGAATTAGATTTTATGAAATATGATCGTGTCTTGAATGATATTTGGGGAACACTTACACATCTACATGATATGAAAGTGATAGGTGCACTCATAATTATATATTTCTCTATTGAATTGGTAAATGTTTTAGTCTCAATGGATTCTTATTTGGTATTAGGGTGTAAACTAGTCTATTATGGGACATTATACACCATATTATAATGACTCATCAGTTATCCATCACTTAATTTTATGATATCATGTTTAATTTTTTGCATAACATTCCATTGTTTCCTTTATATAGTCATGATATTCCATTCCACATTATTCATATACATCATTCTGGCCAATTTTATGTACTATTTATATTCTTATTATCAAACATGTAATTTATTCTTCATGTAATTCAATGTTTTTTCCCTTCTAGCATTTATGACTCAACCATTTCTTTGTTATAACTCTTGTTTACTCCATTCTGTGTTATAAATGACGAAATATTTTCAGAATGTGAAGGATGTCTTCAATAATTCATGGGTATAATATAATTTAATGTTGTAATCTACTATACCAAATTACACAATAACTCTGGACTTCTCTATCTATTGGGTTATAATATGTGTACCCTTATGTAATATATCATTAATTAATGTGTCACGAAACACGAGTTTTTATATGATGGATCTACCATTAAACCATATATTGAAATTATATTCCAAAAAATTGAATTCTTTTGGAGAAAAAATAGACCATTTCAAAATTCCACATAGAGATTATCCTTCTGTAGGTTATTTAGAAAAATATTCAAGTGATCATCATTCTCTTCCTTTTTATTTGAATATTTAATATGGTCATCTACATGGACTACTAAAAACATATAAAGGTAATATATAAAGACTATAATAATAAATTTCATGAAGATAGTGGGGGATTATATGGAAATTATTGAATTAAGATATTATCATTGTTTCCTTACATTTTTTGCAGTGTTGCGTTAGGTATAAACTCTTTCATTACCCTTAGTATATAATCTCCATAAATATGGCCATTCATGGATAAATATTGAGTATCACATAGTTAGTAAAATAGGTCATCAATATGTGGAATATGATATTGTTGGTGGAATTGAATAACTCAAGAGGGGTGTTAATTTAGTTCCAAATAATTTTTTTATTTATATGTAGTTAAATTAAAATTATACATTCCAATTAATAATAAAAAATTAATCAAAACTACATATCAATAAATGTAATGAAAATGTCAAATATGCATCAAATATTGATTAGTTCAATATTTAAATAATATTAGAAATATTATAATTTTTAAATTATTTTTCTTAATAAAATACATACATAAACAATTATTTTGAATAAAAATAAATGTAGTGGAATTGTTTCTAATTTGATACAAACATAGTTTTATGTATATAAATGAATATACAAAAAAAAAACACAATAGAAATAAGATACAGGGTTTACTCTCATGAATATTCCTAATCCCCCCCCCCCCACATGGAAATCACACTCTACCAAGAATATTTTATAAATGTATTACTGATCCACAACCTAGATAATGTTTAATGACAACATCAACCTGATTCCCTGGCCACAAATGGATATCTTCCAATATAATCATTAGAATAAAAAAAACATGCTACAAAAAGACATCTTCCAAAACACTATGTGTAATAAATCTAAATAGAATGATGAGGATATATTGTGTCTTCCTGTTAATTGAAAAGATATATTTAATTTTGATAAAATTTAAAAAAACAATAAACAACTCAAAATTAAATTCAGAAAACCAGAAATATCATGTATAAATATGTTGAAATGATAGAGTTTCATATTCCAATGTTTAATGATTTCATCATTATCAGCTGATGAATCTTGGAAAGTATCTTGACTCCATTCCTTAATAAACATTGTAAAATAGAACATTTTAATCTCTCTTTGTTCTGATTATTTTAAGGCAATCATATGTTCAATTTTCATTACACTTCCATGGCCATTTTTACATTCTAATAACACTTGTAAGTATTTATAATAATTGGAACAATTGATCACGTGTTATCATTCATCTTGATGTCATGAATCTGGTACATGAGGGTTAATTCTATTGAATATATATCAATTCATTATGGTGAGAACATTTGTTGAACAATCCTCTATGTAATCTGCATCATTGCACTATATTATGACATCACTTACTGTTCCCATTAATATATTATGATTAAATATCAAAAAAATAATCATCATTAAATATGAAAATGTAGCCATCAAATGTATTTATATCAAATATCATATAATAGTGATGGTGTAAAATTCAAACTGTTACATGTATCGTAGTACTAGTCAAGCCAATATTGAGTCATGATAGATGTAGGTCATCTAATAGTAGGTCATGTCTGCCAATGACTCGTGTTGAGTGGTGAATCACATTAACCATAACTCATCTCAATGGTGAATCCTCTCAGTAGTGAATCATCACAATAATTAAATGTCTATCGGCAGGTTATCCAATGCATTATAATTTATTAGAGGTAGGCTAAGTCTATTAGTGATTTAATAAAATGGTGACATGTTCATAGTGATGATACATTCCTATCGATGAATCTTATTCAATAGATAGTAATTTTTTGGTGATGACCAATCTTTAACAGTTAGTCTATTCTGGTGATGAATATTCCCCAACAGAGAGTATTTATTGGCTTTGAATCATCTGAAATGGTGTATATTTATGATTCATATCCAAATGTTTACGAAAATGTATTATATTATAATATTACATCTTTGAAAATAAAACTCACTAAAAATATATGTAAACATTTTTATTATCATTATATAATGGTTTCCAACAATATCTCCCTTTTGATGATAAAAACTCATGGAATTTTATAAATATTTTATAGAATAATCATATTCTTAAAATAGAAAATATTTTTTCTACAAAATTATTTCAATTAAATGATGTAATACACAGAATCAATGGGATTGAATTTGTATATAATGATTGAATAATGTAACTGCTCATATTTAATAATTATGGAAATGATTTAAGAAATTAAATACATATGAAATTAAGGGTATTGAGTCAATAACTAACGTTAATGATGGTACGATTGGGAAAATACACTTTAACAGTAGTAAATATATTAAATATTCCTTATCCCTATATTTGGAATAACAAAAAAGTGAACATTTAAATTTTAAATTGAATGGGACAAAATATATGTGCTAAATTAAATTTTATTAAGGACAAGTTGAATTAAATTAAATTAAAATAGATATATAACGAAATTTATAAGGAAGACCCAATCAATGAAATAGAGTATAATCTCAAATTATTTTCATCATGGTTTTTTGGAACAATATTTGGTTTTTTTATAGAGGAAGTGGTAACAATGGTGGAATTCATAGAAACTATGGTAGATGATAATGGGACAGCAGGTAGAGAAAGAGGATCTCAAATGAAAATAGGCTAAAGATGTTGTATGTTTCTCTAGGATTCATACAAAATAGATGGAATAAAGAAGGTAAATGTTCTTTCTAATCTCATGAATCATTAGATCCAGAATACATTTTTTCATTGGATGGAGGATTGAGATGAGAGGCTATAGGAATGACATACTAATCCACTACTACGATTCCAGATATATAGAGAAAAGGCCTCATCAAATTTATTAAGTCAATGATGATATTTACTCCTCAATCCATAAAACCAATGATGTCTTTTTTCTCACCCAGAAACAATATATGATTAGTGGTCATCCCATTCAGCCGATTAATAGAAACTAGATGAATCGAGAGGTTCATAGTATGGAACATGAAGGGAATGTTGATATCAGGAATATTGTGGATCCTCCAATGGTAATATATGATATACTTTTTAATAGTATCACTATCATCTTTTAAATAATTAATTTGTTCCCAATTCATCTTATAATAATCGTTAATTTTACTCATAATATAACTCAAACTCTCCCGAGGGATATCTGAGATATATTCTAAAAAAACTTATCCAATCCATAACTATTGATTGGATTATATCAATAACTATGTAATGAGTTAGAGGTTGAGTAAGGGATATAGAAGAAAAAAAAATGAAACGACTCTAAAATATCTAGCAGGGAATCCATACTTGTAACAAAACAATTCTATATCCCATCAACCATTGTTCTCAAGACTCCAGCTCACTGGAATGTATTTCATTCTCAATATACACTTTCTTAATATTATTCACCATCTAAGGCTATATGTGTTGTAACAGTATCTCAAAAAATATATAACATTTATCTCATAAATATTTGTGACTAATAAATTTTTCATTCTTATAATCCCATTAATGGAAGAAAAATAATTGTAGGAGGACTTTGTTAACCACATATACAATTGTAGATGAAAAAAATATGCAATGGGAAAGACAATCTATTAGTATAATAATATACTAGCTTTGGTCTCTTAGAAACATCTAAAACAATTATCTATAGCTCCCCAACCACATCAATCTACACTCCCATAGAGCCCATAGGATCTATCTACATTTGTACTAGTACATAATGTACACCCTTTTTGTGGACTACTCTCATCATTAGAGTCAGTTTAGTCTGATCCATGGCTGACCTAACCTAGATATCTATCTAATTATTCCAATGATGAAACACCTAATATGAATGAAAATAGAATAATAATCTCAACAACAATATACACATCTTTTGTAGGCTCAGCATGGCATCTATAAAGAAGCACAGTAGGGGGACTTTCAAGTCCTAGTGATACCTCCCCCTTTATAGATGCTCCTAACTCATGTCCTGAATATCTATAAATGTTTTCAATTACAATTGGTCTCATATAATAAAAAGAATTAATATAAAATACTATAGAATAACATTGTTTCATGAGGCATCTCAACATTCTCAACACCAAAATAGCTATAATGACAGTTTTTATTGAACAACCAAACATTCCATTTTTTGCCTACATCATCCAAATTTTTTCTTTATTATTTAGTTAAATCGGATTATTTTAAATTACTTTTTTATTCCTAATAAATTTCTTATTGTTTATAATTTTCTTCTTTGTTCTAATTATCTTCTTTATCACTTAAATCTGCAACCAAATTTTAATAATCAGAATGAGCAACAAACACCTCAGCTGATCTAGAGGATCTCTTATAGTGTTTCTCATCAGATTATACTGTTTCTTCATCTTCATATACTTTATTAAAATTATTCTATATAAAATTTACAGATATATGAGGGCTATAAATTCACAAATTGATAACATGAGGGCTATTAGTAATGTTAGGATGACTACACTCATCAACATAATCTTCTACCTCATTATATAATGTAATAGACTCCTCTTTTTTTGAAACTCTTATGAGTATAGATCCTCCTAAACTGGCTCCAATACCTGTTACAAAATATTATTTTTCCCTTATATGGTTATAAGAATATTGCAATCCTCAAACAAATTTCAACATTATCTAACCATTGACTCATACAATGGTTCTAATTCTGTAGTCTTTTGAAGAGTTATTTTGAAAAACAAAACCCCAAAAAATTTAACTCTGATTCCTCATCCTCAGTAGTCAAACCATTGGCATCCAGTATGGATGAAATGAATAGAGGGTAAACCATGTAGTTTGACATAGATGATTCCTTGAACATAACCATCATATGAACCATAAAATACAAACTCATATTGATTATTTATTCCCTTTTAAAACACATAGTAGATATATATACTGATGTCACATTACACTAATATAACCTTTTATTGAGAACTTTATGAAAAAAATAAACATGAACCACATATTGAACTAACCATCTATCATTTTTTCCTCTTGTCTTCTCATATTTCCATCATCATTAACCTATTCCACGGAATTCCCATATATAAATGAATGATTATCACCATTAATCGATCCATAATAATAATTTGATAATCCTTCATGGGGGATTTTAATACACATATCTCATTGACATTAGGTGAAAACTACCATAATCACATTAATCCATATTAATACAAAATACTTATCGTAACCAAATCTAATCTTGACATTATGATAAAACCAATGATCTAGCATATGATACAATAACCTATCATTATACAAGAACCACTATACAAAAATATGTCCATTAATTACATCAAACACTACTGATTTTATCAATCACTAACCACTCATAATTTAATTCCTTCTTATAAAATTATATACTGTTTGAATGTTGTGGGTTTATTATAAATACACTTGTATTGATCAATTCTGCACAATTATTTTTAAAAAGTTCATGACTTATCAATATATGAAACTATAACCATCATCAATCTGACCATTATGATCTAGTTTTATGGTTTAGAAGAGGTTGAGGTAAGGCTATGAATCTGGTGAGAAAGGGTCAAAGAGATGTTCTAGAAATGAGTGTGTGATTGTCAAAATTAGAATAGTTGTATAAATTCTATCATCTTGGGTTTTGGAATACAAAAATAAAAATTTAAAATTATTGGATTAAAAATAAATAAAATATCACCCCAATAAAATTTCCCATGGAAACTCAAAACCAATCATGGTTTATTTCCATTAGTGGTAAACTATATATGTGGATAAACACAAATGGTGGGTAGAAACCGACAGTGGGTAAAAATGAATGGTGGGTAAACCACAAATGTTGGTAACCATTATCGATGGGTAAACATTTCTAGTGGTTAAACATGAATAGTGGGCATACACCAATGGTTGGTAAAATCTTATGGTGGGTCCCAAGAAAATTATTTTTTACCAAATTAATAGTTCATAATTCATGTATTCTTTATTTAATTCTATCATAATTCAATGGAATAGTGAAAATATCTGTAGGATGTTGTTTAGTACCAAAGTATTCATGATTTATATGTACCTTTTTAATATTATCTTTCAATAAATGATATCTTACATAAATATTTTCTTTATAGTGTTTGGAAATAGATTATTACAAATTTTTATAGCAATAAATATAGTGAACCTACTTTTCATGCATTTATTATTACATCCTTTTAAAGAAAAATAACATAATATCATTAAATTTCATGGATCCAATGATTTAGTGTCATGGGAAAATTAATACCATGCATATAATTTTTAAAAAACATTAATGGTAATATAATGACATTCTCTATAGATTCTTATTGGATATTAAAATATCAATATTACAAGTAACAATGTGAGGATATACATAAAACATGGGTAACATAAAATCTTATTAATAGATAAAATATGGAACAATATATCATGAGGCCAACATAATCATAACATCAATATCATAATCATGAGAGGAATCCCTAGATAATGAAATGGAATGTCACAGGGCATAATAATGAAACATCACGTTATAGTGGTAAAATAAAACACCCCATTGTCAAAAAAGATAGAATCATGTTCATGATTATTTCACTATTGTAATGAGATATATAACATTAACTAATGTATTATAGTGCTATAATATTTTTGGTGCACCTATCACATCACAACATTTAAATTTCTCTATATAATTTCAGTCTCACCCATAACATCAAAACATTTACATTATCATGCATTCCACAAAGAACATATATAAATAATAGACATAAAATAATACATGGAAAGTAATGGGTTTAATTTAAAAATTTTAATTCATAAAATTGAGTTCCCAAATGATATAGGTAACACAATACTTGATTTATGAATCATCAACCCTATGTAAAGATAAAATAATGTCGATCAGTAAAAAAGGTGTGTTTTTTAAAGATGATTTCTTTTAGAAAAAATAATTTTTTCTATAAACATAGGTAGAAGAAATAAATACCTCTAAAACTATGATATAATGATGATGAAATAATTTTAAGGATTAAACATACTGAAAATGTGGTTATTGATTGAAACCCCAAATAAATAGAGTTGAGTTTAAGAAATCCACTTACCTTGTGTCTGAATTCGTTATTCTATTTAATGTCATTTATAATCAAATTATATTCATTAATTAAAAATTATTTAAAATTTTATAAATTAATTGGATTCATTTTGGTATCATTATATATTTCTATTTTCATTTGAATTAGTTATAGTGGTTAATTTCATTGTTTGGGGTGTTCGTCTTTTTAGTTTTCATGATCGGATCAATTGAATAAATGAATGTAAGTTCATGTAAATTGAGTTAAAATATCCAGAATTTTTATTATAATAGATGATATAAAATAGTTTTTAATGGTTTAATAAATAATTTTTTTATATTTTACAAGGATTAACCAAAAAATAAAAATTAATGATGATTGTTTTAGGAAAATTTTGACGGTTTATCGATCAGAATAACATGTTTTGTTTTATCATTTATTATTTTGTATATAATCTAGATAAAGAATATAAAAATGGATTTAAAATAAAAAATAAAATCTATTTTTTAAAAAATTAATGGTTTTATTTACTTCCTTGGATATTTTGAAGGAAAATTAAAGCGCATCACGCACGATGTTGGTAAATTGACACATCACGAGCGACGATTTCATTTTTAAAATAAAAGAGGGAGAGGGAAGAGTTTAATGATGGATAATCCGCTAATGTTATATAATAAAATTATATGAATCATAATTTATTTTTTATATCATTTTTATAAGATAATTTTAGTATATGATAAAAAATAAATTACATTTTAATGAAAGAGAGAGAGGATTTACGTCTTGAATTTACCCTTCTTGAGGTCCTATAATGGCCGATGTTATTTTATTTAAATGAGAACTAGAGATAATGGAAATATAATAGGATATTTGGAATATTATTGGGAATAATTTTGGTAATGATCAATGATTTATATGTGTGATAAGAAGAGGTTGTGAGGGGTGGTTTTTATAGTGGAGATGAGGTGTTTTTTTCATTTTTTAATCCATTTGTTTATTATTTTTCTCAAAATAAGAATTATTGTTGACTATTGAGACTAAATAAAGTAATTAGATCTTTTCACTACAAGACAATATTTATTATATTAGTTATTATTCAATTCATAGTGTATTTAACTTCTAAGGTATATATATTGTAAATTATCATATTTCACTATTCACAAAAAAATCATGTATTTCAGAAAAATCACAAGACCTCACCCAAAGCATTTTTAAAAATTAGGAATTAATAAATGAACTACATTTTTTAAATAGTTTTATAAATATTAGTAATTTAATTTTTATTTAAAATCACAATTTATTTGAAAAATATAAATTTTAAAATTATAACTGATTTTTTTACCATTTAAAAAATTACATAAGGTCTAGTAAATTTTTTTTAATAAATAATACCTAAAAATATTACTTTATTGAAATATTTTATAAAGACATATTATAATTTAAATTACTAAATTAATAATAATATTATAATTAAAGATTTATAACTTACAAAAATACAAACACATATTTAATAATTTTTTTAAAAAAATTTCCTTACTTATAGTAAGATAAAATTATATCATATTTTCACTTATAATTTTACAAACATTTATATAAATTTTAATGGATGATCATACTATTCATTTGACTTATTTAATATTCAAAAGGGTCAAATTACAATTCATAAGGTAAATTAACTATTACATAAGAATCGTTTCTATAACTTCTACAAATATTTCATATTTCATTATTTCATCTTTTATAATGTTTTAATAATGATACATAGGTGTTTTATTTGATATTTACACAATATAAAATTACATTTATATAGGATAAATTCAATTGATATAATATTGTGTTAATAAATTCTCTCCTCTTTTGAAAAATCGCCATTAAATTTTTTTTCATTATAAATCGGTGAGGGGACTTCTCCTTCATCATGTCCTCTGGTTCCAATGTTTTATCTTCATAATTATGGTTCCTCCATTGAGCTTTGACATGTTAGGTTTCCTTATTGTGTAGAACCTTATCTATCTGTTCTAGAGACTTTATCGGTTGCTCTACATAAAAATTATAATAGTGCAGTTGTACCAACTCTGAGTTAAGTACATGAGGGGGTATTTGTATGTATTTCCTCATGAGTGATACGCGGAACACATCATGGACTTAATACATATTCAGTTGATGTGAAATATGATTGGAATCCGATCCTATGCAATCAGGGATATTGAATTTTCGAATGTACCCTAGGATTAGATTCATTTTAATGTCAAACCGCATGACTCTATTAAATTGTGACATTCAAAGGAAGCCTTTATATTCAAAATGTAACTCCATTTCCCATTGATTGTTGTCAGAATATCCCCTTTGATAACTTTGATCAACATTGATATATTTATGGATGGCTTGAACTTTCTGTATCCTCTCTTTCAAAATTTTGGGTCCAAGTAGATTTCTTTTTCCAAAATTATCCCAACATGATGGGGTCATACCATTCATCCCATATAGAGCTTTGTATGGAGCCATAAAAAATATCTATTGGAATGTATTATTGTAAGAGAACTCATCCAATAATATATGATGATCACATCTACCATTGAATTATAATAAGGAATCAATTTGAATATATTAATTCTAATAAATATTTCATTTATATTTATCATCAATTTGGGTGTTATATGCTGAACTGAAATTTAATTTAGTTCAGAAAACTCGTTGAAGGCTCCAATATAATTTATATGTGAACCTAGAATGACAGTTGGAGACATTTGAGAGTGAAAATCCATGAAGTCTCACCACACCCTTCACAAATATAATAGAAAAATATTCAAGAAATAGGTCTTCTTGAATAGAGATAATGTTAGAAGCCTTGGTGAGGCGGTTCACCACAACCCATATCACATTATTTCTTTTGGATGTATTTTGGAGACCCATGAAAAAATTAGCGGGAGACATTATATCTTTTACACAAGGATAATGGTAATGTATGCATCATACAATATGAATTATGTTTCTCAGCATTAACTTACTCACAGATCAGGAACCTTGATATATATTACCAAATCTACTTCTGCATGTTGTCCTAGCAGAATTGTTCTTGGATATCATGATAAAAATTTGTACTCTATAGATGGGTAAAGAATGATGGGCTATGTTCATTTTCCAACATCTCCCGCTTTGTCACTTGTGATGAATACATACAAAGCCTCATTCCAAACCCAATCTATCAGAACATATCCACTGGGTCCCATGTCATGAATACCCCAAGCCCACCTTCCATAGGTCAGGGGTTTGAAACTAGCACAAACAAATCGTATCCAAATAATGGGAAGGAATTGAATATAATCATGTACATACACACAATCCAAGAACAAAACTAGAAGCATCCATGATGTAAAATTTTGTATTAAAAAGTCTGCTGAATGTCAGGGGGTCCAGAATACAAGCCCGACTAAAATGTAAAAGTACAACCAAAAATTAAAAATATGCCATGGATCATCCACTGAGGATCCTACCTGATGGGTGGGTACAGGTCGTCTCCACAACACTCCACGTCAGCCCGCTTACTCTGTGAACTGTTTGATCCTGGGTCCCTCATATCTCATCCCAATTGCTTGTCATCTACACAAGATACAACCTGGTGTCAACAAAACCAGTGTAGGGGTGAGTATAACAATACATAGTAGGAACCCCGACACCCCTGGAGGTCTCCTAGAGTTCCATAATGAAAATACCACAAAGAAATACCTTAATCAAAAATCATAAAGTAGTTATCAACTCTACATAGGTATATTCCCATAAAAATAACTATGTTATCAAAATATACTCCTCTATTGTATAAGGAAATACAATGCCCCAAACATTTAGCCATTTTTACAATGGATCCACGATGTATGTATACAACAAAGGTAAATCCACGAAGGTAAAAGTATCACAATGGAAACACCACGAAGGTAACACCACGAAGGTAAATTTCCACAAAGGTAACACAACAATGTTAACCCCGTGAAGGAAAAATTTCCACAAAAATATCACCACGAAGGAAACACCACGAAGGTAATGTACCAAAAAGGTAACACCACGAAGGAAACACCATGAAGGCAAAAGTACCAAAAAGTTAAGGTCCCAGCTCACACCAGGTATATAACATAAGTACAGATGTACAGATGATTATTCGTAAATCTAGATCATCTTAATCTGTCGAGAGGCTCTGCTGCTGACCTACACAGGATCAGTATGCACTGAACCACACAGGATCGTTGAGATCTAACCCACACAAGATCTGATAAACACATGATTGGTATTCACTGACCCAAACAAGATCTCTGAGCGCTGACCCACACAAGATTGATAGGCACTGGCTCACCCAAAATCTCTATTCATTCTTCAATTCACATACAACCACAAGATTCTCACACTGAGAACACTTTATTCCAGGAGGATCATATCATCAATCTATTGTTCATACCTCAACTTCCACGAAGTTCCATTAAAAAGTACCATATATAACGGCTATGTTGTAAGGGTTCAGTCATGATAGATGGCGCGTCGATCGGAGGCCCGGTCTGTGAGATATAGGCACATGTGTAAAAATGATCTGGTTAGATTCAAGAGTGATCCAAACCAGTTCACATGTCATAATATGACAAAACTCACATAGATTTCCTAAAAGCACCACCTTGTCACTAGTGTCCTTATGCCATAGAAGGCGCGTCAATGAGACATTCAGATTGTTAGTTATATCCATTTCTGTGAAATGGGGGGTGATCACACCTCGCTCTGGCCTAGCGCGGTTGGGCCCACTGGAATATGCCAAAGGGACCACTTCCCAAAAGGGGTCCCATCTCCACTGATATAGTGTCAACAGGACACCCAGTTCCTCAACTATGGGTGTTTCTTTATTTGGGTACCAGTTAGGTCTGGGACCGATCCGACATGGTCAGACTGGCCCACTAAGGGTTAGCCCGGTTCACTAGGTCCGGCCGGGTTCAGTTCGTAGGATCATGCCGCGAGTCTTGAACAGTCTTTCGGCGGGGTTCGGCCCACTGGAGGGTCTGGCCCCTAGCGGCTCGGTCCACCAGAAGAGGGACCACCTCATTCGCTGGCCCCGCTATTGCGGGTCCGTTTCTCCTAACCGGTGGGGTGCTACCCAACCGCATTAACTGGTCAGCTATTCGGTCTAACAGGTTCCGCCAATGCGCTACGGCGCGAGCCATGCCACGCCCTCCTATCACAGCATTGTAGACATGGCTACTTCCTCCTGCGGTGACTGCTGGCTCCACACTTTTCCTGTGTCGCCAGCTCTGGCCCGCCGCCACGGCACACCATCGAATGCTGCCTTCCACCACCCGCAGCTGGTTCCCAAGGGTCTCCTCCGGACACCGCCAGCCGCTGTTAACAAGGGGCACATGCAGTTTCTTCCACGAGTCACCTGATCCCCTTTGGTGTCCATTATTAGTTCCATTTGTGCATTAGGCTCTTCTATGCTACCTCCGACATAGCGTGACCCACAATTTCACGTTGCCATCAATTTAGAAATTGATTCTCGATGTTCACATCAAGATTAAAGTAGTGGAGGGTCTGGCTTTTATTTGTTTGATTTTCACCCTCCATGTTATGGTGATAGCAAGAAGGAGAGGATATAATTCATCAAATACAAATTCAAAATAAACCCCTACCTTAATTTCGTTGTATAATGTCCCTGTTTTAGGAAGAATCGATGTTCATCATTCGGTGGTACTCATCATCACCCACTGAAACTACTTCCATCCTCCAAGTGGTTTGCATCGTGGTACTTTTCCAAAGCCTCATTTCTTGATGAATTCATTCCAATTCTCCTCTCCATTCTTTATATAAATAGGATAGGGGAGGGAGAGTAATGAACATGGAATTAATGGGGTTAAATTAATTAAGTAAACTTCATAATTCCAACGGTGTTGTTACAATGAATTGAAGAGTCATGCTATTTAATGGATTGACACGCCATTGGTCCCGCCACCACCACTTTTCCATTGGAGGTAAAGAAAAAACAGAAATAAAATAACTTGGTTATTTTATTATTCTTTTAAAAGTAAAAAATATAAATTTTTCTCACCACCTTCTATGATCGAACTGAAGTTACCCTTTACGGGATAATGGCACTGTAGATTCTATAGTGTCCTCATATTTTTAATCCGAGCAGCAGTTCAAAGGATAGAAAACAATGATCGGGTGTTTTCTGGCCATACCTTAAAAAAGTTAAATAAATTATTAAAATTCACCCTCAACCCACGCTGGTCGAGTTTAGGCTCCGCATAAGGGGAAAACGCCCCCAACAAACTCAATGGTACTCTAGAATTTTAAAACCTAGTTACCGTTTAGATGTAATAGAGTTTTAAAATAAAATAACTTTTATTAAATTCTCTTATTTACGTCCAAAAACATACTTCCATAGTTGGCACGCACTGGCCAATGTTATTATATGCATAAAAAATCATTCCATCACAAGCTCATAGGTGGTCTCAGATTTTTAATCTGAGTCACAATTAATGACTAATATGAATTTAAATATTAAAATAAAATTATTTAATTATTTTAGTTATGGTTATGCCATTTTATGGTTTTCTCACCATAGGCCTACACCGACTAAACATAATTCATTCCTAGAGTAAAACCGATATCCTAAAAGCATCAGTGCCCTCGGATTTCTGATCTGATAAACTATTTAAGAGTTATTAAAATTTTTTAGGATAACTTCTCATGCGTGCTAATTAAAGACTAACAAAAGTTTGGCCGATTATTCCGGGCACTCTGGGCCTCAGAATCACATGTCGTCATATTTCACATCCTTCAAATAAACCTGAATAATATAAAAAATATATATGTAATTCCAGAGTCTTTAAATTCTCCCAAACTTTGGGACTTTCTTCATCAAATTCCAAAATAATGACAAATCAAACAAATCTGGTTACTGAGAAAAAATACAATCTTCCCACTCCAATGTGCTCTCCTGGATATTCTCGTGGAGCACAAAACATGCACTAAAGGGGTAATTTGTTCACAAAGTACTCACTCCTGTCGATATTCTATCTCCACTCGAAACTCCTTAAATGTCTCCTCATCATCAATTACAAGCTCTCCCTGGTCGATAAAATGTGATTGATCATGCACATACACTCTCAACTATGACTTTTGGAAAACATTTTGCACCATATGCTTCTGTGGGGGAAAATCCAGCCGGTATTTCAGCTCACATAATCTTGAAAATCGTGACAGGTCTGATTAATCTTGGAGATAG
Organism: Viscum album; assembly: GCA_963277665.1. NCBI lineage: Eukaryota > Viridiplantae > Streptophyta > Magnoliopsida > Santalales > Viscaceae > Viscum > Viscum album. Next base: position 264,440,927 of record OY728143.1, on the reverse strand, counting down.
ATTGGCACCCTAGCTGAATCACAGTAATCATCAATGGGATGAGACCTACAGGAAGACATGGCCTCCTTCTCGAACTCAATGGGTCTTTATCTCTCATCTACATAATAAATATTCCAACTCTTCATATTCTTTACTTGAAAACAATTGATGCATCATGATACAAACTCTACCACTACCTTCTTCATACCTCGAAACTAGTATAGATGCCAGAAGTCCTGGTACATATTCTCCAGTCTAAGATGTGTCGCTAAAGGGTATGTAAGGAAGTCCCTCAAAACCTACACCAGTAGCGTCATTGGTACCACGGTTCATTCTATGAAGAAAAAGATGTTCTCCACACCTTCAGAAAATCCTTCAAGAGACCATCCTGATTATTTTTGGGCACGTTCAGCCTCACAGTCAACGTCCCCAAGTTGTGCCCCATAAACTCACTAAAAAATTGGGGGAGAGACAGTCATAGAATGGAGGTAATTTCCTCCATATTTATCCAATAATGATATTCATAGCATGACGAGCTGTTATGACTCCTCACTCAGTAGCTATAGACCAGGCCTCCTGCTGAGTGAGTTACCTACCATGTTCCCCTTCCCAAGAGAATAGTCCTAGAGGATATCTAGCCATTGTTTCTATGTCAGGTTCATGTCCTTCTGGGTTAAGGATGACTAGAGACTCTTGTGATCATATTAAATTGTATACCATTCACCCATCAAGGAGTGTCACTATATTTTCAGTGAAAAGTCAACTTTTGTTAACTCCATGTCATGGGTATCATAGTTCTACCATGTTGCCTCAACTATTATGAGCCATAGGCAATTAATTCCCACTCCTGCGTCAGGAATCATCCTAGTCTAGTAGCTGATGCATCACAATACACTACATACCCAAAAACCTCTTCTGGTAGACTCAATATGGTGCACTTGTCCATCTATGTCTTAGCTCTAGAAAGAACTGCTGAAACTTCCACATCCGTAGGATAGGATCCCCCTTTTTCATCAAATACAACAAGTGTGCTACTATCCTGGAGATGTCAGGTAAAAATCCTTGGTAGTACTCAGTAAAAGAAGAAGTCACTCTCACTTCGGGGAGGTAGTTCTGGAAAAATATTTTGTAAGAATGTCCCCACAATCTACCGCTACTATTGGGAACTAAAAAAACCAAACTCCTGTTTCCATAAGGGTAAGGCTGGCCAACTCAGGGGTGATCTGCTGAACACTCCAATGCATGATTTTATCCTGTGCTGTCTGGGTTCCATTTTTCGCCCAACAAGGAAAACCCCATTCCAATAATGTAGATATACTACATCGTTTTTTCCTATAATAGTCAATCTGAGTATGAACTATGGATGTATGGTTCATCCCCAAACAAACTTCATAATGCCTTGACTCTGCCATAAAGAGTTTCCAACCAAAACACTCACATCAAGGGCCATATAACACTGTTGGTATAAGCGTTATTATCAATTCCCCTCCCAAATGTATCTCCAGAAGTAAGGGTCGTGCCATCGATTTAACTAGAAACCCTAGGTATTGAACATGATTTGTGTCAAGAAGAAATGATTGGTACCTGTGTCTATTAATATTGAAGCTATTAGTATATCCAGATTGTACCTAAAATCATTCCTGGAGCCCTTGGGTCACACTCCTTGACTGCATGAATCTACTCCCTTCTACTACCCTCCACCTCCTTAAGCCTGGTGGAGACAACATTTCGGAAATGTTTTCAACTTGAAAAAATGTATACCACCTCATGATTCACTCCTAACTCTACTTACACGTTTATTGCACCATAGATTCATCAATCATAATCACTTTCTCTTCCGAAAACATTTTAATCTCCCATGTCTTTGAGACTCGCATCAGTTTCCATCATTTCGGCTACCAACAATCACTAGTTTTATGTGCTCAACCAAATAAAATTCAACCACAATGGATCTCTATACCACCCTAACATAAGTATAAATGCATGGAGAAATAGTGTTGTCTTGGATGTCCCTAAATGCACCTCGGTCGGAGGTCCGAGCCTTAAAGCACTGATAGTACTGTAATCATTGAGTACTTGGGATGGTTTATACACCTCAATGAATACTCATCTACCAACAAGTCCTTCTTCTGAAGCTGTGAAAGCTGCATGGAACACTCACCCCATAGATTTATGTGCAAAACCCCCCTTATCTAAGGAAGGTTCTCAAGCATGTCTAGACAAATGTCACTTCTTCAAAAGATCTGGGTAATCTATACCATGTCATCATCCTGTTGGGCCATGTAAAAGGATATCTACCAATACTTCCATCTAATAGAATAGTTCCCTGAAGAAAATTTAAACTTGGATACCTCCTCAATCCAATCCTTATCAACCTGTGAGTTGGGTTAGCCTTAGAACCTGGTGGGTATCTGATGCTAAAATACATGTAAGTCTATAATCCAAAATGTGTCCTCTACCGATATTGTCGGTTGTAATTGCTGACCAATGGGAAGTTATATAGCTAGTAAACTACCCAAAGGTTCCATATCAGAAAGCATTCCATGTATCGAAGCCTCATCACTATGAGGACCATCCTCTTGGTCACACACTAATAAATACTAGAAACTTCTATCACCATCTGATCTGCTGGTGTCCCAATAGGGGGAAAACTCTAGTCACATCCTCCAGCCAGTTATTAGCTGCATGGGGATATGTATCCCCTCAAAACCCCAGAGGCCTCTACCTAGAACTCGTGTTATGTTCTCAGTCAGCATGAACGTTCCACTAGTATCATTGGTTTCTGATTAACACAGGATCACTAGAATGATGATCCACACATGATCTCTCGGTAGGTCATTATCGTGTACTATCTCGGGAATCCAAGCTAGATTTCTATATGATGGAATCCTTATAAGGAACAAGTGCACCAAAGTAATTTTGTTATACTAGGTGAGATGACTCCAAAGTAACCAAGGAAAAACCTTTCCAAAACACACGCAATCAGTGTTTTCGTGCATCGAGTTAGAAATTAGAATTTAGGGTCCTTATGTATGGATACGTCGGCCAAATCCCCATCCTCGGATTTACCAAACTGAAAACCACACTCGTAACACATAACTCTATTACCACCTTGAAAATATCAGAATCCTAGTTCATCGGTAGAACCAACTCCTCTGATACCACTTTGTCACGACCCGTCCCCCGGGTCCCACGGTGTGACTAACCTTATTCCACCTTCCATAGGCCAGGGGTTGGCAACTAGCACCAAAAAGGAATGTCCCTATAATGGTATTGAATTTCCTTTAAACCTGTACAAACACACAATCCTAGAACACATCAAGAAGCATCCACAAATTAAACTATTGTAGTAAAATGTGTATTGAAAATAAAGGGGGCACGAATACAAGGCCATCAGAAAGGTACTAGTACAACTGGAAAGAGAAAACTTCTCCTGGATCGTCCAATGAAGATCCTACCTAGAAGGTATGTACATATCATCTCCTCAACACTCCACATCATCCTGTCTCCTCCATATACTGCCTAGTCTGAGCTCCCTCATATCTCATCCCAGCTACTCGTTGTCTTTAGAAGACAAAAAAAGGTGCGGGAAATACCCATGCAGGGGTGAGTATAACAATACTCATTAGGGACCTTGAGACCCCCGATGGTCTCCCTGAGTTCCAAAAATTAAATAACCCAAAGAAATAACTCAATAAAAATGCATGAAGAGATCATAAACTCTACTTTGGTATATGACCATACATATACCTATGATATCAAATTATAATAGACTCTTAAATGAGGAAACAAAATTCCCCAACCATTAATCCATTTTCAAAATTTATCCATGAGGGATGTAAACTACAAAGGTAACACCACAAAGGTAAAAGTACCGAAAAGGTAACACCACAAAGGTAACACCATGAAGGTAACACCACAATGGTAAATTTACCACAAGGGTAACACCACAAATGTAAGGTACCACAGTGGTAACACAAGAAAGGTAACACAATGAAGGTAAAGGTACCACAAAGAAAACACCATGAATGTTACACCACGAAGGTAATGTACAAAAAAGATAACTCCGTGAAGGTAACATGACAAATGTAAATATAACACAAAATTAATCACTCATCTCAAACCAGTTATATAAGTTAATTATATAAGTATAGATGATTAGTCGTAAATCTATATCATCTTATTCTATCAAGAGGCTCTTCTCCAGACCCACACAAGATCAGTATGCTCTTACCCACACAATATCATTGAGCACTAACCCACATAGGATCTGACCCACATAGGATCATTATGCACTGACCCACATAGGATCCCTGAGCGCTAAACCACATAGGATCGATAGGTATTGACCCACACAGGATCAATATTCATTATTCAAGACATAGCTAGCCACGAGATTTCCGCACTATGCACGCTTGATTACGAGCGGTTCCGCTCCTGATGCTATCAGTCATACCTCATCATACATGATGTTTCATGAAGAAATATCCTAAAGGACTTCCATGTCATATGGGTTCAACACGATATATGAAAAGTCGATCAGACTTATAGTCTTTCCAATATAGCCACTTCTGTAAAAATGTCCCATTTGGATTCAAGTATGAGAAAAACATAGTTCTAAAATAACACTTGGGTAAAACTCAATTATAGTGTCTCAAAAGGACATCCTTGTCACTAGGGTCCTTATCCCTAAAAAATCACATCAGTCAGACGCTCGGTCTGTTAGATACAACCTATTCCATGAAATGAGTTGTGATCGCACCTCAGTCTGGACTGGCTCGGTCGGGCCGACCAGAATATGCCAAAGGAACCACTTCCCAAAATGGGTCCCAATGCCACTAACTACGCATCAACCAGACACTCGGTTCATTAGTTACGAGTGTTTATTTATTCGGGTACCAGTTGGGTCTCAGCTCGGTCGGACATGATAAACCAGCCTGACACAACGGGTAACAAGGTCTACATAACCCCACTTGGGTCCGGCCCACAAAGGGGTGGCCCATTCCACTATGTCAGGACCAGTTCAGTTGGCGGGCCAAGGACTCTGTGGGCCCAGGCCACTAGGTGTGTCTTGGTCCACCCGTGCTGGCCCACTTCCTTCAATGGCCCCATGATTGCAGGTCCGTTTCTCGCAACCTGTGGGTCACTGCCCCACCAAATTAACCGGTTGGATATTCAATTGAACATGTTCCGACAACACTATTTGGGGTGGTCTGCACCCCCACCCCCTGTCGTAGCCTGCTATCCATGACATCTTCTATCGGCGGCGCCTGTTGGTGCTGCTCTTGTCCCATAGGCCGACTCGGGCCGGCCGCTGTGGCACTTCATCACACGCCGCCTTCCACCACCCGCAACCATTTTCCATGACTCTCCTTTGGCCACCGCTAGTCACCGCCAACAGGGCGTGCTGGCAGTTTCTTCTGCATGTCACTGGACATGCTGTAGTGTCTTTTCGTGGTGCCTTCTGTTCCTACGGCTCTTCCACACTATGGATGACATAGTGTGACCCACTATTTCGATTTGTCATTGATTTGGAAATTGTTTCATGAATTCCACATAAACAATAATGTAGTCGAGGGTTCGGGCCTTGTTCGTTTGACTAGCACCCTTCACCATAATGTTAAATCGAGCTGTAGAGGATTTAATTAATCAAAAAGAACTTCAAAATAAACCCTCTACAACACGATCGTTGCATAATGTCCGTGTTTGAGTAAGAGTATGTGTTCATCATTCAGTGGTTCTAATCATGGCCAGCTAGAATTGGTTCCATCCTCCAAATGGTTTCAATCGCGATACTTTTCCAGAGCATCATCGCTTGGTGATGTTGTGCCAATACTCCTCCCCAAACTCCAAATAAATAGGAGAGGGGGAGGGTGAGTAACACATTTGGAATTAATGGGGTTGAATTAATTAAGGAAGATTCATAATTACAGTAGTGTTATTATAATAAATTGATGAGTCAATCCATTTAATGGCTTGATACATCGAGGGTCCCACCACTGCCGCTTGTCCGTTGGAGGAAAAGAATGAAAGGAAATAAAATAACAATGTTATATTATTATTCTTTTAAAAGTCCAAAATATAACGTTTTGTCCAAAAAATCTACAGTCGAATTGAATCCTCCCTTAAGTGAATCCTATTGCTATGGATTCAATAGTTACTTCTAATTTTTAGTCTGAGCACCATTTCAAAAGTTATAAAACACTGCTGGCGCGTTTACAGAATTTACATTAAAAAAATATAAATAAATTATTGACATTCACCCTCAACCAATGTCGGTAGAGGTTAGGCTCCACCTGAGGGGAAAATTCCTCAAACAATTCAATGGTACTCTTGGATTTTCAATCTTAGTTACCATTTAGAACTTATTTATTTTAATAATAAAATAATTGATACTAAATTATTTTATTTATAGCCAAAAATAGACATCCATAGTAGACCCGCACCGACCAATGTTAGTATCCACATAAAGAAATAATACGCTCATGAGGTTAGTGGTGTTCTCAGATTTTAAATCCGAGTCACCATTCGTGAGTTATAAGAATTTGAAAAATAAAATAACTTTATTTAGTTATATTATTTACGGTTATACCATTTTCAGGTTTTCTCATCGGAGGCCCACGCCGACTAAACATAAGTCGCACCAAGGGAAAAACTACTATTCTGAACACACCGATTCCCTTGGATTTCTGATCTATCCATCCATTTAAGAGTTATTCCACTTTTTCATGAAAAATTCTCACACTTGTTAATTAATGTTTAAAAAAATTTCTACAGATCATTCCATTATCACCGGGCCACGGACTCCCATGCCATTAGATTATGTAACATCAAAAAAAATCACAAATAATTTAAAAACATTCTATAGAATTTTTAGGTATTAATAAAATCACTCCTTTATCATTGATATGAAACACATGAAGCTTACATTCTTTTACTACATTCACCTTATTCTATAACTCTGGAAAATTAATTTCTACATCATTAATCTTATCTTAGATATATGTCTGAAAAATAATTTCAGAAAGGTAGGTTGTATTCCCTACTTTTATGTTTTCCAAATTCATCATTTACATATCCATGAAGATTGGGTATTTATTAAACCACATCATGGATAGAGTATCGAGTTTTTCCTACATAGAGAATTAGTTACCTTGTTTTACATTCTAGGATGATAGTAGATAGAGAAATTATATTCTTCCATTATCTCGAATAAACTCCTTAGATTCATGTCGAGTTCATTCTGTGCGAATATATACATTAATATCTTGTGATTTATATATATATCACACATTTCATAATAGAGGTAGTGCCTCTAGATTTTTACAGAAAATTATCATATCCGAACTGAAGATCATGCATTAAGTAGTTATGATCATGGATCTTAAACTACCACGTGGCTTAGTCTATTACATAATCATTCTCATTACTACAGAACCCAAAACATTCATTGATGAATCACTATAGATCAAAAATCTTTATCCAATAATATGTAATTCAGGTACATGTAAAGAGATTAGCCTTCTATTTAGATCCAGTAATAGTTCCTCAAATTTTTTTAGACACTCATAATTTACCCCTTTATTTGTTTACTTAGATATAAGGCTTTTAAATCATAATAAATATGTTAGAAAACATCATAAGTACCCAAATAAAGAAAGCAAACAATGAATTTTTTGAACCTATAGGGTCTGGGCCATTCCTCGGTTTCTTTTTTCATGAAGAATCTACAGAAATTCCCTATAATTAGGATCACAAGTATCAATAATGTGACTTTAAATATCCAAAATTCACACATTATGAACTTGGAGAACAAATTCTCTTTCCATAATGTCTCTAAAAAAACCATTGATTTTCTTCATGTTCCTCAATTTATCGATAATATATGGGAATATAATTGATAAACATTAACACAATTTTTTCAAGGTAATGTATAAAGAATCTATTCATCACGTACTCAATGTTTCATGGGAATTATAATTCCGGAAGGGACTCAAAGGAAATTAGTAGTGCCCATATCTTTTATGGAATACGGCCTACATAATATTTTCCATTTTCAAATTTATATAATGATACCCAGAATGAAGATCCACCACTAAGAAGTACTGAGATCCTCACAACTACTCGATCAAGTCATCAATCATTAGATGTTGATAATTATTCTTTTATGGTGATCATGTGGACTTTCCGATAGTCAATATACAATGGCATTGATACATCCTTCTTCTTGAAAACATGAACAGCTGCACCCCAAGTTTATGTAGTACCATGTATGATAACTTATTCCAAATTCTACTTCAGTAGCTTATTTAAATCCTACACTTTGAAAGGATCCATCCTATAGATACACATTGAGATATGATTCTCTCTATGTATGAGTTCTATTACGAACTCTATCTCACGGTATGGGGGAATTTTATGTAAAATTTAGGAAATACATCACTATTTTTCCTCACAATGGTAATTTCCACTAGGTTGATACCTTACATTGACTCAACCATTTTGTAGAATTATTCGTATTCACATGGATTCAAAACCCACACCATTGAATTATTTTCAAAATAATATTTGTGATCTTCCACACATTTTGTAAAAGAGTATTGTTTTGCTCAGAATATTAATATATATGTCATTTTCCCATGAAATGATGTTTATTTCTATAAGTATGAAGAGACAATCAATTTATAGTATAGAATCAAATTCCACCAAGGGAATTATTAAAAGATTCATTGGAATAATCTTACAACATATGCCAATATGATAAGAGTCAAACAGATGGGATGCAAGGTTGTTACCGCTATGTTTTTTATTGATATATGTACATCATGGTTTCAGGGCTTCGATTCAATATCTCATCCAAACATGCATGATATTAAGGAATCTCTGGAACATGAATAAAATAATACTTTATCCATTAATGAGTGAATAAAAATTGTACCTTGTATGAATTTTTTATCATTCTCCACATCCACAGTAGTGACAGAATAATCCTTACTAGAATCCTTATGAATTGGTTGATGATGATGCTAAATACCCTATGGAGCTCGATGTTTAGTGCATTGGCTAGCATAGTTCCATTACTCCATAATGTTGTAGCATTGACCCTTGGGTGGAGCTCTCCTATCCTCAGACACATTATCTTGTTTCCTCATGCTTTTTCGACATTCAAGAGCTTGGGGACCATCCCTCCCACACTTGAACCATTTCAATGTCCCTTTGAGGTAGTTCCCATGACGGATCTTCCACCATTTATACAAGTGGGTGGTTGTGTTTTTCCAACATTTCTCATTATATTATCTATCTTGAAACATCATATTTTTTTCATATCAATTTATTAATGGGACTATTCTACAAATACTATATTCACCTTGAGATAACATAAAACAGGATCTTTATAAATCAAAAATACACTAATTGAAATGACCATGTGAAGGTTTGGTATTTCACCAATAAAGAATCGACATATTTTACTATCAATTTTTATAACAAAACCTGAATTTTTTCTCCCATGCCTTGTAAAATTTGATTCATAGGTCGTGACAGAATCACCATTATTTTTCTTCATCTCTATGAATTCATACACCTTGTTTTTGTGGAGCTTTGAAGGAAAATACTTGATAAGAAAAATCATAGTAATTTGTTCCCACTCTATCACTTCAATTTCATCATTTCTATTTTTGATATTAATAAAATACCACAATTGATCTGCCTGTCAATCTATATTATAAAAAAAATACCCCATCTCAATATCAGAAAAGTGAATAAAAAAAATTATTCTTCAATGACATGACCCACTGCTTCACAACTATTGGATTGTAGAATCCACTTACTGTTAGTGGTAATTTCCATATATAACCCTAAATAACATGTTTTTTCACTCTAAGGTGGAGGTGGATGATATATATTATTTTGGTTTTTATACATAACCTGAGACATCTAGGTAGTAATTACAATGAAATTTTTAACTCCACGTCCCAAAGCAGTGGGTATTTCTTTCAGGGAAGCATTTTGTTTACCCTCCCAAGGGTTGGTGTCATGAAATCATCTTCTCCTCAACATTTTCTAAAATTAAAAATGCTATAAAAACCCAAAATTAAAAAATTCATGAATTATTAATTTTTTATGTTGTCGATTTATTTATAAAGGAATCTCTTGTGGGATCCAAAAATTTAGAAAATTATAAATAAATGTTTCTTGGGGGATCACTTATACAAAGTATCATAATATATTTTTTCAATAATGTTCTCATATATAAATTCCCAGAATAGCTAAATAGTCGTCCTATTCCATATATAGTGTCCCTTATTATCAGGAATATTTTATTACATTATTTTAAACAAAAAAACATAAAATAATTACAGAATGAGGGTCCAATGGTTTAGTATCTTTTGTATATTAGTATCATACATATAAGTTAAAAAATATAAAATAAAATTTTATTTAGTTTATTCGTCCGTAGGTTTTTAATGGGCCAAAAATTCCTTTAAATACATGTAATCACATGAGGACATATATAATAAAGGGGTTATCTAAAATACTAGAAATTGTATAGATAAAAACGAGAAACAATATAACATGTCGTCAGAATAATCATAATATCATAATCATAATAATTAGAGGACACATTAGATAAATGCATGGAATGAGATAATGCATAAAAATTAAACATCATGTATTAGTAGTAAAATATCAAACATAATTGTGGAAAAATATATCATCATGTTCATGAATATTCAACTTTTCTCATGAGATTCATCACATTACCCCATGAATTTGATCCCTATATAATTTTTTCTTAACGGGCCACATCATAACCTTTACATTATTCTATATAATAATGGGTTCACTAATCACGTCACTACATTTACATTATCATGTGTAACGCCCCGACCCCAGCTACCCAGAGTTGGTGCATTACTTCGTAACATTGGCATGATCACAAAAGATCACGTCTCGAAAGACCGATTAGTTTAGTAGCCTTGGAAACACTAGATACATTAATAAGTCTTACATTACATCATAAAGTAAAACAAAACTACAACATCTTCTCTTCATATCCCCTTATATTATCCCTACAAGTCATTCATAATATACTTCTTCACATCCTGGAAAAATTAAAACATTGAAAGGGGTGAGCTCAGATGCTCAGTAAGGATAACAACATAGAGGAAGCTTTCATAAATAAGCATTAACATTTAAGGCAATGTATAACTAAAACAAAATCTTTTTAAACATTAACATTAGCATAATATGGAAAAAGTAAAATGAAATAATTCCATTTACTTACTCACATGGATATTCTACTAGTCGAATAATCACATGAAATATCATTAACCACATTCATAATGATGGAATGCATAATGCTAGACTATCATAACCACGTAGTCAAGGCCTCGTGCCAAGACCACAAATAAGATTTTGTCAAGGCCTTGTGCCAAGACACTAGTTTGTCTCATGAGACCTACTGATGCATCGAGGAGCTATAGCGGGCTCCACCCGTCACTTATTAAGTCCAATGCATTCCTCATATGAATAGGTTTAAACATATCATAAACCATAACATAATAGTATCACATAAAACATGCATAAAGGAAACATAACATTTAAAAATTTCAATCACAATATATCAATGCAACACATTGATATAATAAAAACACTTTCAAAACCATTATCAATACCAAAATAAAAGAAAGGTAAAACTTGGTATTTATTTTTCTTTTTTAAAAAAAGGTATGGCTTGTAGAGGAAGCCGAAACTCAAATAATGGTCACGGGGGCGGAGAAGTCGTTGTCACCGCATACGTATGAAAAAAACATTTCCTTTTGTAGTTTGGTAAATTCTTCGTATAAAATATTCCTTTTGAATAAACGTAAAAGTCAAAGGGGTTTATACACCGTATAAAAGAAATTTGTGTATAAAACAAAATATGCCTCAATGAATGGAGATTGAGACGAAGTCCTTAAGAAGATCATTTTTAAAATAAAATAGATCTATTATTTGTATTCACTATAAGTACACATAAAGAAATTACAAATAAAATATATGAAATAATAATATCACGACATAATTTGAAAGTAGGAGATTAACCCAAAGAATGGAAATTGGGTTAAGAAATTCCCTTACCTTGTGTCCGACTTGACTCGACTGCTCTTTAACCTCCTGAATAATAATCTAGAGATAATTTATAATTGATTAAGAACCTTTTTCAAGTTTTTTATTCCTTTTATATCTCTTATTACCATGTTATGAACATTATGTAATTATTTAAGTTAATAACGGTCATTTTGTCGATCTTTGGTACTTGACTCAAAAATAAACTTCTTATAATTACAATTTTGTTCATGTGGTGATATATCCATTATATACCTAATTATATTCATGTTTTATATATTATATACATCATATATATCTAGTATATACATTCATTCATAATATTACATAACATTTAGAGGTAAGAAATGAAATGCACCGTTCATGGAGACGGTAAGCCGTACGTACGCATGAACGCTACTTTCATTTATATTTCATATTTAATGGAATGAAATCATAATTATATAAAGATATATTAGAATTCCATTATAATATCATATATATTATAATTTACTCCATCCTTTATACATCCCACATATGGAATTAAAGATTCAACACTTTGAGGGGGCGGTAGTCTGCACTTCCTAAAATTAAATTATCGCGTTTACCCATAATGGAAATTGTAAAGGTATGCCATAAATGAAAAATACAGAAGAATAAGGAAACCATAAAAATAATATATATCATATATAAAAATAGTTTCATCATAATGGCCACCTTTGGAGGTGTTTTATGATTGTTGAACAATCATCATTTCGTGAGGCAGAAATTCGCCATCCACAGAAACAATATGTTCTTTAACCATTAGATGTAGGTGTGTGTAAGTGTAGCTCGAATACATATTATAAAAACATCCTAGTATATTGAGGATACGGGTGTTGTTACAAAATAAAGGAATAAAAATAGTTTAGGGGTTTGGATAAGAAAAATAAAACAAAATAACATAAGAGAATACATTACCTTAAAATTGGGTAACTCTTTTGATTTGAGCCAAAGGCTTCCTTGGGAAGAATTATTCCCAAAGTGTGGCTTCTAGGAGTAAGGGAGGAAAGTTGGGAGAGTATTTGGGCAGAGTTTGGCCTAGCCAAAAGGCTTTTAAAGGGTGAGTAAGGTGGTAGTGTTGGGGGCCTTTTATAAGTGGAGAGGAGGGGCACTCTTGGAAAGTAATGAAATATTACTTTATTATACAATGCTTTTCGGATTCTAAAGGTCCCACACTTCTATAATTCTAGGATAAGATGATAAGGGTTCGAAATCTACCCATCCAATAGGCTTTGGACAAGTGTAAAGGTCATTCCATATTTTTATAATACTATTTTACCTTAAATTTCACTAATTACCTTTAATCGCGATTAATTAAACCTAAAAGTTACTATTCACCAAAATTTTATTTTAATCCCATTGAACCAAATTTTAACTCTTAATGACAACCATGTATGTCGGATTTTTTAAAATCAAATCACAGAAGTGGTAAGGCTTCATTTAAACATAAAATCAGTTTTTTAACTACCACTTAGTGGTTTCACTATTCATCAAAAATTGAAGTTTTTCAGAACAATGCCAAAATTTCAGCCTAAGCTATAATTGATATTCCAAATCCAAATATGATGTCTATTTTACAAAATTCCAAAAATATAAGTTTCATTAATTAATTTTATAATTAATTCCCGCTGTCAACAACAAATAGCGTGTTTTAAATAAACAATATATATCAAAAGATTGACCATTGTTTATGTCCAAATTCAATGTGAAATAAATTCTAATGATCACCATTGGATAAAATGGTAAAAATATATTCTAATTATAATTTAGAATCACTCAATAGTATAATTTATCACTATAAAATACATTGATTAAAAAAGTTGTTTTTAAGTATTTTTCACTATTCAAAAAAATTTGGAAGTTCTCAGAAAAATACCAAAAATTCAACATAGGCTAATTTCGATATTCTGAATCCAATAATGAAGTCCATTTGGCAAGATAAAATTAATAAAATTTCAAAAATTAGGTATTACTATTCATAACGGCTACATTGATTGGTTGTGGTGCGTGTTAGAACTCGAAGCTGCGTACAACATACACTACTGTATTTATTCAAAGAGATGTGTACCGTGGAAGCATGGGGTGTTACATTCTCCCCTCCTTCAAATAATTTCATCCTCAAAATTTCATATAATATCACTGTTTAAATAGACTTGGGTGATTTTTCATCATGTGTTCCTCGGGTTCCCACGTTGCCTCCTCCATCTTATGGTTTCTCCATAGATCTTTTACCAGAAGAGTCGTCCGGCTTCTCAGCACTTGTTCTCTTGTATCAAGAATCCTGACGGGCTCTTCACAATAAGACAGATCGGGTTCTAGTTCTAATTCCTCATAGGTGAGTACTTGCGTTGGGTTGGGCATGTATTTTCTTAACAGTGCTACGTGGAATACATCATGAACTTTGGAGAGACATGGCGGCATTTCCAAACGGTAAGCTACAGCCCCAATTCGTTCTAGAATTTCGAAGGGTCCGATGTACCTGGGACTCAATTTACCCTTCTTACCGAAACGTATAACTCCCTTCCATGGTGATACCTTCAAGAAAACATGATCTCCTGCCTAAAACTCCATATCCTTCCTTCGATTGTCAGCATAGCTCTTCTGCCTACTTTGAGCTGCTTTGATGTGGTTTTGGATTACCTTCATGTTTTCCATCGTTTCCTCCACCAGTTCTGGGCCTACAAGTTTTCTTTCACCAACGTCATCCCAACAGGTTGGTGTGCGACATCTCTTTCCATATAATTCTTCATATGGTGCCATCCGAATACTTGAATGGAATCTATTGTTATAAGAAAATTCTACCAGAGGTAAATATTGATCCCACATTCCTTGAAAGTCATGTGAGAATGATATCAACATGTCTTCTAAGGATTGAATAGTTCTTTCTGATTGTCCATCTGTTTGAGGGTGGTAAGCAGTGCTCAAACAAAGTTCAGTATCCAAGGCCTTCTGAAGACTCTTCCAGAATCTTGATGTAAAACGGGGAACAAGATCCGAGATAATCGACAGGGATACTCCATGAAGTCTCACTACTTCATTAATATACAGTCTTGCTAGACGTTTATGTGGTATATCTTCCCTTATAGCAAGAAAATGTGCTGACTTGGTGAGATGATCAACAATGACCCATATTGTGTCATTCCTTCTAGGGGTCTTTGGTAGTCCCATGACCAAGTCCGTCATAATATTATCCCATTTCCACTCGGGTATGGGAAGTGGTTGCAATACTCCACCAGGATGTTGCCTTCCAGCTTTCACTTGTTGGAAAACCATACATCTTGACACAAAATCAGCAATCTCCATTTTCATGTTGTCCCACAAAAAACTTCCCTTTAAATCTCTATACATTTTGGTGCTCCGAGGGTATATAGAGAAATTGGAACTATGAGCATCATCCAACAATTCCCTCTTTAAATCTGGTATATCGGGAACACAAAGTCTCCTCCCAAATTTCAAAATTCCATCTTCATAAACAAAGACACTCAACCGCCCATCATTCACAGCTTTAATCTTCTTTTTCAACACTTCATCATCGGGATGAGAACTCTTTATCCTTTCTAGTAAAGATGGTTTGGCAACTATTTGAAATTTTTTTGATGTTTCACCCTCCTTGGTGATTCCCATATCCATCTTCACTAGATCCATGAAAATAGGATCCCTTTCCACTCTCATCATGTTCAAAACTCCATGATCTTTTCTACTCAAAGCATCTGAAACCTTATTTACCTTCCCTGGGTGATAGTGTATCATGCAATCATAATCCTTGAGTAGTTCAAGCCATCGTCTTTTCCTCATGTTGAGTTCTTTCTGTGAGAAAATATATTTCAAACTCTTGGGATTGGTATATATCTCACATTTTTCACCATAGAGATAATGTCTCTATATCTTCAAGGCAAAGATTACAGCAACTAACTCGAGATCATGAGTAGGATAGTTCTTCTCATGAATTTTCAGTTGTCGTGATGCATAGGCAATAACCCTATCGTTCTGCATAAGGACACAACCAAGTCCTTTCATTGATGCATCACTATAAATAATGAACCCATCATTACCTGATGGTAGAGTCAATATAGGAGCCTTGACTAATCTTCTCTTCAGTTCTTAAAAACATTCTTCACACTCTTTTTTCCAGACAAATTTAACCCCTTTACGTGTGAGCTTCGTCAATGGGTAAGCCAATCGGGCAAAATTCTGGACAAAACGTCGATAATAACCTTCCAAACCAATAAAGCTGCGTACCACAGTTATACTCGTCGGTGTTGTCCATTCTTGGATTTCCTTGGTCTTAGAAGGATAAACGGAAATTCCATCCTTAGAGACAATGTGGCCAAGAAAAGAAATCTCCTGAAGCCAGAATTCACACTTCCTAAACTTCGCATATAATTCATGCCTCCTAAGAGTCTTCAAAATAATACGCAAATAATTTTCATGATCTTCATAGATTTTGGAGTACACCAATATGTAATCAATAAATACCACCACAAAATCATCTAGATATTCCTTGAAAACTCTATTCATTAGATCCATGAATACATAGGGTGCATTAGTCAATCCAAAAGGCATTACTGTAAACTCGTAATGCCTGTACCTTGTTCGAAATGCTGTCTTCGGAATATCTTCCTTCTTCACGCACAACTGATGGTATCCCGATCGAAGGTCAATATTTGAAAAGTATTGAGCTCTATGCTATTAGTCAAATAAATCATCAATGCGAGGTAGGGGATACTTGTTCATTATTGTTATAGCATTGATCTCCCTGTAGTCAACACACAACCTCATAGATCCATCTTTATTCTTAACAAAAAGGACAGGGGATCCACATGGAGAAACACTAGGGCGAATAAATCTCTTATTACTCAATTCCTCTAGTTTTTTCTTTAGTTCAACTAATTCCATAGTGGCCATCCTATAAGGGGTCTTCGATATGGGCCTCGATCTAGGAATTAAATCAATGGAAAACTCAACTTCTCATTCTATAGGATGTCCAGGTAAATCTTCTGGAACACATCTACATATTCATTCACAATAGGTACATCCTCTATTTTAACATTCCTTTCCTCGCTATTAGTCATTTCATTCTCTTCCTCCCCAATAATTGAACTTAGTTGAGCCACTGGGGGTGGATCTAAATAAGAATTAGGTGGTGACGATTCTGCTCTAAAAATAAGGTGTTCCTTATCATCATCATCAAAAATCATAACCTCCTTCTTCTTACAATAAATCTTTGCATCATAGTCCGAAAGCCAATCCATATCAAGGATTATATCAAACTCAATCATAGGTATGAAATTGAGATCAGCAGATAAAGAACAGTTATGTGCTCTAATGGGGACGGATTCACAATACTTTGTTACAATAATACTTTCCTTAGGAGTTTTGACTGACAATTCTCTTGTTAAATCAAACTGGAAATATCTAATTTTCTTAGCAAACTGGGAAGATATGAAACAATGAGATGATCCAGAATGAAATAATGCATTCGCTAAACTTGAGGAAACCATTAAATTACCTGCCACCACGTCTTTTGGTGCTTCTACCTCAGCAGTAGTGATATCATAAGCTTGGCCTTGATCCCTTGGCCTCTTCTGAGGTAAGTTCCCCTAACGCTTAGGATATTCATTTTCATAATGTCCCATCTCTCTACAATTATAGCATTCCACATTGATAGCAACTTTCTTTCCCTTGAAATCATGAGCTTGGTGGCCTTTTTCACCACACTTGTAACAGACTCCCATTCCCATCAAGCAAGTACCGGGGTGTTTCTTTCCACATTTACTACAAGACTAATATTCAACTCTTCCCTTCTTCCCCTTAATTCCATTTCCAGATTGATCAGAAGATCTCTTCTTTTCTTGCTTTGCTTTAAAGTCATAAGACTTAGAGAATTCCTTTTCCGTCTTGATAGCACACGAGACTATATCTTCGTATGATGAGAAATATTTTGATACAAAATCTCGACGAAGAAATGGTTTTAACCCATTAAAGAAACGATCAATCTTATTTCTCGGGTTACGTATATAATCTGCAGCATGCCTCGCTAACCTTGTAATGTTAGCCTCATACTTTGTGACATTCTCATCCTCCTTCTGCCTCAGACTCAGAAATTTCCTTTCCATATCTGCTCGATGGTCATGCAGAAAGTATTTATCTAATAAATGATCCTTTAAATTCATCCATTCCATATTCGATACTTCATCATCTTTCTTTGTGTTTTGAATCAGTGACCACCACTGATCGGCATCTCCAGTGAGGCGGTAGACTGCCATGACAACCTTCTCCCTTTCGCTACTCCCCAAGGCGTGGATTATTTTCTCTAAGGAGTTTATCCATTTCTCAGCTACTAATGGATTTGTACCCCCATTAAATGTTGGTGGTTGTTGCCTCATGCAGCGGTCTAAAATTGATCCTCCACGTTGTGGATTAGGGTGCGCCATACGAGTAAGGTTATTATTCATAACCCGAGTGAGTTGTCCCAGTATGGTAATAAGTTGATCAGCACCAATTGTATCTCTAGCAACACAATAATTATCTTGAGCAGGAGGGTAATCCCTACACGGAGTGCGTACATTGATACGGTTTCCATTCCTTCCAATAGGCGCCATTTCTAAACAATGGAATAAACTATATTAGTTTATGAATCAAAATACATAGTACCATACTTGTAAGATACTTAACATAAATTGAACTATTTATGGATATAATACATAAAATGTTTTCTTTGAGGAAGTATATACTCATAACCCTTCATAGTGGTTTGTAAAGAAAATGAGAATTATCTAAAGCATATCCCCCGGGAGTGTCGTAACCAAGAGTGCAGCAAGGCCCGTTGTCGTGGACCAGTTCCCATTTGAGTATAGCTCAAAGAAGTGTTTTCGGGTTTTACCCTTAGGTACATCTGTGCCAGAGCTGCCTCTACCTGCTCGTATCTAGAAAGGGATGTATTTCTCGGAAAACACACAACATCTCTACAATACCAAAATTCTTGGAGGTTCTTCTATACTAATCCACAAAGTCTATCTTTGGGCTATGTGCTCTAATCAGAGTTTATCTAAATCTAGCTTTCAAGGTTAGTACTAAACTGCCTCGGATACCAACTATAACGCCCCGACCCCAGCTACCCAGAGTCGGTGCATTACTTCGTAAGATTGGCATGATCACAAAAGATCAAGTCTCGAAAGACCAATTAGTTTAGTAGCCTTGGAAACACTAGATACATTAATAAGTCTTACATTACATCATAAAGTAATACAAAACTACAACATCTTCTCTTCATATCCCCTTATATTATCCCTGCAGGTCATTCATAATATACTTCTTCACATCCTGGAAAAATTAAAACATTGAAAGGGGTGAGCTCAGATGCACAGTAAGGATAACAACATAGCGGAAGCTTTCATAAATAAACATTAACATTTAAGACAATGTATAAGTAAAACAAAAGCCTTTTAATCTTGAACATTAGCATAATATGGCAAAAGTAAAATGAAATAATGCCATTTACTTACTCACATGGATATTCTACTAGTAGAATAATCACATGAAATATCATTAACTGCTTTCATAATGATGGAATGCATAATGCCGGACTATCATAACCACGTAGTCAAGGCCTCGTGCTAAGACCAAAAAATAAGATTTTGTCAAGGCCTCGTGCCAAGACACTAGTTTGTCTCATGAGACCTACCGATGCATCGAGGAGCTATAGCGGGCTCTACTCGTCACTTATTAATTCCAATGCATTCCTTATATGAATAGGTTTAAACATATCATAAACCATAACATAATCATATCACATAAAACATGCATAAAGGAAACATAACATTTCCAAATTTCAATCACAAGATATCAATACAACACATTGATATAATAAAAACACTTTCAAAACCATTTTCAATACCAAAATAAAAGAAAGGTAAATCATGGTATTTATTTTTCTTTTTAAAAAAAGGTATGGCTTGTAGAGGAATCTGAAACTCAAATAATGGTCAAGGTGGCGGAGAAGTCGTTGTCGCCGCATACATACGACAAAAACATTACCTTTTGTCGTTTAGTAAATTCTTCGTATAAAATATTCCTTTTGAATAAACATAAAAGTCAAACGGGTTTATACAAAGTATAAATGAAACATGTGTATAAAACAAAATATGCCTCATTGAATAGAGATTGAGACAAAGTCTTTACAAAGATCATTTTTAAAATAAAATAGATCTATTTTGTGTATTCACTATAAGTACACATAATGAAAGTACAAATACAAGACATGAAATAATAATATCATGACATAATTTGAAAGTAGGAGATTAACCCAGAGAATGGAAATTGGGTTAAGAAATTCCCTTACCTTGTGTCCGACTTGACTCGACCGCTCTTTAACCTCCTGAATAATAAACTAGAGTTAATTTATAATTGATTAAGAACATTTTTCATCTTTTTCATTCCTTTTATATCTCTTATTACCATGTTATGAACATTATGTAATTGTTTAAGTTAATAATGGTCGTTTTGTCGATCTTTGGTACTTGAGTCAAAAATAAACTTCCTATAATTACAATTTGTTCATGTGGTGATATATCCATTATATGCAGAATAATATTCATGTTTTAGATATCATAAACATCATATATATCCAGTATATACATTCATTCATAATATTACATAACATTTAGAGGTAAGAAATGAAAGGCACCGTTCATGGAAACGGTAAGTCGTATGTACGCATGAACGCTACTTTCATTTCTATTTCATATTTAATGGAATGAAATCATAATGATATAAAGGTATATTATAATTCCATTATAATATCATATATAATATCATTTACTCCATCCTTTATACATCCCACATATGGCCTTAACGATTCAAATCAATTTGAGGGGGCGGTAGTTCGCACTTCCTAAAATGAAATTATTGCGTTTACCCATAATGGAAATTGTAAAGGTATGCCATAAATGAAAAATACAGAAGCATAAGGAAAACATAAAAATAATATATATCATATATAAAAATAGTGTCATCATAATGGCCACTTTTGAAGGTGTTTTATGATTGTTGAACAATCATCGTTTCGTGAGGCAGAAATTCGCCATCCACAGAAACAGTATGTTCTTTAACAATTAGATGTTGGTGTGTGTAAGTGTAGCTAGAATACATATTATAACAACATCCTAGTATATTGATGATACTTTTATTGTTACAAAATAACGGAATAAAAAGAGTTTAGGGGTTTGGATAAGCAAAATAAAACAAAATAACATAAGAGAAGACATTACCTTAAAATTGGGTAACTCTTTTGATTTGAGCCGAAGGCTTTCTTGGGAAGAATTATGCCCAATGTGAGGCTTCTAGGAGTACAGGAGGGAAGTTGGGAGAGTATTTGGGAAGAGTTTGGCCGAGAAAAAAGGCTTTGAAAGGGTGAGTAAGGTGGTAGTGTTGGGGGCCTTTTATAAGTGGAGAGGAGGGGCACTCTTGGAAAGTAATGAAATATTACTCTATTATACAATGATTTTCGGATTCTAAAGGTCCCAAACTTCTATAATTCAAGGATAAGGTGATAAGGGTTCGAAATATACCCATCCAATAGGCTTTGAACAAGTGTAAAGGTCATTCCATATTTTTATAATACTATTTTTACCTTAAATTTCACAAATTTCCTTTAATCGCGATTAATTAAACTTATAAGTTACTATTCATCAAAAAAATTATTTTAATCCCATTGAACCACATTTTAACTCCTAATGACAACCATGTATGTCATATTTTTGAAAATCAAATCACATAAGTGGTAATGTTTCATTTAAATGAAAAATCAGTTTTTTAACTACCACTTAGTGGTTTCACTATTCATCAAAAAATTGAAGTTTTTCAGAACAATGCCAAAATTTCACCCTAAGCTATATTTGATATTCCGAATCCAAAAACGATGTCTATTTTACAAAATTCCAAACATATATGTTTCATTAATTAATTTTATAATTAATTCCCGGTGTCAACAACAAATAGCGTGTTTTTAAGAAACAATATATATCAAAAGATTGACCATTGTTTATGTCCAAATTCAAAGTGAAATTAATTCTAATGATCACCATAGGATAAAATGGTAAAAATATATTCTAATTATAATTTAAAATCACTCAATTTTATAATTTATCACTATAAAATACTTTGATTAAAAAAGTTGTTTTTAAGTATTTTTCACTATTCAGAAAAATTTGGAAGTTCTCAGAAAAATACCAAAAATTCAACATAGGCTAATTTCGATATTCTGAATCCAAAAACGAAGTCCATTTGGCAAGATAAAATTTATAAAATTTCAAAAATTAGGTATTACAATTCATAACGGCTACTTTGATTGGTTGTGGTGTGTGTTAGAACTCGAAGCTGCGTACAACATACGCTACTGTATTTATTCAAAGAGATGTGTACCGTGGAAGCTTGGGGTGTTACATCAGGAATGGAAAATAGAACATATATCAATCATACCATGATATAACCCTTTCAATGGAATGAGTTTCATTTCATAATCATAAATTCATAAAATTTGGGTTCCCAAATATAGGTTGAATAATATACTTTAAATATGAATCATTAACCATGTGTGAAGAAGTTACAATCTGAAGATGTAAAATGTATGTTTTTTGGAACAATAATCTTTTAAAACATATTTTTATTATCATAAACTCAAATATATGAAATTTATATCCCATAAATGATAATATAATGATGCAAAAATTATTTTTATGGAATTACCATACTAAAAATGGGATAAAATATGGAAACACAAAAAAAAGAGATTTGGGTTCAAGGATTCCCCTTACATTGTGTCTGAATTATTTATTAACTATAATTTCCTATAAAATAAAATTATATTCATTCAATAAAAATTAAAAACACGTTTATACATGAATATTTTTCTCTATGGTTTTATTAGGTTTTTAATGGTCCTTGTGATATGTTGTAGAGTTTAATTTCATCATTCTGGGGTGTTTGTTTTCTTAGTTTTCAATGTTTCTTCACTTCAATACAAGAATAATTTCCTATATAAATTGTGAACAAATATCCATAATTTTTATTATATTTTATTAAGAATATTCCATAATTTTGAATGATTTTTATAAATAATTTGGTAATATGGCATGAGGATGACTCAAGTGTGGAAAATTATTCATGATCATTTTTGGTTAATTTTGGCGATCTTCCAATCACAATGATCTCATTTTGTTTTATCGTTAATTTCATTTATATAAGATAGTTATAGATCATAAAAAAGGTTATAGATTAAAAATATTATATAATTTCAACTATTTAATTTTTTTATTGTCTACATTTCATGTGTTAATGAAAAATAAATGTGCATCGCCCATAATGTCTATTAATTAACACATCACAACCGATGAATTTATATTTAGAGTAAAAGAGGGAGAGAGTGGACTTTAATGTTGGATAATTAATTAAAATGATATATTATTTATATGTCAAACATACTATATTTATCATGAAATTTGGATAATAAAAGGTTTGTATAAGATAAAAAAATGAAATTTAAAAGAAAATGATAGAGGATTTACCTCAAGAACTTTCCATCATGATGACTTACTTTGGAATGATTTTGGAATATTGATGATACAAAGATATCTTAGACATGTTATCGGGGATATAGAATAGTATTAAAATAATTTTGGAAAGGGTAAAATATTTATAGGTGTTATTAAAAGATAGTGTGTGGGGAGGAATTTAGAGTCGAGGGGAGGGGTGTTTTCTCATTATTTAATTCAATAGTTTATTATATTGATCACGATAATAAGTTTGTAGATTCATTAGACCAAATAAATTAATTATAAATTTTTATTTGGAACCAATTGTTCTTACATCAGTTCTGTCTCAATTAATAGTGTATTTAACATATAATGTATATATACTATAAATTACAGTATATAATAATTCACCAATAGTTAAAGTATTTCAAAAAAATAAAAACAAAATTGGTGTGATCCATTACTTTCGCAGCTTCATCATGATCCATCTTATAGGTGGTAAAAATATGAGTTTCAATTTATTTATTAATACCTAAACAATAAAATTTTACACATAATATAGTTTATATACATTTATTTAAAATAATTTCTTTTTTATTTCAAAAAATCAATAAAACATGGATTTATTTTCTCATTAGTTGAACTCATTTGAAGGTACATTGAATCATTTATTAAAAATCATTACATAAATTGGTTTTTGGAGATAAAAATAAAATATCATATATATATATATATATATTTGAACAACTATATCATCCTTGGAAAATATTTTTATAAAAACGGTTTTATTGGCTATACCGTTCGAAAAAACTATTAGAAATATGAAAATAGCTGATCCAATAATACCAAACTTTAATAGCATTTTTTAAACCATATATTATTTTAATATTGAAAAACATATTTTGAAAATGATTGTTTTTAAATACAGGGTGTTATTTAAAAATAACATCCACAATTATTTAATCATCCATGAAATTACTCTTAACATTAATTTGATATAGTTATAAATAAATAAGTTTGGCATATGAATATAGTTTTCTAGTGGGATCATGTCTGGACAGTAGCTCAAGATTATTTCTCCACATATGTACCATTTTCTTGATTATACCATGGTATAACATTTATTTCCTAAATCCATACTATTGTACCAGATTAATCATATTTTTTTTGAAAACATTTATTTAGTGAAAATAGTTAAGGTGTCTTTAGGTCTATTAACATATTCCAAAATGTTATTTATTTTAAATGGTTTTTTCTTGCGTATCCATTTCCCATAATTCCTCATTAATTATATTATTGGTGTTTATAGGATCATGTTGTGAAAAGAATTCATGAATCTCAACATTGATTCATATGAAATCTATAGTCTATGTAAAGAGACCAGGCTAAACATGTGCGGATATTTTATAAATTTAAATGAATCTTCAGAACAGTAAAATGTATATTCCTAAGCTCCATAATAATTTAGGGTTTGTGGAAACATGTAAAAAATTCTTATAACACAATGAATGATATTAAACAACTCCTTTAATTATCTCACCCATTAGTAATCATATGTTAAAAAATATATTCACAATATTGGGAAATGAAAAATATGAATGAGGTGAGCTCAAATGAAAAATATGGGTAAACAAGAAATATTAGTATGCATAACATTACCATAAGAATATGACAATATAATCATGAAATTAAAATATAAAACCCTTACATACCTTAGATCATAATATAGAGTCTTATAATAAATATTGGATATATATAAGACATGAATTAATAAAGAATAAAGATCATAACCCATGATTTTA
The DNA here is from genome assembly GCA_963277665.1 of Viscum album. NCBI lineage: Eukaryota > Viridiplantae > Streptophyta > Magnoliopsida > Santalales > Viscaceae > Viscum > Viscum album. The sequence continues at coordinate 264,415,483 of OY728143.1, read as the reverse complement.
TAACATTGGAATAAGACATTGTATTTTTCATATACTCATAATCATAGAAAATATTATGTCAAGATACCAACCAAGTTCATAATTCCGTATTTGGATTGTAATAACCGATCATGTAACTACATTGGACATTGGATGACCACCCATGTAACCTCTTCATTTAGGAATTGGTTTCCCTTTAGTGTACCCTCCTGTTTTGTTATTGGGATGCCTTACCATGTACCATCTTATTTCATGAACCATATTCCCTCTTGTGTACTGTATTTTTTCCTTATTGTGATTACCTATCATGTAAACTATTATTATGGTCTCATAATTCCCTCCCAAGTTGCCTCTTGTTTCAGACAAGAGACACCCTTCTCGTGTTCCGTAAAATTTTAGGAATCAGATGCCCCCCATGTGTACCCTCTTGTTTCGGGCATGGGATGTCCTCTTGTGTACCCTCTTATGTTTGTAATGGGATTACCTTTTCCTTACCATCTTGTTTATGGCATGGGATTACATCCCGTATAACCTATTGTATCAGGATTGAGATTCCTTCTCATGCAACCTCTTATTTTGGTGTTTGGTTGCCCCATGTTTACCCTCATTTTTCAGTCTTGGGATTCCCTCCCATATAACTTCTTATATTGAACAATCAATACACTATAGTGTTCCATATAACCTGTAATTCATTAATCATTTATTAATGCATTATAAAGAGATATAGGTTCTACTAATCTTATAATTAAATCAATCATGTGTGTTCCATAAGATAAAAAACTTTCATCATATCATGACCCGTAAAAATAGATGGTTTTCTTAAACAAAATATCATAACCCCTGAAGTGAAATTAGTATTGGAAAAGTTTAATAATATAATAAATTGTGAAAATTATAAAATTATGATAATCATTTCTTCATAGTATAACATGTGGAAGTAAGCAGCTTTCATAGTCATTTAATCATGGAAGAACATACAAAAGATAAACTGGTTTTATATTTAACTATTACTCATGACATAAACCATTAAAATGAAGAATAAAAATAGTTTCCATTGACCATATCAATTGAAAATTGTTAACTATATAATATGATGTCAAATTAGATGGGAATTATTTTGAGAGATCAAATGAATTATTTCATAAGGAAAATAAAAATTCATTGAAAATTACTTTTTAAAACATATATAATTTTCAAAATACTTTTCTATGATTATAAACATAAAAAATAAAACAAAATAATTTTAAAATAATTTTAAAAAATTATTGTGGATAACATCCTCTATAATTTTAAAAAGTATTTTTAAATAATGTAAGATATTAAATAAATTTTTCATTGAAAATGAACATGAAAACTTATAAAGGGAGCATTAAAAATAATTTATAACACATTTTAAGAATAAATAATTTTTGAAAATTATCATCATTGAAAAAAAGAAAAAAATTAAATAATATGATGAAAATAACTTTCATTAAAAATTTCATTGTACAAATTCAAATTTTGCATGAGAAAAATAATGGTTACGCTGGTGGGTAAATTCGAACATATCGAACATTCATTTGGGAAAGTTAATGGTTTAGAAAAGTGCCTCAGTCAAAAACATAATAAGAGATTCATTTTAAAAATTTATTTATTTAAACCATAAAACATGGGTAAATTTTTATTTTAAAATGATAATTATTCACTTAATTAAATATTTTTAGAAAACAGTGTACTGTGAGTAAAATAAATTTCTAACTGAAGTGATAAATAATGTCGTATTTACTGAATAATTCTATCTTAATTATCTTAAGTAAAAATGAGTGAAAAAGTTTTACAAATAAATAAATATATCATGTATAGCCATAGGATAAAAACATTCCTATGTTATTTTGATATATGTATTATAATATTTCATTAATGAAACCATACTCACAAACAATCTCAGTAAACCATTATATTTTTTCAATAATTCATTTCCACTTTGAAAACATTGAATCATCATCCTGAGGAAAACATATCATATAATTATGCAATAAATATCATTAAAATAATATTATTTATTATATAACATGTCAAATGGAAGCTTATAGTCAACAAAAAAGTATTTAGGTTCATAGAATTGTATGTATATCAAAGAAACCAAATTTAGGAAAAAATTAAATATCCAATTTGGTAAATTTTGAACCACAAACACCTTGAGATAAATATCATCATTTAGATATGTAAATTGATATAAATTTATGAATATTACCAATAAAATTACTTCAAGGGTAATATATACACCACAGAAAATAAATTAGGGGTGAATAATGCAGAAGTCTCACAAAAATAAAAGTGAGATGAGAAAACCCGGTACTTAGGGGTTTTCATTTCATTGTAGTCGATCAATCCTATTTTATAATAAATACAAATTTATTATAAATCTTCCAAAAAACAGAATTATTATATATACAATCATATATTATTTATTATGACCTTATAATGCCCATTTATTTATAATTTCATTGTTAGGATCTGTCTATGGTAAAATTGTCATTCTTTTTCGAATATGATTTTAATTATTATTTCTCATCCTCATTCATTGATCATGATTTACTAATTTTTTGAATTTAATACATGATATATAAATCATATATAAATGGAATCAAATTAAATTAAAACATTTAATATTTATAATATGTCTAGGATACCTTCCATGAAATCATAACATAACATTCATATGTTATCCTCTCATTCCCCATAAATGAAAAAACAATACATAAAAACATTACCCATCAAATTATAGATCTATTTAATTTTAGTATCACCTATAACATTCATATCGGGTACATTAAAAAGTGTTCCAAAAATATCTTATAAAATAAAGATATATTTCATCACATTCAATCCCATGATTAAGTAGTGTGGGATAAATATATGGATGTCAATATTCAATGAAGTATAGTTACATCAAGGTGAATACCCATTAGTGGAAATGGGGATAAGAGTTCACTAATATATATCTGGTCCTAAAAAAGTTCAGGATAATTTGGGTACCAATATAAGGATATATAATGATTCATAAAAGGGTATATTTAGGGTAAAAGTCATCTCTCTCCACATTAAAATAACATGTAATGTCATATAGATGTTATAAAATATATACCAAAATTAAAAATTATAAATTCGGAGTAATAATAGAAATAAGGACGTTGAATAAATAAGTGAATGGGAGGATCCATTATATATCCATAGTAATGACTTCAAAATGGATAATAATGAGAGGGGATAAATAATCTCCAAATAATATCAAAAATTTAAATATAATTTTATATTTATAAAATCATGATAACATAATAAAATTTAATTTTATAGGGATAAACAAAAAAAAGTTCCTAAATAAAAATTAATAAAGATAGAGATCTTTTACCTTGCAAGGGAACTTCAATAGTTATTGGATGATCTTCTTATATGATTGGTGGAACCTTGGGAGTGATCAATAGGTTTAAAATTGAATTAATTTAATTATCTAAATATTTTAGCAAAAGATTAATTGGTTGTTTAATAAATTTTTATTTGAAAATATTTGGTAATTCTGTAATAATTCCTCTTCATAGGATTTTTACACATAAAATAATATTATCGAGTCTATAAACCATCCCATTGTTTTCTTGGATCGAATATGTAGATATATATCTATTAGATGGAACAATACTAGAGGGGGGTGAATTGTAGGTTTAAAAACCTATGAGTTTTAGCAACTTAAGGGATTTTCTTAAATGATCTTAAACTAATACAAATAGAAATACCCACAATTGTATTGAATATAAAAGGTATGATGTATTGTAATACTAATGTAATGTAAAACAATTGTATTCAAGGTGAACACAATAATCAGAGTAATACAAAGATGAATGATTCTACCTTAAAGTGTATAGAATCAATCAATACAAAATGTAATAGAATGATTGTAATTGAAACAATTACAATTGAATATGTAAAGGAGAAAGGAAACAATACAAATCCCTTTCTGATACAAGTAACAACGGAAAGGTAAAAGTATTACAATTCTTTTAACCAAAAGAAAAGGGTTATCCTTTCACCTAGGATAAAAGGTCTGTCTCACCAACACCTAGGTGAGCCATCGATACGATGATCGGCACGTCTGTCTGCCTATCCCTGGCAGCCCTCGATACGATGATTGGCACGTTTGTCTGCCTATCCCCGGCAGCCCTCGATACGATGATCGACATGTCTGTCTGCCTATCCCGGGCAGCCCTAGATTTTGTAGGTAATCGGCACCTCTGTCTTTCAATTACTTGAAATCCCTCGATACGATGATCGGACACACAAGGCAGATGAGAGAAGTCCCAATGTATCTCTCTATAATCTTGGTAGTTCACAGAGTCTCTTCATTCGTTCTCTTTTTTCATCGTTGTTCCTTAAGCATCAAATGACCTCCTATTTATAGGCCCCGGGTTCCAACGGTCATATTGCCTCCAATGGTCATATTGAAACAGAAATCAAAACATCGTTTTGATTATTTTGTTACTATCTCAATGACATCGTTTTGTTAGGACAAGAGATATATAGAAATGAAAAACATGAGTACGATTCATATGCAAGGAGTGTTATTGATTATGTACCAAAACAAATAATGAACATCTGAATAGCAGAGTCAGTATGATACGATTGACAGAGTCAGTACGATACGATTGACAGAGTTAGTATGGTACGATTGACAGAGTCAGTACGATATGATTGACAGAGTCAGTATGGTACAATTGACAGAGTCAGTACGATCAGTATTGTACGATACGATAAACATGATAGAAGACAAATGTAATTTCCAAAATATGATAGAATGCATTTGTGATTTCCAAAACATGATATAGAAGTCAAAAGAAGAATTTTGACTTAACGATCTCCCCCTTTTTGTAAAGCACAACACACAAAGTAAATGTAACATGAAATACTTATCTCCCCCTGAGTTATTGAAAACTCTTCTGAATAAGAAATTGAATACAACTAACTCCCCCTTAGGTATGGAATTTACTAAGGATTGTATTCGTAGATTTTCCTTACGAGCATTGTAAAGAATTCTCCCCATTTATAAAACATTCTCACCTTTGTAAATATTCTCCCCCTTTGTAAATATTCTCCCCCATTGTGATTTACAAAAAGAAAGGAGTAATCTTGAATTGTCTGAGGGAGTTAGAAAATAAACACAAGACAAAGGATAAATGAAAAGGATCATAAAATTCATTACAAAACAAATACAAGTTCCAAAGGAAAACAAATACAGAAATAATTTGTTTTCTCTTTCCTTCTCCTTCTTTATAATCTCATGAAGAACAGCTTTCATCTTCTTGATCTCCTTCTTGTCTTCAGAAATTGATTCACCCTGAGTTTTGAGAAGCTATTGTTAGTCCGAAAAAAATCTTATCTTGATTTCTGATACTCTCCTCCTGGACTCTGATTACTTCCAACCGCTTTCATGACTTTAGAGACATCAATGTCCTGAGCCTTTCTTTTCAAAAGAACCTTCTTCTTCTTTTCAGTCTGAAGGGTTTCTTCTACCCTTACTCTTTCTGCAAAAGCCTCAGCAGGATCAAGACCAAACTTCGGATCACCTTCATTTATTTGTTCCTTATCCTTTCTCCATTTGTCTACAACCTCCTTACTGTACCTTGGTTTCTTCTTCGGCTTTAAACTGGTTTCTGGATCAGACTTTTGAGTAACACCGGTAGATTGAATGTCTTTGGCTGGCATAGGTGCTGATTGATTCTGATCCAATTCAGCTTCTACATCTCTGACAAAAAGTTTTGAATTTGGATCAAAACAAACATTCAACTTTTTCATCGTACTCTTACTGATCCATCACGGCTTCAAATCCATGGGGTTTCCTTTCAAGGGAATGTTACAAAACTTCATACTCTCAAGAATGAACTTCGTAAGGATAGCTGGATACATAATCATCTAGGACTTAATCCCTCCTGTCTTGACATTATTAATGGTTTCAAAAACATACCCCATGAGATTTACATTTCTCATATTCACAAGATAGTCAAGCATAAAGATATCAGAAACTTTCAGAGTTTCTCTATCTCCTTTCCTTGGGATAAGAAAACCTTGCATCCATAAAGTCACAAAACGATTGTCCGGAGAAAGATGAGACACTTTTATCTTTTCTTCATTAATAACAAACAAAGACTTTTCAGCACTTTCTCTATTAAACGTACCAACTTCCTCTGGTTGTTTGTGTGATGGACAAAAAGAATCCCCTTCTACATAAACATTTAAAAAATTTGCCGCTTGTTTCACAGACATAGACAATTTTATATCGTACACAGCAAAGATTATAGTCATGTCTTTGTCGAATGAAATGGTTTTATAAAACTGACAAAATTCATCAAAAAGAACCGGATCTTGAGAATCAGGCTTTTCAACACACAGATGTTCCCACCCTTGAAACAAAATGATTCTCCTGATTGTAGAATAATACGTATCGAAAAAGTCTCGAGATACTTACCTTTCTCTGTTAAAGTCTTTCTCTGTAAAAGTCTTTGAAGACATTTCGGCGGGAGTGTTAGAAGAGGATTGAGATATAAAGGTTCTGCCGATGCGAAGATCGTACGATGATTTATAGATGGTGGAGCAGAGCTTCACCTGAAATCCTGAAAAAAAACGATGTGGGTTTGGGGAGGGGAGGGGGCTATTTATAGGCGATAAAGGGGTGACCGTTGATCTTCTACGGTCGAAAAAGAATTACAATTGATCTTCTATACCAACAATATTTCCTTGAGTATTATCTCCGAAGGTAACATTTCCACCATTTGTTTTGATAACCTTTTCAAAGAGATCTTTGTTTCCAGTCATATGTCGAGAACAACCACTATCCGTGTACCAAATGTTCTTATTTATACACTTCTCGTTTTCCTGAAAAAGAAACAATTAGATTTTCGAAATCCAAACTTTTTTGGATCCAGAAGGGTTAGATAAAAGAATTTTAGGAATCCACATTGGTTTTGAAAAATGAACTTTATGAAATCCTAAAGATTGAGTTTTTTTAAGAGAACAATCTCTTCTCCAGTGTCCACCACATTGACACTTAGAACAGAAAATGGTTTTTTGAGGAACAAAATAATTATTGCTAAAAACAGGTTTGGAATAAGTATAACAAAGACCAGAATGATTTCTCAAAGGTCTAATTTGAGAATACATTCTGTCAAAGTTTTCTTTTCCATGAGTAAAGTTTGACAAAGACTTTTTCAAGGATAAAATATCTAACTTTAGTTTTAAAACCAAATTCTTATTTTCCAAAACATTTGAATTTGAACTAGAGTTAGACTCTAAAATATTTTTCTTCGAAATTATAGTTTCATGATCCTTAGAAAGTTTATCCTTATCAGATTTAACCTTCTCAAGGGTTTTTAAAATTCTTTCAAAATCAGAAGTTTTCACATCAAGATCTTTAGAATGATCTGATACTTCATTAGCAAAAATTGAAATTCTAGAATTTGATTTTTCAAATCTCTTTTTATGTTTAGAATTTTCATTTTCAAGTAACTTAGAAAATCTAGAGACCTCTTCAAAAGAAGGTAATGTATCATCTTCTGATGATGAAGATTCATCATTTGAAGTTTCATAATATCTATTATCAATATAATTTTCTTTTAAAGAGACATTTGTAATAGCTTCAGCATTATGTACCTTAGCCATGATACAATGATCTTCAATTGATAGTCTGGCTAGAAGTCCAATATTTCTTTGTCCTGATGTATCATATTCTAAAGAATCATCTGAGGAATCACTACCACTTGCACTCCACGTATCATTTGTTTTCAAGACTTTCTTTGTCTTATAAAACCTTTTCTTGTTTCTTTCATAGTGTTTCTCCTTTCTATCTTTCCTCTTCAGTAGAGGACAATCAGGCCTTATATGTCCTGCTTTCTTGCATTCATAACAAGTTACCTCTGAATCTTTCCAATCTTTCTTGTCTTTCTTTTTGAATCTATATTGAAAATATTTCTTTCCCACGATCTTTTTCATCCTTCGAGCAAGATTGGCTATCTCATTATCCGAAAGATTACAATCACTTGAATTAGATACAACAACTTTCTTGGATTTAGACCTTGTAAGCCTTTCAGGTGTTTTAGAATTAGATGCAAAGGATACACTTCCATTCCCATTCTTATTCTTGTTGAAATCAGCATCTCACTTCATTCTTGTCTCATGTTGTAGAAGTGTTCCAAAGAGTTCATCAAGAGTAATCGAGGAAACTTTTCTATTTTCATCAATAACTGTTCTTTTTGACTCCCATTCATTTGGCATTATATCTATAATCTTATCAACAAGAGCTTCATCATCAAGACCTTTTTCTCCCATAGATTGTAAGCTGTTGACAATTGTCATAAACCTTTGTTTTACTTTACATACAGGCTCTCCATAAGGAACAACAAATCCATGATACTCTACTCGAAGCATTGCTCTCCTTGTTTCTATAACCTTGGATGTTCCAAAATGAGTAACTTATAATTTCTTCCAAATACAGTTGGTTGCTTCACATGAAGATATCTGACTATATATATTCCTGGTCATGGAGCATAATAAAGTATTGTGTACCTTGTAATTTAGTTGATATTATTGCTTCTCTTGGTTGGTGTAAGTACTAACATCTTTGTCAGGAATTTTGTAACCTCCAGTAAGCATTATAAAGTTGTCTACACCATTATTGTTAACGAAAGTCTTCATACGATCTCTCCAATACTCATAATCACTCCCATCAAAGATTGGTGGTCTAGAAGGATTCAGATTGTCTATTGACCCAATATTAATTCTTGTCATCTAATACAACAAAAACAACTTTTCCACTCCACACGTTAGTGTAGTAAGTATTCAAGATAGTAATAAGAAATAAAGCTAGTAATACAAATCAGTGGAAAACCGCCTCTGATACCAATTTTTGGATCGAATATGTAGATATATATCTATTAGATGGAACAATACAAGAGGGGGGGGGGTGAATTGTAGGTTTAAAAACCTATGAGTTTTAGCAACTTAAGGGATTAGTTTAAATGATCTTAAACTAATAAAAATACAAATACCCACAATTGTATTGAATATAAAAGGTATGATGTATTGTAATACTAATGTAATGCAAAACAATTGTATTCAAGGTGAACACAATAAATAGAGTAATAAAAAGATGAATGATTCTACCTTAAAGCGTATAGAATCAATCAATACAAAATGTAATAGAATGATTGTAATTGAAACAATTACAATTGAATATGTAAAGGAGAAAGGAAACAATACAAATCCCTTTCTGATACAAGTAACAGCGGAAATGTAAAAGTATTACAATTCTTTTAACCCAAAGAGAAGGGTTATCCTTTCACCTAGGATAAAAGGTATTTCTCACCAACACCTAGGTGAGCCCTCGATATGATGATCGGCACGTCTGTCTGCCTATCCCTGGCAGCCCTCGATACGATGATCGGCATGTCTGCCTGCCTTTCCCCCATAGCCCCCGATACGATGATCGACACGTCTGTCTGCCTATCCCCGGCAGCCCTCGATTTTGTAGGTAATCGGCACCTCTGTCTTTCAATTATGTGAAAGCCCTCGATACGATGATCGGACGCACAAGGCAGATGAGAGAAGTCACAGTGTCTCTCTCTAGAATCTTGGTAGTTCACAGAGTCTCTTCATTCATTCTCTTTTTTCATCGTTGTTCTCTCAGCTTCAAATGACCTCCTATTTATAGGCCTCGGGTTCCAACGGTCATATTGCCTCCAACGGTCATATTGAAACAGAAAGCACAACATTGTTTTGATTAGTTTGTAACTATCTCAACGACATCGTTTTGTTAGGACAAGAGATATATAGAAATGAAAAACATGAGTATGTTTCATATGCAATGAGTGTTTTTGACTAAGTACCAAAACAAATAATGAACATCTGAATAGCAGAGTCAGTACAATACGATTAACAGAGTCAGTACGATATGATTGACAAAGTTAGTATGGTACGATTGACAGAGTCAGTACGATACGAGTGACAGAGTCAGTATGGTATGATTGACAGAGTCAGTACGATCAGTATTGTACGATACGATAAACATGATAGAAGAAAAATGTAATTTCCAAAATATGATAGAATTCATTTGTGATTTCCAAAACGTGATATAGAAGTCAAAAGAAGACTTTTGACTTAACAATCTCCCCCTTTTGGAAAGCACAAAACACAATGTAAATGTAACAAGAAATACTTATCTCCCCCTGAGTTATTGAAAACTCTTCTGAATAAGAAATTGAATACAACTAACTCCCCCTTAGGTATGGACTTTCCTAAGGATTGTATTCGTAGATTTTCCTTACGAGCATTGTAAAGAATTCCCCCCTTTTATAAAACATTTTCACTTTTGTAAATATTCTCCCCCTTTGTAAATATTCTCCCCCTTTGTGACTTACAAAAAGAAAGGAGTAATCTTGAATTGTCTAAGGGAGTTAGAAAATAAACACAAGACAAAGGATAAAAGAAAAGGATCATAAAATTCATTACAAAACAAAGACAAGTTCCAAAGGAAAACAAATACAGCAATCATTTGTTTTCTATTTCCTTCTCCTTCATTATAAGCTCATGAAGAACAGCTTTCATCTTCTTGATCTCCTTCTTGTCTTCAGAAATTGATTCACCCTGAGTTTTGAGAAGCTCCTGTTGGTCCGAAAAAATCTGATCTTTATTTCTGATAGTCTCCTCCTGGACTCTGATTACTTCCAACTTCTTTCAAGACTTTAGAGACATCAAAGTCCTGAGCCTTTCTTTTCAAAAGAACCTTCTTCTTCTTTTCAGCCTAATGGGTTTCTTCTTCCCTTACTCTTTCTGCAAAAGCCTCAGTAGGATCAAGACCAAACTTCGGATCACCTTCCTTTATCTGTTCCTTATCCTTTCTCCATTTGGCTAAAACCTCCTTACTGTACCTTGGCTTCTTCTTCGGCTTTGAACTGGTTTGCGGATCAGACTTTTGAGTAACACCGGTAGATTGAATGTCTTTGGCAGGCATAGGTGCCGATTGATTCTGAGCCAATTCAGCTTCTACATCTCTGAAAAAATGTTTTGAATTCGGATCAAAACAAACATTCAACTTTTTCATCGTACTCTTACTGATCCATGAGGGCTTCAAATCCATGGGGTTTCCTTTCAAAGGAATGTTACAAAACTTCATACTCTCAAGAATGAACTTCGTAATGATAGCTGGATACATAATCATCTGGGACTTAATCCCTCCTGTCTTGACATTCTTAATGGTTTCAAAAACATACCCCATGAGATTTACTTTTCTCATAATCACAAGATAGTCAAGCATAATGTTATCAGAAACATTCAGAGTTTCTCTATCTCCTTTCCTTGGGATAAGAAAACCTTGCATCCATAATGTCACAAAACGATTGTCCGGAGAAAGATGAGACACTTTTCTCTTTTCTCCATTAATAACAAATAAAGACTTTTCATAACTTTCTCTATTAAACGTACCAACTTCCTCTGGTAGTTTGTGTGATGGATAGAAAGAATCCCCTTCTATAGAAACATTCAGAAAATTTTCCGCTTGTTTCACAGACATAGACAATTTTCTATTGTACACATCAAAGTTTATAGTCATGTCTTTTTCAAAAGAAACGGTTTTATAAAACTGAAAAACATCATCTAAATGAATCGGATCTTGAGAATCAGGCTTTTCAACACACATATGTTCCCACCCTTGAAAAAAAAATGATTCTCCTGATTTTAGAATCGTACGTATCGAAAAAGTCTCGAGATACTAACCTTTCTCTGTTAAAGTCCTTCTATGTAAAAGTCTTTGAAGACATTTCGGCGGGAGTGTTAGCAGAGGATTGAAACATAAAGGTTCTACCGATGAGAAGATCGTACGATGATTTATAGATGGTGGAGCAGAGCTTCACCTGAAATCCTAAAAAAAACAATGTGGGTTTGGGGAGGGGAGGGGTCTATTTATAGGTGATAAAGGGGTGATCGTTGATCTTCTACGGTCGAAAAAGAATGACAATTGATCTTCTATACCAATAATCTTTCCTTGAGTATTATCTCCGATGGTAACTTTTCCACCTTTTGTTTTGATAACCTTTTCAAAGAGATCTTTGTTTCCAGTCATATGTCGAGAACAACCACTATCCATGTACCAGATGTTCTTATTTATACACTACTCATTTTCCGGAAAAAGAAACAATTAGATTTTCGGAATCAAAACTTGTTTGGATCCAGAAGGGTTAGATAAAAGAATTTTAGGAATCCACATTTTTTTTTCAAAATGAGCTTTATGAAATCCTAAAGATTGAGTTTTGTTAAGAGAACAATCTCTTCTCCAGTGTCCACAACATTGACACATAGAACAGAAAATGTTTTTTGAGGAAGAAAATAATTATTGCTAAAAACAGGTTTGGAATAAGTATAACCAAGACCAGAACGATTTCTCAAAGGTCTAATTTGAGAATACATTCTGTCAAAGTTTTCTTTTCCATGAGTAAAGTTTGACAAAGACTTTTTCAAGGATAAAATATCTAACTTTAGTTTTAAAACCAAATTCTTATTTTCCAAAACATTTGAATTTGAACTAGAGTTAGACTCTAAAATATTTTTCTTTGAAATTACAGTTTCAAGATCCATAGAAAGTTTATCCTTATCAGATTTATCTTTCTCAAGGGTTTTTAAAATTCTTTCAAAATCAGAAGTTTTCACATCAAGATCTTTAGAAAGTTATGATACTTCTTTAGCCAAAATTGAAATTCTTGAATTTGATTTTTCAAATATCTTTTTAAGTTTAGAATTTTCATTTTCAAGTAACTTAGCAAATCTAGAGACCTCTTCAAAAGACGGTAATGTATCATCTTCTGATGATGAAGATTCATCATTTTAAGATTCATAATATCTATTATCAATATAATTTGCATTTAAAGAGACAATTGTAATAGATTCAGCATTATGTACCTTAGCCATGAGACAATGATCTTCAATTGGTAGTCTGGCTAGAAGTCCAATAATTCTTTGTCCTGATGTCTCATATTCTGAAGAATCATCTGAGGAATCACTACCACTTGCACTCCACGTATCATTTGTTTTCAAGACTTTCTTTGTCTTATAAAACCTTTTCTTCTTTATTTCAGAGTGTTTCTCCTTTCTATCTTTCCTCTTCAGTAAAGGACAATCAGGCCTTATATGTCCTGCTTTCTTGCATTCATAACAAGTTACCTCTGAATCTTTCCTATCTTTCCTGTCTTTATTTTTGAATCTATATTGAAAATCTTTCTTTCCCAAGATCTTGTTCATCCTTCGAGCAATATTGGCTATCTCATTATCTGAAAGATTACAATCACTTGAATCAGATACAACAACTTTCTTGGATTTAGACCTTGTAAGCCTTTCAGGTGTTTTAGCATTAGATGCCAAGGCTACACTTCCATTCCCATTCTTCTTCTTGTTGAAATCAGCATCTCTCTTCATTCTTGTCTCATGTGGTAGAAGAGTTCCAAAGAGTTCATCAAGAGTAATCTGGGAAACTTTTCTATTTTCATCAATAACTGTTCTTTTTGACTCCCATTCATTTGGCATTATATCTATAATCTTATCAATAAGAGCTTCATCATCAAGACCATTTTCTCGCATATATTGTAAGCTGTTGACAATTGTCATAAACCTTTGTTGTAATTTATATACAGGCTCTCCATAAGGAAAAACAAATCCATGATACTCTGCTCGAAGCATTGCTCTCCTTGTCTCTATAACCTTGGATGTACCAAAATGAGTAACTTCTAATTTCTTCCAAATACAGTTGGCTGCTTCACATGAAGATATCTGACTATATATATTCCTGGTCATAGAGCATAATAAAGTATTGCGTACCTTGTAATTTAGTTGATATTCTTGCTTCTCTTGGTTGGTGAAAGTACTAACTTCATTGTCAGGAATTTTGTAACCTCCAACAAGCATTATAAAGCTGTCTACACCAGTATTGATAACGAAAGTCTTCATACGATCTATCCAATACTCACAATCATTCCCATCAAAGATTGGTGGTCTAGAAGGATTCAGATTGTCTATTGACCAAACATTCATTCTTGTCATCTAATACAACAAAAACAACTTTTCCACTCCACACGTTAGTGTAGTAAGTTTTCAAGATAGTAATAAGAAATAAAGATAGTAATAAAAATCAGTGGAAACCCGCCTCTGATACCAATTTTTGGATCGAATATGTAGATATATATCTATTAGATGGAACAATACAAGAGGGGGGGGGGGTGAATTGTAGGTTTAAAACCCTATGAGTTTTAGCAACTTAAGGGATTAGTTTAAATGATCTTAAACTAATACAAATACAAATACCCACAATTGTATTGAATATAAAAGGTATGATGTATTGTAATACTAATGTAATGCAAAACAATTGTATTCAAGGTGAACACAATAATCAGAGTAATAAAAAGATGAATGATTCTACCTTAAAGCGTATAGAATCAATCAATACAAAATGTAATAGAATGATTGTAATTGAAACAATTACAATTGAATATGTAAAGGAGAAAGGAAACAATACAAATCCCTTTCTGATACAAGTAACAACAGAAATGTAAAAGTATTACAATTCTTTTAACCCAAAGAGAAGGGTTATCCTTTCACCTAGGATAAAAGGTATTTCTCACCAACACCTAGGTGAGCCCTCTATATGATGATCGGCACGTCTGTCTGCCTATCCCTGGCAGCCCTCGATACGATGATCGGCATGTCTGTCTGCCTTTCCCCCGTAGCCCCCGATACGATGATCGACACGTCTGTCTGCCTATCCCTGGTAGCCCTCGATTTTGTAGGTAATCGGCACCTCTGTCTTTCAATTACGTGAAATCCCTCGATACGATGATCGGATGCACAAGGCAGATGAGAGAAGTCAAAGTGTCTCTCTCTAGAATCTTGGTAGTTCGCAGAGTCTCTTCATTCATTCTCTTTTTTCATCGTTGTTCTCTCAGCTTCAAATGACCTCCTATTTATAGGCCTCGGGTTCCAACGGTCATATTGCCTCCAACGGTCATATTGAAACAGAAAGCACAACATTGTTTTGATTAGTTTGTAACTATCTCAACGACATCGTTTTGTTAGGACAAGAGATATATAGAAATGAAAAACATGAGTACGATTCATATGCAATGAGTGTTTTTGACTAAGTACCAAAACAAATAATGAACATTTGAATAGCAGAGTCAGTACAATACGATTGACAGAGTTAGTACGATATGATTGACAGAGTTAGTATGGTACGATTGACAGAGTTAGTACGATACGATTGACAGAGTCAGTATGGTACGATTGACAGAGTCAGTACGATCAGTATTGTACGATACGATAAACATGATAGAAGAAAAATGTAATTTCCAAAATATGATAGAATGCATTTGTTATTTCCAAAACGTGATATAGAAGTCAAAAGAAGACTTTTGACATAACAATCTCCCCCTTTTGGAAAGCACAAAACACAAAGTAAATGTAACAAGAAATACTTATCTCCCCCTGAGTTATTGAAAACTCTTCTGAATAAGAAATTGAATACAACTAACTCCCCCTTAAGTATGGACTTTCCTAAGGATTGTATTCGTAGATTTTCCTTACGAGCATTGTAAAGCAGTCTCCCCCTATATAAAACATTTTCACCTTTGTAAATATTCTCCCCCTTTGTAAATATTCTCCCCTATTGTGATTTACAAAAAGAAAGGAGTAATCTTGAATTGTCTGAGGGAGTTAGAAAATAAACACAAGACAAAGGATAAAAGAAAAGGATCATAAAATTCATTAAAAAACAAAGACAACTTCCAAAGGAAAACAAATACAGAAATCATTTGTTTTCTCTTTCTTTCTCCTTCATTATAAGATCATGAAGAACAGATTTCATCTTCTTGATCTCCTTCTTGTCTTCAGAAATTGATTCACCCTGAGTTTTGAGAAGCTCCTGTTGGTCCGAAAAAATCTGATCTTGATTTCTGATAGTCTCCTCCTGGACTCTGATTACTTCTAACCGCTTTCAAGACTTTAGAGACATCAATTTCCTGAGCCTTTCTTTTCAAAATAACCTTCTTCTTCTTTTCAGCCTGAAGGGTTTCTTCTACCCTTACTCTTTCTGCAAAAGCCTCAGCAGGATCAAGACCAAACTTCGGATCACCTTCCTTTCTCTGTTCCTTATCCTTTCTCCATTTGGCTAAAACCTCCTTACTGTACCTTGGCTTCTTCTTCGGCTTTGAACTGGTTTGCGGATCAGACTTTTGAGTAACACCGGTAGATTGAATGTCTTTGGCAGGCATAGGTGCCGATTGATTCTAAGCCAATTCAGCTTCTACATCTCTGACAAAAAGTTTTGAATTCGGATCAAAACAAACATTCCACTTTTTCATCGTACTCTTACTGATCCATGAGGGCTTCAAATCCATGGGGTTTCCTTTCAAAGGAATGTTACAAAACTTCATACTCTCAAGAATGAACTTCGTAATGATAGCTGGATACATAATCATCTGGGACTTAATCCCTCCTGTCTTGACATTCTTAATGGTTTCAAAAACATACCCCATGAGATTTACTTTTCTCATAATCACAAGATAGTCAAGCATAATGATATCAGAAACATTCAGAGTTTCTCTATCTCCTTTCCTTGGGATAAGAAAACCTTGCATCCATAATGTCACAAAACGATTGTCCGGAGAAAGATGAGACAATTTTCTCTTTTCTTCATTAATAACAAATAAAGAATTTTCAGAACTTTCTCTATTAAACGTACCAACTTCCTCTGGTAGTTTGTGTGATGGATAGAAAGAATCCCCTTCTACAGAAACATTCAGAAAATTTGCCACTTGTTTCACAGACATAGACAATTTTCTATTGTACACAGCAAAGTTTATAGTCATGTCTTTGTCGAAAGAAACGGTTTTATAAAACTGACAAACATCATCAAAAAGAATCGGATCTTGAGAATCAGGCTTTTCAACACACAGATGTTCCCACCCTTGAAAAAAAATGATTCTCCTGATTGTAGAATCGTACGTATCGAAAAAGTCTCGAGATACTAACCTTTATCTGTTAAAGTCCTTCTATGTAAAAGTCTTTGAAGACATTTCGGCAGGAGTGTTAGCAGAGGATTGAGACATAATGGTTCTACCGATGAAAATATCGTATGATGATTTATAGATGGTGGAGCAGAGCTTCGCCTGAAATCCTGAAAAAAATAATGTGGGTTTGGGGAGGGGAGGGGGATATTTATAGACGTTAAAGGGGTGATCGTTGATCTTCTACGGTCGAAAAATAATGACAATTGATCTTCTATACCAATAATCTTTCCTTGAGTATTATCTCCGATGGTAAATTTTCCACCTTTGTTTTGATAACCTTTTCAAAGAGATCTTTGTTTCCAGTCATATGTCGAGAACAACCACTATCCATGTACCAAATGTTCTTATTTATAAACTACTCGTTTTCTGGAAAATGAAACAATTAGATTTTCAGAATCCAAACTTGTTTGGATCCAGAAGGGTTAGATAAAAGAATTTTAGGAATCCACAGTTGTTTTGAAAAATGAGCTTTATGAAATCCTAAAGATTGAGTTTTGTTAAGAGAACAATCTCTTCTCCAGTGTCCACCACATTGACACTTAGAACAGAAAATGGTTTTTTGAGGGACAAAATAATTATTGCTAAAAACAGGTTTGGAATAAGTATAACCAAGACCAGAACGATTTCTCAAAGGTCTAATTTGAGAATACATTCTGTCAAAGTTTTCTTTTCCATGAGTAAAGTTTGACAAACACTTTTTCAAGGATAAAATATCTAACTTTAGTTTTAAAACCAAATTCTTATTTTCCAAAACATTTGAATTTGAACTAGAGTTAGACTCTAAAATATTTTTCTTCGAAATTACAGTTTCAAGATCCATAGAAAGTTTATCCTAATCAGATTTAACTTTCTCAAGGGTTTTTAAAATGCTTTCAAAATCAGAAGTTTTCACATCAAGATCTTTTGAAAGATCTGATACTTCTTTAGCCAAAATTGAAATTCTAGAATTTGATTTTTCACATCTCTTTTTAAGTTTAGAATTTTCATTTTCATGTAACTTAGAAAATCTAGAGACCTCTTCAAAAGAAGGTAATGTATCATATTCTGATGATGAAGATTCATCATTTGAAGATTCATAATATCTATTATCAATATAATTTGCATTTAAAGAGACATTTGTAATAGCTTAAGCATTATGTACCTTATCCATGAGACAATGATCTTCAATTGGAAGTCTGGCTAGAAGTCCAATATTTCTTTGTCCTGATGTCGCATATTCTGAAGAATCATCTGAGGAATCACTACCACTTGCACTCCACGTATCATTTGTTTTCAAGACTTTCTTTGTCTTATAAAACCTTTTCTTGTTTCTTTAGGAGTGTTTCTCCTTTCTATCTTTCCTCTTCAGTAAAGGACAATCAGGCCTTATATGTCCTGCTTTCTTGCATTCATAACAAGTTACCTCTGAATCTTTCCTATCTTTCCTGTCTTTCTTTTTGAATCTATATTGAAAATCTTTCTTTCCCACGATCTTGTTCATACTTCGAGCAAGATTGGCTATCTCATTATCCGAAAGATTACAATCACTTGAATCAGATACAACAACTTTCTTGGATTTAGACCTTGTAAGCCTTTCAGGTGTTTTAGCATTAGATGACAAGGCTACACTTCCATTCCCATTCTTCTTCTTGTTGAAATCAGCATCTCTCTTCATTCTTGTCTCATGTGGTAGAAGAGCTCCAAAGAGTTCATCAAGAGTAATCTGGGAAACTTTTCTATTTTCATCAATAACTGTTCTTTTTG
Source organism: Viscum album (assembly GCA_963277665.1). NCBI lineage: Eukaryota > Viridiplantae > Streptophyta > Magnoliopsida > Santalales > Viscaceae > Viscum > Viscum album. Next base: position 264,396,638 of record OY728143.1, on the reverse strand, counting down.
ACTCCCATTAATTTGGCATTATATCTATAATCTTATCAACAACAGCTTCATCATCAAGACGTTTTTCTCCCATATATTGTATGCTGTTGAAAATTGTCATAAACCTTTGTTGTACTTTACATACAGGCTCTCCATAAGGAAAAACAAATCCATGATACTCTGCTCGAAGCATTTCTCTCCTTGTTTCTATAACCTTGGATGTACCAAAATGAGTAACTTCTAATTTCTTCCAAATACAGTTGGCTACTTCACATGAAGATATCTGACTATATATATTCCTGGTCATAGAGCATAAGAAATTATTGAGTACCTTGTAATTTAGTTGAAATTATTGCTTCTCTTGGTTGGTGAAAGTACTAACTTCATTGTCAGGAATTTTGTAACCTCCAGTAAGCATTATAAAGCTGTCTACACCAGTATTGATAACGAAAGTCTTCATACGATCTCTCCAATACTCATAATCATTCCCATCAAAGATTGGTGGTCTAGAAGGATTCAAATTGTCTATTGACCCAACATTCATTCTTGTCATCTAATACAACAAAAACAACTTTTCCACTACACACATTAGTGTAGTAAGTATTCAAGATAGTAATAAGAAATAAAGCTAGTAATAAAAATCAGTGGAAAACTGCCTCTGATACCAATTTTTGGATCGAATATGTAGATATATATCTATTAGATGGAACAATACAAGAGGGGGGGTGAATTGTAGGTTTAAAAACCTATGAGTTTTAGCAACTTAAGGGATTAGTTTAAATGATCTTAAACTAATACAAATACAAATACCCACAATTGTATTGAGTATAAAAGGTATGATGTATTGTAATACTAATGTAATGTAAAACAATTGTATTCAAGGTGAACACAATAATAAGAGTAATACAAAGATGAATGATTCTACCTTAAAGCATATAGAATCAATCAATACAAAATGTAATAGAATGATTGTAATTGAAACAAATACAATTGAATATGTAATGGAGAAAGGAAACAATAAAAATACCTTTCTGATACAAGTAACAGCGGAAATGTAAAAGTATTACAATTCTTTTAACCCAAAGAGAAGGGTTATCCTTTCACCTAGGATAAAAGGTATGTCTCACCAACACCTAGGTGAGCCCTCGATATGATGATCGGCACGTCTGTCTGCCTATCCCTGGAAGCCCTCGATACGATGATCGGCACGTCTGTCTGCCTTTCCCCCGCAGCCATCGATACGATGATCGGCACGTCTGTCTGCCTATCCCCAGCAGCCCTCGATTTTGTAGGTAATCGGCACCTCTGTCTTTCAATTACATGAAAGCCCTCGATACGATGATCGGACGCACAAGGCAGATGAGAGAAGTCACAGTGTCTCTCTCTAGAATCTTGGTAGTTCACAGAGTCTCTTCATTCGTTCTCTTTTTTCATCGTTGTTCTCTCAGCTTCAAATGACCTCCTATTTATAGGCCTCAAGTTCCAACGGTCATATTGCCTCCAACGGCCATATTGAAACAGAAAGCACGACATCGTTTTGATTAGTTTGTAACTATCTCAACGACATCGTTTTGTTAGGACAAGAGATATATAGAAATGAAAAACATGAGTACGATTCATGTGCAATGAGTGTTTTTGACTAAGTACCAAAACAAATAATGAACATCTGAATAGCAGAGTCAGTACAATATGATTGACAGTGTCAGTACGATACGATTGACATAGTTAGTATGGTACGATTGACAGAGTCAGTACGATACGATTGACAGAGTCAGTATGGTACCATTGACAGAGTCAGTACGATCAGTATTGTACGATATGATAAACATGATAGAAGAAAAATGAAATTTCCAAAATATGATTGAATGCATTTGTGATTTCCAAAACGTGATATAGAAGTCAAAAGAAGACTTTTGTATTAACAATCTCCCCCTTTTTGGAAAGCACAACACACAAAGTAAATGTAACAAGAAATACTTATCTCCCCCTGAGTTATTGAAAACTCTTCTGAATAAGAAATTGAATACAACTAACTCCCCCTTAGGTATGGACTTTCCTAAGGATTGTATTCGTAGATTTTCCTTACGAGCATTGTAAAGCATTCTCCCCCTTTATAAAACATTATCACCTTTGTAAATATTCTCCCCCTTTGTAAATATTCTCCCCCTTTGTGATTTAGAAAAAGAAAGGAGTAATCTTGAATTGTCTGAGGGAGTTAGAAAATAAACACAAGATAAAGGATAAAAGAAAAGGATCATAAAAGTCATTACAAAACAAAGACAAGTTCCAAAGGAAAACAAATACAACAATCATTTGTTTTCTCTTTCCTTCTCCTTCTTTATAAGCTCATGAAGAACAACTTTCATCTTCTTGATCTCCTTCTTGTCTTCAGAAATTGATTCACCCTGAGTTTTGAGAAGCACTTGTTGGTCCGAAAAAATCTGATCTTGATTTCTGATAGTCTCCTCCTGGACTCTGATTACATCCAACCTCTTTCAAGACTTTAGAGACATCAAAGTACTGAGCCTTTCTTTTCAAAAGAACCTTCTACTTCTTTTCAGTCTAAAGGGTTTCTTCTACCCTTACTATTTCTGCAAAAGCCTTAGCAGGATCAAGACCAAAATTCGGATCACCTTCCTTTCTCTGTTCCTTATCCTTTCTCCATTTGGCTACAACCTCCTTACTGTACCTTGGCTTTTTCTTCGGCTTTGAACTGGTTTGCAGATCAGACTTTTGAGTAACACTGGTAGATTGAATGTCTTTGGCTGGCATAGGTGCCGATTGATTCTGAGCCAATTCAGCTTCTACATCTCTGACAAAATTTTTTGAATTCAGATCAAAACAAACATTAAACTTTTTCATCGTACTCTTACTGATCCATGAGGGCTTCAAATCCATGGGGATTCCTTTCAAAGGAATGTTACAAAACTTCATACTCTCAAGAATGAACTTCGTAAGGATAGCTGGATACATAATCATCTGGGACTTAATCCCTCCTGTCTTGACATTCTTAATGGTTTCAAAAACATACCCCATGAGATTTACTTTTCTCATATTCACAAGATAGTCAAGCATAAAGATATCAGAAACTTTCAGAGTTTCTCTATCTCCTTTCCTTGGGATAAGAAAACCTTGCATCCATAATGTCACAAAACGATTATCCGGAGAAAGATGAGACACTTTTCTCTTTTCTTCATTAATAAAAAACAAAGTCTTTTCAGCACGTTCTCTATTAAACGTACCAACTTCCTCTGGTAGTTTGTGTGATGGAAAGAAAGAATCCCCTTCTACATAAACATTTAGAAAATTTTCCGATTGTTTCACAGACATAGACAATTTTCTATCGTACACAACAAAGTTTATAGTCATGTCTTTGTCGAAAGAAACAGTTTTATAAAACTGAAAAACTTCATCAAAAATAACCGGATCTTGAGAATCAGGCTTTTCAACACACAGATGTTCCCACCCTTGAAAAAAATGATTCTCCTGATTGTAAAATCATACGTATCGAAAAAGTCTCGAGATACTAACCTTTCTCTGTTAAAGTCTTTCTCTGTAAAAGTATTTGAAGACATTTTGGCGGGAGTATTACCATAGGATTGAGACATAATGTTTCTGCAGATGAGAAGATCGTACGATGATTTATAGATGGTGGAGCAGAGCATCGCCTGAAATCCTGAAAAAAAATGTGGGTTTGGGGAGGGGAGGGGGCTATTTATAGGCGATAAAGGGCTGACTGTTGATCTTCTACGGTCGAAAAAGAATGACAATTGATCTTCTATACCAACAATCTTTCCTTGAGTATTATCTTCGAAGGTAACTTTTCCACCTTTTGTTTTGATAACCTTTTCAAAGCGATATTTGTTTCCAGTCATATGTCGAGAACAACCACTATCCATATACCAAATTTTCTTATTTATACACTTCTTGTTTTCCTGAAAAAGATACAATTATATTTTAGGAATCCAAAGTTGTTTGGATCCAGAAGGGTTAGATAAAAGAATTTTAGGAATCCACATTTGTTTTGAAAAATGAGCTTTATGAAATCCTAAAGATTGAGTTTTGTTAAGAGAACAATCTCTTCTCAAGTGTCCACCACATTGACACTTAGAACAGAAAATGGTTTTTGAGGAACAAAATAATTATTGCTAAAAACAGGTTTGGAATAAGTATAACAAAGACCAGAACGATTTCTCAAAGGTCTAATTTGAGAATACATTCTGTCAAAGTTTTATTTTCCATGAGTAATGTTTGACAAACACTTTTTCAAGGATAAAATATCTAACTTTAGTTTTAACACAAAATTCTTATTTTCCAAAACCTTTGAATTTGAACTAGAGTTAGACTCTAAAATATTTTTCTTCGAAATTACAGTTTCAAGATCCATAGAAAGTTTATCCTAATCAGATTTAACTTTCTCAAGGGTTTTTAAAATGCTTTCAAAATCAGAAGTTTTCACATCAAGATCTTTTGAAAGATCTGATACTTCTTTAGCCAAAATTGAAATTCTAGAATTTGATTTTTCAAATCTCTTTTTAAGTTTAGAATTTTCATTTTCATGTAACTTAGAAAATCTAGAGACCTCTTCAAAAGAAGGTAATGTATCATATTCTGATGATGAAGATTCATCATTTGAAGATTCATAATATCTATTATCAATATAATTTGCATTTAAAGAGACATTTGTAATAGCTTAAGCATTATGTACCTTATCCATGAGACAATGATCTTCAATTGGAAGTCTGGCTAGAAGTCCAATATTTCTTTGTCCTGATGTCTCATATTCTGAAGAATCATCTGAGGAATCACTACCACTTGCACTCCACGTATCATTTGTTTTCAAGACTTTCTTTGTCTTATAAAACCTTTTCTTGTTTCTTTAGGAGTGTTTCTCCTTTCTATCTTTCCTCTTCAGTAAAGGACAATCAGGCCTTATATGTCCTGCTTTCTTGCATTCATAACAAGTTACCTCTGAATCTTTCCTATCTTTCCTGTCTTTCTTTTTGAATCTATATTGAAAATCTTTCTTTCCCACGATCTTGTTCATCCTTCGAGCAAGATTGGCTATCTCATTATCCGAAAGATTACAATCTCTTGAATCAGATACAACAACTTTATTGGATTTTGACCTTGTAAGCATTTCAAGTGTTTTAGCATTAGATGAAAAGGCTACACTTCCATTCCCATTCTTCTTCTTGTTGAAATCAGTATCTCTCTTCATTCTAGTCTCATGTTGTAGAAGAGTTCCAAAGAGTTCATCAAGAGTAATCTGGGAAACTTTTCTATTTTCATCAATAAGTGTTCTTTTTGACTCCCAATCATTTGGCATTATATCTATAATCTTATCAACAAGAGCTTCATCATCAAGACCTTTTTCTCCCGTAGATTGTAAGCTTTTGACAATTGCCATAAACCTTTGTTGTACTTTACATAAAGGCTCTCCATAAGGAAAAACAAATCCATGATACTCTTCTCGAAGCATTGCTCTCCTTGTTTCTATAACCTTGGATGTACCAAAATGAGTATCTTCTAATTTCTTCCAAATACAGTTGGCTGCTTCACATGAAGATATCTGACTATATATATTCCTGGTCATAGAGAATAATGAAGTATTGCGTACCTTGTAATTTAGTTGATATTCTTCCTTCTCTTGGTTAGTGAACATACTAACTTCTTTGTCATGAATTTTGTAACCTCCAGTAAGCATTATAAATTTGTCTACTCCAGTATTGATAACGAAAGTCTTCATACGATCTCTCCAATACTCATAATCATTCCCATCAAAGATTGGTGGTCTAGAAGGATTCAGATTGTCTATTGACCCAATATTCATTCTTGTCATCTAATACAACAAAAACAACTTTTCCTCTCCACATGTTAGTGTAGTAAGTATTCAAGATAGTAATAAGAAATAAATATATTAATACAAATCAGTGGAAAACCGCCTCTGATACCAATTGTTGGATTGAATATGTAGATATATATCTATTAGATGGAATAATACAAGAGGGGGGTGAATTGTAGGTTTAAAAACCTATGAGTTTTAGCAACATAAGGGATTAGTTTAAATGATCTTTAAATAATAAAAATACAAATACCCACAATTGTATTGAATATAAAAGGTATGATGTATTGTAATACTAATGTAATGTAAAACAATTGTATTCAAGGTGAACACAATAATCAAAGTAATACAAAGATGAATGATTCTACCTTAAAGAGTATAGAATCAATCAATACCAAATGTAATAGAATGATTGTAATTGAAACAATTACAATTGAATATGTAAAGGAGAAATGAAACAATACAAATCCCTTTCTGATACAAGTAACAGCGGAAATGTAAAAGTATTAAAATTCTTTTAACCCAAAGATAAGGGTTATCCTTTCACCTAGGATAAAAGGTCTGTCTCACCAACACCTAGGTGAGCCCTCGATACGATGATCGGAATGTATGTATGCCTATCCCTGACAGCCCTTGATACGATGATCGACACGTATGTCAACCTTTCCCCCGCAACCCTCGATACGATGATCGGCACGTCTGTCTGCCTATCCCTGGCAGCCCTCGATTTTGTAGGTAATCGGCACCTCTGTCTTTCAATTACTTGAAAACCCTCGATACGATGTTCGGACGCACAAGGCAGATGAGAGAAGTCACAGTGTCTCTCTCTATAATCTTGGTAGTTCACAGAGTCTCTTCATTCGTTCTCTTTTTTCATCGTTGTTCTCTCAGCTTCAAATGACCTTTTATTTATAGGCCTCGGGTTCCAACGATCATATTGCCTCCAACAGTCATATTGAAACAGAAAGCACGACATCATTTTTATTAGTTTGTAACTATCTCAACGACATTGTTTTGTTAAGACAAGAGATATATAGAAATGAAAAACATGAGTACGATTCATATGCAATGAGTGTTTTTGACTAAGTACCAAAACAAATAATGAACATCTGAATAGCAGAGTCAGTACGATATGATTGACAGAGTCAGTACGATATGATTGACAGAGTTAGTATGGTATGATTGATAGAGTCATAATGATACGATTGACAGAGTCAGTATGGTACGATTTACAGAGTCAGTACGATCAGTATTGTACGATACGATAAAAATGATAGAAGAAAAATGTAATTTCCAAAATATGATAGAATGCATTTGTGATTTCCAAACCCTGATATAGAAGTCAAAAGAAGGCTTTTGACTTAACAATCTCCCCCTTTTTGGAAAGAACAACACACAAAGTAAATGTAATAAGAAATACTTATCTCCCCCTGAGTTATTGAAAACTCTTCTGAATAAGAAATTGAATACAACTAACTCCCCCTTAGGTATGGACTTTCCTAAGTATTGTATTCGTATATTTTCCTTACGAGCATTGTAAAGCATTATCCCCCTTTATAAAACATTCTCACCTTTGTAAATATTCTCCCCCTTTGTAAATATTCTCCCCCTTTGTGATTTACAAAAAGAATGGAGTAATGTTGAATTGTCTGAGGGAGTTAGAAAATAAACACAAGACAAAGGATAAAAGAAAAGGATCATAAAAGTCATTACAAAACAAAGACATGTTCCAAAGGAAAACAAATACATCAATCATTTGTTTTCTCTTTCCTTCTCCTTCTTTATAAGATCATGAAGAATAGGTTTCATCTTCTTGATCTCCTTCTTGTCTTCAGAAATTGATTCACCCTGAGTTTTGAGAAGCTCTTGTTGGTCCGAAAAAATCTGATCTTTATTTCTGATAGACTCCTCCTGGACTCTGATTACTTCCAACCGCATTCAAGACTTTAGAGACATCAAAGTCCTGAGCCTTTCTTTTCAAAAGAACCTTCTTCTTATTTTCAGCCTGAAGGGTTTCTTCTACCGTTACTCTTTCTACAAAAGCCTCAGCAGGAGCAAGACCAAACATCGGATCACCTTCCTTTCTCTATTCTTTATCCTTTCTCCATTTGGCTACAACATCCTTACTGTACCGTAGCTTCTTCTTCGACTTTGAACTGGTTTGCGGATCAGACTTTTGAGGAATACCGATAGATTGAATGTCTTTGGCTGGCATAGGTGCCGATTGATTCTGAGCCAATTCAGCTTCTACATCTCTGACAAAAAGTTTTGAATTCGGATCAAAACAAACATTCAACATTTTCATCGTACTCTTACTGATCCATGAGGGTTTCAAATCCATCAGGATTCCTTTCAAATGAATGTTACAAATCTTCATACTCTCAAGAATGAACTTCGTAAGGATAGCTGGATACATAATCATCTGGGACTTAATCCCTCCTGTCTTGAAATTCGTCATGGTTTAAAAAACATACCCCATGAGATTTACTTTTCTCATATTCACAATATAGTCAAGAATAAAGATATCAGAAACTTTCAGAGTTTCTCTATCTCCTTTCCTTGGTATAAGAAAACATTGCATCCATAAAGTCACAAAACGATTGTCCGGAGAAAGATGAGACACTTTTCTCTTTTCTTCATTAATAACAAACAAAGACTTTTCAGCACTTTCTCTATTAAACGTACCAACTTCCTCTGGTAGTTTGTGTGATGGACAGAAAGAATCCCCTTCTACATAAACATTCAGAAAATTTTCCCCTTGTTTCACAGACATAGACAATTTTCTATCGTACACAACAATGTTTATAGTCATGTCTTTGTCGAAAGAAACAGTTTTATAAAACTAAAAAACTTCATCAAAATGAACCGGATCTTGAGAATCAGGCTTTTCAACACACAGATGTTCCCACCCTTGAAACAAAATGATTCTCCTGATTATAGAATCGTACGTATCGAAAAAGTCTCAAGATACTAACCTTTCTCTGTTAAAGTCTTTCTCTGTAAAAGTCTTTGAAGACATTTCGGAGGGAGTGTTAGAAGAGGATTGAGACATAAAGGTTCTGCCGATGAGAGGATCGTACGATGATTTATAGATGGTGGAGTAGAGATTCGCCTGAAATCCTGAAAAAACAATGTGGGGTTGGGGAGGGGAGGGGGCTATTTATAGGCGATAAAGGGGTGATCGTTGATCTTCTACGGTCGAAAAAGAATGACAATTGATCTTCTATACCAACAATATTTCCTTGAGTATTATCTCCAAAGGTAACTTTTCCACCTTTTGTTTTGATAAACTTTTCAAAGAGATCTTTGTTTCCAGTCATATGTCGAGAACAACCACTATCCATGTACCAAATATTCTTATTTATACACTTCTAGTTTTCTTGAAAAAGAAACAATTAGATTTTCGGAATCCAAACCTATTTGGATCCAGAAGGGTTAGACAAAAGAATTTTAGGAATCCACATTTGTTTTGAAAAATGAGCTTTATGAAATCCTAAAGATTGAGTTTTGTTAAGAGAACAATCTCTTCTCCAGTGTCCACCACATTGACACTTAGGACAGAAAATGGTTTTTTGAGGAACAAAATAATTATTGCTAGAAACAGGTTTGGAATTAGTATAACCAAGACCAGAACGATTTCTCAAAGGTCTAATTTGAGAATACATTCTGTCAAAATTTTCTTTTCCATGAGTAAATTTTGACAAACACTTTTTCAAGGATAAAATATCTAACTTTAGTTTTAAAACCAAATTATTATTTTCCAAAACATTTGAATTTGAACTAGAGTTAGACTCTAAAATATTTTTCTTCGAAATTACAGTTTCAAGATCCTTAGAATGTTTATCCTTATCAGATTTAACATTCTCAAGGGTTTTTGAAGTGCTTTCAAAATCAGAAGTTTTCACATCAAGTTCCTTAGAAAGATCTGATACTTCTTTAGCCAAAATTGAAATTCTAGAATTTGATTTTTCAAATCTCTTTTTAAGTTTAGAATTTTCATTTTCAAGTAACTTAGAATATCTAGAGACCTCTTCAAAAGAAGGTAATATATCATCTTCTGATGATGAAGATTCATCATTTGAAGATTCATAATATCTATTATCAATATAATTTGCATTTAAAGAGACATTTGTAATAGCTTCAGCATTATGTACCTTAGCCATGAGACAATGATCTTCAATTGGTAGTCTGGCTAGAAGTCCAATATTTCTTTGTCCTGATGTCTCATATTATGAAGAATCATCTGAGTAATCACTACCACTTGCACTCCACGTATCATTTGTTTTCAAGACTTTATTTGTCTTATAAAACCTTTTCTTGTTTCTTTCAGAGTGTTTCTCCTTTCTATCTTTCCTCTTCAGTAAAGGACAATCATGCCTTATATGTCCTGCTTTCTTGCATTCATAACAAGTTACCTCTGAATCTTTCCTATCTTTCCTATCATTCTTTTTGAATCTATATTGAAAATCTTTCTTTCCCACGATCTTGTTCATCCTTCGAGAAATATTGGCTATCTCATTATCCGAAAGATTACAATCACTTGAATCAAATACAAAAACATTCTTGGATTTAGACCTTGTAAGCCTTTCAGGTGTCTTATCTTTAGATGCAAAGGCTACACTTCCATTCCCATTCTTATTCATGTTGAAATCAGCATCTCTCTTCATTCTTGTCTCATGTTGTAGAAGAGTTCCAAAGAGTTCATCAAGAGTAATCTGGGAAACTTTTCTATTTTCATCAATAACTATTCTTTTTGACTCCCATTCATTTGGAATTATATCTATAATCTTATCAATAAGAGCTTCATCCTCAAGAACTTTTTCTCCCATAGATGGTAAGCTATTGAAAATTGTCATAAACCTTTGTTGTACTTTACATACAGTCTCTCCATAAGGAAAAACAAATCCATGATACTCTGCTCGAAGCATTGCTCTCTTTGTTTCTTTAACATTGGATGTACCAAAATGAGTAACTTCTAATTTCTTCCAAATACAGTTGGCTTCTTCACATGAAGATATCTGACTATATATATTCCTGGTCATAGAGCATAATAAAGTATTGTGTACCTTGTAATTTAATTGATATTTTTGCTTCTCTTGGTTGGGGAAAGTACTAACTTCATTGTCAGGAATTTTGTAACCTCCAGTAAGCATTATAAAGTTGTCTACACCAGTATTGATAACGAAAGTCTACATATGATCTCTCCAATACTCATAATCATTCCCATCAAAGATTGGTGGTCTAGAAGGATTCAAATTGTCTATTGACCCAATATTCATTCTTGTCATCTAATACAACAAAAACAACTTTTCCACTCCACACGTTAGTGTAGTAAGTATTCCAGATAGTAATAAGAAATATACCTAGTAATACAAATCAGTGGAAAACCGCCTCTGATACCAATTGTTGGATTGAATATGTAGATATATATCTATTAGATGAAACAATACAAGAGGGGGGTGAATTTTAGGTTTAAAAACCTATGAGTTTTAGCAACTTAAGGTATTCGCTTAAATGATCTTAAACTAATACAAATACAAATACCCAAAATTGTATTGAATATAAAAGGTATGATGTATTGTAATAATAATATAATGTAAAACAATTGTATTCAAGGTGAACACAATAATCAGAGTAATACAAAGATGAATGATTCTTCCTTAAAGCGTATAGAATCAATCAATACAAAATGTAATAGAATGATTGTAATTGAAACAATTACAATTGAATATGTCAAGGAGAAAGGAAACAATACAAATCCATTTCTGATACAAGTAACAGCGGAGATGTAAAACTATTACAATTCTTTTAACCCAAAGAGAATGGTTATCCTTTCACCTAGGATAAAAGGTCTGTCTCACCAACACCTAGGTGAGCCCTCGATACGATGATCGGAAGGTCTGTCTGCCTATCCATGGCAGCCCTCGATACGATGATCAGCACGTCTGTCTGCCTATCCCCGGCAGCCCTCGATACGATGATCGGCACGTCTGTCTGCCTATCCCAGGCAACCCTCGATTTTGTAGGTAATCGGATCCTATGTCGTTCAATTACTTGAAATCCCTCGATACGATGATCGGACGCACAAGGCAGATGAGAGAAGTCACAGTGTGTCTCTCTAGAATCTTGGTAGTTCACAGAGTCTCTTCATTCGTTCTCTTTTTTCATCGTTGTTCTCTCAGCTTCAAATGACCTCCTATTTATAGGCCTCGGGTTCCAACGGTCATATTGCCTCCAACGGTCATATTGAAACAGAAAGCACGACATCGTTTTGATTAGTTTGTAACTATCTCAACGATATCGTTTTGTTAGGACAAGAGATATATAGAAATGAAAAACATGAGTACGATTCATATGTAATGAGTGTTTTTGACTAAGTACCAAAACAAATAATGAACATATGAATAGAAGAGTCAGTACGATACGATTGACAGAGTCAGTACGATACGATTGACAGAGTTAGTATGGTACGATTGACAGAGTCAGTACGATACGATTGACAGAGTCAGTATGTTATGATTGACAGAGTCAGTACGATCAGTATTGTACGATACGATAAACATGATAGAAGACAAATGTAATTTCCAAAATATGATAGAATGCATTTGTGATTTCCAAAACATGATATAGAAGTCAAAAGAAGACTTTTGACTTAACATGTTTTCCCCTGGATTCTACCATAGTTATGTTTTCATTGATATTTAATAAAGATATAAACTAGTATAATTATTTTAATACACTCAATGATTTTGAGGTGAGTCATGTTGATGAATAATTAATTTTAAAATGTTAAAATCTAATTTTTTATTTTTATAATTCATTATAGATTTTAAAATGTAATCAAATAAAATAAAAAACTAAAAGAAAAATATTATTTTTGTTGTTTATAATCTTTATAGTAATTATATCATTACTTTTTCTATTATAATTTCAAAATAAAGAACATATATTTACATTGTATTTAATTATCACCCAAAAAATATAATTTGTCAATAAATTATCAAAAAAATTAATTTTTTATAATTTTAAAATATTTATTTCAAAATAACTATTATTTTTAAAAATATTATTTATTGAAAATGAGATTTTTAACTACTAAATTAAAATAATTATTTAAAATAAATTATTAGTTTTTATAATGAGAATGCGTGTCCTTAAATTAAACAATTATTTTTGAATTTACAAAATTACATTATAATTTATATTTAAATAAATATTGTTAAATAGTAATAATTTTGAAAAATAAATATATTTCTTAAATTCATGACTTCGTCCAAAAACAGATTCTTGATTAAAAATATATACTTCCAAAATTTATTTATTTTCTCAACATTTCAAACTATAAGTATTTTAAAACTCATTATTTATTCATGTATAAAGTATTAATAAATAGTTAAAACTAACTAATTAATTTATTAGGACTACAAATATAAAAATATGTATTGTTATGTAATAAATAAATATCCCATTATTTATCAAACATATTCCCTAAAAGAAATATTTTCAATTTTAACACATTCTTTGTGTGATTTTGAAATCATATTTTTTTCTTTGTCATCAAAGAACACTACTTATCCCATAAAATTTTTCACACATATATCAGTTGTTGAATCTATTATTGGAAATTTTTTAAGGGAAAAGCCCTATGATTATTTCACCCTTATGAGCAATGATAAATCAGATTCATATGGTATGGTCACACTGGGGAGTCCATCACATCATTTTTCTATTTCAATTGGAATTATCATAACATTTAATATGTATGAATCAAAACGATGTTTGTATAACATAATATAATATAAGGTTATGACATTTCATGATCATTTAAATTATATATGATATAAAAAATAATGGTCCAAAATAACCAATGTATTGTATGGTTTTTCCATAACAAAATTACATAAATATAAAATTTATTTATATGAAAGGGGATTTAATTTATAAAATATCGGGTCAATACATATTTTACACTTAATGGGAAAATGTTAATATAATTTTATGGTATTATTATAGTATTATTATTGAATTGTAAATTTATATGTTTCAATATTTTGGATTAAATACATAGTTCAAATATATTTATCCATAAGAGATATTAGTTTTTAAGGAGAAATCATTTGATTTTATATGAAGGTGGAAATGGATATTGGGGTAATCTATAAATCTCATAGGATTGAAAAAAATATATATAATTCAAAGGGTGAAATAATAATAAAATCAATATAGGTATGAAGTTTAATATTACATTATTATGTTTGTGTAGAATAAGCCATTGTGGATATTATATTAACGGTACATAATATTATTTAATTTTAAAAATGAAGGCCATCAGGTAGAAAAAAGTTCATATAATGGGATAATGTTATCAAATGACTCAATTTTAATGAAATATCCACGTAATATTACTTGTGCACTCTATTAAAATAATTTCATGTTGTGCGGGGATTTTTCTGTCTAGGGAAAGGATACAAGGGATATTTATGATGATTGATAAAAGTAACCAATTAAACCAAGAAGAGTTGGTAAATCATATGTGATCTCTACATCTGATGTGAGGTACAATAAATAATTGGTGGAAGGAAAATATACCATTATCAGTATAACTTCTGAATTTTTATTTAATTTTACATCAGTAAAATCATTAATATTTGAAAACATTTCGAGGTGTATCAGATTAAAATCATAATGATTGTCTGTTGAAATATTTGTAAAAACATACAATTTGAATATAACTGAAACTCATACCTTAAAAACTAAAACAATTAATGATTGAGGGATTTATCTTCATGAAAATATTATTATCCATCACTTAGTTTAATTTGATTTTTTTTTCAACGATTGGATTTCATTAAATTAATATTATATCAATTAATTATTAATGTATGCCACATTTGGCTTTTAGAACCACATAGTGATTTATTATTTTCTTGAAGAAAATTTCAATCTTATAGTTGAATTTATGTACATTTCCTGTGTCAATACTTATATTCAATGTGGTTATTTATCTCAGATTAATTATGAGAAACAAGTCATTGATGATATACCTGCACTATTAGAGTTTTATGTCATACTAGTAATGTTTAGGATTCATCCCCCAAATAATATGATAAATTATTATTAGAACTCAAACATAGCATTAGAATGACATTAAATTCCTCATTAGGAATGAAATTAATTTAATTTTTTTAATTAATGATGAAAACATAAGATAATTATTAAAAGGAATTCATTTTGTATTATTAATTACAATATGAAATAGCTAAAATTTTGTTATGAGAATGATTGATCAATTAAACTCTACATTAATATGCGGTATTTAAAAAAGTCCAGAATAAAAAATAACTATCTTTTACCTTTTATTGATGATTTGTTAGAACATATATGTTATAGTTAATATTTTTACAATACATATATGTGTTCTTGTTTGTATCAATTGAGGAAAACAATTAAAGGCCCATTATTGAAATTTTTCCATTTGATATATGGACACTGTGAAGTTATTGTGATACCATATGGTCTCCCTCATAACCAACTATATATGGGTATTTAATTAATATTTTCCTCATTGATTTCCATAATTAGTTGTTTGTAGTTTATATGGAAGGTATTATTATATATTATAAATGAGTTGATGATTATGGAGAGAACATTAGGATTATAATGATGACCAATTGGAAAGAGATTTTGTATGAAAAATCTATAAGGTTTGAATTTTTTATATAGAATATTTAGTTTTTGGGCCGTATAATCTAAAAATGGGTATATTCTTTGATCTATCAAACATTGAGGTTATTAAATATTTTCATATAAAAACACTATTACTAATTTATATAGTTTAAATATATTGGATAGATATTATTGACTATTTCAAATGATTTATCTTGGTTATTTAATCAAATATCCAAGTTAATATAAAAGGGGGATAACTTATTTTAAACTAATGGGTGTGAAGAAAATTTAATGGAACGTAAGATAAGGTTTTGATAGATACAATGATGTTTTCCATTACATATCATTACATCATCTGTATTAAATAATTTAAATATCCATTTTTATAAACACATAGATTTTTATTAAGTGTTTCATTATTATGTTTTTAATATATCTTAAATGTTACGAGATTATTTTTTAATAAATTCTAGTGGAATTTATCAAACATTGACAATTATTCAATTCCATTAACCTAAAATAATATGGGGACATATTCTATTGTCAATATAATGTAGTTTTTTTCAAATATCTGTATCTTATTCCACATTTTTATCTTGCACATAAAATAATTACCTTAGGATGAAAACATAGATGCTTTATTAGATTCTCAATTTTCATCAGAGTATGTTATCTAATGGATTATCCATGCGATAGATTATCTTAATGTGAATGTAAATTATCTTACATGAGGGATAAATTTCTATTTAGTTATTTATAGAACATAAATATTAGTATGTTATAAAATAATTAATGTGTATTATCAAACTAAAAGAAATTTTGTAAATGAATTCTTGTAAAGATGATAAGTGACCCATATGTGTAATTTTTTATATACTAGATATTGATGATCATAGAAAATAAAATTTTATGGAAATATATTACAAATACAATAAATCCAAATTATTTATCAAACAAAATAAATATTTCAAATAAGTAATATATTATTTATCATAATAATTTTCATGATATAATTTTAATATGTGAATATTTATTCTTTTATTTATTTCTTATAAAGAATGAGTAACATTTAACAGAATCATTTTGGTTACATTTCTTATTGTTGGATTTATTTTATGAATCCAATATTTTTATTTAAAAACATAAAAAAAACTTTTCAATATGATTTCGATAAATTTGAAAAAATATCTTTTATCGTGGGTGAAAAATTTTCATGAAACAAAATTTGGTGAAAATTCAATGTTTTTTCATTCTATATTGTGAAAAAATGACACATTAAAATTAAGGGCATTCACAATTGTTAGTAAAAATTAATGATATAAGAGTTTATCCTTAATTGATAAATAAAAAAAAAATTGAGAAATTAATAATAGAGTGACATATTTGTATTATGATACATGATAAAAAATAATGAAGTCATTATCTTTTAATATTGTTCATAAATTGTTATATTATTAATTTAATGAAAATTGATTTCTTCTTATCAATGTTATTCATATTATTTTCATGATTCATTAATTATTATATTTTCCTAATTGAATTAGTATACTTTAACTATTTAACATTTGAAATTTATAACCATATTTGTTTTCACTCATTGAAATAATTGGTTTTCTGGATGATTAATGGTTGTGTAAATAGTGATACATGATCAACTCTCTGGGACATATTTAACAAGTAAAAACTATTTTCACCCAGTTTGGGTAACCCCTATTAAAATAGTACTATATTGTAGTGGATGGAGATGAATACAGGAGATGAAGAGGGGATCACTAGTACTGAAGGAAATAAAAAATTTTTCATCCCTATATATTTTTTTTTGTTTACAAATTTTAATAAGATAATGTTAAAATCATCGAGTGGTATTGATATATTTGTTTATTGAAAATTTCAATAATTTAATTCAGAAACCATATTGTTTAATTGAAATCATTTTCGTTTAAAAATATTTTGTCTTGTGAATGTATAATCACCCTTCTATAGAGTGAATAATATTTTTTTTATTTATAGTGATGATTCAAACAAATAGTAGGTATGTGTTACCATAAAAATGATATAAGTAATTTATGCCTCAAATAATTGATAGTTCGTGAGAAAAATTACCTCTCTCTTTATTTTGAGTTTATAATATTTGTATTATAATTAAATTTATTTAGGAATTGTCTTTATATATAATGGTTTCACATCCATCCTTATAATAAAATATTAATGTATATATTCCCCAAAAAATATTCTATTAAGCACAAAATGTGATTTTTAAAGTTGAATAATGATTATTAATGATCAACAAAGTACCACAATAGGAAAGAGTAAATGGTTAATGCTTAATTGAGTCCAATGGATCACATAAATAAAAAAAATAAAATTAGTAGTGAGACCAATATATATTCTAAATTTTAGTTACAAAAATAAGAAAATCAAACATGAATTATATATGTCATTTTCCCATGAAATGATGATTATTTGTATATGTATGAAGAGACAATAAATTTATAGTATGGAATCAACTTCCACCAAGGGGATTATTGAAAGATTTATTTGAATAATCTTACAACATATCCCAATATGATAAGTGTCTAACACATGGTATGCAAGGATGTTACCGCTAGGTTCTTTATTGATATCTCTACATCATGGTTTCGGGTATTCGATTTAATATCTCATACAAATATGCAAGATATTAAGGAATCTGTAGAACTGAAAAAAAAAATTAATACTTTATCCATTAATGAGTGAATAAAAAGTGTACCTTGTATGAATTTTATATCATTATCCACATCCGCAATAGTGATATAATAATACTTACATGAATCCTTGTGCATTGGTTAATGATGATGCTAAATAACATATGGAGCTCGTTGTTTAATGCATTGGCTAGCATAGTTCCATTACTCCATAATGTTGTTGCACTGAACCTTGGGTGGAGCTCTCCTATCCTCAGAAACATTATCATATTTCCTCATGCTTTTTCGGCATTCAAGAGCTTGGTGACCATCCCTCCCACACTTGAACCATTTCAATGTCCCTTTGAGTTAGTTGCCATGATGGATCTTCCACAATTTTTACATGTGGGTGGTTTTGTTTTTCCAACATTTCTCATTAGATTATCTATCTTGAAACTTCTTCTTTTTTTCATATCAATGTATTAATGGGAATATTCTCCAAATACAATATTCACTTTGAGATAACATAAAACAAGATCGTTATAAATGAAAAAGACACTAATTTAAAAGACCATTTGATGGTTTTCTATTACACCAATAAAGAATCGACTTATTTTACTATCATTTTTTATAACCAAACCTGATATTTGCCTCCCATGCATTGTGAAATATGATTCATTGATCGTGATCGAATCACCTTTATTTTCCATCATCTCTTTCGATTCATACTCCTTATTTTTTAGGAACATTGAAGGAAAATAATTGATAAGAAAATTTATAGTAATTTTTCCCACTCTATCACTTAAATTTTAACATATAGCTTGGTGATCATAATCAAATATCACCATTGATCTGCCAATCCATCTATATGATAAAAAAATACACCATCTCCATATCAGAATAGTAAATAACAAAAAATTATTCTTCAAAGACATGACCCTCTATTCCACAACTACTGGATTGGAGAATCCACTAAATGCTGGTGGCCATTTCCATATAGATCCCCACAATAAGGTGAAGGTGGATGATACATATTATTTTGGTTTTTATTCATAACCTGAGACATCTTGGTAGTAATAACAATGATATTTTTAACTCCACCTCCCAATGAATTGGGTATTTAATTCAGGGAAGCATTTCATTTCCCCTCCCATGTGTTGGTGTCATGAAATCATATTATCCTCAAAATTTTCTAAAATGAATAATGCTAAAAAAAAATAAAATTCAAAAATTCAAGAATCAATATTTTATTCTGTTGTGAATTTATTTATAAAGAAATCTCTTGTGGGATCTGAAAGTTTAGAATATTCTAAATAAATGTTTTTTGGGGGATCACTTACAAAAATTCTCATAGTAAAGGTTTTCAATAATGTTCTCAAATATAAATACCCAGAATAGCTAATTAGTCCTCCTATTCCATATATAATGACCCTTATTATCATGAATATTTTATTACAAGATTTTAAACACAAAAAAACATAAAATAATTACACAATTGGGGTCCAATTGTTTAGTATCTTTTGGATTTTAGTATCATACAAATAAGTTAAAAAATAAAAAATGACCTTTTATTTAATTTATTCTTCCATAGGTTTTTATTGGACAAAAAAATACTTGAAATACATGTAATCACCTGAGGATATATATAAAAAAGGGTTTATCTAAAATACTATATATTGGATAGATAAAAACTAGAAAAAATATAATATGTTGTCAGAATAATCATAACATCATAATCATAATCATGATAGGACACATTAGATAATGGAATAGAATGCCAGAATGCATAAAAATAAAACATCATGTATTAGTAGTAAAATACCAAACATAATTGTGGAAAAATATATCATCATGTTCATGAATATTCATATTTTCTCATGATATTATTCAAATTACCCTATGAATTTGAACCCTATATAATTTTTTCTTCCTGAGTCACATCATAACCTTTGCATTATTCTATATAATAATGGGGGAACTAATCACATCACCACATTTACATTATTAGGAATGACAAATAGAACATATATCAATTATACCACGATATAACCAATTAAATGGAATGTGTTTCATTTCATAATCGTAAATTCATAAAATTTTGGTTCCCAAATATAGGGGGAATAATATACTTTAAATATGAATCATTAACCTTGTGTGATGAAGTTACAATATGAAGATGTAAAAAGTATGTTTTTTGAAAGAATAATATTTTTAAACATATTTTTATTAACATAAACTCATGTACATGACATTTATATCCCATAAATGATAATATAATGATGTAGAAATTATTTTTAAGGAATAACCATACTAAAAATGTGGTAAAAGATGGAAACACAAAAAAAGAGAGTTGGGTTCTAGAATTCCCCATACATTGTGTCTGAACTATTTAGTAACTATAATTTCCAACAAAATAAAATTATATTCATTAAATAAAAATTCCAAACCCATTTTTACATGAATATGTTTATCTATGGTTTTATAAAGTTATTCTATGGTCCTTGCGATTTGTTATAGAGTTTAATTTCATCATTACGTGGTGTTTGTTTTCATAGTTTTCAAGTTATCATCACTTGTATACATGATGAAATGCCCATATAAAATGTGAATAAATATCCATTATTTTTATTATATGTTAATAAAAATATTCCATAATTTTCAATGGTTTTTATAAATAATTTTGTTTTATGGAATGAGGATTAATTATTAGTGGAAAATTATTGATGATCGTTTTAGGATAATTTTGGTGGTCTTCTGATCACAATGATCACATTTTGTTTTATCGTTAATTTTGTGTATATAAGATAGTTATAGAACATAAAATGGGATATAAATAAAAAATAATATATATTTTCATCTATATAATTATTTTATTATCTACATTGCAGGTGTTAAAGAAAAATAAATGTGCATCACCCATAATGTCTATAAATTAACACATCACGAGCGACAATTTAATATTTAGAAGAAAAGAGGGAGAGATTGGAGTTTAATGATGGATATTTTATTGACATGATATATTATATATATGTCAAACATACTATATTTATCATGTAATTTGGATAATAAAAGGTTTTTATAAGATAAATAAATAAATGAAACATAAAAGAAAAATATAGAGGATTTACCTCACGAATTTTCCATCATGATGACCTACATTGGAATGTTTTTGGAATATTGATGAGACAAAGATATCTTAGACATGTTACAAGGGATATAGAATAGTATTATTATAATTTTGGAAAGGGTAAAATATTTATTGGTGTTATTAAAAGATAGTTTGTTGGTAGGTATTTAGAGTGGAGGAGAGGAGTGTTTTCTCATTATTTAATTCAATAGTTTATTATATGGATCAAGATAATAAGATTGTAGATTCATTAGACCAAATATATCAATTAGATCATTTTCATTGGAACTAATTGTTCTTACATCATTTATGTCTAAATTAATAGTTTATTTAACATATAATGTATATATATTATAAATTACAGTATATCATAATTCACCAAAAATTTATGTATTTCAAAAAAATAACCAAAAATTGGTGTGATCCATAATTTTACCAACTTCTTCATGTTCCATATTATAGGTTCTAATAATAGGAGTTTCACTTTTTTTAGTTATATCTAAACAATAAAATTTTAAACATAATATAGTGTATATACATTGATTTAAAATAATTTTTTTTATTTCAAAAAATCAATACAACATGAATTTATTTTATCATTAGTTAAACTCATTTGAAATTACATTAAATCATTTTTTAAACATCTTTACATAAATTGGTTTTTGGAGATACAAATATAATATCATATACATATATTTGACAAACTATATCATCATTGGAAAATATTTTTATAAAAACGGTTTTATTGGCTATACCATTCGAAAAAACTATTAGAAATATGAAAATAGTTGATGTAATAATACCTAACTCTAATATCATTTTTTAGACCATATATTTTATTAATATTCAAATAATTATTTAGAAAATGAATGTTCTGAAATATATGGTGTTATTTAAGAATAACATCCATAATTATTTAACCATCCATGAATTTAAAGTTATCATTAATTTGATATAGTTTTAAATAAATATGTTTTGCATATGAATATAGTTTCTTATAGGTTCAAGTCTGGATAATAGTTCAATATTATTTCTCCAAGTACGTACCATTTTCTTGATTATACCATTGTATAACGTGTATAGCCTAAATATCTACTATTTTACTATATTAATCATCTTTTTTTCAAAACATTTATTTAGTGAAAATAGATGTGGTGTCTTTAGATATGTAGACATCTTCCCAAATGTTATTTATTTTAAATGGTTTTTCTCTTGCATATCCATTTCCCATATTTTCCCATTAATTATATCAGTGGTGGTTGTAGAATCATGTTGTGACAATAATTCATGAATTTCAACATTGTTTCTTATAAAATCTATACTTTATGTAAAGTGGACAGTCTCAACATGTGTGGATATTATATCAATTTAAATGAATATTTAGAACAGTTAAATGTGTATTCCTGAGCTCCATAATCATTTAGGGTTTGTAGAAACATGTAAAAAATTCTTATAACACAGTGAATGATATTAAAAAACTCCTTTAATTATCTCAGCCATTAGTAATCATATATTAAAAAATATATTCACAATATGGGGAAATGAAACATAGGAATGAGGTGAGATCAGATAAAAAATATGGGTAAACTAGAAATATTATAATGCATAACATTACCATAAGAATATGACAACATGATCATGAAATTAAAATTTCAAACCCTTACATATCAAGATATTAATTGAGAGTCATTTAATAAATATTGGATATATGTTATTCATGAATTAATAAAGAATAAAGATCATAACCCATGAAATTATAACATAAGAATAAGACATTGCATTTTTGATATACGCATAATCATAAAAACTATTATGTCAAGATACAAACCAAGTTTATAATTCCGTATTTAGATTTTAATAACCACTAACATAACTAAATTGGACTTTGGATGACCACCCATGTATCCTCTTCATTTAGGAATTGGTTTCCCTTTAGTGTACCCTCTTGTTTTGATCTTGGGATGCCTTACCATGTACCATCTTATTTGAGGCACCATATTCCCTCTTGTGTACAGTATTTTTTTCCTTATTGTGATTACCTATCATGAAACCTATTATTATGGTCTTGTAATTCCCTCCCAAGTATCCTTTTGTTTCGGACATGAGACACTCTTCTCGTGTACCGTATAATTTCGGGACTCAGATGCCCCCATGTGTACCCTTATGTTTCGGGCATGGGATGTCAACCTGTGTACCCACTTCAGTTGGGAATGGGATTACCTCTTTCATACAATCTTTTTTATGGCATGGGATTACATCTCGTATACCCTATTGTTATAGGATTGAGATTCCTTTTAATGTAACCTCTTATTTTGGTGTTTGGTTGCCCCCTATTAACCCTCATTTTTCAGGCTTGGGATTCCCTCCCATATAACTTCTTGTATTGACCAATCAATGCACTATGGTGTTCCATATAACTTGTAATAAATTAATCATTTACTAATTCATTATAAAGATATATAGGTTCCTCTAATCATATAATTAATTCAATCATGTGTGTTCTATAATATAAAAAACATTCATCATATCATGACCCGTAAAAATAAATCGTTTTATTAAAAAAAATAACATAACACATGAAGTGAAATGTGAATTGGAAAATTTTAATGAAATAATAATTTGTGAAAATTATAAAAGTATGATAATCATTTCTTCATAGCGTACCATGTGGTAGGAAACAACTTTCTTAGTCATTTAATCATGGTAGAACTCACAAAAGATAAACTGGTTATATAATTAACTTTTACTCATGTCATAAACCATTAAAATATATAATAAAAATAATTTCCTTGGACCATATCCCTTGAAAATTGTTAACTAAATAAAAATTATGTCAAATTATATGGGAAGTATTTTGAGAGATCACATGAATTATTTCATATGGAAAATAAAAAATCTTTGAAAATTACTTTTTAAAACATAAATAATTTTCAACATCCTTTTATATGATTAACAACATGAAAAATAAAACAAAATAATTGAAAAATAATTTTAAAACATTATTAGGGATAACATCCTTTACAATTTTAAAAATTATTTTTAAATAATGCATGATTTTAAATAAATTTTTCATTGAAAATGAACATGAATACTTATAAACGAAGAATTAAAAATAAATTATATCATCTTTTATTCATTAGTCATATTTGAAAATTATAATCATTAAAAAAAAGAAATAATTAAATAATATGATGAAAATAATTTTCATTAAAAATTTCATTGTAAACATTCAAATTAAGAATGAGAAAAATAATGGTCATAGTGGTGTGTAAATTTGTACATACTGAACATTCATTTTAGAATGTTAACAGTTTAGAAAAGTGCCATAGTAAAAAACATAATAAGAGATTCCTTTTAGAAAATTATTTATTTAAACCATAAAACATGGGTAAAATATTATTTTAAAATAATAAATAATAATTTTATTTAATATTTTTAGAAAACATGGTTTTGTGAGTAAAATAAATTTCTAACCAAAGTAATAAATAATGTCAGATTTACTAAATAATGGTTTTTTATTATCTTAAGTAACAATGTGTGTAAAAACATTATAAATACAAAAATATATCATGTATAGCCATAGTATTAAATCATTCATAATTTATTTTGATATATGTATTATAATATTTCATTAATGAAACCATGATCACAATCAATCCCATTAAACAATCATATTTTTCCAATAATTCATTTCCACTATGAAAACATTGAATCATCATCCTAGGGAAAACATATAATATAATTATGCAATAAATATAATTAAAATAAGATTATTTATTATATAACATGTCAAAGAAAATCATAAAGACCCCGAAAAAATATATAGGTGCATATAATTGTATGAATCTCAAAGAAACCAAATTGAGGAAAAAATTACATTTCCAATTTGGTAAATTTTGAACCACAAACACCTTGATATAAATATCACCATTTAGATATGTAAATTGATATAAATTTATGAATATTACCAATAAAATTACTTCAAGGCTACTATATACACCATAAAAAATAAATTAGGGGTGAATAATGCAGAAGTCTCACAAAAATAAATGTGAGATTAGAAAACCCTATACTTAGGGTTTTTCAGTTCTTTGTAGTCAATCAATACTATTTTATAATAAATATATATTTATTATAAATCATTCAAATAACCAAATTATGATATATAAAATCATGAACTATTTTATCATGACCTTATAATGCCCATTTATTAATAATTTCATTGCTAGGTTTTGTCTTTGGTAAAATTGTCTATATTTTTATAATATGTTTTGAATTATTATTTCTCATCCTTGTTCATCAATCATGATTTACTAATTTTTTGAATTTGAAACATGATATATAAATCATATATAAATGGAATCACATTAAATAAAAAAAATTATTCTTTAGAATATGTCTAGGATACCTTCCATGAAATCATATCATAACATTCATATGTTATCCTCTCATTCCCCATACATGAAATAACAATACTTAAAAACATTACCCATCTAATTATAGGTCTATTTAATTTTATGATCACCTATATCATTCATATCTGGTACATTAATAAGTGTTCTACAAATATCTTATGAAATAATGATATATTTCATCACATTAAATCCCATGATTAAGTAGTGTGGGATACATATATGGAAGTCGATATTAAATGAAAAATATGTACATCAAGGTGATTACCCATTAGTGGAAATGGGTATGGGAGTTCACTAATAAATATCTGGTCATAAAAAAATATAGGATAATTTAGGTACCATTATAGGGATATATAATGATTCCTAGAAGGTTATAATAGGGGTAAAAGTCATCTCTCTCCACAATGAAATAACATGTAATGTCATATAGATGTTATAAAATATATACCAAAATAAAAAATTATAAATTCATAGGAATAATATAAATAAGGTCGTTGAATAAATAAGGTAATGGGAGGGTCCATTATATATCCACTATAATGACATCATTGTGGATAATAATGAGAGGGGATAAATGATCTCCAAATAATAACGAAAATTGAAATGTAATTTGATATTTATAAACTCATTATAACATAATATATTTTTATTTATAAGGATAAACAAAGAAAGGTTCTTAAATAAAAATTAATAAAGATAGAGATCTCTTACCTTGCGAGGGAACATCAATAGTTATTGGATGATCTTATTATATGATTGGTGGAACCTTGGGAGTGATCAATAAGTAGATAATTGAATTAATTTAATTATACAAATCTTTTAGCAAAATATTAATGGGATGTTTAATGGATTTTTATTTGAAAATATATGGCAATTCTGTAATAATTTCTCATTATAGTTTTTTTACTCGATATAATAATATTATCAAGTCCATAAACCATAACATTGTTTTCCCCTGGATTCTATCATAGTTATGTTTTCATCGATATATAATAAGGATATAAACCAATATAATTATTTTAATACACTCAATGATTTTGAGGTGAGTTATGTTTACGAATAATTAATTTTAAAATGTTAAAATATAAGTTATTATTTGGAGAATTCATTATAGATTTATAAATGTAATCCAATAAATGTAAAAAACTAAAAGACAAACATTATTTTTGTTGTGTATAATCTTTATAGTAATTATATAATCACCTTTTCTATTATGATTTCAAAATAAAGAACATATATTTACATTTTATTTAATTTTCACCCAAAAAATTAATATGTCAATAAATTATGAAAACAATCAATGTTGTATAATTTTAAAATATTTATTTCAAAATAACTGTTATTTTTTAATAAAATATTTATTTAAAATGAAAATTTTATCTACAAAATTGAAATATTTATTTAATAGAAATTATTAGTTTTTATAATGAGAATGTGTGTACTTAAATTAAAAAATTAAACATGAATTTACAAAATGATATTATCCTTTATAGTAAAATAAATATTGTTAAATAATAATAATTTTGAAAATTAAATTTATTTCATAAATTCATGACTTCATCCAAAAATTGATTCTTGATTAAAAATATATATTTACAAAATTTATTTATTTTTTCATCATTTCAAACTATAAGTTTTTTCATACTCATTATTTATTCATGTATAAATTATTAATAAATAGGTAAAACATACTAATTAATTTATTACGACTAAAAATATAAAAATATGTATTGTTATGTAATAAATAAATATCCCATTATTAAAAAAACATATTCCCTAATGGAAATATTTTCAATTTTGACACATTATTTGTGTAATTTTGAAATCATGTTTTTTTCTTTAACATCAAAACACCGTACTAATCCTATAAATGTTTTCACACAAATATCAATTGTTGAATCTATTCTTGAAATTTTTTCGAGGGAAAATCCCTATGATCCTGTCACCCTTATGAGCTTTGATAAATGGGATTCATATGGTATGGTCACACTGGGGGGTCCATCACATCATTTTTATATTTCAATTGGAATTATCAAAACATTTAATATGAATGAATCAAAATGATAATTGTATAACATAATATAATATAGGGTTATGACATTTAATGATTAGTTAAATTATATTGGATATAAAAACTAATGGTCCAAAATAACCAATTTAGTGTATGGTTTTTCCATAACAAAATTACATAAATATAGAATTTATTTATATGAAATGGGATATAATTTATAAAATTTTGGGTCAATACATAGTTTACACCTAATGGGAAAAAGTTAATATAATTTTATGGTATCATTATAGTATTATTGTTGAATTGAAAATTTATATTTTTCAATTTTTTGGATTAAATACATAGTTCTAATATATTTATCCATAAGAGATATTAGTTTTTAAGGAGAAATCATTTGATATTATATGAAGGTGGAAATGGATATTGGGGTAATCTATAAATCATAGAGGATTGAAAACAATATATATAATTCAAAGGGTGAAATAATAATAAAATCAATATAGGTAAGAAGTTTAATATTATATTATTATGTTTCTGTATAATAATCCATGGTGGATATTATATTCACGGTATAATAGAT
The DNA here is from genome assembly GCA_963277665.1 of Viscum album. NCBI lineage: Eukaryota > Viridiplantae > Streptophyta > Magnoliopsida > Santalales > Viscaceae > Viscum > Viscum album. Next base: position 264,368,349 of record OY728143.1, on the reverse strand, counting down.
TAATAAATTTTAAAAATGATGGCCATCAGGCAGAAAAAAGATCATATAATGGGATGAAGTTATGAAACGACTTAATTTTAACGAAATATCCACATAATAATACTCGTAGACTATATTAAAATAATATTATGCTATGTGGGGATTATGCTGTCTAGGGAACAGATACAATGGATATTTATGATGATTGATAAAATTAACCTATTAAACCAAGAACAGATGGTAAATCATTTATGATCTCTACTTCTGATGTGGGGTACTATAATGAATTAATGAAAGGTCAACATACCATTATCAGTATAACTAGTGAATTTTTATTTCATTTTACATCAATAAAATCATTAATATTTGAAAACATTTCGGGGTGTATCATATTCAAATCTCAATGATTGTTTGTTGAAATATTTGTAAAAACATACAATTGTAATATGACTGAATCTCATGCCTTATAATCTAAACCAATTAAAGATTGAGGAATTTTTCATTATGAAAATATTATTTTCCATCAAATAATATAATAAGATATTTTTTAAGGAATGTATTTCATTAAATAAATAATATATTAATTAATTATTAATTTTTTCCACATTTGGATTTTTGAACCACTTAGTGATTTTTTATCATCTTGAAGAAATTTTCAATCTTACAGTTGAATTTATGTACATTTTCTGTGTCAGTACTCATATTCAATTTGATAATTTATCTCATATTAATTTTGAGAAACACTTCATTGATGATATACCTACACTATTATAGTTTTATGTCATACTGGTAATGTTTAGCATTCATCCACCAAATAATATGATCAATTATTAATATAACAAATACATAGCATTACAACAACTTTAAATTCATCATTAAGAATGAAATTGATTTAATTTTCATAATTAATGAAGAAAACATAAGAAAATTATTAAAATGAATTCATTTGGTATTATTAATTACAATATAAAACAACTAACATTTTGTATTGAGAATGATTGATCAATTAAACACTTCATTAATATACAGTATCTAAAAACGTCCATAATAAAAAATAATTATCTTCTACTTTTATTGATGGTTTGTTTTAACATCTATGTTATAGTTAATATTTTTACAATAAATATCTTTGATCTTGTTTCTATCAATTGAGGAAAACAATTAATGACCCATCAATGAAATTTTTCCATTTCATGTATGGACATTGTGAAGATATTTTGATGCCACATGATCTCTCTAATTCCCCACTATATTTTGGGATTTAATTAATATTTTCCATACTGATTACCATAATTAGTTGTTTGTATTTTATATAGAATATATTATTATATATTATATATGACTGGATGATCATGGAGATAAAAATATGATTGTAATGTTGACAAAAGGGAAAGAGACATTGTATGAAAAATCTATAAGCTTTGAATTTTTTATATAGAATATTTAGTTCTGGGGTCATATAATCTAAAAAAGGGTATATTTTTTGGTCCATCAAACATTGAGGTTACTAAATATGTTCATATAAAAAACACTATAACTAATTTCTATAGTTCATATTGATTGGATAGATATTATAGACAATTTAAAAGGATTTATAATGGTTATTTAATCAAATATCCATGTTAACATAAAATGGGGATAACTTATTTGAAACAAATGGGTGTGAAGAAAATTTAATGGAACATAAGATAGGGTTTTGATGGATAAAATTATGATTTCCAATACATATCATTACATCATCTATATTGAAGAATTTAAAAATCAATTTTTATATACACATAGATTTTTATTAAGTATTTCATGATTTAATTTGTAATTGATCATAAATGTTAAGAGATTATTTCTGAATAAATTCCAGTGGAATATATCAAACATTGACAATTATTCAGTTGCATTAACCTAAAAGAATAAGGGGACAAATTCTATGATCACTATAATGTAGTTTTTTTTTTAAATATATGTATCTTATTCCTAATTTTTATCTTGCACATAAATGAATTACCTTATGATGAAAACAGTGAATCTTAATTGGATTCACAATTTTCATCAGAGTATGTTATCTAATGGATTATCAATGTGATAGATTATCTTAATGTGAAAGTAAATTTTCTTAAATAAGGAATAAATTTCTATTTATTTATTTATAGAACATAAATATTAGTATGTTATAAAATAATTAATGTCTATTATCAAACTAAAAGAAATTTTGTAAATGAATTCTTTTAAAGATGATAAGCGACTGATAGATTTAATTTTTTATATTCTAGATACTGATGATCTTAAAAATAAAATTTAATGGAAATATATTACAGATACAATAAATCCAAATTATTTATTAAACAAAATAAATATTTCAAATAAGTAATATATTCTGTATCATAATAATTTTCATGATATAATTTTCGTATGTGAATATTTATTCTATTATTTATTTCTTATAACTAATGAGTAACATTTAACCGGATCATTTTGGTTATATTTCCTAATGTTGGATTCATTTTTTTGACTCCAATATTTTCATTTAAAAACATAATAATCTATATTTCAATATGATTTCGATAAATTTGACAAAGTAGCTTTTATCATGGGTAAAAAATTTCATGATGGAAAAATTGGTTGTAAAATCAATGTTTTTTCATTCTATATTGTGAAAAAATGACACATACAAAATAAGGGCCCTTCACATATTTCATTAAAAATTAATAATATAAGAGTTTATCCTTAATTGTGAAATAAAAAAAAAATTGAGAAATTAATAATAGAGTGACATATTTGTATTATGATACATGATACAAAACAATGAAGTCATTATCTTCTACTATTGTTCTAAAATGGTTATAGTAATCATTTAATGAAAATTGATATATTCTTATCAATGTTATTCATATAATTTTCGTAATTCATTAATTATTATATGTTCTTAATTGGATTTTTATTGTTCAAATAGTTAACATTTGATATTTATATCTATATTTGTTTTCACTCATTGAAATAATTTGTTTTATGGATGATTAATGGTTGTGTAAATAGAGATACATGATCAACTCTGTTGGACATATTTAACAAGTAAAAACTATTATCACCTAGTTTGGGTAACCCCTAGAATAATAATACTATTTTGTAGTGGATGGAGTTGAATAGGGTAGATGAAGAGGGGATCACTAGTCCCGAAAAAAAACTCAACACTATCTATTTTTTTGATTACAAATTTTAATAATATAATGTTATAATCATCGATTGGTATTGATATATTTTTTTAATAGAAATTTCAATAATTTAATTGACAAACCATATTATTCAATTGAAAAGCTTTTCACTTAAAAATATGTTGTCTTGTGAACATCTGATCACACTTCTCTATAGTGAATAATATATTTTTATTTATAGTGATGATTCAAAGAAAGAGTAAGTATGTGTTACCATAAAAATGATATATGTAATTTATGCCTCAAAAAATTGATTGTTCATGAGAAAAGTTACCTCACTCATGATTTAGAGTTTATAATATTTTTATCATACATAAATTTATTGAGGAATTTTCTTTATATATAATGGTTTCACATCCTTTTTTACTATAAAATATTAATGTATATATTCCCCAAAAAATATTCTATTAAGCACAAAATGTGATCTTTGAAGTTTAATAAAGATTGTTAAAGATCAAAATAGTACCATAATAGGAATGAATAAATGGGTAATGTTCAATTAAGTCCAATAGATCACATATATAATAAAACAAAATTAGTAGTGAGTCCAATATATATTCTAAATTTCAGTTACAAAAATAAGAAATCAAACATTCACATTATGGAATGAGAAGAGGAAGTACAATCAAAATGTTACTCTTCATCTGAGTATGAATTTGAAAACTACTTTTATAGTAAATAAAATATATATTATTCTATTTTATAAGAAAATTATATGAATATAAATTAATTAATAAATTAATAAGTAAATTACATGACTCCTTTATCGATGAAAAATAATTTTTAAATAATATTTTTATAAAGAAATAAATAATTGATAATCCAATTTGAATATTTTTTCCAATGACCAAAACAAAAATTATTTTTAAAGAGAAGTAAAAAAATTTAAAGGATTATTCTTGTATTTATAATAGGCGTAAAATATTGGAAATAATCCTAGGTATAAACATAACCAATATGGTTATATATCAAGGATAATGAAATGGAGGAAAACCAATAATTTATCAGGTATATTTTTAAATATGTTTAAAATTAAAATATGTAAAAAAATTCTATTTTTACACTTATATAAACAGTAATTTTTCAAAAATAAAATTAGATATTTAAGGAATTGATAAGAATGTTATTATAGTAAATTTTTCATATAATTATATTAAATTTTTAAAATGAAGACATATTTAGATACGCAAATATTATTTGTCTAACAATACTGGAAATGAATGTGTCTAGGTACTATATATTATTTTTTAAAAAATAATATTTTTAATAAATAATTGACATCAACATTAAAATGAATATTTTTTATATATTGGATTTTTCATACATAAGAGTTGGTATTTATCCATCATTCACTAATTATCAAGGATTAATTGAGGATATATCACATTTGGAGATAGTTCCAAAGTAACAATTATTTATATTGTATCCATTACAATTCCATATTTAGTTCACGTTCAAAATTAATCCATATTCACTTATTATAGTGTAAAATTTTTATTACATTTCACCATTGTGGAGATGGGTTTATAAAGGATTATTTAATATTCATGTTTAGTTTTATAAAGATAAATCTCTGATGAATATATCAAAATAAAAATAAAATTCACATAATTAATTTCATAACATTTTGTATAAAAATATATATATTATTTTGAATTCATCAATTGTTTAATCATGTATTTTTTATAATAGATTTTAAAAATATAATTTTTTTTTTTTTGAAAAATTTATCTAAATGGAATTTGATTTTATATATTCATAACATTTAAATGGATAAAATAAAACTATGTAATGCATGTTAATTTTCTATTAAACAAAAACCCTATTTTAATCTAATAATTTAATATGGTAACTTTAGTCGCATAGAACATATCCACATGGATAATTTTTCCTTCTAGATAAATAATAATATGTGGAAAATAAATTTTTTATATTTTAGTATAATAATTTTCAAGAATGTCATGGGTTAATTTAATAATATTTAAAAAATTCATGATCCATTTTTTATAAATTTTTTAAAATTTGTAAACTAAAAAAATAATTCCATAATTTTGACATTAACAATGAGATGTGATAGAGAATTTTAGATTCTTGTATAAATTTATTTATTCTAAAACCATAGTATTAGAAATACATTTCCATCCATTCAGACACTTTAATTGAATTACGTTATTGAAATTATGAATAAGACATTTAAAGATATTTCTAGAACTATATTATGTGATTATAACATCACCAATTACTTTTTAGATATGCTATTAAAATAATAAATTATGTCATAACCAGTGTTCGAATATGTAATATCTTGATAAAATCATGAAATAAGTTATTAAATAATAAAAAATGGTATGATACAATAATGATTTTACATATAAGGATTATAACTTGATCAAAATGGATAATTGTTTTATGTGTCACGACCCGTCCCCTAGGGCCCGTGTCGTGACAACCCGAAGCCCGCCTCTTATAGGCCATGGCCTGCTGACTTGCACCAAAGGCGAAAATCCCTAAAACTGGGAAGGCATTTCCTTTATAAAATGTAAACACACACAACAGAGTACGAGCTGGAAGTAAACCACTATGAAAAGATGTATACAAATGAGTGATGAAAAGTTAAAGGGGACGGAAATACAAGCCCAACATGAAAGTACAAGTGCAACTTAAAAACAAGTACAACTAAAGAAAATGTAAAGAAGATATTTGGTCGTCCTCTTGAGATTCCTACATGAAGGGTTGGTACATATTGCCTACTCAGCACTCCACGTCTGTCAGTCTCCTCTGTGTACCGACTCATCGTAAGGCCCACCTCAGGGTACCGTCTATTCCTGCTACTCTGATCCTCAGTCAGCGTTGTCCATTGTCTGAAACAACACAAAGAGTTGCGGGCATATCCCATGTAGGGGTGAGTATTATGATACTCAGTAGAGACCACAAGACCCTCATGGTCTCACAAAATCCATCATGGATAAACCACAAAGATTGAAATCAACAGATAACCTCACATAGGTATATTCCCATACATATACCTAAGTTAACGATTAATATGTCTCAATAATGAGGTAAACACAAATGTTACTGACTCAGCTCAACTAGGATTTTTATTCAAAATTAAGAATCCACAACTGTAATAGAACTCATCTTCTTTCAAGTATAGTGGGTCTGCCGCCACAACCTGGCACTTCCTACTAACTTTGGATTGCTGAGGTACTCTTCCAGTCGAGTACCATGGGTCTTCCATGCTCACACAGAGGTGCTCTCCACTATGGGTCTACTGCCAACTACGGGGTGCTCCCCCTAAAAGCATGCAGAGGTACTCCTCCTGCCGAGTACCGCGAGTCTGCCGCTAACTACCAGGCACTCCTCCGCCTTGGGTCTGCCGCCAACTACCAGGCGCTCCCCACTAGCCTAGTGGAATCACTCCGAGTTGAATCGGTCAAGCAGTCGTTATGTCTCAGCCAGCTATTAGGACTCCGTACTGCACTTGCTTATCTGAGGAAGGGTCTGCACCATGAGCTACATGTCGATACTCCAACTGTCACGAAATCTCACATAGAAGTAACTCAAAGGCCCTCTACATCATAGGAGTCTCAACGCAATAGATGGTGCGTTAATCAGATGTCTGGTCTGTGAGTTATAGGCATTTTAGTCTTGGGGGCCTGGTCATATTCATGTATGATCCTACCTGAATGTATGTCAACATTATCATGAACTCCAGTGGGGTATACTCAAATGGTCCTTCATGCTCCAAGAAAACCAACACCGTTGATGGTTCTTCAAACAGTCGTATGGTGCCAAAGATATGGCCATAGGAAGGAAAGGCCGGTAGTGGGCCTGGGTTCGGTCCGACTCGGTCAGACCGACTTGGCCCAACCCAGTCTGCGCCCACCTGGTCCGGGTCGACCTGGTCAACCCTCAAGTTTCGGATCCGTTCTCCCGGATCGGCCCAGTAGACTGTGTGGGCGGTTCGGCCCAGAGGTCGCCACGTAGGCGGCTTCGGCGAATCGGCCCTAAAGGGCACCGTTCAGGCCAGAAAAGTGCGTGCAGGGCGCGGGCAAGGCGTGGGCAGTTCGTGTGGGGCACTGGACAGGCCACGCGGGGCGCCGGTATGTTGCACGTGGTGTCGTGTAGGTCGTATGCAGTGTCGGATAGCCGCGGGTAGGACACACGAGGCGTGGGTAGGCCGAGTGGGGCGTTGGGAAAGCCACGTGGGGCGGGGCAGGCCGGTTCGGCACGCGTCGGGTCGGAGGTGTTCGGCCTGGTGCACCAGTGCGCTGTAGGGGCCGCACGGTTCGTGGAGGCCACATGTAGTGCAGCCTTTGTCGTTTTCGCCTTCGTCGCCTCATTGCCGCTTCTAAGAGAACTATAAGAAAGAAGAATTAACCGAGGATGTCAGTCCATGTTAGGTTGGCCTGCATCCTCCACATTTAAGGTCGTATCAATTTGTTCATCAAAAAGAAGATTAAAAATAATTAATTACATCATATTTTATCGATTCCTTTCATTTGATGATGAGAATAATAAAATGAAAGTATCAACATGCATTAACCCCTACCAAGATTTTCAGGCCTCAATGTTGATGTCACGAAAAGAAGATGAACTCGGCCATCGTTCGTCACATCTGCCACACACTTCAAATTCCATGATGTGTCGTCTCCAGAAGAATCTCTACATTGGTAGGATATGAGGTAGGAAGTCAATGAATAACCAATGTCGTTGTTCTTCGTTTGAAGAACACATTCATTGTTCTTCGTTCTTCATTGGAAGAATCATCTCTTCTCCCAATAATCTTCCATCCCAACTTCCACAAAAATTCCAAATGAATAAAAAATAGACGGGAGAGTTTATCTATTATTTTTTTGTCACAATAGTTCAAAAATGGATAATTAATTTAAGAAGCTCCCCTTAATTAATTCATGAGAGTTGGCATGAATTAATTACGGGATATTGGAAAAAATTAAAAGTTATGGGAGATTGATCCATTAATGTGGGGGAGTGCTCAATGAGTTCCTCCCCATTTAATGGAGAGTTCATGAATCAAGAGGCTCTCCCTCATTAATGAGGGAGAGTTGGGCGGTTTTTCTCTACTCTAATTAATAGGGGGTTAAGCCCCGTGTGGTCCCCACCACATTAATCCTCTCATGGGAGAATTGTTTCGGGTTTGCCCACCACCATAACCTCTCATAAAAGGATAAGGTGATGTGGCCCCACCTCTAACCTCCACGATGACTTTTTAACCCCCACACACCAAATGGAGGCTCAAATAAAATAAAGTGTAGCTACACTTTAGTTTATAAATTTTTCAAGAGAACCCGGAAACTAACTTTTATTCTCAACTAGGTGTGGTCGAGATGAAAGTCTCCTTAAGAGAATATCGACAGTCTGTGTTAAACAGTGCCCTCATATTTCAACTATGAGCACCAGATCAAATGTTATTAAAACCCACTTGTATGTTTACAGAACGTACCCAAACAATCTTCAGAAATTGATTCCGGGAACACAGGGCCTCGGAATCATACACCATAAATTTTCGTGGACATGTAAAATTCCCATGCATTTAAGAAACAAAATTCCATGGAAATTCAGGGTCTTTATATTCTCCCCACCTTAGGGATTTACGTCCCCGTAAGCTACAACTCGAACTAATGGAATAAATGGGGGTACTGAGAATGCATATGAGCCTCCCGCTTCCATGTGCTCTCCTAGAGGTTCATGTTCTTGTAGCGAACACGCAACAGAGGTATCGACCGTCCACATTGGACCTGCTCATATTGATCCTCAATCCCCACTAGAACCTCTGTGAATGTCTCCCCATTGTCGACATCCAGTTCTTCATGGTCAATGTTTTGGGAAGGGTCGTACACGTATCTCCTCATCTGGGATAGGTGGAAGACATCGTGCACCTGGTGCAACAGAGGAGGAAGATCTAAGTGGTAAGCCACATCTCCAACTCTACTGAGGAACTGGAATGGTCGGATGAATTGTGGAGATAACATACCGCCTCGTCCAAATCCCTATAAATATCATCGGGGTGAGACTCGTAGAAATATGTGTTTTCCTTCCTCGAACTCCAGATGTCTCCATCACCTACCAGCATACGACTTATGTCTGCTCTGTGTAGTCTTCATATACTCTTTCATGATCTGCACCTTCTTCGTTGTAGCCCATACCGTCTTTGGTCTTACCAGTGCTGAATCCCATGGGTCTGTTGAACACAAGGGTGATCTGCAAGGTCGCTCGTACAATGCCTCCAAAAGGGTCATCCCTATGTTAGAGTGATAGATGTTTTTGTATGAAAATTCCACCATAATAAATTGATCCTTCCATCTGTGACCGAAGTCTAGGACACAAGCACGAAGCATATCCTCGAGAGTCTGAATGGTCCTCTCAATCTAGTCATCCGTCTAAGGATGGAAGGCGGTGATTAAATGAAGTTGCGCCCTGAAAGTCTCCTACAACCCCTTCCATTTATGGGAAGTAAAATGTGTATCGTTATTGGATACAATAGATGAAGGTAATCCTTTTATCCTCACAATCTCTTTCACATAGAGGTGTCCCAATCACACTACTGAACCCTACTCTCTGATCGGTAGAAAGTTGGGCGACATGGTCTGTCAGCCAACGATCACCCAAATCGAGTCGTGACCCATTGATGTACGTGGAAGACTCATCATGAAGTCCATGGATATCCCATCCCATTTCCACTCTGATACCTCTAAAGGTTGTACCAAGCCTGGTGGTACCTGGTGCTCTGCCTTCACTTGCTGAAAAGTGAGGCATCGAGAGACAAAATCCTCTACCGCCATCTTCTTACCTAGCAACAAGTGTCGTCGTCTAAGGACCTGATACATCTTCTTCACTTCTGGATATACCGATAAAGGGGATGTGTGGAAATCCCTCAGCACCTCCTCCTGAAGTAACACTCGTACCATAACATTTCCTATGAAGTGGATGACGTGCTCACCACCTTCAGAAAATCCATCAGGTGTCTGCCCTATAGATATCTGATCACGTCATGTCTCATTGTTAGTGTCTCCAACCTGCACCTCCATAACTCTCTAAAGAAGTTGGGGAGTGACTGTATGATACTGTAGGAAAGATGCTCCATCTCTATCAAAAAAGGATATCAGTAATGCAGCCAGCGACTCTGTCACCTCACCTAGTAGCTGTATACCAGATCTTCTACTAAGTGCATCTTCCTCAATGTTCCCCTTTCAAAGAGTATAGAATTTCTCAAATTCATAGTCCTTTAAGAACTCATTCCATTTTTTTGTCTCAGGTTTAGGTCCATTTGAGAGAAGATATATGGTAGACTCGTGTGATCAAATTAAACTGTAAAATTCTCACCCATAAGTTAGTGTCTCCACATCTTCGAGGAAAAGACCACTACTACTTACTCCAGGTCATGGGAAGCGTAGTTCTGCTCATGTTGTATCAGCTGCCAAGAACCATACGTGATCACTAATCGCTCCTGCATCAGGACACACCCGAGTCCATTTCCAGATGTGTCGTAGTAGACTATGTACCCTACACCCTCCTCTGGAATCCTAAAGATGGGGGCACTAGTCGGCCTCTACCTCATCTCTTGAAAGCTTTGCTAGAATCTCTCCGACTACGCGAAGGGTTTCCCATTCTTCTTCAAGGATGATAGTGGTGCTACAAATCTAGATAAGTCTGGAACGAATCTCTGGTAGTAACCAACCAAACCCATGAAACTTTGTACCTCCGTCACAATTTAGGGTGGCTCCCAAGAATGTACCACCTCAATCTTCGCTGGATCCACTACAACTCCAGCCTCTAAGATGACATGTCCCATAAAGTGAACCTCTCGGATCCAGAACTGGAACTTAGAGAGCTTAACATAGAGATGGTGCTCTCGGTGTGTGTCCAGTACTACCCGCAAATGGTAGGAATGCTCCTCCTCTGTAGTCGAGTAGATCAGCATGTCATCAATGAAGAATATGACAAAGCGATCGATGTATGGATGGAAGATCCTTTTCATGAGTCTCATGAACAATGATGGAGCGTTGGATATGACGAAATTAATAACCAAGAAGCCATAGTGGTCATACTAACATCTGATGGTTGTCTTCTTCACATCCTCATCTCGAACATTGAGCTGGTGATAACCTAATCTAAGGTCAATCTTTGAGAACCACCGTGCTCCAATAAGATGATCAACGTGGTCTTCAATCATCGAGAGTGGGTAATTGTTTTTCACAGTCACCTGTATCAAGTGACGGTAGTTGAAAAAAATCCTCAAGATCCCATCCTCCTTCTTGGAAAATAGAATCGTGGCTGCCCAGGGAGAAACACTGGGCCAGATGAATCCCCTCTCCTCCAAGCCCTCCAGCTATACCTGCAGCTGATGAAGCTCAGTAGGAGCAATCCGATATGCTGGAGAATATATCGGTTCCATCCTAGTGTAAATGTCAATGAAAAAGTCCACCTCTCTGTAAAAAGGTAGTCATGGAACATCATCAGGGAAAACATCCATGTACTGGTCCACCACTACAGGATAGCTCAGACTCTCCATGTCAACTGCTCCGAGGGTAAGGCAGACCAACTGATGAGTGATCCGCTACACCCTCTTCCGAGTAAGTTTGTCCTGCACTGCGAAGGCTCCCTTCTCGCTGGTAAAGGAGAACCCTGTCCCATCCGTGCGGACACACCGCACATTGCACCTAATACAATCGATCTAATCATGGACTATAGAGAACCAGTTCATAACCAAGAGGGCGTTGTAAGGCCTTGCCGCCACTATGAGGAGATCCCAATCGAAGCTCTCGTCACCTTGAAAAAGCTCACACTTCCAGAACCAGTGAGTAATCGTCGAGTCTACTATCGTATGAGTCTCTAGCTATATGGATCAAGAAAACGGCTCCATCGGAATCTCCATGTACCGAACGAGAGCACTAGAAATAAAAGAGTGACTAACACATATGTCTATAAGAACTTTATCTAAGGTGGAGTAGAAATATATCATACCTCATATCATATCTGGAGAACCATGGTTGTATGCTTTATCTACCTAAAACAAAGATCTTGCATGCCCACCTGTTATCTGCGATCTGGGTGGACCTCCTGGTGGTAGTGGCAGAAACATCTCCAAACATCATCCACGACCAGCTCCTCTGACTCATCCTCCTGCTTCATGTGGACCGCGTCGATCGAATCTCTGTCTCTCCCTGTATGGTCCTTCGACTATATGCTAATCATCTGAATGGTGGGTCGGACAGTCACGATCAATGTGACCATGCCCGCCGCATGAGTAACATTGTCCTCTCCTAGCATGTTTGGATCTATATCCACTCCGGGTTCCCCGCAAAATCGACTCTGTGTCGTGTGGTCATCCACCTGTAGGCCTATTCCTCTTGGACCACTACAACATCTGTCTACTACCAGCTGTAGAGGACTCTGCTACATGTCGACTAGTGGTGGTTCTCACTATTGGATACTACTCAGTAAAAAAACTCTCCACTACAAAGGCTCTCTCCAACACCCTGGCCTATATCGGGGTGCTGAGGGATATCATTGAAGCCCTTATCTCTCACCTGAGTCCTTGCTCGAAGGTCTGGGCCCTGAATAATGGGTCTTGTACCATATCATTGGAGTAGCGTGAGAGGTCTGTGAACCTTGCTGAGTACTGAGCTATAGTCATTCTACCCTACTGTAGATGCAATATCACCTATATCTGCACTCCCATGTGAGGTTAATTGAGGTGGGGACCACCAGAGTCGCAAAAACCTCCCAATTAATGATAGAGATGGGGACCACCCAACCCCTATTGACGGTGGAGGATGAAACCTCTCGACTCCCTCATAAATGAGGGAGATCCTATTGACCTCCACAATAATTATGCCAATGCACACATAATTAATTTTTCCAATGCACCGCATCGTTGTGCCAGCGTAAATTAATTGGCTTACCCGTTATTAAATTAAGTAACAGTATCGTTGGAATTTTTATAGGATCCTAATAAATGAAACGTCATAAATTACAATGATCGTTACATACCTTCCCCTCTATCCTATATATATGGATCTTGGGAGAAGGATTTGGGACGACTTCACTAAGAGATGAAGTGATGGTAATGTTCCATGACGCCCAACATTTGGAGGATTACGCTCTCCAACGAAGAATGCTAAGAACGCGTAGAACGCCACCGACGCTCTTCTTCTCCGACCTTCTTCCCTGCACCCCCTTCGATGTGGTACGTGATTGTCTACCATGGAATGACGTCCATCCTTCCGCGACCTCATTGAACAGCTACCAGAAAATCAAAGGTAGGGGAATTTGTGTTGGTTTTATTCTCGTTCTCCGACGTTCTTTTTATGGATTGTGAACATCCAACTGTTATCACCATAAATGCGGATAGTTTGCTCCAACATCACATGGCCCGACACACTCAGTCGATTTCATTGTGGTGTACTTCTAAGCTACAAAGAGGCGATAGCGATTAAGACGGCGAACAAAGGCCGCGCTACCCACAACCTCCGTGAACCGTCGCGCCCCACGCCACTGCCCAACGCCCCACACCGCAGCCTGGCGCTCCACGCCACTACTCGACACCTTGTTTTGGCCTACCCGGCGCCTCGGCGCCCTGACCGGCGTCCCGGTACCAACGCACCCTCCTCGGCGCACCCGCGCCCTGCCCGGTGCACCTGTGTCCAGTTGGTGACCAGTCGGCCTGCCCGCGCCCCGTGCGGCCTGCCTGGTGGCCTCTCAACCACTGGCCCCTCAAGCCGACCCGTGTCATCCCTCGCGGTGTCACTGTCCAAAACGGTCAGGTCTCTCAGGACGAGTTACCGAGCCACCTACGTGGAAGCTATCAGGCCGAACAGCCCTCGCGGTCCATTGGGTCGGGTCCAGCGGACCGGGTCAAAACATAGCGGGCAGACCCGCCCAAAGGGCCGGTTCAGACCTAGTGAGTCTGACGAGGTTGACCTAGACCGGGTCAGCCCAGACTGGGTGGGGTCGAGTCAGTCTGACCGGGTCAGACCGGACCCAGGTCCCTTATGGACCCATTACATTATTGGGCCATATCATTGGCACCATATGTCCATTTGAAAAGCTGTTAGCAGCACCGGTATTCTTGGAGCATTGCTGTCCCTTTGAGATTTTACCACGGGAGTTCAAGGTATAGTTGATATACGGTTAGGTTGGTTCATACACGAAACTAACCGGGCCCCTGGGACAAAAAGGAAAATGACTCACAGACCGTGCGTCTGATTGACGCACCAACTGTTGCATTGAGACCCCTATGACTTGGTAGTCCTGTGAGATACTTCCACATGAGTCTTTGTGAAACTTGAAGTATCTACCAGTATCTTTTGGAGCGGATCTTCGTGGAGATGAGCATACAGAGTGTGGTGAACAAGTAGTTGTTGACCTGGCGACTGCTTGAAGGATTTGACTCGGAGTGATTCGACTAGACCAGTGGACGAAGCACCTGGTTTGGTGGCAGACCCATGGCAGATGGAGAACCTGGTTTGGCAGCATACCTGTGATACTCGATAGGAGGAGTACCTCTATAGGCTATTATGGGGAGCGCCCGGTTTTGAGGCAGACCCACAGCGAACGGACTGCCCGGTATGGTAGCAGACCCGCGGTACTAGACAGGAGGAGTACCTCAGTAGTCCAAGGATAGTGAGTAGCACCTTGGGGTCGCGACCGGGCCACTATAATCGAAAGAGGATGAGGTCTCCAGCATCCATGGTTTCGTTAATGAAAATCCTGGTTTTAGCTGAGTGAATGACCATTGTGTTTTCCAAATGATTGAGATGGGTTACTTGATGACTTCAGTATATGTATGGGCATATACGTATTTAATGGTTATCCATAGGAATCATTATTTGTGGTTTATCCTTGTTAGATTTTGTGAGACCTAGAGGGTCTCGGGGTCCCTAATGAGTACTGTTATACTCACCCCTGCACGAGCTATGCCCGCACCTCGTTTTGTTAGATGCAGGCGGCAGGAAGGGCTGAGCGAGGCAGAGTGTACGGTGACTGGACGGTACCCGCAGGTGGACCTCACGACGATTCGGTACCCCGAGGAGGTGGAAGGACGCAAAACACTGAGGAGACTATCCGTACCTACCGTTCATCTAGGATCTGTGGTGGACAATCCAGGATATTCTAGACACCGTCCAACTGATTGTCTTTTTAGTTGTATTTGTTTTTCCTTTCCTTGTACATTACTATTGGGCTTGTATTTCCAGCCCCTTTACATTCATCATACTTGTTACACCGTTTTTACAGAGTGTTTGCTTTCGCTAATACTCTGGTTGTTTCTATTTACAGTTATAAAGGAAATGCCTTCCCCACCTTTAGGGATTTACACCTTTGGTGCTAGTCGCCAGCCCCTAGCCTATGGAAGGCGGGCTTGGGGTAGTCACGATACGGGCCCCGGGGGATGGGTCGTGACATCTATATAATTATAGACTTTTAATTTCAAGGAAATTCAGAATCTAGATTCACAAGAATTCAGATCATGAACATAAAATGTTCTGATTCAGAGTTTATGAGAATTAGGAGTAAAACTATCAATGTTAGGAGTCAGAATTCATGAGAATTCGGAGTCTGAACTTACAAGGATCCGGGTCTGAATTCGTTAGGATTCGGAGTCAAAACTCATTAGAGTTTGGAGTCTGACTTCAGATAACTCTGAGTCAAAACACATAAGTGTTCGGTGTCTGAATTCAGAGAACTCGGAGTCTGAACTCAGAAGAGTTCAAAGTCTCAATCCAAAGAACTCAAAGTTAGAATTCATAAGAGTTTGGATTCTGAAAACAAATTTCTCTTTATCTACGTATTATATGATTCTTAGGATTAATACTTGAAACCGAATTTTACACATAGACAAGATAATGATCAAGGAAACACATGGTAAGGGTAAATTTACATGTGGAAAGAAAATTTTCTTTGTAGAAGTAAAACACATGGTAAAATGAAATTTTCCTTGAGATAAGGTGTTTGTGATTTTCAAAAAAAGAGGGAATGGTAAAATCACAAGGAAACCTTGTTGACCAAAAAATCTCCCCAGACATGAAGGAATGGAAATCACATAAGGAAAACCATATTGACTCAACAAGCTCACGCTTTTTGGAAAGCACAGACATTCTTACAAAAAAGAATTAAAGGAATTAGAAAATATTATTATATACATGGAAAATAAAACTTATCTCCCTTATCATATGAGAAAAGTGGAATATGACTCAGTCTTCCTTAGGCTTTGGAACACTATGGATCGTACTTAAATATTGAATATTTAATGTTGGGTATGTAACCATATTTTTTCTTACACTTGTTTTTGTTATAAAATGATGTCATGCATTCAGTTACTAACTAACCCTTGTTTGTGTGAAACATGTACAGTTCCCACCGAAATTCAAGGAAATATATGAATTTTAGAGGTGGGAGTAGATTGTTGGTGTTGTGCCTATAAATAGGATCTCATTTGAAAGAGCTCATAACAGGTTGATCAATATAGAGATTACATGTTGTTGAAGTGATTTCTAGAGAGAGACATTATTGATTTGTGCGTACTGAACACCTTGTTCAGATATGATTTGCGCGACTCTGAATTTTGCTGATTACTTTCGAGGACTACTGGGGTAGGAAGATAGAGGTGCCGACTACCTTGATGTTGAGGGCTTCCTAGCTGAGGAAGATAGAGGTTCCGACTACCTTATAGTTGAGGGCTTGCGGGGATCGCAGGACAGACTCTGATCTTCATATCGAGGGCTTACCCTGGTGTGGGTAAGATAGAATATTTGAAATTAAAAATAAAGGGACCTTTATCCAAGGTTTTTGGTTACCCTAATCTTTGGGTAAAAATATTTACTACTTGTTACTTGTTTTGATAAACGTTTTCCACATCATTTTTTTATTGTTGAGGAATGTATAACTATATTTAACTTCCTTATTCTTGTACATTGATTTAGTAAGATTCTATAATCTTAAAGGTCAAATATTTATCTTTGTAAACTTTCATTTACTTTAATTTTCTGGAACCATCTTTTCAGAATCACTTTCTCGAAATCATATTTCCAGAATCTAGCAAGTGTGTAGAACTTGTGGATTTTTGAATTACATTGTTTAACCTTGCCAAACATAATCATCTGTAAAAGTTCAAAAGGAATTTTTTAAATGTGTAAAATTCACCCCCCCCCCCTTCTTGTATATTGAGCATCATGCGATACTAGAATTAGTATCTACATTCATTATTTCGATCTTTCAATGGTTATTCCATCTGTAAGAGTGATTGTATGACTGATTGTACGGGTCATACAACAATGATGTCCCATGGCACCAACCTGAAATTTCTATGATTACTGATGAATTTTATTTGAAATATTTTCTTTCAAAAGGTAATATAAATATATGTATAATAAATATATATCCTTTTGGGTAATTATTTTTTTGAAACTTATATTTTCATTGGGTTTCATGTTTCTCACTGGACTAACAATGTACATCAATTTATGTCCAATAATGAGATTTTTTCCCCATCCAATATTTTTATAAAAAATTATAAGATTCAAGGAAGAGTAAGGAAATTTATTAATCCATTAATTGTTATGAATAATTTTCATGAAATGATGTCACATTTATTTTTAGAGGTTTATATAGTTGTAAAATATAAACTATGTATAATTTTCCACTTATATTTTATAGGTTTACTATGTAATAGAGTTTGCAAATTTTTTCAGACTCTAAACTAAAAATATACAAGAGTTATAGGAACGTGATATCTACATCAAGGATAATAGAATACATCTTGAGTAAGGTAAATTCATTAAGGATAGTATCAGAGGCGGTTTCAGGCAATGTTGAAGATTGTGTTGTTTTACAATGATGTTTTCTTATGTGTTATCAACACCAACATGGGAATAAAAGTTTAAGGATCAATTTAAGTTTAATAATTTAAATCCTAATTTTTTTTATTTTATTTTAATGTGTTTGAGGTAGTATATATTTCCATTTAATGTTATATATAGAATGGTATGTGATTTTTGAGTAATTTATATTAAGCATAAATTATTTAATATTTTTTCAGTATTTTGTTTATGATAAAAAAATTTATGTTGACATAAATTAATTAATTTCATGTTTAAATTATGTAATTTTCTATATATTGAAGATTATTTATCCTAATATATAGAATAAAATCATTCACAACCTTTTTATTTGTAATAGATGATTTGATTATCACTATTACTGGATAATCTTGGTCAAATGATATTGATATATTTATATTTAATTAAATCACCATTGAGAATAAATTTTTCATATATAATACAATTTAATTACTACAAAAAATGTGAGATCATGTTTATTTCATCTGATTTATAAATATCAATTTTAACCACCATCTTGAAAAGGGAAATTATAAAAACTCCAAATACAATTTACTATCTTTATGCTAGGAATAATGTTGGAAGATTTATGTTATATTAAATAAATGTTGAGGTGTGTAATTAAGGTATGAATAAATTTTCATATTTTCTAGAAATGAATCATTTTTGATCGATATTATGGAATTATTAGTGTAATATTTATATAATTTATTGAATAAATTAATTGTAAATGATTAAGAATAAAAAAATCATTATTGGCTTAAGAACGAAGTTGAATGAACTAATTTTTTTAAATTGATTATTCATGATTGTGATATAGTGGTATTTTATCAACATTTAGAGAATATTGAAACAACTATGAAATATAATCCATAAAAATTTATGTTTTATAATTTAGGAAGAAGATATAAAATAAAATAGAAACATTCTAATGATGGTTTTTGTAAATGTTTATAATATTTGGGATATATTGTTTCTGAATATAATTTGAGGAAAATAATGTCATTAATTTTAACATTACAAGAATCATATTTGGGAAATAATTCATTCAATTTTCATGTACTAAATTTTAAAGGTATGTATAACAATGAATGATTATATTATATATTATTTTTAGTTATTTATAGTTCAATATATATTTGGAACTTATGTTATTTCCTACGAATAAACCTGGGATTGAAAATTGATTTTTTGGTGTGAATAATTTTATTTTTAAAGAATATAACTACAATTTTTATGATTTATTATAGGATGATGGAAAATAAAATAATATAGGGATGCATTATAGATAATTATAAGGCATTATAGGCCATTATTTTGAATTATGTTTTGGAAGGATAAATGGTTTATATAATATTTTGGTTGATTCAAGTAATTTATTTAAATTATTTCCATATCATGGTTATTTTATATATTTTTCATATGTATTTTGGTATGAGAGTTTAAGGGTTATTGATATTATTTTCAAATGAATATAAATTTATCATTGATGGTTATGTGATAAAAAGTTTCTAAATTTTGGATTCCAATCTGAGTCTGAAATATTTTTGTGGGATTAGAATATTATTAATTAATTCAATGGTTTATTCTAAAATTTTGGTTTCACAAATGAATTTTGTATATTAGATTAGAATTTAGTAGTATGATGGTTTGCAATTTTTGGGTAATTATATTATATTATCATCAATTTTTTGGATTTTAATTCCTAAAAAAATAAATATATATAGTTATTAGTTTTGGATTATGTAATTCATAATAAGATGATTCTAATGTATTTTGAATTTAAAATTCAAACTCATAATTTTTAGAAAAATATCAGTTTATGATTGAAATTTTTAAAGGAATAACTATTACATGTTGAGTAAGTGTATTTTTCTATATTTTTTGAATTGATTGCTATAGAATTCATCCACTCTTGAAAATGTTTCTTGAAAAAATATACATTCACTTTTCATATTTATAACATAGTATCCCTTTAACCATTCATAATTTTACAATTTGTTGATGGTTAAAATTATAATGACCACATTCTCTATCACTCTATATTAGTCCTGAAGATATAGTTTTATCATCCATATTCATTTTATCACATCCCACATTTTTTATCCTACTTAGAAACATATTATTTTTAATCCAAACATTATATCATACCTGAATTATATATTCTATCATGTGTGTGGTTTTAATAACATTTATGATATGGGATTCCAATAAAGGTATTTTGAAAAATAAAAAACATTATTTTCTATCCGGAGTTAAAATATCTAAGACATGATTTCGTAAATTGGGAAAAGAAAAAATATACATCGAAATATTATTAAAATTAAATTGTATTTTGGATTTCATGTAACATGCTGTACATTGAGAATAATATAAAAATTAAATATTATTATTTAAATATGAAATTTAGATCGATGATGTTCAATTGGATACAATGAATATTAATAAATGAATTAGGAAAAATATAATTTCCATTATAATTTTTAATTTATTAATTAAATTTTTAAAAATTATTATTATATTTCTTGTAATGATTTTTTATTTTTTAAAAAATACATTGTTGTCAAATGTTATTTATATGGATTTTTGTTGGAGAATTTTACAAATAAATATCTCGAAATATTATAAAATTTATTTTGAAAAATTAATATCAATTTTAAAATAATCATGTAATAAATATAATATACTTCTTTTTTTAATTTTTTGAATATCATATTTCTTTGAGGAATATTGAAAATAATTCTTTTTATTGGAAAATGTATTTTTATTTTGAATTATTTATAGGGTAAAAATATTCAATAGATTTTTTTCTAATTTTTTTAATTCCATATGATTCAAAATTATTCAATAAAGGTTTTTAATGGATTAAACAATCTATTTTAGTGTAATACATGTATACTTAATATTTACGCATTTCGGAAAAAAGGTTTTTCTTTGTGTTATTCATGATTATTTTTAAATTATATTATGAAAAATCATTGGTTAATATTTTTGAAAAAATCATATTTATTAATTATTTCATCCATAATTGGTAAATATGTCCATTTTTGTATTAACATGAATAACAAAGAAAGTTATTTTTTAACCACGGTAAAGGGTTAACTGAGTAACAAAAGGAAACAATAAAATGTCATGAACCATAAAATGATCAAAAAACACTAATGAATCTTATTGTATCGGTATTTATCGACCATAATAACAAAATGTTAGATTTTATAACCTTTTAGGGGCCCCCTATATGGGAATTTTCCATTATTGTATTTTACATAATGAAAAGTCGAACATGTCACGCTCTTGTTTTTAATAACTTTAATTTTTTAATATTTTGTAATCCAATGGATATGATATACTATCTATACAATTTTTAAATATAATATATTTATATTAATCATGGTATATTATTTTAAATTCTTAGTAATGAAATAATTACTATAACAGTCGTTACAACTTTGATGTAATAATTATTTAATTAGTGGAAAAATAAAATAAATGAACGTAAACATATTAAAATAATTTTAATTTAATATAATTATTATAATTAAATAACTATTTTGATTAAAATGACCTCATATGGATATAAAAATTTATTTTATTCTAATAATATGTGTATATTATATATTAATAAATTTAAACTAAAGGAAAACTATTAAAATTGATATTATGGAAATTCTGAAGTAATCAATATTTTATTAAAGAATATAAAATTAATAAATATCTAAAATTATGACAATATATTAAAATAAGGATGAAAATATCAACCATTTTCTAGTTATTGGACTATTTTCATTTTTTAGTAACTATATCAACCCTTAATGAGTAAATATCAATGATTACTTGGTAATAGATAAAAATGTTAAATTCAGGTCAAAATCAACATATTTGGATATATATATATATATAATCTAAAAAACTGTAATTTTAATATATGATGTTATTTATTTTCATAGTCATCTAATATTTTAATTATTTAACTTATATATTAGTTTAATTAATATGTAATTTTTATTAATTTTATATTTTTAGGCCTTTTATAGGATCCCCTATTATCTTTTTAAATGGTAAATTTAATTATCATTTATTCACACATAAAAACCCTATTTATTTCTAAATATCTCTACCCAAATACATTATTCTATTCAATCCACTAATTGTAGATGTATTTTTTAGGTATAACACCAACCATAGTGGTCATAAGTTTTAAATAAATGGTGATTGTTTGTGATGAGGAATCATTTGTAATCCACTGTTTCAACCGAGGGTGGGAAGACCGACGTGCCCGATGGTCGGTCTTACCGAAGGTTGAGTTCCACTCAATCGCTCATGTCGGGTATGTCGGTCTTTGTTTCGAAACAACCAATGGTTCCATATCCTGTGATCCATTGACCTGCGTTCAAAAGGTAGGCGTTCACTGGGCGATTCAGCCAGCGATGCTTAAAAACTCACATTGGTCAATAGGGTGGGAAGTCGGGCTCATCGCACCCTTTGGGGGTAATTATTTCCTGTTTCGGGACTCTATTATAGATTTTAAGACGTATTCATATGTTCGTGAATCATTGGATTATCCCCAAGCATAGTATCCATGGATTACCCCTTAGTTGGCAATGATCAACAGAACGTATCAATGTAGAGTCATGTAGGCCCGAGGTTTACCATCCCTAATCGTGATTAATTGCCCTTAAGAGTTTATACTCATTGAGACGCCACAGGTTTGAATCCTCATAACTGGGTGCTCTAGAGTTTATTGTCATCCATGGGGGAATGATAATGACTTGAGAGTTTGGATCAAACCCGTGATATGTAATTCCTACATATCCTCGTAAGAGGAATCAGTATCCACGTAATTCAGTGCTACTTCACGGGACAAATCACCTTTTAAGGATGTGCGACAAGCACCTAACCATACAATTTAACGTCTTGTGGCAAGGAAACCCGGGTGAGAGATGCACTATGAAAGTTTGTGCGGGACTTATGTCAAAGTGGCCTAGAATATCCAAGGGAAGTGATTTCATGGTTCTATAAACCGTTCTTCTGGGATCATGAGAACATTGTCTGAAAGTGACAGATGTGTATCAGACTTAGATATCGGGCTTGCACCTCGGGGAGGTTTCTTACATATCTCGGTTGGTCGGGGATAAAAGTCTATGTAGTTCTAGGAGATTAGGGCACACATGTGAGAGTTTCCTTTTGTTGGGATTGAACATCGGGGAGGCATCCTATGCACCCTGTTTTGGAAACAGGGATGAAAACCCACATAGTTCGTTTTGAGGGGAATGATTGGGACTTACACATGGTTAATGGCCCGAATTGGGATTCAGCCTCGGGGAGGCTTCCTATCTACACTTCTTAGGAGATAGGGATTAAAACCCATGTAGTTCATTTGACCATCATCATTTTAAGGATGACGTGACCATCACAAATCTCTTATCCTGCGTGAGTCATACTCCATGTGAGAAACAAGAGAATGCAACATGTTGGGCAAGCCTCGCACATTCTTCCTACCGAGGGAAGGGGAGGAAGACTACTAGTGGAGGAGAAGGCCGGGACAACTGGACTCTCTCTTTCCCTGATGTTATAGGAAGGTAGGAGTTGCGTAGTGGAGAAATGAACCATCCGTGATGAGAAGGGAAGGGGCATTGGATTTCGGTGAGGATGGTGTGGGGCTTACTCCAGGAGGGATTCCCAGCCACTCCCAGGAGAGGGGAGAAGTGCTCAACGCTGGCGCTCGTCAAAAAGAAATTCTAGCGGGGTCCCAAAATCCAGGAAGGTGGAGAGGCACAAATGGAACTCTTGGGATCGGACCCTCCACTATCGTGGGAATGTGAACCCAATAATGGTTCGAGAATCCGCTGAAGAGCCGCTGCAACCCCTTTGTCCTCGCCTATCGTGGGTATGTGAACTCGATGTGGCACGCTAATCTGCCTGAAGGTTTCATCATATGGGTCTTGTGGCTTTGGTAGAGGCCTTGTCATGTGGCCGACGAATAGGGAAATGAAGGGATTGCGATGGATCATGCCAGATTGGAAGGGTTTTATCTGGTTTGGGGAATCAGAACACCGACAGAGTTGGTGGGCCGCATGGGTGTAGAGAAGTGGCACCCTTCGTGTAGGGGGTGATACACGGTAGAGAGGTCATCCACATACCAGGGTGGTATGCGGACTGATGGGCATCCCTCGCACCACGGCAGTACGCTGCTTCTTGTTCGGTACGCATACCAGGTTGGTATGCGGTGGAGACCGTTCAAGTAGCGATGGCCAGGGGCATTGCCGGTTGGGGGATAGCTGGTCAGCGCAACTCCCATGTAGGTGGGTGCTACGCGGTGTGCCGGATCAAAAAAGGGGCCTAAACACCCTGGTCCGTGTTGAGTACATCTACGGAGGGCCCATGGCCTGTTGTTTTTATTTTATGTTCACGGTTCACCAATTTGTTATGCATTTTTTTGGTTCCTTATCAATTTGTTTCCAGTTTTATACAAGTTCTGGTTTGCAAATAGGAACATCGTTGTTCATGAAATCCTAAACTCCTTCATCTGGAATCCTTCCTTCAGAATTTGATCTCCAAACCTTCTCGTCGATGGTGTATGATCAATCAATACCCCGATCTCCAGATCCTTCTACCCGAATCCGATCGATCACATTTCTTCTCCCTATCGATGTCCTTTTATAAAGGGGGGAAAGTGATGTATCTGTGGTCATGTGGCACTTTTTGTGGAGACCCATGGTCGAAAACCCAGTTTATGGATGACTTGGTCAATCTGCAACTCACGGGGGGTCATTGAATGCACCTCACTCGCGAACAAAATCGATTTGGGGTTGCTTTGCAGCCGCATTGGGCTACGCCTCTATTCCACGAATGACAACGCATGTGGTCTCGGCCGATTGGAAGGTTTAACAACTATGGCAGTTCATGACGATGGACCGGCCTAGAAACCATCTTGCTTCGCGCCCGCGGAGGGGTTCCCACCTCTGTTTCACGAATAACACTGGTCCGCGGAGGGGTTGGCTCGCGGAACTGGATTCATACCATCAATGTTGGACTCGTATGAGGATAGATCATTCCTTTTCCAATCAAGAGTGTTCTCCATATTTTTTCCAATTCATTAAAGGAAATTGGGTAGAATCCTTTCTCAAATTAAGGTGGATTCCCATTCTCCTTTAGGGATTTTTCAGGACCCTAAAAATGCCCCCCATTGGAATAGGGTCTGATCAGAACGAAGAGGAGGATATTCCAATGTAGAGTGGTCCTGAAATGTGGATAGTTTGCGGTAGAGGAGTGGACTCGGTAGGGGACCACACCTACAAATAAGGGGGCCCCTACCCCTTTATTTTACCATATTCCTCACGAATATACAACTCTCTCTTTTTTTCTCCGCATGCCAAATCCTTTGAGAAAAACCTCATCAACGAACCTGATTCTGTTTCCAAGAACCGTTCCTCGTTCATGTTTTCCTTCACATGCGGACCAATCTCCCATCGACAAACTAAAACATTTAATCAATTAAAAAGTAAGTCACAATAGGCCGCATAGGAAATCGCTTCACGGTTTTGGATGGTCAGTGGACTGAAAATATTCAAGACATTAAAATATTTTATGTTTTTTGAACTTAAAAATTTAAATTCAGAATTGAGATTCTATAGGTAAACCTTGTTCGCAGCTTTCTATCCAACGCACCACTGGACAGAGTATCGCAAACTTCTTTCGCATAGGGATGGTTCGTGGGATGCTGCTATCATGAATCACCTTTTGAGGCCAGCCTGCGGATTTTGTCATGAAGGATCCTTGAGAGAGTCCTTTGTCAAAAAATTGGTGCTTTGTCCAATTTTTATAATTTTCGAGTAACCATATTTATGGTTTCCATGATGCAGGGAGAAAATATGATTCCTCCTCAACCTGCGATTAGGCCTACTGTTGAGCCTCTTCTGATTGGTGATCAATGCTTAAAGGATGTGGCCAGCTCTGTTCAAGTCGAGTCCCCCACAATCCACTGTACCCCCTCCTTATAAACATTCAATCTTAGTCATAGCGGGAGTACAACCTTTACAAAACCCTTCCATCCTATAGGTTCAGTTTATTTTCTGATACACTAATTTCAGTGCCATCTCACGACTACAATCTTGCAGCATGGATATTTACCCGTACTATCCCTCGAGTTGTGATAATCGCCAGAGGGTGGCATCCCCCAAGGGATACAGTTGTCGATTCTATGCTGAATCACCTTCCAGTGTCCCCAAAAGGAGAAAAACATCATCATGATGGGGTAATTCACTATTACTAGATCATTACATGTAATTATATGGTAAGAAACCAATGTGGTTGGTCATCAGACTGGGACCTCCAGCCCAGAGGTCCGTTTAAGTCATTTGATTGTGGGTGGCCCTTCTAGGTTTTCCAGATCTGTGTAGAGTTGGAAGTGGAATTGCGAGTCTTGGGACTATATGAAGTTTCCTTGGTGTCCCAGACCTATACCCAATGGACCCACACCCTTTCCAATCATCTTATGAGCCGCTGGAGTCCAGATACCAACACATTCCCACTGGTCCAGGGGGAGGTGGATATCAGTCTTTTAGATGTCTCCCAGATTTCAGGGGTCCCAATGTTGGAAGCATGTATGATGAATTATTTCCTCCCCCTTCTGAGTGGGATAATGATGAGAGGACTCTTCCCTTGGTGAACCATCTCAGGTATTGATCCATGGTGTATTCAAATGATATATATCCAAAACAGCTTGTCCCATATCGGGAATGGATCAAAAATATTTCCAGGGAGAGAGTCCATGTCTCTTCTGCGCAGGCCCACGACCTGTTCTTCGATGGAGTCCCAAAGGTAGAGGGGAAGCTATTGGATGATCCTAAAGGAAGTCCAGTTCTACAGCTGGGGTGGGGAAATTCTGTCGGGAGTTGATCGACTGCTCCATCTGGCGGCGTTTCTGGACATGTCCTTGAGTGGCTGGCTGTTTCCCGTACATGAGACTGGCGGCGTTCGGGTCATTACTTTTGTTATGGTGGCACAGTTGGCCACCTGCAATGTCATCAACTTGGACATCCCAGTACTGGCTTGGATTTATCGGTTGCATGCCACTATTACCGAGGGGAGTCGGCCAAACCAGGTAGCCGACCCTTTTCAAATCCTCTGGGGATGGTTGGGAGCGTATATTATGAATATCTATACTTTCATCTATCCTTTTTATATTCTGGGTATAGTAGTCCGGCTATATTTGCAATTGACCAGCGGGGTTAAGCCCGAGGAGTGGCTGTCCCAAGAGAAGGATGGAAAACAGGCAGGTCAGAATATGCGTCTACTGTCGATACAAATCTCGAGTTACGATCATTTCAATTTCCAAACATATCCCTCCCCAATCGGTGCAATCATGAACACCATATCAGAGTAATTTATCAAGATGGGCTACCTATTCTCCCTCCGAGAGGGTATTCTGGTGGCTTGTATCGGCGGGGAACTAGTCTATGAGGGGTATGTGCCTTGGCGATTTGGATGTCAATTTGGCTGCGTCCAGGCACTATGTCCTCCTGCTCTCAATAGAGCCCACGGGAACCACCATCTGATGCTGGCCAGACAATTTTGGTTAATGATCACCTGGGAGGATACTGAATGCGAGTTCATGACCCTTGCGCTTGCAGACTCCATGCCTTTCTTATCCAAAATCTATGCTGACTCCTGGGTGAAATCATACCTGAATGGTCAGTTAGGGTTGTGGGTTCCCACTATCTCCAGTCCTCAGACATCGAAGAGCAAGAGGAAGTGGAAAGGGGGTAGTTCTCCAACCAGACCAGGAAAGGTTATCTATAAACCTGCTGGTCCCGTGCTTCCAGGGAAGGTTTTAACGGACAGAGGTGACTCCTCACATTCCCTTGAAGCTTCCCAGAGAGAGTTGGCAATTCCTGCTGATGCTACCTTCCAGACGGCCTGGGGCCAATGGGATGAATTCAGAGGTCAGTCATCCTTTCACAGCTATTACCCCCGTTCTTTGTGGTAGTATCTCCAGGAATATAAAATGGCATTCAACGGGTTGTTCAACATATATTCTCCTACTGACATCCTTTATGATGTGGACATAGAGTGGGTCAATCGGGATCTCTAGGACCTCAAGGCCTAAGATTAATCATGATAGGGTTATGCGGTGTTTACTCACCAAGTCCCGGCCATGTTGCGATTGGTGACTGATGAGGAGGAGGAAGAGAGAGATCACTCTTCAGGGGCGATGATTCCACTAGTTCCCCTGCTACGGCTGAGGCAAAAGAATTTCCCCCCTGTCCGTGAGGTCCCACCCACATGTAGATTCCAAGAGTTCTAGGGTGACGATGCGGCCTAGAAAACAACCATGACTATTGGTGCCCCCACCAGGCCCCTGTCGCTGCCCGACCCTATCAAGTCAATCCCCCTCAGCTAGCTATTTCTGTTATGGATACATTTCCAAACATGTGGAGGATTTTGGATGACCTGAGGGTCAGTGGCTCAGATGAAGAGGTTTTGGTGTTTCTCCAAATGAGCTCTCTCACAATTCAGGGTATTGGGACTATCATTGCTTTTCCTCACTTGTTGTTGGAAGAGGATCTGGATGAAATATTTGTCACTTTGAACAAAATGGATTCATATGTGCATTCACTATGAAACCGGATTTTAGGGTCTAATTGGTTGTCCATGATGATAAATCATCCTAAATCGTCAGATCCATAGGAAGATGTTACCCTGCTCATCAATCCAAGCCTTATTCCTTCTTTACATTGAAGTATCTAAAGTATCTTCGCTTTATGTAGGGTGCCGAGGAATCCCAGGGGGAAATTCCTTCCCCAGAGTACAATCCTCAGGGTACCAAATCAGGCGAACACGCGCCTTCGACTATGGGGGTCATTGAGGAGGGGACTCCTGGTGTAGTTGAGCACATGGAAGCGACCATCGCGGATCCGACTAGGGTCTTTCCTCCTTCATCTCATCCCAGCATCCCGAGCAGAGAATCTTCCCCTAGGAAGATCCATAGACATTGGGAGTCATCCCGATTATCAGGACAACTCAGACATGGAATGAAGGGTAATCATGATTCCCGTTTCCTCGATTACCAACTCACATGTTCTGACTCTGCCAGTTATTATCTATTTTGGTGCTATGGTTCAGAGCCAATCGGTGACCTGGCCCTGGCTTCCCATGTTTTTATACCTTCTTCCCCATTATTATCTAAGGGACCACCTTCAGCCATACATGAGCATGATGATGTGGTAGGCCCTACTGAAGGGGATAGTGGTATAGGAACTTGTCTTCTGTCTTCAATGACCATGGATATGTTAGAGGAGGAGCAGCTGGAAGATGAGACTCTCATTGATCACACAACCTCTATAGTTGTGGGGGAGGATAGGGTACCTTTTATTAACGATGGGGCCCCAGATTTGAAGGGGTCAACTGCCACAAACCCTATGGATCCCATGGTTATGGAGGAAGAGCCTTCTATCAGGCTAGTTGTTGATATCCGAGAGTGTTCCATCGTTCTGTTTACAGGGCGAGTAATTTCCCCGAGATTGATATATGTAGATGACAGCTTGGATATAGCTTTGGGAGTTACTGGACTTGGGCGTGGCCTTAGGTCCAGGGACTCGATCCTGATTGAGGGCTCTGAAATCGATGCAGACGCAGATTTGTCCATTATTTTTCATGATGGGGAGAATGTTGGATATCCAGATGGGATATTAGACCTCACAAATGAAGCCTTCTTTAATAGGCTTATCCAATTATCCTCTATTTTGGTAGAATGTGTGGGTTGTGTCCTGTTGGTGGCTTGTTTATAGCCCCGGTGGTCTTCTGGCTGACCTAAGTGTTGCGTCGCCACTTCTGGATCGAGTCCCAGAATTTTTTCGTAATTCCATGAAAAAACATCTCAATGTTTCATCAGGAAAACGGTATATACCTCGTTCTCCTTGGGAGACATGGCTGTACTAATGAGAGTGGGCCTCGGGTCTTCCTCGGTACCCATGTTTATTTCGCGGAGCTTTTCCATAGTGGTGGAGATACCTTCCTCAAATGTAGGAGCTGCATCACTGAGATCTTCCTCCTCTTCTTCTCCCACATTCTCATCTTCTTGATCCGACAGGGGGAGTGTTCTCAACACGGGATCTTGGGAGTCCGGAGGCGAGGCATTGTGGGCATCGTCGCTCAAGTATTCTCCCCGAAATTGACGGTTAGTGGTCATTTTTTCATTTTCACGCTCGGTCATTATGGATGAAGTCTTGAGGACAGCTGAGTGTGTGTCCGGACTTGAACCCCTACTCTCATCATGGTTTATGGGTAGTACGTATTCTCCACTGAGCTACTTGATTGTGTATCATGAACCATTTTTAGACCATTTGGAGTGGGAACCCAGTCGATACCATCGATGGAGGGTTTTTTCTCATGAAACCCGGAGTCAATGTAGTGTGACTCAGAGAGCTAAAAAGAGAAATCGTCTGTGTGCAATGTCCCACCTTATCCATTAACACAATACTTGATACACTAGAGGTAGGATGAAGGAATGGTCATGTGCTTATAGAGAAATGGCCTTCCCAGTCAGGCATTTAATGATGTGTTCTGTCGGACCACCAGGAATTCTGAGTTGGACAGAAGCTTTCCAAAATGGGTTTTTAGCTTGATTTGTCCCATTGGCATCTGTTCACTCTTGTCGCAACCTAACAGAGTTGTGGCTGAGGGTATTAGATCATCTTCATTATAGCCCAACTTACGGAGTGTCTGTAGGGGAAGGAGGTTAACTCCTAATCCATTGTCAATAAAGACATTTTGGATCTCAACATCATTTAGTGTGCTAGTCACAAATAGTGGCTTGATGTGTCCTTGAATGATGGCATCTTCATCTGGATTGGTGAAGGAAATCACTGCATTGCATTCATCCGGGTCAGTCTCCATGTGGTTAATCTCTGCGGCGGCTTCCTCAGCTTAAAACTCCTCGGGGCTGAGCAAGGCTTCTATAAGAGCCTCTCTGAGGTCTTATGAGAAACACAAGGCATCCAGGATTGACATCATGGCTGGTACTGATTCTAGCCACTTATGAATGTTTTATTTCTGCTCCTACAGCCGATGCTTCTCTATTGGTGGGAGAGTCTTTGTAGGCACTTTGGGTGCTGGAGTGTGTGACGACGATGGACTTACCGTGGGGTCAGAATTCGACGGAGTTCCCACGTACTGGGGACTCGGCCTGGTCGGTCTGTTTTTGAGCACAAGGTGTATAGACACTTGTTCCTCCTCTAATGGTTACTGTATAATGACGGGGTCAGAGTGGATGCTTGTGGAGGTGGAGAGATATTCTTTCTCATGTGAGTCTGTTGAAGGACTCTCCCATGTTTTTTCACGATATTAACGGTTTGGTCCGGGGTAAAACCTTAGGGTAGGGTTGGGCCATGATCGTGCATCCCCAACTTCTTCAACTCCTCCTCTTGTCCCCTTGTGTTGGGAAATTAGTTTTGTAACCATAACCTTCATCAAGGAATGATTCCATTAGATGGATGACGTTGATGGAACCAAAGATTAGCTCCTCGTCCTGTGACAGGTCAACCTGGTCGATTGTCCCAGATGGTGCCATTTGGTGGGTCAGTGCCTGTGGCTCCATGTTTGAGGGAATTAAATCTGACAATGTCGGGGCTAACTTTGGGCTCATTACAAACTTCTCATCTTGCGCTAGTCTCCAAACATTTCAATTACGCCTGGATTATCTGCTTGTAGAGGGTTTTGGGGCTGATATTGTCGGTTGGGCGGCATTAAGGTCTATTGGCGGAAACCCCGGCTTCTGTAGTTGAGCTCAGAGTATGCCCTGAGCCCGATTGACAGTCTTCTAAGTCATCCAGTCTTCAAATTTCTACCCCTTATTTTTGGTGACTTCCCGCAACCCCTCTCCTTTTTTAGAGTCGGTGGTAGAAATATATATCACATGTTATGGGGGGGTACCAGCTCGAACAGCCCAGAGTCTACCATCCTTTGTAGGAGGACTATGAAGAAGAAACATTCGTAGATATTGTGCCCCAACATTCAATGGTAGGGACAGTAATCTAGAATTTCATCACGGCTGACTTCATCGGGCTTCTTTGGCTATGAGAGGTGTAGGAAATTGCAATTCACGGTGGCGAAGAAGTAGCCACTGACTTGGTCCTCTCGGAACGAGTATACTTTTTGTCTTCATTCCTAGAACAGGTTCCGCTTCGACCCTCTCTGATCGTCCACCATGGGTAGAGGCGGTCACTGATATATAAGGGGCCCTTGATGGTTTGTTGGAGGCCTAGGTGGTGGAGTAGGCGCAAGGGCTGGATTGAGCATGATAGAGGACGCTATATCTCTAACTACTCTTTTTGTATGAGCCTGTGAGGCTATTCGGGACTTCAGGTTAGTCTTCTTCTGGGATTCATCAATTATCTAGGTAATGGAAGAGAGATTTTTGAAGCAAGTGCAGCACTCCACTGGTATGAGTGGTGTTCACAGCTCATCTCGAAAGTTATCTATGCATATGGAAAGCATCTCATCTTGGGGAATTGTCATGTTCAGAGAGTAGGTTAGACGCTTCCATTTAGCGATGAAATATGAGACCCTCTATTTTCCCTCTATTTATTATTCATGAGGATTCTGACTGTTGTTTTAGGCATCATTGAGCTAAAGTGGAAGAGGAACTACTGCCAATGATCTTCCCAGCTTTTTATTGATTGATGTAGTAGACTCGTATACCATTCAAAGGCATATCCTTTCAAGGTCCACATGAATCATATAAGTTTCACTGATACTTGTAGTTCCAGAGATCCCATCACAGGGTTGCAATAATACACGTAGTGTATCAAATGATGTTCCAAATTTCCTAAACCATTGAAAATTGGGAATACGAGGGTCCCAAAATTGGGTGGAGGAGACATGTTTCTCACCCTATATGAGTAGGGATTTTTCTCTGGATGTACTGGAATGCATCGACCTTCAATTTATTCAAATCATGAAGTCAGTGCCTCGATAGTGTTGGAGAGACCTTGGTTTACATCTTGGTGGACCTGGTCTTGGGTAGGTGTAGCTCGAGGCATTGCTTGAGGATCCGGCTCGGCCGGCACCAAGGGTGCATATGTCGTTTGTGACA
The DNA here is from genome assembly GCA_963277665.1 of Viscum album. Taxonomy (NCBI): domain Eukaryota; kingdom Viridiplantae; phylum Streptophyta; class Magnoliopsida; order Santalales; family Viscaceae; genus Viscum; species Viscum album. The sequence goes on along the minus strand of OY728143.1, from coordinate 264,335,212 downwards.
CCTTCAAAGGGTTCAGACGTACTCTCTCTGGTTGCTTCTTATTTGGACGGAAGTCTTGGTATTCATCTGAATCCATGATCAGATACAGGGACGGGCCAGATGCCACATTGGGAGGGGGCCCAGACCGTGCTTCGTTTTCCAGGGAAAACCTTGGTCTTTAAGGTGCACTTGCTAGGAGTGAAAGGTGAGGCTCTTATTGGGAAGCACTTTCAATAAGACCATTCCTCTAAAGTATCTCGGTGTTAAGCCGCCTCAATAATTTCATTTCCTCTTCCTGTTGTGCGAATCTATCATTGAGCATAAGTGTCTCATTTTTAGTGAGAGAAGGAGGTGGGTTAAGGGTAACTAGTCCATTGTTATTATCCTTATTGGAAGCTTGTAGGGTATGTGGAGGATGGTTAGCTAGAGGGGAGGCCATATATAGGGTGGACCTATGGTTTCGGGTGGTCACACCTGATGGTTCATTGTGAATAGTAGCCTGAATGGAAACGTCGTCTCTCGATCCATCTGGATTTGCATCATCTTCGGTGTCACTTGTGGGGTAAACCCTTATGGCATTGATGGATGCATACCGTGGGGTGGAGAAGATGTAATATTCCAAATATGAATAGGATCTATTGCACCTTTCAGTGGTCTTCCCCTTCCTATCCAGGGATTCCTTTTAGACTCCTTGACGAAGGGTGATGTAGAGTTTTCTTTTATGCGACCTTACGTTACACCTCCCTCTTGAAGGGGCTGATGATTCAAAGGCCGGGATAGGGAAGGAACCTTCCTCATATTACTATCCTCCCTAGATGATAGAATACTGATTCTCATGGTGGTGGTTTTTGTAGAGGTGGTAAAAATTCCCCCAGTCCTGAGGGCTAGGTTTGGATACATTCCTTGGACATTGAGTCTCTTCCCATTTCTATTTGTCTTATTGGGGCATTTTTTGTTAAAAATGCCCCCAGCCCTACATGCTGGGGTTGACCCTGGATTGTAGAAATGGCTGCTGCTTTCACTACCTGCCTATTATTTTGTGCCCCAACTCGATCAGATGTCGAGTTCACCTATGAACCAATCCCCTCTCGGGAGGCATGAAATGAATACTGATTGGCCTCTCTTAGGTGAGAGGCATGTTGTATTTTTTTAGTGGCCTGATTTAGGATTTTTTGAATGGCTTGTTCCTGTTGGTTCTAACGCTTCTGGGACATACTCAATGCTTGTCTCTGTTGGGTGTCTTGCCTTTCCTAAACATGGACCCCACTCAATTACTATCTTGAAGTGATCATGTTGCAAAACATTATGCCGAACGGGTTATTCTAGGAGGGGAGTGGAGCAAAATGTAGAGCTCCATGTTCTCCCCGTCCTCTGATATGGACTCCTATCGGAGCTTCACCAATGAGGCGGTGCAAGTGGTACAGTGCATGGAGGCAGGCTAACTCAATGTTTCCTTTACGCCTCTCAGGTCGGGGTTGCTGCACCGAAGGAAGTGCTTCCAGGTCGATGTGATGCATGGGGTCTCATAATGTCATGACATGGTCTACATACTCATTGTAGGGAAGTAAGCTTTATTTCATCTGGTATAGGGTTGTCCATATATTGGAGCGGATGTCGTGCACACATTCTTCTGACAACTTTCTGGGTATTTCGAATTGAGAGGTTGTCGTGGGCCAAAACATAACTGGTACATCTTCTCTGGCCAGTCTTTTCCTCAGGTGCAACATGTCAGCATACTCCTCCACTAGAGATTCCTCTACCTGGTCGGACCAACTGAGACACTCACCGATAGTGTGGTCGGAGGCAGTGGGGCCGGTAGGTATTGAATTATCATGTGGGTGATTCTGAGTTGGTTTTTAAGATGAATGTGGCCTCAGACTGTATCCTAATTGAAGAAGTGTGTCGTTGCCGACTAGCTGGGAATCTGACATGCTTGATCCCATCCTTCTGAGTGCCTCGGCATATGAGTGATTGTTTTTGGTTGATTCGGTAGGGGGAGGACCATCATGTTGATATGATATGTCACTACATGGAGGACATTCGCAATGGCGGTCGCAATGTTGAGGACTGACATTACAGCTGCTGAAGGGAGAGAACCTATGAAGTACACCCTGGGGAGGGCCTTCAGAATGTACTGCAATGAGGGGAGGGCCTTCTCGTTGATCAGCATCTAGGTGGGGAGGGCCTCCGCTATCCATGTCATAATGGAAAGGGATACCATTACTGCATGACGCCTCACTGCATAGAGGACTTTTTCAGTGCATATCCTAGGGAGGACATCCAAGGTGTGTTGCCACAAGGGGAGAACCTTCTGGCTATGTAGAATTTCTATAGGGAGGGCCTTCACAACAACTGCCATCATGGTGAAGATGACCATCATGGTTTGACGTTCGATGTGTATCATGGGGAGGACCTTAAATACACACTACGACAAGGGGAGGACCTTCTTGTAGCTTGGGGCCATTGCGGGGAGGATCTTTGCAATGGTAACCGTGGTGGTGAGGACTACTATCACAACTGCCGCAATGGCAAGGACTACCATCACACCTGCCACAAGGAGAATGTCTGTGGGGTACATGCTGGGGAGGGCCTTCAGAATGTACCGCAACAATTAGAGGTCCTTCTCGTTACTTGACGTCTTTATGGGGAGGACCTCTAATATCAAAGTGGTGAGGACTACCATGGTGATATGAGGACTGGATGTGCAGGGATGGCCTTCTTGTCAGGATGAGACGTCACTGCGGGGAGGTCCTCCGCAGCTGCGACTACGACAGCAAGGACTATTATCATAATATGTGGTCTCACTACAAGGATAGTCTTTGCAGTGTGTACCCCGGGGAGGACCTTCATGGTGGATCACATCAAGTGGAGGGCCTTCTTGCTGCTCTATCTTCTGTTCACGCGGAGGGCTTCCATGAGTCACATAAAAACAGAAGATCTCGTGATCGATCCTTATATGACCGTGGGGGTGGCCCCCGCGGGTTCTCTATGGAGGACCTTTAAAGCTACTAGTAGTGACATTGTGGGGAGGACCTTCGCAACTTCTACTATCACTCGCATAATATGGTAATGGCTGCGCATGGTTCTGATCCTTTGATATGTGCTTATCCACATTAGGAAAACCCTCTTCCAGCAGAGCAGATTCATGAAACCCTCATTATTTTCTGGTTTCGTTCGGTGCATTGGGGGTGCTTTCGTGTGGGCAGCGGGGATGAGCTCAATTGGGGAGACGGGATCATGGGCCCGAGTCCATGCTATTGCCACTGATATAATTACATCCTGGAAAGCCTGCAAGATATGATATCAGATCGATACCTTCTCCTCCATCATTTCCAGGATATGCAGAGGGAAATCTTTGGATGGAATTGGTATGAAGGCCCATTCCGGATTCGGAGTATGAATATCCTACTCTGGTCATCCGGTGGTCAGTGTATACTGAAAATTCTCTTGTGTCGGGACAGGTGAATGAGTCTACCCATGTGCTGGGATAGTCCATTTTATCTCTCTATTTTTCGCCACAATGAGATGGACAACTTTACTTGCATCCACATCGAGCTAGCCCTGCATATGTTGGTTCCCCACCGTATCGAGTCGGTGGCCTTTTTTTACAGGGAGATGTGGTTGCGTATTAATTTCTGCCACATCTGGATGGAGGGCTTTGTTGGTCGCCACCACATCGGGATGGTAGGCGTCAAGAGAATCTGCTAGGATTTGGTCCTGCAAGCACTGGGTTTCCACCACGTCTCGTTGGTGGGCTTCATGACCATGGGCAAGTAGAGGTGTTTTCCGGGTAGGTGTCTTCCTATGTGAGTGACGGGCTTGATGGATCATGCCGGGGATGCACGCCCGCTTGAATGATGCCCCCATGTCTAGATGGCGGGCTTTGGAGGAGCAAACTGGTGTATGTGCCTGCTCGCAATACGTCTCCGTGACTGGGCAGTGGAGCTCCTCCTCATAGAAAAGGGTGATGACCAGTCCCTGGTTGTACATTTTTCTCCCTCATTGAGCGGTCTAAGGGCCGGATCTTGGGGAGCGTGGGACTAGATCCTCGAGGAAACATCCTCCTTAGCGTGAGGATATTGAGTTGCGGCATAACCATGATGACATATTTCAGTGGGGGCCTTAGATCAGAACACCCTTTCAGTGGGGATGAAGTCCTTAGTGTCGACCTCATCTGCCTTCTCTAAGATAAAGGAGGTACGTGTTGTCTCGTTCTGGGGATAGAATCTCAAAATGGTTTCAGATGGCAACACGAGCCGTCTGGATCTGCTTCCGCGGCCACTACTGGGTAGGCGACTGGTGGGTCTTGGAGGATTGGAGGGCATGCATGGTCGTCTCCACCGTTAGGAGAGTGCCTTTCAAGTGGTATTCTCGGATCAATGCATCTGAGACCCAACGTTGAAGGCGTTGAGTAGGTGACGAAGACCTTTGTTAGTGAGGATGTCCAATCATTGCGTTGCTTGAAGTAAGTGTCTGTGAGATCCTCTATGATTCCATTGGATTGAAGGGAGTTCTGATTGGTACTTGTAAAATATTTTAACAAATACAAACAGCAAACCCGTCAAATCAGAATCTCATAATCCCATGCATAATTAATGACCTTTCTTGGTCCTCCTTATGAGTATATGGGGGAAAAGAGTGGGATTAGGTTAAATCCATCATGCTTGGTTAATGATTCACGTCGGGTTCACCATTTTTGTTTCGACCAAGGGTCTGAAGACTGAAGCGCACAACGGTTAATCGTATGGAAGGCTGAGTTCCGCTCAATCGCCTAGCTCGGGTATGTCGGATTTCGTTTTGAAATGCCCAATGGTTCCGTATCCAATGATCTTTGGACCATCTTTATAGAGGTTGGCATTCACGATGGGATTTGGCCAGCGATGCTTAAGAACTCATATTGTTCAAGAGGATGGGATGTTGGGCTCATCTCACCCTTTTCGGGGGGAATTATTGCATGTTCCGGGACTCTCTTATATATTTAAGATGAATTCATATGTTCAAGAATCTTTGGTTTATCCCCAAGCATAGTATCCATGTAATACCCCTTAGTTGGCAATAATCAACTGAATGTAGGGATGCAAAAGCATTTGGGCCAGAGGTTTACCATCCCTCAGTGGGATTAATGTCTCCAATGAGTTAGGAATCATTGAGACGGCATTGCATTAAAGCATCATAACTGGGGACTCTGGAGTTCTTTTCATCCAGGGGGACAGATAACGACTTGAGCAATTGGATTGAACCCTTGATATGGGATTCCTAGGTATCCTCATGAGAGGAATCAGAAACGTAGTTCGGTGCCACCTGATGGGACAAATCACCTTTTAAGGTCGTGCGACAATGACCCAACTGTACAGTTTAACGTCTTGTGGCAAGGACACCTGGGCGAGAGATGCTTGGTCAAAGTTGTTGCGGGAATTATGCCAAAGCGTCACGGAAGACCCATGAGAATCGATTTCCGGGGCCTAGATACGGTTCTTCTTGGGTCATGATGACATGGTCTGAAAGTGATGGATGTGTATCAGACGTAGATATCGGTCTTTCACCTCAGAGAGGTTTCCTACATATTCGGTTTGGTCAGGGATCAAAGTCCAGGTAGTTATGTGAGATTAGGTCTTACATGTGAGAGTTTCCTATTGTTTGGATTGAACATCGGGGAGGCATCCTACGTACCTGGTTTAGGAAACAGATATCAATACCCACATAGTTCGTTTTTAGGGGAATGATTGGGAAATAAACATGGTTAGTGGAATGAATTGGGATTGAACCTTGGGGAGGTTTCTTAGGTACCCTACATAGGATACAGGGATCAAAACCCATGTAGATCGTTTGACCTCTGTCGTTATGAAGAAGCCATGAACTTCACAAATCTCTAAGACCATGTGAGTCATACTCGGTGTGAAAAACAAGAGAATGCAATAGGATTGGTAAGCCTCTGACATTCTCCCTACTGAGGGTAGGGGAGGAAGATGATGAGCGGAGGAGAAGGCCAGGACCACTGGACTCTCCTTCTCCCTGATGTTGGTGGAAGGTAGGAGTCGCACAATAGAGAAATGAACACTCCGTGATGAGAGGGGAAGGTCCATTGGCTTCCGGAAAGGATCTTGTGGTGCTTACTCTAGGTGCGATAGCCAGCCACTCCCAGGATAGGAGATAACTGCTCACTGTTGGCACTCGTCAAAAGGAACCGCAAGTGAGGTCCCTCAATCCTGGAAAGTGAAGAGGCACAAAGGGGACTCTCGGGCTCAGATCCTGCACTACTGTGGGAATGTGAACCCATGAATGCTTAAAAAATCCACACATGACCTAAGGAAACCCCTTTTTCCTCACCTACCATGGGTATGTGAACTCAAAGTGGCGCGCTGATGTGCCTGAAGGTTTCATCAGACGGGTCTGGTGGCTTCGGTAGAGGCCTTGGCTCGGGGCTGATGAATAGACCAATGAAGGGATTGCGAAGGATCAGGCCAAATTGGAAGGGTTTTATCTTGCTCGGGGAATGGGATCACCGAAGGAGTTAGTGGTCCCCATGGGTGCATGAGGAGTGGTTCCCTTCGTGTAGGGGGTGCCACGTGGTTGGAGAGGTCGTCCGCGTACCGGGGTGGTATGCAGACAGATGGGAATCCCGCGTACCAGGGAGGTACGCGGCTTCGGGTTCAGTCGGCGTACCAGGTTGGTACGTGGTGGAGTCCGCGCGAGCAGCACTGGACAGTGGTGTCACCGGTCGGGGGTTTGCCGGTCAGGGCTTCACCTATGTAGGAGGGTGCTATGCGGTGTGTCAGATCGAAAAAAGGGAATAAACTCCCTGGTCTACGGGGAGTACATCCGCGTAGGGGCTATGTCTCTCGATTATTTATTTTAAGTTCGTCGTTCACCAAATTTTTATGGGTTTTTCGGTTCCTTATCAATTCATTTCAATTTTTATACTTGTTCTTATTCATGAATTGAAACATCACTATTCGATAAATCCTATGCTCTTTCCTCTGGAATCATTCCTTTAGAAGTCGATCTCCAAACCTTCTCGTTGATGTAGTTCGATCAATCGATCCCCCAATCTCTAAATCCTTCTACCCGAATCTGATTGATCACCTTTCTTACCCCCTATGATTCCCTTTTATAGAAGGGGGAAAGGGATGTATATGTGGTTATACAACACCTTTTGCGGAGGCCCAGGACTGAAAACCCGGTTTACAGATGACTTGGTCAATCCGCAACATGCAGGGGGTCATTGAATGCACCTCACCCGTGAACCAAATCGCTTTGGGAGGTGCATCGTGGTCTTGCAGGGCTCCGCTTCTGCTCCAAGAATGACAGTGTGGGCGGTTTGGGCAGGTTTCTATGTTTTGTTGCATGGGCGGTTCGTGACTGTGGGTCGGCCTGGTGCCCGTCCTTCATCATGCCCTCGGTGGGGTTCTTGCCTCGGTTTGGCGAATGACACTGGTCCACGGAGGGGGTGTCTCACTGAACCGACTGCATATCATCAAGGTTGGACTAGTACACAGACCAGTCAGTCCTTTTCAAATATTGAGTATTCTACATATTTTTGTCCAATTCTATGATGGAAATTGGGTAGAATCATTTCTCAAATTAAGGGGGATTCCCATTCTCCTTTGCGGATTTTTCAAGACCCTACATCGACTATTCCTGTTTTATTATTATTTCACATCTATAATTCATTATTAAACCATTATAAAATAATACAACCAATATTAATAATATACTAGTATTTTATGTTGTTGTTATCATGAATTATATCAATATCAAAATCCAAACACAGTAAAATAATCATTATTCATGTGTAAGACAGACTACTGCCTCACAAAACAATGTAATTCATTTTCCATCACAATATGTCAATAATTGTAATAATGATGGATTTAATATATATATATATATATATATAATGGAACATTTTTCATTCTTGATGTTTCATATATCATTTATATTCTTAGCATTTATTTTTTAGAAAAATAATAATGTAGTTCATGCGTACAATTGGACAAACACCTCCACAAAGTGATTGATTTTTTTTCATCACAATGCCTGATAGATTACATATGTATACGAATATTTAACTAATTAATATGTTATATATTTAATATTATAATTATGTAAATATAAAATTATATTTACCATCATTACATATTGATTGTTGAAAAATGAAAACATTACTCAAGTTTGTGTATGGCCTACCATCTTTAGAATGTACCCATATTTTAAATTTATATAATGATGTTTCATGGATGGATTTTAATTTATAATTTATGTAAAAAGTCATAATTATTTCACTAATATTAGTTTGGAGAAGTTGGAGTTATAAGGCCTTGACCGTAAACATTACATAGTCATGAGTTAAGTTAAGAATTCACATCGAGGATATATTCAAATTTAGAGTTTTAGATAATTAGGAAAAACTAACACATAGTAAACTTGTACCTTACATGTGATAACTTATACTTAGTATCCATGTTTTTCAAAAAACTAATTTTGTTTTAAAAAAGTCACAGTTTGTTCCACAATTAAACAACATGACTTATATTTGATCCCATGCATGACTCTATTATTCTTTAAGTCATGAGAAAACAATTTCAAATGGTGGGGTGAGAATGAAAAATCTCATTATGGGATACATAAAGATGGAAAAATTGTTATTCTTGATAAGGGAATTAAAAAATTAACATAGTATCATAATTTAATAATTTCACCTTTATGAAGATGAAAAAACACATTACTGTAGATAACCTCATTGGTTACTCTTTTTGTGACCAAAAGATTACCATAAATCCCCTAGGAAGAGACACATAACCTATAAAGGTAACTTAGTACATAAAAAACATAAATGGTATAACCCTATGTTCTACTTCCACACATATCCCTAAATGGTATATCTCTATAACTTAATTCCATACCCAATGCATTGGAGGGTATAACGCAACAACCCGTCATTGGTTTATCCTGGAACCACCCATTATTTGGTTTATCACATAACCACCTATCTTTTATTATCACATAACCACCAATCAAATGTCCAAGTTACATTTACTAATTATAACACATAAAAAATCATAAAATAAAAGAAAACATTTCCACCACACAATCAAAAGATAAAATTTTAAGATATAGAAATATTCCACCGATTTTCTAAACCATTTAAACCATTTAAAAATGGGAATTTTTAATCAATGTGTCACATACCACTTTGAAAAAATTGTTATAATTATCATTTAAAACATTCATGATCATATAAATAAATTTACAATAACCATATGGAAGACAAACATATGAAGTGAAAGGTTTTAAATGATTATGTCTTTAGTACATTTAAAAATATGTTTTAGTTAAAGTGTCTATTACCACATGAGAATCACTCGAATAAAAATAATTTAGGAAAAAAATTATAAAGAACATTAAATATCATGACAATATACTAATTCATGATACAAAGACTCAAAAGTGTTGTATATGCATGTTATAGGATAATAAATGTTTATCTCTACATGATATTCCTTAATAGAAGGATATCGAAACAAAATCCCTTACAAAGATCTTGTCATTTGATTAAGGATAAATCAATGAAATAATTACTTGTGAAAAATATAAATACAGTCAAATAAGTGGATATTCATTGTAAAATAATCAAAATGCATTCACATATCTTCTTGGAAAATCAAAACCAAGTACGTGGATATTTACCTCTATTGATGGAGATTGAGTTAAGATATCCCTTACAATATTCATATAAATGATGTAAGAATGTTTTAATGGGGTGATTATGTGTAGAAAAAATATATAAAAACAATGGGCTGTGGAAATTAGAACATTAATTAAAAAATATAGATTACACATATAAACCACGCATAATATAATCATCGAAGTATGTGTAAATCCAATTTGTGTGTAAATTGTTTTTTGAAATTACCTTACAATGATAATTTTGTTAATAAATATACTGATTATGTGTATTCACTATAAATCCAAATAAATGATGTATAAAGACAAGATACGATGTCAAATTTCATTTCTACCATAATCATAGAACACTATAATCAAGAAATAGAATATCAAACCAAATAATGTAAATTGGGATAAGAAGTTTCGTTAACTCAAATCCAACTTGTATGGTTCGTTCTTTATATTCCATAATAATAAACATAGATTAATTTATAATTGATTAAGAACATTTTGCAGGTTTATTAATCATTTTATATTAATTATTATCACATTATAAATATTATACAATTATTTATGTTCACATCGATCGTGTAGTCGATATTCAGTACTTGAGTAAAAAATGATGTTTTTTATGCTAATAGTCCATTTAGTGAAAATTACATCTTCTAAATAATATTATTCATGAAATTAAATATCATATATATTAATTCAATATTTATTTATAGTAATCCATAAAATTTGTAATTATGAAATGAAATGCCCCATTTATGGACATGGTAGGTCGTACGTACAAATGAACGCTACATTCATTTCATTATGATATTAAAAAGAATATTAATAAAACTATACAAAGGAATATTATAATACTAGTAGTATATTTATTTTATATATAACACATATTATTAATAAATCCACCCTTCATACATTCTACACATAGAATGAACGAGTCATATCACTTTGAGGGGGCGGTAGTCCACACTTCATCAAATAAAATTATCGTATATACACATCATGAAAAGCATAAACATATGTGGTAAATAAAAATAAAAGAAAAATATACACAATATAAATATAATATATATCATAAAAAATACATTTCACTCATAATCTACACCATGAGAGGTGGTAGAAGAAAATTGAACAATCTTCATTTCGTGAGGCAATAATACTTCGTACACAGAAACAATATGTTTGTATCCATTATTGGTTGTGTGTGTAATTTTATTCTAAATACATCTCATAAAAACATAATAATACATTTATAATACTGTTATTGTAATTTAAATTTAGAATAAGTAGAGAATAGGTTGTTTTGAAGGAATGTAATGGAATGAAACTTTATAGAAGAGGTTACCTCTAAATCGGATAAATTCTTCTGATTTGTGAAAAATCGCATTCTTGAATTTCCTTCTTCATAAGTAAAAGATTATAGGTGTATGGGAAATAGAATATAATATTATTTCAGAATAATTTATATGGGAACATGGGATTGATAGGTATGATTATGTGGGTAGAGGTGGTGGCTTTTTATAAGAGGGATGATGGGCACTTAAGGAAAGTCTTTACATATTATATTAACAAAAACATATTTTCGAATTATAATTTATCCAAAGTGTCATAATTAGATGATAGGATCAGTATGAGACTATATTAACTCAACCAGTTGGTTTTATACATATTTTGGTCAAAAATTAACTTATCTTTTAGTTTTAACCTATAGTAAAAAACATTAACTCTTACCATGTCATCATATATTTGCATAATATATGGTTACTATAGTAACTATATAATTAAACTATAACTGTAATTGGATAATTAATAAAAACGTTAACATTATATATATCATTTTTCTTAATAATTGATTTTTAGGACTATTATATCATTTAATAAAATATTATTTTTTAAAAATACTCAATAATGTCAATTTTCACACTATTTAGTAATTGATTTTTTTAAAGTGATAAAAACATGATCCCTTCGAAACAAAGGCATTAAATAATCCTTAATATGTCAATTTCATACAAAAAATTCTTGGGTGGAACCATAATTTAGACAATAAATTAATTTAATACTTTTAAAATTATTTATTTGAATCTTTTATTAATATGGTAATCACTACATCATCATTGTGTCATAAAAAAATTTATATATTTAATATCTAATAATTATAAATAAAATATTATGATGTAGGACATATTTTTATCTTTATAAATACAATTTAATGTCATATATTTCAGTTACTAAACACTATATTATAATGTATTAATAAAAGATATATGTTTAAGTTATATTTCAATTTTCCTTAAATTAAATATTTTGAAATGACATTTTCACATCCAAGTGGCTCCCAAATTCCCAATGTTTGGCCTAAGAATGATCATGGTCAGAAATATATCATCTAATATGATTAAGACACTTTCTGGGGAAGATTAATATTAATATAGAATTATTTTTTACCCTCATTTATATGATATACCCTTTAACCATGGAAAATAAAAATAAGTAATGATGTTACTATTCATAATATCCAAAAATAAAATATTCCTATTAAAATATATTGGAACTAATGATTCCAAATATGGAATAAATTTTTATTAATTAAAAACAAAGAAGTTTCACTAATTAATATCAAAATAATTCCTATATTCAAAACCAGAATGAAGGTTTTCAATAAGTAAAAATTGGAAAAATATTGACTTGTGTTTTTGTACAATTTAAATATGAAATTAAATACAATGACCATAATTGTATTTAATGATAAAAACATAATATAATTACCCTTTGAAACAAATTAAATTACAATATATCTGTATAAATAAATTAAATGAAAAAGAAGTTCTAAATTAAAATTAAGCATTTTTAACTATTCATAAAAGTATGGGTTTTAGCATAAAAATACCAAAATTTGAACCAATGTATATTTCGATGTCTCTATTATAAAGGAGAATATTATTTTATAAAATGAATCATATAAAAGTGGAAAGACAATTTTTAAAAAGGATTATACATTTAAATGTGGGAAAATTACCATTTAAATATATTATATATTTTTATGCTTAAAATAGGATTCATTCTCATTTTAATACAATAAAATTCATTGGATAAATTTTAAAACATTTAAAAAATATGTAAAATATTAATATATTTAATTTTTTTCATTCCATCCAATAAAAAATCATGGAATTATAAACAATTTAAAATAATAATAATATTATTGTTTTATTTTTCATTATACCTCATTGTTGTGTGCAATAAAAGAATCCAGAGAAACCTATGGTTTCATTTCAGAAATGATATCAATCATAGTGTCCACTTTAAAATATAATTAATATTAAATTAAATTTTTTTAAAAGATATGAAAAATTATTCTTCTATAAATAGATGGGTTGTTTAATCATTCCCCTCTTTTGGAAATTGCTTCCTTGCAATTTTAAAATTGGGCTACAAAACATCATTGAAAATACCACATTATAAAAAGGGTCAATAAAAATCACTTTAAAATAAATAAATATAATTAAAAAGGTCACTGTAGATAACACATACTGAGATTCGATGTAGTAAAACATTGAAATGGGAAAAAAACTAACCATATTGTTCTGATGGAGTGTGATAGAAAACATGATCAATAGAATGATAACAACCCAACAACCATTAAGTCGTGATGGGTCAAATGGTAATTGATTTCTTAGTAGAAAAAGTAAATCAAAACAGTTTTCTTTTAATAATGTTTTCATATATATGAGGAATTTATTTATGAGTTTTATTATGAAAAAAGGAAACATACTTACTTTTCATTTAGAGTTTCATCTTCTTATAAATATCTTCCATAAACTCATCATTTCTCCAAACAATGAGTATTAATGAAAACTTGGTCACACTTGAAGTGGTATAATAAACATCTAGATAATCACATAATCCAAAAAAATACAAACTCTATATTTCTCTTGACTTTATACATTAACCAAAACCAAAATATTTATTACAAGATCTTATATTCTCTCAAGAAGACTGATCCTTTATAATAAGAAGGACTAATTTTAATATCCAATGTTCATAAAACAATACCCACAATTTAGAAAATACCATTGAATAAAATATTGACAATAAATTATTTAAAATAATTTAACTATCATAGAAACTGAAAATTCAGAAGAAATTTATCACATATTCTACCATGATAAATCATATCATTTATCTCCAAATAACATCGACTAAACTTATTTTCCCGAACATAAAAACAACTAACCTAATCACATATTCTCCTTAATAAGTTACTCATTTCCATAAGTAACCCAAATATCTATATGTAAAAAATTAAATTATATATTTCTTAAAAAACAAGTCAATCATTATTCCCCAAATAAACATCAATTGAATTCTATTTAGTGTAATAATATAATGTTCCCAAAATAGTGAACGTATTATAAAATAACATTTATCACATAATCCCCAAATCATTTTTTAATACTAAGGATATCCATTAGATAATATATATTTCTAAAAATTAATGTTATTCTTAATACATAAGATAATTTAAATAAAAAAATAAGGCATACTAACTATGGACATCACGTTGGCTATGGGTAAAAGATAAATCCCAGTTGCATTTTGGTTGTGGGTTTGATTACTCTAGCTTTGTTAGACATAAAGGGTTGTAACAAAGTTTTCATGTTTCCATATTTACAAAACAATATAATTATTATAACATTAAAAAATGAGATAAAAGACTTAAAAATAACCATACTTGTGTTAAACTCAGTGGTTATTTCATACCTCAAATTTTTCATCCCAGAAACTAATAACCCATAATTTCCTCAAATTCGAATGTCTCTAAAAATTGTTGTTAATCACTTTGAAATGTTTTAACATAAGACAAAATAGGTGTATCTCAGTCATTGAACTTATAGTATACCTAAAAATTATAAAACTATGATTATATCCCTAGCCCATAAGAAAACATCCTAGTCTCAAAATTTGACTAAACCGACATATGATACCACTTATAGGGCCCCTTCCTTAAATAATACATAATATTGAGTTATGTCAAGAATTAACATTGTGGATCTTTTCAATTTTAGAGTTTTAGATATTATTTAAAAACTCTAACATACTATTCTCATACATTACAAGTAGAAACATATACATAGTATCCCTTTTTTCATTAATTTTTTTAAAAAAAGATACATGGTTCATTCCAAGATTAATAAAAAAGACTTTTCGTTGATCCCATCCATGACACTATTCTTCATTATATGTAGTGAAAAAATTTATAACTTCAGTTCAGCAGAAAAAGCTCAGTAAGGGATACATAAATAATGAAAACGGTTTGTCTATTAGAAGGTATGTAATCCCTTAATAAATTATCATAAATTAATAGTTTCAACTTTAATAAGCAGAAAAAACACTTTACTTAATATAATCTCACTATGCACCCATTTAGTAACAAAAATATTTAAAAAAATATCGTTGAAGAAAATCATAACATATAAAGTTAAACATGGGACATAAACATACATAAATGATATAATCATACAGTCGACTTCAAAAAAATCACAAAATGTAATAAACATAGAACCAACTTCAATATCCATTGATTTAGATGTAATAATGTTCCCCCATTTCCTTGGTTTATCACATAACCACAAGTCATTTTGAAAAATCATGTAACCATATGTATTCGTTTATGAAATAACTACATATAAAATGTCACAGAAAGATTTAGTAATCAAATCACATAAAAAGAGTAAAATAAAGATACTATTTTCAAACTAAAATCAAAATATATCATTTTAGGATATAGAAATATTCGAGCCATTTTACAAACAATTTAAACATTTAATAGAGAGAATCTAGAATTAAGGTTTCCCATACGAAATTTAAACATATGAAACGAATTACCATTTTAAAAAATTTACATCCATAAAAATAAATTCCTAATTTCTATTTTTAATACATGTTCATGAAATAGATGGTTTTAAATAAATAAATCTTTAGGAAATTTATAACAATGATTTTTGTAAAAGAGCCACATACAACTTGAGAAACACATGAATAAAATTAATTAAGGATTAATTTTAAAAAATATTAAATGTTATGAGAATATAATAATTCTTTATATAAAGAGTCAAAAGGGTTTTATATAATCATTATATGATAATAAATATTTATAAAATCCAGATATTACTCAATGCATGGAGATAGATACGAAATTCATTAGAAAGATCATATAATTAGATTAAGGATAAATGAATGACATAATTATGTGTGAAAAATGTAAATAAACTCAATATAACTCGATATTTAGTGTAAAACAATTATAGTTTATTCAAACATATTGTTAGAAAAACAAAACCAATGACATTGATATTTAACTCACTGAATGGAGATTGAGTGAACTTTTCCTAAAAAATGTTCATATAAATGACTGCAGAATTTATCAATGGGGTGATTATGTGTTGTAGATATATATATAATGAGGTGAGGAAATGAGAACATAAATAAATAAATAGCGTTTCCATACATAATTTAGTCACAATATAATCAACAATTTATACATAAAACCCTATGAGTGGAAAATGAGTTTACAAATTCCCTTACAAAGATCATGTTGTAAAAAAAATAGACAGATTATTGTTAATCACTAGAAACACAGTTAAATCAAGTATATATACTATATAATATATCAAAATTATTTTCTCACATAATTGTAGAATGAAATAGTCCTGAAGTAGAAGATTTACCCAAAAAATGTAAATTTCGATAAGAAGTTCCCTTACCTCGAATCCAGATTATCTTCTTTATTCTTTATTTTCATAAACAATAAAAAGAGGTTAATTTCTACATGATTCATAACATTTTTCATAATTATTTTTCATTATATATTTAATTTTATCCTTCTAAAAAAATTAAAAAAGTATTTATGTTCATATCAGTCATTTTGTTGATATCCAGTACTTGAGTTGAAAATGAACATGTTTTGAAGTAAATTGTCCATTTAGTCAAAAGTAAATCACATAAATAATATTATTCATGATTTAAATATTATATATAACCATTACATATATATTTATAATATTCCATAACCTTTTTAGATTAGAAATAAAATGAATCATTCATGGAGATAGTAGGTCTTACGTACGCATGAACACTGCAATCGTTTCATTGTGATAATGGTTGAATAATAATAAAATGATATAAATGTATATAATAATACCATTATATTATTTATGTCATGTATGTGTCATATTTTTAATAAAACCATACTTTAAATGTTCCATGTATAGCACAAACAAGTCTTATCACTTTGAGGGGGCAATAGTCCACACTCCCTTCAATGAAATTTTCATATTTACCAATCACAGAAAGTATAAAGGAATATTATTAATATAATTACATTATCATATACAAAATATAAATACAATATATATCATATAAAAACAGAGTGGCATAATAATTTCCACCATGAGAGTGTAGGATCGAAATATAATATGAGATGCTCAATATACAAGAGGGGGGGGGGGAATTGTATACTTTAAAAATTCCTTTGGATCCTTTAAAGTTAGTTATGAATAACTAAAGTTTCCTTAAGAAAAGGAAAGGGCTAAGTTTAACAAAGTTAAACTAAGTAAATTCACAATACCTCTAACACCGAACTAAACTTGGAAAGAGATTCCAAAAGTAGGTTCCGGAAATATGGTTCCGGAATTTGAAACTTAACAAAAGTTACAGTATGAGATTCTACCTTAAAGCGTATAGAATCTAAATGAATCAGAGTAAGTAAGGAAGTATAAGAATGTTATACTCTCCTGAAGATACAAATTACAGCGGAATAAAAACAAGTAGTAAAACTACTAGTAACAAGATAATAGTCTTTTAACCCAAAGAGAAGGGTATCCAACAACCTTGGATAAAGGTCCCTTGATTTATACTTTCAAGCAAGTCTGTCTTACCCACACCAGGGTAAGCCCTCGATACGAAGATCGGAGTCTCTGTCTTGCTATCCCCGCAAGCCCTCAACTTCAAGGTAGTTGGCAACCTCTGCCTTTCTCAGCAAGAAATCCCTCGATCTTTAAGGTAGTCGGAACCTCTGTCTTCCTATCCCCGGAAGCCCTCGAATGTAATCACCAACATTCGGAGTCGCACGAAGCTTTGAGAGTTAATAAGAGACTCTCTCTCTAGAAATCACTTCAACAGCATGTAAGCACTTTTTCAGAAATCAGCACCGAGCTCTTTCAAATGAGCTCCTATTTATAGGTAAGGTCGGCTCCTTCTCCAACAGTCATATTTTCCTTAAAGATCAGAGGGACCTGTACACGTGTAACTTAGACAACGGTTAGTTTATAACAAAATGGACGACATCGTTTTATAACAAAACAAGTGTAACAGAATGTACGACATCGTTTTAAACTCTAACATAAAGGTTCGGAATAGAAACTTTGGAGTGAAAGTTCGGAGTGAATAAATTCAGAGTGTATAAAACAATGATAATCAGATTCTGTTTAATAGGTGAATTCTGAATGAGAATTCGGAATAAGAATTCATCATCAGAAATCGTAATGAGAATTCATCATCAGAATTCTTAATGAAAATTTGTCATTAGAATTCGTAATAAGAATTCATCATTAGAATTCGTAATGAGAATTCGGAATAGGATTTCTTCATTAGAATTCGTAATGAGAATTCTTCATTGGAATTCGTAATGAGAATTCGGAATGGGATTTCTTCATTAGAATTCGTAATGAGAATTCTTCTTCAGAATTCGTAATGAGAATTCGGAATGGGATTTCTTCATTAGAATTCGTAATGAGAATTCTTCTTCAGAATTCGTATCCTGAATCTGGAATAGAACTTAGTCAGAGTTCATATCCGGAATTCGGAATGAAACTTCCTTATAGTTCTTTATCCAGAATCCGAATACTAAACAGAATGATTTATATCAAAGTTTTAATGATTTCGAGACAAATGAATCCGAAACATATACTTAAGAAAAATATGGATGAAAATATGATAAGGATAATTTTTCTTATAAAAGCGATTTTCCTTAAGAAAGCATTTTTCCTTATAAAAGCAATTTCCCTTATAAAAGCAATTTTCCTTATAAAAGCAATTTTCCTTAAAGATAAGGTGTTTGTGATTTTCAAAACAAGAAGGGATGGAAAAGTCATAAGGAAAACCTTATTGACTCGACAATCTCCCCCTTTTTGGAAAGCACAAACATCCTTACGAAAAACAAAAAAATAATCTAAGAAGAAAGAAATATATTAATGCGTATCTCCCTTGTTTTAAGAATATATATGAATACGACTAACTCCCCCTTAGGCTTTGAAACTCTAAGGATTGTATTCATATTTCCGGAGTGATATTTCATAAGAAGGTCTTCTTTAAGAAAAACTCCCCCTTAAACCAAACTCTTATTAGAGTTCTTTTTCCTTGGGTATTTTTTCTTTCTCCCCCTTTGATAAACTCTTATTAGAGTTCCTCTTTTTCTTAAGGATCTTTTCCTTCTCCCCCTTTGTGATTTTCAAAAAGAATTGGAGGGAATGGAAAAAAATAACAAAGTACCTGAAAAATTAGTAATGACAACAATAGAAATAACAAGTACGACTTTCATTAAAATTGGAATCTCTAAAACAAAGGAAAAAAATACAACAAAAAGATCGGATTGGTCATTTTGGATCTTTCTCCTTCGACATGAGCCCCTTAAGAATCATCTTGATCTTCTTTAAGTCTTTGTGGTATTCTTCTGCTTGCTTTTCTAAGGCAACTATTCTTTCGGACTGAGCTTCAATTATTTCTTCCTGAGCCTTCAACTTTTCTTCCTGAGCTTTCATCTTCTCATCCTGAGCCTTCATCCTTTCTTCAAACTCGATCTGATAATCCCTTTCAAATTTCCAACTTTGATTAACGGAATTGAGCTTTCCATTCAGATCTCTCACTTCCTGAATCCGAAATTTCTTTTCCTCTGTCAATTTCTCTTCGAAGGATGCAGTCAGCTCATTAATATTCTTGTCTTCGGTCTCAAAGGCATCCTTAACATTATCTTGAAACTCATCAAGCAACCTCATCTCTTCCACATTCTTCTTCGACCAGCTTGTCATCCTCTTACAAGATCTTTTATGAGCTTCGTAACCAACAAAGAATGTTTTGAACTGAGCTTCAATCTCAACACACTTATCCATAACCATCGATACGGAGTCGGTTTTCTGATTCAACGCATGTTGGAGCATCTGGCATCTAGAGTCAATGCTTGAGAAGGTCGGAATGGTTCCTACCAACTTCTTCAAAGACTGAACAACAAAATCATGCCCCAACGAAGATGACTCCGAATCTGAAATCCTGCTCGGAGAGTTTTCTTCCACAATAAGCTCCAACTTCCTCTTAGAAGAACTACCAGCTTCCTTCCTCTTTCTTACTACTGAGCTCGGAGTCTCGGTACGAATTTTCTTTCCCTTATCTTTTTCCGGAATAGAATCCTGTTACAGAGTTCTCTTTTCACTGTCAAAAACTTGAACAACCAAATCTTCCTCATCAGTAACTTCTTGATCACCAACCTCTACGTTTCCCATCTGAGCAATATCATGTAAAAGTTGTTCTTCTTCTCGATGATAGGCAACTTCTTCTTCTCCTTTCTCTTCTTCCATCGCAGGAGTAACTAACTTCGAAGATTCAGCTTCTGAAGTCCGGAGTGATAAGTGTTCCGAAGGAGTTCCCTTGTACTCATTAACTTGTTTTAGCACATCTCCTGTCTCACCACTTCCTTCAGTAGCCTCTTGAACTTGTTCCACTTCCTCTTCTTCCTCAGTATTTGTGGCAACAGCCTCTTCCGGAGCAACAAGATTTCTTCCTGGAGTCTCAGGTAGAGAGTACAGGGAGAAAGTTCTCGGAACAGGAATTGTTGCTGAAACCATTTCATTGAACTTCAACAATGCTTGGACTGCCTCAGCTTCTGACATTTTCTTCTTAAGCTTCTTTTCCTTAGCTTGTTTCTCAAGCTCATCAGCAGCTTTTTTCCTTCAAAGCTTTAGCCTCCGCAGGATCCAATCCGAACTGTGGATCCCCTTCTTTCCTCTTCTCTTTGTCAGCTCTCCACTTTGTAACATCCTCATCAGGATAGGTCTTATTCTTCTTAGGCTTTGGAGGTGCGGAGTGTACTTCCTTAGACCTGGGTTCCTCGGCTTCGACTACCACTTCTTTCAGCTTTCTCTTCCTTACCGGCTTGGATGATTCCGGATCAGCAGATTTCGGAGCTACTTCTTCTTGTGGAGGTAGATCAATAAACTTCTCAGACTTCTTGTCAAAAGATATATTCATTCTTTTAAGCGTGCCATCACTAAGCAGCATGATTTTGCAAACTCTCGGCTTAGAACTGAAAGCTACCTTGAAAGATTCTAGGCACCGAACTATTAGCTTTGATAATATTGCTGGGTACATTACGATCTGAGCTCTCAGATTCCCCTTCTTCAAATTCTCAATATTAAGAAGAATATGCTTCATCAAGTTAAACTTCCTTAGATTTATCAGAAAATCTAAAATATATATCTCACTCTTCTTCAAGCTATCCTTATCACCTTTTCTCGGTACGATAAGTCCTTGTACCCATAACTCCAGAATCCGGAAGTTTGTAGATAGGCTTGCAATTTTCGGAGCCTTGTCATCATCCAATCTGAGAGTTTCTAAGGCCTTCTCTTTGATGAAACTACCCTTGGAGTCTAGCAATACGAGAGAAATAAACTCAGCTTCACCTTCATAACTTAACCCTACCAAGCTTTCAGCCTTGGTGTAAGAAAGCTTATATGTCTTGCCATATGATTTGAAAGAAAATTTTTCTCTATTATCTTCCTCGAAGAAAGAAACTGACTCATAAAACTCAACACGCAAATCTGAGTACACTTCATCTTGGTTGCCAGTTTTTGATACCGCAACATCCTCCCAGCCATTCAACTTGATATTCTTTGAAATGATAGAATCGTAGTTGCTGAAGAAAGTCGGATGAACTAACCTTTCTCTGTAAACTAACCACTGAGAAATAGGCTTGGTTGAAGACATTTCTTGAGAAGCTAACTCTGCAGACATTCGGATTAGAAGTTCTCTGGGAAGTTCAGAACGGAGAAGACTGAAGTTCGGAACGGCCTTAAATCAGAGGGGCAGAGCTTCAGCACGCGAGAGCTTGAAACCGTTGTGGGACTAGGAATTAGGTCCCCTTTATATAGGCAACGAGATGACAGTCGACATTCCATAGATGATCTAACTGTTGAAATGAGCTACGATCAGATCTGATGGTTGAGAGCTTGAATCCGATCTTTTTGAGGTTTTATTAAAACAAATATTTAAGAAAAGTATAATCCGAAAACATAATACAAGAAAATGCCAGCAAGTAAAATATGATTACGAAAACTTCAGTAAGGAAATCATACCTTTCAGATTAGCTTAGTAAAGTTATTCGTAATGGGTAATATAAAGATGACTACGAAAAACTCAATACAAAAAACTAAATACGAAAAACTTAATATGAAAAACTCAATTCGAAACACTCAATACGAAAAAGTAAGTACGAAAAAGTCAATATGAAAAAGTAAGTGTGAAAGTTCCGTTATGAAAATACCAGTACGAAAGTTTTCCATTCCGGAAATTTTCAATACAAATACTTTCATTCCAGAAGTATTCTATACAAAAATATCCATTCTGGAAAATGGTAGTTCCGGAAGTTCCATTCTGGAAAACTTCGTTCCGAAAAGTTTGAAAACAAATTTTGAAAAACTTTGTTAAACAAACAATCAAATGTACTCCCCCTATGAAAAGGATTTTTTTACTGTAAGGATACTTTTTCAACAGAATGTTACTTGAGAATGGTTACCTTACGATTATCATTCCTAACTTCTGTTTAATAAATTCAAATCTATCAGAAGGCAAAGATTTTGTGAATATATCAGCAAGCTGATCTTGTGTTCCGATAAATTGAAGAATAATATCTCCTTTAAGTGTGTGATCCCTAAGAAAGTGATGCCTAATATCTATGTGTTTTGCACGAGAGTGATGTGCAGGGTTCTTACTTAGGGCAATGGAACTTGTGTTATCACACAAAATTTGAGTTTTAGTAAAAATCAAGCCATAGTCTGTGAGTGTGTGTTGCATCCACAACACTTGTGCACAACAACTTCCAGCTGCTACATATTCAGCTTCAGCAGTGGAAAGTGCTACAGAATGTTGCTTCTTGCAGGACCAAGAAACTAATGAATCTGCTAGGAAATGACAAGTTCCGGATATACTCTTTCTATCCATTCTACATCCACCAAAGTCAGCATCAGAAAAGCTTTTTAGAAGGAAATAATTTCCAGAAGTATAAAATAATCCTAGATCCACGGTTCCCTTAAGGTAGCGACAAATTCTTTTAACTGCCTTTAAGTGAGATTCCTTAGGATTGGATTGATATCTTGCACATAAGCATACTGAAAACATTAAGTCTGGTCGACTAGCTGTTAAGTAAAGTAGACTTCCAATCATACCTCTAAAAGATGTTTGATCTACTGGTTTCCCAGCTTCATCGAGATCTAAAGAGTTTGAGGTACCAATGGGAGTACTTATACTTTTAGTGTTGTCATAACCATACTTTTTCAGAAGATCTTTAATATACTTATGTTGAGATATGTAAGTTCCTTCTGGTTTTTGAGAAATTTGAAAACCAAGGAAAAATGTTAACTCACCCATCACACTCATTTCAAACTCAGATTTCATTAGACTAGCAAAAGAGTCAGTCAAAGATTGCTGAGTTGAACCAAATATAATGTCATCAACATAAATTTGAACAATTAAAACATTTTTCTTATCTTTCTTTATAAAAAGGGTTGGATCTGCATTTCCCTTAACATAGTTATTTTGAAGCAAAAATCCAGTGAGTCTATCATACCATGCTCGTGGGTCTTGTTTAAGACCATACAAAGCTATGGTAAGTCTAAAAACATGATCAGGAAGTTTTGTATCTTCAAAGCCAAGAGGTTGTTCAAAAAAAACTTCCTCTTGAACATAACCGTTAAGAAAAGCACATTTCACATCCATTTGGAAAAGTTTGAAGTTAAAGAATGCTGCAAAGGCAAGTAGAATGCGGATAGATTCAAGTCTAGCTACTAGAGAATAGGTTTCTTCATAGTCTATTCCTTCTTGCTAATTATAGCCTTTAGCAACGAGTCTAGCTTTATTTCTAACAATGACTCCATTTTCATCACATTTATTTCTGAAAACCCCATTTACTCCAATAACAGAAGTTTCCTTAGGTCTTTCAACCAAGGTCCAGACTTTATTCCTTTCGAATTCATTTAGTTCATCTTGCATTGCTTTGATCCAATCATCATCACCTAAAGCTTCATCAGTTCTTTTAGGTTCTAATTGGAAAAGAAATGCTAGATGTTCTACTTCATTTCTGAAGGAACTTCTATTCCTTACAGGTTGATTTACATCACCAATGATACTATCACTGGGTTGATTCTTAAGAAACACCTGATTTGGGTTTTGTAAAACCTGTTCATCAACATAGGGTAGAAAGTCTTCTGGGGTAAATGTTTCAGAAGTATCTTCTAGAACAATTTCCTTATCAGAAGGTTCTTCAATCAAAGGTTGATAATTAGTTTTTGAAAACACATCCGAAGATGTAGGTTGAGATGGTTTAAAAACAAAAGGATCAGACTCATCAAATTTTACATGTACTGTTTCCTCAACAGTACAAGAATTTTTATTAAAAACTCTATAAGCCTTAGATGTTGTGGAATAACCTAAGAAAATTCCTTCATCAGACTTTGGTGCGAATTTATGTAAGTTATCTTTAGTATTCAAAATGAATACTTTGCAACCAAAAACCTTGAAGTAGGAAAGTCTAGGTTTTCTACCATTCCATAACTCATAAGGAGTTTTATTAAGAAAAGGTCTAATCAAAACTCGATTTATAGTATAACAAGCAGTACTTACAGCTTCATCCCAGAAATGTCTAGCAATAGAATATTCACTCAACTTGGTTCTAGTTATCTCTTGAAGAATTCTATTTCTTCTTTCAACTACACCATTCTGTTAAGGATTTCTAGGTGCTGAAAAATTGTGAGTAATACCTTTCTTACTACAAAAAGTTTCAAAATCAAAATTTTGAAATTCTCCTCCATGATCACTATGAATAGTTTTCAATGGAAGGTTTTTCTCATTTTTAACTTGAGCTCTAAAACTTTTGAAATAGGAAAAAGCTTCAGATTTCTTTGCTAGAAAATAGACCCAAGTAAATCTAGTGTAATCATCAACTAGAACAAACACATAGTATTTGACTCCAATACTTCCAGTTTGTGTTGGACCAAAAAGATCCATGTGCACCAACTATAATGTATCAGTTGTTGAGACTTCACCGATTGACATAAAACTAGATTTATGTTGCTTTCCATATTGACAAGGATCACAAACTTTAGAAGAATCAAATCTAAGCTCCGGTAGATCCTTAACAAGTTTCTTCTTAGAGAGTTTACATAGGTTCCATATATTACAGTGTCCTAATCTTCTATGCCATAACCAAGAATGATCTTCCATTGCACTTAGGCAAGGTAAATCTTGGCTTCTTAGGTCTTCTAAGTTTAAGGTGTAAACATTCTCTTGCCTATTGGCTGAGAGAATAAATTCTTCCTTGGAATTGTGAACTAAGCATCTATCATTCCTAAAATTCACAAGGTAACCTTCATCACATAACTGACTTATGCTAATGAGGTTGTGCTTAAGACCTTTAACAAAAAGAACATTTGAAATCAAAGTTTTACCCAAAAGAACTATATTACCAATACCAACAATCTCTCCCTTAGCATTGTCTCCGAAAGTTACCTTTCCTCCTTTCGTTTTGATAATCTTTTCAAAAAAGAATTTGTTACCAGTCATGTGCCGGGAATATCCACTATCCATGTACCATATATTGTTGCTGGAACTTTCTTTATTTTCCTAAAATTAAGAACAAAGTTAGATTTTCGGAATCCAAACTTTCTTGGATCCGAGATTTCCAGACAATAAAATTTTAGGAACCCACATTTTCTTAGAAAAATAAGCTTTATAAAAACCTAAGGATTGGGTTTTGTTTAAGGAACAATTTGTTGCCCAGTGACCACCACATTGACATTTAGTGCCAAATGGAGCACTCTGAGGAACAAAATAATTGTTACTGAAAATAGGTTTTGCATGGGTATAACCAAATTCGGATTTATTTCTTAAAGGTCGTATTTGGGAATACATCTTATAAAAATTTTCTTTACCATGGGTAAAGTTTGATAAACATTTCTTTAAGGAAAAAATTTCGGACTTGAGTTTTACAACCAAGTTTTTATCCTCAAAATCATTAGTTTTAGAACTAGAGTTAGACTCGAAAATATTTTTATTAGAAATTACTTCTTCTAACTCTTTAGAAAGTTTATTCTTCTCAGAACTTACTTCCTCAAGATTTTTTGAAATACTTTCAAAATCAGCATTTTTCTTATCAAGATCTCTAGAAAGATCTGATATCACTTTAGTAAGAATAGAATTCCTAGAGGTTGCCTTATCACGATTCTTGTTGAGTTTGGAATTCTCAATCTCAAGAATTTCAGCAAACCTAGAGACTTCTTCATAAGTAGGTAAAGTATTTTCCTCATCAGAAGATGATTCTTCATCAGAAGAGTTATAATATTTACTATCATTAGGATTTAAATAAACATTGGTCAATGATTCAGCATTTCGTACCTTAGCCATAAGACAATGATTGTCAATAGGTAGTCTGGTTATAAGACCAAGATTCTTCTGTCCTGAAGATTCATAGTCAGAGGATTCATCTGAAGAGTCACCACCACTGGCACTCCAGGTGTCATTAGCTTTCAGGACTTTCTTAGCTTTGGATTTATAATATTTCTTTCTTTTCCTGTCTAAATGTCTTTCCTTTCTTTCTTTCTTTTTGAGCATAGGGCAATCTGGTCTAATATGTCCAGCTCTCTTACATTCATAACAAGTAACTTCTCCATCTTTCTTATCTTTACTATCCTTCTTCTTATACTTGGATTGAATGTTTCTCTGTCCAGCTATCTTGTTCATCCTTCGAGCAAGATTGGCTAATTCATTTTCTGAGACTTCACTCTCACTAGATTCAGATTGGAAAATAACTTTCTTAGACTTGGATCTGGTTACTCTTTCAGGAGTCTTAGCTTTCATCTGATTTGACGTTGTAGTAAAAGCAACAGTACCATTTCCATTCTTCTTCTTGATGTTGTCAGCATCTCTCTTCATTCTATTTTCATGTTGTAGAAGAGTTCCAAATAATTCATCAAGAGTAATTTGTGTAACCTTCCTGTTCTCATCTATAGCTGTTCTCTTGGATTCCCACTCATTGGGCATAATGTCAATTATCTTGTCCACAAGAGCTTCATCATCTAAAACTTTTTCTCCCATAGATTGCAGACTGTTGAAAATGGTCATAAATCTTTGTTGAACTTTACAGATAGGTTCTCCATAAGGAAAATTGAAGCCATGATATTCAGCTCTAAGCATAGCTCTTCTAGTCTCAATCACCTTAGAAGTCCCAAAGTGTGTAACCTCTAACTTCTTCCATATACAATTAGCTGCTTCACAAGAAGAAATTTGGATATATATATTTCTAGTCATTGAACATAGTAAAGTGTTGCGTACCTTATAGTTGAGTTGATATTCTTGCTTATCCTGGTTAGTAAAGGTTATGACTTCCTTGTCAGGAATATTATAGTCACCAGTAAGCATGACAAAGTTGTCTACTCCAGTATTGATAAAAAATGTCTTCATACGATCTATCCAGTATTCATAATCATTACCATCGAAGATTGGTGTCCTTGTAGGATTCAGATTGTCAATCGAACCAACATTAATTCCTGCCATACTTAATATAACTTGGATACAAACTTGTTAGTAGAAAAAAAATTCGTAATAACAAAGTTCGGAATGAGAAAAGTTCGGAATAGAACAGTGAGCAAGAAAAACTTGTATGTGAGTACAAGTATTTCAGAGACCTCGGCTCTGATACCAAATGTAAGATTGGTATAGAGTAAGAGGTTTCCAACCTTTTATACCAATTGTAGGATCGAAATATAATATGAGATGCTCAATATACAAGAGGGGGGGTGAATTGTATACTTTAAAAATTCCTTTGGAACCTTTAAAGTTAGTTATGAATAACTAAAGTTTCCTTAAGAAAAGGAAAGGGCTATGTTTAACAAAGTTAAACTAAGTAAATTCACAATACCTCTAACACCGAACTAAACTTGGAAAGAGATTCCCAAAGAAGGTTCCGGAAATATGGTTCCGGAATTTGAAACTTAACAAAAGTTACAGTATGAGATTCTACTTTAAAGCGTATAGAATCTAAATGAATCAGAGTAAGTAAGGAAGTATAAGAAAGTTATACTCTCCTGAAGATACAAATTACAGCGGAATAAAAACAAGTAGTAAAACTACTAGTAAAAAGATAATAGTCTTTTAACCCAAAGAGAAGGGTATCCAACAACCTTGGATAAAGGTCCCTTGATTTATACTTTCAAGCAAGTCTGTCTTACCCACACCAGGGTAAGCCCTCGATACGAAGATCAGAGTCTCTATCTTGCTATCCCCGCAAGCCCTCAACTTCAAGGTAGTTGGCAACCTCTTTCTTTCTCAGCAAGAAAGCCCTCGATCTTTAAGGTAGTCGGCACCTCTGTCTTCCTATCCCCGGAAGCCCTCGAATGTAATCACCAACATTCGGAGTTGCACGAAGCTTTGAGAGTTAATAAGAGACTCTCTCTCTAGAAATCACTTCAACAGCATGTAAGCACTTTTTCAGCAATCAGCACCGAGCTCTTTCAAATGAGCTCCTATTTATAGGTAAGGTCGGCTCCTTCTCCAACTGTCATATTTTCCTTAAAGATCGGAGGGACCTGTACGCGTGTCACTTAGACAACGGTTAGTTTATAACAAAATGGACGACATCGTTTTATAACAAAACAAGTGTAACAGAATGTACGACATAGTTTTAAACTCTAACATAAGGTTCGGAATAGAAACTTCGTAGTGAAAGTTCGGAGTGAATAAATTCAGAGTGTATAAAACAATGATAATCAGATTCTGTTTAATAGGTGAATTCGGAATGAGAATTCGGAATAAGAATTCGTCATCAGAAATCGTAATGAGAATTCATCATCAGAATTCGTAATGAAATTTTTTCATTAGAATTCGTAATGAGAATTCGTCATTAGAATTCGTAATGAGAATTCGGAATAGTATTTCTTCATTAGAATTCGTAATGAGAATTCTTCATTGGAATTCGTAATGAGAATTCGGAATGGGATTTCTTCATTAGAATTCGTAATGAGAATTCTTCTTCAGAATTCGTAATGAGAATTCGGAATGGGATTTCTTCATTAGAATTCGTAATGAGAATTCTTCTTCAGAATTCGTATCCTGAATCTGGAATAGAACTTAGTCAGAGTTAATATCCGGAATTCGGAATGAAACTTCCTTATAGTTCTTTATCTAGAATCCGAATACTAAACAAAATGCTTTATATCAAAGTTTTGATGATTCCGAGAAAAATGAATCCGAAACTTATACTTAAGAAAAATATGGATGAAAATATGATAAGGATAATTTTTCTTATAAAAGCGATTTTCCTTAAGAAAGCATTTTTCCTTATAAAAGCAATTTCCCTTATAAAATCAATTTTCCTTATAAAAGCAATTTTCCTTAAAGATAAGGTGTTTGTGATTTTCAAAACAAGAAGGAATGGAAAAGTCATAAGGAAAACCTTATTGACTCAACAGAGAGGTGGTAGGAAAAAATTGAACAATCCTCATTTGATGAGGGAATAGTTCGCCGTACAAATAAACAATATGTTGGTATCCATTAAATTGAGGTTTGTGAATTTCTTGTTAAAAGACATAAAATCAAAAAAAACCCTGTATATTGAGTATATTGGGGTTTTTATTTAATCACAGAATAAGTATATCATTGGTAGTGTTGGAGAAATATAATGGAAAGGAACTTGAGAGAATATGTTACCTCTAAATCGGGTAACTTCTTTTGATTTTAGCCAAAAGGCATTCATGAATTTCCTTATGACCAATGTGAGGATTCAAAGATGAAGGGAAAGAAGTTGGGAGATTATTTCATCAGAATTTGGGCAATCCATTGGGATTAATAGGTTTGAGTACGTGGGTATATGTGGTTTCATTTTATAACTAAGAGGAGTGTTACTTTAGGAACATCTTGATAATAGTATTTTATTCAAAATTTATTTTCAAGTTATAATAGCTTAAAAGTGTTATAATTAGAAGATAAGATTAATATGAATCTAAATTTTATAATATAAATGGTTTTAGGCAAGTTTATGTCACAAAAGTAACCTTATATTTTACAGTTAACCCTGAGTTTAAAACATTAACTATCACCACATCTTTGTTAATTTTCTTAATATTTGGTTACTATATATACAATAAAATTCCAATAGAACCAAAACTGGTTAATTAATGACATTAGAAACATTATATGAGTTATTTATTCAAATCATATATTTTTTTAAATATTATATAATTTAATAAAATAGTAATTTTCTTAAAAACTCATTTATGACAATTTCCAGACTATTTATTAATTTATTATTTTAATGTCATAACAAATTAATTCCTTCAGAAAAAAAGGAATTAAATAATCCATTATATGTCAATGAAGTTCATAAATATAGTGGGAGACACCAAAATGTTAAAATTACATTTATTTTAATATTTATAAATTCATTTATTTTAATGTTTTATTAATAAGATAATTACTCCATCGTCATTATGTCACAAATAAATTTATGTATTTTATATATAAAAATTATAAATAAATATATGTGATGTAGTAAATAATTTGAGATTTATAATGACTATATATAGTCATAGATATCTATTATATAACCTTATATTAAAATTGATTTAGTAAAAGACAAATGTTTGTGTTATATTTCCATTTTATTTAAATTAAATATTATAAATTGTCATTTTCATACCCAAGTTGTTCTCAAATTCTATATGTTAGGCCTATGGATTATAATTCATAGATATATGTCATCTCATAGTATTATGACACGTTTTAAGATAGTTTTATATTATTATATTATTTTTAAACCTTATTTTTCATGATTTACACTTTAACAATGGTAAATAAAAATAATTACTAAAGTTATTATTCATAAAGTCCAAAAAGTAAAATATACATATTTAAAAAAAATAATTCTGATTCCAATTATTGAATCCATTTATTCAAATTCAAAACACATATTTTTTAGTAATTAATTTCTATTTAATTCTAGTTTTCATCACCAGAAATCACGTTTTTAACAAAAAACTATCAAAAGATTGACATGTGTTTATGTCCATTTTAAATGTGAAATTACATAAAATTACCATAATTGGGTTAAATTATAAAAAATAATACAATTAAAATTTTAAACCAATTAAAATTACAATATATTTATATTAATAAATGACATGAAATGGTATTTTTGAATGAAAATGCAGTATTTTTCAGTATTTGTAAAAATATGGATTTTTGCACAAAAATAAAAAAAATTGTACCGAAGTAAATTTTGATGAACCTATTCTAATGAAGATGTTTATTTTCTAATATAGACATTATAAAATCCGAAAAAATTAATTTAAATAAGGGTTCTCCATCAAAAGGTGGTAAAATGATCTTTTATAAATATTAAAGTATTTTATTATTATAATTTGATTCATTCTCATTTTAAGCCTCTAAATTTCATTAGATAAATTTATACTTATTTAAAATTTATGTAAAATCATTACTTAGTTATTAATGTTCATTAACACTAATAAAACAACTATGAGTTAACTACCATTTAAAATATTAATAATATTGTTTTTTTAGTTTTTAATATAACTTAATGTTGTGTGCAACATTATATTTCAAAGAAACCTATTGTTTTGTGTTAGGTATGCTATCATACATAGAGTACCCTTTAAAATAAAATTAATATTAATTTAAAAAATATTAATATATATGAATATTTATTATTCTATAAATAGATGTGATGTTATATGAGTAATGATCTCTTGGACCATAGTCTACATTCCTATGACATTTTTTTTTGTTAACATAATACCAGTGACATATCCGAAGTGATATAAATTAATTGAGTACATTAATATAAAATGGTAATTTATTAAATAATGGAATAATTTAATTTAAAAACATTCTTAAATAATTATTAACCAACCGATGTTTATTTTTTTCGATGATAAACAACATACCTGTAGAGTCAGACACATAGAAAGAGGCATTGTCTTCAAAATATGCATAAAATGATTCTAAATTATCTATTTTTAAATAAACCATACAGAATATAATTTTTAACGTATATTGAAAGATTATATTTTACTTCTATCATGATGATTTAATTTTTTATTGATTCTTTTATCGGTTTTCAATGTTCATTTCATGGAAAATATTTTATTTATTATGTACATAGTATTTAAATTTGAAATGTTAATTTTCGGTGAAGAGGGATATTTTTAAACATGAATGTGTTTTTATAAGGGTTTAAATTAGTTTACATTATATCTATTTAATATATGGTCATTGGATATTATTCTCAATGGATTAATCCCCATTATAGCTCATGGGTGAGCCCGATGCATCTCATAAAATGGTTCTAGCCCCATTATAGCTTTTAGGTGGGCATAATATCTCTTATATGAAGTATTGAGCTGCATTATTATTCATGAAATATGGGTGAGACCATTATATCAAACATGAATGTTGAACAACATTATTGAACTCCAATGCATTGGGTACTCTAGAATAAATGTTTATAGTATGGTTACTACATTTCTAATTATGATTGTAAGATTGATATGGTAATGAATTTCCAATATTCTAAAATTAATACTACATTATAATGTTTGAGTACACATAGAGATAAATGAATTCAAATAATAAACAAAATAAAATTTTCTAGAAAAATATTATTTTATTTCTAGGTATAAATGATATTTTTAATGTTACGATTTTTTTGTGGGTTTAAACTTCCCCACAAGGATAATGTATTCATTAATTTTATTTACCATTATATTTATTTGTGATAATACCATGTGTTTAGTTTTTTCATTGTTTTTATGGAAGAGTAGTGATTTGGATAAGGTAAAGAAGAAAATTGGGGTGATTTTTCATGAAAACAAATAATAATTCTTTTTTAAAAGTTTTTCATTATAAAAAAATTAATTCTTTTTTAAATGAGTTCACATGAAATATTGTGTCTTATCATGTAATATTTTTACCTTATTATATAAAATTATAATCCAAATAGATCCTTAGGATTGAATGGAATTGATTTTTTGTTCAATGACATTATAATATATAATTAATAAGTATAGGTGCTTATAAAAATTTAAATTAGACATATTATAAAATGTTGATAATTATGATTTAAATATAAAAGATATATTTCCAAAAACAATTAAATTAAATTCAAAGATATAATTAAAATATTTACCCATAATATCGATGAAATAAGTTGTTTTTTAAAGATAATTTTTTTCAAAAGTATATAACTTTTTATTATGTAAATAAAATAATAAATTTTATTCAATGATCTCAATTATATTAATTATTGTATAACTGAAAATTTTAACTTTTACATCCATTTTAAAATAAAAGGTGACCTTATAAGTTATTTTAATTAAACTATATATTTCAATAATGAATAATATTTTTCCAAATTCATTAAAAATTAAAAAAATCAAAATATTCCAAAAACATAATCCTATGATATTACAACAAAAATATTCCAAAAATAAAGTTTATTTTTTCAAAAAAAAAATTAATGAGGGGGAAAATTAAATTTCATTGTTTTTTATAAAAAATAAATAGAATCATTATATCCAAAAAAAATAATTTTAAAAAAAATATAAAAGATGTACATAAGAATGAGTAGGTTTTTATCAATATATTTTCTTTTTAAAAAATTATAAATATGTTCTAAATATGGTTATTCATATTAATAACTCCATGATAAATAGGTATATTATAATAGTCACCTATAAATAATAATATAAAGCTTATATTCTGGTTTTCTAAGAAGAAGTGTTGCATGTAATGAATGATATCAAAGATAATCAATGTATTAGGGATAAAATATCATAAAAACATAGGGTGTTACATTCTACCCCCATTAAAATGAATCTTCGTGAAAAATTATGTCTCCTTTTAAAAAATCTAAGGGTGATTCCGCATCATTATATCCCTAGGATCCCATGTTGCTTCTTCTTGTTCATTGTTTCACCACAAATCAACGTCCAGAAGAGTTTTCATGTTCGAGAGAAAATTTTATATTCAATCTATAATCTTACCTTATTATTCATCATAATAAATATTATTATTCTGTGGTATGACCCCTAAGTCCAATATGAGTAAGTGATATTTTTTTACTTCTTATATGGAGATACATGGATCTTATAATGGACTCGAAGGATGATTATTGGATGTGAAATTAGATAAGTAATCATCCTAATATTATCATGATTTTAAAATATTGCGGTATAACTTGTGAATAATTTCCAAATACTTCCACATCTCAATACCATATTTGGTGACGAACTATTTTGAAACATATTGAACCCAACCTAGAAAATTCATATCATGATAAATATTATCAACATAACTTTTATTATTATATTATGCATCCAATATGTGTTTTAGAATGGCCCTAAGATTCTCCTCTATTTCGTCATTCATATCAAGGACCAATATTTATTTTTCTCAATATACACAATAATACATTTGAGTTAAATAATTATTTTTATATATCTATTCTTATGAAATTATAATAATTATTAACAGTAAGCTATATTTTATCAAAATTTTACTAGAAGACATTTTTGATACCATCCCCAATTGAAATATATAAAAACATCTAAGCATATCCCTCATGATTAAAATTGTATCCTCATTTTGAGAATATTTCTTAGGGTGGTATGTAATGATGAAAATCAACTGTATAATATGATCATGTTGAAGACATCATTATATCATTATGGTATACCTCAGATCCAAATCTAAAACAATTTAATGTTGTGTTTCAAACTACCTTAACACTTTCTTACTGAATATTCAAGAATTTAATATAGTGTGTAATTTTTTATGATAGCATCAATGTTTTCTGATTTTGTATGGTGAATGACTACAACCCATATAGAATTATCCACATTATATGTTTTTGGGAGTCCAATTACATAATACATGCAGTTGATTTTCCATTTTCATTTATATATGTGTAATGGTATTGCCATAACATTATAATTTCTTATCATAGGATTAAATTTATAGCATACCAGGAATAGATATATAATATATATAATTTAACTCTTCATTCCACTCCCCCCCCAAAAAAACTCTTTTATATCTCTGTACATATTTTTAAATATAGGATTAATATAACAAAAATTACTATGACCTTACTCTAAAAGAACCTTCTTCAAATATATTACGGAAGGAATACGTAAAAGGTTCATAAACCTTGTCATTTGTCCATGATCATGGTTAAACAGAAGATAATTTCTCATCATCTTCTCAATAACCATAATATAACTATATGAATATTTTATAATCACATTGATATATTTCTGAAAAAATATTTGGAAAATATAATATTAATCCCCTTTCATCAATATCTGTAGTTATTTTTTTTAAATTCGTCAATAATTTACCTTTTTTATCCCAATTAATGAAAATATAATATCATAAACTTGACTCAACTTGTCATTCAATTAGTTTTCTTAATCAGGGTGGTAATCTATTTAGTATTGGGTTTTTTATAATCTCCAACCATCTTCTAAGTCACATATTCAACTCCATATATAATAATATGTATATATTAAACATTTGTTGTCAGTATATATGTCTCGTTTTCTCCATAAAAATTGAATTTATATGAACAATGAAAAAAATACTATAGATAATTGAAAATCATGAGTTGGGAAATTTTTCTTATAAAAAATAAATTTTCATGAGGCATATTTTATGGACATATCATTCTTCATAAAAATAAATCCTACTACATTATTAAATTACTCAATATAAATAATACACACATATCCACAATAGGGTAATGTAAGAATAAGTGTGAGAAATAATAATCTCTCATCTTCCTTGAAATATTAATTGTAATCATTTTTCCAGAAGAACAAGGATCCCATCCATGTTAACATGGAGGGTTTATTAGATTCTTGTTATATATTATCCACTAACGACCAATAATATTCATCTAATATATTAAAACATTATATATCATCCAAAGGTGTTGAACATGGACATAATGTAAAAAATTTATCCATGGTTGATCATCAAATACACCCTCTCTTTAGATCATACAAATAAGAAATAAATCCTATTGTAGAAAAAATTCACTATTTATAAATTTTGAAAGTAATTTCTCCATCATTAGTGTCAATAGTAAAATTATAAAGTGATATTTATTTTATTCTTTATTTATTGATTAAATTAAGAAATCATCGATAAATAATACCAAGAATTGATTATTGTACTCTCTAAGGTCACTATATTTTAAATCAATGATTATAGTCTATGAATTAGTAAGACCAAATGGAATTGGTATATACTCATAGTTTGTATTCCTTTAATGGAATATAATATTTGGTATATCCTCATTCTTAAACCATAGTTTATATTATCTAGAATGGAGTTCAAATATGTATTGTTATTAAGGTCCATGATGTTGATCAAACAAGCCATCAATATGGGGAATATGTTACTTCCTACTAATATTCATTATTTTAAAATCAAAGTAATTAATAAGGATTCTCTTTGATATATTATTATTTTTTCATAAAATGTATAGGTTCACCAAAATGTGACACCCATGGATGAACGAATCCCTTATCATGATTTTCCTAGATTCACTTCATCATTTCTTTTAGATAATCAGTTCCATTCTATAAAGAGTCAATAAAATAGTTTTAGAAGTTGGTATGAGTTATTATAATATCATAGCTACACGTTTATGGGGATGTATAAGAATATCTTTTAGAAAGGCATCAAAAGAATACCCAAACAATATTGAAATTGTTGGTCCTGAGTTTATCCAGAACCATCAAAGAAAAAAATACAATTTTAAAGGAATCAATATACGTAAAACGGATCTAATTTCATTAAGAAGATCACATTAATCAACACATAGACATATGATCATTGGTTGGTTTGAAATTCCAATTTTTTATTCCCTAAAACGAATATTAATGAAAGATTTATATAGGGAACTAAAATTGATCCATAAGATAACATTAAAATTAACTTCTGGGAGAATATTGAGATACATATGGAGAAAATTCCTACATATTTAAAAAAGATAAGAATTATAGTCTTGATATATAATCAACATTACATTTTCCTTTTAAATACTAATTCATCTTCTAATCACCGAGGTTTCATTTTTATAACTATAGAATATTTGTAAAATTTAAAATTATTTGTATCTTTATAGTCAATTAATAAATTATCTGTCATGACCCGCCTTCAGCAAGATGAGAGAAGGGACAACAGATTGCTAGGCCCTTCTTTCTTACAGTTGAATGAGAGAAAATGACCCCTGATACCCGCCTTCAATAGGTCAAGGATTGGAGACTAGCACCAAGGGTATATAATCCCAAAAAATGGAAGGCATTGTCCCTTTTTTTAATCAGATCGAGAGAAAATATAATAAATGCCAACAACACCAAAAATGAAGGTAAAATTAATGCCAAAAGATAACCATTCTCATATGCATGTCAAAAAGTAGATTCTACAAAAGTGCTAGAAAACCCAAAAGGAATGTACCAGATAAAGATAAAACAGCAACAATAATTGTCCCAACGTCCAAGATATTAAGGCCTCGCATGATCCTTGATATCCTCCTAGAAACCTTAAAGTAGTTTATATATGTAGGGTGAGTATGCAGGTATACTCAGTAGGGAAAATAAAAGGCTCCCGTGTAATAGTGGGGAGGCATTATAATTCCACAAGAGAAAAAGTGATAACCAGAGCACCTAGAAAGGAAACTATCCACCCAAACATTAACAAGGAAAACTCCACAAATAATTCAAGTCATGTAATTTAATAGTAAAATCACATCAATATTTGGGTACCACGGGACACTTTCCCACTTGTTATTGAAGACATCTTACACGTCAAACCTCTCCCACCATCCTCACTGAAGTCCCACTGCCATCCCCCACCCGCATACACCCGGGCTACCCCAACCACACATCCCACCCACAAACACATGGGATATCACTACCAAACATATCACACACACATAGGTCCAAACAACTACTGCCACACCCGAAGACACTTAGGCCTCATCCTGAAGACACTTGGGAAACAACCTGACCACGCACACCTGGGCCAACCACCACCACACACCATTTCTAAAGAATATAAGGCTATAATGGACCTCAATCTTTCATAGCCTACCCAAAGGATCTTCGTATACTCCAGAAAGGGAGAAAAAAAGAGCTAATAACCAGCCACTCATAAGAGTGTTGGTAAAAACACCCTCCCCCAAGAAATGTGGGTGTTTGACATTAAGTGCTAAAAATTTGTGGGAAGAAACATGGATGGGGATGGGATCCTTTATTGTGGTTCATTTGATGGATTTTGGATATGAGGTATTGTGAAGAGGATTTAGTGAAACCGATCTATGAATCTAATTTGGTGAATCCACTCTCTGAAACCGATTTGGTGAAACCGATATGTGAAACTGATTTGGTCAAATAGATATATGAAACTGATTTGGTGAAACCAATCTGTGAAACCAATTTGGTGAAACTGGTCTGTGAAACTTGTTTGGTGAAACCGATCTGTGAAACTGATTTGGTGAAACCGATCTGTGAAACTGATTTAGTGAAACCGATCTCTGAAACCGATTTGGTTGGAGGTTGGAGAAATTTACATGGTTGGACCATGTTAGGTAGAATAGAAAATATCAATTGATTCATTATATATAGTGTATGAAATAGAGTTGATATAATTATAATGATGATCATCATCCAAGGCTGTATGAATTCTCACATAGTGACCAGGTGTTTATTATTGTCTCACCATGATTGGGTCATCGATGAGATGTGTAGCAAGGGAAAATTTCCCTTTTTTGGGATGTTTTTAGTTTTTTGAGTATGTGGGTTAACATGATTATCATTTATAACTTCCACCACAACTTACGTCAATTCATTTATTGTTCCATACACCTCAGCTTTGATTGTATATATTTGATCCATCTCATGTTTTGTGTTGGCATGATCCTGATGATTAACCTAATTTATTCACAACTGAATGGAAATTTGAGATAGTTCATTATGAAACCTTGGTATATAATGTGAGGAAGAAACATCTGGGATAATTTCTATGGAATCATTGTTTTGATAATCAAGATACATGGGAGAGGGAGGCACTGATCAGAGAGTAGTGGACTCATATTTTGAGAATGGAATCTTCTTAGTAGGATTTATGTGGATAAAAAAAATTTATATTGGGGAGGTTATAAAATTCTATAAATATTTATTTGTATTTCTAAACCCCATGTTTTACCATGATTTGGTTGGAACACTTTTGGGGCTATTTTGGGTTAATATTTATGTTTATTAAACATTCAAGGCTGTTACACAGTCGGCGTAGATTTTTCCCAAACTATTTTCCCTAATAAATAATAACATACAACCCATGGAGGTGGGATTTTTCATTGTTGTCTCATAATTAGTAAACCATATGTCTCATTTATAATAATCTCACAACTAGCACAAGGTATGTCCAACCCATGAACCTCGACCTAGAAAACCATGTGTACACATATTAAATTATTCTGAATATGGATTAAAAATTAATGGACGCACATTTTTAGTCCATGGTGGACATATATGACACCAAAAAGATTTCTCCCTACCTTGTAGCTCCCAAGAGGAGTTATTGGCCCCTTGGTTCTCTGGTATAAGTTATTCACAGCTTGAGGAATTCCAATTTTGCATCTCTTAGTTAGATTATTCATCCCATCATCTATCAACTGCTTTATCTCTTCCCCTCTATAGGTATCAATGGATATCCAGGTTGATTTTTTAATATAATACCCACTATTACGGGTCTATCCCTAATTTTGATTCATATAACCTTTTTTCACAATTCACTATTCTATATTTCCATCTAAATCATTGTAAATGAACATCTATTTACCTTGACATTGGTTGTTCTATAAATAATATTAATTAATGTTAAACATAATGTGATTTCGTTAATTTAAATTATCTTAATTTAATCTCAGTTCATTTTTTAATTAAATGGATTATATGTTTTTTAAAACCTAATTCCATTCAATTGGGGTTTATAATTAATATGGGTTTTTGGTATGAAATTTGAAAACCCCATATTCAATTGAATTGTGTAGTCTTCTACATAAGTTTGTGATATTTATATTTATTTTATTTAAAATTCAAAAAATTTCAAATACAAATTTTGAATTTAATTATCGAATAATGATTTTATTGAATACTATGATAACACATATTCCATCGAGTTGGGGGTTTGTTATGTAATTGATGGAAATATTTTAAAAATGAATTTGTTTAATTAAAATATGAAATTTGATTATGAAATTTAATGTTCCATTTATTTAAAATACTTACTATTGAAGATTACATAAAAATGGGTTTGATAGAAACTATAGGGTTTTATCTAATAGAGAAAAAAAATGCATTTGATTAAAAACTTGTTTGCGGATTGAAATAGAAAATTGGAATATTGAAATGGGGAATTAGAAGTATTTTATATTAATCAATAATGAAATAAATTTGCCATAATTTATTTTTAATAGAGAAAAAGCAATAATTTGGTGGCTAGTGAGTTATTTGGATGGATCATTATTATTTACAATGTTCTAAAACCTAATACCCTGAATTCAAATCCCATAAGAATTATTGATTAGTTATCTTTGTACTTGGTGAAATGGGTCATATATACATACTACAATTCCCCAGTATAGTGGGGTCCCTATATCTTGGAACTGTCAAACTCTATTAAGAATATGACTATATTTCTCACTAGTTTTTATTTAATATGAATGTATGCCATTGCTGTAAACTATTCTAAACAGATTATGAATTTTATAAACTATTGTTTATAAAAGTTTGTATTTCAACCATTTTT
Organism: Viscum album; assembly: GCA_963277665.1. Classification (NCBI taxonomy): domain Eukaryota; kingdom Viridiplantae; phylum Streptophyta; class Magnoliopsida; order Santalales; family Viscaceae; genus Viscum; species Viscum album. The sequence continues at coordinate 264,294,349 of OY728143.1, read as the reverse complement.
TAATGTTCCATTTGTGTAAATCATCATTTCTAAATGTATTTCCATTAAAGGAAATATGAATATTTTTCATACAAAATATAAATAATTTTAAATTTCAATCATGATTTCATTAATTGGTTTCTTTATATAAATATTTTTTAAAAATAGGATTCACTTATTTGGTTAATTTGATATTGGAATTTATTATGGAATCATTAGTGATTCCCTACTAGGATTATAGATCAAACCCTAACTGCGATTTCAAGTGTTTGTAGATTACTTACATCCAGGTTAAAAAAGGGGTAACATGTCTAATGGAGATATTTATAGCTATTGAACCATGGCCATGGTGAGTTTCATATGAGATAGTACATGGGTATTTTATCTTCATTTTATTCGAGTACATTATTTCAGTACATGGGCGTGTTACACCTGTTTGATTTCTTATAAACTCCCCCTACTAGAGCTTCATTTGTTTGCATAGTACCTTGTTTATTTTTGATTGTAAATTATTGTTTAAAAATATTTCACACATTTATTTGGTATAATTTCGTGTTCTATTTTCCAACATATGGGTATCAGGATTTAAATTTTCTTCATTTTTCTCTAGGATATGTTATCTTGTTACTAGGGTACCCATGCTGGTTTTTACACAAAGTGAAATCAAAGGTATGTTGCATTTTTTTATTGAATTATTGTATGGTACTCAACCTATTTTGATTATCTCTTACAACATGGAATTATCTTGACAAAAATATTTTATGTCCATGTTTGAATATATTCTTCAAAATTAATTTATACACCCAACCATGTCACTTTGGGTGGAATTGTATCTCTTTTCTATGAAAGCAGATGGTTCAATTGGCCTATGTGTTCATCAATGAAAACTGATTCATGTGATGTAAAAGAACAACTATATATTTCCAAATATTGATGATATAGTTCATGAGTGGAAAGTGGATATGTGGTTATTGATTATTGATCATTCATCTACTTACCATCTGTTGAGGCTAAAAGAATATAAACTTCATAAAATTGTCTTTTAGAGAAGGTGAAACCATTATGAGTACCCAGTTTTGTCCATTTGGTCTTACCAATGTTCCTACAGTATTTATGATACTATTTAATATTATTTTCCATGAGTATATTGATACATTTTTTTGTATTATTTTTGGATTACATACTTTTTTACTCTGTGTACTGGGTGGATCTTGTACACCATCTAAGAAAATTCCCGAGTTTGGTGAGAAATTACCGACATTATGCTAGGATTTAAATGTTTGATTTCAAGATTCATGATATTAAATTCAACGTACACGTTATTCCAGATCATGGAATTCTGTTTTATCCAAATAATGTAAAATAAATTATAAAATTTGAACAACCATGGAATGTTTTCAAGATTGAGATCTTTTTTGGCCTAATGTGGTGTTACCACGAGTTCATTGATGAAATATCCATGTTGTAATCTCTAATAAATGATCTATCTTAGAATGGATAAATGTTTTCATGGAGTGATAAATTTCATAGTTATTTTGTTTATCTAAAACAATTTTTCTCTCCTATAATGGTTTTAACATATCCAGAGGGTAGGTAGGGATATTTGGTCTTCTAATATGCATCTAGTTCAGTTTTGGGTTACATTCTTATGCAAAGTGGTCAAGTAGTTTCTTATGGATCACGTAACATTATGATACATGATAATAATAATCCTACCCATGAACTTATACATGAAACCATAATTCTTGAGCATAATATTTGGTGCAATTAAATTTATAGGGAAAGTATTACCATGTATTAAGACATGAATATCTGGAGATATAAATTCTTTTAAAATCATTTTCATATCCACCATAGGCATTGGGTAGAATAACTAATGTCATTCGATTTCAAATCACATATACCTTTAGGAAATCTAATTTCATTGATGACACTTTGTGTAAGAATATTCCGACCGAAGTAGTGAATGAATCCCTATAAGAGTGAAATTTGATTGATAATTTTCCAAAGTTTCATATTGGAGTTTAGGAATTCAGGAGCGAGGATTCCTTGGATAATGTTCTGTTGGAATCTAATCATCTAGATTTTATTCATTAGGAACAATAGATTTATGATGATTTATTTCACATTATATACATTCTTATCAGTGGGGAGACAATTCATTATTGGTCTTTCTCCACCAAGGTAATTTTTATTATTTTGGGTCCATTTATTGGTACATTCTTTAGAAAGGAATGATATAATCTTGTATTTCCATAGTTCCCAATGAAATGTGAACCTAAGAACCCTAATGATATTCTATTACAAGATTAGGTATTTTTGTATTCCATGTAATTTGTGGGGTAACTTTGAGTTTTTCTCTCATTGTTATATGATCCAACAGGTGAAGGTAGAGTAAAAAAATGCTTCAGGATTACTTCAGCCTCTTGAAGTTTTAAGATGGATGTGGGATGAGATATCTAGGGATATTGTTGTTGGGTTTCTATGTACTTATATTATTTATATTTCAATATTGGTTTTAATTGATAGGTTATCCATATCTCTTATCATTATACCAACATATGATACAACCAAATATGATAATTTTTGAAATCCATCAGTGAATGATATTTTCCATTTTCAAGGAGTTCTATCTTTTGTATTATCTGATAGGGATACATATTTTACTTATTGTTTTTGGATATGATGTTAGGATACACGAGGATCTCACATCTTTCAGAGTAATTCATTTCATCCATAGTCGAATGACTAGAAAAAATGAATAAAAATATTCTAGTGGATATGTGTTGTTCTTGTGTTCTCAACTTTTGTGGGGATTTGGTAAATCATTTTGGTATGGTTGAGTTTTTCTCTAATAATTTCTTGTCATCCACATTAATAATGATCCTTCTGGGACCTGATATCAATGGACATGAATATTTCATTTATATTGGTTGGAGTTGCCTGAATGTTACTTGTTTGGACCATGATGGGTTAAATAGACAATAGAAAATGTTCAATTGATGTGTCCAAGAATGCTGACGACACCATGATGATATAAGTAATATGATAACGGTCATCACATGTCATTGGAATTCCCAGCTGGGGACCATGTGTTCTTGAAAATTTCACCCCAATTCATTCATCAACAACATGGGAAGTAGTGGAATCATTATCATCATTTGGTGGATTTTTAGAGGTTGAAGTGGATGTTTGGAATGTTCCAACCCATTTAGAACATCCACCAAAACTGACATCTATACATAACCATTTCCATGTAACTCAGATACGATGGTATCTATATGATAAATCTAATGTTCTGAGTTGGTGTGATCATTACATTGAAACTAATTCTTCCATGATTGAATGGGCATGTAGGATAGATAATTTTGAATATAATGTTATTTGTGGGAGGTAAATACCTCTATATTGAGTGATATGGAAGCATATATCAAGTAATCACCAGATGAGGGAGAGGTAGGAACTGTTGAGAGATCAGTGAAAACATATTTTTTTTTCATGTTTTAACATAATGATACTATTTAATGGTATTCCAAAACCATGTTTTTACCATACGTTGGTTTGTTCTTGTTTTTGTTATTTTTGGTTAAATTTTTATGCATTTTAAAAATCATAGCCAAGTTCACGGTTGGTGCATAGTTTTCCCAAACCATGTTCCCTATCTTGAAAAAATGTGAAACCAAAGGAAAAGATTTTTCCCATAGATGGAACAAGATTAGTCATGTCTTCAGCCCTCTCAGTAGAAACCTTGTATCCCATTATTAAAAAGTTAGAAGTCCTGAACACCACATTTCTAAACCGTGCATATCTTCTAATGAAATCACAGGTACATGTTTTTATTTAAACCAAATTTTGAATAAAAATTACCAACCCCACTTTTTGGTCCCAAATGCATATGAACAGCCCCAAACTGAATTTCACTTTCCTTTGATCTCCCATGAAGAGTTCTTGGCCTCTCTGATCCCTCCCAGAACCGATTCAATGCTTGAGAAATTCCATTCTATCTCAGTTAGTTTCCTCATCATGATCTCAATATCCCATGATATATTTTAACCTCTATATATTTCTATGGATCTATATGATTATTTATGGATCTAATACCCTCTTTTCTTACCTATGTATGGGTTTTATTCATATATCCATGTTTTCATCATTCTCCTTTGGGATTTTCTATCTCTAGCATTGTGATTCAAGATTCCATGATACCAAGGTAGGTGGTTCTAATTAGATTCCCAATTTATGTAAACCATAAGTTTATTGGATTAATTTAAATTGTATAAAATAAATAAAATTTATTGGTTTTTATTAAATAGATATAAATTTTTTTTGAAACAAAAATCCATTTAATTGAGGTTTTAATGTAAAATGGGTTTTTGGCCACAAATTGGATAACCCCTAATTCATATGAATTTCCGCGTAGTTATGAATTTGATGAGATTTAATTTTATTATTCAAACTGTGAAAAAATCTAAATTTAATTATTGAATTTAATATTCGATATATTATTTTATGTAATATTGTGAAAACCCAAATTCGTTTTGAATTCAGTGTTTGTAATGAAATTGATTGAATAATTTTGAAAATTAAACCGTTTAATTAAATTTTGAAATAGTATTTTGAAATTGAATGTTGAATTCATTTTAAATCTAAATTTCTGAAAATTAATTAAAAATTAATTCCATATAAACCATAGGGATTTATATTGGTTTTATTGAATTGAATTTTATTAAAACCCCATTGTAGGTTTTTAATAGAAATTTCGAATATTTGAAATTGATAATGGGATGAATTTTTTTTGAGAATACATGAAATAAATTTCCCATCATTGTTTTGTAATAGATCACATGAATTCCATAGGGAGTGAGTGAGTTATTTGGATGAAACATTATAATTTATAATGTTCTAAAATATAATAGCAGGAAATCACATGTCTTGGGTGATGGTGAGGAGTCATCATTGTCCATTGTTCAATGGGATGTATCTACATACTACAGGATATCATTATTGTGGGGTCCCAATATCTTGGAAATTTCATATCATATTAGGAATAGAACAATATTGATCACTTGTTTGTATTTCAGATAAATATAAATGAATTTTTTCAACTGTATTACATGCCCTTTGAATTTATTTAAACTATTTTATTTAAAAGTATTTATATAAGACATTTTTGAATGTTCCATTTCTATAAAAACCCATTGGTGAAACTATTTCCATCAATTGAAATTTGAAGCTATTGTTTAAAACAACTTGTATCATTTAAAATATAAATCATGTTTTATTGAAAATATTTCTTTATGTGAATATAAATTTAGATGAAAAATTGGAAGTACAGATTTGGATAATTTTATATTGGAGTATGTTAGGGAATCCATAGTGAAACCCTTCCCGACATTTAGATCACTCCCTAAATGTTCCATTGATTGTTTTTATATCACCTCCTTTCAGTTTTGATTATGAGTAATGAATCTGTTGGTGGTGGTTCTAGCTAATGACCCATAGAAATGGTGAGTTGTGTTTGATATGGGAACTGGGAATTTTATCATCATTTATTTCTAGTATTTTTTTGGTACTTGGGATTGATTATGACTCTTTAATTTCTGTTTCACTACTCCTGGTGTTTCTTATTTTTTATCCATACTATCATGATTATTTTTGTTTAGAAATTTTTATGGAAAATCATTCACAAATTCATTTTGTATGATACTAGTTTCACGTCGCTGAACTATGGGGGTTTGGAAATCCATTCAGGATGTGTCAATATCAAATCTAATATCGGGATACCATGGTATCCAGGCTTGTTCATGATAGTAGTTCTAGAAAAAAATGGATTAAAAAATTAAGAACTAATAAGGAAATAATAAAGGGAGGTATTTAGTAGTGCTAAAAGGTGTTGATAAATTCCACCTTAATTAATGCTTATAAAAAAGTACTGATAAAAGAACCCAATTTATCAAAATCATAAAAAATTCACTGATAATGGGAGTCCCTTTATCAGTGCTACTAAAAAAGTGTTGTTGAAGGGGGGACCTTTTCACTGCTTGTAAAAAAGCACTCATAAAGGCCCCATATTATCATATCTTTTTTAGATTAACAGATGAATATCCTTATTATCTACCCATTATTACAAGCCTCGCAAAGGGTATATTTGAAAAATAATTATACGTTATAAAAAATAATAAATTAATATAAAAATATAGCAACATATAACTATTAATTATGTTTTATATATCAATAAAAAAATCCATTCATATATAATATTTTTATTGAAAATGAATTATAAACATAAAAAACTGTTATTAATTAATAATTTTCTAACAAATTTAGAGTAAAAGTAATTTAATAATATTTATAGGACATAAAAATAAAACAAATTACTTACTGGTCAACTATAACATGAAAACATGACTTGGATATCAGATTCTCATGACATTTGATTCATGTGTCTGTTTGAGCTATAAAAAATACAAATAATAAGATATAATGATCTAAATATACTTGTGACTAGAGAAATACCATAGTCACATATTTTGAGGCCAAAAAATACCCATAAGTCCTATAAGAATGTTTTTTACTCAGGGTATCCCTATATTTTTACATTCGATGAAATTGCAGCCTCGTTTAAGGGGGTATTTTTTCCAGTTTTTATTGGAGGCTAAATTTTATCCAAGGTATTACATTCATTTTGATATTGTGGATATGAAATTTTATCATTTTTTCATATTGTAGTTTTTTATAGTTATATTAATTAACATTTTCATATATTTAGATATAAATTTTTTTTGATCAAATACATATACCAACATATTTACATAAAAATGTATTTGTGAATATATAAAATAAATATTTATTATTTATTTTATTTAATTTTATAAATTAACAAATTTATATTCCTTATAAAAATGAATCAATTATTACATATGATTTTTATTTATAAATATACGTTATTATTATTAATATATATAAATATATATTTATATACTAATTTATATAAATGATTGTTAACATGTTATATATTTATATAAATATAACTATATATATACCACACCTTTCTAAATATATGAAAATAAATAGGTAAGTAAATATATATACAAAAGTCATGACTCTAATTATAGTAAAGAGACTATGGTTTCATAAGAGAGGTCCTGAGATCTAATCTAGGGATGAAATTTATTTTTTGAAGCCTTATTGCACTTTTAAAGGGTTGGGGAGCATGATGATAGTTGGATAGTGTAAATAAATGAGAAATAGGGTTTTAAGTTCTTTGAATGTTGGTTTTTGGGGTGCCTGATAACTTATGTGCTTTAAAAAAAATTAAAAGTTCTTTGAAGAACAGTTAAACGAAAACCATAAGTATCCTTAAAATGAATTGATAAAGGTACCTTTTAAAAATGCTATCAAATGAAAGTAAATGTTACCCTTTAATAGTGTTTAAAAATTATTAATAAAGGATTCTTTTTCACTTATTGTTTTTAAATATTAAATAATGCCATTAATAGTGGGTTTTTAGCATAGTTATTTGTAATATGTAACATCTCTCAGCTTATCTGCTCGTTTTATGCACTAATAAAACCCATTTACAAGTGTTGTTAAAGACCATATTTTCATAATTGAATTAAGAAATATTATTTTTTCCCATTTGATGGAATTTTAGAAGGAATTATGTAATGAAATAAATATAATAATTTATCTATATATTTGAAATATTTTGGTTATCATATGATAATAGTTGAATGAGATTTGTACGGGGTGGAAGAAGAACCAAATGCATAGTTTTGAATTATACAATTTCTCATATGAAATCATTACGATTATTCCGAAATTATTCCTAGAATTGATTTATGACCATACACTACTAGAAATTTTGTCTATATCCATAGATCATAAATATGGATATATATCCCAATATTGTGGCAATAGTTAATTTCCATGATTTGGGGAATATTAAACAAACTACTGTATCTATGTGTTATTACATTGAAACAAAATACTAGAGTTTGATAATGTGTCTCTATCTCTAGTTCTAGGATGTAATTTATGGAATTAGATCTATAATCATTATTTCCACCATCGTACTAGATCTATAAAAAGATATTGAACACGTAGCTATATCCTGTACTTTCTAGAGAAAAAATCCAAGGAATCATAGCATTTAGAAATATTTTCAATACTTCTAGTAACATTATTTAAGAGGGGAAAATAAGATATTTATATTTTCTAGATAAGATTCCATCAATTTAGTTATATAAAATACCAAAAATATGCAACAAAGACACATAATTCCACTCTAAATGAACAATCATATCTATTTCAATTCTCCCATCATGGAATTACTTGACTTGTTCTGGCTTTCAAACCGTCCTTTCTGAATCATTGGATCATTCTATCCGTCTAGAACCAACCCTCAAGATCTAGTAGTATTTTTTATTCAAATATATAATTATTGAATAATGTTAACATCTTCAAAACGCAAAAAAAAAGATAAAATTAATGTGGGAAACAACTTTTTTATCTCTATTAATTCATGGATACCACAATTATTTTCATTACTCAAAATGTCCTAGAGTGGGAGGGTTATGTAACTATAGAATAACTAAATGAATTCCCTGAAAAATATTACAAATTCACTTCGAGTTGATAAATGATCCAACAGAGAAGGAAATAAATGTTTTGACCTTTCCTTTATAAAATTATGGGGCGAATGAACATATCTTTTCTAATAAATAATGAGTGAAATTCATATTGAATCGTTAAAATCATTTATAACCATGGGGTTTTTTGAAGAAAAAAATTGGAATAAGTAAAATATATTATTTACCCATATCCAGATGAAAAAATACAATAGAAAATAATTATAGAACAATATTATGTGAATCGGTATGAGATAAATGTTAAGGTGGTGGAACTAGTAGTCCTCTGATCATTGAAACACCAAATCTCATTCAAACGAAACATATTTCTCAGAAACTACATAGATAGTCTCATTAATAATATGCACTAGTATAGAACCCAGAGAATGTAAGTCATTTATAGAATCAATAAACAATCCCTAAAATAGGAATGATAGTCTGAGGTAATGTGTATTGTCATTATATCATTAAAATAAAAAGTTACCACACAACCAATGAAGGGAAGAAAGACTATCTAAAAATATACATGCCATTCATCATAGGAAAATAAGAATGTGTAATTTAATGACACCATGAATATTCCTATATTTATACAAAAAAACATCAATGGTAGTTTGGCACAATCACCCTTATTTCATATCATAGTGCACGAGTGTTATTTTAGTATATCATTATTTTAAATTTTACAATTTTCCATATTCATTACCATTATGGATAAGTAGTTTCTACAACATTATCTGACACATAAATACATGGAAGAATTAGAAAAATATGTATGAATTATTTTAAAATTACTCATGCTCACTTTTCTCTTGTTCTCCCCCGAATTAAATTCTTTATTTATGTGTATATGTTTTTTCAGAAATTGAACATGCACCGATTATTTTTTGTAACTGTCTATAATAGGTGATAAATTTCCTAATTATTTTTTAACAATAAGTGTATAATGAATTTTTATGACTTAGAATTTGAAAATGCGAGATCATAGAATAAATAATCTTAATGTTTTAGGGTTAAAATGTTGAACGATGGACTCAAATCTATTCGGGACTAAGAGTATTACAGTTACAACATGAACTTGAATTAGTTTACAAAATATAAAATTAGATTACTCAGGTACATTCATGTGTGAGGGAGATAGAGTGAGATATAAATAATAAGGATAATCATGAAATATGAAAATAATAAGCTTTTGAAAATACTATGGAATAAGAATCCCAAATAATAACCATAGTTATCAACTGAAATTGAAGGAACACATTCAATATGAGAACAACCAATATAATATTTACAATTTCATTTGAATAATAGATGAAATATAATGAATGAACTCATCTGGTTAAGTCGGGATGATCCACTTCCAAATCATGCTTTAAATACTTGTAATTTCATTATCCATGTTGTTTGTGCCTTTATCAATGAATTTCATTTCTAGACATCAGATATATCATTCCATATCTAGCTGTAGAGCCCTCTATCTTCACTCCCTTAACATGAATCTGATGGAACATGACCCTCTTCTCATCATCAGTAGTAATTGAAAATTACATGGAAAAAAATAATAAGAATATTATATAATGTAAAAAATATGGATAAAAATAAACAAGGAGAAACACTTATGAAATATAAATTTTTTTAATAATGAGGAAATTGATTCATATAAAAAATGAAAATATTCTATAAGAATAGTTCATAGGATTATATATACATACACATAGTCACCTACATGTCATAAAAAAACTATATATCCACTAGAGAACACCTGAAAAGTTTGATCATATAATACACATTATAAAACAACCATGTTTTAAAATAATTTTAATACATATAGGGGATCAATTAAATCATTTACATGATTATATAGAAAAAAAATTACATATAGTAATCAATAAAATCATATTCGATATAGGTTTTGAATTACCATAATGATGGATGATGCAATCATTTCCAAAATATCTCAAAAAATTTAATGCCAACACTAAATTTTTTTATGAAATTATTATGATTATCGAAGTAGAAAAAGAATCCAAATAAGGGAAATAAACAAAAAATCACATATCATAACATCATTATATACCATCCTACATATCGATATTTTTTTTCCTATATTATATTTTTTTGGATAATAACCTTAAAGCCCAGAAAATTAAAACACAAAAGAATATAGAAGGAAACTACTACATGAACAGGTAGAAAAACCAATAAATATGGAGAAATGTAAAAAACCATCTAATAACATTATGAGAGACCACCAAGTTTATCTTAATTATTTATTTGTTATATTAAATCAATGTGGATAGAAACCAACAATGTCATGAAATGTAAGGATAAAAACATCTATTTTCTTTAACATAACCTTGTATAATGGCCCTAACCATAGTGTATGTTGGCCTCGCTATCATGAAAATAAATTTAATTGGAAGGATCCATACCTGACATACCATTATTTGTTTCCCATAATATCAGAAAAATAGAATTGGAACATTGTTGATCTCGCCATAACCAGAACGTGGAAACAAAAATGAAACAGAATTAACACCCACTAAGATCTCAGAGAATGAATCTATATATAATAAAGTTTCAATCACCCTGGAAATTGTTTTGTGAAGCACAATTTCATTTCATAAAACCTCCTCACCAAATTATCATTTTCATCTTCTAGGAAGAAACTATAAAACCCACCAAATCCATACCATTTTGAAAACTAGTGAAAAACCATCCAATTTAATAAAACACGATATTTCCATTTTTACCATTGAGATATATATTTATATACACCATTATTTTAGTATTACATACCCTAGTTCAATTATATATTCACTAAACATTAATTCAATATATATTAATATTTTACATGGTTTCTTTTAATTATTTTATTTGAGTACCATCAAAAACAAAATTTTTATTTACTGTATGAAGCCCTTTTTCAAAAATATTAATTCTAAAACACATATCCTTCAATTATAGTTCTAAATTATCCATTATCAAAATATATAAGTGATTTATTAATAAAAAACACCCAAAATTAATATATTTTGTCCCCTTAATTTTCCATTGGGTTCCAAGTATATGAATCACCATATGAAGATCTAAACTACATCAAAATTAAGTGGTATACCAACATTATCAAGAGATTTATCAAAATAACATAAGTAATATACAACCTAATCATATTACACTACTAATATATCATATATCAATCGTGTATGTTACTAACTATAATATGACTTTTAAATTTCATCCTATCATGGAAAACATTAATAATAACAATATGAACTATCAATCACTAATTATCATACACTATTCCTTACATAACATGATATGATGTATAAGCCAGAGTAAAGTGAATGGACTTCCTATACCACATCATACAAGATAATATATCACAATTTGATCAATAAAATCTATTTAAATTCAATAATAATTATAATAGACTCATTTCCATCACATGTTTCTTTTTATTATAATGAATATAGAAAATAACACCTTTCATCTTAACAGAACTACAAATGTCTCACTATTAATAATCTTATTTCAATAATACTTCTATAGTGCTTACAAATTGTTGTTATATTCCCATAACAAGATCATACACATATGAAAGATAGTGATCACATCAATAATCCAACCCCTCATCCTAATCATAAGATAATTACTAACACATTCTCACTATAACACTAAATTATTCCCCTCACGTGTAATGCCTTAACGATCACTTCATATTTCAAATTAATATGTCATATATCATGAAACTAATTATTTCATTATGGTATAATTTATTCTAGATGTAGAATCAATTTCATGTTATTATTTTATATACGGGGTAGAAACACCATATTTCATTCAATTTATCACTCAATTAGTAAGCCTTTGAACCCCATTCCTCAATCACTTGAATGTTGAACCTTTAACCAATTTGTAAAATCATAGAGAACTGACAAAGCTTCTTCAATAATTTCATAGAAATTAAATTACTTAGTTACTAAGCAGTGAATTCATCCTGGTACGGTAGAATATTTTTTCCATTTCAATATCATATTGTTGAAAATAAATTTCATTAATGTTTTCAAGGAAGGTTGGTTGTGTTTGATTAAAATAAAAAAAAATTCATTATGTTTTATATTTTATAAGAATAGTCAATTCATGTTTTCTCAAAATTATAATATTATCATCTCTAAAGTGAATCATGTTTCATATTAAGCTAGATGAGATTTACTACTGACAAGATGAAGGGAGATAAATATTTACCACTAATAATAAAAACATTTAAAAAATCATAAAATTATATGATTAAAATAAAATACATTCATAGAAGAACTACCTAAAAGTCAAGGCACACTTCTTTTGAAAATGACAACTTAAATCTTCCCTTTTTTCTATTTTCAGATATATTCACTATAACATATATATAAGGACCCATATCCCATATATACATATTAACATGAGAAAATATACACAAGGAGGTCCCTATATATATGTTTATACTTGCATATACCCTTATTCACTTACACACATATGCATTTTTATATCCATATATAATCACACATATCACCAATATATATTCATATATCCATGATTGAATATATATATATATATATATTTATATATATATATAGTGGGAATTTATATATGTATTTTATTATCTATTCATACACATGTAAGTAATCGTCTACAATAGTAGGTAGAATCAACCTCCACGATATCCAAAATGCAACACAAAGCATATGGAACCCAAAAAACATGAAATACCTAATTAAAATTGATCGAAAGAATAATAACAAAAGAATCCATTCCTTCATCTGATGTCGAACTAATTACCTTTGATGGTAGTAGACTGAACTGGATTCATCATATGATACCACTTGTATGTATATAATGGGATAAGATGTTATATATAATGAATTTTTATATATTTGTGATCATTTTGAAAACGATACATGATAAATGATACATGAATCTATAACAATAAGTCAACATTTAATATTAAAATTGTTATGTTCATCTTTATAATGTATAACATGATCGTTAATAAATTATTTTTGTCCAAATGAAATCCAATGTCATCCAATATATAAACCACAGATTGGTATCATGAATCACCAATTACACAAACCACAACAATATGGAATTTACTAAATCATGACTTTCACTTTGGTTTGTATTTAAAAATTGATACCAAAATCATTTATACATAATAGGTTTTATATAAATCAATAAAAATCATTATAAAATGATTAAAATTCTATTGGATATGATTTTTGTATAAACACCCTCAATCATTAGGAGAAAAAATTATTCCAAAATTTATGTCATTTCTACTCCCAATAACAAATTCATGAATAATTTATTTAAAACCCCCAATAGGTATGCTTGTTTTTCCATTAAATTAATAATCAATTACATTTAAAATATTAGGTTTCCTAACATATCTGAAGATATAATCTTGTGTTTTAAAAAAATTACTATGAACCATAAATGCTTTATTGTGTATAATAAACTTGAATAAATATAGGATTTATTATAAATCATTTTCTTGCTTAATATTAAAAGATTAAATTTCATTAACATTAAATTTAATAAAAAATAAAGTGTTTGGAGCTATCACTTCTATGAGGAGTAGTAATGTGACAACACTAAAAATTAATACATGTACTACATTGTATTTAATTGTAATAAAGAACATAAATACATTCATATATATGTTTTTTGTCCATCCATAACCTTTATGAAATTAAAAAAAAGTGGATGAAGATATTATATTCATTATAGTAATTATCTTTTATTTTTAGTATTCATCAAACATTCTAGATGATTATACAATTTTTATATATTCTAGATTTAGTAATTAATATTAATTCTATAACTCAACTATTTCCTTAGTATGAAGAGGATTTATATATTATGAATAAATAAGTGTAATATTTGAATTGCATTGCACTACTATGTAGGACATTATAAATTTTGGTATTATCATACACCCACATTAGATTTTCTACGACTAATAAATCTATCTGTGTAATATAATAATTACATTAAAAACAAATTTTATATAAATTTAAACTCAAATTTATAAGTATATGTCATAAATGACATAGGTTTTTATATTGATATATTTTGATTCATATTAATAGAAAACCGTTGATCCAATTAAAAATATAACATAATAGTGTCATTAAAAAATATATTTCCATACAAAACATCAATATATATATATTGTAATAGGAAAATAGTTGTTTTTATGTTTACATTCTTCCACTAGTCATCATTTGTTAATGTATTTAATATCATCACAAAGAAATCATCATGTGAAACTGTATCCATGATCGATTAAAGAAATTATTTTTAATAAAAATCATAAGTGAAAATAAACTATTCAATTACTCATTTAAAAAAGAACTTAATTGCTTCAATAATTACATTAAATGGAAAAATATACCCATGGAGTAATATATTAGTCTAAATGTGTGATATATTCATTGATTATTATTCAATGTATCTTAATAATATTTTTGATATTTGACCTTAGAATGTTGAATCGAAAAATGATATTATGAAGGTTATTGAAAATTAGGTTGTCAATGAACCCAATTTTTATAACAAAAATATTAATTAATATAATGAAATATAGTTCATTACATATGAAATTACTGTAAAGGTTTATAAAATAGTGGGTAGTAAAATATGTACCACTGAGTAAATAGACATCATTGGTCTATTGAATAAGTCGATTGTCAATGAACCTACATCATAAAAAACCACATATAAATAAATAATGTAAAAAATAATTGAGATATAAAGACTTTATATATATATGTGACCAATGTGTATACTAAACTTGATAAATGATACAGGACTCCATATCCAAAAATGAATAATTAATATTTAGATTGATATACAGATCCCAAAACTAAATTACATTATCATAAATATGGATTTTCTAGAATTATTCTCATGCACATATGAATTTGTTACATTGTATGACTTATAATGTCATTATAAATATTAAAATTCATATAACATGTTGAACGGTTATTTTAATGAAAAAATATAATTTAGTTCAGTTTTACATTTTTTAAATTCTATAAAGATCATTTTTATATATATAATTAAAATTTGATGCTTTTGATGATTAAAGAACCGATGACATTGCTTAAAGAATATAAAAGAAAACTAATTTCATAGTTTCAAATTGGTGAAATATTCATGTTAAGGTAGTAAATTTTATCTCGTTCAATTCCATTAGGACAACACTGATGAATTTTTCATGTTTTAATGGAATGGTATTTATTTTTTATGAAAAGTGTAACGTCCTGGACCCGGGTGCCACGCAACGGGTGTCCCGAGCCCGGTTCGCCATGTGACCGCAAGGGCATTTCCCCAAACGCGAGAGGCTGCCAACTAGCAGCGAGTGCCCAGGTCTGATAGTGGGGAAACTATACCCTCATTTGTCAAAGTGTAGCGCATCGGAATGGAAATAAAACATACAAAAAACAGCGGAAATAGTAAACCATACACAACTGAAATAAACTACAGTAGTGAATATAACCAAAAATATATAAATGATGATGCTACATGTTTGATGTTCTAAGAAAACAGCCAGAACATGTTTCAAGTTCTAAGAAAATAGCGAGAACATGTTTCAAGTTCTAAGAAAACATCCAGAACATGTTATACATCAATGTAGTACAACAAAGAGTAGAGTACAACAAAACAAAGAAAAACAGATGGCAGTGGCATCATGAGCCAAGGCTCGGTCACATGCCCTCCGACTCCACAACAACAGTAAAGTACCTGTATAAGGACTCTTTCCCCTGTCTACCCCTACAGAAATGTAATCTATTTGGACCAAAAAACATGACCCAAATAGGGTGTGAGAAACATATCTCAGTAGGCACCCACCAAATGCCCTTTCCCATCTTCATGTAAACATGCAACGATAGTGTGCATTAGTAAAATGCAATAAGTAAGCAGTACTCAAAAGTAACTCATTACCAGTTATATTGCCATTTTATTATACATTTAATATAAGAAATCACCACTATGCATTTCTAGTAAACAAATAGTGTCCTCAAAAATGTATACTCCTACCCTTGGGTAATGAGTATTCAAAACAAGGATCTACCCTCAGGAATAACAGATTTTTTCCCTAAGGCATAGGTAGTGTCGCCCTCAGGCACAGAATCAGCTTCCCATAGGCATGGAAGAGGTTACCCTCAGGCCAAAATAACTACTGCCCACGGGCTAAATAGTGCAGTGCCCACAGGATAATCACAACAATGCCCTCGGGCAAAACAGGTAACCGGGCCATTCCCAACATGTCAAAATGCAGTAAACAAGAAATTCCTCTCAAGGCAATTCAACAATTACTACATTAAAGGCATACCCTCGGGTATCCTGGCCAAACGGCTAAATAGTGGAACACACCCCCGGGGTGGCTCCAGATCCAAGCAACAATCCCAAATAGTAGTTTTACAAATTATTCAATTACCTTTATAGTTCTAGGTAGTTAATATAGCCACGTCCTCAGCCACACGACACCCCAACATGGGTTCATGGCACAAAAACGCACAAAACAGCCAGCAGTTGAAAAAATTAACAAAAATCCACCTACCTTATGTGCCAACGAACGTTATACCCGAACGCCGACTCTAGAAATGGCCAAGAACAGCGTATATCTGATGAGGAATAAAACCCATTCCAATGTAAATAACTCATGTTAGGAGAAGAATTGGTAATAACTAGCCATGGTGGTGGAAGCCCTTAACCGTGCGGTTCCAACGGGATAGTCCGAGGCAGAAACCAATTCCAGACAAACACCCGGTGGTTCTTCAAAGGTCTGGCCTCCTCCTTTGGCTCCAAATCGGCCCCAGTGTCTCCTCTACCAAATGAGGATGCTACTGCCTGTTTTATGCCGAAAAAACAAAGTACACAACGTGTACTTCTGAGTACACGGAGTTTACTTATTTCATTTAACTGTTTATTTGGCAGAACCGCCACATTGTTCATCCGTCGACATGAGTACACGACATATAATCCCAAGTACATGGCGTGTACTATCGCCCAGCTGGCGGCGACTCCACCGCCTTACTGTTTATGTCTGCCGACTGACTACACGGCATGTAAGGTACCACTACACGGCGTGTAGTCGGTTCCTACACCCCTTATCACCGACAAGGCTACACGCCCTGTGTACTCCTCCCAACATGACCAAAAGTACACGGCGTGTAGTTCGAAAATTTAGGATTTTTCCCCTTTCTCTATATTTTCTTAAAAACACTTAAAGAAAAGGAAAAAAAGAAGCTCGTACCTCAAAAATAAGAACCGGGTTCTTACAAAAAGAAAACTAATATTATAATTATGTTTTATATTTTCATGATAATTAAAAGTTCTTGTTATCTCAAAACGAGTATAATTTATTCTCTAGTGTGAATGAAATTTATTTTTCTAGAATTGAGTTGGATGAAAATTTCTACTAACCACATGGTGATATGTTTATGTTTATCTCTATGAAATAGAACAATGAGTTTTTATTTTCAACGAAAGGTGGATTTTGAAGAAAAAAATCTTGTTTCAATACTTTTTTCATACTAAAAGATGAGATTATAAATCTGGATAATTATATTTTGAGATATATGTATCATTTCATGGGTATATAAGTATATAATAATATAATTTCTTATGGTATGTTTCTAATCCTTCTTTTTGACAAGGTATATGCATATTCAAATCATCTAATAAAAATTCAACATATTTTAATTTAATTATCTAATTACATAGATGTTTTATCTTCATCTTATATTCGTTCGTGACAAAGATAATTGTTTTTAGAAAACAATATTTTGTAAAAAATAAAGAAATTATGGAAAGATGTTTTTGAAAAAATAAAAAATTTATGGAATTTAATTTATACGGTTGGGCATAGGGATCCTACCTAATCATTAAGGAGCATTACTTTTGATGATGACAACTCGAATCATTCTTTTTTTTAATTTCACATATATACACCTTCCCATGTATATAAGTACACCAAGCCTCAATGTACATATTCTCATGGAAAAGTATGCTGAAGGGGTCCTTGGATATATTATTATTCTTTCATATACCCCTTTACACTTACACACATGTGTATTTTTCATATCTATATATAACAACACATATCCCTAATATATATATATATATATATTAAAACAGTTATTAGTGAATATATATAAAAGGACAACATATAATATGTATATGTCTACCTGTGTATACATATGTAAGTAACTGTTGAGAATGGCGGCTCAAATCCATCTCATTGTCAATAATACACTACCCATGTATTTGGAACAAAAAAAGAAAATCCATAATTTAAATTCGAAAAATAAATAAAAACATATGAAACCTTACCTGAATCAGATGTCAATTTTAATAACATCAATCGTAGTGGATAGAACCATCCTCACCATAAGAAACCACCTGTAATGAAATGATGGGAATGGAATTTAGATATAACTAATTCTTATATACATCTTCTACATGTGCCAACTATACATGATAAATGATAGATGAATCCATATCCAATAAAAAAAGAACATTTACATTTATATTTATGTACTAACATTAAATAACATGATCATTAATTAATAATTTTTGTTCAAATGATAACCAATTTCATTTAATACATACACCATGGAGCGGTATCATGAATCACGAGATAACACAAAACACAACATGATGGATTTTACTACATAATTCCATATACATTGGTTCTTATTTAAAATAATCTACCACTTTCATGTATGCATCATAGATATTATTCAAATGATTAAAAACACTTTTCAATGATTCCAAATCTTTTGTATATGATTTTCATATAAGCTGCCTAAAACCTTTGGATAAAACAGTGTTCCTAAATTTATCCAAATTCCATGCCATGTGTAATAAAACTACATTCCATTTATGAATTAAAAAAAATATATTCCCTTACTCAATAATTATATGAAAATGGAATTTATTAGAAAAACCTCAGTGATACCCAATCTATAAAGGGTTCTATTGTGATCACAATAAAATCACTCATATCCTCAAATGAAAGTGACCATCATATGATATATATCATTTGAATTATTTAATAATAAATGAATTAATAAATTTGGTAAAAAATAGTAATAGAGAATGATAATATAAAACATAACATCTCATATGTCATCTATTCTCTAAAATAGACTAACCAATTTGAAGAAACAAGACACATGTCATTAATCTATATAGATCAGTATATCACATGTCACTCCCCAAAGATGAGTTCAGTACATTGGTCAAAAAAATGATTATTATCATCAATGGGATAGTATTTTTAAAATATTACCTCACTGAAGTGGGGGTAAGTTGTCTGATATCTTGATGAATTGAATATTTTATTAGGAAAATGGTTGACGGGACTGGGCACCATGCAGCTTTGCATGGGGACATTCTAGATGATTAGCAATGAAATGTGGGGAGCAAGGAGATCAATGATGCATATGATGGGTAGGGAAAGTCTTAGTGGGTTGGGCCTACTGGTCATGTATGGTCATAGTATGCATTTTGGCCTTTTGGTCATGTTATTGGACTTTAGGTAGAGTTGGTTATTTTTTTTTGGGCTTCAGGTCATCTAAGGGTTCCCCTTGAAACCTTAAAATGGGTGTTATCCACATAAAATAAAAAATAATAAAAAGGCCTTTAAGCCATTAGGTATAATAGTGTAATGGCCCAAATCTTGAAGTACATGGACATTACATTAATTTTTTGGAATACTTAATACATAACAAAAACAGACACACAAGGACTATAATAGTTTAGTGTCTTTGGAAACTTGGAACGTAATATTCTAATTATGGTGAAAGATCTTCAACATCTCCCATAAAGATCATCCCCTTTTGGTTTTATTTCCTAAAATATTTCTTTAAATAATGGGGAAAAGAAAAAATAAAAAGGGTGAACTCAAATGCTCAGTAAGGGTATGAATGGATAAAATAAAACAAATCATATAAATTTGAACGTAAAAACATGAACATAATGTTTAAACATCAAAATATTGGGCAATGACATAAAACCTGGCAGTACATAAGGAATACATCATAGAGAAAAATTAATCATGATTAAATAGAATGGAAATAAAACATTTTATTGTGGCAAACATTATTCATTTGTTATGATTTCCATAGTAGCCAAGGTATTGCTGCCAAGACCATCTTCGTGGACAAAGTCCCTTTCTGAATCGAGTTCACTCCTCATTCAAATCATGTATCACTGAACGAGATTAACATTCCATTCCAGTCATGTCTATCTCATGAGATATAAATCATTACCCAATGCATTGTAGGGAGATATAGGTCCCTTCCATCTCATAATGAAATCATTATTACTTGTGCCGCAAATTAATCATAAATCATTCATCATAACCCAAAGAATAAAATGGGTTTCATAAACATCATCCCATCATAACATAATCTATATAAAATAAATTAATATTATTTCATTATAATAGAATTATACCCATGTAAATCATAGATACACTATACTTTAAACACACACATATGAAATAATGTCATCTTAGATGAAAAATGGTTTTGATAAAACACTTGAAATGAATTCTTGATGAAAATATCCTTTCTTCTTCAAAATCATTTTCCTTTTAAAAAATTACAAGAAATTTTAAATGAAAAGGATTTTTATGAAAATATTTTTGAAATCTTTTGGAGGATGCTTCATGAAAATAAGGCTTTATAAAACCGTAAAAATACATTCATGTTGTATAAGAAAAATAAACATTCGTCACGTACTTTTTTCGGAAAATTCAAAAAGTACATCGTAAAAGAAAGATTCCTTACATACCATGTATTAAAAGTCAAAAATGGGTAAAAATGACTTTAAATATATATTAAACTATTTTTAGAAAATAGGTACATTGATGATAAATATAACCCCAGTAAATACATACGAATAAACAATCCCGGATAAGAATGAGATTGGAATGATTATCCCATACCTTATGTCTGATATGCTTCGTATGTATCTGATACTCATGTATAATGATATAAATAATGTCATTGAGTTATTACAGAATCATATTAATATTTATTATATCATATATGCTTTGCTTAGGTATTTATATTACCCGTTCATTTGTCCATTCCATGTTAAAGTAGCATTTTTGGTAAAATCATTTCATTTATCATACGTGTTTGGACTTGTTATTATTGATATTATTATTACATATATCATGATTTAATTACATCCATAATGTAATAAATGATTTATATATCATATATATTTAGTATATATATATATATAATAGATAGATAAATGAAATGAAACACACCGTTCATGGAGATGGTAGGCCGTACGTACGCATGAACGTTGTTTTCCATTCCTTATTGACTTGAATGGAAATAAGTAGATGGAATATATATATATATATATATATATCTAGTAGCTTTATAATTTCTTATATTTCATTATTATTTATTATATATACTTTATAATCATTCTTGAATGGTTAACATGGAGAATGAATCTCAATGCATCGTGCAGACGGTAGTCCGTACGTACGCACGAGCGATGATATCGTTTCCATAATTATTTAATTTAATTGGAGTTGATGATAAAATATATCATAATCAGTATGATGTTATAATAACTATGTATAGTTATTCTTTACACCATTATACCCATCCATGTAAGGTGGAGTTCGAAAAACAGATTACACGACGGTGTGAAGAAGGTATTTCGTACGTACGCACGCGTAGTGATTTTGTTTTTCATAGCATGGATAGAAGGTGAAATTAGGTTGTCTCATATTTATAATAACATATTAGTATATTAGTGATACTGATTTTAATACTTTATAATGAAAGAACTAAATAAGAATAAGTTGAAGAAGAAAAGAAGCTTCAAAGAATTGGTACAATAGATTACCGTTCTTCGAGACACCTCCTTTAAACTTCTTCATAATGCACTAGGGTTAAACTTTTGAGAATACCAGAACCTATATGATATAACAATATAGGTTGAGAATAGTAATTGGCAGGGTTTGGTAGAGCTTCAAGGCTCAAAAGGGTGTGAAGAGAAGAGTGAAGGGGTTCCCTTTTTATAAGGGTGGAGTGGGGAACCTTTGAAAATATTAAAAATATTAATTTATAATGAATCTAACCCCACTTAAAAACCACCAAAAAATGACTCATATTCACAGATTAGATGAGATAGGGTTGTAATATCATCAACCAATATTATTTAGACATGAAGGGAATTTATTTTAAACATAATCAACTTGATTTATCCTTATTTAATCTATTATATTTTATTTATGGTAATATGATTCTAAATTTTAAATTGTTATAAATAATTACTTATGTGCTGTGAATTATCCATAATTAGATAATTAATGCAATTATTGACTATATAAATTTAAATTTATAATTTTTAAATATTTTTGTGATTTTTAAACAATATAATAATATGTTATTTTTATAAAATAACAATAGTGTCAATTATGAAACTATTCATTTATTTGAATTTATATAAAATCCTCACAGAGGATATATTCAAACTAAAATATTTAATAGGTTATTAAAATGTTATATCAATCTAGAAAATTATTGGATCACATTAAATATCTCATATAATATTTATTTTACTATTTGTATAACCATTTATTTGATATTTCTCTTAATAAAATAATTAATACAACATTTTTGTATAATTATTAAATATATTTATTTGTTCCATAAAAATTAAAAATAAAATACTAGGATGAAGATAACTCTTATATATTTCATAAGAATACATTTAGTAGGATTTATCTTCTAATACACCCAAATTTTAAAAAGTTATATTTATTAAATTATGATGGTGACAACTTTGACCTCATATAAAATAAAATAATATAAGTGTCATAATCACTTTTATAAGACTCCAAACAGTCATATATTCGGTAATTTGATTCTTATGGTGTATATATACACTAAAAATACTTTTTGTTCAGGAATTTGTGCTTTTTAATGTATTACTATTTCAATAGAAACAATATTATTGATTTTTTAACTAAATAAATAATTTCTGCATCATTAATGTATAATATAATAAGGAAATTTAATAACTCGTAAAAATTACATATAAATTACCATGATAATGGAAACCATTTTATCTTCCAAATGTGTATTTATAACTAAATTTATATTCTATATAAACTTATATTAAAAATAATTCAATTATTAAAGTTGAGTGAGACATATTTCACTTTCCTTTAAATAAAATAAACTAAAGGTCTTAATCACCTCCAAGTGCATTCCAATGGATTCCATTTCGACCCAAATATGACTTAGGATGAAATATAATCATCCAATTATATTAAGACAAGATTTATGGTAATTTTATAATATTATATTCACCTTTAATTAACTAATTTACCTTTTACTATGGTAAATAATATTTTCCGTACTTACTATTCATAACGCTCAAAAATAAAAAAAATCTATTAATATAATTTGGACCCAATGATTCCAAATATGGAATCCATTATTCCAATTTCAATACACAAAATTTGCAGAAATTAAATTAAAATTAATCATGTTGTCGAAAGAATACAGGTTTTTGTTTAAAACATTTCAAAATATTGAATTGATTTAACCATCGAATTCAATGTAAAATCAATTATAATGACATACATTATATTAAATGGTTAAAATATATTCTATTTATAATTTAAAACCATTCATTATTATAATTTATACACATAAATTATGATGATGAAAAAAGTTTTTTTTTAATTAAAATATAGCGTGTTTTTACTATTCTTTAAAATATGAAAGTTATCAGAATAATATGAAAAATTTATCCAATGTAAAATATTATATCCTGATTCCAATGAATATTTTTATTTTGAAAAATTTAAATTATAAAAATTTGAAAAACTAGATTTAATTTGGGTGCGCCATCAAAAGGTGGCAAAACTGCATTTTTTTAAATACTTATTTTACCCGAAAAAATTATTTTATTCCCATACCATGTTCTAGAAAATGAGTATGATGAATAATAATGTTATAAAATTCAAATTTCACTTAATACTATTCATAACGGCTAGTTCATGATAATATTATAACCATATATTGTTGTTTAGTGAAACCCTGTATTGCGTACAACACACGCTATCGAGGAAGGTCATGATTGCATGTAATTCAAGCCAGGTAAGGGTTGCATGTATTACAAGACTCCTTTGTTATTGCGTATAACAAAATCCAACCATATTTCATTTATAAATTGTATACATATATATATATACACTCAATGTTGTGTAGAATAACTACTATCAAACAAACTTGATATTGTGTGCAACATGATCCAAGGTTAGTGTTATGTATACTACAAGATAATATGGTGTTGCGTATAACGAAATCTAATCACGGTGTAGCATATAACAGAAGATATTAAAGAAATTAAAAAGAATTTATCTTATAAAATCTCGGGATGTTACATTCTACCCCCCTTAAAATGAATTTCTCCCTCGATATTTTCCGGGGTTATAAATCGTTTAATATTCATAGAAACCCACATCGTAAAAAGGAATAATAAATCTTAATTTAAAAAACTAAAGTATGAAATGTAACCATTACTCAAATTTACTCATCACTAGGTTTCCATATAGGAGAACATAGGTGAAAATTTGGATATGGAAAAAAAAATCTAACCATCAAGTTCTGATGGAGAGGGGTAGAGAACATTGCTATGAAAAATACAGCAATCACAAAGCCATAAATTTGTGTTGATCTAAGGTACCATCATATTCATTAGATATGAGAGTACTAGGACACCATTTTTGGTTTTAAAGATCATTTCCCTAAATTTAATGAATTTGAATTAGAAGAAACACTTACATTATTTAGGTATCATCTCACCGTTGCTCATGCCTTGAACAATTTCCACATCATCCCTTAATGAAATGATGTTGAATTTTTCTTCTGTGAAGTGTTAGTAGATTATGCAATATAATGATAGGTCATTCCATCTATTTCAATCGAAAAAAGTTTAGAACAATTTGTTATATATACAGAAGTCTATCTATGATGAGATTAATCATATATGGTTCAAAAAATGGACATCTACTTCATCTATCATACCACGTAACAAAATAAAACTAATTTCTACAAACCAGGGAATTCCTGTAGGCCAGTGGTAGGCGATGAAGGCATGTCGCACTTCTTTTGTGGGTTCAATTCCTGCAACATTGTCCGACGTGACCGGTTTTCACCGGTCCTACAGGTTGTCCTTTTTTCTAAAACTCTAGTGTCATAATATCAAAATTCTCTATCCTTAAACAATACTATCTGATGTCCTACATAATCTATTCCAAACTTTAGGCTTTTTTAAAATACTCCTGTCTAATTTTATAGTATAAAGAGAGTCATTACTAGAAAGGTAATATAAAAAGCACATGAATACCATAATTTATCCCTCATATATCACAAAATATATCTTTTTTATCGCATTCCAAACATGTGAATACATTAATCTTGTATTCTTGGGAAAAATGAATACCCATTGAACCTTACTGAAAACATGGATACTGTCAAAAGTTAACTCTTTCCATATACCAAAATCCAAAAATTTTGATATACTGAAACCATGGTATTACTTTGTCCTTATATCATCCATGACCTCATCAATACTATAAAACATCTCATTATCTCCTAATCCCTTCATTATGTGCATATCATCTACTTTCCAAAAATATATGAATTAAACTTTCATGGTTACCGGTACCATTCAAAATATAGTTCCAAATAATTTAGGAAAAACAATAGTGTAAAAATCTTTATATGTGTCTTTATTCCATATTACCATTAAATTACCTATACAACATAACTCTTGATAATCATACAATCATTCCACTACCTTTTTAAACCACTGACTGAGCTTCGTTATTTATTTAATCTCATATATCATTTGTTGTCTCTTCATCATCTTCAATATAAATACTACCCATACGACCATGTTTATTCTCTTCATGATATTTTCCCTTAGGGAATTTGTTTTCATAATTCCCATACATTCCACGTTTAAAACATTTAACCATTATTTATGTCTTAGCAATACCATTATCCTAGTCCATGGTGTTAACTGAACCTTTTCCTTTGCAATTACTGGATTTGTATCCTTCTTTTCCACACCCATAAAATCTTCCAGTTCCTTGGAAACATTCCCCTTGATTCCTCTTCCCACATGACTTACATTAGGGAAATTGAACATTCTTTCCTCTATGATCATCATGAAACTCTATCTTTCTCTTATTAGCCGAGTCAGGAATCCTACCATGTTGAGATTATTGATCATATTATGAGATTGCTGACTAGGCATAATAATGATGTTTCGCCTTCCAAATTCCATTTCATTTGTTACCTCATGAATAATATCATTTCATTTTCCATTTGATCCTCCATTATCTTGAATCCTCCTGTTTCCAGCAATTTTCTAAAACCCAAAAAGAATAGTGTGAGACAAAAACATAATGCTAGGAAAACAGCATAATAAAGAGGGGGTACCTTCAATATCTAACATCTTAGGATTAATTATAAGATGGTTTTCGTAATTATAGGACTATAAATTATACTTATACATAACCTTAGGGACATCTCTAGACATACCATAGAAATATCTCCAGGGATCTGACTATATTTTTCGCATCCTAGATTCCAAAGGTTAACTAATCCTTTCCTCTAATACCAACTATAATGGCCAAATGATTGACGTACATGAAAATTACATTACTTTTGAGAAATACATAATACATAACAAAAACAGACACACAAGGACTATACTAGTTTAGTATCTTTGGTAACTCGGAACGTAATCTTCTAATCGTGGTGAAAGATCTTCAACATATCCCATAAAGATCTTCCCCTTTTGGTTTTCTTACCTAAAACCATTCATTAAATCCCGGGGAAAAGAAAAAATATAAAGGGTGAGCTCAAATGCTCAGTAAGGGTAAGCATGGATAAAATAAAACAAATCATATAAATTTGAACTTAAAAACATGAACATTATGATTAAACATCAAAATCATGGGCAATGACATAAAACATGGCAGTACATAAGGCATAGATCATAAAGAAACATTAATCATTATAAAATAGAATGAGAATAAAACATGTGATTGTGGAAACCATTAATAACTTGTTATGATTTCTATAGTAGCAAAGGCATTGGTGCCATGACCATCTTAATAGACAAAGTCCCTTTCTGAATCTAGTTCACTCCATGTTCCAGTCCTATATCACCAAACCATATTTACATACCATTACAAACATGTCTATATCTTGAGATATAAATCATTACCCAATGCATTGGAGGTAGATATAGGTCCCACCCATATCATAATGAAATTATTCTTACTTGTGCCACAAATTAAACATAAAATTTTCATCATAACCCAAAGAATAAATTGGGTTTCGAAAACATCATCCCATCATAACATAATCCATGTAAAATAAATGGATATAATTTCATCATAATATAAGTGAAACCATGTTAATCATAGAGACAATATATTTGAAACATACATATATGAAATAATGTCACCTTAGATGGAAAATGGTTTTAATAAATCACTTGAAATGAATTCTTGATGAAAATATCTTTTCTTCTTCAAAATAATTTTCTTTTCACAAAATCCCATGAAATTTTAAAAGAAAAGGATTATTTTGAAAATAGTCATGAAATATTTTGGAAGAAGTTTCATGAAAATAACTCTTTATAATACTATATAAATCCTTTCATTCCATATAAGTTAAAAAACATGTTTCTCGTACTTTTGCCGGAAAAGTCAAAAAGTACCTCGTAAAAGAAAGATTTATTACATAACGTGTAGTGAAAGTCAAAATGGGTAAAAGGACCTTAAATATACATGAAACTATTTTTATAAAATATGTACATGGATGATAAATATAACCTCTAAAATAATTATGAATAAACAATCTCGTATAAGAATGAGATTGGAATAATTATCTAGTACCTTATGTCTGATATGCTTCGTATGAATCTGTACCACCTGTATAATGATTTAAATAATGTCATAGAGTTATTAATAAATCATATTAAATGTTATTATATCATATATGGTTCACTTAGGTATTTATATTACCCGTTCATTTTTCAATTCCATGTTAAAGTAGCGTTTTGGGTAAAATCGTTTCATTTATCGTATGTGTTTGGACTTGTTGTTATTGATATTATTATTACGTATATCATGATTTACATACTTCCAAAATCTAAAAAATGATTTATATATAATATATATTCAGTATTTATATATCTAATAGATAGATAAATGAAAGGAATCACACCATTCATGGAGACGGTAGGTCGTACGTACACATGAACGATGTTTTCCTTTCCTTATTGATTTGAATGGAAGTAAGTAGATGAAATATATATATATAAATAAATCCAGTAGCTTTATAATTTCATATATTTCATTATTATTTCTTATATATACTTTATAATCATTATTGAATGGTTAACATGGAGAATGAATCTAATCGCGTCATAGAGACGGTAGTCCGTACGTACGCACGAGTGATGATATCATTCCCATAATTATTGAATTGAATTGGAGTGGATGATACAATATATCAGAATCAGTGTGTTTTTATAATAACTATTTATAGATATTCTTTACACCATTATATCAATCCATGTAAGGTGGTGTTGGAAAAACAGATTACACCACGGCGTGGAGACGGTATTCCATACGTACGCACCCGTAGTGATTTTGTTTTTCGTAGGATGGATAGTAGGTGAAATGGGGTTGTTTCATATTTATAATCACATATAAGTATATTAGTGATACTTATGTTATTACTTTATAATTAAACAACTAAATAAGATGATGTTCAAGAAGAAAGAATCTTGAAAGAATCGGTAGAATAGATTACCTCTTCTTCGATGCACCTCCTTTAAACTTCTTCTTAGGGCACTAGGGTTAGACTTTTGAGAATACCAGAACCTATATGATATAACTATAGAGGTTTATATGATGAATTTACAGGTTTGGGATGATCTTGAAGGCTCAAAATGGTGTTAAGAGAAGTGGGAAGGGGTTCCCTTTTTATAAGGGAGGAGAGGGGCACCTTTGTAAATCTTAAAAATATTATTTTATAATAAATCTAACACCACTAAAAACCTCCAAAAATAACTCATATTAGAATCTTAGATGAGATAGGGTTGTAATATCATCAAACAATAAATTTTAGACATGTAGGTAAGATATTTTAAACATTATAAACTTGATTTATCCTTATTTAATCTATTAAATTTTATTTGTGGTAATAAGATTCTAAATTTTAAATTATTATAACTAATTTCTTATGTGCTTTGAATTATCCATAATTCGATAATTAATGACATTTTCGACTATATAAATTTCAATTTATAATTTTTAAATATTTTTGAGATTTTTGAACAATTTAATAATATGTTATTTTTATAAAATAACAATAGTGTCAATTTTGACAATATTCATTTATTTGAATTTAAATAAAATCCAAATAGAGGATATATTCAAACTAAAATATTTAATAGGTTTGTAACATTTCATAATAATCTAAAAAATCAGTGGAGAACATTAAATAGTTCATATAACATTTATTTTACTATTTTTAAAACCATTTATTTGATATTTCTCTTAATAAAATAATTACTACAACATTATTGTATAATTATAAAATATACATATTTGTTGTATAAAAATTAAAAATAAAATACTAGGATAAAGAAAAATCTTATATATTTCATCAGAATACATTTAGTCAGATTTATATTCTAAAATACCCAAATTTTAAATTGTTATATTTATTAAATTATGAAGGTGACAACTATGACAGCATATAAAATAAAATAATATAAGTTTCATAATCACTTTTATAATACTCCAAAAGGTAATTTATTCAGTCCTTGTATTGTTATGGTGTATATATACACTACCAAGAAGTATTGCTCAGGTCTGTGAACCTTTCAATGTATTACTATTTCAATAAAAACAATATTATTGATTTTTTTACTAAATAAATAATTTATGCAACATTAATGTATAAGATAATTAGGTAATTAAATAACTCTTAAAAATTTCAAATAAATTAACATGATAAAGAAAAACATTTTATCTTTAAAATATGTATTTATAACTGAATTTATATTCTGTATAAACTTATATTAAAACTAATTTAATTATTAAAGTTGAGTGAGACATATTTCACTTTCCTTTAAATAAAATAATCTAAAGGTCTTAATCACCTCCAAGTGGGTTCCAATTGATTCCATTTGAACCAAAATATGTCTTAGGACGAAATATAATCATCCAATTGTATTATGAAAAGTGTTAGGGTAATTTTGTAATATTATATTTACCCTTAATTATCTAATTTACCTTTTACTATGGTCAATAAGATTTACCGTAGTTACTATTCATAATGCCCAAAAATAAAAATAAGTCTATTAATATTATTTGGACCCATTGATTCCAAATATGGAATCCATTTTTCCAAATTCAATACATAGAACTTGTAGAAATTAAATTAAAATTAATCCTGTTGTCGAA
This sequence comes from Viscum album, assembly GCA_963277665.1. Lineage (NCBI taxonomy): Eukaryota > Viridiplantae > Streptophyta > Magnoliopsida > Santalales > Viscaceae > Viscum > Viscum album. The sequence goes on along the minus strand of OY728143.1, from coordinate 264,263,131 downwards.
AGAAATCGAGTATTTGTTTAAAACATTGCAAAAGATTGAATTGATTTAACCTACGAATTCAATGTAAAATCAATGCTAATGAAATACATTATATTAAATTGTGAAAATGTATTCTATTTATACTTTAAAACCATTAAATATTATAATTTAACCACATAAATTATTATGATGAAAAAAGTTGTTTTTAATTAAAATATAGCGTGTTTTACTATTCATTAAAATATGAAAGTTATAAGAATAATATAAAAAATTTATCCAACATAAAATTTTATATCCTGATTCCAAAGAATAATTTTTTTTTGTAAAATTGAACTTATAATCATGTCATGACTAGATTTAATTTTGGTACGCCATCAAAAGGCGGCAAAAATGAATTTTTTGAAATATACTTATTTTATCCGAAAAATTTATTTTATTCTCATACCATGTTCTAGAAAATGAGTAAGATGAATAATAATGTTATAAAATTAAAATTTTAGTTAATACTATTCATAACGGCATGTTTCTGAAAATATTATAACCATATATCGTTGTTTAGTGTAACCTGTTATTGCGTACAACACATGTTATCGAGGAAGGTCGTGATTGCGTGTAATGCAAGTCAGGTCAGGGTTGCATGTAGTGAAAGACTCCTTTGTTGTTGCATATAACAAAATCCAACCATATTTAATTTATACATTGAATATATATCTATATACACTCAATGTTGTCGTAGAATAACTACTATCAAACAAACTGGAAATTGATGTGTAACACGATCCAAGATTAGTGTTGCGTATACAGGAAGATAAAACGGTGTTGTGTATAGTGCAAGATAATCTTGGTGTAGCGTAAAACAGAAGATATTAATTAAATTAAAAATAATATATCTTATAAAATCATGGGTTGTTACATTCTACCCCCATTGAAATGAATTTTTCCCTCAAAATTCGCATGGGTTATGAATCATTTAATATTCATAGAATCCCACATCGTAAAAAGGTATACTAAAATTAAATTTTAAAAACTAAAGTATGAAACGTAAAGATTAACCAATGTAACTAATCACTGGGTTTTCATATAGGAGAACATAGGTTAAAATATGGATATGGAAGAAAAATATAACCATCAAGTTCTGATGGAGAGTGGTAGAGACCATTGCTATGAAAAATCCAATAATCAAAAAGCCATAATTTTTTGATGATCTAAGGTACCATCAGATTCATCGGATATGAGAGTACTAGGACAACATTTTTTGTTTTCAAGATCATTTCCCTAAAGATGAAGTATTTTAATTAGAGGAAATACTTACTTTATTTCGGTATCATTGCACCATTACTCGTGCCTCGAACAATTTCCACTTCATCTCTTAATGACATGAAGTTTAATTTGTCTTCTGTGAAGTGTTAGCAGATTATACGATAGAATGATAGGTCATTACATCTAGTTCTATAGGAAAATGTTTAACACAATTTATTAAATATACAGAAGTCCATCTATGCTGAGATTAATTGTATATGGTTCCAAAAATATACTTATACTTCATCTATCATACAATGTAATAAAATAAAACTAATTTCTACAAACCAATGACATCATGTAGGCTAGTGGTAGGCGATGAAGGCATGCCACACTTCGGTTGGGGGTTCGATTCCCACAACTTTGTCTGACGTGACGGGTCGTCGCCCATCCTGCAGGTTGTCATTTTTTCTAAAACTATAGTATCCTAATTTCAAAAAGATCAATCCTTAAACAATACTATCTGATGTCCATCATAATACATTCCAACTTTTAGGCTTTTCGAAAATACTTTTGTCTAATCGCATAGTATAAAGACAATGATTACTAAAAAGGTCATATAAATAGCACATGAATACCATCATTTATCCCTCATATATCACAAGATATATATTTTTTATCGCATTCCAAACATGTGAATAACATAATCTTGTATTCTCGGGAAAAATAAATAAACATTGAACCTTAATGAAAACATGGATATAGTCAAAAGTTAACTCTTTCCATATACAAATATCCCAAAATTTCTATATACTCAAACCATGGTATCACTTTTTCTTTATATCATCCATGAGCTCATCAATACAATAAAACATCTCATTATCTTCTAATCCCATCATTATGTTCATATCAGCTACATTCCAAAAATATATGAATTATTCTTTCATGGTTACCTGTACCAGTCAACATTTACTTTCAAATACTTTAGGAAAAACAATAGTGTAACAATACTTAGATGTGTCTTTATTCCATAGTACCATTAAATTACCTATACAACATAACTCTTGATAAACATATAATAATTCCACTACCTTCTTAAACCACTGACTGAGCTATATCATTTCTTTCATCTCATATATCATTTGTAGTCTCTTCATCGTCATCAACATAAATACTACCCATACGACCATGTTTATTCTCTTCATGGGATTTTCCCATAGGGCATTGTTTTTCATAATTCCCATACATTCCACATTTAAAACATTTAACCATTATTGATGTCTTAGAAATACTATTATCTTAGTCCATGGTGTTAACTGAACCTTTTCCTTTGAAATTACTAGCTTTGTGTCCTTCTTTTCCACACCCAAAGAATCTTCCAGTTCTTTTGAAAAATTCCCGTTGACGCCTCTTCCCACATGACTTACATAAGTGAAATTGAACTTTTTTTCCTCTATGATAATCATGAAACTCCATCTTTCTCTTATTAGATGAGTCAGTAATCCTACCAAAGTTGATATTATTGATCATATTATGAGATTGCTGATTAGGAATAATAAAGATGTTTCGCCTTCCAAATTCCTTTTCATTTGGTACGTCATGAAGAATATCATTCTATTATCCATCATATCTTCCATTATTGTGATTCCTCCTGTTTCTAGACATTTTCTAAAACCCAAAAATAATAGTGTGAGACGAAAAAATCATGATTGGAAAACATCATAATAAAGAGGGAGTACCTTAAATATCTAACATCTTAGGTTTAATTCTAATAAGGTTTCTGTAATTCTAGGGTTCTAACCTACACTTCTACTTAACCTTTGGGAAAACCCTAGACATACCTTAGAAATATCTCTAGGGATCTCACTTACATTTTTGCATTCTAGATTCCAAAGGTTAACTAAACAATTCCTCTAATACCAATTGTAATGGCCCAAAGATTGACGTACATGGACATTACATTAATTTTGCAGAATACTTAATACATAACAAAAATAGACACACAAGGACTGTAATAGTTTAGTGTCTTTGGAATCTAGTAACGTAATATTCTAATCGTGGTGAAAGATCTTCAACATATCTCATGAAGATCTTCCCCTTTTGGTTTTCTTACCTAACACATTTCTTTAAATCATGGGTAAAAGAAAACATATAAAGGGTGAGCTCAAATGATCAGTAAGGGTAAGCATGGATAAAATAAAACAAATCATATACATCTGAACTTAAAAACATGAACATAATGTTTAAACATAAAAATCATGGGCAATGACATAAAACATTGCTGTACATAAGGAATATATCATAAAGAAACATTAATCATGATAAAATAGCATGGGAATAAAACATGTGACTGTGGAAACCATTAAGAACTTTTTATGATTTCCATAGTTGCCAAGGGATTGCTTCCAAGACCATCTTAGTAGACAAAGTCCATTTTTGAATCAAGTTCACTCCTCATTCCAGTCCTGTATCACTAAACCAGATTAACTTACCATTCCAACCATGTCTATCTCAGGAGATAGTAATCTTTACCCAATTCATTGGAGGTAGTTATAGGTCCCACCCATATCATAATTAAATCATTCTTACATGTTCCACAAATTAAACATAAATCATTCTTCATAACCCAATGAATAAAATGGGTTTCATAAACATCATCCCATCATAATATAATCCATATAAAATAAATGGATATCATTTCATCATAATAGAAGTGAAACCATGTAAAGCATTGAGACATTATACTTGAAACATACACATATGAAATAATGTCATCTTAGATTGAAAATGGTTTTGATAAAACACTTGAAATAAATTCTTGATGAAAATATCCTTTCTTCTTAAAAATCATTTTCTTTTCACAAAATGACAAGATATTTTAATAGAAAGGGATTTTGTTGAAAAAAATAATGATGTATTTTGGAGGAAGCTTTGTGAAAATAAGGCTTTATAAAATATTAAATATCTTTTCATGCCGTATAGGTTAAAAAACATTCTTCTCGTACTTTTTCCAGAAAAGTCAAAAAGTACCTCGTCAAAGAAGGATTCCTTGAATAAGATGTAGTAAAAGTCAAAAATGTGTAAAAAGGAAATTAAATATACATGAAACCATTTTTATAAAATAGGGACAAGGATGATAAATATAACCCATGTAAATACTTACGAATAAACAATCCCGGATAAGTATGAGATTGGAATAATTATCCCTTACCGTATTTCTGATATGCTTCGTATGAATCTGAACTTCCTGTATAATGATTTACATAATGTAATTGAGTTATTAAAGAATCATATTAATTGTTATTATATCATATTTGGTTCACTTAGGTATTTATATTACATGTTCATTTGTCAATTCCTTGTTAACGTAGTGTTTTGGGTAAAAATCATTTCATTTATCATACGTGTTTAGAATTGTTGTTATAGATATTATTATTACTTATATCATGATTTACATACTTCCAAAATGTAAAACATGATTTATATATCATATATATTAAGTATATATATATAATAGATAGATAAATGAAATGAAACACACCGTTCATGGAGACGGTAGGACACACGTAAGCATGAATGCTGTTTTCCTTTCCTTATTGACTTGAATGGAAGTAAGTAGATGGCATATATATATATATACATAAATCCAGTATATTTATAATGTCATATATTTCATTATTATTTCTTATATATACTTTATAATCATTCTTGAAAGGTTAACATGGATAATGAATCTTATCGCGTCGTGGAGACGGTAGTCCGTACGTACGCACGAGCGATGATATCGTTCCCATCATTATTGAATTGAATTGGAGTGGATGATAAAATATATCAGAATGATTATGATTTTATAATAACTATGTATTGTTATTCTTTACACCATTATACCTATCCAAGAAAGGTGGTGTTGGAAAAACAGAATACACCACCGCGTGGAGACGGTATTCCGTACATATGCACGTGCATTGATTTAGTTTTCCATAGGATGGATAGAAGGTGAAATGGGGTTTTTTTTATATTTATAATAACATATAAGTATATTAATGATACTTATGTTATTACTTTATAATGAAACAACTAATGAAGAAGAATTTTAAGAAGAAAGAAGCTTGAAAGAATCGGTAGAAGAGATTACCTCTTCTTCGACGCACCTCCATTAAATTTCTTCTTAGGGCACTTACGTTGGTCTTTTGAGAAGACCAGAAATTATATGATATTACTGTAGAGGTTTCAAAGAATAATTGGTAGGGTTTGTTCGAGATTCATGTCTCAAAAGGGTGTTAAGTGAAGTGGGAAGGGGTTCCCTTTTTATAACGGAGGAGAGGGGCACCTTTGGAAATCTTAAAAATATTAATTTATAATAACACTAACCCTACATAAAATCCTCAAAAAATGACTTATATTATAATATTAGATGATATAGGGTTGTAATATCGTCAAAAAATAAAATTTATACATTTAGGGAATTTATTTTAAACATTATCAACTTGATTTATCCTTATTTAATCTATTAAATTTTATTTGTGGTAATAAGATTCTAAATTTTAAATTGTTATAAATAATTACTTTTGTGATGTGAATTATCCATAATTAGATAATTAATGACATTGTAGACTATATAAATTTCATTTATAAATTTTAAATATTTTTGTGATTTTTAAACAATTTAATAATATGTTATTTTTATAAAATAACAATATTGTCAATTTTGACACTATTCATTTATTTGAATTTAAATAAAATCTACACAGAGGATATATTCGAAATAAAATATTTAATAGGTTACTAACATGTCATAGTAAACTATAAATTTTGTGGAGCACATTAAATAGTTCATATAAAATTTATTTTACTATTTGTAATACCATTTATTTGATATTTATCTTAATAAAATAATTACTACAACATTTTTGTATAATTATTAAATACACATATTTGTTGCATAAAAAAAACTAAAATACTAGAATGAATATAAATCAAATATATTTCATAAGAATACATTTAGTCATATTTCTCTTCTAAAACACCCAAATTTTAAAATGCTATATTTATTAAATTATGAAGGTGACAACTTTGACATCATATAGAATAAAATAATATAAGTGTCATAATCACTTTTATAATACTCCAAACGATCATATATTCGGTCCTTGTATGATTTTGTTGTATATATAGACTACCAATAAGTTTGGGTGAGGTTTTTGAGCCTTTTAATGTTTTACTATTTCAATTAAAACAATATTACTGAATTTTTTACTAAATAAATAATTTCTGCATCATTAATGTATAAGCTAATAATATAATTAAATTACTCATAAAAATTACAAATAATTTAACATGATAATGAAAAAAATTTTACCTTTAACATGTGCACTTATAACCGAATTTATATTATGTATATGCGTATATTAAAAATACTTTAACTATTAAAGTTGAGTGAGACATATTTTACTTCCCTTTAAATAAAATAAACTAAAGTTCTTAATCACATTCATGTGGGTTCCAATGGATTCCATTTCGACCAAAATATGAATTAGGACGAAATATAATCATCCAATTGAATTATTAAAAGTGTTAGGAAAATTTTATAATATTATATTTACCCTTAATTACCCGATTTACCTTTTACTGTGGAAAATAAAATTTACTGTAGTGACTATTCATAATGCCCAAATATAAAAAGTAGTCTATTAATATAATTTGGACCAAATGATTCCAAATATGGAATCCATTTTTCCCAATTCAATACACAGAAGTTGAAGAAATTAAATTAAAATTAATACCTTTGTCAAAAGAAAATGGGGTTTTGTTTAAAACATTGCAAAAGATTGAATTGATTTAACCTACGAATTAAATGTAAAATCAATACTAATGAAATACATTATATTAAATGGTAATAATATAATCTATTTATACATTAAAACCATTTAATATTATAATTTAACCACATAAATTATTACGATGAAACAAGTTGTTTTTAATTAAAATATAGCGTGTTTTTACTATTCATTAATATATGACAGTTATCAGAATAATATGAAAATTTTATCCAAGGTAAAATTTTAGATCCTGATTCAAAATAATAATTTTATTTTGTAAAATTTAACTTATAATCATATAAAAAACAAGATTTAATGTGGGTTCCCCATCAAAAGGGGGCAAACTGCATTTTTAGAAAAATACTTATGTTACCCGAAAAAATTATTTTATTCTCATACCATGTTCTAGAAAGTGATTAAGATGAATAATAAATTTATAAAATTAAAAATTTAGTTAATCCTATTCATTACGGAAAGTTCGTGATAGTATTATAACCATATATCATTGTTTAGTGAAACCCGGTATTGCGTACAACACATGCTATCGAGGAAGTTCGTGATTGCGTGTAATGCAAGCCATGTCAAGGTTGTGTGTAGTGCAAGACTTCTTTGTTGTTGCGTATAACAAAATCCCAACACGTTTCATTTATACATTTAATATATATATTTATACACTCAATGTTGTGTAGAATAACTAATATCAAACAAACATGAAATTGTGTGTAACACGATCCAAGATTACTCTTTTGTATACTGCAAGCTAATACGGTGTTGTGTATAGAGCAATATAATCTTGGTGTAGCATAAAACAGAAGATATTAAAGAAATTAAAAATAATATATCTTATAAAATCTCAGGCTGTTACAAATAGGACATCAATTTAAAAATCAATTCAATATACCAAAAGCATTTTTATTATTTTTATAATCTCCCCATTGGATGAAATCCAATTGTGCTCAAATGGATTTTCAAGAGACATATTGATCGGGATGGTAAATTTATTACCAATAGATCATGACATGTTATTATTAGATAATTATTCGCAATATAATTATCATTTAGGAATATTTTACAAAGAAATTATATATTAAAATCCATTTGAATTCTGGTTTCCATAATAGCCACTGTGATTTTACTAAAATTATACAAATTTATTTATGGATAAACTTTTTCACTGAATAGTAAAAAGATAACTTCTTTATATGATTATATGAGTGAATAATGGTAGATTTATTGTTTTATAAGTGAAATATATATAGGAAATATATAAAAAATATAGTAGTAATATAGTTAGTTAAATCTATGTGGAATATTATTTCTCTATTTAATGAAGTTATTTTATAACTCCTGTAATAGGGAGTAAGATCTACTATGAAGAATATAAGAGGATATATTAACAATGTAATGATATATATATATATATATTGTCAATGATTTAATAATATACAATATAGTAAAATTCAATATTTTGTTACCACTTGTATCACATGATATAAATATCTATTATGAAATGATCAATCCAACACATGAAGTAGGAGAATGAATGAGTATAATCCCTTATATCTTAGATATTAGGCCTATATTTAGGTAAAACTATATAATATTAATGATCTTTAATTTTACATTTTCATTGATTTTATATATTAAAAAGTCCCAATGGAGAAACATTTGTTGGTTATAAAGACTATCTAGAATTAATTAACCTGCTAAAAGGAAATGTTACTCACAAGTTAAGAGAGGGTACATAGAGCATGATATCAATAAAATTCGAATTATCTAAAGTTGCAATCATGATATTGGTTTTAAATCAGTGAAAGAGTATTTTTATAATAGTGTTTTATGAAACCATTGTTCATCTATTATTAGGCAGAGACTAGTTATATAAAATATATTGATTTTTCTAAAGAAGAATTTAGAAAATAAATGTTCTTCCATGACCTTGGAATTATACAATGAAATACAGATTTTATTAATTATTATATTAAAAAAATAAAATAGGGGTTTAATATAATGACATCATGTTGAAAAAATGGTCAAACTATACACTTTAAACTATCACAACTTGATATATTTTTCTAAAATGAGTAAATTCAAAGTGTCAAGTATGTATATAAAGTAAAATTTGGCATTATTATTGACTAAATTTATACCTTAGTATTATAATGAAAAATACATGAGAGATAAATGTTTTTCTCTTTAAATATTCTTCTCTATTTCCCCCACAGGTGGATGGGGATGCGGGGGGGGGGGGGGGGGGTGAGGTTCCAGTCACGTGGTCGAGTCCCAAGACGATTATTCTTATATTGGGTTTGTGTAATAATATACCATCCTTTTAATAGTTTTATCTATTATCAATGGTAACCAATTGGAGTTGGTTCCACATTCTAAAATGGATTTTTTTATACATTCTCTTTTTATAATATCTGTATATATATATTTATATGAATAATATAATGATGTTTCATATTTGTAATAGAAATGAGATAATTTATGGGGAATATTTATTGATAAAAGTGTTACATCAGTTCATAACTATATAGTCCCTCAGATCTAAAATTATTATTAATATATATCATTACAACATAGAAATTTTTATTTGTGAAATAAATAAAAACATCTTCTCAAAATCATGTTTTGGTTTTGTTTATAATAAGTGTAACATGATTAATTTAATGTATAACAATAGAATTATCTCTAATGTGATAATGAATCATGATATTTCAATCCATTATATAGAAATGGAACTATTAGAAAAAAAATTCTATTTTACTATATAAGAATATTTATATTATTTGTTTTGAATACAATATAAAATGAAAATAAAATATGGTGAGAACATTAAAATTTAAAATCAAATAAATATTCACCATATTATTGTTTAAGTTGATAAAAATGATATAATATTTTGATCAAATCATAGTACAATAGAGTAGAATATAAATATATGGAGAATAAAAATGTTAGATGTTAAATAATAGTTCACTAAATTTAATTTCAATAGTATAAATTATATATAAAATGAAATATAAAAAAATGAACAATGTATTCAGTAACATTTAAAATATCCCTAAAGCATGTAAATTAACAAAAAAATATAACTATGAAATCCATTATATTTAAAACTATGAGATAGGTTCATCATAACAAATTCCAAAGTATCTCAATTCATATCCAAAATGTTCCTCAACTGAATACCAATTTTTTATGTATCAATATAGTGTCATAGTACCATCTATTCTCCAAAATAAATACATTGACCAATATAAAAAATAGAAATACCGACCATTAGAGTTGTTACTCTAAATTTATTTGATAAGCTCTGTCCTTCAATAACCATATCAGAGAACCGATCAGGTTTTTCATGAGGGAAGGATTAAAGGAAGGGTAGTTCAATCATGAAGAGTATGTGGAACCCATTCGAGAAGAGTGGAAGCACTATCCTACACTCTGAATTATTGAGGAATATTAAATGAATACTATAGAAGAGGTGAGGAATATAAAAGGGAAAAATGAACTCTTAATGGAAAATACGTGAATAGAGGAACCAGAATCATGAATAGTGAATCAGGCGAGGATCGAGGAGTCATGAAAGAGTTGTCAGAGAGGATCAGACGATGGAGAAATTGGTCAGTCGATGATTGGAGGAGAAGGGTTTCAAGGGAGGGATTGAAAGAGGGGGTGAGTGGGAGACGAAAACTAGAGGGAGGATTAAAACCAAGGGATCTTTCTTCCATATAGGACGATCTCTATATGGGTATATATAGTCTATTTCCACCTTTTTTAGATAATTGTGGGTATTTTTTACCTATATCCATTTACCAATTAAACTATGTCTATTGGTATGTGGCTATATGTCAATTTTCTAGTACCGGTACCTTGGATTCTATGATTCATGGATTTATTTTGGTAATTTATGATGGTAGGTCCTGGGAAAAAAATTTATAGTATTTAGAAATATATAATAGCTGGTGACCTTTTATATGTGATGCGATTTTCAAAATTTTAATTTTTGAAATAAAAAAGGGAAAAGAATTTTCTCACATTCCAAAAGCTTCCAAAATGGAAGATTATAGATAATAATACATGATATGTTCGAAGTATTTCCTTAATATTAGTTTTATACATATATTTAGGTAATCTTTACCCTTATCATTTTAGTTTTACCCCCTTTAACATGTTTTCACTTTAACCGTGTTATTCTTTTTACTTTTTTCACTATTAATGATAGTGAAAAGTTATGATGATTGTCTTAGATAATATAAATTAGTATTGTTAAAAATAGTGAATACATTTTACCCTATTTAATTCATATAAGATCAAAATGTATATTTGAAAGTAAACATAGATTTGATGAAAAAGAGTGTTTAAATGAATAGTATTTTTCAAGAAAAAGATGCTTCTATATAGAATATATTTCTATTATTTATAATTGTATGAAAATAAATTAATATTTTAAAAAATATAATCTCTAAATTTCATTAAAAAAATTCAGCATTATCGTTTTAAATTAATTAAAAAGGAGAAACATTATGCACATTAAAATACTATTAAAAAATATATTTATTTTAATCCCCCAAAAATCATATACTAAAATAAAATATAATATTTAATTGAAATAATATAGATATATAATATTTATCTAAACAATACATATTATAATTTAAATAATGATAAAAATATATTTGGTATTTTAATGTACATAATATTTTGAAAAAAAATATATTTTAACAAAAAATCAATCTTCCAATAAATCACAATGAAATAAAAATATTTACAAAAAATTAAATAATTTAACCCATTATATTTTTTTATATTATGATTCTAAAATGAATTTAATTTATTGAAATTATTTTTCTTTATGTTAGAAAAATTAGTATAATATTTTCCTTAAAAATAAATGAAAAAACATAATTGAAAAAACCTACTTTTAATATTAAAATTACATTACTATAAATTAATTTATTATTTACTATGAATTTATAAATTACTAATATTTAGTAACAAATATATATATTTATATATATTTCATAGAGTATTTAATACTAATCATTCCAAATAATTTAAAAGCTATATTATATCAGTTGTATATATTACAGGTTGTTGAAGATCAACATTTCTTTAAGAACACACTATTGAAAATAGTTTTCTATCAAAAAATATCTTAGTGTTACATCCTCCGTCCAGTAGGAAGTTTAAAAATTAAAATTTTAATGTTATATTTATATAGAATAGTTTGAAAATTGGAAATATTTTTTTTGAATCCCTAATCCTAAAAATTATTAACAAAACATCATCTAGAAAAAAGTGAAAGGGATATATGAATTCCATCAGGAATAACACATATTAGTTTTTTAAATAAAGGAACATAGGTGGGATGGGTTGATTTGGACATTCTTTAAAAGCCTAATTCCTAAATAATGATTAATGTGGTATATATAATAGACCATACTATGATTATTGATATAAAAAATGTTGACGACCTCAAAACCATAAACCATTGATTGATGAAAAATTTCATTGATTTCAAAAACAAAATTTGTAATAAGAAATATTTTTTGTGATATATTTCATAGGATAGAGGAATTTAATTTTTAAATTTACAAAATTCATATGAAAATATTATTCTTTTAAGTGTATAATTTCAACCTTTTGAAATTTCCATAAAAATATCTAGTTTTTCAACGAAAGATGAATATTTATCATTATTATTTCCTAAAGGAATAATTAAAATCAACATTAAATTTCCACATAAACATAAAATGGATAAAATTATATTCCTCCTATCATTTAAAATAATCCAAAAAATGCTCATCACATGGTAGGATAAATCCCGAAATTATGAAACATTCATACGATTCCTTAATTATAATATTAATCACTAATACACAATGTTGAAAATAAATAATTTCATAACCATATATGAAAAATAAATTCAATATCAAAAAAATTAAAATTCTTTTATCGCCAAATTTTTTATCATTCAATTCATCTTACCTAAAAAAATGGTAACCAAATTTAAAATAACATTAATCACTAAGTCACAAAATAACTTATATATCACATAACTATATATATGATAAAAAAATATTAACAATATATGTTATATATATAAATAAATTATAATTGTTTCTAAGTGATTAAATATTATTTCTCAAAAATGTTATGGAATAATTCGAAATAAACCAAATTATTTCTTATACTATGACCTAATCCAAAACATTATTAATGCAAAAAAAGTAAAATTTAAAAAAAGTGAAAAAGGGAAAAATATAAAATGAAATAAGTAAAAAAGGTTAAAACTCCTAATTTTTTAAAACACTTCTTGAAGCTTAAAAAATTATAAAATCAGTTTCTATGAAATTAAAATTAAATTTATGTAGGATTATTAACGAATATGATGTTCTTAGTGGAGGGAAATTCCATTCATGTAATAATAATTAAAACAAAGAATAATTCCACATTTTTATTAAAAACAGAAAGAACATGGTTATGAAAATGATTTAAATTGTACATTAATTTTTTTAAAATTTATACATAGTAAAAATTTATATAATAAATAATTTTATGTATATAGAAAATAGTTTAAAGATTTTTTTAGAAAACCTTATTGTGGATGTAAATTGGCTTTAGCCGAAGGAAAAAATGAAGTTAAATTATTATAAAAATAGTCTTTTGAAATATATAGTACAAAAAAAGATAAAAATAAATTGAAAACATAACTCTCATTAAATAACCATAGTAGAATAAAATTCAATTGTTTTATGAGAGATGTATCATATGAGTTCATCATTGGAAGAATAAATATAAAAATCCAATCAAAATTGAGATTGTATCATTAATACATTAATAGATTTATAAATTTTAATCATAATACCCATGAATTAAAACAATTATATTAAACAAAAAAATATAATTTCAATAATAATTATGATAGAAAATTTGTTAAGTCTATATCTTTTGTTTTTAGGACGTTTGGTTAATTGCATTTAAATAGTTGCAGAGAGATGAATGTGGTCAAAGAGATCATCCTATCAACATATCCAGACTAAAAATTATTAAATACTATTAATATTCACATATAAATTATACTCTTAAAACAAATCATGAAATATTATTTTGAGAATACTAATTCGTTATGACTGTGGAGAAGGTGCGTTGTACATATTAATAGTAACATTTATATTATTAAATGATCTTTATTAAAATGATGTAAGTAATTATTTTTCATAAAATAATTTTCCTTATAACATATATACCATATTAATTAGTTAAATAATATTTTATATATTATCCATGTGGTGTGCCGCTATAAATAGATTGAAATTGGTTCTTGATGTTGGTAGTATAATCATACAGAAACAATGTTATCATTTTTTAGTGTGTAACGATTTATGAAATAAATTTATTTATTATAATATGATAATGATAAATATGTTACAATTATCATATTTATTTAATGTATACCACATATATTAATTAAATTTATACATATTAGCTTTTTTGTAAAAAATTATTAAAAAAATGAATCACATGGCTTAAAGGGGTTGTAATCCACAGCACACACGATTTACATTATCGTATTACATATGGAATGAAAAGTAAAAATGGTATATAATATATAATTATCATATATATACAATTACTTTAGGAATATATAACATATAATTTTTATGCATCATTATATCCAGCATTCATTTATTTTTTTTATATGGAAAACGTGTCACATTGGTTTGTGAGGCATTAGTCTAATGTACACATGAAATAAATAATCACTACCTATTTGAGAAAATAGAAGAAGGATTTATGATATTAAAATAAAATAATTAAATCCCATTATATATTACATAATCATTGAATTCTATTATCATAATTAAATAAAATATTAAGGAGGATAACGAATAAATAAATCCAAAAATCCTATTACGGAATTTTTCCAAATCACAAACCTCCTCTTTTGGATGGTACCTAACATAATACTAGAATGAAATTATGGATATTAGAAGTCTTCATTTATATGGTTATGGATGTTGGTAAGTTATTTTTTTAGTCTTTATCAGATCCAAAATGGATTAAAAGTGTAAATAATAGAAGAGAGTGGGTGTCCATCTACAATAGAGGTGTGTCAAACACTTCTATTTTTTGAAAAAAATGGTATCCCCAAATTTTACAATGGAATAAAATATAAAAAATGTATAATTTTCAATCCATATACATGTTAAGGTATAAATATTTTCCATTATTCAGGTTATAGAATATTTCTATGTCATCTTTAAAATTATCAATTTATGTTAACACCCATTCATGCCGGTTTTCACAATAATTGCGGTAATTTATTTTCATAGTTTTCACATTCAATTATGGTAATAAGAAATATAGAAATTAATTGATAATAGATATAATTATTTTTCCAAATTTTTAATCCATTTTATTAAATTCAATTCATATATGTGGGTTATTTTAAATATAAATTAATCCCAAACATGCAATGAATGATAGAGTTTTCATGAAGTTTATTTTCAAGAAAAAGTTGTCTTTATATTAACTATGTGACGAATAAAATTGATGGATTAAATATCATATAATATTTATTTAAATATATTATATACATTTCATTTACTATAAATTAACTAAGTATGTATTAATGATTTTTTATTATTTTATGTTGAGAATTTTATATATGTATATATATATATTATAATAAAGTTAAATTATTCTTACATTCTAATTAAATAGTTATATTATAATGAATATAAATATCTTAAGTTTATTAATCTCTGTTCTCCATGTCTAATATGCTATAGAAGATAATAGTAATTTTTAAATCATCGTGGTGTTACAAAAAATTTAATCCATGACAAAAGATGTATTAATATTTAATAATAATGTCTTTTTAATGTTATTTGATTAATTTTATAACCCATTAATGGATCCTCTAAAACCTATATTATATTTAATCATTTTGAAATCAATTATTTATAAACATGACTCTCTTTAACATCGTCATGGGTATTTTTTTAGTAGTACATGTGTTAGACTGATAAAAATTTTAAACCAAATCTTCCTTCATTAATTAGGTAGAGAAAACCATTTTACGGTTTGTGGTCTTAATTATTTTATCATATTGGGTACAAAACCTATAAGATAAAATAATGATGAATTCCCCTATACTTTTTTATAAGACAAACCAAACCTCTCATTCCAATTAAAAAATAATAATTTTACGAAGAATAAAATGTTACCTTACTACATGATATCCCATCCAAGTTTCTCCCATGATCTTAATAATATCTTAACACGCTTTTATAAATTCTTTCTTAGGGTAAATAACATTATCCGCTTCATATATTTCTTATAATTTAGTTTCACTAAGTCGTTTTTATTTATAATTATCCACGTTGACATGTGTTTTTAAATATCCATTTAATGACCTTATTCATACCATGTAACAATAATAAATATTTTACTCTAATTAACCACTATCTTTATTCATTATATTCATTCATTATGCTTATGAAATTATCAAGTTATTTTTCATTACAAAACTTTTTTTAGTTAATACCCATCCTCATTTCCACTCATGAGTATTAACCTAGTTTAGTCTATAATTTATTTATTCGGTAATAATATATATATATAATGATTTCATAAATCATGGTGTTAAATGTGATGAAATGTAATCTAATTTTTTATGATCTATGTGGCCGACAGATGTAGGTATGTGGAGTGAATGTGATATGTGGGAAAAAATTATCTTTTCATTCAAAAAATTAGGTATTAATTTTACCTCCTATTATTCAAGTAATTCTATGTTATAGTTTACCTTAGGAATAATATATTAGGATGTCATGGCATAAAACATTGACATATGCTTATGATTCCATCTTTTAAGATTATTTCACATTCCTCACATTTCCTTTATGTTATCTCCATATGTTATGCCTCAATGACATTATTATGATTCCCACCATATTTCTGTTACATTTGTAAAATCTTTACTCACAATTATTACTTTTATCATCTTATTTATGATTATGCTATCATTTTTCATTATATATCTTTACTTTATTATGTATGTTCCCATGTTATTCCATGCATTAGAATATCAATGTATATGATGTGTATATTGTGTATTTTTTAAAATAACATCACTGCATTAAAGTATTAATTTTTTATGTTAAGCACATAATTTAAAAAATATTATAGTTCTTAAAATCTTCTTGGAATTAATCATGTGTATCTTTATTAAATAAGTCTAGAATTTTAATGTAATGGAAATATGGGTTGTCATATGAACTGATATTTCCATCTATATTAAATAAATCAGAGTAATAAAACCCATGAATCCACCACCATCATCCAAATAAAACCCAATTAATTATCTACCAATAATAATTAATATTATTCTGTGAAGTGGTACCATGTTATAAAACATGTTTTCTTCAAAAATATCAATTAAGATATTTAGGAACCATCATTTTAGTTAAAATAAAAAACAAATGCATTGTAATATAAACTATAAGACCATAAAAAAGATAAAATTCCATGCCCATGATAATGTAGTATAAGGGGTGAAGATAATTATTTAATATCCTCTTAGATCACAAAAGGCTACATGAAATATAACTTCTAAAATAATCAAAAAAATTGCATTTGTAACCAGTAATGGGAAAGAATTAGGGAAACAAGAATCCAGAGAAGAGTACATCTAGTTGAATGCCTCAACAGAGACAGTCTACCAATAAATGAATACAAAACATTTCTTTATATGTTAGGAAGAGAATAATAAATAGAAAATATACTAGTTATATGATTTCCACTATAATTGATATGACACTAAAATTTATTTCCAACTTCATCATGTGCTATATAGAAGGCAACAAAGATAGAAAAGAATCACATTAATAACAAAGTAGAAAATTGAATAGAATACCACATGGTGTTATAAAAATTTTATTTAGAAAAAAAATATTACATAGATCAGATAAGTGCGTGGATTTCCATACAAGACCAAAGAAAGAGGACCATACCCCTAAAGGAGTTGGCTTGACCAACAACTAGAATATATAATCCAGAAAATAATTTTTTGGGATCCCTATTCATGAGAAGTGTTATGTGGAGAAGGATATAAATTAATAATGGGTTTACAATATCAAGGATGAAATATTTAGATCAATACCCTTTGAATTTTTACTGTTGAAAATCTCTTATAAATGTGATGGAAAATGGTTATCCCACTCATAGTCCAATTTCATCCTCTAATATATTAAATATTGATTAATTAAAAAAAATTAATATTAATTAAATAATGAATATATATAATATCCTCATTATCCATGTAGTATAATCCTTATAATCACAATGATCGCAAATAATTATTAGTTAATATGTAGTCCTAATGAGTGTTTGGTAGCAACATATAATGAAATATACACTATGATTATGGATCTCCATGTTTATATCTAATGGATTAATGAACCTTTAACATATGAATAATGAGAGAATCACACACCATTGATCTCATGTTTTTATTTAACTACTTGGATCTATTAAAAAATCAATATACAAGTAAACATTGCATGTTTACATTATTCTATATTCCCATCAACCTATTTGGGTACTCTATACTCACAAGATTTTCTTCACAATTTAAATTAAAAAAAACCTTAATAACATAATTCACATCCACAAAAAATCCCCTAGTCTCATTAAGGGTTCATAAATTTTATAAATACATAAAACTATTCTTGTAGTATGAAATTATTTGATGAAAATAATTAAGGGGGCCTATTAGAATCATATCAAATAAATGATAATAATATTGATAGGGAGATATCTGTGAATGTGGTTGAAACATGATCAATAGATTTAAAAAAATATGTATTATATTTCTTTATTTGGGGAAATATAAAATAAAAAAAAATAAAAACATGTTTTTGTTTTATTTCATGTAATATAATTTTTTTATGGAATATGTATTACATTATTTTGAGAATTGTGTAATATCAACCATTTATTATAAAAATAATTTTTTTGATATTTAAATTTATCGATATCATCCAAAACGTCTTATAAAGAGACACTTTTTATAAGGACCCGACCATAATATATTAATCAATGTTGAATTTTATACAATAACGTGATTCCATTCATATTAAGTATCATTTAATTTTTAGTGCTTTAGAAATTTCGAATATATTATATTTATATATTCCACATTCATATGGAGCATATACCACAAAACAATATCTATTTGTTTTAAAATATAAAACCTTTCAAATAAATCAATTTTTCCTTTAAGCCTTTTTTTGACATTTAACATATTTTTATTCTTTTCTGAAAAATACTTTAACCAATTAATATCATTTAAAAACCTAGTATGAGAAAAAAACACAATAAGGGATATAAGAAGATAGAAGTAAAATATAAGTCCATGGATACTTGTAACGTATGAAATCATTATCAAAAACAAATTCTAGTTACTGAAATAAACATTGTGAAACATTTGATTTCCCTGAGATTTACAAAAAAATATAGAGAATAAATAGAACTATAAAGGTATCTTGTGATATTATATACATAATCTTGTAACCCACTTTGCTACCTTATAATTTGAAACCCTCACGACTAACTTACAATTTGTTTAACAATAGATGTTACATTTAGAGTAACCATATGTCCAGCCTCCAATATACACATACCCATTAAAGGGAGATATAGGTACCACCCTTGATCATAAAAATACCCACGAACCATAACGTAATCATGCAACATGAAAAAGGGAATAAAAACATTGCTGATAAATGTTTTAAAATAGTATTTTAAAAGATGAATTTTAATGAATATCAGATTACTAATATCAAATAATTAAACTGATAATTAATAGAGTTGAAGAAAAAATAATATACACTATAAATACATATAATTAAACATAATATAAATAATATTAATCACATAAAAAATTTAATACTAAATAAATAATGAAGTAGAATGTCAACCCAAATAATGGAAATTAGGTTATTAATTCCCTTAATAAAGTTCGACAGCCTAACGACGTAACTCAAAAATTCATAAAATATTTTTTTAGAAAATCGATTTTTAATCATTCATAAATAATAAGAAATTTAATTAGGATATGTAATGGAATACCTTAATAGAAACCAATTTAAGTTAAATAATAATAACATAATAAGTTTACTTGAAAAACATAGATATTTTGAGATGAAAATTCTACAGCATAACAGCTATACAACATGGTTATAGAAAAACTTATAAATAGAGGAGAAGAGATTATCCCATTACTAATAGAATCATAAAATATTATATATAATGAATAATATGGATATAAGAACATGGTATGAAATCATGAAATATATACCACATAAAAGAAAACTTGAATGGAAAAGAAATGTTTGGAATTCTCTTACCTAATAGAGTAATTCCTATGAATTGATTGTTGTGACCATAGGGGATTGAGGACACCATGGGAGGAGTAATAGGGAGTTAAGAAACTTGATATTCTTTGAGAAGGTATTTGTAATTAATGGAATGAGGTAGTGGGTTGGTATTTACAGAACAATTGAGGGAATATTTCATTTATTTCCAAGGGACACGTAATTACTGGTATTTTCAAAACCATGGGATTGCTCATTGTATTTCCCATGGTATTAAAAACATGGGACACATAACAAAATATTTTACTCCTCAAGAGTTTACCAGAATTATTACACCATTATTACACTAATAATGATGTCATTAGACATACCAAAAACTCAAAACTATTTTTTACTATTCACAAAAAATTCAACTGTATTAGAAAAATCGCAACAATTCACACTGAACATTTTTCGATATATAGAATTAAAAAATGAACTCCAATTTTTGAAAATAAGTTTTTAAATTTTATTAATTTAATATTTATACAAATTCATAATTTAATAAAAAATAACAATTTTAAATCATTAACTCATTTTTAAAAACGTGAAATACTAATCAAATTGAAATTATCATAAATCCTTAGGAAAAAATTATAATAATGCAGTTTACTATTTATCATGGTCATATTAATATTCATATTACTATTTATAACATTCTGTCACAATTCAGAAAAAAACATGTTGCTTCCATTAGACTCCAAATAACATGCTAATAAAAAATATAGATTACCGTTATTTGAAATGAAAAAAATTGAAGTAGAAATTTTTTTCAATGGATATTTTTAACTATACAATTAATAAAATGGTTCATGTACTTCAATTAATTTTTAAATCATTGGGGTGTTACTATATCCCCACCTTCTGTAAATTACATCCCCATAATTTTATATGCATATTAAATAAGTTATATTACCTTTCCATCCTAGTATTCACATACTCACATGTATCTTCTTAAACCATGTAGTTTATAAAAAAACCATTTCCATGTAGATTAACATATTTTTAAATTATTTTACCTTTCAATCCAAAATCTGAAATGGATTCCCTTCATATGAAATGTTCTCATCTTGTTGTGAAGCTTCTGGCTTCAAGATATGAGATGAATCTAGAACATACATTCTCAACATCGAAATATGAAAACAAATTTGTACATGAGATAATCATGATGGAAAAGATACTCAGTAGGTTATTAGTCTAACCTTCTCTAGGATTTTATATGGTCAATTGAACCATGGAAATATCATTCCTTTATTAATAGCATAACACTATTCTATGGTGATATTCTAATAAAAACATAGTCACCTACCTCAAAGAAAAGCATTACATCTTATAGTCTTCATAACTATTATATCTCTTTTGAGCTGTCCTCATGTATTACTAGATCATATTCACATTCTCAGCCACTTCGTCTACTAATTCTGGTCCCATCAACATCCTTTTCCCATCTTCATCGCAAAAAAACTAGTGTTTGACCAATCATCCTATACAATTCCTCAAAAGGTTCCATATATATAATAGAATGAAAACTGTTATTATGAGAAAACTAAATTAACGAAATATGTTGATCCTAACCTCCCTTTTAGACCACTGAACAAGGTCGATGTATATCCTCCAATGTCTAAATCGTTCGTTCTGACTACACATAAAATTGATGATGAAAATCAATATTGAAATTTAATTCTATGCCCAACGACTTGTGAAGGTCCACCCAAAAGTAAGAAGTGAACCAGCGATCCTAGTCAGATACAACTGAAAGATAAACTCCATATAAACTGAAAATCTCTTTGAGGTACTATCGAGAATGTTGATCCGAAGAAATTGTATCTCAAATATATATAAATTGTGCATATGTTTCAGCTTATCAACAACAACCAAAATAAATTTGATATCTCGAGATGTCTTTGGATGTCCCACAAAAAATTCCATGTATATATTCTCCCATTTCCACTATGGCATTGGAAAAGGTTGACCCATTCCCTACGATAACTCTAAATTTTCTTTAATCTATTTGACATTTCAAACTTTTTGTAGTAAATTCTAAAATATCCCTTTTCATTCCATCCCACATTTAATACTCTCGAAGGTCTCTATACATAATAGTACTATTATAATGAACTAAAAATGGAGAACTATGAGCATCACACAACTAATCATTATTAAATTGGAAATCAAAAGGCATGAACAATCATTTACTAAATATTAATACACAATCTTTATCAATGTTGAGTTATAGAATCTTACCCATTTGAACGAATTCTAACTTTTTCTATTGCTCATGGTGTTCCTTATGCGCTTGCTTTATTCTGTCTTATTATGAAGGAAACACTAAAACCTGAATCAAAATAGATATATTTTGTGCACTGATAACTTCTAGGCCAAAATTCATCAAATCATTAACCAATGTATCATGATCCAAACGTAACATGGTTAATGATCCATAATGTTTTCGACTAAATGAATCTTCCACTTTGTTTTCTTTTCCCAGATGGTAATTTATCATGCAGTCAAAATCCATTATTAGTTCATGTCATCTTATCTATCTCATGTTCAATTACTTCTGAGTGAATATATAGATAATTATTTTTTAGTCTGTATATATTTGGAATTTGGATCTGTAAAAATGATACCTCCAAAATTTTAATGAAAAAACCAATGCTGCCATTCCTATTCATGTGTGGGATAATTTAACTAATGAGGTTTTAGTTTTCATAATGTAATAGAAATTACCTGATCATTTTACATTAAAACACAAACATTTCCCTTTGATGAAGCATCACATTAGATGATATACTCACAATTTTAGGAAGGCAAGGCCAAAAGTAGAGAATTCAGCAATCTCTACCTCAGTTCCTAAAAACAAACAACACATTCTTTTATCCAAATAAAATTAACCCATTTTTATATTAACATAGTTAGCGGGCTAGATAGCTCTGAAATGTTTTTAACTAACCATCTGTAATAACCATCTAACCCAAAAAAAACTATGATTCTCTATAACATTTGTATGTCTTGTCCATTCATCAACCAATTTATTGGTTGGATAAACTGTTATTCCTACATTATTTACAATTTTCCCATAAAAATTAATATCTTGAAACAAAATATAATACTTTCTAAATTTTCCATACAGTTTCATTTCACATAAGGTTTAAAAAACCACCCTTAGATGTTTTTCATGCTCCACTTTACTCCTACAAAATAACATAATTTCGTCAATAAACACAGCTAAAAAATTATCCAAGAACTCATGAAATATTATATTCATAAGATCAATGATTATAGATGTATCATTATTTAACCCAAATGGCATAACAAAAAAATCAAAATTCCCATATCAAGTATGAAAATCTGTTTTTGGATGTCAAAATCCTTCACCTTCAGTTAATGGTTTTCAGATCTCAATACAATCTTGGAAAAGTACTGATTTCCCTAGAGGTGATCAAAAACGTACTTGATATGATTCAATGTATAATTAGTTTTAATAGTTATTTTATTCAAGTCTATATAATCAATTCAAATTTTTATTAAACCATCTTTTTTTATATAGAAAACATGATCACCCCATGGTGAAGTGCTATGATGAATGAAGCCTTTATCAGGCAACTCCTACCATTTATTTTTCAATTCAATAAGTTCTATTTTTTACAATTGATATAAGGGTTTAGAACATGGATTAGTATCAATAAGTAAGTCAATTATGAATTTAACTTCATGATCATCTATGAAACCGTGTAACTCATCAGAAAAAACATCAAGGTTATCAATTACCACTGGAACATCATTAATCTGAGCAGTTCAGTTGTTTCAAAAAAATGAGCATGATAAACTTCATTTCCACCTTTCAATAGTTTCTTAGCTTCCTAATATGTTAAAAATTTTATGTGTTAATTATTATATACAAATTGAAACACTTTCTGAAAAACATCCTCTTTATCTCTACAGAAAATCTTAGCATGTTTAACAAAAATCCAATCCATTCCCAAAATTACTTAAAACTCTACTGTGGAAAAAACAATAAGGATTTCAAGTAAGGACGTTCCAAATTCCACAATAGAAATATTCTTATAATCCCTCTTGGTTTAAATATTTCCCCCTAGTGTTTAGAAAATAATTTCTGGTCACTATTGTTGATGTGATATTTCCAATTTACATAAAAATTACCAAAAATAAATGAATGTGTTGACACCTTATTGAACAAATATATAGAAAAATATGATTAAACAAACAATGTACCTGATACAGCTTCATTGGAAGGCCCTATATTGTTCAATATAGTCTTAATGGATCTCACTACACCTTTATACTTATAGTCTAGATTCTTTGTATCGTTCAGATCTCTCTTTGGGAAAAAATTTTCATAATGACCCATCTCCCCACATTTAAAACATTCAACATTTTTCTTATCATGAATTGTCCTAGGATAATTTTCATTATAACATAGGGCCATATGTCCAAGCGTAAGACATCGAAAACACATACCATTTTTGGTATGGAATTCCCCTTGGTTCTATTTTCAATGCTTTTCAAAAACTAGAAATTGGAAATTCTTTCCATCAGATTTCATAGGTTGATTATTACCAATCACTTTTCATGTAGACCTCTTCTAATACATTTTGTCAAAGTGCACTTTATCATTAGAAAACTCCATCTCTCCTCTTTCAGCAAATCATAAAATTTTATCATAACATTTGAATTCAAGAGAGTCCAATTCAGTTTGATACCCTAGATTTAAAATCATGTAAAAGTGATTGATTTTTTGATCAATATCCAGAATAAGATTTGGAGCATACCTTGCCAATCGGGTGAGAGTTTATTCATACAAAACTACTAAACCTTACTCCTTTTTCTTCAATTAAATGAATTTCTTCTCCATCCTATGTCTCACAACATTAGGAAAATATATTTCATGTGAAAGACATTTAATTTCATCACACTGTAAGGCATCAATGTCTTCTCAATCCTTGATATTCATGACCATTGAACACCACTGATCATATTCAACATCAAAATGATAAGTAGAAAGTATTACCATTTTATTATTTGAATAACCCATGATATAAAATATATTATCAAGGGCCATAATATATAATTTAGTTTCTACTGGGTCAGAATATCCATTAAAATTAATTGGGTGGTGTCTTATAAAATGTTCTATTGTCATCATTAGTAATTTTTGTACCAATGGTTGTTATCATTCATGTATGCCACCACCATTTATTTCCTGCATCAATTTAGCCATTACTATCACAAACTGCAAGAATCAAATCTCTACAATTCTAGGTCGTAGATTCGAAAGGCTATCATTCTATCACTGCCTCTTCCCTTTAGATTCCCATTTTCTTATACTAAAAAAATTCTATACAAACATGTCCTAGTCGATGAAACATGGTAATAATTAAATTATACGTCATTTCAAATAAACCATAGAGTAAAAATAACTTATTGTATTCTATTAAATTTATCATATTCCCTTATGTTATCAAAATCATCCTCTGATACCAACTATAAGGACCCAGCCTTAATACATTAAACAATCCGGAATTTTAGTCAAGAAATCACTACATTTTATATTGAGGATCTATATATGTATAGAGATTTAGATAATAGGGAAATAATAAATTCATAAATTCAACATTCATAAAGAGAAAATACCACAAAAACAATATCCATTTCATTGAATATATAAATCATTTCAAATAAAAAAAGTATTCTTTTTAAAAACATCATGACATTTAACTTGGCTTCCTTTATTGTCTTAAAAATCCTTTAACACTTAAAAATAATTTAAAAAAATGGATGATAACATAAATAATAGTATGGTATATAAGAATACAGAATGAAAACATAAGTCCATGAATACATGTAACATATGAAATCTTTTTCAAAAACACATACTTGTTAACCATATAAATTTACTTTGTGAAATATGATATTTCCATGAGATTTCACAAAAAAAATAGAAAATTAATAGAACCATAAAGAAGTCTTAGGTAATTACATACATAATCTTGTAACCCTCTCGGCTACATTATAATTTGTAATCATCCTCCAAGTCTTAAAATTTGTATGACCATCACAGATACACCTGGAGTAACCATATGACCGAACTCCATCATAAAAATACAAAATTAATTGGATGTATATATAGGTACAACCCTTCATCATAAAAAATTTATCAAGATCCAGAACATAATCATGAATCATGAAAAATTTCATAAAAATTTACTTTTTAATTTTGTAATAATTAATTTTAAAAGTGGATTTTTTTAGAAAATCCCCTTAAAAATATCATATAATTGATGTGATAGTTAAGAGAGTGGATGGAACATGAATATACACTATAAATACACATAATTAAATATAATATTAAAAATATCATCCCACAGATAATTTAATACACCAAAAATAATTGTGTGGGATGTTAACCAAAAGAATGAAAATTGGGTTGTGAATTACATTAAGAAAATTTGGAAGCCAAACAGCGTCAGTCATAAAAATTAATAAAATATATTGATGAATGAAAAAGGGTCTCTCATAATTAATACATAATATAGAATGTAAGGTGTATAAGAAATTAAAAATCCCAATGTAATATAATTTAAATTAAAAGATAATAACATAACAAGACTGCTTGAGAAAGAGACAGATATTGAGACGAAAATCTTGTAGCATAATGACTATGCAACGTGGTTTTAGAAAAGATTATAAAGAGTGGGTACATGGGTCTTCAATTTTTAAAAGACTCATAAAATATTAGAGGGATAAAATAAAATGGAAATGATAACATATTATGAAAAAAATTAAATACATACCACATAAAAGTTAACAACAAATAACCTGGATCTCCTTTTTAGGAATGTTTATTGTTTTTCTCATGTTTAAAAAAAAGTGGAATTTCAAGAAATTTAGTATGTACATGCCATGTACATAATGAGTATACATCGTTTACTCGGTTACCGAAGGTAGCTAGTTGCTGGCCCTGTAACTGCCGTGCACACGGCCGTGTGTGGTGACCTGGAGGCCGCCTTAAGTAGGACTGGGTAAGGGAAATTACACACCGTGTACCTAAAAAGTTCACACCGTGTACATTATTTTTTTCATTATACAGACCAAGGTTGTGTCTGTCAGAAAGAATGACCTCTTTCACAACCTAGATCATCCGAGAGTGTCTGTACAACAATGATTCTTCCCCAAGCCCCCAATCGAGCAACCATTCTCTAAATCGACCGATGTCAATTGCATTCGGATTACCTCGGTAAGCTATCAGTTCTTCTAGTGCTTTGTTTCCTGATTTATACTATTTCAAGAGTTATCCTCAGCTATGTTTTTTAGTGTTATTGTAGATCTATGGTGTTATTGAGAGATTCAAGGAATGGGGTTCACGTATAGGGATCCTACAACACTGAGGTAGGTGGTTTGTGCATTTCTGTATAAAGGCATTGAGTTATATGTGTAAAATTTCCCAATTCCATTGCAATATGTATTGAGTGTTTACTATTTTATCCATGTTAATTTCCTTCTAAGCTTGAATGATGGATAATGGTTTATTGAATGTGAATTGGGTAAATTTATATGAATTGGAAGTGCTTTCCCATTCATGTTTGTTTATGTCTGTTTGGTTCTTCTTAGCCTATAGGATGCCTTGTTTTCACCATTCCTAGTACTGTAGGATTGAGTGATTGTTTATCAGACATTTTTTTATGTTGTAGATTGTTTTCCAAGTATTTATTGAAGTTTAATTTGGCCATATTTCATTTCTTTGCATGTTTGACTTACACAGGGCCATGAGAACCTGCTATAGTAGACCATAGGGAGAATGGAAGTAAGGGCTTCTCCAGAATATTTTTTTTACCTTTATGATGTGAGAACATAGGAGGAATTGAGTAAGTGCTTTCTCAAAGGGTATGCAGTTCTTCGATGTGGGCCATATGGGGAATGAGACATTTGTTCTTCCCCAGAGAACCTTTTAGTTACTGATATGATACTATAAGGGGAATTGACCATGAGTGCCTCCTCATAGAGTCTATTCTTAAGATGAACCTAAGGGGTTAGACTATTTGTACATCTATGATGGTTGATTGTACTTGTTTTATTGAACCAGAGGGGTTAGGATATGATTACATCCTAGAGTATTTCCTTCTTGACTATCTGCTTTCTTGATATGTTGAATTGAATGCATTGAACTGTATGAATGATTACTGCAGAGTACTACCATGTTTATTGCTTCTTTTTCTTATTGACTTACATATATATTCACCGACTGTTAGGCACATGTCTTTTGGTTGTTTCCTACTGGTATTAGTCTCATACCCTGTTTGGGTCATGCTTTTGGGCCCAAACAGATTATATTGTTGTAGGTATAGAAAAGGTAATGTTCCCTTCTACTTCAGGTACTTGACATCTTTGGAGCTGGAGAGCATGGGACCAGGATGAGCCTTACGATGCAGAGGATTTTTTATCTGTTTAATTTTGTACTTATTTTAGTTGTATTCCATCATTGTGACTTGTTTGACTATTTTCCTAGACATATGTATCATGAATAATTTATATATGTTCTCTAGTTGTATCTTATTTTCAGTCTTCCCCTATTTACTGTTGTATGAAATGTTTACTACTTCTGATACTATATATCTATTTTGTTTCCATGGTGTTACTCTACCAATGAAGAAATAGTTTCCCCACTATCACACCCAAGGCCCTTGCTGCTAGTTGGAAACCTTTGGCGTTCAAGGAAAAGCGCTTGAGGCCACGTGACCTACTGGGTATAGGGAACCTCTGGGTGGCTTCTAGAACCGGGACATTACAAAATGGTATCAGAGTATTTATTTTCTTCATGACACACTGTTTGGAGCTTATAGATATGGATAGGATGGAATATGTACTAGGTAATAAGTTGTGCCAGAGAGTAGCTAACCAGTTTACAGGGAAAATCCAATCTACCTAGTTTATAAAACTTTTTATGGGTTTTCAATTTTATATTTGATTTTATTTCACCGTCGGGTGATTTATATTTTTTCACTATTATTTGTGTTATTATCGAGGTTCTATTTCTGTTTCAACCCGATGAGATGAGGGTATTCCATCTCATGCATCATATAGGCACTTTATAGAAATCACTTGTCCTGTATTCTTGCGAATCCATTTAGGATGCACAAGTGATTGTAAGTTGTTGGGATAGATTTTGTGCTAGATATGCATTCTGTTTTGATAGATTCCTCGATAGAATACTAGCTTTTGATAGGGTGTTATTTCTATAAGGTTGGTTTGAATGAATGCCAAAATTTGGTTCTTAATGTGTTATGGGCCCTCATGGACCGGAATTTGAAGGATCATTGTTTGTTTTCCTTGCTATAACATGTATAAGATTCCAAGATTTGATTCACGGGGAGTATGGGCCCTCATGAATTTGAATTTGGCACTTTAATGTTCATTTCAGAGTTTTTCTGGGTTCTGGAGATGTTTCAGATGCTAACTATCTATAAAAATCTAGAATACACATCGTGTAACGATGAATATATGCCATGTGTTCATCTATTCGGGATGAAACTATTTTTCTTAAGTAAATGACGTGTAATGTATGTACACGCCATGTAGTCTCTAACCCTGTTACTAACTGTATGGGTAGAAACATGCGGTTGGGAAATATTAGCATATACAAGCCATGCCAACTTTTATCATTATGTGTAGTTTAGCCCGAGTATCCAGTCGTGTCATGAACAAAACGGGAAGGTGGAATATCTTAGTACATGTCATGTCTGGAACAAACACACCGTGTTGAGTCAGTCTTGTAGCTGGTCGTGTCACTAAAAACACGGGTCAGTTAATCTCGTCTAGTACACGTCGTTTCTGGCAAGGAATCACAATGTAGTCTTGTTCTATGAGAACCATGTGGTTTAGCAATGTAGATGAACTCCGGCATGGAAATAAAATTCAAGTACATGCCATGTGTTAGGACAACATGCAATGTATGTGGTGTTACACGACCATTTTTGGCAGAATTACATGCCCATGTGAAAGGCATCAGAGAATATTCCATGTATCAATGTTTTGAAAAAATTGTATGTTTTCTTTCTCCCGTTAACATCATAAAATAATAGTTTTAATTCATTAAAAATAATGATCTAAGGTGTGTGCTTGACCTTGCAGATTCATTCCACTGAGACGTCCTCTAATTGAGTTCTAGTTGCAAGGCAGTGATCAGACATTAGGCATGGATGATCAAGGAATACTTGTAGATAATTTAGTTGCGATAGTATTGGAAAAATCCATCATTACGGGCATAAGTGATGGAATATTGTTCTGAGAGGGCTTTATGAGGTTCATGCAGACATTCTGCAGAGTACCGCATCCTTCCCCGTCTATGGCAGAGTTGACATGGGTCTTTCAGTAGCAGCATCCTCACACCATCACAGGGGAAAGGTGACCTTAGGATGCAGAGTCATGTTAGAATCCATTATTTCTATCGTAAAGCATTTGGAGATTCCATGAGAGAGGAGGGTGAAGCTCGCAATTTACATGCTTCGGGATTCTGCCATGAGATTGTGGGATGTGATCTCATAGGCTAGACGCTAGTAGGTTATGTCTTCAGATGAATTCCAACATGCCTTCTTCGACTACTTCTACCCAATGACATTGAGGGACGATCGAGCCTAATATTTCATGATTCTGGATCAGGGTACTCTTTTAGTTATGGAGTATTCATCCTATTTTATAGAGTTGCAGTGCTTCTCGCCCATCCCAGGATGTGATGTATTATTCCTGGAAAGGAGATTCGAGGATGGTCTCAGGCATGACATCTGATCGCTGGTGAACATCTTCTGCCCGGAATCCATTACATCTATAGTCACCCAGGCACTGATCACATAATGAAATCTAAGGAATTCTGGAGGTCTGACCCAGGGAGGCTCCGTATATGGAATTTTTATCCCTCCTACTGACAGCAGGAAGTGCCTCAATGAGTCTTTGTGTGGTGATCCAATGAGTAGATAGACTTCTTCTGGTAGCCAGGTGGTGTGATAACAGTGCAGAAATAACTACAATATGAGGCTACATTTCATGAGAGACCTAGTGGAGTGCTGATATTGTGAGAATATGGGTCATCTTCAACATTTCTGTTAGTTCTTCTCACTATCAGCTGGTGATAGAGGTTCTTCTAGGACTCCTCATTCAAAAGCAGCACTACCAGTTTCTCACCATTCTGGGAACTGGAGTTCTTCTAGATGTTCCGGCCGATATGGAGGTCATGACCATGGTAGTCATTCACCATGATTTCAGTGATAGCAGGGTTGATTAGCTTAGAGTGGTCAGGCACGGTCACATGGCCATGGTACATGCCAGACTATTGCAATGGAGAAGACCCAGCATGAGCAGGAACTCGGAACCTCTACAGTTCGAGGTATGATTCATGTTGCCCTAGTTTTTGTTTTGTCTCTTTTCAATATAGGGGATTCCCATCTCTTTATATTTTTTGTGGTTGTGTAGAGCCATGGGAATTGTATATTTTCTTCTACTGATATCATGATGTTAGACAATCTGTTGTGGACAAGAACAGATATTGTACGTCAGTGCAAGGATAGCCCCTAGAGGTTCGTGGGTGTCACTTCCTATGGGACCGTTATGTCTTAGAGATGACAGGATATTATTTCATTCTCAAAATGGACTGGTTAGTTCCCTTCTAAGCTATTGTCGACTGCTATCACTATAGGGTGAGTTTTACATAATCAGAGGGTAGATTGTTTCTTCACAAGGGAGAATGGGATGTCCAGGCAAGTATAATATGACCCGAGCATCATGGTTTGGGAGGAGTTACAACCCATCATTCTGGTCTATATTTATATGAGCATGGGACTTCACATATGAGCATTACTCCAGTAGTGTATCGTTTCAAGGACATCATTCCAAAGGAATATTCAGGTTTCCCTCTGGAGTGTGAGGTATAATTCACTATTGAGCAGGTGACAAGAGTGGCACCGATGTCTATTATTGTATATATGATGGCTACTCATGAGTTGTAGGATCTCAAGAAGCAGTTGGAAGATTTTCAGGAAAAGGGTTTCATCTGACCCGATACTTCTCTTTGGGGTTCGCCTATCCTATTTGTGAAGAAGGTAGACGGTACCCTCAAACATTGTGTGGACTATTGGAAGTTGAACCAGTAGATAGTTAAGAACTGATATTCCATGCCATGGATTGATGATATCTTTGATTAGATGTGAGGATCCTGGGTGTTCTTGATGATTGACTTGAGATCTGGTTAATATAACTTGCTTGTTATACCATCTTATATTCATCTTACTGCCTTCTGGAGTATGTATTCTTTACACGAGAATGTGGTTATGCCGTTCGGTCTCACAAATGATGCTTATAGTTGTTCATGTTTTATGCTATTGGATAAATTACTTCCGAGAGAGCATTTTGTGGTTTTCACTGACCAAAAAATTCTCAAGTACATCTTCATTCAGCGTGATTTGAATTTGAGACAGCGACGGTGAGTTAAGAACCATCATTCCTATAACAATGAGCATGCCTATATGCATGGGAAAGGAAATTTAGTGGCTCATGTGATGAGCCTGAGAACTCAGATACAGGCAGTTCTGGAGGCCAACAGTGAGTGGCAGCTTATGGATCTATTCTCTGAGATGCATTCAGAGGTGCACGACATACAAGGGAAATTTTTTCCTTCTTTTATAGTTCTTACCTCTACTATTCTTGATCGATTGAAAATGAGGTAGCTATCAGATTCTGAAGGCCTAGTATTACGGGAGAACTTTTCATAAGAGGACCCTATTCCTGGATGAACCATAGGTGAGGATGATATCTTGGGTTTTCGTGGTCGTGTATGGGTGTCATCAGACATACGCAAGGAGCTGATGCATGACTTTTATTCCTCAGTTTGGGATGTTCATCCTAGTGTCACCAAGATGTATCGTGATCTGAACCGTCTGTATTGGAGGCCAGGTAGGAAGAGAGACGTTTCTGGTTTTATCATGAGGTGTTTCACCTATCAGAAGGTGAAGGCGTATCATCAGCGACCAGTAGGGATTTTGCAGCAATTTCCTATTCCATAGTGGAAGTGTAATAATGTTGATATGGATTTCATGATAGGGTTGTCGAGGTCACCTTGATGAATGATGTTTTATGTGTTTTCCTAGACAGACTCATGAAGGTTTCCCTCTTTTTACAATCAAGGATACATCCAGTGTTGAGGAGTAGGGAGGATTTTACATCCGAGAGATTTTATGTCACCATGGGGTTCCACACTCTATTGTCTTAGACTTCTGTTCCAATTTTACTTCTTGGGTCTGGTAGGGGCTTCAGAAGGCTTTGGGTACACAAGAGATTTTGAGTACGAATTTCCATCCACAGATAGATGAACAATACGAGCGTATGATTTATGTTCTTGAGGACATGATTCGAGCATCCATCCTAGTATTTGGAGGTTCTTCGGCAAAGCACATACCTCTTGTGGAGTTTTCCATCAATAATAGTTTTCATGAAACTATTCATATGTCACATTATGAGGCATTGTACGGTAGGCCATGCCGGTCACCATTATGTTGGATGGAGGTAGCAGAGGCAGCAATGCTGGGACCTCGCCTTCTCTAGGAGAATACAGAGCATATAGATTTGATTTAGAAGTGGATGCATACGACACAGTCTTAACCGAAGTCTTATGATGATCAATGGGGACAACATCTTCAGTATGAAGACAGAGATCAGGTGTTCTTGTGTGTCACACAAAAGTTGGGACACAAGAGGATTAGGGAACATGGTAATCTTTCTCAGAGGTATGTCGGGTCATTTGAGGTGTTGGAGAGAGTTGGCCTGGTTGCGTATCGATTGCAGTTACCTCAGAGGAACCTGGAAATGCACAACATCTTCCACATTTCTTAGCTTTGACATTACTTCTCATACTATTCTCATAATTTTCATCCCGAGGTTGAGTTAGAGGTGTAATCCTCATTCGAGGATCATCCAATACAGATTATTGATTGAATTACCAATGTTCTTCATGGACAGTCTATTTATCTGGTACAATTTATACGGAATCAAGGGTGATTACATGACAAGACTTTGGAGGGGGAGGATGTTGTACGATCACAGTGGTCAGTGTTTTTCAAGGATTCTTCTTCTACGCCACCTTGCTAGAGAAATTTGGGGAAAAATTTCATTAAGGGGGGAAGTTTTGAAGAACTTGGATCCTCTTTTTAGGTAGGTTTTCATTTTTATGGTTTTTAAGAAAAATATGAATTTCTAGAAATTTCATAAGTAGATGTAGTCAACTCGGTTACCGCAGGTAGCTGATTTCTGTCCATGTAATGGTCATGCACACTACTGTGTGTAGTGACCTGGATGTCGCTTAAAGCAGGGCTCGGTAAGAGAAAGTACATTCCATGTTATCCAAAAGTACACGTCGTGTACTTTCTTTTTCTTCATTAAACGTACTGGGGTCGCGTCGGATAGACAGAAACCCCTCTTCCTCAACCTAGTTCATCCGAGAGTGTTCGTAAAACCACGATTATTCCCCATGCCCCAATCGTGCAACCGTTCTCAGAATTGACCATTTTCAATTGCATTGGGATCGGCTCAGTAATCTCTTAATTCTTCTAGATCTTTGTTTCCTGATTACTGTTCATTAAAGAGCTAACCTAGGTTGATAATTTTTAGTGTTTTTGTAGATCTATGGTGTTCTTAGGCGATTCAAGGAATGAGGTTCACATATAGCGATCCTAAAACACCAAGGTAGGTTTTCTATGCCTTTATGTAGAATATCTTTGAGTTATATGTGCAAAATTTCCCAATACCCTTGAAAAGGGTATTGCGTGTTTACTGTTTGTTCCCTGTTAATTTCCTACTACGCTTGTATACTGCAATAGAGGTTAACTGAATTTTAATAGGGTGTACTTCTATGCTTCGGACGATTTTACCCATTCATGTTTGTTTTGTATGGTTTAGTCCTTCTTAGAATGTTAGGCTGCCTTGTTTTCACCATGCCTAGTACTGTAGGATAGAGTGTTTGTTTATCTGACATGTTGTTATGTTGTAGACTATTATTCAAGTAGTTATTAAGATTTACTTTGTCCGTATTGCATTTATGTGCAGTTTGAGCTACACGAGGTAGTGAGAACCTGTTGTAGTAGACCAAAGGGAGAATGGATGTAAGGGCTTCTCTAGAGTGTTTATTTTAACCTTTATGATACTAGACCATACAGGAAATTGATGTAAGTGCTTCATCGGAGTGTCTGTAGTTCCTCAACCAGGGCCATAGGGGGGATGTGACATATGTGATTCACCAGAGTACCTTTAAATTATTGATACAAGACTATAGGGAGAATTGACGATGAGTGCTTCTTCAGAAGGTATATGCTTATTCTAAACTAGAGGGGTTAGACTATGTGTACTACCAAGAGGGTTGATTGTTATTGTTTGGTTGAACCAGAGGGATTTGGAAATAAGTACTTCCCATATGGTTCCTGCATGAACAGTTTCTTACTTGAAATTGGGAATTGAATGCTTTGAACTGTAGGAATTTTTAATGCTTAATACTTCCTTGTTTACTGCTTATTTTACTTATTGCCTACCATATATATTCACTAACTATTAGCCACATAACTTTTGGTTATTTCCTACTAGGATTTGTCTCATAACTTATTTGGGTCATTCTTTTGGGACAAAATAGATTATATTGACTTAGTTATAGATATGGGAAAGCACCCTTCTTCATCAAATACTTTACTGCATTGGATCTGGATATAATGGGACCAAGCTTAGGCTTGTGATGCTAAGGAGTTATTTATCAATTTACTTTTTTACTTGGTTTAGTTTTATTCTAGCATTGTGACATGTTTGACTCTTTTCATAGACATATCTATCATGCATAATTTATATATGTGCTTTAGTTGTATCTTATTTTCAGTCTTTCGCTATTTAAAATTGTACGTAATGTTTACTGCTTCCGCTATTGTATATCTTTTTTGTTTCTGCTAGGTTACTCTGCCTGTGAGGGAATAGTTTCCTCACTATCA
Source organism: Viscum album (assembly GCA_963277665.1). NCBI lineage: Eukaryota > Viridiplantae > Streptophyta > Magnoliopsida > Santalales > Viscaceae > Viscum > Viscum album. The sequence continues at coordinate 264,226,636 of OY728143.1, read as the reverse complement.
CACCCAAGGCCCTCACTACTAGTCAGCATCCTCTAGAATTTAGGTAAATGAACTTGAGGCCATGTGACCAACCGGGTACGGGGCACCTTTGGGTGGATTCTAGAACTGGGAGGTTACGTAACATGAACAGAAAAGAGAATTTTTTAATTCTATTACCTTATAGAGTACTTCATAAGACATGAAGGATGTGGCCTTGGGGACATGAGGAAACCTTAGAAGGACTACTAGGGATGTAATATGCTAGATGTTCATTGATAAGGAATTTGGAATTGATGAAATGAATGGAATGAATGAATGCATAGGTATTTATAGAAATGTGATGAAATATTTTTTTTAATTTCCACAGGACACCTCATTTGTGTTATTTGAAAATCCCTGAGATTTCCCATGTTATTTTCCCATGGTATTGAGCACTTGGTACACCCCATAACATATTTTTTTCCACAAGATACTATCACAATTATTACCTCATTATATCATAATTTATGATGTATTTAAACATACCAAAACCTCAAAACGATATTTTTTCTATTCCATAAAAATTCAACTATTTTACAAAAAATACATAAAATTATCCCTAACCATTTATCAATGGTTAAAATTAATAAATTAACTCTTTTTTAAATAATTATCAAAAAATTATAATTTTAATTTTTATATAAAATCCTAATTTATTCAAAAATAACAATTTTAAATCTATAACTAATTTTTTTAAATCTCAAAATATTAATGAAGTTGTTCGTAACATAAAGCCTTAAGAAAATAATACACTTATACCGTTTATGTTTCATTATGGTAATAGAACTATTAAAATTACTATTCATAAGGGTATGTTACTATTCATCAAAAATCATGTTGGTTCTATTAATATACAAATATCTTACTGATCACAATTGCAGATGACCATTATTAGAAATTTAAAACATTGTAGAGGAAAAATTATTTTTAAAAATAGATTAAAATATCTAATTAAAAAAAAGATTCATGTACATCAATTCATTTTTAAAAACTTGGGTTGTTATAGTTTTTTTCCTGGTAGAGTCTCTATTTTTATTATATCAAAAAGTAGTAAATATTTATTATTGGTGTAAAATTTTAATTTTTACTTTTGGTTATGTTATACAACGTTATTATTCTATTTTATCATATTTATAATAGATAATATTTGAATTGTAACATCATAAAATTTAAAACAATAATTTTATTCATGTTGTTTTATTTTTTAATTATTTTTGTGACAACATATTTTTTTAATAAAAAATAAACATACATATGTTACATTTGATAACATATTTGTAGTAGAATTTTTCTCTTACTCAAATAATAGTAATATTTTATGTAATTACTTTGTTGGGGTAAATTTGATTTTACATTTATTTCATAAGGTTAAGGATTGGTTTCACATAATTTTTGTGGTAATGATCTAATTTCAAGAGTATAATAAGGGTACAATAAATTTCTCATCTATTGTGAAAGTGTAATGGTGAAGTTAAATTTCCCATGTAAGGGTAATCCCTACATACATGGGATTCATAATGGTAAACATAGTTATTTGTAAGGTTTGATCCATTTTTCGGTGCAATGTGTAAGGGTTAGCCCATTTGTATTGGTGATGTGCAATTGTAACCAAAGAACTATATAAAGGAGCCTATACATTTGAAAGGACATGTACAAGAATCCCCTTACTATGTAAAGGTTAAATAGTTTTTCAAATGGTTATCTAAGGGTATATTATCATATTCATAAGTGTAAGACATTTTGTTTTAAATTCAATATAAATTTACATATGAGTTTCATAAGGATAACTACTTATTTCTAAAATATGCCTAAGGGTAATCCATGAGTTTCAAAATGATTAATCTAGAGTATGGAATTTTTAATGGAAAATTTAAATACCCTTATACAAAAAATGTGATCTATATATGGGTAAATACATATTACCATTACACATATCGGTTTTTTATAAAATATTAAATAAATATTCATTTATATATTATATTTCCTATGAGTAAAAATTTAACTCATTATTTACAGTGTAAAATATTTGTAATTATGGAACATAATTTTTTTCCATTAATAATAGACTCCATTATTTAAAATTTTTATAAAACACCCACACATGAAATTGGTGTGAAACTAAAAATCACATGGTATTTTTTAAATTTTAGGGTTTTCTTTTAAAGAACACATTGTGTTTTTATTAGAGAATTTTGTGAACCTTTACACTATTTTATATTAGATATACTATTTGGGATTACCAGGAATCAAACTAGTATTTTATCTTCATGAATTATTTAGATATGGTTTTCCCATGTTTACAATATGTGGAACATCTCCCCATGTTGCCGAATTTTTCCTCAATCGGCTATCTACAATTTCAATAATTATGGTATATGATTTAGTATAACAGTATCTATCAAATATAAACATTTATTCGTTCTTATTTTAAATTTTTTTATCAAATTTAATTATAAAGTATGATTTTAGACTCATAAAAATTTATTCAAAATTGAATCTTTTATATGACAAAAACACATGATAATTTAATTTGAAAAATTATTTATTTATTTATTGAAAATGCTCTTAAACAGAATTAATGATTAAAGGTTGTATTTAAAATATACTAAATGGAATAAAAATCATATGATTTGAAATTGAATGATTTAAAATATAATTGGATTATTGTTTTATTAAAACTATTTTATTTTTTTCAATATAAAAGTTATGTAATTGTGAATTAAACCCCATTTTTAAAGTCATCAAAAATATCGAGGGAATTTTTTAGACGAAAATTGATTATGTTAAAAAAATGTTATGGTGAATGGACGTGAGGTTTAATTTTATAAACGAATATATCATAATGATATACAGTGTTGAATATAATCATCAGGATAATAATAATGATTTGTATTTAATCTTAAAATGTTATTGGTAAAAATACATTGATCTAAGAAGGATTATTTGAATTGATAGTATTTTATTTACTGTAATTTTTTTTGATTGACAGGATAGGGGATTTTATGTAAATAGTATGATACTAAGAGAATATTTCTTGGAATATAAATCCATAAAAATGGAATTATGTATAAAATACTACTTACTCCCTCTATTGCTTAATGACTCCCCAAAATTGTGTTCAATAATTCTATTCTGGACGCCTAAGCCTTAGGTTAATGTACACACATTTAGATGTTATAGAATTATTTGAGTGGTGAAACGATAATATACTATTTACCTATTAAAAAACTATAAAAATTCCCAAGATTATTTTTAATTACATTTCGATAATTATATAAATTATTTGTTGGTCTCATTATATTTGTTTAAATGTTCCTTTAAGCCTATTTTAGATATACATTCATTCTACAAGATTTAAATACTTGTTTATCAAAAAATTTAAATTGGTTTTATAATAATTATTTATATTAATATAATATAACTAATTATGTTATGAAACATATGAATATATATATTGGAATTGAATGAAATTTATTTTTAAACCAATTTTATTATCATCCACAAAAAATATTCTGCATGATCATTTTTGACGCAACTAAAATAAATATTACCATTACCTTTTTATTTAATATAGAGATTATTTGTTATGTATGATAAGGATTTATTATAATATATTTATGGAAATTATAATAGTATTTGTTTCTCACAACCTTCTTTTGCATAGGGGCATTTGTCTCCATTTTTATACTTGTTCACTGAAAAAGGTTAATCACAACTCCCTGAAAAAGGTTAATCCATTTTTATACTTGTTCCCTGACAATTGTAATGTTATATCCACTTATCACATAAAGATTATTTGTTTTAGTCCATATTGGTTTGGTTTGGTGACCGTGGTTGATATACCGACATTGGGAGTTGTATCTTTTATATTTAGATAAATTAATTCTTATAGATTTTACTCAAAACATATTATCTATTTATATTTTTAATTTTTGGGAGAATTAATTTCCTTCCCTTTTTTAAGTTCTGTGGTTCTAGTCACCAATACATTACGATCAAGAATGACCCTCGGGTTAGTGGATAATTAGTTTTGAATATATTTTATATTTTCATTATATTTTCACTATTGGAAATCTGAATTTTCCCAACGCTTCTATACCAACGGTTTGTAAAAACCGTTGGTATAGGTTCCATTTCCCAATGGTTTGGCCAAAATGTAGGGAAAGCCCACATTGAGGCCACTTTTCCCAACGGTTTGGCCAAACTGTTGGTAAAGGGTATGGATTTCCCAACGGTTTGGCAAAACCGTTGGGAAAACTCCACTTTGTGGCCACATTTCCTAAGGGTTTGGACAAACCGTTGGGAAAGGTGGCCCATGGATCAACCTTCACCCAAAATAAAAATCCAGGCTCAAAATCTATACCAACGGTTGTCAAAACTGTTGGTATAGATCCTTTTATTTTTTATCAGTTCTTCTTACCGAGAACATTATATAAATCAAAATTTAAAATAATTATGAAAATACATATATACATATTTATGTAATTATGTTCACAAAAGTCATGTTAGGTTAGTGGTTAAGTCATTCAATGATAAACTAGGGGTCCTGGGATCAAATCCCAGCAAATGTTTTTTTTGAAATACATATACCAACGGTTCTATAACCATTGTTATATATTTTCATATTAATTATATCAACGGTTTCCAAAACCGTTGGTATAGGTCTATACCAACGGTTTTCCCAAAACAGTTGGTATAGACCTATCCCGACAACTTACTTGGCAATGGTTCTCCAAACCGTTGGTATAGGATATACAAACGGTTTGGAGGATTATACCAACGGTTCCAAACCATTGGTATAGATTAGTTTTCCAGTAGTTTTAGTTCATTAATAATTGTATCAGTGGTGTAAATTCTTAAAATTAAATTACATTACTATGTATGAACTTATGTAATTTTGGGTGAGTAATGATATATTAGAGATTATGAATGTGTCTCGGATAAATATGTATTCAGTTAATGGATTATTTATCACCAAATGTTAATTATGAGACATGATTTACATGGGAATGTTAGGGCTTCAGTATTTATTTATTTTTGTAGGTTTGTTAATTAAAATTATATTTACATCCCACTAAAATTATCATTGATTTTATGAATCTATTATAAGTTTTTGTTTTGAACTAAATGTGGAACAGATCCAAACTATGCCTTTACAGTCTATTCAACTTGGATGAATCAATGTAACTAATTTTCAATTCAATACATGAACTATAGTGAGGCTGGAGTATGGTTAACCATCAGATGAAACTAGGACATGAATAGTTATAAACTATCCCTTGCTTGGTTTTATTTTTTTTTTCAGAAAATAGATTTACTCGTGTAAAGTTAGTTTAGAAATTTCTTGGGATATTTTGTGTATGGTCTGTTTAATGATGTAGTTTGATTTTTTCAAGTATAATGTATTTTATTATGATATTTATTCCATTATAATAACAAAATTTTTGATTAAATAATTATTTGCATACATTAGAGTGTAAATATGTTTTTTCAGGTTGTATATTTATAGAAATTTTTTATTAAAAATATATATTTAAATATATTATTTATGATTTCATAAAGGAATGTTTTTTTATACAATTATGGATTATGATTTCATAAAAATAGAATTTATTTTATAGAAAAAGGAAAATAATGCTTTTGAAATAAATAATGATTTTACATGGCTTGGTAGTGGACTTTTTTGGAACTCATAATTATTTATATTTGTGTTTAATATTTTATTAAATTTTTTATTCTTAGAAAATATATAAATCCCATAAAATTTAATTAAACAATGATTTGATAAAAGTATATGGTATAAATGATTTTTACTTTATGTAGTTTTTCTAATTTTATTTATTCATGAGTTTAGGAGAATGTGACCCGTAAACTTTTATCCTTGAAAGCTTCAAATTCTATTCATTAATATGGTATTTAGTGTTTTCATGTTCATTGATCAAATTATGAATATTCTGTTGATGTATCTTCCTAAAAAATGAAGTTATTGGTGCATCTGGAGGCATTCCAGTAATTGGACACAATTCCTGAGTTTATTAGGTATTTCAAATTTTATAATAGAAATGAATTATTTATCGATGGTTTAAATTAGAAAAAATAATTTTAGAGGATGTATGATTCTATCAAGACTCTTAATACTCTATAGGTCAATACTATAATATCATTTCATAAGGGGAAGTCCATGTGTGGTGGGAAGTTAAGATACAATCATGTCTACATGAAAAAATGTCATATGATTTATCAATGAATGTTTTCATTCAATGGAGTCATAAAGAGTATATGAAGTGGATAATGGTTCTATGCTCTTGGGTTTCAGTCACGAAGATCAATTGGGTGTCGGTATGAAATCAAAATACTCATGATTATTATATATCTAAAATGATATTATTTATGATGACTCAATTAAAAAAATTTATTATAGAACAAGTCCTTAAAATGACTATGGAAATTTTATTTATTGACTTTTTCATACTCAAGTTTAGTGGTTTATGAGATGGACTTATTATACATAGTGGGGTTTTTACCTAAAATTATATACATAATATTTTATTTCTTTATCAGCTTTTGATACCTACAAAACCATGTCCAAATTAAGTCTAATAGAGTATACCACTATAACATGGGCATTAAATTGTTATGTGTTAATATTAACAAATAAATTATGAAATGTATTAGGTTTTCAGATATATAAAAATGAATATATTATTTATCCAATGAATAATATTAAAATTGAAAACATTTGTATCTAAATTTTATGTGTTTCACAAATACAATTTTTTATTTGTGTAATTGTTTTTATATTATAAAATTAAATTAATCAGTATTTATAAAAAAAATTTGTTTATTTATATATTATATATTTAATCTAATTACAAAAAATTATTTTAATATTTTAATATGCATTGGATAAGAATGATTATTTTTTTTATAAAACAACATTTTCTTGTCAAAATAGTTTTTCTAGAATTTTTTTCACAAATTTAAAAATTAATATCTTTTACAAAAAATTACTGAACATGATAAAATGGATTATATATATAGAATCAGGATTCATATGTTTTCAATATAATTAAATTTTTATTTGAAAAATTATGAATTTTAACTGTGGTAAAATTTTTCACCTTTATAAATGTTAAATCTGTTAAATAATGGTTAAAAATAGTTAATAAGGTCTCAATATTCTATAAAAAATATTATTATATGAATTTAATTAAAATATTCTCACATTAGGATAAAATATAATGTTTTGTAATGGATAAAATCCCATGAAATTGAACAATATAATTTTTTATGAAAACAAAAATACAAAATATAAATAATATTATTTTCATTTTTGTTTTTGAATTTGAATTTTTGGGCATAATATATTTACCTTAAATGTGCACAAAATGTAGACCAAATATTATTTCAATTAATGATAAAATAAAATAAATTATTCATATAAAATAATATAAATAAAAAATTGGTCATTTATTTTTATCCATGAAACTTATATAAAAAATAAATATTATGGATATTTGGAAGGTTTATATTTGAATTAATACTTTTTAATGATATATATGGTGTCAAATTCTATGAAAATATTCAAAAAGGACAATAATACTATTTTAAAAATTAATATGTAAGTAAATTATTTTTAAATGATAAAAATAATGAATGGGGACAAGGGGATATAATATGGTCTAAAAAGTCATAAATATTCCATTTAGGAGTCAATTTTTACTATATATTTAATATTATATCCCATTATGTTAGGAAAAAAAATTTACGCAATTAAGGATAAATTTCATTTTCTATTTGGTTAAACGAAATGATATAGTTCAAAATAAACCATATAACTATAAAAATTATTTTTTTGATGATATTTATTCAATATCCACATTTTTATAAAATATATGGACATTCTGATGCTTTTTATTATTAATACCTAAATTATATTTTAATCATTAATGAAATTCAAGGTGTTTTATTTCCCTCCCTTAAAAGTGCTCAAAATTTATTTCCCTTATTTACTCTACAATGATAACCCTAGATCCTCTATGCACTACCCATTTAAATATTAACCTTCTTTATATACATTTTGAAGATTATTTCCTCCCCAAAAGACCAGCCCTAGGATCCAGAAGAAATAATCTAATGTGGTCTCATGAACATCAGAATGTCATCTTACCAAACATTATTAAATTTTTTACTTTTTCTATAATCTCAAAAAATTAGATATTTATCATACAATAATAAAAAAAAGTATACTAATAGTATTAAAATTTTAATTTCATTATGAAACCATGATTATCCAACCATGTTTCCATCAAATGGGAAGTTAATATATTTCTCTTTCTCAAGTACAACTTACTATCTCAACAGATCGATGTAATTAAATTTTATCTATAAATTTTATCAATGGATATTATGATTTATTTGGTATTTATACATGATTATTAAGACATAATTATATTTTTAAAAATTTAACATTCCATCTGCCATGTAACCATACAATCCATTGGATAAAAATAATGTATCTCATGTGTACGTGTGGACTACCCCCTTTATAATGCGATGTGGATTTATAATTTATTTTTTACTCTGATTATTAAAATGAAATATTGAATAAATATAAATTATATATGAGATATAATATTGATTCTATAAATGTGAAATATTAATTAAATTTTATTTTTCCATATCATTGGGAAGTGAAAACATCATTCATGTGTATGTTCGAACTGTCATCCCCATGAATGGTGTAATTAATTTATCTATTTATATATATATTATTGATTACTATAAAGAAATATATAATAATTGTATGTGTTATATATATAAATATAATCGTTAAATTTCATGGTGACCATGTTTCCATTTTACATATAAATGTACATAGACTACAAAACTATAACATGCACAAAAACAGAGCAGTTGTCATATGGAAGAATGATTTTATCAGATAATTGTTAATAAACACTTGATAAATAATTATAGTTAAATATTATATTGTATGATATATATTATTATGGTTATATTATAGATTTGAAATAAATAATTTTTTATACTGGAGTTTTTTGTATGTATGAAGGAAGTCAAACATGATATAAGGGTTTATTTGATAGTATCATCATAATAAAATATTGTTTTGTTAATTTATTTGGAAGGGGGAATATTTTTTCTAAATATTATAATCAAAATATATATTATTAACCAGTACTTAATTATTTCAAAAAATATCTTCCATTTAATTTTCTATTATTTATGTACAGAAGAAAAAGAAACCATGTTTTCATGGAAAAATGACATTTTCTATCTACTCAGTCAGAAATAATTTTCTTAAAATATCCATATTTTCATTAAAAAAATTTAAAAGATTTTTTCAATATTATAAAATTATTTATTAAATATTTGTTTTACATGTTGCATTTTTTTAACAAAATGTTATAAATGCAATCTTCAAGTCAATTTCCTAATGAGTTGCCGTAATGATTTTTACAAATGTGTTCAATGAATAATTTTTATATCTTACATAGATTGAATGAAATTTATATCCTTGATTACCACTCATTAATTAAAATCCTATAGAACATTTATAAAAGGTTTTATTTTTTGAAATTTTTGCCTTAATATTTTGTAATTTTTTTATTTTATTTTTATTTTTCATAAAGTGAAAAAATATAATTTTCTAAAGACATTTTCTTGTGAGATTGTGAAATAATTATTTTCTATGTGAAAATCATTAGTTGAATCATATACACTATAATGTTTTTATTGTTATGATAATATCTACCATATTTATTTTGATGGTTTTGGAAAATATTGACTGTGTAATGTATTAATATTATGTATGACATCCCTTTTTATACATACAATTATTGATTATTAATCCATGTTTATTTTTTATGTTATTTATTAATACGATGATTGTGTTGGACACATTACATGAATAATGGGTCCAAATATTATTTATCTTGTCTATACAATAGAATCTATCTCGAGAAATAGAAAACATGCTATTTTCCCAAGGCCTGATTCATTTATATTGATTTCATGGCATGAGGCCATAAAACTATTTTTAAATGTATTATAACACGGACTATATGTTATGTTCATGTGTTCATTATTATGAATTATATCATTATAAAAGTAGTTATTGATGACCATGACTATACCTGAATATTTTTTAAATCAATATACATGTTTCAAAATCATGTGATAATTTATTTTGAATTAATTGATAATTATTTACTCCTTCAGTATCATTTAATCATTATTTAGGTTATGCAATATGTATTTTTTTCCTAATATTCTATAAAAATCCCTTTATTGTGTTACCTTTCTATAGGATTCCCATTAATGTTTTATGATATTTTTATAAGGTTACATTGAAGTTAATAAATATGATCCAAAAGTATATACTATATTGTTTTTATTTTTATAAATGTATTTTTGGATTGATGTATAAATTTATATTATCAATAAAAATAAATTAACCATTCCATTTTAAAATGAGGGATTATAATTATTACCAATGTAATGATGAAATTTCTATATATGGGATATTAGGTCCAGGGATTTTATAGTTTATTTTATTGAATTTTTTTTATATGTTGTGCAAACTAGATTTAGGGAATAAAATATTTGTGAACATATCATATGTCAAAACTTGATAATATTTCAAATGAAACAAATATAATAATTTGGAGTATAGTTTTATATATATTTTCAATTAATGGTAACCAATTAAATAGTTATGAAATTATTAATAATGATTCAAATTGTTATAATTTAGTTTAGTGTGTTCTATTATTTATAAATGGGTTTTAGTAGAGGGATTAAATATCATACTAATTCATGTAATACATGATATTTCTCCCTCCGTGGAATGATAATAAAGTTAAAGTATATTGAAAAATGTATTTTCTTATATTAATTTTACCACTGATCAACAATTACATTAAAAATATTTTAATGCTTCATGCATCAGAAATATCCATTATTCAATGGGGCTTAAAATCAATTTGTAGCTGACCAATGTGTAAGTTCTATATATAAAATATTTCACAGTTTTGGGTATATTTAAAGGGAAAAAGTATTCATGGATTTTTATAATATATTTTGGGATACATATGAATTCATTTCATTGATTAAAAACTATATGGATGAAGAGAAAATAGTGAGTGTATAATTGAATGATTTTATGGAAATTTTAATTGAGTAACATTTTCCTCACGAACAACAAGGGAATATGGAAATTAAATATTCTCATCTAAAACAAAGTGAAGAGTAAAATTTTTTTATGTATTATTCTAAAATTTAAAGTATATAAATACATGACTTTTACTATTTACATAATACAAAGAGTAAGATTAACGATTTTTATATATGTTTAATGTGATTCATTGAAAGGGAACTAAAATCAAAAATATTCTCATCGTATGATGATAAATTATAATGTTATATATTTATAGAGAAATAATTATCAGTATCATATTTCTATGAAGGAAATAATTGGTAGAAGTTATTGGTATATAAAAACAGATAAGGGGATAAAGATAAATAAAAAAATTTCAACTTGTAATACTTATTGAAGGAAAAACCTTAATACATTCTTAAAATAAAATGGGGTTTCCCTCATGTTTTTATAGAATATCTTTCATGCTCATGAATTCAAGGGTAAGGGAGATATAATTAATCAAAAGTTGTTTAACTATAATGATATAGACACCATTTCAAAAAATTCCCCAAACATCAAAGGAAGATGCCAAAAATGAATCGATGGGGAGAATGTTATGGTAATGAAATTAATACATCCAACAAGACAGTTCCTAATGATAGGGTGAAAGGCAAACATTTCATCCAATTGAGAATTGAAAATATTTTATTAAATTCATGTTCAATACATTACCCTATAATAATCACATTTTTTTGGGGTATCATATCAACACATGTATGATTATAAATTTAATTGGTGGTGAACACTCATTATTTTAGGAGTTACACATACAATGATTACTACTCCTCTATGATAGATTATTCATGAGATGGATCGTTATATAAATGATGTTATTACACATCCAATTGATTTAGATGTAATTTTCCGGATGTGTTGGATATCTTATTATATATACCATGTTAATTTTTTGTTAAGGGTTGAGGAATTTTGTATTCTTAATGAACCTTCAGTCTACTATTAGTGTGAGTATGAACATGAACATACATGGTAAATTTCTTCAATAATATGTTTTTTTCTAAAAATTTATGATGGAAATTTACTTCAAATGGTTTGTGATGATCTGAATATTGAAAATTTCATTTTTTTTCTAGAATATATTGATGTTTTTCATTGTTAATTTCATAGCATTCCATTGAATTTTGAATATTAGTTTTCAATATAACTCATATATGGTTTTACATAAATTTTATATACCACATATAAAATCAACCAAATTGAGTTACTATTATTAAATATGAAAATCAACTAGATTCATTATAATTGATTCAACTAAATATCTTATTCACCATAGGGTGTACATATTATTTTTTTCTGAATAAATATTAGTTAATGATCTATCGAAATGATTATTGAGAAAATATAAAAAAAATCTGAACAAGTTTCATCTACCACATTTTGATGATTTATTTGATCAATTAAGAAGAGATCTATACGTTTAAACATTTGATCAACTATCTGGATTTCGTCAACTATAGATCATGAAAAAGGATATAAAGAAGGAAAAATTCAATATAATGTATGGTAATTAACAACACATATTAATTCCATTTTTACATTCAAGTTATCTATTAATATTTATCAAAATAAATAATATATTAGTTAGATATATACTTATTTAGTTTTTCTAGTATGAATATATGATATTGTAATATATTTTAATATCATTGAAGTGTATGATAAACATTTACTTATTTTAATAATTACCCTGAAGAAGGAAGACTTGTTTGATAAGTTTATCATATCTGAATTTTGGATTTAAAAATACCCATTTATGGCTCAAATAATCTCATGTGAGGGTATATCAATGGACACATAGAAGACATAATTAATTGAGAAATAGCTCATACCAACCACAATGTCAAATTTATTTTATTTGTATGGGAACACAAGATACTAGTGAAACATTGTGTGATATTATATATGAATATATAATCCACTAATAATGTTTTCTTCGAGGGTTTTTGTTCATTTTTATAGATGAATGTGATGAGAGATTCAATGAAATAATGTAAAGGTTGTCCGTAATTATTTTGGTTACACTTAATTATAGGATAGAAGGTTTTGTGATCTATAATGATTCATAATTAAACGGATTGTTATGAATCCTTATGAATAATGATAATATAATTGCTTTTGGATAAAATAAATTGAAGGTTCGGGATAAAAATTACCAAATTCTTGATTTGGATTTGAAAACCATTTTTTAATTAAATTAGTATGGAATAATGTGTTTTGTGAATGATTTGATATATATTTATTAATTGAAAAATTATTAATTATATGATGAAAAATATAAAGTTAAATATTATCTGGATACGATTTTTATATTTAATAAATTATTAAAATTTATCAAAATATTATGACACTTTAAATGATTAAAAGGTCAATTATTCTCGGAGTTAGAATGACCATGATTGTTTATCCATGACGAGAATAGTAAGAGTTCCAATATTTATTAATTTTTTTATGTTAAATATATAAGTCTTGATGAAATGATAAATGTATAATATTGGTTAACTGAATGACAAACAATAAATCCTTGAGAGGATTAAGATGCTAGAAAATGGAAGATATGGAATTACATAAGAATACGAGGATGTAAACTATTTTAAAAAATGACCATGATGTAATAATAATGTTTAGGACCCATGTATGTGTGTTATCAATACCAGAAATATAAAAGTAGACACTAGATGAGTCACATAATTCATCATTCTATATTCCAATCACAACTACAATGTAGTTTAGAGATAAAAAATAATTATTTTTAATGGTTGACATTAACAAAGATAATAAAAAATATAAATCATGATTCCTAGTGTGTTCGAAAGACATGTATAAGAGAAAAATTTATAAGGGGTTGTTACCATCATTATCTATCCTATAATAAAAATCAGAAAACACTCTCATTTATTTTTTAATAGGTATCCCAAAACCCTTAAAATCATACAATTATTTTAGGGTTATAGTCTATTTACAGAAAATGTAAGCCCACAAAATTGAAATCAGTTATTATTTATCATTAGATATAATATATAGAATATATATAAAGGATGTGGTATTTTTTAATGAAGTACAATAATCTTTTTTTTCTTATTGGAATTAGAGGTTTAACTAGATGTTTTGTAAAAGTCATCAATGAGTTGTGGAAACACTATATCAATTATGTATGGAGTATTATACTCATAGAGTTATTATGTATTATAGAACCATTCAAACCATTATGGATATATGGATATCTATTTATGTGGATTAAAAATATTATTGTTGTCAACACAATAAACTAATTAAATTTTCAAACAGTAACAATATTGACTCGAGTATTTAGATGGATTCTTATAAAACTATCTACGGAGATAATTGTATAAATCTCATGAATTGGAATGAAGATAAAAAATAAATGCTATTGGGTCTTGAGATAATTAATGAATTAGTACCTAAGGATAGATGTATTCAATAAAAAAAGGGATCTCTGAATTTCTGGAATGTTATGTTGAAAATTGTTATCTTGATCTGTATATAAAATCCTATTACAATTTTTTGTAAAATTATTCATGGATTAAAATTAAAACATTTTTAAATGTTGGGAATATATTACCAAGATTCATTTTTATGTTTTATTCTCTTGATCATATAGGGAAAAAGTCATATAACTTTTCACTTTTTCCAATCATATCTCATGTTCATGATGTTTTCCTTATAACTCTCAAATGGATGTACAAAATTATATATCACATGTACTAAAAAAGCTGTTTATATCATTTTAGAATTGTTATGTTAAGAATAATATGTATAACTACATGATCATATATATATAATGTGATATTAACTAGATTACATTCTAGGTTAATGTTATCTAGATAAATAAAAGGCCGAGTAAGAAACATTTTAATACAACGATTTAATAAAATAGTTATATCATAAATGTTTTGAATCAATTTAATATAATGAGGGAAAATTTCATTTTAAGGATTTTATAATGTAAAACCTTGATATTTTAAGATACACTTTTATATAAAAATACAATTTCGTTAATATTTTTTATATGCACAACCTGTCTCTAAACATACCATAATATAGTATATCATTATAATAACGAGGTTAATGTAATAGGTGACAGTATGAGGAAATAAATGAAAAAAATATGGATTACACATTTATAAGAGAAATATAATAGATATCAAATGGTTGCAAATGAAAGTATAAATCAAATTTTACTATACGTGATGTTTTTTTTGATAAAGTATCCATATGCACTCAACTTGGTTTTAAGATAATATATTTAATTAATTATTAATTTTAATTGATTATAATGAAATTTTTATTTCATATATTAAATTTATTTTTCAACATTCATATGATATTTTTCCAAATTATTGGATAAAAAGTAATCATGTTATTTCACAAATCTGTATTATTTTCTCAAAATGGGTTGAAATTTCATTTCCTAGACTTATTTTATAATTTATAACATCAACATGTAGGTATTTAATTTTATAAAATCAATTTATTATTTAGAATTATGAGTTTTACATCTAGTAAATTTTTCATTTTTAGGCATTATGAATTATGACCATTGTAAAATTTATAACCTATTTAATTTTTAAATTATATTACTCATAGTTAGAAGATATTATTACATTATTAAATACTCTATCAAAATTATTACTAGATGAGTGGAATTTTAACCTTATTAACATAGACATTATATATACATTTTTAAGGTACACATGTCCTTGAAAATGATATATTTAATATTTAGAATAATGAAAAATATAAAAAATCCAGTCTTTTAAATTTAAATATATCTTATTGGTTCATATAGAGTAAAAATAATATGGTGAATTAATGTCATTTATTATTTTTATAATAATAAAATTATTTACGTGATGGGAATTTATTTTTAATTTTTAGGTATTATATATTTAACATAAAATTTTATGTAACACTGGCACATTATATATTCAATTGAGGGAAATAATGAATGATATGTAAAATAATAAGTATTTAAATATTTTTTTATGAATTGATTTTGTAGATAAATATATCATATTAATAATATATAAATGGTTTATTTTCCAATTATAACATTTTCGTGCTGTATTTGTAATCAAATAAAATAGATACTGAAGAAATTAAAAAATTGATATTTTATTTAAAAAAAATCCATTAAATTATTTATAATATTAATTATCTCTAAAAAAGATAAGAGTAATATGATATGGTCAATAATTTAACAGCTTTTCAATTTATGAGATAATTTTAATCTTATTTATAAATAAATGACCCTCTAAGAGTGGAAATGATCTTACAATTGTTATTGTTAAACTAGTTTAACTAAGGGGTGATACTATATAATGTAATACAATATAACTCTTAAAACTATTAAATTTTTTTTTCAATTATTGATATTTAAATTAAAAATAAAATTATCTATGAATATAATGATATTCTTAGGAATTTATCTTTATAATGTGTTTTTATATTTTTAACTTTTTACTAACACTGAGTGTATCCTTTCAATCCCATGTAAAAGAACACCACTTATATCAATTATTTTCAATATAATGAACAGTATAACTAAACCAATAAAAAATTGCAAATAAAAAAACATGGTCACATTCTACATTTTCTATTCCCCTCATAATTAAAACACAAATATTTACAAAAAAAGACCTAAATGAAGAATGATGGGGATTATGTAATAATTATATTTGACATCTTTGAATCCATTTATTAATTTAAAACCCAATAATATATGGTATTATTAATAAAATAATAAATTTATTATTGTCCAAATATTAATTTATTTATGAAAACAATATTATTCAATTTTTTTTTCAAAAGATGAATAGTAATGTTCTTTCTCAGTCATTTGTATAGGTGACCATGTCCGCATTGTAGTACTATTATTCTTTCATAGGCTTATTTTGTGGATAATTATTTTGATGGATTTATTATTTATATCTAATACCGGTGATATTATTTTTCTTCTATTATTATAATATATCTTCCAACTTCTCATAATCTGTTGGAAAACAATAATGTCCCTCATAAATACATGTGGACTAACACCGCCACAAAGTGATGTGATTGGATTTTCATTTCTATTTTACATTGGGGGTAATTAGGATAGATTTAATTACACTAAATTATTTATATTATACAGTAATAATTATTAAAGTATAATTAATATTTTCCATTCATTTACTAAAACATATGAAAACTAAAAATCGAGTTCAGGTATACTTAAGGCATCCCATCTGCATAAAATTTATGTTACATTTTTAAATTTTATTATTTTATATATTATACTAAATTTCATATATATAAATAATATATATTAAGTTTATATCAGGTTGAATATTTTTGGGATAATGAATCAATGATATAATATAAACCATATCCACGAAATAAAAACATATATAACAGATGATGTAGTTATTACCTGAAGTAGTATCCTTAAAAAACAAAAAATTTGGGATAAATGATTATATTTAAATGACATATGGTATGATAAAAACTAAAAGGGTTACATAATAGATGTATAATTTATCATTATTTAATATATAGGAGGGTCATAAACAGATGAATGATGTCAATCCTGAGATGATAGTTTATTTCATAATATCATCATTATTCATACTTCATTATGTTAATGTTTCCTCTAAGGGGATTATTTCATATTTATACCCTGAACAAAAACATTTTTCATATACACATTTAGTTTCTATAAATTAGAATTTTCTCTTCTATATTCCATTATTTATATATTTAGGATACCTAAATCATATTTATAGGAAACCCAAATTTTTTTTACTCGATCAGTGATCTTTCTCTTCAATATCCATATTGTTTTAAAATGTTTTAAATAATATTTTTAATTTTATGTAGTTATATGTTTAATATATTTTATTCATGTTTGTATTTTTTATAAAATGCTTTGTGTGGAATATTAATTTCATTTTCAAATGAGGTCTTTTATAGAGTTTAAATAAAATGATAATGAGATATTTTTATTCTTATATGGAGTAAATAATATTTACCACCATCATGATGGCACGTTTCTTTAATGAATAATTTAAGACTTTAAAATTTTTATTTAAATGAATATTTTTTATTAATATTTTTAGGATTTCTAGAATTAAATAATACAATTATTTTGAAATAGGGTATAGTCCTTAAGATATTATCTACTGATATTTTGAATCTATTTTCATCCATAACAACATACTTTGATAAATATCATTATTTACTGTGGTTATAAACTTTTGATACCATCCATCATATATCTCTATATGTATTACTTGTACCTTTTGAAGGTAATGTATTGATATTTATTATCCTAACTCTTACAATAAATATTGTGATTTGTTTTCGTGGACGTTTATTTATGTCATATTGTGAATTCATATGATTAATACAATAGACATATTAAGTGACATGTAGGGATTGGAATTACATAGCCCCTTTATGGAATGGTATGTCTCATGAGACAAACTAGATTAATAATTTGGTCGAAGCCCTACTTATTTATATAGATATATTGGTAAGGGGCCTCTCTGATATTTTTATTTATCTTGGAACAAGTGGTCTATGATAAGAAATAATGGATGAAATTATGAAAACTATCATTATTAAATAAATTATTGATGTCCATAAGTTTATTTTAATTTTTATATATCCAACATTAATTTTCAATCTAATGTGATAATATGTAAGGAATTATTTTGTTAATTATTTATTCCTAATATATACTTCAGTCTATATTTTTCTTCCCTTGTATTAATTCCTTTATTCTGTATGTGATATCACCACATTTTTATGATTCTTCCAGTCGGACACCAAGAAATGTTTTACGATAATTATGTATGGATATTCTAGATGGAATAATGATGGTTCTAAAAAATACAAATTTTACTTTTACATTATAAAATTTAATATGGTATTCACATATCTATCTAGTTTACCGTAAATAATAATATATTCATTCCATTGGGATTTGATTGATTGTATTTCGTACCAATGTGATGAATTATCTACATGATTTGGGTTACATGGGTCTTTTTCATTTCACATTTCTTATAAAATGGTAAGAGATAAATTAAAAGAAGGAATGAAATCCAATTCTATGTTAGGAATATGTATAGATTTCTTATATAATTATATTAGAATTATTATATGGGGGATAGTATTCCTGTTGTAAAAAGATGTTTTTTCAGTTATTATATATTATATAACCTGAAAATTTTAAATGTATTACATTATTTTTCTGTGATTTTGTAACTACTGTAAAAAATGGGTCACCCTAATATTTTCTATATGTTGTTGTTACAAAAGAGAGTTTTTGGTCAAGAATAACCATATTTTATAGGTAGGTAAGTATATGCATAAAGAAAATAAGAATCCATCCATAGGACTCAAAGTTTTTTTACACTAAGAAGGATCTTCAAGTTGAAGTTTATATTGATACAACTTATTTATTCAGTCTTAGAGAGGAGAACCTTTTAATCATTGTGTATTGTTTTCTTCTTGTGGACCTTATGTCTTTGGTATTCCTTCATCGCATTCACTAGATTCTTAGAACTGATTATATATGAATTATAGTCCCATTGATTGATTCTATCTTGGAGATATAATAATTTTGTTTGATGGATTTTCACACACTCAACTTCTTGTTCGAATCCTTCATTATGATGTGTTAAGTTAGAAAAAAGTGATTTTATGGGAATAAATTACAGCGGGGGACTACAAATATTAAAATCATCATGTTGAATGGTTTTAGTTTATCTTCTATAATAAATCCATTTTCATTATTTAGAGAACAAAATTTTGGATTTTTATGTTCTTTAATAATGAAAAATACTTTATAGACCATAGATAAAAAAGTATTTGCATTCAAATATTTGTATAATCCTTTTTAAATTTTCCCTTATTAGATATCAACAATTATTGGTGACCACCATGTTTTAATGATAACTAATTCCGATATTTAAGACCATTTCATATGTAACCTTGTTAATTTTGGATGTGATTTTGATTATAGTTCAATTTTATATAGGTGATTATTGTTGTTCCATATAGTTGAGAACACTACTATCGTATTCCTTTTCCAATAAATATTTTTCCCATTGAATTTGGTTGTGTTATTAATGAATATATAATGCTATGTTTTTCATAGATTATATGGTGATATCATTGAGGGGTTGGATTTGAATTGAAATTCCATGTTTATTATTGTGATCATTGATGAGGTATAAATACTACCCAGTTACATAACTTACAAGTGCAACATTAAACCATTAATGGATCTCTATTTAAATTTTGATTATGGTAATTATTAATATGTTTTTGTAATAACATTCTATTATAATTCATATTCTGTTAATGGATATTTTCTATGGCATGAAATTTATGTATCTTCATTGAGTGGAAAACATGTGTTTTGAAGAAAAAAAATTCTTAATGTTACAATATTTGGGTGATACATTATTTTGGGGAAACCTTCTCTAGGTCATATGTTATTTTTAATTTTTTTCTAGATTTATCTATATTGATGAGTTTTTTTTTAAACGTTTATTGATCATTTATATATCTAGGTGGATGTAATTAGCTATGTATTAATCTATTTTAAGGAATGAAAACTTCACAAGTTGAGTGTTGAAGATAAATTTTTCTTGCCTTTATCTATCATTACGAATTGATGATTTCTAGAGGAAAAGATCTTTATGATGTGTATAATTGTAAAAAATATTATTTATATCCAATATTTTCTCTAATTTTGTTTTTTATTATAATTAAAATGACAAAATCATAAATATTTTCAAAAAAAATTACTCATAACCTTTTTTTATTATGTTTTGAAAGTGTATAACACTTTTTATAACTTAAATATTGATAATTCAACTTTTTATTGAGTTTTATATGGGAAATTTGGAGTTTAATGTTCTTTGGTAAGATAATGGGGGTTTTTCCTTTTTTTACAAGTGTATAGATGTCATTTTAGTTGTTTTGTAAGGTTATATTGATGTTCCCCTGAAATGTGTAGGGGTAACAGTGAAATTTCATTAACTGTGTAATGGTAATACATATATACATTATCTGAATATGGGTAAACATAGAATTTATTAATGTCGAAATATGTTTTTATATGGTATGTTAATTTATAATCCCCTTTTTTGAAGAGCTACATAAGGGTAATGAAGAAAATTTTAAAGGTAACCAATACTTTATATTAGTTGCATATTGGTTACGCTAAGGATTTTTAAATATAACATGTTTATTTAAAAGGTTATGGAAGCATTGTTTAGTCTAGTTATATGGGTATGATAATGTAATTATATCTTACATAGGGGAACATATGAGCATAGTAGGGCTAACTCCTTTATCATATATAATGTATAACGGTACTCTAAGAGTTTTATATGGGTAACTCTACTGAATGGCCTATATATGGGTATGTACCCTTGCACTTATAAAACACATATGATCTTTGTAAGGGTGCATTATTCATACCAATATTTAGTTCTATTTTTTATAAAAAAATTAAATAATAATATTTGTTTCCATTCTTCTACCTATTTTATGTCAGGAAATTATATTTTATGGATTTTAAAAGATGAATGTTTTTGAAATCTATTATAAAACAGCTTCAATCATTGTAACTCCTATTTTAAATGATTTTAAAAAATATACATTAATTTTTTGTGTGAAATAAAAAATGAATTTCTTGTTTTTATTATATTTTTTTCGCTGTTAATTCCAAATCTTTTATTTTTATAAAAACATGTTTCCTCCCTATATTGATATTTTGATAGATGGATGACATTTAGAAGTATGTTATATGTTTATTTTACTTTTTCACTATATTTGTACCTTTATCTATTCATTATTGTTTTTTTAAATGTTTGGTGTTATAAATAATAGAATATAATGAAAGATGATTTTGAATTCCATGAACATGATAAAAATATATTATATAGTTTTAATGATGAAGTGGAATTTGTTATTGGGAATTGAAAAATGAATGATGGCATGAATTGAAAATAATGTTATCCCATAATAGACTCACTTTTTGAAAAAACAAGGGAGAATGAGTTTTTAGTATGTAACTATGGAAACCACACTTCAACTCTGACCACATAGTAATGTATTCTCATTGATTTCACTAAATGAAAAAAGATCAACATATTTTTCTACAATGGGGTGTTTACTGAAAATATCCCAATGGATTGATCCATATATATATAAATTTAAACATTAGTGTACGACTAATTTACTGAGTAATGTGATGTTACTAAAATCTATAACTAATAAATAAAAGGGAAAATTACAATAATGTTTTTATATATGATTTTTTATTAGATTAAATTGATAATTAAACAAATATATTAATGAAATTTTTAATGAAAATTCCAATGTAATATATATCTTGGTATAATTTTTTATAATTAATTTGAAATATAGATGAAAAAAATGATAAAATGACAACCACATATTATTTAATATAAATTTATTTATTTGCACCTAGATTATAATGTTTTTTATTTCCAATGGTTTCAAGGGAAATTGTAGTTTGAAACTAATTATTTTATCAACTATTAAAAATTATTATCAGGAAGGGACATGATGAAAATAACATATATATTTCTTCGGGATGTTATAAATAAAATAAAAAATTATTATTTTATTTCATATGTTTTTATTAAGAAATATTTTTGGAAGTCCAATAAATATTTTTTCTTCTAGGAATATCTGTTCATTCAAGAATTTGTAGTCCTTCTAAATCCAGTTATAGAAATAAGGTTATATAAAACTCATTAGTTGTGGGTATACCTTGTTAGTTGTACTTAGGAGATATTTTTATCTACTGGAGTGTTTGATCAATTATTCAAATATATCTTCATGGTTGTTAAACTAATGGTTTTGTTTGGTTACACTATTTGATATACCACTGTAGAGAGTTTCATGTTTTAATTTTGGATGATATAGTTTTTTATTTATTTTACACTCCGTTGTTAATATATATTTGATTTTAAATGTTGGGTGAAATCATTCCAATATAATTTTATGTGATGATAATGTTATAGAACCCATCATAAGGGGATTTGAAACACCCATTGTTTTAGTGGAGGATAAACAAATTTATCATTTCATATGATACATATGATTTATTCATAACATTTATGTAATAGTTTTTCATTCTCTATCATTAACACTTAAATAGTTCTTTTTATAATTTTCAACAGTTATTCTATTTCTTTCTTGGTATTCATTTATATATTTTAATTGATATAGGGATACTCATCCATAAAAACCAGAATGACTTTTGAATATATATTCTTAATTATTATTTTCATTATTAATTAATATATTCATAGTTCTAAGTCATAACTTCTATAAAAATCAATCTAGAATAGATTTTATTTGTATCATTATAAATCTCATTTATCATGAACCGCTTAAAATTGATTGATTATATAGTTCATTCTTAATTCTTTTTATCCTTCACATGTCAGTTATATTCCATTGTATGAATTAATCCACTAGGGAGTCAATTCATCTATAAATTTCTTAAAATATTACCATTTTAGGGTCAATTGTTTTAAATATCCTAATGTTTGTGTCTTTAAAATGTATTATACTGTTTTAAATGAATTATCATTTATTAATATATTTCAAATGGGTGTTGTACATATATATGACATGATTTTATTTCTATTGTGAAATCCAAGAATATTTTTTGCAGTTTTTTTGTCGTGGTGTCTATAAATTTAAATCCATTTTACTGCATCATTCAATTATAAATTATGTAATTATTATTTTCCACAACATTAAAAATAATATTAATGTTAGAGAAGTAATTTTAAAAATTTCCAAAAACCCTAAAAATGACAATTGCTCCAAATTAAATGTATGTTTATAGTCAAAATATAATAAATGGTGATACAAATATAACATGGTTTATATTTTTCATTTCGTGTAACTATAAAGAGTATTTTTATTATGGGTATGATTATGTATAGTTCTAATATCTCTTCCATCCTAACAAATATTTATATTGGGGTGCTATTATAAATCTTCATTAAATCCATCCTAAAAATATTAAATATATTTCTTATACATGGTGTTAATTTAATGAATCTATTTGTTAAGTTAATTCAATGCCATTTATGTTAATATATGTGAATGAAGGAATTTAAATTTTTATTACATGTATTAAAATTAATGATATAACTTTTTAGAAGCCAATTTATAACCCTATTTTAAATATATTAGGGGAAATGGATCTTTCCAGAATCAATATCTATAATTTATTGAATGATACATCGTTTTAAACAATTAAATTTATCCATTAAGAGTTATATGGAATAATTATTTGGGATCCCATTAATGTTTTTATTGAAATATCCATGAAAATGATATTATTAAATCCCATAGGCAAATTATGTTATTCAAATACTTGATTAGTTTTCTAAAATGATTGAAAAGTAGAACTCTATAAGTCTAGGTCTAGTATGTGTTGAATGTATAGTTGATTAATTCAAGTAAATTTAGGTGATTCATGTAATTGACTATAAATATCAGTCATGGTTATTTCGTTAGAAATAATTTTATTACAATGGAATATTATATAAAATAAGGATAATTTATGTAATATTATTTTATAATAATATTTATATCATTGATATACAAGGAAATATAATAAATCATATAAATTAGTAATAAAAATTAATAATATGTATGTAATGAATATGGAAAATTAAAAGTACTTGATGTAACACATCATGGATATGGTGATAAAAATGATTATGTAGTGGTCTATATTAAAACAATACAGAAAAAACACATTTAATTAGAATTTAAGAGACAAAATTATTAGGTAGTATAGTATTGATAGGCCAATCAGGTTATTTTTTGTAAAATATTTATGATTCTTCAAAATTGAGATAATAAAATTAATGTAAAAAATTAAAATTAATAAATCATAGAAAACTGAATTAGTTTCATGGGATGTGATGAAAAAACCAATTCATATAACCATAAATGTTTTATGTATTTTAATCATAAACATTATCATGTTGGTCAAAATATTTATGAAGTAAAAGTAACAATCCATCCCCAAACACATATCAATAAAGGCTCCCATAGTGGAATATAACACAGAACTATGGGAAATCAGGATCCCTATGGGATTGAAAAAAATACACGGGTTTCACGAAAAACACTTAGGAGATATTTCACCACAATATGTTACTTATAAAAATTTAAATATTGAATGTGATAAATAGTTTCACATACTACTGACATACATCTAAATTACAAACACACAATAGTGTAAATAATCCAAAAACCCCAAGATAATGAATCCAAGAAAAATCATTCCCTGTTTTACATTTCGGTCACAAAACACCCATTTTGTCACTAATAATAATCATTCCAGATGCGCGAGTTTCCAAAAACTGATAGTTGTTCCCTATATTTAAATTAACCTTGGAGACAAATTTCCGAATAAAAATAAAGAACATGAAGATTATGAGAAATAAAAGACCAATTATAATAAATTACGTGTTTTATAGCTAGTCCATATTGAATAAAAAATACACTAAATTTAAAAAATTCAAGTCTTGATAACTACATTCCAATATTTTATAAGAAATGAATTTACTTAAACATATAAAAACTTCCAATTACGGATAAATATTGTCACACCCGTTTTTGTTAGTCATTTTATTTATTTTATTTCACTTGGCGTCGGGTGTTTTTTTTTCTTAAGTTCGGGTGAGTCCCAATTTGAATTTTTAATGTTGGGATGAGTTTGTGGTTTGGGATGGTGCGCGGACACCATACGCTTAAGACGCGCAGTTCGTTTGGGCACGTGCCTTTCGTTTGGGTACGTGCAGCCCGCTTGCAGTCCGCTGGGATCCCATACGACGTGCGACACCACACGATCATCTAGTTTTAATATTATGTGTATACATATATATTTATATATGTTTGTATGTTTATATACGTGCATATATATGTGTGTCTATGTTTATATGTTTTTACGCTTTAACGTTGTGTGTATATATATATATAATGTATGTGTATTTATGTTTATACTAGTGGGTTTATTTATTTGTTTATATATATTTACTTATGTGTATATGTTTATTATTATTATTATTATTAATATGATAATTACCACTATTATTACTATTATGATTTTTATTTGGTTTTATTTTTATTATCATTAGTATAACATTAGAAAAAAAACAAAAGGGTTTTGAAACCCTAAGGGGAAGGGGTCGCGACCCCTTTTTTTTCGTTCTCCCCTGCGCTGCGGCGCGCTCCAGCTCCCGCGCGCCAGTCCGCTCGGGCCGAGCCTCCTCCAGCACTCCTCCCGGCGTCCCGACCGGCCTCCGGCCCTCCCGACCGCTGTGCCCCGCTCACCGACCCGCTGCGTCCCGCTCGCCGTCCCGCCGGCCTCCACGCCCAGCCACCGTCCCAGCCCCGGCTTCCCGTCGCTGTGCCCCTGCCGCCTCTTCCAGCCCGACCACCGGCCTCCCCTCCCTCTGGTGGCCCGCACCCCTGCCTCCGCCGTTTCCGGCGAGCCCCGCCGCCAGCCGGCGGTTTCCAGCCCACTCCAGCGACCTCCGGTTGAGGTCCGGTGAGCTTCGCCTCCGGCCAGCAGCAGTAACCCCCTGACCACGCTTTCCCCACCAGGCCGCAAGCTTCGTCGATGACCCGCAACCCTCCCGACCAGCAGGTCCGTCCGACAACTCTTCCTCCCCCCTAAGGGTTTGAGTTCTTGTAAATTGGGGTTTGGTTTTCTAAAGGGTGGATTGTCCGATTTCAGTGTTTTTTTTCTTGATATTTTTCTTCTTGTTGTTTCGGTTGTTTGTTTTAGGGTCCGATTTGGATCCCTCGTGGTGCGATTGTGGTGTGAATGGTGTTGGACACCAATTTTGGGAGCTTTCGACACCCGATGTAAGGTGTTCCGTGCCCTAATGCATCTTTATGTGTTTAATGTGTTTAACTGAGTTTATTAATGCATTCCTTAACTTGTTTATGTGGTGCGAAATGTGTTCTTGGGGTGTTTTGACATGCGTTCAAGTGGGAAATTATTATTTCGATATGTTTGTCTTGTTGCGCACCCTTGAAATAAATGTTTCATTATTTTAATAATGTTCTTTGAGCTGTTTATATAATTTATCAAGTCATTCATGTGATGCAGACTCGGGTGTGAAATGGTTTTTGGTGTGCGTTTAGTTTCTAAAGGGGTATTTTATGTGTATTTTGGTGTGAAGTCTTTATGGTTTTTGTTGAAATGATTTAATAAATAGTTTAATGTTTTATTTAATTGTTTAGATAGCGCATAAGTGGTATTTTGAAATTGTTGAGTATGCATTTGTTTTTAAATTAGTGTGTTTATATAAAATAAGACATGCTCTTGATGTAAACCCTTTTTGCGTCACTTAGGGGTGTTTTATAAATGGTGCAACCAGTCCTTTAAATATTGTAGATGGTGCGTGATGTGTTTTGAAAATATGTCGAGTTGGTTCTTTTGCACTGGTTGTTCGTTTGAATTGTTTTTAGCATGTGTTTATGTGTTTTTTTATGCGTTTTAGTTGTGTGGTTGTTGCAGCGTGTCGGCGAGGAAGACTCGCGGTTTTTCGGTCGTCGGCTTGTGCGTGTTTGAACGTCTGTGCGAGGCATGACATGCCATTATGTTTGGACAGCGAGCCGAGGTAGGTCCCCCATTGCACTCACCGTTAAATTTAGAATTTATTAATTGCTTGATGTTTTCGTTAATTTTAATGAATGATAAATAATATTAGATAATTAAATTTTAAGTGATTATTTATTGTGAAATGAACCGTTTATTTTATACCGAACACCTGGAACATTTTCTTGATGGGCGGACACCCAATTTTGAAAGAGTGCCCGTTTGGCCTTTAAACATAATTCACGGAATTTCAAACGTACTTCTAGTTTTAAAGATAAATAATTTCTTCTGAACAAGTGTTTTGAGCTTTTTGAGAAAAGAGGTTTTATTTAAAAATTTGTGGAGGCCCGTTTGGCACTTTAATGAAATGGATTATCTTGGAAATCCTACTCGGGGATGATATTTGGTGTGCGTTGTTTGCGTGAGCTGTATGTGACGTTTTTGCATCGTGACTGATTTATTTACATTGTAGACGCACCCCTTTTTATTGCTTGTAATGACATGGGAACCTGGCATATTGAGTGAATTTTCTGAGAACGATTGCTACACTAGTTTAGACCACGCACTGGCTACTGGCCCCATAGCAGGGGAATACTGAGTTATTGCTGCTATGGGGATTGGGCCCCTCGGTTAGGCCATGTAGGGCTATGCCGGGCGTTAGGGAGTTATGACGTCATCGAGTTATGGCATGCCTCCAGGATGAGTCACATGTATAGTACGTTCTGGATTTTTCACTATCTCCTAGGTTCGACCCATGTTTTCTTTTAGTGTTTATTTGTGTGTGGCGGATGATTGAGAGGTCGAGTTCGGTTGCTGACCCTTGTGTGCCACTTTACCATTGCCCTTAGTGTGTGTTGTGTGTGATTCTCATTTTGACTAACAACTAAAGTTTGGATTTCTAAATTTCTCGCAAAAAAATGTTTTGAAAATGCAATGCACCTGTTCTTTCAACATTAAACTTGTTCTAAATTAAAAAGGGCAATGGACTGTTACTTGTTTTAGAAATGAAAGTGTGTGGGAAAATATATTTTATATAATTTAGTTCAAACTTGGAATTGGTAAATTCTTTATTTATTGGTATGTGCATTGGGATAGAATTAGTCGGGCATACCTACTGAGTTTTAATACTCACGCCTATAGTGTCTTCTTGTTTTTAGTTCTGTTGCAGGTTCCAGCTTCAGTTGTTCGCCTTGAGCGACATCGGTTGTGTTATTGGAGAGTGACCCACGGGGTCACGTGGAGCTTTGGTCATGGTCAGGTTAGTTGCGTTGTTGGTTCCTTTTTCCTTATTTACTTTTTTTTTCTGCTGCTTAGTTTATTATATTTTGGGCTAAATCGTTCCCACTTGTTAAATTTTGATTCCCGGCACTAGTTGCCAGCCCGTGGGGATCGGGAACGCCCCTCGGGCCATGTCGCGGGCCGGCTCGGGTGACCGGTTCAGGGTCGACCCGGGTTGGTTCATGACAAAATGGTATCAGAGGAGGTTGGCTCTTAGCGGACCTCGCTTTTAAAAGTGCCCTTTGTTATTTGGGATGTCTGATAGAAGGAGATTAGGACTGTCGGGGCTCAGGAGGTAGGTTACGGGTCGGTGCCTGATCACCACCGCTCGTGACGAGACCTGAGTTACCAGGGTTAGTCCGGGATTTGAGTCCCTCATCTTTGGTTGCTTTGTATTGAGGGATGAAAATGGAGGCGAATCGGTTCACTTTGTGGACTCACATGGGGTGGTGATCCATGTGGAGTCCAAGTGTCCGACTCAAGATCCTCTTAGTGTTATGCTTTACCTGGGGCATGGCTCACCACCATGTCGCTGGGTCAGACATATGCACTAGTTTCTCATTCCAGTAGGTTATTACTGCTTCTGTTTTGTTTTAGCCTCATTTGATTTGAGTGTGCGTTAAAAGTGAAAAAAAATTAATGGAAAAGTGTTTCTTTAAAATTGTTTTTGAAATTACTAAAGTGGGTTTTTAAAGAGAAGATGTTTTGGTTTGGGAAAAACTTGGTATGTGTTTGGATTTGGAAAAGCAGTGTTTGAACCTTGGCACTTCTTATGGAGGGTCACACGTGCATGGGTTTGTATGGAAAGTGCGTGGTGGCACTTGTTTGCAGATGATGTGAGCGAGATTGAATGAACGCACATGTGATGGTTCATAAGGTGCCATAGGTGAGTTGCAATATTTTAGAGAAATGATGGTTTTGGAAAGTGATTTATGCTTGTGTTTGTATATGTTTGGCTTATGGGCCTTTTGACCTCGACTGGTGTTGTTTTCTTGATTGAGTTTTGGCTTGATGCCAGTTTGGATGATGTTTCTCGTGTTGTCATGAGTATGCCGCCCAGAAAGGTCGTTAAGGTTGCTAATGAGTCACGCCTAGTTTCCAGTTCTTTCTGCATGTTTCCTATCGATCAAAGTAATCCAATTCCATGAGGGGTAGTTGTTTGGTTATGGAATTTGAGTGGGTCTTCAGGTTGTTGGGAACTCCCAGGGTTGTTGGGGTGCGTGTCGTCTTAGGTTTATTTGAGGGCCCAGTTTTGGACTAGTAAAGATGAGATGTCTCATCGTCGCTGGAGTTTTGGGTGTGATTAACGGTGGTCGGCTTCCGCGAAGGTTCCCCACCTGTCAAGGAGTGTGGGCTAGTGGAACCTGTCTCCAAGAAACCATCCTCGTCGGTACCGGCTCATAGTTCGTCGGACCACACTCTTGTGTGCCACCAGTATGGCCTATCCAGACATTCTAAGTCGCCTGGCCGCATCCCTTCTAAGTCTTGCTACCGTGTGGCTGTTCGGGCCACCGGTGAGAGTTCTGGAAGAAGTGTCGTCAGGGAGGAAGGAGCTAGGGACCAGAGGATGCAAATACCTGACTGTGAGGCAGGAGAGGCTTCATCCATCAGGGCCCCAGCCACAGGTCTCGGGGTGAAGCTCGCGCACAGTCAGGAGTTGCTGAGGGTGTGGAGAACCTCGCTTCGGATTCTGTTTTCAGCTTTCTGAAGAAAAATATCCAAATATTCCTGGTTCTATTCTTGTTATCGTTGTAAGATCACCTTTGTTGCGGTTGCGTGATGAACTTATTCTACCACAGTCTAAGCGGTCTTATCTGTTCTCAATGTGTTTTGAAATCGTTCGGTTCTGCTTGAAGGGTGATGGACCCGCGAATGAACGGTTCAATATAATTTTGAGTTGGGTCTCAATTGTGTGCGTTAGGGGGATGTGTGTTCTTATGAAATTAACAGGCGTTGTTTCGAGGTCCTTTGTGAGTTTGGGCTAGAAATTCCCTAGACTCTGGTTGCGATGAAGTTTTTCTTCAGTCGGTGTGTGAGGGGTTGAGATAATTTTCTATCCACGAGCTGTTGGGTCGTTTCGTAGTAAGCTTCCTGTTTAAGTCTCCGAGTGTTGTTCGGTCTGTGTGGAGAAAGTGACTGAGTTCGGTTTTGGAGTTCCCGTGTTGCCCCCCCCCCCCTCAGGGGTGGTGTGTTCGAGTTTTAAGGTCTTCGTGTTAGTAGATTTCTGTGGTGGGGAGAACCCTCCCGTGTTCAGCCCTCAACCTCGGACAATGTTTGTACTTGAGTTGGTCGGGTGTGACTTGTGTTGGTAATGGTCACCCCGAGCCTCTCAGTTTCTTCTGGTTTTTCCTGGGCACAGACTTGAGTTAAGATAACTGTTGGCTTGGTGACTTTCTGGGGGCAGAAAGTGTTTGTGGTGGGGAGAATTTTCACACCCGTTTTTGTTAGTCATTTTATTTATTTTATTTCACTTTGCGTCAGGTGTTTTTTTTCATAAGTGCGGGTGAGTCCCAATTTGAATTTTTAATGTTGGGATGAGTTTGTGGTTTGGGATGGTGCGCGGACACCATACGCTTAAGACGCGCAGTTCGTTTGGGCACGTGCCTTTCGTTTGGGTACGTGCAGCCCGCTTGCAGTCCGCTGGGATCCCATACGACGTGCGACACCACACGATCATCCAGTTTTAATATTATGTGTATACATATATATTTATATATGTTTGTATGTTTATATACGTGCATATATATGTGTGTCTATGTTTATATGTTTTTATGCTTTAACGTTGTGTGTGTATATATATATAATGTATGTGTATTTATGTTTATACTAGTGGGTTTATATATTTGTTTATATATATTTACTTATGTGTATATGTTTATTATTATTATTATTATTAATATGATAATTACCACTATTATTACTATTATGATTTTTATTTGGTTTTATTTTTATTATCATTAGTACAACATTAGAAAAAAAACAAAAGGGTTTTGAAACCCTAAGGGTAAGGGGTCGCGACCCCTTTTTTTTCGTTCTCCCCTGCGCTGCGGCCCGCTCCAGCTCCCGCGCGCCAGTCCGCTCGGGCCGAGCCTCCTCCAGCACTCCTCCCGGCGTCCCGACCGGCCTCCGGCCCTCCCGACCGCTGCGCCCCGCTCACCGACCCGATGCGTCCCGCTCGCCGTCCCGCCGGCCTCCACGCCCAGCCACCGTCCCAGCCCCGGCATCCCGTCGCTGTGCCCCTGCCGCCTCTTCCAGCCCGACCACCGGCCTCCCCTCCCTCCGGTGGCCCGCACCCCTGCCTCCGCCGTTTCCGGCGAGCCCCGCCGCCAGCCGGCGGTTTCCAGCCCACTCCAGCGACCTCCAATTGAGGTCCGGTGAGCTTCGCCTCCGGCCAGCAGCAGTAACCCCCTGACCGCGCTTTCCCCACCAGGCCGCAAGCTTCGGCGATGACCCGCAACCCTCCCGACCAGCAGGTCCGTCCGACAACTCTTCCTCCCCCCTAAGGGTTTGAGTTCTTGTAAATTGGGGTTTGGTTTTCTAAAGGGTGGATTGTCCGATTTCAGTGTTTTTTTTCTTGATATTTTTCTTCTTGTTGTTTCGGTTGTTTGTTTTAGGGTCCGATTTGGATCCCTCGTGGTGCGATTGTGTTTTGAATGGTGTTGGACACCAATTTTGGGATCTTTCGACACCCGATGTAAGTTGTTCCGTGCCCTAATGCCTCTTTATGTGTTTAATGTGTTTAACTGAGTTTATTAATGCATTCCTTAACTTGTTTATGTGGTGCGAAATGTGTTCTTGGGGTGTTTTGACATGCGTTCAAGTGGGAAATTATTATTTCGATATGTTTGTCTTGTTGCGCACCCTTGAAATAAATGTTTCATTATTTTAATAATGTACTTTGAGCTGTTTAAATAATTTATCAAGTCATTCATGTGATGCAGACTCGGGTGTGAAATGGTTTTTGGTGTGCGTTTAGTTTCTAAAGGGGTATTTTATGTGTATTTTGGTGTGAAGTCTTTATGGTTTTTGTTGAAATGATTTAATAAATAGTTTAATGTTTTATTTAATTGTTTAGATAGCGCATAAGTGGTATTTTGAAAGTGTTGAGTATGCGTTTGTTTTTAAATTAGTGTGTTTATATAAAATAAGACATTCTCTTGATGTAAACCCTTTTTGCATCACTTAGGGGTGTTTTATAAATTGTGCAACCAGTCCTTTAAATATTGTAGATGGTGCGTGATGTGTTTTGAAAATATGTCGAGTTGGTTCTTTTGCACTGGTTGTTTGTTTTAATTGTTTTTAGCATGTGTTTATGTGTTTTTTTATGCGTTTTAGTTGTGTGGTTGTTGCAGCGTGTCAGCGAGGAAGACTCGCGTTGTTTTGGTCGTCGGCTTGTGCGTGTTTGAACATCTGTGCGAGGCATGACATGCCATTATGTTTGGACAGCGAGCCGAGGTAGGTCCCCCATTGCACTCACCCTTAAATTTAGAATTTATTAATTGCTTGATGTTTTCGTTAATTTTAATGAATGATAAATAATATTAGATAATTAAATTTTAAGTGATTATTTATGGTGAAATGAACCGTTTATTTTATACCGAACACCTGGAACATTTTCTTGACGGGCGGACACCCAATTTAGAAAGAGTGCCCGTTTGGCCTTTAAACATAATTCACGGAATTTCAAACGTACTTCTAGTTTTAAAGATAAATAATTTCTTCTGAACAAGTGTTTTGAGCTTTTTGAGAAAAGAGGTTTTATTTAAAAATTTGTGGAGGCCCGTTTGGCACTTTAATGAAATGGATTATCTTGGAAATCCTACTCGGGGGTGATCTTTGGTGTGCGTTGTTTGCGTGAGCTGTATGCGACGTTTGTGCATCGTGACTGATTTATTTACATTGTAGGCGCACCCATTTTTATTGCTTGTGATGACATGGGAACCTGGCATATTGAGTGAATTTTCTGAGAACGATTGCTGCACTAGTTTAGACCACGCACTGGCTAGTGGCCCCATAGCAGGGGAATACTGAGTTATTGCTGCTATGGGGATTGGGCCCCTCGGTTAGGCCATGTAGGGCAATGCCGGGCGTTAGGGCGTTATGACGTCATCGAGTAATGGCATGCCTCCAGGATGAGTCACATGTATAGTACGTTCTGGATTGTTCACGATCTCCTAGGTTCGACCCATGTTTTCTTTTAGTGTTTATTTGTGTGTGGCGGATGATTGAGAGGTCGAGTTCGGTTGCTGACCCTTGTGTGCCACTTTACCATTTCCCTTACTGTGTGTTGTGTGTGATTCTCATTTTGACTAACAACTAAAGTTTGGATTTCTAAATTGCTCGCAAAAAAATGTTTTGAAAATGCAATGCACCTGTTCTTTCAACATTAAACTTGTTCTAAATTAAAAAGGGCAACGGACTGTTACTTGTTTTAGAAATGAAAGTGTGTGGAAAAATATATTTTATATAATTTAGTTCAAACTTGGAATTGGTAAATTCTTTATTTAGTGGTATGTGCATTGGTATAGAAGTAGTCGGGCATACCTACTGAATTTTAATACTCACGCCTATAGTGTCTTCTTGTTTTTAGTTCTGTTGCAGGTTCCAGATTCAGTTGTTCGCCTTGAGCGACATCGGTTGTGTTATTGGAGAGTGACCCACGGGGTCACGTGGAGCTTTGGTCATGGTCAGGTTAGTTGCGTTGTTGGTTCCTTTTTCCTTATTTACTTTTTTTCTGCTGCTTAGTTTATTATATTTTGGGATAAATCGTTCCCACTTGTTAAATTTTGATGCCCGGCACTAGTTGCCAGCCCGTGGGGATCGGGAACGCCCCTCGGGCCATGTCGCGGGCCGGCTCGGGTGACCGGTTCAGGGTCGACCCGGGTTGGTTCGTGACAAATATTAAATGATTAATAAAAATATTAATTGATAATTCCTTTAGAAATCATTTTCCAAGACAAAAGGAGAGGATTAAATGATAATAAATTCAATCTCATTCGTATGTAATATTCTTGAAAAATTAGTATAAAGATAACCAATACAAACACATCGTAGTAATCGTGGATAAATATCTCACAAATTACCCTTGAATAATAGTCCAATTCTATTGGTTTACATCCTAACATGTCTCCTTCCACTATATATTTTTTAACATTGTTTTTTCATTATTAACTCCATCTCTTGGTTGAGATAAACATTCCTAGTGTGTTATTCATAGATTACCCAAAAATTTCCCATGAACCCATTGCATAAATTTGATTTCATTAGAATGGTATTTCAGTGACCACTCATCATTATTATAAATCATTTCTCATATATCATAGAAATCATGTTATCATAAAACAAGTCATTTCAAATTCAATTATAATGATCAAATGATTTAAAAAAAACTCAGTTATTACGAACTAACTATATTTAGAGGAATTATAAAAAATAACATATAAAATTAATATATAGATAATCAAAGAAAAATAATATTAATATCAAACAAGTCTACTAGAAAATAATATCAAGGGCCATATACATAGTTTCAATGTCCACTATAATAGTGGATTTCATCATTTATCATGATATTTGAATGAAATGGACCACGTCCACAAAACATGATTCAAAAATAAAATAAAAATTTAATTTTAACATAATATCCATTTCATTGATTTATTAAGGACAAAATAAAAAAACCAAATAACTCCATAATCAAATCAGTAATAACTATTAATGGAATGACTAAATAGAAAATAGAGATGGTGGGTAGGATTCCTTAAAAATAAAAAAACATAATTAGGATCAATGAAGAAATAAATCTAAAATTATGTCATGATGAATAAATATGTTATATGAACTGAAAATTAATGATGTATTATAAAAGATTTAATATTCTTGAATCAGTAATAACCATGAGGATTGATATTTCTATCTTCCAAGTTCAAATATAGGGATTTATAGTACTCTAATATGGATCTTAAATTTATGAGGATAAGAATTAGGTAATGGGAGAAGGATTAAATAATTACATTGTTATTTTATCATCATAATATAATATGGGACATACTGATCCTCATCTAATAGTTATGTTGACTAATTTTAGGATTCCACTTTCAAGAAAATAGTTCATTTTCCCACTATTGGTGATAAAATTATTGCCATTTGATTGAGATAGAATACCTATATTATGTTCATTCGAATAGAGGGTCAATACAAATGCAATAACATATGATATCCTAGGCCAGTTATCCTCACCTATATCTAGTAGACCACCTATATCATTTCCAGCTATAATTTTAGGCTAAATAATATACACAACCCTTTTGACACACCACCATACATATAGAGATTTATGAAAATATAAAAAACAGTAGATTTGTTAAAAATTGTATTAATAATAATATATAGAAATCATAACAACAAGAAAAATAAGGTGGTGAAAATTGATCCCTCTATATTTCATTCTTCCACAACAAATTCATATTTATTATACTTTATTCTCCATGAGATTATTCCATTTCACACTCATAAATTACACATTAACCCATATCTCATTAGAATGTAACCAATTCATTTAATGTAATATTAAGAATGAAAATAAATTCTTGCATAGAATATTATATTGACTGGGAATGAATATTAATTGGGAATTTTATCACTACCTTATTTGCTTTTATGTCATTTTTTCTATAGTTAAAAAAATATATTTGTTAGGTTGATAAATCTTGATTTGAGAAACAATGAAAACAAATTGTATCATTGAAATATCATATATAGATCTATTATTTAATTGAAAATTCTAATTCACTCAATGATTTAAAATAGACGGACGCACCATAGATACAATTTTCCATGCCTTCTTAGTACTCAGTTACTCAACTATTCTGTGAATTTCATGAACACATTATCATTTTAAAAATAATATATGATTATAACAGTGAA
The DNA here is from genome assembly GCA_963277665.1 of Viscum album. Lineage (NCBI taxonomy): Eukaryota > Viridiplantae > Streptophyta > Magnoliopsida > Santalales > Viscaceae > Viscum > Viscum album. Next base: position 264,189,482 of record OY728143.1, on the reverse strand, counting down.
CCACATATTAATTATATCATATTTCTCATTATAAAATAATAAATAATCATATATGTAATAAACTCTGCTTCAAAAAACTATATCAATCATATAAAGGTAGCTTGACCAACCTCCATCTATTTTAAAGGTGATTTAAGGGGTTTGGAAAATAAAAATTCAAAAGGATTCATAATTATGGTATCATCATGGAAATAATATATGAAAACTTATCAAGCCCAAAATGGTTATCAAATCACATATATTGACTATGACACTATCATGAATTAAATTATCAACAATATATATAATCCATTTTATTTTACCATCTCTAAGAGGATAATATCTAGTGATCAGTATTACCCAACATCTTACATCATCATGTCAACTCTTCAAAAGTGAGAGGAAATTTTGGGATCTCTATTCGAGGAAATGGTCATTGGATCATCATAAAACCATATAATTTCATTTACATAAAACATTAAAAATTCTTCAAAAAATTATCATATTAAACCCCATATTAATTGGGATGATTTTTACAACGGTTGAATAATAATCTAAATTAAACTCATTACCGCTGAATTATATGGAATATAAACATAGAGATTGATTTATATCTCAGTCAGTTATTATGTTGGTCTGGAGAGGTACTATATAAAATCATAATTCACCTATTTATCATCCATAATATGTTGTTGAATTATATATCTAGATATGAAATCCTAGTAATATGTCATATGATTTTAATAGATCATGTTTTTCAAGTTATAAAACATCATTTTTTCCCATGTGGAAAACCCGTTTGGAATTATGAAAATCACCAAATAGACTTCTCTCATACATATATGAACAACATAAGTAATTCTAAAACAATATATAAATTCATGTTAAAAGTCAATTTATTCGTGGTCTCTCAAATATATATTGAATCAAAAATATTTTGAATCTTTTTCTTAACATCTACTTCTATTACAGAATCACCTCAATAAGATATGTTATAAATTGAATTCATTACAAACATTACCACACACTTCCTCCATGACACCCATGTGAATTCGTGTAAAGTGTTCCATCATGTTCTATTCATACTCTAATCCTCTTATATATCCAGGAATAATATTATGTTATAGAGTGTCATAAAAAACATTTCAATTTGATTTAATATATTTAATTTAAATGTTATGTGACTTTACTTATTGTACACATTATTTCTTCCAACGACTTAAATAATTCTGAGAAATGATCTAGCACAAACTATTATGGTAAATTGTAAAAATAAACCAGTCACATAATAGGCATTTACTACATTTAAAATTCCCATTAATAATATATTTGAGTTATAGATCATTAGTGGAAGAAATATTCATGTGAGTTTGAAGATGATGTGAGATAATGTCCACCATACATTCTTAATGTATAATAATGCATCTAATTCCTTCATATGAGTAATTGGAATAAACTATAGAGCCTCATCTAGACTCTAGTAGAGTCAAAAAAAATTATTTACCTCCATCGTCACAGTATTTTTTCAATATATTCCTGACACTTCATGCCCCGCAACAACATCACACATTTCTGTGTTATATTTTTCTATGGTGGGGAATTATTTTTATTTCCCTTCAAAAAATAATCAATAATATTCCACATAACCCCTTAATATTTCAATTTTATATAGAATACATGGATTCTCTACTAAAATGACATCCAACAACTTTTCATGGAATGAAATGATTCAATATTATGAATAAAAAAACCTAAAAAAATCACATCGTCGATCCAAAATTAAAATTTATATAATTTCACAAATAGGTTTTAATCCCTTATAAATATGAAGAAAATACAAAGGTAAAAAATAATCATAAATAGTTATTGAGTAATAAAAAAAATACACATTAATAAAACCACAAATGAGTTAGGTTACATAATGAATTTATATGTTCAATGTTATATAAATACTATTTGTTTGGTAATTATTTCATGTAAATTCATAGGGTAATTAATAAAGGTATTTATTATCATAAATAAGTTATTAGAATATCGGACATCTTGATTCATAGATGGTGATGAAAAGGCCAAATTTTAGATTCCAAGAAAAACCATATCCCATTCATTTGATCAAAAAAATTATTGAAATAAATCAAGGGTACTTATTATCGATAATTATTAAACTAATAAATTTTCACTCAACACTTACTTTAATATTTTGATTAGAATTGTTGGAAAAGATAATGGGTCCCACCGAAAGTTATTCACTCAATTGTATAAGTCCCTTTATTATGAAATCATCAATCTAAATTATTATCTCTTTTAATACTATTAGAATGATATGGAAAGATGGTATCAATATTGCTAATGTTATAAAAAACTAATTCAATTGTTAATTCCACACATATCTATGGATGAAAATAAATTAATTAATTTGGGAAAAACTAAACAATCCCATTAAACATTAGAGTAATATAACCACAAAAGACATCATATTCCAGATCAAAATTGAATTAGTATATCTGCTTGAAATGTTCTAGAAGAGGTTTTTATGCTTTACTAGTCCACGAGTCATACTCACTGTGAAACAAAAATTAAAACTTATAATGTCACATAATTTTTTGAAAATATATATTATTAATTTTTATACTAATATTCAAATTATTTTACAATAATTCAACAATAATGACCTGAGAGTATTAGTTCCTTTTGAATCACATATAAGTAAATAAATATTACATAAATCTTCTTTATTTTTTCTAATTATGTTTATCTAATCTAGAACCCTTATTATAAATATCATAATTAAGACATGTGGTAATAAACTTAGAAATGGAAAAACCAATTAAATACATTTGATATCAGTGGGGGTAAACATAAGAGATATCAACAATTGATCATAAGTGATCACAATATAAACATTTGTTTATGAGAACATGCTCTAGGAATTATAAATTCACATTCATCAATTAATATTCAAAATAAAAAAAACATGGATTTTTTTACTTTAATTGAAAAAACATAAGACTTATATGACTGAAATTATCAATTGTAAAAAATGATCTATGAATTTACCTTTTAAGAATTTAGTAATATGTTATTTTATTATAAATAAGACTTCAAAATAATTTCCTTGATCATTCATCTATACTATTTATATAATATTTGATTGGGTTCACAACTCATTCCATTATTTAATTGTCAAGGCTCAAACCCAAATCATTCATGTGGGAAAATTTCTATTAGTAACAAGGTTCACTCTCTGTTGTAGTCTTTATTATTGAATTATTAAATCATTAATTCCAAATGCATTGGAGGGATATTCAAGACCCACCTATAAATTGATTATCATGGAACGAATCATTTTTTTTATAACAGAACCACCAATGTCAAAATTAATACATAAATATGTGTTTTATAAGATCATAAAAAATCCATTATATCATCATTTCATATCCCATGGAAATTAAATTAAATTAATAATAAAATCATAATAATATTCATAAATACTAGAGATAAATAATAATGATGGGAGATTTGTATTATATCCATATTAAATCATAACAAACATCAAAGGATATCATAATAGGAAAAAATAAAATTAATCGTTCACTAGAACATTTAATGGGGAAGACACATTTTTCATTTTAAATTTGAAACATTTAATCTAGAAAAAATTAAAAATATTTGGAAAACATTTTCAATTTAAATATAAAACGAAAAATTTGAAGGAATTTTTATTTGAAAATATTATTCATAATGGTGGGAAATATATTCATGATTTGTATGTTTAAAAATATTAAATTTTATTTATTGGAAAAAATATAAATCTACAACATTTTGAATACTATAATATTATTTATTTTCAACCATGGTAATGAATGATATATATTATTAAAAATTAAAACCTGTATTATTTTATTAATAGTAAAATAATTCTTGAATTTTTTATATATGATTATAATGAATGAAAATTTTTCGAATTAAATTACAAAATGAAGTAATTATTTCTTACAAATAAATTTTCGATATATTGATTACAATGAAAAAAAAATGATTAAAAATTAAATATCAAAAAATAAATAGAGGATAATAAATACTTAATATAATTGAGTTCAAGATCATATAATTTGATCATCATTATTTTTAAGATAAAAAATCCAGATAAAACTGATATTGTATCATATAAACCATACAAATTTTTTGATAAAAAAATTATGTCATTAAACTCAGGAAAATTATAATTATTTACAAATAAAATTAATTAAATCATTGATATTCAAAAAATAATTTCTTATGATGTACCTACCTCATAGTGATATTGAATTTGTGTATAACAATAATTCATGTCTCAATGAAAAGACATTAAGATGAAATACACAAAAAATATTTGGGTCATTTGAATCTAATGCCATATAATGAAATAAAAGTATATATATTTTTAAATAGAACAAATTAAATAATATATATATATATATATATTAACAGACGTTAATTTTATTGTATTAATTAAAAATAAACAAAATTATGGGGCATAATACAAAACTTTTCTTTTGATTTTTAAAATGAGACATAAAATCATTAACCTACGAATGACAAGACTCTTACTCACTAAAATCACTAGATTAATATATTTTTATTTATTATAATTCTATAAAAGAATCATATTTTTTCATATAATATCATATATTATCCTCAAATATTATTTCACACCCATTATAAATGTATTCTATATTATATTCACCAATATAGTTATTAACTATTTCATTTTTCATGTAGGCTTTAGATTAGATTTTTGGTACATACACATTGATCATTTTTTATCCATCTAATGAATGTTGAACCTGATTTTATTATAATATATATTCTTTATATTTATATATAATAACATATATATAATGTGGTGATGAAAAATGAAAAACCTTACTTTACGGGGATGATAGTATGTAAATATGCATAAGTTATGTTGTAATTTTTCAACGGATGGGATGAATGAAATTTATATATTATTTAAAAATTATTAAATATTTACTAAATAATAAAGATTATAAATTGAAATTAATTATATTAAAAACTAATTATCAATTGTGATTTATAATGAGATGTATAATTATGTGGAAGTAGTAGTCTGTAGAAATGCCTAAATGATATATTCAACTCCCATTATATTGAGAAGAGGTGGTAAATTCTAACATAATTATAATAAAACCATATTCATTTATTTGTGAAAATATATTTATCACTTAATATGTATATAACATATTTAGACGATTTATAAGAATAAATAAAGTTGAATGTGGTTGGTAATGATCTATTTCACCTCTTTTAGAGACATCCTTTAATATACACCATATTCCTTGACGGATTTTTATAAAGAGAATAAAATAATAATGAAGGTAATGATATTTATTCATGGAAGTATTTAAATTAATTATTTTATAATATATAATGCTTATATTGTGTGTATATGTATAAGGAAATGACCTTAAAACATTACATAATATTGAAGTAAATGAATAATTCACATTGACGATATTTTCAAGATTAGAGTTTTAGAGAATTAAACCATAACTATTACATATCAACTTCAATATTAAAAAGTAGACACTTCTACTATAACCTATTTTTTCATAGCAAATAATACAAGAGTTATTTTCTTGATATTAACCTTCTTGAATAATTCTTTTCTCTTACCCTTATAACATGTGAAAAACATTTCCAAAACATGGGATTATCATAAAATGATCAGTAAGGGTTATAATATAAGGAAAGGAAACATTAATCCATAAATATATAAAAATCAATGAAACCATAATTTTCAATCATAAAAGACATTCTGAAGTCATAATATTTATGAATAACATATAGTAATCACAAATCATAATGGTAACATGTGGCATCCATACAATACTTACATTGTAGTAATCACAACTATGTAGGGTGTTACATTTGGAATACACATCATTGTATATTCCCTAAATCTCTTAGGAAAAACATTAAAATTTACCTATTTCACATTACCCAATGAATTAGAGAGCTATATCGTGCTCACCCACCTGATTTTTATCATGGAAGCAGCCGTATACGTAACAATTCCCAATAACCCTAACATGTTCGTAAGATATAAAACAAACATAAAAGAAATATAAAATTCCCACATTTCAATCACAATATATAATTTAAATATATTGACCTAATAAATCCATTATAAAAACAATTTTCAATACCAAAATACGTAAAAGTTTATATGGTATTTATTTTCCTTTTAAAAACATTACAGCATATTATGGAAGCCAAATATCAAATAATACTCGTAGCGGCGGAAAGGTCGTCGTCACCGTGTACATTAAAATAAAAATACTTTTTTTCATTTATTAAAAATCCTTATTGAAATATATTATCTTTGAATTAAATGAAAATTAAAAGTTGTTTATATAGCGTATAATAGAAAATCATATATTGAAACAAAATATTTCTCAATGAATGGAGATTGAGACGAAGTCCCTTACAAAGACGATATCCTTAGATTAAGGATAAATCAATTAAGAATTTATGTGTAAAAAATATAAATACACCCAATATAAGTGGATATTATGTGTAAAAAAAATAATAGGACATCCACATATATCAATATCACGACATAATAAAGAAGTATAGGTTTAAGCTTATGAATTGAAATTGGGTAAAGAAGTTCCCTTACAGAAATTTGACAGGCTAACGATGTCACATTAAAAATCAAAAACTGAGTTGATGAGAGATAAAAGGGTATATCATCACATAGAAATACAATTTACAGAAATAATGATATATAATAACATATCCCAACAAAATAAGATGTAAATTAAAAGACATAACAAAAATAAGTCTTTTTTTTAAGAGGAGGGTGAAAGGTTCCCTTATCGATATGGGTAACATTCAAAACGTACACCACATGATTGAAGGATCATACAATTAAGATTTAAATACCCATAAATTATATTATGTTACACAAATAATACAATCATGGGTAGTACATACACCATAAAAAAGGAAATAGTGGAAAATGTAGCATGAATCTCACGGGAATAAAAGTGAGGTGAAAACCCCTTACCTCGTTGTAATCAACCGAGTCGTATAACCAAAAGATAATAACCACCAAATTAATTACAAAATACAATTAATATAAAGGGAATAATTATAATATATATCAAATAGAAGTACATAATACACCACATGAAAAAAATAAGTGCTGAACAACAGAAATCTCACAGAATTAAAAATAAGATATGAAACCCCTTACAACGTTGTTATCAATCGAGTCGTATAACCAAAAGATAATAACCACCAAATAAATCATATAATACCCTGAATATAATGGGAATAATGATAAAATATATCAAATGGAAGTACATAATACACCATGTTCAATAAATAGTTGGGGAACAATTGAAATCCCGCTGAATTAAATGTGAGATAAGAATATCATTACCACGTTGTAATCAATTGAGTCATATAACCAAAAGATAATAACCCAAAAATGAATTACTGAATACCATGAATATTAAAGTAATCATGATAATATATATTAAATGACCATAAAAAATACATAACATGCAATAAATAGGTGGCGAACAATTGAAATCTATCTAAATTAAATGTGATATAAGAATCCCCTTACCTCGTAGTCCGACTTGACTCGCTCGTATGTTCCTTGTTCTTCCTGAATAATAAAACTAAGTTAATCTATACATTATTAAAAACCCTTTTCAAGTTTATTAATCCTTTTATATGACTTATTACCATTTTATAAACATTATTAATTATTTAAGTTAATAATTTTTGTTTTGTCGATATTTGGTACTTGAGTCAAAAATGAACTTGTTATAATTATTCATTGTCCATGTGGTCAAAAGACCTTTATCATCAGAATGATATTCATTATTTATATGTCATCTATATAATATATATTCCATATATATATGTATTTATAATAGTCTATAACATTTGGATATAAGAATGAAATGCACGATTCATGGAGTCACGGTAAGTTGTACGTACACATGAACGCTACTTTCATTTCTATTACATATTTTAATGAAATGAAAACATAGTGATTCGTAGGTATATTATAATATCAGTATAATATATTTTCCATATATGTTATATAATTTCTTAAATTATATCTATTATACATTCCACTTATGGAATGAACGAGTAATATCACTTTGAGGGGGCGGTAGTCCACACTTCCTCTAATGAAATTATTGCATATACCCATTATGGGAACCATAAAGGTATTCTCTAAAAAATAAAATACCAAAGAATAAAGAAAAAATATAAAAAATATATATAATATATAGATATAGTTCCATAATAATGTCCACCATGAGAGGTGGTATGATATAATTGAACAATCATCATTTCGTGAGGCAGTAGTTCACCGTCCACTGAAACAGTATGTTCTTTACCCATTAAATGGAGGTGTGTGTAAGTGTATCTCGAATCCCTCTCATTAAAAAATCATTTAATATTTATTATACTGGTGATTTTATAATTTAGAGGAATAAAAAGGAGTTTAGGGGGTTGTAGAAGTAAAATAAAACAAAAGAACATAAAAGAATATGATACCTTTAAATCGGGTAACACCCTTTAGTTTGAACCAAAAAGGTTTATTGAAGTGCTTTCTGCCTAAGGTAAGGCTTCTATGATGAAGAGAGGGATCTTGGGAGATTAATGGAGTAGAGGTTGGATGAGCCAAGGGCTTCAGAAGTGTGAGAAATGGGTAATAAGTGAAGGATTTTATAATGGAGAGGAGCGGCTCTTTTGGAATGTTTGAAAATATTATTTTATTATATAATTATTTACAGATTTTAAAGGTCAAAAAAACATTGAAGCATAATATAAGGTGTCCCATGTTCGAAATAAAATTATTCAATAAGAATTGGACATGATTTGAATATTTTTTTAATTATTATCTTCTCATTTATTTAAATAATTCATTAATGACGTAAAAACTGCATCATTATTGTGTCATAAATAATTTAATTTATTTTATTTCCAAAAATTATAAAAAAAATACAATTATGTAGTAAATCATTTTATCATCCAAATTAATATTTATAGTCGAAATAATAAGATATATAACCTAATGTAAAAATTCATTTAGTAAAATAATACATTTTTATGACATTTTTATTTTTGTAAAGACCCAGATATTTCAAGGGAAATTTTTTTTCTAAATTTTCTTTGGATTTTACAAGAACTCAGTTTCTGACGACGCCTGATTCTGAGGCCCGGTGTGCCCGGAATCAATTTCTGAAGTTTGGCTCGGGTACGTTCAGTGAACGGACGAGCGGGTTTTTTCTAACAATTGAATCGGTGCTCGGAATCGAATTCTGAGGGCACCGATGGAATCGCAGCGCCGGTAATTGCTTAGAAACGCCTCTTCCAGATTTGCGTTTGCTCGGGTGTGGTTTTTAATTTTCGGGCTTAAAGTTAAGAGATAAAATAATTGTACGACAAACTTTATTTTATTTCACATAATCCCCTTGGAAGCCACCTGAAAGCCACTTAAAGATTCTTAAGTGGAGTTGTTACAGATAGGGTGCTATCCAAAAATATCCTACCCTCTTGGTAGGATATTTGTGAGGTGGGACCCACACAAGCCCCACCGTTTCTTTTCCGCTAAGTAACGCACCCACGAAAACCCATCTTTATGGAATTCAACTGACGCATTTTCTTAATTTCTTAACGCATCAATTAATTGGGAAGTTTTCTTTGTTGAAATAATTGGGCGGTTTTCTTCGATTAATTAATTGGGCGGTTTATTTCGTTGAATTAATTCTGCAAATTAATGGGTCGTTTCTTGTCTTCTGTTTTTCAAATCATAAGTTGATAATAAAAAGGTTGAGGACTTATTTTATTTTGGGTTGAGGGGGTTTGTGTTGTGTTAAACCTTCGGGAGAGCAGAGAGATAATTCTTCGTTCTTCGATGAAGAACGCGAAGAACGCGAAGAACGCTCCGACCTCTGACGAAGAACGCCAAAACCGCGGAAATCGACGACGCGACACCGTGTGCCGTGACGCCGACGTTTCCTCTTCTGCGACGTTCCTTCCTCCGCAACAAAATCTTCAATCTACTGTTGGAGTTCGACGAACAAGCTCGGAAGCGGAATCGAGTAGCAAGCGACGAAGGCTTCTCCTTCCCTCGAGTCGGACGAACGCCGACGTCCCCCTTCGACGTCGTCATCCTCGCGACGCCATACCGCGACGAACCTCGAACGACGACGCCTCCTTCCGATCGGCTTATACACAAGGTAGGGGTTTTATTTGATTGTTCTATACTCCATGAATGTTTCCGTTCAACGTGAAGAAACCGGATAATAAGAACGATTTTAATTCATTAAAATTGTTTTTGATTATGTATTCATGTGATGAATAAATTCTCCCGTTGTTATTATCTAACGCGGAGGGTGCGTACCAAACGTACACGGCCCGACAACCCACCGCAGATTGTTTATTGATGTGTGGATCAACGGGCGACAACAAACGAGGATGCGAGGTAATTTTGAGGCCTCCGCAGTGAAGGTCGGGTCTCGGGAGGACCATAGGAGAAGACGGCAGGAGAAACAGACAACCGGAGCACGTCCGGTGGTCCGCGGAAGGTCGCGGCGGCGGCGCGCCGCCAGAAGGGAGGCGGCCGGCGGTTCACCGCCGGCCTCAATTAGCGGCGGGCGGGGGACACCCCGCTCCGCTTTTCGGCTCGGCCACGCTGGCCGAGCCGCAGCGGGGTCGGACCCGGGTCAGGTCGACCCCGTTCGGCTGACCCAGGGGGGTCGGGCTGGGTCGGCCCGGGCCCAGACACCCCGTTTTCGGACCACTTTCGTTCAAATGCCCGTAACTTGAGCTACGGGCCTCCGAACTATGAGACGTCTGTGGAAACGAGATCCTTGGATCGAGACGGTCGTTTCGGTATATCACTCTCAAGGTTTTGGATTACTTTGTGTTCGGCCAGGTTGGTTCGTACACAAAACCAACCAGGCCCTCGGATCGGAAACGCTCATATCTTGAGCTACGAACGTCCGATTGACGTGCCGTCAGCTTTGTTGAATTACTTAAGGGAGACGGACCTTTTGGATTACTCGGCTCGAGGTTTGGATACTGTCGGAGTGTGTTCGAGTTCATTTTAACTTAAAAACCAACCGGGCCCCCGGAACGAGAAAGCCAATAACTTCCAGACCGGGCGTCTGATTGACGCGCCATCTGTTGCGATGCATTCCTGTTGACGATACGGAACTTTTGGAATCATCTTCCCGAGTTTTTGATGAAGTTGGGTTATAGCCGGGTTGGGTTGTACCCGAAATCCAACCGGGCCCCTGGAACGGAAAAAGACGATATCTTTCAGACCAGACGTCTATTTGACGAACTGTCAGCGGTGTTGGTGATCTCATCGAGAATCGGTCCTTATGAGTATACCCCATGAGATATCAGGGGTACAGTTGAGATATGGCCGGGTTGGTTTGCTTATGAAACCAACCGGGCCCTTGGGACGAAAAGACTAATAACTCACAGACTGGGCGTCCGATTGACGCACCATCTGTTGTGTTGAGACTCCAGTGGCGAAGAGGTCCTTGAGAGAAACTTCTCCGTGGAACCTTGTGATACTTGAAGTATCGACCATCAGCTCTTGGACCAAACCCTTCCGGAGATGAGCATGCAGAATACGTAGACCATGTAGATGACTTAGACACGACGACTGCTGATCGAACGACTCAGTGTGTTACAGAGGTGCACTTGGTTGTAGCGGCACATTGGAGCGCTTGGTTGTAGCGGCAGACCCACGACAGAGGTGCACTTGGTTGTAGCGGCACATGTGAGCGCTTGGTTGTAGCGGTAGACCCACGACAGAGGTGCGCATTGTTGTAGCGGCACAAGGGAGCGCTTGGTTGTAGCGGCAAACCCACGACAGAGGTGTGCTTGGTTGTAGTGGCACATGGGAGCTCATGGTTGTAGCGGCAGACCCACGACAGAGGTGCACTTGGTTGTAGCGGCACATGGGAGCGCATGGTTGTAGCGGCAGACCCACGATAAGGGTGCGCTTGGTTATAGCGGCACATGGGAGCGCTTGGTTGTAGCGGCAGACCCACGACGGGAGAGCGCTTGGTTGTAGCAGCTGGCCCGCAGTACTCGATAAGTGGAGTTCTACAGCAGTCTTAGGTTAGTGAGCAGTACCTCGGAGTCGTGACAGGACCAATGTACACTCCAGAGACGGAGCTCTTCAACAGTTACGGTTTCGATAATGAAAATCCTGGTTTGAGCTGAGAAATTTAACCTTTGTGTTTACCTCATGATTAAGACGGGTCACTTGATAACTTAGGTATATGTATGGGCATATACCTTGGTAGTGGTTATACGTTGATTTCACAATCCTTGTGTTTCCTCATGATTGAGATGTGTTACTTGATAACTTAGGTAATGTATGGGCATATATATAAGTAGAGGTTATCTGTTGAGATCTTCTTGTGGTTATCCTTGTTGGTTTAGTGAGACCTTGAGGGTCTCGGGGTCCCTATTGAGTATCGTTATACTCACCCCTGCACGGGCTATGCCCGCACCTCGTTGTGTTGGTTGCAGACGACGGGCAGTACTGACGGAGGCCGAGTGTTCGAGGACTGGACGGTACCCGGAGGTGGACTACACGACGAGTCAGTACCTGGAGGTGGACTACAAGAAGAGTCAGTACCCGGAGGTGGACTACATGACGTGACGACTCACGAAGGAGGTTGACGGACGAGAGCGTGGAGGAGGCTACCTATACCTACCCTTCAGGTAGGATCCGAGAAGGATGACCCAGGAGTTGCTTCCTACTTCCAGCTGTTTGTCTTTTTCTGTTGTACCTTGTTCAGTTGTAGTCGTACTTTCTTTGGGGTTTGTATTATGGCCCATTTACTTTTCATCTTTTCTTTTTTACTTAGTGTTTTGATTCCGCTTGTACTCTGTGGTGCTTGTTTTCTTTTATAAAGGCAATGCCTTCCCAGTTATCGGGATTTTACGCCTTTGGTGCTAGTCGCCAGCCCCTGGCCTATGGAAGGCGGGCTTGGGGTAGTCACGACACGGGCCCCGAGGACGGTTCTTGACAAATTGGTATCAGAGGAGTTCGGTTCTACCATAGAACTTATAACTCTGATGTTTCTTCAATGAAGAAATAGTGTTGAGAGTACCGAGTGTGGTTTTTTGTTCAGGGAGTTCAGTGTTGGTGCGGTCGGCCGACGTATCCATACACCAAGACCCTAACAACAGATTTCCAACTTTGTGCTTGAAAACACTGATTGCGTGTGTGTTTTCAAAGGTTTCCCCTTAAAACAGCTCAAACCAGGTCAGCTCACCAGGTATAAATGTTTGACCATGTCACGATGTTTCTTTCAGGATGCCTTTTCTCGGACGACCAGCTAGAGCCCAGAGGGATGTGCGTGCTGACAGCCTGTCGAGTGATGAGACTTTGGTACAGGGCCCTCATGCAGTTGAGGCACCAGCGGAGGCACCAACGGTACTACCATATGTTGGGCCACCGATGCCACCATCCCCAGCAGTAGGCGATGCACGCTACTTGAGTGCGCTACACGAGTTCCAGCGCCAGAGGCCAGCCAGGTTCCGGGGAGAGATGGACCCGCAGGCGGCTGAGGATTGGCTGGAGGCTGTGGTGAGAGTCTTCAGGCTAGTAGGGACACCAACAGACTTCGTGGTGGTCTTTACTGCCAGCCTCCTTCAGGCAGCAGCAGGCAGGTGGTGGAGTCACTTGTTCCAGTTTTGCGACGGGATGACCTTCGCATGGGAAGACTTCAAGACCTTTTTCAGGGTGGAGTTTGTGCTAGTAGCTCTACACCTCGAGCGTGTACAGGAGCTTCTGCCTTTGCCGCAGGATTTTCGATCAGTTGACGAGTCATCGGTGGGAAGTAGACAGATGATGTAGAGGTCCAAGAGGACCAAACCAGCAGTTGGTTGTTCTCGGGTTTTAGGACCGGTGGTGCGGGGCACCCGGGGTGGGAACAGAGCTTGGCGTGCCAGAAGCAGGTTGTGTTACTCATGCAGCGGAAAGGGTCACCTAGCACGTGACTGTCCGAATCCTCGTACGGTTGATCAGCAGGTGTTGGAGGAGCCACCAAGACAGAAGCAGTGGCTGGTTCTTGAGCAACATCTGAGCAGTGGACAAGGCAGTAGAGCTCTGAGAGCAGGTGGGCAGGAGAGGAACTAGTGGATACGTCCATTTTACTTCTTGTTCCATGTTTCTGTTGTACTTGATTCTTTGTATTATGAGCTGCAATATTAAAAACACACTTATCTTTGTTTGCTTTCCTTTCCTTTTGTTTGGTTGATACTGAGTGGTCCCGGTTAAAACTGTTGACATGACCCTCACTTTTGAGATTTCTACTGAAGGAGACCCAGTGACCTCACACTGATGCCGACCGTGTGACTCGACCCTTGGAGGCGAGAGTGACAGTTGGATCTCTTGGTAGTTACGTCGAGGCCTTACAACATCATCCATGGCATGAATGCATCATTCATGTTGGGATTGACTGTATTAGGCAAAGAATGTGGTTCATCCAGGGGATGAGACCAGGTTTCTCTTTTCGGCAATGGAGAAATTTTAGCAGCTCTTCCAGATCGTATGCAAAGGAGGAGCAGTTCATCCAGGAGCAGATGAAGACTGCACAGTGCAGTATGAAATAGAATACTGGTGCCAGTCTTAGAGACTCAGGCATGTTAAATGTCTCAAGAAGTGGAAGCTTTAAATAGAGTTGAGTCTGTGAAGCGGCAGATGTGGAGGAAGAGCTAGGAGAGCAGTGTGAGGTGGTGTATATCTTAACATGCTACAACCACCCGCCTTAGTTATCCCCACCAGGCTCAGGGAGATGGAGGGCGTAGGAAGAGTGTGGATGCATGCGGTCAAAGAGTGTGACCCAATGGCTCTAAAAATGATTCAAGGGAGAGTCTGTGTCCACTACTAGCTGCTGTAGTAACAGACGTCGATATGAATCATTCCTCGCTTTCACAATCTTGTCCCAGACCTAGAGTTTCCGGTAATCCGTGGACTTGACCCTCACGTCTGGAGATACCTTGGGAGGAGACTCGATAATCACACTTACGCTAACGGTGTGGTCAGACCCTCGAGATGAGAGTTTCGGTTGGAATCTCTTTGTGGAAGCGTCGAGGCCTTACGATGTTGGTTTGAGTATGGACTGGGCAATCACAGTTCATACACAAATTGACGGTTTTAGGCAAACGTCGGGATGGGATTTCCATGGTCGGCGAAAAGGAAACCCCAGGCAGCACGGGATAAACTCTTTCACAGGAGGGTGCGACTGATCACTCTTGAGTCAGTCAACCATAACCTCGTGGAATCAGTCTTTTGAGTTTCAGTTCTAATAGAAAATGGAGACCTCTGGAGTTCGAGGATGACGACCACGTCTTCTTACGGGTCTCACCTCAACGAGGTTTATGGAGATGTGGCTAGGGAGGCAAGTTATCTCCAAGTTTCAACGGACCATTATAGGTCCTCAGCTGGGTAGGCGAGGTGGTTTACCGCTTGACCCATCCACCTCTGTTGCACCTGGTTCACGATGACTTCCACGTATCTCTACTGAGGAGATACGTGCTCGACCCTTCGCATATCATCGACCATGAGAAGCTGGACGATGGCGATGGAGTGTCTTTCGCGGAGGATCCAGTGGGGATCGAGGATCGACAGGAGCAGATCCTACGAGGACGATCAATTTCTCTGGTACACATTCTTTGGCAGCACGGGAACCACCAAGTGAGCACATGGGAGCGGAAGGCTCAGATGTGTGCTCAGTACCGCCTTTGTTTCCCTATGTTTGTGGTGAAGCTTTACGGGGATGTAAAGCCCTATGGTGGGAGTAATGTAAAGACCGGGAAATTTCAAGGGAAATTTTTTTTCTAAATTTTCTTTGGAATTTTACAAAAACGCAGTTTCTGACGGTGCATGATTCTGAGGCCTGGTGTGCCCGGAATCAATTTCTGAAGTTTGGTTCAGGTACGTTTAGTGAACGGACGAGCGGGTTTTTTCTAACTCTTGAACCGGTGCTCGGAATCGAATTCTGAGGGCACCGATGGAATCACAGCGCCGGTAATTGCTTAGAAACGCCTCTTCTAGAGTTGCGTTTTCTCGGGTGAGGTTTTTAATTTTCGGGCTTAAAGTTGAGAGATAAAATAATTGTACGAAAAACTTTATTTTATTTCACTTAAGCCCCTTGGAAGCCACCTGAAATCCACTTAAATCTGCTTAAGTGGAGTTGTTACGGATAGGGTGCTATCCAAAAATATCCTACACTCTTGGTAGGAAATTTGTGAGGTGGGACCCGCATGAGCTCCACCGTTTCTTTTCCGCTAAGTAACGCACCCTAAAAAACCCGTATTTATGGAAGTCAACTGACGCATTTTCTTAATTTCATAACACACCAATTATTTGGGAGGTTTTCTTTGTTGAATTAATTGGGCATTTTTCTTCGTTAATTAATTGGGCGGTTTATTTCGTTGAATTAATTCTACGAATTAATGGGTTGTTTCTTATCTATTGTTTTTAAAATTTTAAGTTGATAATAAAATAAGTTGAGGACTTATTTTATTTTGGTTTGAGGGGGTTTTTGTTGTGTTAAGCCTTCGGGAGAGCTGAAAGAGAATTATTCGTTCTTCGACGAAGAACACGAATAACGCGAAGAACGCGAAAAACGCTCCGAACTCCGACGAAGAACGCCGAAACGGCAGAAATCGACGATGCGACACTGTGTGTCGCGACACCGACGTTTCCTCTTCAGCGACATTCCTCCCTCCGCAACAAAATCTTCAATCATCTCTTGGAGTTCGACGAACAAGCTCGGAAGCGGAATCGGGTAGCAACCGACGATGGCTTCGCATTCCCTCGAGTCGGACGAACGCCGACGTCCCCCTTCGACGTCGTCATCCTCGCGACGCCATACCGCGACGAACCTCGAACGACGACGCCTCCTTCCGATCGGCTTATACCCAAGGTAGGGGTTTTATTTGAATGTTCTATACTCCGTGAATGTTTCCGTTCAATGTGAAGAACACGGATAATAAGAACGATTTTAATTCATTAAAATTGTTTTTGATTATGTATTCTTGTGATGAATAAATTCTCCCATTGTTATTATCTAACGAGGATGGTGCGGGCCAAACAACCACGGCCCGACAACGCTCCGCAGATTGTTTATTGATGTGTGGATTGACGGGCGACAACAAACGAGTCCGCAAGGTGATTTTGAGGCCTCCGCAGTGAAGGTCGGGTCTCAGGAGGACCATAGGTGAAGACGGCAGGAGAAACAGACCACCAGAGGACGTCTGGTGGTCCGCGGAAGGTGGTGGCGGCGGCGCGCCGCCAGAAGGGAGGCGGCCGGCGGTTCGCCGCCAGCCTCAATTAGCGGCGGGCGGGGGACACCCCACTCCGCGTTTCGGCTCGGCCACGCTGGCTGAGCCGCAGACGGCCGGTCGGGCCGGGCTGGGCCCTGCCGGGTCGGACCCGGGTCAGGTCGACCCGGTTCGGCTGACCCAGGGTGGTCGGGCTGGGTCGGCCCGGGCCCAGACCCCCCGTTTTCAGACCACTTTCTGTCAAATGCCCGTAACTTGAGCTACGAGCCTCTGAATGACGTGCTGTAAACGGCAACGCGATCCTTGGATCGAGACGGCCGTTTCGGTATATCGCACTCAAGGTTTTGGATTACATCGAGTTCGGCAGGGTTGGTTCGTACACAAAACCAACCAGGCCCTCGGAGCAGAAACACTCATATCTTGATCTACGAACGTCTGATTGACGTGCCATCAGCATTGTTGAATTATTCTAAGGGAGACGGACCTTTTGGCTTACTCCGCTCGAGGTTTGGATACCGTCGGACTATGGTCAGGTTGGTTTTAACATAAAAACCAACCGGGCCCCCGGAACGAGAAAGCCAATAACTTCTAGACCAGGCGTCCGATTGATGCGTCGTCCGCTGCGATGTGTTCCTGCTAATGATACGGAAGTTTTGGCATCCTCTGCCCGAGTTTTGGATGCAATTGGGTTATATCCGGGTTGGGTTGTACCCGAAATACAACGGGGCCCCTGGAACGGAAAAAGACGATATCTTTCAGACCGGACGTCCGTTTGACGAATCGTCAGCGTCATTGGTGATCTAATCAAGAAGCGGTCCTTATGAGTATACCCCATGAGCGTTCGGGGGTACAGTTGAGATATGGATGGGTTGGTTCGCTTACGAAACCAACCGGGCCCCTGGGACAAAAAGACGAATAACTCACAGACCGGGCGTCGGATTGACGCACAGTCAGTTGTGTTGAGACCCTAGTGGCGAAGAGGTCCCTGAGAGATACTTCTTCATCGAACCTTGAGATACTTGTAGTATCGACCCGCAGCTCATGGAGCGAACCCTCCCGGAGATGAGCGTGCGGAATATGGAGACTGTGTAGCTGACTGAGACCCAACGACTGCTGATCGAATGAATCGGTGTGTTACAGAGGTGCGCTTGGTTGTAGCGGAAAATGGGAGCGCTTGGTAGTAGCGGCAGACGCACGATAGAGGTTCGCTTGGTTGTAGCGGCACATGGGAGCGCTTGGTTGTAGCGGCAGACCCACGACAGAGGTGCGCTTGGTTGTAGCGGCACATGAGAGAACTTTGTTGTAGTGGCAGACCCACGAAAGAGGTGCGCTTGGTTGTAGCGGCACATGGGAGCGCTTGGTTGTAGCGGCAGACCCACGATGGGAGAGCGCTTGGTTGTAGTAGCTAGCCCGCAGTACTCGATAGGTGGAGTTCTACAGCAGTCTTAGGTTAGTGAGCAGTACCTCAGTGTCGTGACAGGACCACTGTACACTCTAGAGACGGAGCTCTTCAGTAGTTATGGTTTCGATAATGAAAATCCTGGTTTGAGCTGAGACTTTTTTCCTTTTTGTTTACCTCATGATTGAGATCGGTCACCTGATAACTTAGGAATATGTATGGGCATATACCTGGGTAGTGGTTATCCGTTGATTTCACAATCCTTGTGTTTCCACATTATTGAGACGGGTTACATGATAACTTAGGTATATGTATGGGCATATATCTAAGTAGAGGTTATCTGTTGAGATCTTCTTGTGGTTATCCTTGTTGGTTTAGTGAGACCTTGAGGGTCTCGGGGTCCCTATTGAGTATCGTTATACTCACCCCTGCTCGGGCTATGCCCGCACCTCGTTGTGTTGGTTGCAGACGACGGGCAGTGCTGACAGAGGCCGAGCATTCGAGCACTGGACGGTACCCGGAGGTGGACTACACGGCGAGTCAGTACCCGAAGGTGGACTACATGACGAATCAGTACCCGGAGGTGGACTACACGACGAGTCAGTACCCGAAGGTGGATTACATGACGTGACGACTCACGGAGGAGGTTGACGGATGAGTGAGTGGAGGAGGCTACATGTACCTACCCTTCAGGTAGGATCCGAGGAGGACGACCAAGGAGCTACTTCCTACTTCCAGCTGTTTGTCTTTTTTTGTTCTTCCTTGTTCAGTTGTAGTCGTACTTTCTTTTGGGTTTATATTCTGGATCATTTACTTTTCAGCTTTTCTTTTGTACTTAGTGTTTTGCTTCCGCTTGTACTCTGTGGTGCTTGTTTTCTTTTATAAAGGCAATGCCTTCCCAGTTATCGGGATTTTACGCCTTTGGTGCTAGTCGCCAGCCCCTGGACTATGGAAGACGGGCTTGGGGTAGTCACGGCACGAGCGCCGAGGACGGTTCATGAAAAATTGGTATCAGAGGAGTTCGGTTCTACCGCAGAACTTATAACTCTGATGTTTCTTCTGTAAAGCAATAGTGTTGAGAGTACCGATTGTGGTTTTCAGTTCAGGGAGTCCAATGTTGGTGCGAGCGGCCGACGTATCAATACACCAGGACCCTGGAAACTGATTTCCGACTTTGTGCACGAAAACACTGATTGTGTGTGTGTTTTCAAAGGTTTACCCTTAAAACAGCTCAAACCAGGTCAGATCACCAGGTATAAACGTTTGACCGTGTCATGATTTTCTTTCAGGATGCCTTTTCTCGGACGACCAGCTAGAGCCCAGAGGGATGTGCGTGATGACAGACTGTCGAGTGACGAGGCTTCGGTACAGGGACCCCTCGCAGTTGAGGCACCAGCGGAGGCACCAGGGGTACTACCATACGTTGGGCCACCGATGCCACCATCCCCCGCAGTAGGCGATGCACACAAATAGAGTGCGCTACACGAGTTCCAGCGCTAGAGGCCACCCGGGTTCCGGGGAGAGATGGACCCGCAGGCGGCTGAGGATTGGCTGGAGGCTGTGGTGAGAGTCATCAGGCTAGTAGGGACGCGGATAGACTTCGTGGTGTTCTTTGCTGCCAGCCTCCTTCAGGAAGTAGCAGGCAGGTGGTGGAGTCACATGTTCCAGTTTTGCGACGGGATGACCTTCGCATGGGAAGACTTCTAGAACTTCTTCAGGGTGGAGTTTGTGCCAGAAGCTCTACACCTCGAGCGTGTACAGGAGCTTCTACCTTTGTCGCAGGATTTTCAATCAGTTGTCGAGTCATCTGTGGGTAGTAGACAGATGATGCAGAGGTCCAGGAGGACCAGACCAGTAGTTGGATGATCTCGGGTTTTAGGACAGGTGGTGCGGGGCACCCTGGGTGGGCACAGAGCTAGGCGTGCCAGAAGCAGGTTGTGTTACTCATGCGGCGGAAAGGGTCACCTGGCACGTGACTGTCCGAATCCTCGTACGGTTGATCAGTAGGTGTTGGAGGAGCCACCGAGACAGAAGTAGCGGCTGGTGCTTGAGCAATAGCTGAGTAGTGGACAAGGCAGTAAAGCTCTGAGAGTAGGTGGGCAGGAGAGGAACTAGTGGATACGTCCTTTGTACTTCTAGTTCCATGTTGTTGTTGTATTTGTGTCTTTGTATTATGAGATGCAATATTAAAAAGACACTTATCTTTGTTTGCTTTCCTGTCCTTTTGTTTGGTTGATACTGAGTGGTCCCGGTTAAAACTGTTGACTTTACCCTCACTTTCATGATTTATACTGGAGGAGACCCAGTGACCTCACACTGATGCCGATAGTGTGACTAGACCCTTGGAGGCGAGAGTGACCGTTGGATCTCTTGGTAGTTACATCGAGACCTTACGATGTCATCCATGGCATGAATGCATCATTCATGTTGGGATTGACTGTATTAGGCAACGAATGTGGTTCATCCAGGGGATGAGACCAGGTTTCTCTTTTCGGAAAAGGAGAAATTTTAGCAGCTCATTCCTGATCGTATGCAAAGGAGGTGCAGTTCATCCAGGAGCGGATGAAGACTGCACAGTGCAGTAAGAAACAGAAGACCGGTGCCAGTCTTAGAGATTCAGGCATGTTAAATGTTTCAAGAAGTGGAATCTTTAAATAGAGTTGAGTCTGCGAAGCGGAAGATGTGGATGAAGAGCTAGGAGAGCAGTGTGAGGTGGTGTACATCTTAACATGTTACAACCACCAGCCTTAGTAATCCCCGCCAGGCTCAGGGAGCTGGAGGGTGGAGGAAGAGTGCGGCTGCATGCGGTCAAGGAGTGTGACCCAATGGCTCTAAAAATGATTCAAGGGACAGTCTGTGTCCACTACTAGTTGTTGTAGTAACAGACGTCGATATGAATCATTCCTCACTTTCACAATCTTGTCCCAGACCCAGAGTTTCTGGTAAGCCTTGGACTTGACCCTCACGTCTGAAGATACCTTGGGAGGAGACTCGATAATCACACTTACGCCGATGGTGTGGTCAGACCCTCGAGGTGAGAGTTTCGGTTGGAATCTCTTGGTGGCAGCGTCGAGGCCTTACGACTTTGGTTTGAGTATGGAGTGGGCAATCACAGTTCATACACAAATTGACGGTTTTAGGCAAACGTCGGGATGGGATTTCCTTGGTCGGCGAAAAGGAAACCCCAGGCAGCACGGGATAAACTCTTTCACAGGAGGGTGCGACTGATCACTCGTGAGTCAGTCAACCATACCCTCATGGCAGCGGTCTTTTGAGTTTTAGTTCTAACATAAAATGGAGACCTCTGGAGTTCGAGGAAGATGACCATGTCTTCTTACGGGTCTCACCTCGACGAGGTTTACGGAGATGTGGCCAGGGAGGCAAGTTATCACCGAGGTTCAACGGACCTTTCTAGGTCCTCAGCTGGGAAGGCGAGGTGGTTTACCGCTTGACCCATCCACCTCAGTTTCACCTGGTTCACGAAGACTTCCACGCATCTCTACTGAGGAGATACGTGCTCGACCCTTCTCATATCATCGACCATGAGAAACTGGACGATGGCGATGGAGTGTCTTTCGCGGAGGTTCCAGTGGGGATTGAGGATCGACAGGAGCAGATCCTAGGAGGATGATCGATTTCTCTGGTACACTTTCTTTGGCAGCACGGGAACCTCCAAGTGAGCACATGGGAGCGGAAGGCTCAGATGCGTGCTCAGTACTGCATTTGTTTCCCAAAGTTCGTGGTGAAGCTTTACGGGGACGTAATGCCCTATGGTGGGAGTAATGTAAAGACCCGGAAATTTCAAGGGAAATTTTTTTTCTAAATTTTCTTTGGAATTTTACAAGAACGCAGTTTCTGACGGAGCCTGATTCCAAGGCCCGGTTTTCCCGGAATCAATTTCTGAAGTTTGGCTCGGGTACGTTCAGTGAACGGATGAGCGGGGTTTTTCTAACTTTTGAACCGGTGCTAGGAATCGAATTCTGAGGGCACCGATGGAATCGCAGTGCCGATAATTGCTTAGAAACGCCTCTTCCAGAGTTGCGTTTGCTCAGGTGTGGTTTTTAATTTTCGGGCTTAAAGTTAAGAGATAAAATAATTGTACGAAAAACTTTATTTTATTTCACTTATTCCCCATGGAAGCCACCTGAATGCTACTTAAAGCTGCTTAAGTGGAGTTGTTACGGATAGGGTGCTATCAAAAAATATCCTACCCTCTTGGTAGGATATTTGTGTGGTGGGACCCGCACGAGCCCCACCGTTTCTTTTCCGCTATGTAACGCACCCACGGAAACCCGTCTTTAAGGAAGTCAAGTGACGTTTTTTCATAATATCTTAATGCACCAATTAATTGGGCAGTTTTCTTCGTTGAATTAATTGGGCAGTTTTCTTCTTTGAATTAATTGGGCGGTTTATTTCGTTGAATTAATTCTGCGAATTAATGGGTCGTTTCTTATCTTTTGTTAATCAAATCTTACGTTGATAATAAAATAAGTTGAGGACTTATTTTATTTTGGGTTGAGGGGGTTTTTGTTGTGTTAAGCCTTCGGGAGAGCAGAGAGAGAATTCTTCGTTCTTCGACAAAGAACCCGAAGAATGCGAAGAACGCGAAGAACACTCCGACCTCTGACAAAGAACGCTAAAACCGCTGAAATCGACGACGCGGAACCGTGTGCCGCGACGCCGACGTTTCCTCTTCTGCGACATTCCTCCCTCCGCAACAAAATCTTCAATCATCTGTTGGAGTTCGACGAACAAGCTCAGAAGCGGAATCGGGTAGAAAGCAACGACGGCTTCGCCTTCCCTCGAGTCGGACGAATGTCGACGTCCCCCTTCGACGTCGTCATCCTCGCGATGCCATACCGCGACAAACCTCAAACGACGAAGCCTCCTTCCGATCGACTTATACCCAAGGTAGGGGTTTTATTTGATTGTTCTATACTCCGTGAATGTTTCCGTTCAAAGTGAAGAACTTGGATAATAAGAACGATTTTAATTCATTAAAATTGTTTTTTATTATGTATTCATGTGATGAATAAATTCTCCCGTTGTTATTATCTAACGCGGATAGTGCGGGCCAAACGAACACGGCCCGACAACCTTCCGCAGATTGTTTATTGATGTGTGGATCGACGGGCGACAACAAACGAGGCTGCAAGGTGATTTTGAGGCCTCCACAGTGAAGGTCGGGTCCCGGGAGGACCATAGGCGAAGACGACAGGAGAAACGGACCACCGGAGCACGTCTGGTGGTCCGCGGAAGGTGCCGGCGGTGGCGCGCCGCCAGATGGGAGGTGGCTGGCGGTTCGCCGCCGGCCTCAATTAGCGGCAGGCGGGGGACACCCCGCTCCGCGTTTCGGCTCGGCCACGCTGGCCGAGCCGCGGCCGGCCGGTCAGGCCGGACCGAGCTGGGCCAGGCCGGGCCGGGCCGTGCCGGGCAGACCCGGGTCGGGTCG
This sequence comes from Viscum album, assembly GCA_963277665.1. Taxonomy (NCBI): domain Eukaryota; kingdom Viridiplantae; phylum Streptophyta; class Magnoliopsida; order Santalales; family Viscaceae; genus Viscum; species Viscum album. The sequence continues at coordinate 264,165,288 of OY728143.1, read as the reverse complement.
GACCGGAGTCAGGTCACCCCGGTTCGGCCGACCCAGGGGGGTCGGGCTGGGTCGGCCCGGGCCCATACCTCCCGTTTTCGGACCACTTTCGGTCAAATGCCCGTAACATGAGCTACGGGCCTCCGAACGACGCTCCGTCAGCTGCAACACGATCATTGGATCGAGGCGGTCGTTTTGGTATATCGCACTCAAGGTTTCGGATTAAATTGAGTTCGTCCGGGTTGGTTCGTACACAAAACCAACCAGGCCCTCGGAGCGGAAACACTCATATCTTGAGCTACGAACATCCGATTGACGTGCCGTCAGCTTTGTTGAATTACTCTAAGGGAGGAAATCCTTTTGGCTTACTCCGCTCGAGGTATGGATACCGTCAGAGTGTGGTCGGGTTGGTTTTACCATAAAAACCAACCGGGCCCCCGGAACGAGAAAGCCAATAACTTCCAGACCGGGCGTCCGATTGACACGCCGTCGCTGCGATGCATTCCTGTTGACGATACAGATCTTTTGGCATCCTCTGCCCATGTTTTGGAGGCAGTTGGGTTATAGCCGGGATGGGTTGTACCTGAAATCCAACCGGGCCCTTGGAAAGGAAAAAGATGATATCTTTCAGAACGGATGTATGTTTGACGAACCGTCAGTGGAGTTGGTGATCAAATCAAGAATCGGTCCTTATGAGTAGACCTCATGAGAATTCAGGGGTACAGTTGAGATATGGCTGGGTTGGTTCGCTTACGAAACCAACCGGTCCCCTGGGATGAAAAGACTAATAACTCACAGACCGGGCGTCTGATTGACGCACTGTCTGTTGTGTTGAGACCCCAGTGGCGAAGAGGTCCTTGAGAGACACTTCTTCGTGGAACCTTGTGATACTTGTAGTATCGACCAGTAGCTCGTGGAGCGAACCCCCCTGGAGACGAGCGTGCGGAATACGGAGACCGTGTAGCTTACTGAGACCCGACGACTACTGATCGAACGACTCGGTGTGTTACAGAGGTGTGCTTGGTTGTAGCGGCACATGGGAGTGCTTGGTTGTAGCGGAAGACCCATGACAGAGATGCGCTTGGTTGTAGCGGCACATGGGAGCACTTGGTTGTAGCGGCAGACCCACGACAGAGGTGCGCTTGGTTGTAGCGGCACATGGGAGTGATTGGTTGTAGCGGCAGACCCACTACAGAGGTGCGCGTGGTTGTAGTGGCACATGGGAGCGCTTGGTTGTAGCGGCAGACCCACGACAGAGGTGCGCTTGGTTGTAGCGGCACATGGGAGCGCTTGGTTGTAGCGGCAGACCCACGACAGAGGTGCGCTTGGTTGTAGCGGCACATGGGAGCGCTTGGTTGTAGCGGCAGACCCACGATGGGAGAGCGCTTGGTTGTAGCAGCTGGCCCGCAGTACTCGATAGGTGGAGTTCTACAGCAGTCTTAGGTTAGTGAGAAGTACCTCGGAGTCGTGACAGGACCACTGTACACTCCAGAGACAGGGCTCTTCAGCAGTTACGGTTTCGATAATGAAAATCCAGGTTTGAGCTGAGACTTTTGACCTTTGTGTTTACCTCATGATTGAGATGGGTCACTTGATAACTTAGGTATAAGTATGGGCATATACCTGGGTATTGGTTATCCATTGATTTCACAATCCTTGCGTTTCCTCATTATTGAGATGGGTTACTTGATAACTTAGGTATATGTATGGGCATATATCTAAGTAGAGGTTATCTGTTGAGATATTCTTGTGGTTATCCTTGTTGGTTTAGTGAGACCTTGAGGGTCTCGTGGTCCCTATTGAGTATCGTTATACTCACCCCTTCACGGGCTATGCCCGCACCTCGTTGTGTTGGTTGCAGACGACGGGCAGTGCTGACGAAGTCCGAGTGTTCGAGGACTGGACGGTACCCGGAGGTGGACTACAGGACGAGTCAGTACCCGGAGGTGGAATACACGACGATTCAGTGCCCGGAGGTGGACTACATGACGTGACGACTCACGGAGGAGTTTGACGGACGAGAGCATGGAGGAGGCTACCTGTACCCACCCTTTAGGTAGGATCCGAGGAGGAAGACCCAGGAGCTGCTTCCTACTTCCAGCTGTTTGTCTTTTGCTGTTGTACCTTGTTCAGTTGTAGTCGTACTTTCTTTTGGGTTTGTATTCTGGCCCATTTACTTTTCAGCTTTTCTTTTGTACTTAGTGTTTTGCTTCCGTTTGTACTCTGTGGTGCTTTTTTTCTTTTATAAAGGCAATTCCTTCCCAGTTATCAGGATTTTACGCCTTTGGTGCTAGTCACCAGCCCCTGGCCTATGGAAGGCGGGCTTGGGGTAGTCACGACACGGGCCCCAGGGATGGTTCGTGACAATTTTTACCTTAAATAAGAAGATATTAATGTCATTATCATTCCTAAGTGGCTCCATGAGGTCCCAAAGCCAACCCATGGATTTTCTTGGTCAGCTATAACTCATCCAATGTGTTTAGTACAACTATCATGGTGATTTTATATTATTATAACATTATTTTTAACCTAAATTACCTAAATTACCTTTAATCGTAGTTAATAAAATTAAAAAATTACTTTTCACCAAAAATTATTTTCATCCCATTTACCCACACATTATTAATCATGACAACCATGAATGTTATATTTCTTAAATTCAATTCATTTAAGTGGAAAATTTTCATTTAAACGAATAAATAATTTTTTTCACTACTACTTAGTGGTTTCACTGTTCATAAAAAAATTACAGCTTTCTGAAAAATTCCAAATATTATCTATAAGCTAAATTTGATATTCCAAATTAAAAAAATATGTCTATTTTAACATATTCAAAACATTGAATTTTCATTAATTAATATTAGAATAAATTCCTGTTGTAAAAACAAAAAGCGTGTTTTTTAGAAATAATAACTATCTAAAGATTGATACTTGTTAATGTCCAATTTCAAAGTGAAATTACTTACAATGGGTAAAATTGGATTTAATGGTAAAAATATAATCTATTTAGACTTTGAAAAAAATTAAAAAAATAATATAACCATATAAATTAATTATATTAAAATTCCATTTTGAATTAAAATATTGCATTTTTCACTATTCATTTAAAATGAACTTTATTGAAAAAATAAAAATAATTTACGCAATGTAAATTTTGACATCCTGATTATTAAGAAGGATTTTATTTTTTAAAATACAACTTATAAAAGTGAAAAATAGTAAATTAAAAAGGGTTCACCACCAAAAGACATCTAATCGACCTTTTAAATAATATTAGAATATTTATGCTTAAAATTGGATTCATTCACATTTTAAGTCTCTAACATTTATTGGATAAATGTAAAAAAATTTAACAAACATATATAATCATATTTTAGTTAGTTCTATTCATTCCCATCAATACAATGGCTTAGCGTTAACTACAATTTAAAATAATAATATTATATTGTTAGTGTGCAACGTACGATTTCAAAGAAACCCATTGTTTCTTATCAAGTAAGCTATCAACCATAGAAACCCCGTTAAAGTAAAATTAATGTTTAACTAAAAAATATTAATTAATATTGAAATTTATTATTCTTTATTTATCCTGGATGTTACATCCTTCACCCGTATTGAAAATTGCATCCTCTCAATTTTATAATTGGAATCAGAAACTTCATTGAAAGCCCCCCATCAGAAAAAGAGTGAATAAAACTATCACATTAAGATAAAGTAAGAGAAGTAAAAAGGTCACCTGAGAAAACAGATACTAGGATTCCATTAAAACATGTATATGGAAGAGAAAATAAATGGTCAAGTTCTGATGGAGAGTGGTTGAAAACATGATTAGGAGAAAGTTAACCACTGAAAATAACAAACATGTTATGGGTTAAACTGTCATTGACTCCCCAATAAGAAAAGTTAACAGAAAATGTTTTTTAAGTTATATTTCATAAATATGAGGTATTTATTTAAGTTCTTAACCAAAAACATAAGAAAAAATACTTACTTGTCATGTAGAAATTCATCTTTTTCTATACTTCTAACAGAAACTCATATTTTCTCCAGATGATGAGTATTTAGGATGAATTGTTCACATTAAGAGCGCTATAATCAACTTCAAGAGAATCACATAATCCACAAAATATGAACTATATATTTGACATGTCTTTTGATCTTATCCAAAATGAAAATGGATAGTACAAGATCCGATATTCCCCAAAAATGATAATCTTTTACAAAAAAACTACTCTTAATCTGCAAAATTTGTCAAACAAACCCCATATTTCATCAAAGACCATTCAATAAACAACTGTCCATAAAATTCATTCAAATTAATCCAAACTAATATTGAAACCCAAATCTCAAAAGGATTTAATCACATTTTTTTCCAAGATAAATATTAACATTTATCTCCAAATAACATCAGTTACACATAAAGTCTCAAATTGAAAAGTAATTAACCTAATAACATATCCTATATGATAGGTCAATCATTTCCATAGGTAACCCAAAATAAATTTATCCTTAATTTATAAGATCATATAACAAAAAATAATTAGTCATACTAACCAGGGACTTCACGTAGTCTAGTGGTATGTGATAAATAGCAGTCACACTTTGGTTGTGGGTTCAATTCCCACAGCTTTGTCCGACGCAACAGGTTGTCACACGGTCCACGTGTTGTCCTTTTTCAAAAACTATATAATTTTATAACATTCCCAAAAATAAATAAATTAATCAAAAATAACCAAAACATATTTTAACCATAAAGGGTATCTAATAACTTTCATTTTCCATCCCAAAATGTATTAACCTGTTATTTCCCCAAATTCAAGGATCATATAAACCCAAATGGTTTTTTATAACTATATCCACAAAAAAAGATAGTTATTCCTTTATAAAATTTTCATATATCAAACTTCAGGGTTACACAAACTATAAAAATTCATCTAATGTAATACCATCATCGAAAGATCCTTAATAATTTTAAGCATTTTACCATCCTAAAATCTACTATAACTCTTGAATCCCTTATATGTTGACTTCTTACTCATTCAAAATTCTTCAAGATCAATTAACCAATTTTTAAAACATATTCTGAAATACTTATTTCCTACAAATAAAATAATGAATCATTTCCTAAGATTCAATAATATCAATACATATGTTAATAAATAATCCATAACTTTCATTGGTCATTTTCAATTTCTTCATCCTCAATCAGAATGGAATTAGGTATGGGTAAAAAAATATTTGTACGATCCTGGTGATCCCAATCCCAAAACGTCTTCTTAGGACATGTTTTTGTATAATGACCATGCACATAACATTTAAAACATTCAACTGATCCCTCATAAAGAACATCTTTCCCTTTCCTAGAGTAAACTGAATACTTCCTTTTTCTATGGTTGGTTCTTGCTTCATGACCTTCATTTCCACATCTATAGCATCTTCTTGTCCCATTGAATCATTTTTATGGGTGTTTATTTCTACATACATGACACAAATGTTTTTGAACATACTTACCTTTATGATTTTTACCTAAACCTCTGTAGTGATTTTTTCTCGCAAATATGAGGCCTTATAAAAATCACCATCGTTCATGTGGTCAATCATGACTCTAGATATTTGGTTTGAATAACCCCAAGATTTTTCATTTCAACTCATATTTCATTCCATTTTTTATTCCGAAAACCCTTACAGTTTCCTTCACATCCACTGTTACTTTGGTGCCTTCTAGATCCATCCATTTACTAAAACCAAAAAGGATAGCCTAAGTATATCAGTAAAATCATCACAAAATATCTTATGAGGAAGGTAAATACTAATATATAATCATTCATGTTATTTTAAACTCATTAAATTTATCTAAAAAAATAATGACTCTTTCTGAAATCCTAACCATTATGGTAATGTCACTTATGATTAAAGAATACCCTAACCTCTATAGATATCTAAACCGACCTTTGATACCAGCTATAAGGATCCGACCTTATAAAATTACATAATACTAATTTAAATTAATAATTCACATTTAGGATCTTTTCAGGTTTAGGGTTTTAGAGAATTAGGCAAATACTATTACATATCATCATGAATATTACAAAGTAGAAAATTAAACTATAACCAATTTTTCACTACAATAAAAAATCCTTAAATAGAACAAGAGTTCTTTCCTTGATATAAATCTTCTTTAATACTTCCTTTCTCTTTCCCTTCATTATATCTTGTGAAAAAACATTTCAAAATCATTGGATGAGAAAAAAATTATCTTTAAGTGTTATAACATAAGGAAAGGAATCATTAACCCTTCAATAAATAGAAATCAATGAAACCATAATTTTCAATCATAACATAGATTCTGAAATCATAATATTTATGAATAACACATAGTAATCACAAAACATGAAGGTAACTTGTGGCATCCATGCCATACATACATTGTAGCGATCACAGCTACGTAGGGAGTTACATTTGGAATACCCATCATAGTATATTCCCTAAATCTCTTAGGAGAAACATACACATTTACCTCTGTCACATTACCCAATGCATTGGAGTGTTATCTCAGGCTCACCCACCCTAGGTTTATCATGGAAACACCCATATACATAAAAATTCTCAAGAACCATAACATGTTTGTAAAACATAAAACAAACATAAAGGAAAGGTAACATTTCCAAATTTCAATCACAATACATCATTTAAATATGTTGACATAACCAACAAATTATCAACACCATTTTCAATACCATAATACGTAAAATAGTATATGGTATTTATTTTCCTTTTAAAAACATTACGACTTGTTAATGAAGCCAAAGATCAAATAATACTCACGGTGTCGGAAAGGTCTTCGTCACCGCGTATGTTAAAAGAATCATTCTATTTATTCATTTAGTAAAACACCTTGTAGAAAAATATTCCATTTGAATGAAATGAAAAGTCAAATGTGTTTATAAAGTGTATAAAAAATTTGAATATTAAAAAAAATATACGTCAATGAAAGGAGTCTAAGATGAAGTCCCTTACAATAATGGTATCCTTAGATTAAGGATAAATCAATTAAGTTATTTTGTGTAAAAAATTTGAATACACCAAATATAAGTGGATATTAAGTGTAAAAAAATTAGAGTAAATCCACACATATTCAAATCATGACATAATCAATAAGTATAGGTTTAACCCGATGAATTGATATTGGGTAAAGAAGTTCCCTTATAGATATTCGACTCCCTAACATCGTCACATTAAAATTAAAAAAATGAGTTGATGAGAGATAAAATGGTATCTCATCACATGGACATGAAATTTTCTGCAATAAAGATATATAAGAACATATCCCAACATAAGAATATGTAAATTAAAACTCATATAAAAAAGAAGACATTTTTTAAAAAGAGGAGGGTTAATGGTTCCCTTATCGATTTGGGTAACTTTTGAAACGTACACCCCATGAAAGAAGGATATTTAAATGAATATTTAAATACCCATAAATTAAATTATATAACACAAAGTATGAAATCATGGGCAGTACATACAACACAAAAAGTAAATATTGTAAAATGTAGTATGACTCTCATGGGAATAAAAGTGAGATGAAAACCCCTTACTTCATTGTAATCAATCGAGTTGTATGGCCAAATGATAACAACCACCAAATAAATTATAGAATACCATGAATATAAAGTGAATCATGATAATATATATAAAATGGTTATACATAATACACCACATGAAATAAATAACTGGTGAATAATGGAAATCTCACGAAATTAAAAGTGAAATAAGAAACCCCTTACCACATTGTAATAAATCGAGTCGTATAACCAAATGATAATAGCCACCATATAAATAATAGAATACCATTAATATAAATGGAATCATGATAATATATATCAAATGGATGTACATAGTACACAAAATTCAAGAAATAGGTGGCTAAAAATTGAAATCCCACTTAATTAAATGTGAGATAAGAATCCCCTTACCACATTGTAATCATTCATGTAATATACCAAAAGATAATAACTACCAAATAAATTACAAAATACAATAAAGATAAAGGGAATCATGATAATATATATCAAATGGAAGTACATAATACACTAGATGCAAGAAATTTGAGGTGAACAATTGAAAACCAAAAGAATTAAATGTGAGATATGAATCTCCATACCTCGTTGTCCGACTTGACTCGCTCGTATGTTCCTTGTTCTTCCAGAATAATAAACTTAACTTAATTTATACATGAATAACAAAAATTTTAATGTTTATTATACCTTTTATATTATTTATTACCATGTTATAATAATTATGTAATCATTAAAGTTAATAATGGTAATTTTGTTGATATTTGGTACTTGTGTTAAAAATGAACTTGTTATAATTATTAATTGTCCATGTGGTCAAAATTCCATTATCTAAAGAATAATATTAATCATTTAGATGCCATATATATCATATATATCCAATATATATATATATATGTATTTATATTACTACATAACATTTGGAGATAAGAAATGAAATGCACCGTTCATGGAGACGGTAAGACTTATGTACGCATGAACACTACATTCATTTCTATTTCATATTTTAATGAAATGAAAACATAGTGATTCATATGTATATTATAATTTAATTATAATATTTATGTCATATATGTTACATAATTTCATATATTATATCTTTTATACCTTCCACGTATGGCATGAACGAGTCATTTCACATTGAGGGGGTATTAGTCCGCACTTCCTCTAATGAAATTATCGGGTTTACCCATTATGGGATCCATAAAGGTATGCTATAAAAAAGAAAATACAGAATCATAAAAATAATAAACATAATATATATCATATATTGATACAGATTCACCATAATGGCCACCATGAGAGGCGGTAGGTGATAATTGAAAAATCATCATTTCGTGAGGTAGTACTTCGCCGTCCATTGAAACAATATGTTCTTTACCCACTAGATAGAGGAGTGTGTAAGTGTATCTCGAATACTAGTCATAAAAACATACTTTTATATTGAGTATACTATTTTTTTTATAAAATAATGGAATAAAAAGTTGTTTGGGGGTTAGAAATGTACAATAAAACAGAAGAACTTAAGAGAAGACATTACCTTTAAATCGGGTAACTAATTTTGGATTGAACCAAAAACGTTTCTTGAAGTGATTTATGCCTAAGGTATGTCTTCTAGAATGAATATATGGATATTGAAAGCTTATTGGAGCAGAGTTTGGATGAGACAAGGGCTTCAGAATAGTGAGAAATGGGTATGAAGTGAGGTCTTTTTATAACGGAGAGGAGGGGCTCTTTTGGAATGATTGAAAATATTATTTTATTATATAAATATTTTTAGTTTTAAAAGGTCCAAAAAACATTAAAGTCGAAGATAATGTGCCAAAAGTTCGAAATAAAATCATCCAATAAGAATTGGACAAGTTTTGGATATTTTTTTAATTCCTATCTTCTTATTTATTTAAATCATTCATTAATGACATAAACATTGCATCATCTTTTTTCATAAATAATTTTATTTATTTCTTGTATAATAATTATAAAAAATCATCATGATGTAGGAAATATTTTTATCTTTACAAGGAATATTTATATTATAGAATATAACTTATATAACCCCATGTTAAATATTTATTAGTAAAATAATAAATGTTTATGAAATTTTTATTTTTACATTAAATATAAAGTTATTAATGACATTATCTTACCCATGTGGCTCCCACGGGTCCAAAAATTGACCCATGGATTTTATTGGTCAGCCATGACTCATCCAATAATGTTAGGACAAGTGTTAAGGTAATTTTATATTATTATATCATTATTTTTACATTAAATTACCCTAATTAGCTTTAATCGCTGTTAATAAAAGTTAAAAATTACAATTCACCAAAAATTATTTTCATCCCATTGAACCACATTTTACTTAATAATGAAAAGCATGACTGTAAGATTTGTGAAATTTAATTCACAAAATAATTAAAATTTTATTTAAATGAAAAATACATTTTTTAACAACTACTAGGTGGTTTCACTATCCATTAAAAATTGATGGTTTTCAGAGAAATTCCAAAAATTCACTCTAAGAAAAATTTTATATTCCAAATTAAAAAATGATGTCTATTTTAACAAATTCAAAAAATATAATTTTTATTAATTAATTTTATAATTTATTCTCATTCTCAAAGCAAAAAACGTGTTTTTAAGATATAATAACTATCAAAATATTGATACTTGTTAATGTTCAATTTCAAAGTAAAATTTTTTGTAATGGAAAAAAATTGGATCTAATGGTAAAGATATAATATATTTACACTTTAAAATGAATTATAAAGATTATCTAACCGTATAAATAAATTAAACTAAAATGAAATTTTGAATTAAAATATAGCATTTTCACTGTTCATTAAAAAAATATAGTTTATCGATGAAATACCAAAAATTTACATAAAGTAAATTTTGACATCCATATTCTAGAGAAGGATTTTAGTTTTTAAAATATAACATATAAAAATAAAAAAATTTAGATTTAAAATGGTTCACCATCAAAAGGAGGTTAATCGACTTTTAAAAGAATGTAAGAATATTTGTGCATAAATTTGGATTTATTCACATTTTAAGCCACTAAAATTTAATGGATAAATGTAAAATAATTAAAATAAAATATATAATCATATTTTAGTTAGTTTTATTCAATCCCCCAAATACGATGGAATAGTGTTAACAACCATTTAATGTAATAATATTATATTTTTAGTGTGCAACGTAAGATTTCAAAAAAACTCGTTGTTGCTTAATGGGTACTCTATCGAACATAGAATCCCCTTTAAAGAAAATTGAATATATAATTCACAAATATTAATAAATATGTAAATTTCATATTCTTTATTTATCAGGGATGTTACAATATGTGGGGAGAATAGGATACCTATTAAATGTTAGGCAAACGACACTACAAAACTTTCTAAAGTGTTTTGAATGATTAATGGAGAAATTTATTTATAATGTGTCTAAAAATTGTTTTTTTTCTTATATTAGGATATGGTAAAAATGAAAAAATTTAAAAAAATAAGTATTTGTTTGGATTTTTGTTAATAAAGACCTTATCATATGGTTCAACCCCATAGTGAACCCGTTTCAACCTTAACTGTGGTAACAGAATAAAATTGTTTCCATTATATAAAAATAAAAATAAATTATGTGGATTGTATTAAATTATATTACATATAATCATTCAAAATATGTAATACATATTACTAGATAAAATTTCCTTTATAGATGTAATTTACTTATAAATAATGGAGAATAACATAATGAAAACCCATTTTTTGAAATTAAATTTTTATGTATAAAACATTATTTGGTTCCATTTAATTCACTATGAAAACTAAAAAATAAATATTAATGTATTAAATTAATTATAAAAACTATAAAATTTAGAAAACCCTATAATCAGTATTGGTTAAATTTACTTATTTATAATATAATACAATGTATGCATCAAAATTGTTTTTCAGAAATATGTTCTCATATGCTAAAAAATTACCATAAACCAAAATATAGTATAATGAATATTTATATGCATATAAATATATTATTTTTTATTATATGATACATAGGTCAATTTATGATCAAATTATAAAATAAATGGTAAATAAATATGAAAATAAATAATAATATTTTATAAAAAATAGTATTTATCACTTTTCACGGAAATATTCATATTTTTAAAAAATTTATAATAATTCACCATTTGAAAATAATTAAATAATGATTTTACAAAATTTTATCATTTAATAAAAATAAAATTCTAAAAATTTTATAATATAGTCATAACATTCATGTGAAAAATAATAGAAAATAAAATTTTTATGAATGTATTTTTTTGAGATGTAAATTGAATTTACTTATAGATGATTACATATTAAAAATCACTTAATTTTTATTTTAAAATTACAAAAAATTGTAATATATATTTCGCACAATATTTTTTTAAATTTTCATAAATAATAATTTAATTCCATGTTATAGTGGATAACTATATCATGATTCATATACACTCAGAGCTATGTGGATGTAATTCAATTGAATACAAAAATTATTATTTCAATATATATATATATATATATAAAGGGTGTCACATTATTCCACCCATAAAATGAATTTCACCCCTCAAATTTCGTTACATATGGGACAAAATTATGATATCTATACTTCACCACATCAATTTGTTCCCATGTAATTCTTAAAATTTCTAATTCCTATAATTACGATTAATCGAGAATGTGTTTGTGTGTTTTAAAACATTATCCCCATGATCAATGATTGTTTTTTATTGCCCTTTATTATAATTTTCATACTCAAAAGTATAAGCTATAAGTTCAATACATGTGAGGTATCAGGTATTAACTTCTATAATAGGGAATCATTGAACATAGAGTGAAGATAAGTGATATTTTCATGGAGTACCACATGATCAGGTACAGTCTCTACAAAATAACGAATATCAAGTAGAAAAATATATTAATGGCCCAGAATTCCATTCATTATAAATCTCATAATCATGTTACTTATATAAATTCATATAAATTTTTTCTCAGAAATGATGATTTTTAAATTTCACCAATGATTATCATCAAAAAATCCAACTCTATTCTGCCTTTCTCTTCCATCAAATAAAGTTACCATTATTAATTATTTATTGTTCGAGCTCAATTACCAATACCATTATTCCTGTAACTAAATCATAGTATATATTTGTTCCAAACATTTATTCTATATATGGCTTCTTAAAGATCAATATGAATTCGAGAGTGAAATAAATTGTTAAATGAAAACATGACTATAGAAAGGTGATGATTGCAACCAAATGATAAATATAGAGAAATATGTCAAAACAAATACTTGATGGTTGAATAGTTCATCAATCTAATTATTTATATTAGAATGATAAATAATATTTATAAATAACTTAATATGTAGATATTACAAAATAATTCCCCAAAAAATTGAGGTATACATCAATTCTGATCATATTGAAAATAATTTGGAAACCCATGTAACATAACACATCATTAATGTACATCCTAGAATAATGATTAAGAGAAAGATATTCTCAGATAGTTAATATTTATTATCACTTCTTAATGAGATAAAATTTCCAGACCTCTCCCTCAAAAGATGCCCCTCCTGAGATGGGAATTGGGAAAGATAGATAATGACCCACCCCCCGAGTCTCGCTTCCAGTAGGCCACAAGGTAGAGAATAGCCCCAAGGGTTAAGAAATATCACAGTATGGGAGGCATTACCCTTTTTATAGTAAACAATATTGGTAGATAAGATATATCAACCTCAGGAACACTCCATGTCATATACATATAAATGAATCCAAAATCCATCCCACATGCATGTTTAGAATAAATCTGAGTAAAATACAACGAAAAATCCCTAAGTTAATACCAAAATAAAAACTATATAGTGAGACGACAACATTCCCAACGTCTGAGCAAGGAAGGTCCAACATACCACATGATATCTTCCTAGAAACCTAAATACAGTTTTATATATGTAGGCTGAGCATAGAAGTATACTAAATTCAAAAATCCAAAGTCACTCATACAGTAGTGGGTGAATCATACTAATTACCTTGTGAAAAAAATAGTAGAAACACAAAAAGAAATTTACAAGGTATAATATCCACCCCATTATCACCAAGGCACACTCACAGAATAAAGAAAGTAATGTAATGTAATGTAATAAGAACATTGATGATATGGTGCCCCGCACCACTTCCCAGTAGTTAACTACTCATCCCTAATGGTGATTGTTTAGACTCTTCCATGTTCTTACGCAAGCCCCACTATCAAAACCTACCCACAAACACTTGGTCCACATACTACATCACATCACACCAACAGACACATAGGACAAAAAACCACAACCTCATTGCAACAACTCCTGGGAAAGTACAATATATCTCATCCCAAAGATACATGTCAAACAAAACTCACCTGAAGACACGTGGTCCTCACAACCCACAACAACATACCCAAAGGGTCTTGGGCTACAAATTCCTGCAATATTGAGAAGAGATTATCCAATAACTTGAAATCCATTCTCTTATAAATATTTTTGGAAATGACACCCTCCCCCATAACAATGGGTATATTCCTCATGTAGTACTAGACATGTGAGGGTTTCATATATAAATCACATGGAACTACACATATATATAGGTAACAAAACACTCAACCCAACATAAATTTTTTCAAAACAAACTAATCATCAATACCTAATTGCCCTTTTTTCCACCTCTAAATATAGTTATCAACACCACCAATACTCACTTTGGAAGTCGATAAATTAATGTTGCTTCACTAAAAGATAAAACTCAAAACATACCCCCAACCAATTAATTTATATATTTTATTATTCCATCCCTACCCATGAAAATACCAAACAAATCACACAACAAGTAATTCATAACCCACACACACTTCACCACGTCCCCTAGAATCATTGTTTGAAAGGGCCATGAATGTTAATACCATCCTACATCAAAATCACCACACTTAAACTATCTTTTGCATCCCCACTACACAATAAGAATTACATCCATCAAAACAACAAACTCATCCACCTTTTTTCACACTACACACTCCTCATTATTGAACTCCCGCCCAACCATGACCACCGTCATTCTACAAAGTAATGTTGCACTATCCTGCCTCAAAATAAGAAAACCCCAAATAACCTCATCACAACCACTCGACCATCATATAAAAAAAGTCATCAAAACAATACACAACACACAACCATTATAAATAGAAATGCATATTCATATTTAGGTACCCTTTTTCTTTAATTCCACATGATAATTCAGGTCTGATAACAGCCTCCCTCCTAAACAGTCTCCCCCTCCACCCTAAAGCAACCCTCCCCTCTATAAATTCCCCCTTCCCACTTGTAACTCCCCTCCTCCACTACCCCTGGACATCCCCCTGGACTGACCCCCTCCTATACATACCCGCCGCTTTCTCAGACAAACCCCCATCCCTTTATTTATCCCCCTTAACACCCCGTACTCGAAGCACACCCCTCCCCTATAGACCCCCCTAGATCCCAAAATAACTAGACAGTCCCCTTCACATGGACACTCCCTTCCAAGACATTCCCACCCCTAGACAGCCCCTTTAGAACCCCCTCCCCTCTCGAAATCCCTCTCTCGATACCCACCTTCTAAATACCCCCTGTATATCCCCCCCAAGATAGTCTCCCCCATGAAAAACCCCAGCACCCCCCCCACAAAAACCCTCCCCTATTCAAATCCCCATCTCCATACCCCCTCCTTGACACCCCCTCCCTCATAGACACACCCCCTTGGACACCCCCTCCCTTCTAGAAATTTCATCCCCCTTGTAACCCCTCTCTCTTGCACATCCTTTGCATCCCCCCCCTCCCCTTCCCCCTCTTATTTACAACCCCTTCCCTCCCCCTTAATCCACTACCACTGAACCCCCAATTTCACCCCATTCCCCCTCACCCTTCCCCCATCCTCCAAACATATTGATATGTAAGTTGAGAATAGTTTAACTAGATATTTTGAGTGTGATTTGATAATGGATACACAATATAAATAATTATATAATGTTTAAAAGAATCATTAGTTTTTGACACTCAATTAGTCAGATTACTATAGAGTTACCAATCAAAAAGACAGTCATTAGATGGAGAAATTTAAGGAATACAATTACTAGAAATGATGTTATACATTAAACACTCAAGCATTAATAAGGTAAAAATTCATATAAAATTGATTATTTTGTACTAAGAATCTATAAAAATTACCATTGTCAAGACCACTAGGAAAACCTATTTACTAGTATGATCATGTATTTTTTTTGAATCGAATCATATCCATGCTCAATAAAAACATTTATAGATGCTGACCTTATATACTGAAAGTTAAACAAACCAATATCAAGAAGAAACAGATCCCAAATCTTATACTTCTATTTTGACATCAGTAGGATAATCAATATATTCAATATCAACCAATCTTCATGATATTAATGATTGTAATGAAATTTATTTCAATAAGAAAAAAAATAGAAATGAAGTATTAAAATAAAAAAGATATCAAATCAATCCCATTTTATAAGAAAACCCTCTTGAAAAAATTATTGAGATCTCATACATTCTATACCATGTCATTAAAAAGTCATCGAAGATATTCAGCATTCATACTTTTGTTTCCAACTGATGTAGCTTTTTTCAGTTGTGGATGTTGTAGTGAAAAAGCTGGTGTAGGTAATATAGAGTTACAATGTCTGATTATATAGGTCTCCTATTTGATCCAATGTCCATTAGTTTCATCCGATTATTTAGGTGGTGACCTGAATTTATCAAGCATTAGATGTTCATAATTTTATTATAAAAGAAATTTTAATTCAATTCAATCACATTAGTATGACCCACTATATAAAAAACAAATATACATTCCACCAAGAGCAGAATGACCTAGATTTTTCCAAATCACGCTCCACATAATTAAAGATATGTTTGGAAAACAACATACTTACATTAATAACATCATCATAACAAACATGATATATAAATTACCAAAAAATACGTGAAAAAATATGTGTATGTTTGACTAAAACAGTCTTAGGGAAAGAAAAATATAACATATGTGAAGAAGAGTTGATGGGAAGATCATGAGGGACTTATCCTAAATAAAAATCCTCAATGATGGAAGATATATAGAGGTAATACAATATATAATGGGAAAAAATTGGAGGAGACTAATGTATTTTATATAAAAAATTAATGTAAAAAATCTAGGCCAATGTTTGAGTAATTGATTGTGTTCACTCGTATAATTTCAATACAATTTATATAAAACTAGGAATCTATGCATTTTTTGTATGATGGTGTAGATAACCATATTCAATATTTATTGATATCTCCAGATCCAAAACACTATGAATCCATGATTTCTTCTTGCTACATATGATTAATATATTATTTTACATCTATACAATCATAAACTATGTTCCTACACAAAACCATAAAGTACACATATAAGATTAATTGAATTGGTTTCTTATAACAATAATGATACAACACGTACTATAAAATAATAAAATATTTGAGAATTATAAACCATGAATTCATTATGTTAAAGAATATAATTAATTAAATAAAAATTAACATTTTTCACTAGTGTGTCAACAATCTCACCACTATATAACATTATTCACACATAAAGTTATTTTGGTAATTTTTTGTCAAATAATGGATGTGGACCAACTCTCTAAATCAATATACAGATCTGAATATAGAGGGACTCCATGAAACTCATGAAGGTATTTGATATGATAATTTACCAAGAAAAATACTAAATGGACATATGAGGTCTCGACCAAAAACTATATTACTCCTAATCATTATGATAGTTAGATGTACAACATTCACATGACTCTATTATATATAGATTAACAAAAAATACCCTATATTAGTATTAATAAAATGAATTAGAAATAAAAATCTTTTAGGAATTCACTATGAAATGTTATGATAGATAATAAAATACCTTTATTTGACTTTCTTACATCATCCCCTCATTAAGGAAATAAAGATACAAAACATGATATTTCCTTATTACCGGAATGAAATCATATATGTTCATCCTTCAACAATTTATATTTTTGTTATACAACTTTGAATTTAATGATTAATTAACTCCCCTAAATGATTCAACTTAATATAAAATGACTTAGTATATGTCCCCCTAATTGTGGTCCTTTTTCTCTTGAGTGAGAAAACATTAATAATAGGTAGAAAAAAGTAGGATATATGAAATAATTTTCAAACACTACCCTTTTATATGTTAGTGATACTATAAAAAACATTACAGAAAACAGGAATAAAAAACATTCCTAATATTAAACACCCATAAAATCTAATAAATAACAATATAACCACAATAAATCCACTATAACTATTAAAAAAATTTAAAAAATAGAAAATATAACCTGAAGTACCTTAAAATTTAATTAAATCTACATAATGTTTAGTAATTTCATACTGAGGATTTTTTAATGAATTTGATCTATATCTACATCTTTTACATGAAACTATATTATAGGATATTCTAAAATCTATTAGATAAAAGGAACATTTGTAGGATTTTGATTAATTCAAAAATAATGTCCTCTTAAGACTATAATAAAATCACTAATTTCATACAAATGACTTATATTTAAAAGAATTTTGTGGGATGATATGTGATCTCCTCTTGATACTACCACCTATTTAGCATGAATATATTTAATTCCACTTTATTATATTGTAATTCCACTAACATTATCTATATATATGGGAAATATGAACCCTTCCCCAAGAACTCCAACAATGATTACACCGTCCATGACCGCCATCTTCACCTCCCCTATCTAACATGGTTGGTTAAATAAAGAAACATTCAACTGATAATTTGGATGGAGAACTCTTATAATAAAATGATATTTTAGGAAATAATCTATTGCAATAAATTGAAGATACTATACTAGATCATATGATAATTTGAACATAGTCTCATGGTCGACCTCATAGAGGAATAAGAATATATTCTATAACCTATGTGTTTATGAAAACTATTTCAGTTAAACTATGATAATTTGGAATGTTCACATGTAAAGAATATGTCACATCTCCCAGTTGATATTCCATAAGGTCATAGTGGTGGAATAGACTAAAATAATATGAACTAAAAATAGAATTAAATTTATAGTCAATGTACCAAACTATGTAAAAATATAAGTGAACAAATTACTCAATATAATGGTACTAATAAGTGTTTACATACACCCCAAATAATAATAAAAAAACTCCTCAAAATACAATGATTAATAAAAATAAATTTCTTTTCTATTAAGGTTAAACTAAAAAACATTAAATCATTTTATAACACTTATAAAAAAAATTGATATCCAAAATATGTAGGTAAGTAGTTCACAAAAGAATATTTTGGAGACTATTCCATAATTACCTAAAAATAACATACAAAAATACCAATTATTTAATGTATTATTTTCAAAACTTTTACAAATAAAAATAATTGAAGAATCTAAATGGATTTTTATAAATCCACTAAATTAAATTCCCCCCAAATATTAAAAATCCACCATTTTCTGTCAAAAATAATCATTTATAATCTTAAAATTCTTTTAAAATCCAAAAACCATTGGTAAAATCTCATATATATTGAAATTACCCCTTTTAAATGATAAACAAAAAGGGGTTAGTCAAGAAAAACAAAATAATATTGACTGATATAAGATCTAAAAATAACCAGAAAATAATATAAATTCACCATTGAATTATATTATAAATGGATTATGTTTTTTTTTAATCCAAAATAAATATATAATTTTAAAAATTTCTGACTAGTTATGTTTTTGATAGGTTTTCATATGAAAAATTAGACCTGAGGATATGTAATGTGAATATGAAAATAAAATCATGAGAACCTGCTAAGCATATGAAAAACAAACCTGATAATGTATAATGCTCATCATGACAAATTAAAGACTACCATAAAAGTATTTCCTTCGAAAAGATACCCAGATATAAATTTTTTAATAGTTTATCATAATGGTCATGATGGCAGCCTGTAATACAAATGAAATACGTACCCTTCATTAATTAGATTTTTTATAGTCAAATTTTGACTTCAAATGACATAAACATTACAATTTCCAAAAAAAAATTAAATGAAGATAAAAAATATATACATAAAAAATTAAAATCCTATAATAATAAAATATGAATAAAATGAAGAAATCTATTTATGTATTGAATAAGGAATACGACACTGATGAAACAATTTATAAGATAACCTGTTTCTCCAAAAAATCAAAACCACTTTTTCTACATCTTCAAGAATGGAGTAAATCTTACCAGGATGATGAAAACAATGAAAAATTAAATAAATAAATAGAACCCTAAGGAATCATTTGTAGATTTCTTGTATATATTCACATGTATAATGTGGTGTAAATTCATTATCATTCATTCCATTTGTATGTTACCACAAACATATACTTCTAATGATCATATGATTCATCCTATCAAATAGAGTATACTACTGACAAACAAACAACTGATTTTTATAGATTGGGTTAGGATGTTCCCATACCTATCAAATAGAGGATGATGTTTGGAGTAAGTTGTCTTATGTGAATTGGATTATTTATTTTGGATGTAATTTTATAGTGTTCATGATTTTTATCATCTCACTAGTTAAGATAGTATATTAGTTGGGGAAGAAATATCATTTTTTTCAAGAACAATTCAACCATGCAGTACCCCCCTCCAACCCCTGCACAAGCCTCCTTCCCATACAAACCCACATGCACCCCCTGCCCCACCCCCACCCCCCAGACACACCACCTGCACCCTGACCTTCCCCTTACCATTTCACCCCTCCCCTCACCCCTTTCACGCCCCCCACCACAACTGCCTTGCACCCTCTACCCACAACACACCCCCATCCCCTCCCCCACCCCCTCCACCTACACACCCCCTGCCCCTACCCTGTACACCCCCTACCCCCTTCCCCATCACCACCCCCGTACACATCCCCATCCCCCCACACCCCATCCCATGCACACCCCCTTTCACCCCCACCTTCCCCAAACACACTCCATCCCCTTATTCTTAATAGCATTTATGTGTCACAATCATCTCCCTCTTTCAACATATTTTCTTTGAGAAGTATCCCCTTTGTCATGCTAAAACAACATCAACCACTTTTGTAAGGACCTGACCCCAGTTTCCTAGAGCCGGTGTCTTATTTTATTATATTGTAATATATACAAGGAATATGCATCCTGTAGGACCAAGTAGTTTAGTATCATTTGGAAATTAGATAAAAATATATGTTCATCGTTAAATCATTAAAGTAAATAAAATATTAATTTATTCTATAAGAAACATCGACACCTCCTTAATTATGCTGACAAATCACTCATAACATACTTCTTCATACCCTTGGAAAATGAAGCATAAGAAAGGGGTGAGATCAAATGCTCATTGAGGGTAAGAAATTGAGTGAAAGTTATCATAACATAAACATTATTTATGTTGAATAATTGAAAACACATTCCTTTTCAAATAATAAACTTGAACACATAATTGATGGAATATGAGCTGAGTAAATAATGTCATAATAAAACATAATCATGGATATCCTGCTAGTCGAATAAACCCATGAACCATAAATAATGTTTTAGAAATGATGGAATGCATAATATGTGACATTATAACCATACCTTCAAGGCCTTGTGCCAAGACCATAAACAATAATTTTGTCAAGGCCTTGTCCCAAGACCGTAGTTTGTCTCATGAGACATACTGATGCACCGTGAGGCTATAGCGGGCCCCACCCAAAACATACAATGTCCAATGAATTCCAAATATGAATGAGGATAAACATAAACATCGTACACATTCATATTGAAGGTAATATATGAAATGTAAATAGCTTTCCCAGAACATTAAGCATAAACACTAACCATTCGATGTAAATTGGTGAATGGTTCTAAGATATCACATCCACAAATAAAATAATCATAAATTTTTAAATTAAATATTGTAGATGATTAAATGAAGTATTAGTCCCAATAATACATAATATTCAACAATAGTGTTGAAATAGATGAAGATACTCATTGAAATTTTGAGTAATTATTGAGATAAATACTCTTTTCCTTTAAAAAGGTGAGTTCTTTGGGAAAACTAATTGTATAAAACCATAAGTGAAGTTGGATGGTATTTTTATAATAAAATGTTTGATTTTATATAGATAATGGTTTTCAAAAACAGATTATATATTTCCCTTGAACATATATATGATTTTGAGAACTTCCCTTAGATCGGTCTTATATTTTTGAACCAATTATGAAAGTTATTTTCAAAATGTGTAACTATCCCTAAAATAAGAAAATATTATTGTGGGTGTACATATATAGACCACTCCTAAAGAATTCATGAGAAGAACATAATAATATATTATAATTAAAATGAGGTTATTAGAAAATGAAAGTAACCCCAATGAAAATAGATGTTCGGGTGGAAATACCCTTACCTTTAGTCTGAATGTGTTCCGAACATAGACTAAAGGTCCTGGTATATGAAATTAGAATTTTTAATAACTTATTTCAGAAAAAATTAGATATTCTTTTATTTATCATAATTTTTTTTGTTTTTTTATTTCATCATTGAGAAGTTAATATATTTAATTCTGTCATTACAGAGTGTTCATTTTCATGATGTTCATAAACAGTTAAATTGTTTTTAAGTAATGGAGTTCATGCGAAATTGATTTAAATATCATTAATTGAAATCAAATATTATTTATAAATATCCAGAAGTGTTAATGGTAATTTTCAACAAATTATTACATGGAAATAAGATGAATCATTTAATTACATTCACATAGATTATTTTTGAGGTATTTTTAATATTTTGAACCAGTTTGATCATATGATTTAATAATTTGTATACATACTGGTTACTGAAAATTAATTAGGTTATAATACATATATTATAGTCTTGTTAAATCATCATGTTTTTTTCATTACCCGTAATGAAGGAGAAATTGAAGAATGAAACTTTTTCATCCACGTAGATTATAAATTGGATCCTCGGGGATGTTGTTTTTGTTTATAAAATAAAATAAGGAGAGATTAAGGATATTGATGATGTTTCTTCCATTAACATGATTTAATTTCTGTATATATATGATACTGGATCTAACGTGGTCAATTGGACAAAAGATATTAGGAGATGATAATGAAAGAAGATAAATTGAAATGAAACTAAATGAAAAAGAAAGGTTCTTTACCTCTTGAATGAACAACATTGATAACCTCCTTAAAGAAAGATATTTTTGACTTTTAGTCAGACCAAGAGCTTCTTGGACGTGGGGAGTGACTAAGGAAGGGTATATTGTCATAAAATTGATTATCTTTGAGGATTATATGAGTTAAAATAATAGGGAGTGAGGGGTGTATAGTTAAGAAGAGGAGGGTTCTCATAATGTTTTCATCGTTATTTTATTTATTTCAATCATGACCAAAAAGAGTGATGATTCCATGACCATGAATAGTAAGAAATTATTGTCAGTTCAAACCAAGTTATATTACATCACTTATGTTGTCAAAAATAGTGTATTTAATTTATAATTTGTATCTACGGTATTTTACCATATTTTAATATTCATAATAAATTCGAGTATTTATAAAAAAATAAAAAAATTTCACAATTAACATTTGTCGATGAGTAGAATCCAAAAATGAAACCTTTTTTTCAAAAATATTTTTCTATATTTTATTAATTTAATATTTAATTAAAATCATAATTTATACTAAAAAATAGTTTTAAAACATTTATTTACTTATTCCAAAATATATGTATATCGTACATCAACATGAATATTATTTCATATACTATCATAGGAAAGGTTAATATTCATTAGGGTATATCACTATTTATAATGGTATGTTACTATTCATAAGTGTAAGTTACTATTTTCCAAAAAGAATGTTTTTCTTATTAGACACAAAAAACATACGTATTGCAACCGTGTATGTAATATTTTCGAAATTCGTATCACTGAAGTGACAAAATTATGTTTAAAGGTCACATAGAACATTGTAGTTATGTATGTTTTCATTTCATGTGATTATAATATATCTATAAGAATGTAATATTTCATTAAAATACAATTTGAGTCGTTACATTCACCCCTCCATTCGGAAATTGCGTCCTCATAATTTTATTTAGTTATTAAACAAGTGATCATACCTTGATCATGTTATCCAACACAATACATCATCATCTTGCTCACATAAATAGAAGGTCCATGCATTGAAATAGTGATCTATAGATCCCTCACAATAATTGCCTTCCTTTATCAAAATACACAATGTAAAACTTGGGTCATATGGGTGTTCACATGAAAAATAGTTTTAGAAAATAATAAGGTATGACATATAATTTCAAAACATCTGATAAAAAATTATTTTTTTAAAATAGTTGGATTGAGATTGAGTTTTAACATTCAATCAATGGTCCTATAAAAATACAATATGTATATGTTTAAAGACATTAATGTAAAATAAAATATAAATATGTTGTTTAAGGTTCTCCCTCTTCAAGACCTTTTTCAAAATCATAAAATTCTTCAAAATGTCATGACGATGTAAAATATTTAAAAATTACATGATAATATTTACCTTTCCTAAAAATATGAGAATATTGGAAAATTAGGATTTGATTAAATAGATAGTCATGTCCTCAGATGTCATGATAGTCCTTACCTTCAAACCATCATTCTAAGGGTGGAAGGTAGTGATGAGGGATAACTTAGTGCCAAAATCATGCTATATTCCCTTCTAGACTCACAAGGTAAAATGTGTATCCCAACCAGAGAAAATTGATCTTTGAACTCTATGAAGTCACACCACCTCACCACATACCTATGTGTTAAGGTATTCACTACACCAAACTCTTTAATTGCTTCTATGAGATCCAATTCCATGAGTCGATCCACCACTTGCTACATAGCATCGCATCCTCCCTATTCCTTGGTTAATCCTATGAAAAAATACATTGGCATTCCATCCCACATACAACTAGGTACATATAAGGGCTGCAACAAACCACCGAGAACATGATGCTCATGTATCACTTGCGAAAATAGTATGAACATATCAGTGAACTAGTGCGCATCATGTATCATCCAATGAATAAAAAACAATTTTATCAATCCATGATACATCATTGAAATGCATGGTTGTACTGCCATGATTGATCTATGAAACTCATGGATAACTCCCTCACACATCGCTGCTAGAACAAATAACATCCCATAGAACATCATCTGATTCTGACCATCCTCTGACCATACCTCTGAAGCATCACCCTGGTCGATGTGATCATGAACTACCTCCACGACTGAGTCTCCCCACCAAGAATCCTCCACCTTCAATCTAAAATATGACTACACCATCATCTAAAATAGGCAACCTCAGAATTTATGCATTACTTCATCTATGTTCAAAGTTTCCAACTCCTCCCTTGTTCTTCAAACATCGAAATATTCCTGAAAAATCGTATTATGTTACATCCTATTCAAATCATGTGCCACAAGATTCCCCTTTCTTGAGGTGTAAGATATATCAAAGTCGTAATTATGGAGAAACACTATCTAACTCAACTTCCCTAACTTTAGGTCCGGATGTGATAATTCATAACTCAATATCTTTTGCTTTATGAAGACCATGAAGTGCTCCCCGTTGAGATAATGTTACCACCACATCAGAATCAACACAGATATTGCTAGATCCAAATCATGGGTGGTATAGTTATGTTCATGGGGGTATAACTACCTATACCCATAAGAGATCACACACTATTTATACATCATCTCACACAAAAATCAAAGCTGAGAAGAATCGAATAACACCTCAAACTTCACAGCCTCCTCTAAAAACTAGAGCACTGGATCACTGACCAAATTCCCTTTTAGATAATCTAATGCTTCCTAGAATAGCTCACTCAACACCAAGGCCTAGTCGATTATGGTATGATCCATCAATTGATCTGATACGTGAAACAAATCGGGTAAAAAACTCTAGTAATATCCTTCTAGGCTATGAAAATTGTGATCATATGCCGCATTATTTGTTGATTACCAAGAGAAAACAACATATAACATTAATGGGTCCAATGATACACCATATTGAGACACCGCATGTCCTAAAAAGTGGACCTTCCATGTACAAAACATACACTGTGACAGATTTATACTGAGATGGTGGTGTCTTAGGACCTCCAGGACATTCCTAAAATGCTCGGTATTCTACTCATCTAAATTTTAATAGAGCATAATTTCATCGATGAGTACAACAATGAACTAACCTAGGATCTCTCGAAATATAGAGTTCATAAGTCCCATGAACACGGACGGTTGGTTCATAACAATGAACAACATAACTATGAACTAAAAGTTCCCATACCTTCACCAGAATGTAGTATTTTGGATTTCATCCTCATTCACCTTCAACTATAGATTTCTAGTGTAACACCCTGAGCTTCCATGATACGCTTCTCATTCAATAATGCAATAGCTTGCATTGTACGCAACTTCGAGTTCTAAAACACCGCGACTAATCAAGG
Organism: Viscum album; assembly: GCA_963277665.1. Taxonomy (NCBI): domain Eukaryota; kingdom Viridiplantae; phylum Streptophyta; class Magnoliopsida; order Santalales; family Viscaceae; genus Viscum; species Viscum album. Next base: position 264,139,048 of record OY728143.1, on the reverse strand, counting down.
TAGTCGTTATGAATATTAATAACCACTTTTTAAAATTATAGAAATTTTATATTTCAAAATGGTCTTCATTTTTGAATTCGTAATATTGAAATTATCCTAAGTTGAATTTTTTGTAACTTTCTGAGAACTTCCAATTTTTTTATGAATAGTGAAAAATACTTAAAACAACTTTTTAAATCAAAATAATTTTTTGTGATAAATTATACTGTTTAGTGGTTTTAAAGTATAATTAGAATATATTTTTACCATTTTATCCAATGGTGGTCATTAGAATTAATTTAACATTGAAATTGGACATAAACAATTGCCAATCTTTTGATATAAATTGTTTCTTAAAAACACACTATTTGTTGTAACAACGGGAGTTAATTATAAAATTAATTAATGCAACTTATATGTTTGGAATTTTGTAAAATAGACATCATTTTTGAATTCGGAATATCAATTATAGCTTAGGGTGATGTTTTGGCCTTATTATGAAAAACTTCAATTTTTGATGAATAGTGAAACCACTAAGTGGTTGTTAAAAACTGATTTTTCGTTAAAATGAAATATTACCACTTCTGTGATTTGATTTTCAAAAATCCGACATACATGGTTGTCATTAAGAAGTAAAATGTGGTTCAATGAGATTAAAATAATTTTTTGGTGAATAGTAACTTTTAAGTTCTTAATCGCAATTAGAGGTAATTAGTGTAGTTTAAGGTAAAAATAATGTTTTAATAATATGATATGAGCTTGACACTTGTCCTACTCCTATTGGATGAGTCATGGCCGACCAAGACAATCCATGGGTCAACTTGGGGACCCCATGGAGCCACTTTAGTTGGAAAATGACATAAATACCTTTTATTTAATGTTAAAGTAAAAAATGACACAAACATGAGTTGTTTTACTAAAATAGTTTTTTAGTGGGGTTACACAAGTCCAAATTTTGATTATAAATATTCATTAGAAATATAAAAAGATTTCCTACATCATAGTATTTTTTTATAATTTTTAGACATTAAATAAATTAAATTATTTATGAATTCATTATGATGCAGCGATGACCTCATTATTTAACGATTTTAATAAAATGAAAAGATAATGTAAAATCCAAGTATTACACTTGTCCAAAGACTATTGGATGGGTAGATTTCGAACCCTTATCACCTTAGACTCGAATTATATAAGTGTGGGACCTTTAGAATCCGAAAAGCATTTGTAATAATGTAACATTTCAATCTTTCCAAAACAGTCCCTTCTCTCCACTTAGAAAAGGCCCCCACATCTCCCACCTAATTTACACATTCAAGCCATTTGGCTCGGCCAACCTCTGCCCAAATACTATCCCAACTTCCCCCTCTTACTCCTAGAATCCTCACTTTGGGCAGAACTCTTCCCAAGGAAGCCATTGGCTCAAATCAAAAAGAGTTACCCGATTTTGAGGTAATGTCTTCTCTAATGTTGTTTTGTTTCATTTTTCTTCTTCAACCCCCTAAACTCTTTTTATTCATTTCTTTTGTAACAACACCAGTATCCTAAATATACTAGGATGTGTTTATATGAATTATTAGAGCTACACTTACACACACTTACATCTAATGGTTAAAGAACATACGATTTCTGTGGATGGCGAATTTCTGCCTCACGAAACGATGATTGTTCAACACTCATATAACACCTTAAAAGGTGGCCATTAAGATGTCACTATTTTTATATATGATATATAATATGTTTATGTTTTACTTATGCTTCTGTATTTCTCATTTATGGAATACTTTATGATTTCCATTATGGGTAAACGCGATAATTTCATTTTAGGAAGTGCGGACTACCGCCCCCTCAAAGTGATTTGAATCGTTAATGCCATATGTGGGATGTTTAAGGATGGAGTAAATGGTATTATACACTATATTATACTGTAATTATATTATAAATTTATATCATTATGATTTCATTCCATTAAATACAAAATAGAAATGAAAGTAGTGTTCATGCGTACGTACGGCTTACCGTCTCCATGAACGGTGCATTTCATTTCTTACCTCTAAATGTTACGTAATATTATAAATGAATGTATATAATGGATATATAAGATATATATGACATCTAAATCATGAATATAATTCTGTATATAATGGATATTCTACCACATAAACAACTTGTAATTATAAGAAGTTTATTGTTGACTCAAGTACCAAAGATCGACAAAACGACTGTTATTAACTTAAATAATTACATAATGTTCATATCATTGTAATAAGTGATATAATAAGGATAATTAAATCGAAAATGGTTCATAATAAGGTGTATATTAACTCTAGTTTATTATTCAGGAGGTTAAAGAACGGTTGAGTCAAGTCAGACACGAGGTAAGGGAACTTCTTAACCCAACTTCCATTCTTTGGGTTAATCTCCTACTTTCAAATTATGTCATGATATTATTATGTCCTATATTGTATTTGTACATTATTTATGTGTACTTATAGTGAATACACATTATAGATGTACTTTATTTAAAAAAAATGATCTTTTTAAGGACTTCGTCTCAATCCCCTTTCATTGAGGCATATTTGGATTTATACACAACATTCTTTTATACGGTGTATAAAGCCCTTTGACTTTTATGTTTATTCAAAAAGAATCTTTTTTATACAAAGAGTTTTACTAAACGACAAAAAGGGAATGTTTTTCTTTCGGTACTTATGCGGCGACAACGACTTCTCTACCGCCGTGACCATTATTTGAGTTTCGGCTTCCTCTACAAGCCATCATTTTTTTAATGAAAAATAAATACAAAGTTTTAACTTTCTTTTATTTTGGTATTGAAAATGGTTTTGAAAGCATTTTTATTATATCAATGTGTTGTATTGATATCTTGTGATTGAAATGTGGAAATGTTATGTTTCCATTATGCATGTTTTATGTGATACGATTATGTTATGGTTTATGAGATGTTCAAACCTATTCATATGAGGAATGTATTGGACTAAATAAGTGACGGGTGGAGCCCGCTATAGCTCCTCGATGCATCGGTAGGTCTCATGAGACAAACTAGTGTCTTGGCACGAGGCCTCGAAAAAAATTTATTTGTGGTCTTGGCACGAGGCCTTGGCTACGTGGTTATTATAGTCTGGCATTATGCATTCCATCATTATGAAAACGGTTATTGTTGTTGCATGGGATTATTCGATTAGTAGAATATCCATGTGAGTAAGTAAATGGCATTATCTCATTTTATTTTTGCCATATTATGCTAAAGTTCAAGTTTAAAAAGGATTTTGTTTTAGTTATACATTGCCTTAAATGTTAATGATTATTTATGAAATCTTCCGCAATATTGTTATCCTTACTGAGCATCTGAGCTCACCCCTTTCAATGTTTTAATATTTTCCAGGATGTGAAGAAGTATTTTATGAATGACCTGCAGGGATAGTCAGAAGAGGATATGAGTGTGGACTATGAATACTTTGTTATTACTTTTCCACTTTATGATGTAATGTAACATTTATGAATGTATCTAGTGATTCCAAGGCTACTAAACTAATCGGTCTTTCGAGACTTGATCTTTTGTGATCATGCCAATGTTACGAAGTAATGCACCGACTCTGGGTAGCTGGGGTCGGGGCGTTATAGTTGATATCAGAGGCAGTTTACTACTAACCTTGGAAGCTAGATTTACATAAACTCTGATTAGAGCACGTAGACCTAAGATGAACTTTGAGGATTAGTATAGAAGAACTTCCTAGAATTATGGTATTGTAGAGATTTTGTGAGTTTTCCGAGCAATACATCCCTGTCTGGATACGAGCAGGTAGAGGCGGCTCTGGCACAGATGTACCTAGGGATAAAACCCGAAAACACCGCTTTGAGCTAGACTCGAACGGGAATTGGTGCACGACAACAGGCCTTGCTGTACTCTTGGTTACGACACTCCCGGGGGATATGCTTAGGATAATTCTCATTTTCTTTACAAACCACTATGAAGGGTTATGAGTATATACTTCCTCAAAGAAAAAATTTATTTTTATGAATATGGATTATATCCATAAATAGTTCAATTTATGTAAAGTGTTTTACAAGTATGGAATTATGTATTTTGATTCATAAACTAATCTAGTTTATGCCATTGTTTGGAAATGGCACCTAGTGGAAGGAATGGAAACCATAACAATGCACGAACTCCGTGTAGGGATTGCCCTCCTGCTCAAGATAATTATTGTGGATCTGGAGATACAACTGGTGCTGATCATCTTAATACCATACTGGGACAACTCACTCAGGTTATGAATAATAACCTTACTCGTATGGAGCACCCTGATCCGCAACGTGGAGGATCAATGCTAGACCGTTTTATGAGGCAACAACCACCAACCTTCAATGGGAGTATAAATCCTATAGTAGTTGAGCAACGGATAAATTCCTTAGAGAAAATATTCCATGCCTTGGGGAGTAGTGAAAGGGAGAAGGTTGTCATGGCAGTTTACCGCCTCACTGGAGATTCCGATCAAAGGTGGTCGCTGATTCAAAACACAAAGGAATATGATGACGTATCGAATATGGAATGGAGGGAGTTCAAAGATCTTTTCTTAGAAAAATACTTTCCTCGTGACCATCGAGCAGATATGGAAAGGAAATTTCTGAGTCTGAGGCAGAAGGAGGATGAGAATGTCGCAAACTATGAGGCTAACTTTACAAGGTTAGCGACGCATGCTGCCGATTATATACATAACCCGAGGAGTAAGATTGATCGTTTCTTTGATGGGTTAAAACCATTTCTCCGTCGAGCTTTAGTATCACAATCCTTCTCATCATACGGAGATATTGTCTCGTGTGCTATCAAGACATAAAAGGAATTCTCTAAGTCTTATGACAACAAAGTAAAGCAAGAGAAGAAGAGAACGGGGGAACAAGAGACAGATAAAGGGAAAACGGGAAAGAAGGATTTTCAATTATGTGATAATTGTGGGAAGAATCACCCTGGTACGTGCCTAAAAGGAATGGGAGTTTGTTATAAATGTGGAGAAAAGGGTGACCAGGCTCGTGATTGCAAGGGAAAGAAAGAGGCTGTCAAAGTTGAATGCTACAATTGTAGGGAAATGGGGCATTATGCAAATGAATGTCCTAAGCATCAGGGAAACTTACCTCAGAAAAGGCCAAGGGATCAAGGAAAATCTTATGCTGTTACTACAGTTGAAGCGGAATAATTAATGTATTGGTGCTTTTGGGCTCGTGGATTATATTCGGTTTATTAGAATAATGTGATATATATATAAGGATTGTACTGCAGTACTTGTTGATTTCAGTAAGGTTTTAATATGATAAGGGTAATTATATTTTTAGTATGTGACAATAAGAGAAACTTTACTTTGTTTACGGAATCTAATAAATTGATTTTGGAATTAAGAGACCTTTTAGAGAAAGTCTGGAGAGAGGTATTTTGGATAACTATAAAGGTTATAGTGGATTATGTTGATCTTTGTATAGTATTGTTTAAGGTTAAAGCATTTCTGAAGATTATTTTTGGAATATTATGATACTATAGTTTCAGGAAAAGGACAACCTGCAGGGTGGGGCATAACCCGTCGCGTCGGACAAAGCTGTAGGAATCGAACCCACAATCATAGTGCGACAGGCCTTTATTTCCTACCACTAGCCTATAGGAAGTCCCTGGTTATTACAAAATAATTTTTCTAATCTAAATGGTATGTGTTAACATTTTGAACCTTATACAATTAGGATAAGTATAATATTTTTGAGTTCTAATATCTTATTGAGTGAAAGATGAGTTGAAGGTTGAAACTCTAATTGTCAAGCATAAATATATATATACCTATCTCTTATTCAATGAATAAATTAATTCTTAAACTTTAGTAAGGGTATATTAAAACAAAAAAAATTTGTTATCCTAATACCTTATGTCTTGTTGAACTGATGATGTTTTAAATCAACATAGATTGAAGGCTTTGAGGCCCTCAATTTGACAGTTGATTGTGATTGATGACCTCAATCACTCCCTACAAATATTTACGTTTTTCCTCCAATTATATGTCTCTAATTGCCACCAATGTTCTCCTTATCGAGATCATAATTTGGTGGTGCCTTTCTTATTTCCATTTCCCTCTTATTAAGGCTAAATTTTCTTAATCTTATTTCCGATGTGGGTTTTCCACAAAGGTATTTTCTATTTTCAACCTTTTATTTTCAAAGAAAATTTTCAAATTGCGAGGATGCAATTTATTGAAGGAGGGGAGAATGTAACACCCCGAGCTTCCATGATACGCTTCTAATTCAATAATGCAATAGCTTGCATTGTACGCAACTTCGAGTTCTAAAACACCGCGACTAATCAAGGTAGCCGTTATGAATAGTAATAACCACTTTTTATAATTATATAAATTTTATATTTCAAAATGGAATTCATTTTTGAATTCGTAATATTGAAATTATCCTAAGTTGAATTTTTTGTAACTTTCTGAGAACTTCCAATTTTTTTATGAATAGTGAAAAATACTTAAAACAACTTTTTTAATCAAAATAATTTATTGTGATAAATTATACTGTTTAGTGGATTTAAAGTATAATTAGAATATATTTTTACCATTTTATCCAATGGTGGTCATTAGAATTAATTTAACATTGAAATTGGACATAAACAATTGCCAATCTTTTGATATAAATTGTTTCTTAAAAACACGCTATTTGTTGTAACAACGGGAATTAATTATAAAATTAATTAATGCAACTTATTTGTTTGGAATTTTGTAAAATAGACATCATTTTTGAATTCGGAATATCAATTATAGCTTAGGGTGAAGTTTTGGCCTTATTCTGAAAAACTTCAATTTTTGATGAATAGTGAAACCACTAAGTGGTTGTTAAAAACTGATTTTTCGTTAAAATGAAATATTACCACTTCTGTGATTTGATTTTCAAAAATCCGACATAAATGGTTGTCATTAAGAAGTAAAATGTGGTTCAATGAGATTAAAATAATTTTTTGGTGAATAGTAACTTTTAATTTCTTAATCGCGATTAGAGGTAATTAGTGTAGTTTAAGGTAGAAATAATGTTTTAATAATATGATATGTGCTTGACACTTGTCCTACTCCTATTGGATGAGTCATGGCCGACCAAGACAATCCATGGGTCTACTTGGGGACCCCATGGAGCCACTTTAGTTGTAAAATGACATAAATACCTTTTATTTAATGTGAAAGTAAAAAATGACACAAACATGAGTTGTTTTTCTAAAATAGTTTTTAAGTGGGGTTACACAAGTCCAAATTTTGATTATAAATATTCATTAGAAATCTAAAAAGACTTCCTACATCATATTAGTTTTTTTATATTTTTTAGACCTTAAATAAATTAAATTATTTATGACATCATTATGATGCAACGATGACCTCATTATTTAACGATTTTAATAAAATGAAACGATAATGTAAAATTCAAGGTTTACACTTGTCCAAAGACTATTGGATGGGTAGATTTCGAACCCTTATCACCTTAGCCTCGAATTATATAAGTGTGGGACCTTTAGAATCCGAAAAGCATTGTGTAATAATGTAACATTTCAATCTTTCCAAAAGAGCCCCTCCTCTCCACTTATAAAAGGCCCCCACCTCTCCCACCTCATTTACACTTTCAAGCCATTTGTCTCGGCCAAACTCTGACCAAATACTCTCCCAACTTCCCCCTCTTACTCCTAGAAGCCTCACTTTCGGCAGAACTCTTCCCAAGGAAGCCTTTGGCTCAAATCAAAAAGTGTTACCCGATTTTGAGGTAATGTCTTCTCTAATGTTGTTTTGTTTCATTTTTCTTCTCCAACCCCCTAAACTCTTTTTATTCATTTCTTTTGTAACAACACCAGTATAATAAATATACTAGGATGTGTTTATAAGAAGTATTCGAGCTACACTTACACACACTTACATCTAATGGTTAAAGAACATACGGTTTCTGTGGATGGCGAATTTCTGCCTCACGAAACGATGATTGTTCAACACTCATATAACACCTTAAAAGGTGGCCATTAAGATGTAACTATTTTTCTATATGATATATAATATGTTTATGTTTTACTTATTCTTCTGTATTTCTCATTTATGGCATACTTTATGATTTCCATTATGGGTAAACGCGATAATTTCATTTTAGGAAGTGCGGACTACCGCCCCCTCAAAGTGATTTGAATCGTTAATGCCATATGTGGGATGTATAAAGGATGGAGTAAATGGTATTATACACTATATTATACTGTAATTATATTATAAATTTATATCATTATGATTTCATTCCATTAAATACGAAATAGAAATGAAAGTAGCGTTCATGTGTACGTACGGCTTACCGTGTCCATGAACGGTGCATTTCATTTCTTACCTCTAAATGTTACGTAATATTATAAATGAATGTATATACTGGATATATAAGATATATATGACATCTAAATCATGAATATAATTCTGGAGATAATGGATATTCTACCACATAAACAACTTGTAATTATAAGAAGTTTATTGTTGACTCAAGTACCAAAGATCGACAAAACGACCGTTATTAACTTAAATAATTACATAATGTTCATATCATTGTAATAAGTGATATAATAAGGATAATGAAATCGAAAATGGTTCATAATAAGGTATATATTAACTCTAGTTTATTATTCAGGAGGTTAAAGAACAGTTGAGTCAAGTCAGACACGAGGTAAGGGAACTTCTTAACCCAACTTCCATTCCTTGGGTTAATCTCCTACTTTCAAATTATGTCATGATATTATTATGTCATATATTGTATTTGTACATTATTTATGTTTACTTATAGTTAATACACATTATAGATGTACTTTATTTAAAAAAATGATCTTTTTAAGGACTTCGTCTCAATCCCCTTTAATTGAGGCATATTTGGATTTATACACAACTTTCTTTTATACGGTGTATAAACCCCTTTGACTTTTATGTTTATTCAAAACGAATATTTTTTATACGAAGCGTTTTACTAAACGACAAAAAGGGAATGTTTTTCTTTCCGTACTTATGCGGCGACAAAGACTTCTCCACCGCCGTGACCATTATTTGAGTTTCAGCTTCCTCTACAAGCCATCATTTTTTTTAATGAAAAATAAATACAAAGTTTTAACTTTCTTTTATTTTGGTATTGAAAATGGTTTTGAAAGCATTTTTATTATATCAATGTGTTGTATTGATATCTTGTGATTGAAATGTGGAAATGTTATGTTTCCTTTATGCATGTTTTATGTGATACGATTATGTTATGGTTTATGAGATGTTTAAACCTATTCATATGAGGAATGTATTGGACTTAATAAGTGATGGGTGGAGCCCGCTATAGCTCCTCGATGCATTAGTAGGTCTAATGAGACAAACTAGTGTCTTGGCAGGAGGCCTTGACAAAATTTTATTTGTGGTCTTGGCACGAGGCCTTGGCTACGTGGTTATGATAGTCTGGCATTATGCATTCCATCATTATGAAAATGGTTATTGATGTTGCATGGGATTATTCGATTAGTAGAATATCCATGTGAGTAAGTAAATGGCATTATCTCATTTTATTTTTTCCATATTATGCTAAAGTTCAAGTTTAAAAAGGCTTCTGTTTTAGTTATACATTGCCTTAAATGTTAATGATTATTTATGAAAGCTTCCGCAATATTGTTATCCTTACTGAGCATCTGAGCTCACCCCTTTCAATGTTTTAATATTTTCCAGGATGTGAAGAAGTATTTCATGAATGACCTGCAGGGATAGTCAGAAGAGGATATGAGTGTGGACTATGAAGACTTTGTTATTACTTTTCCACTTTATGATGTAATGTAACATTTATGAATGTATCTAGTGATTCCAAGGCTACTAAACTAATCGGTCTTTCGAGACTTGATCTTTTGTGATCATGCCAATGTTACGAAGTAATGCACCGACTCTGGGTAGCTGGGGTCGGGGAGTTACATCTAGACTGTAGTTTGATCTTGGAAAACAAACATTATCCCATTAGCTGATTTATGAGATCATTTATCCTCACCAAAGGGTAACGATTCTCAACTGTCACCTTATTCATCCTCTAGAAGTCCATATTCAACCTCATATAATTATCTTCCATCTTCTCAAAGAAAACAACACTACCACATGATGAAACATTAGTCTAGATAAATCCCTTCACCATTAATCCATCGATCTAGATCCAGAACTGCCACATCTCTGAGGGCGCCATTCGACAACGAGCTATTGAAATCAGTCAATCATCTTGTTTTAAGTCTATCCCGAACTCAACATCACGTCAGGGGGTAGATTCACAACCTCATTATTGAATACATCCAATAACTACTTTAAAACCCCCCAAAACCACTACCATATTAGCATCCAAGGATTCCTCTAACAGGTCAACCAACAAGGAAGGAAGTGGCTATGTGCAATGACTACACATATGACAACTTCTATCACAAAAAAAACCACATTATGGACACCGATTGATGAAAAAATTACTCTCCTGAAGATTTATCTAATGACAACATGTTCAAAAACCTACCAGTAGATTCTAAGGATGAAAATGTATGGTTGAACCTATAGTAATAAGATATCCCCATCTTGACTGATGCAGCCCCGATATGAGTCTACATCCTCGGCAAACATCGTTCAAACTGGTCTGACCTCTGACCAGTGTACTCAAAACTATGGGCATAAAATGTATATCTATGTCTAGTATAATATATTAGAATAGTGGGGGAGAAAATATGAGTGTGAAGCTCCTGAATTTTTAATTGTAAGATAATTATTATTGAACACACATATCATACGACGAACGATATCTATCCCCACTGGAACTGTAGCCCATGCAGCATATAACTAGCCATGCACAGCTCCTTTTCCCCTCAGATGTTGAACACCTCCTCGAAAATTCTTGGGTCGAGTTCCCTGAGGAACACCCTTAGGTCGACCTCTTTCTACTTCTTCTCCCCCCAGTGGAGTAGAAGCCCACACTCCCTACTATTAACATAGCCTACCTAGAAAAACCTGCTGAGGTGGGTGATATATCTTTCCACCTTCACCACGCTGAGCTTGAACTAGGAACTGACTCTAAAAGTGACCACAAAATCCATATGATAAATACCTTTGACCTAAGATTATGAGAAAATTAGAAGGAACAAATGGAGAAAAATGAAACTACTTAGCTCGACTCCCCATTGGCTGATACCATGAGGTCCCTAGCTCCAGAGAAAAATTCTTGGTAGCCATACCCTTTATAGAACACCTTTGGCTCCCCTCTTTCATTAGACCTCCGCATGATTTCATTCTCTCAACAACCTATTCTTTCTATTGGAAATCTAATTACATCATAAGGGAGAAGGGAGTAACTACATAGAGGAGAGAGGGACAATGTTCCACTGATATGAGTCTCGCCTGAGACTCCTCATCCAGAAAGAGATCCAGAGATATGTTAAGGAGACTCTTGGAATTGATCCACAGTTCCCATACCAATATACTCTCTTGCTGGGGGAAGAGTCCCTCCTATTTTTTCTCAACCTTAATGGCCGTATAATGGAATCTCTCCTATAACTCCTTCTCAAAATTGACCAACCGAACTTCATCCTCCTTCCTCTACCCCTGATAAATCACCCACCACTGACGTGCTTCTCCCCTCATCTCACTGATTTCTATATGAACCTATTACTCCATCAGATCCGAGATTACGCTTAAGATGATCTCAAACTCCTCGAGCCATATATATGTCTGCATGTCCGGGACACCACCCTCTTAAATTCTAAGAGATTATTGAATGAAAAATCTATGATTCTTCTGCCACTAATTGTCCTCATCTGGATTCTCCCTTTTTTGATCATCTGACTTGGCCTACTGAGCCTCCACTACCTGAGCCACTATTTGATGAGAACTGAGTGGTATATATAAAATGTAAATAATGAATTCCAAATCTAGAGTAGTATAAAACATATTCATAATTTGTTTTAACAAAATTTTTATTTAATTTCTAAAAAAACAAAACAAAAAAAACACAAATCATCATGATGCATGTACATTTTCTAGGGTCTCTACACCACAAATGGTGTAGCCTCAGTTGGTCGTTCGATAAGCTCAACTCCCTTTATTCAGATCATTGGGGGCCATAAAATCCCTTGTCCAAGATGGTATTACCTATACTATGTCGCACACCAAGGTCCCCAAACATTATTTCCCTACCAACCCATTCAAACTTCTCTATGAATAACTCCAAACCACATCATATCTCTCAGCCATCACTTTTGTTACCATTATTTCATGACCCCATCCCACTATGTATTACCCACTTAATCTTTAAATAGAGAAACATGGATAATGACCCTTGATTCCATCCCAAGTAGTCCTCATTGTGGAGACCAGCACCAATGGTATATAAATCTCACAACATGGGAGGCATTACCCTTTTATAGTAATAAAAATTGAGAGATAATATTTATCAAACTCAAGAAAACAGTAAAAATATACATAAAAGAATCACAAATTGACCCCACATGCATGTTTAAAGTAAAAATACAAGAAATAAAATGAAAACCTCCGAATTAAATTACAAAATAAAAACTATGCAGTGAAACGACAATTGTCCCAATGACTGAGAATATAAGGTCCAGCAGGGTCCATGAAGTCTCTAAAAAACCTGAAAATAATTATATATACATACGGTGATCATACAAATATATCTAGTAGGAAAAGGCAAATTCAAAAAAGCATATGTCTTAGAAGCATACTAATTCCCCAATGAAAAATCTATAGAAACTAAAAACCACCTTACAGTGAATATTATACATGCCATCCTCACCAAGGCACTCCCACAAAATAATGAAAATCATGTAATGAAAATCAAGAAGCACAATGATGATATGTTACCCCTCACCACATCCCAATATTTATCTATAAATCCCTAACAGAGAACCACCTAAAACTACCACTCTCTTCCACAATCCCCATTGTCACAACATTCTCATAGACACATGAGACACATAAAACATCAAATCCCACCCACAAACACCTAGGCTAAAAACCACACACTCATCCTTAACACACATGGGAAAGTATAATATATATCATCCCGTAGACACATGGAATGAACACCTTACTCATAGACACATGTGCCACACAACTACACCACATCGTTCCCGAATAATCTTGGTCTATCATTTCATTGAAGAGGGAGCATATAAGAGCCGATAAAGATCCATCCATCCTCCCACTATGATGTTGGGAATGGACACCCGCCCCCATAATAATGGTAGTGTTTGGTACATAGTGCTCAACACGTGTGGGGTGAATTTATAAATAACAAGTAACTAAAAGTATATATATATATATATATTGGTAATAAACATTCATCACTGCTTATGGATTTTAAAATCATACCACCGCTCTCAACAAACTACACTTGATTCAACCTCTAAATTCAATTATCAACACCACTAATAGTCACATTGCATTTTGATAAATTAACACCACTTCAAAAAAAGAAACAACTAAAAATGTACCCCTGTTCAATTCATTTAACAATTTAATTATTCTGTCCTTACCAGGGAAACTAAAAAACATGTCACACCACAAGTAATGTCATAACCCATGCACACGTCACAAAGACCATGGAAACTCCAAGTGAAAGGTCCTTTCAAAGTAACATCACACTTCTTAAAAATTATCCCTCATAAACCATCCATGGTATTCCTAATGCATGAAAAGGACTATATATATCCAAACTAAATAATCAACCAGCTTCAAATACCACTACACAAAACCCTTTCATGAAACACCATCCAACCAGTAGCACCATCATTGTTCAATGTAATGATGAATTGTCCTCTTTCTCAACAATAAAATCCCCAATACACCTCAACAGAACCACACTCAGCAACCTTAGGGAAGAAAAACACCACATCATGCAACATAGGATTATCCCAACCAAAAAATATCACAATGAATCCCATACACTTCCTAGAGGCAATAAAACGACATAACAAGTTCATCAATTAAACAATCAATCAATCTCCAATGCTGATATTCCAAATCACCACCTATACACCCCCATACTCACAGCCACACTTTATAGACACAACCCCACAAGACCGGCCCAATCCCAAGGCCAACAGAACCATACCCAGCACACAACCACACCAAATAAAAAAGAATATTTAGATTTAGAAAACCATGTTATTTAATTCCACTTGATAACTCACGAGTAACCAGAGAAAAAGTTTTATCAGGAAAAATCCATATATATAACCATTAGTAGATGGTTAATCAATTTTATAATTTAATCCAATCAAAAATGAAATTAAAACAAATATTTACAAATCAAATAAGTGCACGAACATAGGCCACCAGCTTCCATTGTTTTCAGAAGGAATACAGACATTTAAAACAAAATATGGATCAAGGATAACATATAAAAAATGTTATCGTCATCAACATCTTCTTATCCACTAATTTATTAATTATTATTATCATCATTAAATTTCTATCCAACTTTATTTTCAAGGGGACAAGAGTAAACCCATCCTGCATGTTTTACAAATTAAAAAGATATGAAGAAATCCTTACATAGAATAACAGACGATCAACAATTCCTCATTACACAAAAAATAGGGGGTGCTCGGGTAATAGAAACGAATATATGGAAAGCTGGATCCAAGTCTGTAGCATAGATGTGACACCTCTAGTAAGAAAGGTTTTGGTATCATGAAAATAAAATAGAAACACACTTGTATGAGAAGACCTTGTATTAGGTGAGCCTGATCCTATATCAATATATGAATGGTTCAAAATTCCATTAAAGACAGATCGTGATCAAGAAAAAATATTTTGACTGTTTAAAAGTACCCTGATTTTTAGTATATTAAATATATAATTAATATACTTTTAAAATTATTTAGAAATTCCAAAAAAAGGATTTAAAAATTATTTACATCCAATAATATATAAGAGGGGAAAACTGGAAGAATTAGAAATGACTCACCGATGGGCGAGCCAGAAGCATGAGTCACTGATAGTGAGTCATTGAAGCCTAACTCATGGACACATGTCACTGACATGACTCTCCGATACGAGTCACTAAGGTGACCCACCGATAGTGAATCATCGATGTGACTCATTTATTCCACTCATTGTCTCCTAACATACTGACTATAGACCAACATACACTCAACCTATCGATGTCTCAAACTACCAATGCCTCATCCATCCGATTCCTCAACCTACTGAAACCTCGACTTACCAACTTTAAGGTCCTGACACATACTATCAATGAAAAAACATAAATATTGTAAAACTATTGAAATGAGCTATTGTTTCCTCGAATAACACACTAAGACCTAGATTATGACAATGTAATAGACCAGGGAGGTCATACCACTACATAAAATGAAGCACAAATAACAATGTGGACATTTTTATGTATTGGGCGGTGTGAAAATAAAATATGTGGTTAATTTTTCCCATTTTAATGTTAGTATGGATAAATAATGTAACATACTACTATATATATATCTATCAAACATAGAATTTTAAAATAGAAATCACTATGATTCATACAATGCAATATTTACCTTCATTTTATCCCTCTATAAATAAACTTTTACATCTGAATTCATATTTTGAATTCAAAGATGAAAAAATATTGATGACCCAAAAACAATTCATATAGATCCATCAATAGTTTTGATAAATATATTACACAAACATGTTTCTATGCACATATCATTCTGTTAGAATCAAACATGATCTTAGGAACATTTCTCATATTCGTTTTCATATCATCATCCTCCTTTTTCATCTCTTTATTCACTACATGTATAAGTACTGAACAACCATTTGGGAAAAAATAAAATAAATCTAATTCCTTCACATTTTTAGGGTAATTAAATTGAAAATTCAAAATAATTTGATCCTTTGTGATCCTCATCATAAATTATCGTTCAATATCATTTCAAATAAAATTTTCATCCATCTTTATTTCATTATTTAGATGGTAGTATAATGAGAATTCCTAAGAAGTATTAAACATAAATAGTAATATTTGGTTAATATTCAACTTTTTCTTGTTAAATTTATAATGAAAACTATTTTGATCATCATATACGGTAAAATTTCAACCAAAATAATTAATCCAAAATATCATAAAATAATTATATTTGGTTTTTAAAATAAAATCATGAGTTGGGTAACTATGAAAATGAAACATCAATTAAATAGAGTTTTATACTATAACCATATCATTATTCTAAACAAAACACACCATAAACATTTTGAATACATCACTATAAAAAGCCATATTCTACGAATTTTAGTATTATCATCGGTGTAATTGAAAGACTTCACTTTAGTTCATCGACATTCCCTTCACATTCAGAATTAAAATGATCATAACTTCCATAAGGGTTTACATTGTGAGTTTATTAGATATTCATGACAAATCCTTAAAAATGAATCAGTAATATCCATCCAACACACAATAACTATAGATATCAGTCATGTTGGTCATTCTTGGACAATGTTCAATAATATTTGTCTTTGATTGATCTATAGATAAATACTCAGTATAGAAAAACATACACAAAATATAATCATCATGAAACCAAAAATAAAGCACGGTAATTTAGAATAACAAATGCTTCCTTAGGGTAATTAATATATTTCTAAAATGGCCTTTGTGCTATTAATTACTCTTAAAATATATTTTAATATCATCAAAATGGAAAAAAATGATCAATGTATTCTATAATGAATTTATTTATTAAATCCATGATGATTATAAGAGATATATTATAAAAAAATGGAATCACTATAAATTTATAGTTTCTATACCTCAAATAGAATGTTCTCTTGTTATTCTCCATATAAAAAAGCATAGTCCCATGGATCCATTATTCTTCTTAACAAAAGTACATGTACACACCTTGAGATGAATATGGAAGAATGAATCTGGTATCTTGATTCATTTGGAGTATTTTGTTCAATCCCAACAACTCTATTAGAGAAATTCTATATTGTTTATATGAAATATGTTTATCACTATTGATGAATTATAATGAAAATTTAACTTCATGATTTAGAGGATGTAAATTATTTGGATACAATAATAAATATAAACTCTTTTATAATATTCATATATATTATGTGGATTTTATACCCAAATATCCATGATAAATACATCATTTAAATAGGAATAAATACACAGTCAATAGGTGTTACATCCATTTGAAATACGTATTTATACAAACACTGATAGGCAATCATGGTTTGATTGAAATTTTAAAATTTATCATTCTTTAAAAATAAATATGTTTGGAAAAAAAATAACGATATCAAATCCAAGATCAATGTGACATAATATTTCAATAGTGGATGAATAATCAAATTTTAATTAAATACATTCCAACAAACATCATATATAAAATATTCCATGAAAAGAAACATGATCATCATAATAATATATTTGATTCAATATATTTAGATGACATATAGTTTTATATACGAATAATCATTCTTTGATACATTTAATGATATAAAAATTTCAAATGTATAATATTAAATACAATAATTCAATATTCGAGAGTACACTTGACACCTCATCTTAAACATTCTTTATCGAATCCCTTAATAAAAATAAAATGGTTCGCATTAACATCAATCATTATTAATCATGTTGATTTATAATCAATAATTATTCATCGGATGTCTATATAATTTAATGTTATTTTCATTCTATGACATGCTACATTTAACCCATGTCTTCGATGGACAATATCTTTTTTAAATACTTCCTTATAAATTCTATAGAAAGTGTTAGTTAATATATATATATATATATATATATATATGTCAAATAGAAGACTCAAACATTGGTTATTATGGTGAAAAGGCATTGTGCATAAGAATGATTTATGAGATATACTCGAAAATATATTTTATGTTATATCACCCAATGATGAATATTTTCCAAAAACACATCTACTAGAAGTATCAACATACGTATATATTTTTATAGGGGAATGGAAAATATTTTATCTATAATATTGGATGTTTTATTCTATTATTTCCTATAAAATAGGTTCTTATTAATGTTAAATCTTCTTAGTTTTAAAAATTTACTAAACCATTCCTTTAATTCCCACTATAGATAGACAAACATTACAATCATAATTAATACATATTTTTAGAGTAATATTCAATAAATAAGAAAATTATACATGCATAGAGACTATATATGCTTAATATCATTGAAACCATGGATATGATAAAAGTATATAAATGATATCCATCATTTTAAATTAATATTTTAAAATATAAAGACCTTAAAATACATATCTTACATAAAACCTACTTCATAAAATTGGGAAGGGAAACATAAATATAGTGTTCATTGATTCTTATTAATGGTATAAAAAAGATATAAATAAAAAATAATATGTGAGGATAATATAAGTATAATTTTTGGATAACATGAGTTAAAAAATTGAAATTAATACACATTATTACATATATCATAATAATGAATCATGAAACTATATTTTATCAATTGAATGAAAATACATATCAGTGTGTTGTCAAAAATAGTCAATCCCGTTCCATGAAAACATTTCAGAAGAAACAAATATATTGTTTTTCTAAAAAAAATTGGTATAGAAAGTCATTTCATTAGTCAAGGATCACATTCAAGTATACAATATTAGATGGTGTTAACTCTCAATTCCATTATTTCATATTTTAAGATTCACTCTAATTACTATATTATTGGGAATCTGCCATTACTAAACTAACATCACCCTTGATAAAATTATAATTATATCAAAATGTATATATTTTAAACCAATTAATTTGGGGGTTATTAAAAACTCAACTAACTTTTTATTATAAGATAACTACTCATAGATGGTATCTAATTGAATGAGTAGTCACATAATAAAAACCATAGTTATGTTTTCCATAATTATAAAAAACTATCATATCATCTTGTCATAACCCCTTGAAAGTGTAATGGTTTCTTAATAATTTCATAATAATAATAATAATACATATATATATATAATAACTATAGTATCATTTGATAATTTACATTCAAAAATAATATGAAACATCCAAGTATTTTGATAAAAATAAAAAAATTAAAATTATACTTGTAAATTTCCTGGGAAAGATACCCATTTCATTGGAATTTGGTTATTTATAATAATAAATTAGAAGGAATATTGAGGAAAACATTTTCCATGAAATTATAATGGTAATGTTGTAATGTATTGATTAAATAAAATAGTATTCAATATGGTGGGAAAATTCATTCATGTGGTGTCTGTTAAATCATATTATCCTTTTATATTTTTGATAAAAATGATTTTGAAATCATATTTGAAACAAATATGATAATTCATTTAAAAAAATTAAAATAATATAATATGTAGTTAAAATTAATTTTATTAAAATTTTGGGTATACTAAATACATTTTGAAAAAATTAATTAATTAATATATGAATGTTAATAAACAAATCTCAACCAACATTAAATATGGCATCAGTTTTCTTTAAATGAATTATTTTAGTACTTTAATTACACAAACATAGGAAAATGAAATTAAAGAATGAAATTAACTAAAATAAATTAAGGAGAAAAATTATTAATTTTAGAGGAATGTAATATAATTTAATCTTCTAAATTTTATGTACAAACTATCCTATTTAAAATATGGTTGTACCATATTACTTGTTTGACAATAGTAATCATTGAACAAAAAATCATTGAATGCATTAATGGAATATGAAACTTTAAACAAAATATATGAAATAATTTATTATTCAAAACTAAATTCTTTTCCATTGTATACAATTGGGGGATATTAAAATTATATATAATAATAAATCATGTCTGAAGGAAGATTAATTGAGGTGAAAACCCAATAAAATTCTAGTATCAACAATATCAAAGTCCCTATAAAGATACAAGATGATAAATCATTAAATAACCCATGAATTTCATTTATATGACCCAAGAAATTCATTAGTATTTAATGACACCATATATGAAATGATTTTTATCAAAGTGAAACATATTTCCATGTTTTTTAAATTAATGAAAGAAACCCTTACCTTATGTTTGATTTGATTGTGAAGAACAATATTATGAAATCTAATACATTTATATTTATCATGAATATTTAAAATAATAACATTGAAACATTTTATATTATATATTATCAAATTATATCATTTAAAAACTTTTTTTTCTAATAATCTAGATTTAATTTAATTATTTCCATTTTAATCTCATCGATTTTCATATATATATATATATATATTTATTTGGTTGTTATTTTCCTTGATCATTAGTCGTGGTTACTCCACCTCCATAATTTTCATAATGAAATAATTATTATATAATAACATTAGATAAATAATTATAATCATTCATATAAATATATTTTGAAAATTTAATTACAATACTAAATGAAGATGATACTATATATAGATGTGTGAGGGACATTTCTATTATTCAATATATCAAAATAATGAAATTAAAATATTAATCCACCGGTACATAATTAATATTAAAAAATAAATATAATATTTATAAATAGTTATTTCATCAAAACTAACCATGAATGTTGGTTTTGGAATATGTGTTTTATCAATTCATAGAGTCCAAAGTCGACACATAACTAGAGGATATATATTGATAACTTATTGGATTGAGAATAGGTGCGAAATGGTAGTTGGATAATAATAATAACATATAATTTTATTTCTAAATATTATTTATCATATTTTTATGGATACATAATTTTTAAAAGTATAATACAATGAAATAACATATAATGGCCTTATTTGAGACCAATACATATTTTTTTAGATACTTCATTTGGTTTAATCCTTAACCCTTGATTGATTTTGCTTAATAGAATTATAAAAGATCTTGGTTTTATTTAATTATTATATGAGGATTTGTTGAATTTTTTGGCCAATAGATAAGGGTTAAATTCATTTAATAATAGTGGATAAGAGGTACCCTTTTGATAATTTAGGTGAGGGATAAACATTGATTTTTTGTAAAACATTTCAATGATTATTTGTCACATTCATGGTAGAGTGGATTCATATGTCTAGGAATTATAATATTAGATAGGTTAATGTTAAAATATAATCAAAAAATAATAATTTTATAGGTTTATTTTGGAAATACCACCCTAATATCATTGATTAACCCATGGTAAACACATTTTAACCTTATCCATGGTATGTTTTAACTGTATTTCACAATTGAATATAGAAAAAATTAATTTAAATTAATAAAATTTTATTGATTATTTTGATTCCAAATATTAATTCAATATTAATTTATTTTAATTTTTTTATTAGTTTAATTAAAGTTTATCTTACTGTGAAAATCGGAAATAAAATTAATTTTTGAAAATTTAATTTTTAATAGTAAAACAAAATATTCTTTATTTCTATGTCTTCTATAACATATAAAATGAATTATTATATATATTCTTTAATATATATTATATATATTCAATTAAAAAATTTAACAAAAAGAGATTAAATAAATTTAATACCTTAAATAGATGTTGCATAAAAAATTGATTATTTAAAAAATTTGTTCTCATAAATGCAAATTATTATATATTAAAATAATGAATAATGATGACTATAAAATAATAATTTAAATAATTTATAATTATTTTGAGTTGGTTTAAATTATTATAAAAAATAAAAAAATAATTGGAAACATAATTTATATTTAATATCATTTTTATAGAAACCCTTATTTATTAATATTCACACAAAAATAAATCTTTTTCAGAAAATCATAAAAACACGCAGTAAGATAATAATGGAAGTATGATATAAAGATTGATAGTCCAATACTTTTTAGAAATTCAAGAAAATTTTATAACTATTTTCTAATAATCTTGATTAAAAATGATATGAAACCTGTTTCTGATGAAAATGTAATTTTAATGTGTAATATGAAATTATTGAAAAATATGTACATATTAATTATGAATTTATTAGTAAATTTAAATTAATAAAACCCATTTTAAATATTTTCCAAAAAGTGTGTATTAATATTCCATCAAGCTTATTAATTAAATTGGTTATAACTGTTTGTCCTCATATAGTTCAGGTAGTGTTGTATTTCTTATAAGGAAATATGTTTAATAATTTATATTTTATTTAAAAGCCACTACAACTAATTTCATGGGGTTTTATAGTCCCCCTTAGGGATTTTAAAATGAACCAATTGATGATAGATATTTATTTTCTTATTGTGGTACGTCATAGAATCTATCATGAAAATTATTTTGAATGGATTTATCTCAATTGTTCAAAAATACATGACTAACTCAATTTCATATAATGTAAAGGAACATGAGGTCCATTAGAGTCCCTAATACTACTTATTTTGAGAGGTATTTATATCAACATAACATATGGTATATTATATATTTTAAAAGTCAAAATATTTAATTTGAGTTTCAATATGAAATATTTATATGTCCAAAAATAAAAATAATGTATTCACTAATGCTGAATAAATATATATGATAACACTCATAGTATTATGGAACATATCATGTCATATTGCAGATTCATCAAAACAATTTACCTATTTTATAAAATAATACTTATACTAGAACGTTGTTGTAATTTAATACACTGATATTACTATATATCATATCCATTTAGGAGAGCTTGTGCCACCACAAGGAGTTGTGAAGACATGGAATAATCCTTATATGATTCCATAACATTCAAAATATCTATAATAATTTTTAATGTATTAAAACACATGGTTTGAGTTACCTACAATTCTACATTAGAAAAATTTATGTTATGATCTAGTAGACACTATGTTTGATATTGATATAGATATATTATTATGTCCACTGCCATTGTTTCCTTCCCAAGACCGACTGAAATTCATTTTCTTCTTAAAAAACAGGTTTATACATCCACTATGGTGAGGAGAAACACAAATAATCTTTGAATTTACATCAATGAGGATAATTACTATAATTTTCCAATAAAACATAATCATAGGTGGTTAGTTTTAGCGTAATATATATATATATATATATATGATCACACATATGAAACATGTGATATATTAGTATGAAATTTTAAAAAAACTTTGCTGAAAAATTAATTATCCTGGAAACATGGTGGGAACACTCTATCAAAGTCTAATAACATTCTAGATGGTTGAGTAACTCAAAGGATTTATCTGATGTCAATTCAAGAAGGTAAAAGGGATGGTAATATTAATATTTTATTTATATCTATACCATAACCATATTATCCTTTTCCAAAACCTACTAATCCAACTATTTCCAACATTGAGCATCCAATTTAAATATCAGGCACATTATCATGTCGTATTTTGGTTCATTAAGCTTGTTTTTCCTTGGAAAACTTGTTGTATCTTCAAAAAACTATTATTATTGATGAATATTTCATTTATTTACATATTTTCATCTACTTATATAGAAGAAAAGTTTATGGAACCTTGGTCCAAGGCATAGAATACACATATAACAGCCTACAAGATATTCTTGTAATGTGTTTGGTAAGATCTATTTTGTTCATCAACAGATCCCTTTTTTAGTCAGGTCCATAACCCTAAATGTCCATAGTTAGTGGTGTATTTATTAAATTTTCAACTTATGAAGGTAATCACATCATGAAGGGCTGAATATTTTACTACTTTTTGTAAACTAAATACATACATGATTCCCATGTTATGTTTTAAAACATAATAAAACATATTTGTTTCTAATAATAACATTATACATCTAGAAAATCCAGGTAAAAAATAATACTACACTTCATGTATTCTATAGGAAATGAATCAATTAAGGTTGTTATAAATTTCTCCGTAATGATTAACTATAGTGGATACTACAATAAATAAATATTCATAATGAACATGGGAATATAAATAACATAAAACACAACACATTTAAAGAAATTGGACATCTTTATATGATAAAGAATAATGAATATGGTGAGGTAAATAAGTAAAAACTCATGAAATTTTATCACTAACAAAAAATTAATTGAATTTAGAGACAATACGATATTTAAAATCTCATACATAATTAAAATAACTATATTATAAAAGAATTAAATTATTATTTTTTAGAAATCATATCTTGGAATCATGATTCCTCGACCATTAATACCTTTCAAATTACTATTTAAAATAATTGGGAACAAAGCAATCTATTTTAAAAAATATCACCTCCACTTTCAAGAACTATTGTATGACTATTTAAAACTACATGGTACAAAAAAATTGGGTTTTCAAAATTCTTATTCCCATGATACCTATTGATGCATCGAGGGGCATTCTATAAATGGTCCCCCATATTTGCTTGTACAAAGAATTTGTCATTTATAGAATAATAAATTTAATTATTGAATGAATATTAATTATTTACAAATAACTACATTGAATAATGGATATATATTCATAAAAATTTCCCAGTTAATCCAATAACATTCATTATAAACACTATTTGTACAAATGGTATATGATTTAGGAAATAATCATATTTATGATAAAGGAATATGGATATTTAAGAGAAATAAGATATAAAATAATTACAAATATGTTAATGATATAAATGATGTTATAATTTGAACATATAAATAGTTTGGAATAAGTAAAATTGTGGGGTTTTTTTCATTGATTAATTTAAATTAACCTAAGAAGATCATTAATAACATTCTTATGAAAATCCCTTTTTCACTTTGAAATTTACTTTATAAAATGAATAGACCATATATGAAAGAAAAATTCTCTTTGAAAATAATCTTGTAAAAATTTTATCCAATGTATCAATGAATTAATGATTCATGTTGGTCGAAAATTATGCCAATTTCGTATATGTTAAAACAGCCATTTTTTAATTTTTTTAATAACAAAATACCTCATTTGAAAAATATTTAGAAAGTACATGTTAAACTATTTAATTAATAGTTAATCATGGAAAATTCCTTTTAAAAATTGTAGGATAATATTTGAAAACATTATTATTTTTTTAGAAAACATGAAAATGTAAGATAAATATTCCACCAGGAATACTTAAATATAAAAAATCCAGAATAATGAAATGATTATGAAATAAACCATTATCAAAAGGTAATGATTTGAATTTTATTCCCAGCTAAAAAATATTAATGTAAATGAAAGAAAACATTCATGATATTTCATGGTAAGGGTGTTATATATACCTCATAAAAGAATATAAATGAATAACATCAAATTATGCCTCATTAAATGAAAATTAAAATGAAGTCCATTACCTTAAGATCAATATGATTTGTATATGATAGAGCCTCATATAAAACAAATATAGATGTGTTGTAAGTATATTATATAAAAATACCCACATATATTAATCCATATATCACATATATATTATCACCTAGTTATTATCAATTATTTATTAAAATCACAATTTTAAGTTATACCTACTTCAATTTTCATGTATGAATTGATTTAGTAGTTCAAGTCCACAATGTCATATCATAGATCCGTTATCTCAAAATTATTATATATTATATGAATATAATATATACATATAAATATAATATATATTTCTATTCATCTATTATGATATATATAAAAATTAATTACACCATTCATAGAGACAGTTGGTCTTATGTACACATGAATTTTGTTTTCGTTTTTTAAAGGATTGAATGAAAATAAGGTAAAGAAAAATTAACCATTTAAGGGTAATTGATTTATAATATATATCATATGTGTTCATTAGTTAACTGTTTATTAAAATCCAAGTACATTGGTGATGAAAAATAAATTGCAACACTAAATAGAGATGATTAACCGCACATACGCAGACACAATGAATTTTTTGTAGATAGGATGGATAAAAGGAAAAATATTGTTTACTCGTAATTATAATAATAAAACTTAAGTATAAATATTATTCATAATATATTATCTAATTATAGATAAAAAATATTATGTGGATGTAGAAGAATTAATAAACATGAAAGACTTGGTTAAGATGATTAATTATTCTTTGAAATACTTCTTTTGGACCATCCATAGGGAATATTGGGCTAGTGATTTAGAAGGACTACAACCCCTAGAAAATATTTAATTATATCTACAAGAAATATGGGAATATTTTCCTTTTGAAATATGGCTTAGTTTGGTGTAATGAAGTGAAGATAGGGGTTACCTTTTATAATTGAGGTGAGGGGAACTTTTGGAGTTCCTAAAATATTATAATATAAAAAAACTTTTGTAAGCCAAATTCGTATAAATAGAAAATATATTAACTTGTAATAAAATTTTAGACCATATATTTTCTTATTCTTGATTATTTATTATATTTTTAATTTTTAAATAATTCAATAATATATTATATTCTTGAAATATCATTATTATATATTTTCATACTATTAATTATATTGACTTCATCAACCTCAAAATAATAAGATAATATAATGTAATTTTTTACTATATATATATATAATATTTCATATTCATCTATAATTTTTTTTGGATAAATGTAATTCATTCAAATTATAGTACTTATGATATTTTCAATATCATTCAATTTATGTTTCAATTAATTTAATAATTATGTCATCATCATTGTGTAATAATTTAAGGAATTTTAATTAAAAAATTAAAAAATATATGATCAATTAAATAAATATTTAATATTTATAAATAATATTTATATTCTACTATATCGTCTTGGTAAAAAAATGTTAACAATGATATATTAACCAGAAAAAAGAGTGTGACATCTTTAAAACTTCTTGAAATAAAATATTATGAATCTCATAATGCCATCCAAATGGCCATATGATATCATATAACAGAAACATGAATAAATATGGAGGAAAATTAATTATAATTTAAATTTGGGCATATTTTAGCTGAATTTTATAGCATGTATCATTTTATTTTTATCTTTGCATACCAGATTTACACTTTACGATAGTAAGAAAAATTACTAATTTTACTATTCCAATTGAACAAGAATAAAAAATAAATATTTAATAAATTTAGTACTAATAAATATTAATATTTATTCCATTTTTAAAAATTACAAGTAAATATAGGATATAATTTAATACTAAAATAATATCGAAATCCCAAATAAGATATTTTTTTCTCAAAAATCCCATTTTAGGTATAAAAATGCGTCTTTTCCAATTTCAATAATTAATATGATTACAAGGAAAATAATTGGACGGTTAATAATATAATAGTACAAATATTTCTTTTTATCCATTTAAAAAAAAATTATAAAATTATTGAAATAATAATTATTTTTAAAAAAAATAGAATTTTCATTATTAAAAGGAAACTAAATCTTTTCAATATACCATAAGACAGTTCTGATATTATTTTTCCAAAAAAATAATTTTTGTCATAAATATCTTTCGGATGTGTAAAAAATTATTATTTTATTTTTCAATAGATTTTAATAACAATCTCTTTTGGATTAAGACATATATTATGAAGAATGACATTACATTACAAAAAACAAAATGATTATATCCTATTAATTATTAAATAAATTTAATTTAAATAATATATATATATATATATAATAATATATATAGTCTTATTCATGACTAAAAATGTAATTGATATGTTATCATAATTGAAAATCATGGTTCATTTACACTCATTTTTTTGTTCACCACAGGCTATTAATTAAATTTTATATATTCTAAAATCTTGGGATTTGGATTCTCCTCACCATCCAAAAAATTCGGCCTCTAAATATTAAATTTCAAAAATAAAATCAAGGTCTCATATTTGAAAATTACATTGTGATTATCATATGTGGAAAAAATGGTCAATAAAACTTAGACTAGAAAAGAGAGAACGAGAATAATGAATGTCATCAGCTAATAGGATTCAATGTCAAATAAAATTATTGGGATGTGAATATATTTGCATGGAATAGAAATTTGACTAAAAATGAATGATGGAGAGTAATATAAAAAATCATTATGAGAAAATTAACCAAAAAAAAGTAATATGTTCTTTATGAATTAAAATTCCATTTATTTCTCAATAGAAAAAGTAAATTGATAAATTTTTTGTTCCAAACCTCATTTTTCTATAGTTAAGGAATTATTCCAGTATTGAGATAATGATTTAAGGAATATAAAATTACCAGATTCTTTTCCATATAATAATAATAATATCATATTTTTAGTTCATAAATCTATTTCAATAACATCTATTATTCTATAAAATATATATTCGTGTTGATTTTTTATGCCTGGATTACATTATTGATTCGTAGGATCCATATAGAATTCCTTCAGCCTCTAAATTTGTACTAAAAATAAAATTTTTATAATATTTGGTAAAATTTTAAAAATTATACATTAACCTCAATTAATAATATTCAATTTTGAACTTATCCCATTATATTAGTATATTGCATTAGTTTCAATCTGATATACATCAATCTAAATACATTTGAAAATTTTTAAAGGAATGTAACAAAATTTTGAAAATAAACGTATAATTATACCGATACATAATATAACCTAATTCCACATTAATCTACATTTATCATATATTATTCACAAAGAAGGTAATAACATGAATCACTATAAACACAAAATCAAAACATTCATTCTTCCAAAACTAAAATAACATGTTTTCATATGCATTTCTTAAATCCATACAGTTACTAAACCCTAATAATGATAAAATAACACATAAAATCATTAAAAAAATTTATTGTCACCAAAACTATCCAATGAAAATTACCTTTTCATTATTATCAAAAAATTGTGAACAAATTTGGGGTTATATTATGAAAATTTTGTGTTTTCCAGAAGATAAACATGAAACAAAATCACTTCTCTTGGTTACTC
This sequence comes from Viscum album, assembly GCA_963277665.1. Taxonomy (NCBI): domain Eukaryota; kingdom Viridiplantae; phylum Streptophyta; class Magnoliopsida; order Santalales; family Viscaceae; genus Viscum; species Viscum album. Next base: position 264,110,117 of record OY728143.1, on the reverse strand, counting down.
TTTTTATTAATCAGATGATTCAAAATCCTTGGGGAAGAAGTAATATAGTACAATTATTATATATATAATTATTCATAATAATATAATATTATTGAAAAAATTATTTTACTAAATAATTCATTAATCAAATGACATATATTATATTATCATTCTAATTTGACTTTTGGAATTGAATTTTTTGGTCCTTGATATATTTGATTCTTCGTATTTGTATTCCTGAGTGGCATGGAACATTCATTTATGTAGTTTCAAATATAATGATAGTTTATGAATTGGATATGATAATCTATTTTACTTCCCATTCAATCATGATTCTAGGGAGATTTCAATCTAAATATGTAGCAAACTTCCAGTCCCATTAATCAAGTACATGGGTATTTTATTCCACATTTATCTAATGTGAATAAACACATCATCATTTTTTCCCTTATCCTTTTTTTCTATTCTATAATATTCATATATTATTTTTCTTTAGACTGTAATGATTTTTAGAAATATTTCTTGGTCTTTCTATCACAACATTTTATATCATCTTTTATTGAGAATAATTGGGATAATAGTTCCCTTTTTATATTTTTATTAGAATATCTAGGAAATTGTTAATCACAAACTTTAAAATATGTAAATTTGTCTTCATAAATCTAAAAAATAATTTCTATTTTAACCTCATTCATATTAAAATAATCCTTTTCTTATTGTCTTAGATAACTGAATTTTCACTCTATATTCGCATTCTATTTGTGAGGAAATTATTTACCCAATATATTTTTTTTAAATAATTCAATTCAATGTTTCTTTTTTAGTTATCATCCTTAGTGTATTTTATAAATGACTACCACTTATCTGTACCTCATGATATATAATAAACATTTAAAAGAAATGTTTCTCTTTCATTAATTCCTACTGATAGAAATATCTTCTTTAAGAGACTTATCCATTGTATATCTATAAATGGATTGGAGGAATAATTTTACAATAACGTTTATTGATCCATGTAGTGGTTTAAAATTATTGCACCATGATATAGGACTTTTAGGCTACCCTATATGGGCAATTTTATTTCTCATAACATAATTAAACTATCCCGATATTGTTATAATTCATCTAGTCCTCATAGAATCACAAAATATAGAATCATTATATTTCAGAAGAAAGAATTACTTACACATATTATGTTAATTTATATAGTATCCATTCCTTCTAACAGGGTCTATTTTTAAAAATGGAATATAATATATTATGAATCATAATATATAATTTCATAACTTTAAAAACAAAAAATCTAAATTGAGAATTTACTAACAAAAAAAATCAAAATCATAAGCCAGGATTATTTTGAAATATACTTAAATATCATTATAAGGGTATGTTTCAATAATCTATAGTTTCCTAAATCTAGTTCACAAGGTCTCTACTAAACATCCTATGATACCACCTAAAAATACACAAACCCTATTATCCCAGAGTAGGTTGTTACTCTGCTATATTAACACTAGATATAAGGAATTGCATCTTTAAGGACCAAATAATTTATTAGTCTTATTAATCTACATGCATTCATTTTTACCAGAATGAACTTGAAAAAATATATTATATCATTTTTTTACATTTGCGTTATTCCATCATGGGTATCCTTGTATAAAAATCATTTTTAAATTCATGGATTCATATGGAATGAAAAAAAATAAGGCAGTGATCAAATTATTTGTGTGGGTTCTGTCCATAGAATGATATCATAATTCAATAATAATAATCAATGTGGAATGTAAATAATATATATAATATTACATTTAAAGAATATGAAAATCTTTATATGATAAGGCACAATCAATATTTAAAGATAAATAGTTGGAAACTCATTGCATGAAATAAAAAATGAGAATTAAAGGCATCAAAATATAATTTTATTTTGAAAATATCATGGATAATAATCAAACAAAAATACTAATAGATGTAAATAATAAATAATTATATGTCAGGTATCAGGAAAAAGATTATTCTACCATCATGGATATTCACATGAATGATTAATAATACTGGGTACAAACTGATCTTGTTTGGAAATCATTAACTCAACTAGCAAGACCATTCATATGACACTATAAACTACTAGGTGTATACCCATAATGTTTACCCAACTTATTTGTCTCATGATAATCACTTATTCATATTGGGGAATTCAATAAATCGTATCCACTCTTACCTAATTATCTAAATAACTCCCTATATATATTGAATAATAGATATAAGTTATGAATCAATATTCATTAAAAATAAAATTACTTATAGAATAAAGGATATAAATTTATGAATATTTTCCAGTTAATCAATTAATATTAAAATTCAGCTTTAGATATAAAAATGATATTTGTTTTTCAAAATAATTATTTCAATGATACAAAAATATTGACATTTACGAGAAATGAAATATCCAATGATCTGATATATGAAACGATTCAATGGATGGTATCATTTCAACATAAAAACACTGGTGAATATATCTAATTATGGGATGTTTTTTTATTAATAAAAAGTAATATATAATAATATTTAAAACATTATTGAGGAGAATAACATTTTAATTATGATTATTATTTTAAAAATAAACAACATAAATACTTATTATAACAAATGATTAAAAAATTAAAATTTTATTTAACTAATGTTACCATAAATTTTCAAAATAATCATAAGATATAGAAAGTTTTATCATTTGAAAAAAATATAAACAATATTCCTTTTGTATTTTTATCAGAAAAGGCATAGAGTACCTCAGTCAGAAATAACTAGAAAATATAATTCAAAAAAAAATTATATTCATAAAAATGGGGAAAAATTATTTTAAATTATTTTAAGAGAATAATAAAATTATTTTTTTATACTTTTGTTTAAATCATGGGCATGTAATATAAATATTCCTTCATAGAGACCTAAACAAAAACTACTCTAAATAATGAATATTTTATGAAATAAACCCTTAAATTTTTGTTATCATTTGAATCATATAACCCCGAAAAAAATATACCATAATAATAAATATATTATATATTTAAAATGTCAAAGGGAATTATATTAACTGAATAAAACAATATAGGGTCATAAAACCAAAATCTTCATCAAAAACAGAATATTGAGATGAAGTCCCTTTCCACAAGGACGATTTCCTTTATAAATATTTGATGTTCCAGAATAATAAACTCATTTTAATTTTACAAGTATAATATATCTATAATCACATATATCATTCCATATATTATATAATAATAAATCTTTATCCTCGATTTGTTATCAATTCAATGTCAAAATTACTTTTCTGGTGGTAACTCGTTCAATTTTCATGTATGTTTTTATTCTGTTGTTTCGTGTTGTTTTCTCTTATCACATTTAAATCATAACTAAAATAATATTTATTATTTATATATGATAAATATTATATTTTTAGATATTTATATCATCCATATAGAAATGGATAGACAAATTAATTACACCCTCGATAGAGACGGTAGGCTCTGCATATAAAAGAACGTTGTTTTTCATTTTTTTAGCGATTGAATGAGATAAATTTGAAGAATAATTAACATTTATTTTATCATTAGTAGTTAATATATATATATATAAAACATTAATTAGTTATATATATAAACAACCAATAAAAGTGGTGATGGATAAAAAATTACACCGCTAAGTGGAGACGGTGTGACAAGCATGCACACGCATGATGCTTTTATTTTAAAAAATATGGATAAAAGGAGAAATATGGTTATATAGTAATCATAATAATAGTTAGGTATATATATGATATTTTATTTATTAAATTATTATTGAAATAAAATTTAATAGAATGTGAAGAGGAAATAAACTTCAAGTAGTTTCTAAAAACGATTACCTCCTCTTTGGAGGACTTAATTTAGATATCGATTATATGAATCTATTGTTGATTATGTAGAAGGAAAAAAGATATAAAAATTTTATTAGGTTCTTGATAAGATAATTGGGATGCGTTTGGTGGCTATATATGGGTCATTGTGGTGTAAATATGTAATGAAATGAGTGCGCTTTTATAATTCATGATTATTGGTATTTTTGGAATTTTCCAAAATATTAATATATAATAAGATTGTTCTAGAGCCAAATTCCACAAAAATGTAAATAAATTCACATAGGATGAATCCGTATAACAAATATTATCAAATTTATTATTATTTTTATATGATTTAGAAAAATATTATAGTCAAGAAATATCGTTATTGCCAATTTTTAGTGTATTTATTACTATGACATTGATAATACCAAGAACACACTATTACATAAATAATTATTTCAATAAAATAATAAGATGTCATATATATCTAAATTTTATTTGGAGAACCGTAATTAATTCATAATATATATATTTAAAAAATTAATATCATTTATTTTATTTTTCCATTAATTGAATAATTAGTATATCATGTATGTGTAATCATTTAGGGTAAAAAAATAAAAAACCACCTTAAATTTACCATTATTTAAATGAATATAATATAATTATATATAATATTTATTGTATAACATACATATTGTATTACCCTATTTTGAAAAATGTATATTAATTAAATACATAAATATGACATCTCTGACTTTTAGTTAAATAATATATTATAAAGCTCATATTTTCATGAAAAATAGACATAAATAGTCATATAAAAAAACCATGAATTGTTATAGAAGAAATTAACAATCATGTAATATTTTGGAAAATGTTAGGGTTGTTTTGATTTCCTTATCAATTTATTTTTATATTTACTAACCATATTTACCCTCTATTGTGGTAATAATAACTAAAAACCTATATATTCATATTGACAAAAATATAAGGGAACTATATTTAAAAAAATTTGCCCTTATAATAGAAATATGGAATCCTTTTTTCAACATATCGAAAAATTTAATTGTAAAAATTAAATATAAAATTATTCCAAAAAACAGAATGAAAAATAATTTTTTAGGAAAATGTCATTCAAAATTTAAAAATACTGTTATCCATAATTCAAAATTGATATATATTTCAATTAAGAGAATTGAATTTTTAATAACATTTTGAATGTTTTTTACAACATAACCATTTAAAACAAAATATTATTTTTTAAATTCATTAAATAAAAATAGAGTATTCAATATTTTTTTCATTATTCACTGTAAAATCAATATTTTTAGAAAAATACAAAAAATTCAACATAATATAATTTTAATAATTCAATATTTTAAATTATATTAATTTTAACAAATAAATTATATATATATCATTCTTATTATAACTATTTATTTTCCTTTGAAAATAAAATGTTTTTTTGAATAAATCAAATATTTCATGAATAAAATCACATTACTAAAAATTGATACAATATTAGCTAAGAGTTAATAAATAAATTAATATTGAATGTTAAATTTTTATATATTTCATAATTTAGTTGATATTATTCAAATATTAAAATTTAATGTCTATGATATATTAATTGTATATCCTGGTACATTAATAAAATGTGTTTTGTGTACCAAAAGCTATCAAGAAAATCATATTTATTATAAAATACCATTATGTTACATTTTTATTATAATGATATTAATTCTATGTGACATAGAATAACAAAAAATCATGTAATGAAACAAAGAAATATCATGAAACAATATAAGTTTTATTTTAGATAATTAGAAAGAAGAATGACGTTGTAATAAAATTATAACAAAATGAAATTAATATTTTATTATATAAATGTGGTAAAATAATTATCATCATGATGAGATATTGTTAATGACTCACTAAAAACTTCCCTTTTGTCCTAAAAATCTAATATAGTGCCCACTAAAACATCCCAAAACTACATACCAAAAATAAGACCCAACCACCCAATAATACCAAATTTTCATCAACCGCCTATATTAATTATAACTAAATACAGCTGATGTGTTCCACATAATATCCCTAATGGTATTCCCAATACAGATAGTTTGGTAAATTTTTTTCCCTTCATGAAAATATTTTTATAAATATTTTCAAATAAAAATAATACTTTTATTAAAAATCTAATATATTCCATTCGAACAAATAGAGTCACATTATAATAATATGGAAAGGGAGAATAAAATCTAAAAAGCGGTAAAATTTCATGATTAAATCCAAAAATAAATATTAATTATAATCCATCCTTGGGTAACATATGGATCACATACCACATAAGTCCTCACCATTATCCCTAGTCCCAATATTATAATTAACCACTACCTCCCAAGGGTTCCATTCCATTTCATGGATATGGGAATCCAGTTTCAATATGTCGAAAGGAGTTTGTATTTTTTGATAAAAATATAAATAGGATCCAAGAATTTTATTCAAATGTTGTTCATATTAAATAAATAAACATAATAAATATTATTAAAACTTTTGATTATAAAATAAATTCCAAACATAATTTAAAAAACTACATTTTTATCAATTTAAAATCATGGATATCTATCAATTCCAAGATATTGTTTCATAAATAATGTACTTATAAACAAATTTCCATAAAAATAAAAAAGGAATATTTGAAAAGTGATAATTCAACTATGTTAAAGTATTTTTTAGGAATATATGTTTTAGTCTGAATCAATATCACACTTCATAACGATCATGGATACATGGTACACTCAATACCCAAGGAAAATTATCCAGGGGGTGGGATCCACACTTAAATGTGTATCCCAACAACACCAACATTTATCTAGTGTTTTTTTTGTAATATCTATTTCATTTTAGAGATAATCGATAAACACATACATCCCCGGGCTTTCGACCTTTATTCTCAACTACCATGGGGTTCAGTTAAGTATCCAATCAGATGATATCCTGAATCATTCATTTGTTTAAAAATTATATATATAAAAATCCATGAAAATAAAATGTTAAGAACACATTACATTTCAATAGAAAATATTATAATCAAATGGGTTTAACAAGAACACATCCATTAACAATAAAATAAATTTTTATGTAACCATATAATATTACATGCCATATTAATTTAATGATCATCAATAAGGAATGATATTTGAATGAATAAATGTTATTAAAAACCATATTCAAGGGTCATGATCCATGTTTAAAGATTCATAATCATGGATATTTTCAGTATTTTTCGTGTAGAAAAAAAGACATGGTAAAATAGATTGATGATTAAAACCATAAAAGATACCACATTCCATTTTAATTATAAATGATTAAATAAATAACTATGGTCATCATGGGTAATAATTAACATTAAATAAGAGGCGTATAGAGATCTATTCCAAACATAATTAAATACAACAACATAATATCACATTGATCCACAAAGAGTTTAATCAGATAGAGAGAGAGAGAGAGACAAAGTACCCTTAAGAGGGATCATAAATTATAATGCTTATAATTGAAGAAATATTAGAAGAAATATTTAATAATATTATAATTTTAGTGTAAATATAAGATATTAACCTTTCAAATCCCCACTACAGTAGTGTAATTAACTACCCACTCACTAGCACCAGTAATGACGATGTTTTTAGTAAAAATATTTTGGTGACTACTATAAATCAAGTGGTTTTAGAAAAAAATGCTATATTCTATTCATTGAATAATCTAGCCACTGTATATTCATTGGTTCATTGTTGAAAATTCTACATCATTGGATATCATTAGACAACCGACTGACTAGCTTCTATCTCCCACCAATAAGCTGATGTGAAACCTATATATTTTTTTGTTGCATGTTAATATCCACAAATAGAAACACCTATAATCTTACACCGATCACCCCTCATTGACTTAAAATAATGAAAAACAACCATTGATTCTCTATAACAATATTTAAATCAATCAATATAGTATTAGGGGAAAAATGAAACACTCTATGGTGAAAATATAAGTATTATTTAACTGATTTGAGGGTTTAATTGGTTCTTATTTTGTGCTAGATAGATAATGTGATGGATTATAATATTGGGGCCTTATCGTAGGATTCACGCTTAGGTTAATAAATATTGTTTTTAGAATATATATTTTTATATGTCACGACCCCCTCCCACCAAAGATGCCCCTCCTGAGCTGGAAATGGTGAAAGGGAGATAATGACCCCCCGAGTTCTGCCTCCAGTAGGCCCCGGGGTGGCGACTAGCACCAAGGGTATGCATTTTCACAAATATGGTAGGCATTACCCCTTTTATTATTTAGGATCGGGAAATAGGACAAGTCAACCACCAAAAAGGAAAAAGAACAAGTGTATAGAAAAAAACCCAAACCAATACCACATGCATGATTATACAATTTTATAACAAGGTACAAGTACATGAATTCTCAAAGTATAATACCAAAAGAAAACAAGAGAACTGAAACTAGAACAACTCCAACTGTCCGACTAGTAGGGTCCCATACGGCCCTGGTAGTCCTCCTAGAAACCTAAAAGTAAACGTAGGGTGAGCATACAAGTATACTCAGTAGGGAAACCTAAAGATCTTTCCCACAAGTGGAGAGACATCCTAATGTCCCATGAGAAAAACAGAAGAAACCTAGAAAGGAATTCTATCCACCCAACCTCACCAGCCACACTCACCAAAACACAAGCACAACATGTAGTAGTATATATGAAACAAGTGTATTAGGTACCCCACACCATTTCCCTTTAGTTAGCTGCTCTTCCAAATGGCGAACGTCCTGATGCTGCCACACTCTCCCCGACTGCACACACCTAGGCCTCACAACCACGTATCACGTCCGCACACTCCTAGGCCTCACAACCATGTATCCTGACCGCACACACCTGGTCCTCACAACCACGTATCCCGACCACACACACCTGGGCCTCATCCCGATGATTCTTGGGAAACAGTAGAACCTGCCCGAAGAGTCTTGGGCTAAAGCTACCCCAATCTAAACCTACCCAAAGAGTCTTAGTTTTAAGGTCACCTCACGCCATCACAACATTGGGGAGAAGGAGCAGGAAGGATCAAGTAACTAAGAGAAAAACACCCTCTCCCATGAAATGGGAGTGTTCGGCACTAGGTGCTCAACATGGATGGGATGCGATAAAACAATATATATATATATATATATATATATATATATATATATACCAAACAAAAATCCCAACATATGGCATCTAAATAGAGAAACTGATCACGTGCCTCGACACTGCTACTACGGAGCATGCATACAACAAACAACCCCAACCCCATTTAGGTTTTCATGTTTCAGCTGAATTAATTTATTTAGTTCCTTAACTACTGGGAAACTATCCACAACCAAACACATCAATCAATCGTAAAACATATCCCTGCCATCCACAAATCATGTTAGGAAAACACAAGCAACACAACCAAGTCCTTCTCATCAACCGAACATCCCCATTGATTATTAACATCGTTTCATTTCCACACCACACCATTCATTAACTCTTCCACTTTTTATTTATTATTCGCAGCCCATAGTCCGTTCACAATCAAGCCCATCCCTGCAGCCCCGCTGCCCAACACCATAACCACAACCGCACCGAAACTCGTACGTCAATATCCATTTAATACCATTTCTCGCAGCCCCACTGCCCATTACCAACACAACATTCACACCAACCCGCAACCAAGTCAACCACAGCCCCGCTGCTCACCCTATTACAACAACCCACAATACACCCACATCACATGCCACGTATCCAAGCCAACACCCACATGTTATTATTTCATTTTGTTTAACCGGGATGAACAAACAAGTGTTCCAGATTTTAAATAGCCAACATTACATGATTAACCAAATTCCACATTCCACAACGTTTCCATCCATAAGAAAATCCATAAGGAGAGGTTAACATTTAATTGCGTAAGCAAAGGCCCCAAAAAGATCATGATTTTCAGTAGGCACAATCTCATTCAATTCACAACATAATATCACAGGATATAAAGTAACAACAATCAAAAAATTCCCAACCCCGTTATATAAGCCAGTTATTATCTTTATTAAACTGGTTCAAAAGTGTTTCACATAACCATGAGAACACCCACCCAGAATGATGAACAAACAAGAGAGATTAAGGTAAGATCCCTACCCCAATAGGTTCCGATCACAACGCTCCCCCAGATCAACCATAGAAGACGTCTGTCGGCGTCCGTCACTTCTGTCGGGTCCCGAAAAATCATCCTCAGGTGGAACTCCAAATGGAAAGGCCGAATGAAAGAAAACTTATCCATGCTCGTAAGTTCCGCCTCGTTGTTACAATCCTGTGGCCGCTGACGGATCATAAATCGGAGCTCGGATGTAGATGTTATGGAAGAAAGAGCATTCGAGTCTCTTGGGAGATCTCTGCTCAGAGGAAAGGGGAGGAGAGGAGCGAATTGAAAGGAGGAGGGGACCCCCTCCTTTTATAGGCGAGAAAAGGAAAAGTACACGGTGTTTAAATTATGGTACAAGGTGGGTACTCTATTATTTTACAAGGACTCCACGCTACTTCCAACACGGCTCCGCGGTCGTTGATTTGTCAACACACGGTTTGAGGGTAACACATACACGGGGAAGGACTACATGGAATGTAGTTTAGACACACGGAATGTACTCATTTATTGCACATGGGAAGGACACGGATCCAACATGGTACATGGTCATTGACTGGTAACGCGTACGCGGGGAAGGACTACACGGCGTGTAGAACTAGACACATGGCATGCACCCATTATTTCAAATAGAAAGGACACGAACATCAACACGTGGTATACCAGGAAGGGTGTTACATGGTGTGTAGTTACACTACACGGCATGTACTCATTTACTTCACACGGAGAATAAACGGCCTGCGACATGAGGTATAACTGGAAAGGGGGTACACGGTGTGTACTCAAACTACACGACTTGTAGTTTCAAAATTCTGGAAAGTGTGGGAAAAGTCCATTTTACCCTCCAGAACACTTCGTGACCATCTTTTTGACAAAGGAATGGTCCGGAGAGGTCCGTACCATTACATCATATACCTCTTATGTAGAGACCCGTATCTTGACGTACATTGACATTACATTACTTTTGCGTAATACTAAGTACATTACAAAAACACACACACAAGGACCGTAATAGTTTAGTGTCTTTGGAAACTCGGACTATAATCTTCTAATTGTGGTGAAAGATCTTCAAAATCTCCCATAAAGATCTTCTTTTTTTTACCTAAAACCTTTCTTTATATCCTTGGGAAAAGAAAACATAAAAGGGTGAGCTCAAATGCTCAGTAAGGGTAAACAAAATAAATATCAATCACATCATATTCATAAGAACATAACATTTTGGAAATCATAACCTGCAAAAGAGAGCATAATTTCATAATCATGGGATAAATCATGGCAGTGAAAAAGTAATCCCAATAATCATAACTTAAAACATGAAACTTTGTGGCATACACACATAATCATAGAGAATCATTTCTTGTTAGTCAAGACTCATTGCCAAGACTATCTTAGTGGACAAAGTCCCTTTCTGAATCGAGTAACCCTCGTTTCAGTCCTGTTTCACTGAACCGGTATAACCTACCATTCCAGCCATGTCTATCTCATGAGATATAAAATCATTACCCAATGCATTGGAGGGAGATATAGGTCCCACCCATCTTATAATGAATCCTTTCTTATGTGTGCCACATAATCATAAAACATACATCATCGCATAACACATGTAACAAAAATGGGATTCTTGAAACATCATGACATCATAAATCAATTCATATAAGATAAAGGAATTCATAAACATAATTCCATCACAACATAGTCAAATCAATGTAAAAATATGGATAGAAATAGAACCCTTTATTATCTTAGATGGAAAATAATTTTGATAAAACACTTGAATTGAATTCTTGAGTAAAATATCCTTTCTTCTTCAAAATCAATTTCTTTTCACAAAACATCATGCAATTTTAAAAGAAAGATATTTTATTGAAAATAGTCATGAAATATTTTAGAGGAAGCTTCATGAAAATAAGGCTTTATAAAACAGTATAAATCCGTTCGTGCCGTATAAGTTAAAAAAAACATTCTTCGTACTTTTGTCGGAAAAGTCAAAAAGTACCTCCTATGACAAAAGATTCCTTTCATAGATATTACTAAAAACTCACCGAAGGGTAAAAATGGATTTAACCAATTGTAGGTGGATGGAAATAATATTACATATTGATGAAACATGGATGTGGATGATAAAATACACCCCAGTAAATACTTATGAATAAACAATCTCGGATAAAAATGAGATTGTGATATTTCCCTTACCTTAGGTCCGATTTTCTTTGTTCGTGTCCGAAGCTCATGTATAATGGTTTAAATAATGTTATTGACTTATTCCAGAATCATACATATTGATATGATATCATATATGGTCATATTATTAGCTTCTTGTTAGTAATATTTCGTTGTTACTTGTTACTCGGGTCTTTATAACGTTTTGTTCTTATGCGTGTTTTGTCGAATAAATTCTTATTCTTATCTTTAGGTTATAGATAATTCATTTACAGAATGTTATTAGTGTAGTATATACCATATTCATTCATTCAATTCATTTATATAATCATTATGAAATGAAGATCATGTAGACCGAGTCGCATCACATCGTGGAGACGGTATTCCGTACGTACGCACGAGTGATGATATCGTTCCTATGATCATGGAATTGTATTGGAGTATATATATATATTATTTCAGTATCAATATTTCTTCATAATAATCATATATAGTTACTCATTACACCATTATACCCATCCTTGTAAGGTGATTGTGGAAAAATAGATTACACCACGGCGTGGAGACGGTATTCCGTACGTACGCACGCGCGGTGATTTCATTTTTCCGTAGGATGGATAGAAGGTGAATTAGGGTTGTTTCATATTTATAATAACATATCAGTATGTAAGTAATACTGATGTTATTACTTTATCATGAAACAACTAAAGAAGAAGAAGTTGAAGAAGAAAGAAATTGAAAAGATCGGTAATGGATATTACCTCTTCTTTGGAACGCCTCTTTGAATCCTCCACTTAAGGAACTAAGATTGGTCTTTGGGGAAGACCAGGACCTCTAGGATTATTCTAGGGAAGTGGAGAGTAGAAAATGGCAGGGGTTGGCCGAGATTGAGTGCTCAAATTGGTGTGAGGAGGAGGGGGAGGAGGTGCCCTTTTATAAGGGAGGAGAGGGGCACCTTAGGAATATCTCAAAATATTATTTTATATTAAAGTCAAAATCGGTTTATAATGGTTCCAAAGGGTCTTATTTCGAAGATAAAGTGGGGATGGGTCGAAATCCTATCAACCAATAGGATTTAGACAAGTTTAGGGTACTATTTTAACCTTATCAATTAGATTTAACTCTAAGTTAATTAATTTAACTTTTACCATGTCTTTTTGTTTTCTTTCACTATATGGTTAATACACTTACTATAACATGCCAAACGAACCCCAAATTGTTTATTATTAATATATATATCCTTATCTAAGTCATTTGGCCGAACCATTGATTTTTAGGAATACAATAACAATTAATAATATAATATTTGATTTAAAAACTATTTTGTGTCAATTTTGACACTATTTGATATATGATTTTTGTGAAAGTCATAACAGAATTATATGTTCGAACCAAGTTTATTAAATCAACATTAATATATCATAGTAACCTAGAAAATTATTGGAATTCATAAAAAGTCTCAAATTACATTCATTTGAGCATTTATAACATCAATTATGTTAATATTTCCTTAAAAGGGTAATTACTGCATCATCGTTGTGTCATAAATAAATTAATTTATTTAAAGTCTAAAAATTATAAATAAAATATCATTATGTAGGAAAGCCTTTTATCTTTCTAATGAATATTTATAGTCGAATTTATCTTATGTATAACCCCATATTAAAAATGTTTTAGTTATTAAACTTTGATTTTAACTATTTTAACTATTCATTAAATAATATAATATTAAATGTCATAATCTAATCCAAGTGGACCTAAATGGTCATATTATATTCATAAGGTTTTTTTTGGTCGAATTACACTTATCCAATAGAATTAGGACATGTGTTAGGGTAATAGTAATATCATATTTACCCTTAGTTACCCTATTTACTATTAACCGTGGTAAAAAAAAGTAAAAAGTTACTATTCACCAAAAATTATTTTCATCTCATTGAACCACATTTTACTTACTGACATCAACCGTGTCTCTCGGATTTTTGAAATTCCATTCACAGAATCGGTAAAATTAAGATTTATGAAGAAATTAATTTTTTTAACTACCACTTAGTAGTTTCACTATTCATCAAAAATTGATGTTTTTCAGATCAATGCCAAAATTTCATCCTAAGTTATATTTCATATTCCGAATTCAAAAATGAAGTCTATTTTACCAAATTCATATCATATAATTTGCATTAATTAAATTTATAATTAAATCCCGCTGTTAAAACAAATAGCGTGTTTTTAAGAAACAATATCTATCAAAAGATTGACACTAGATTATAACTGGTTTAAATGTGAAATTACATCCAATGACCATCATTGTATTAAATTGTAAAAATATATTCTAAATATACTTTAAAAGCACTCAAATTAATAATTTATCACTATTAATTATTTCGATTAAAAAAAAGTTGTTTTTAATTATAATTTAGTAATTTTCACTATTCATCAGAATATGAAAGTTATCCGAAAAGTACCAAAATTTCACCTTAGGCTAAATTCGATACTCCAAATCCAAAAATGAAGTTCATTTTGAAAAATAAGATTTAAAGAGTTTTAAAAAGTGGTTATTACTATTCATAACGGCTAGTTTTAATAATATTTTAATAGCATATCGTTGTTTAGTGAAACTCGGTATTGCGTATTACACACGCTATCGAGGAAGGTCGTGATTGCGTGTAATGCAAGGCAAGTCAAGGATGCGTGTTGTGCAAGCTCCTTTTGGTGTAGCGTAAAACACAATACTTTAATAAAATTAAAAATAATATTTTTTTATAAAATCTTGGGCTGTTACATTCTACCCCCCTTAAAATGAATTTCGCCCTCGAAATTAGTCGGGGTTATAAATGGTTTACTATTAGAAAGTTTCTTTAATAGAAACCCACATCGTAAAAAGGAATATCAAAACCAATCTTTAAAAACAAAAGTATGAAACGTAACGGTTACCCAAATAAACTAATCATCGGGTTTCCACATAGGTGAAAATATGGATATGGAAGAGAAATCTAACCATCATGTTCTGATGGAGAGTGGTAGAGAACATGGCTATGGAAAAGCCAGTTATCACAAATCCATAGATTTGTGATGATATAAGGTACCATCTGATTCATCAGTTATAAGATCACTAGGACAACATTTTTGGTTTTCAAGATCATTTCCCTAAAGTTGAAAATTTGAATTAGAATAAATACTTACTTTATTTTGGTACAATCTCACTGTTGTTCATGCCTTGAACAATTTCCACTTCATCTCTTAAATAAATGAAGTTGAATTTTTTATTCATGAAGTGTTAGCAGATCATGTGATAGAATGACGGGTCATTCCATCTGTCTCAAACAAAAGGTTAGCAAAAATTATATGCATAAGTCGATCTATAGTGAGATTAATCATATATGGTTCCTAAAATTGACTTATACTTCATATATCATACTGCTTAATATAATAAAACTAGTTTCTACTAAACAGGGACTTCCTGTAGGCCAGTGGTAGGCGATAAAGGCCAGTCGCATTTCGATTGTGGGTTCGATTCCCACAGCCTTGTCCGAAGCGATGGGCTGTCGCCCGTCCTGCAGGTTGTCCTTTTTCTAAAACTATATAACATCCCATCAATAATATCGAAAAAAAACAAACAATACTAACTTATGTCCAACATAATCCATTCCAATCTTTTAGGCATATCCATAATACTGCAGTCGACTCTCATAATATAGTGAAAATGATTACCAGAGATTTAACACCATCATCGATCCCCATATATCATAAGATATGTTTTGTTGGTCACATTCCAAACATTCAAAGTCCTTAATCGTGTATTCTCTTGAATACCTTAGTGAAAACATGAATGCAGTTAAAAGTTAACACCTTCCACATACTAAAATCCTCAAAATTCTATATACTCAAACCATGATATCACTTAGTCCTTATATCAATCATGTGCTCATGAATACTGTTAAACATTTCATTTTCTCGTTTTCCCTTCATTATGCGCATAATATCTCAATCACTTTGAATAACACATTAGACCAATACATAAATATTCCAATATTCCAAGATACAACATTATTTTGGAATCCCATTACATAAACACTTAATCATTCCACCACATCGTTGTCATATTCAACATTGCCAATAGTGATCGCATGTGACTTCCCTTTGTCCTTTGCCTTAAGCGGTTGCTCATGTCGATCATCACTAACCCTTGGATTAGGGCATTTATTAGCATAATGCCCCATTTCCTTGCACTTGAAGCATTGAAGTGTTGGTTATACGTTCTCTGCAGTGTTTGCTTTATTCACTTCATTAGAATCCCATTTTCCATTACTTCGACACTCAGCTGCTCGATGACCTTCTTTTCCACACTTAAAACATTTTCTAGTCCCTTTAAGACAATCTCCACCATGCTTCTTTCCACACTTTGTGCATAAGGAAACATTCATCTTCTTTTCACCATTATTCTGAGTTTTCACCTTGAAATCCATCTTTCGTTTTTTGTCAAACCCATGAGATGGATATGTAACACCAACTTCCATTTCTACCTTGATAGCACAACGCACAATTTCATCATAGCTACTGAAGTCTCTTATAGCTAATGCCCTTCGAAGACTTGGTTTTAAGCCACTGAAAAATCGATCAACATTACTTTCAGGTTGGATGATAATACCAGAAGCGTACCTTGCAAGTCTTGTAAAATTCGCTTCATAGGTACCAACAGATTCATCATCCCTTTGCTTCAGTTCAATAAACTCTTTCTCCATCTTTGTTCGGAGAATACGAGGGAAGTACTTATTGAAAAATAAGTTCTTGAACTCGTCCCATTCCATAGACTCAATTTCATCCCTTTGCCTCGTATTCTTAATAAGATTCCACCATTGATCAGCATCTCCTTCCAAACGATACACTGCTAGGATGACTTTATCATGTTCAGAACATTGAAGAACTGAAAATATCTTTTCAGTAGTACTAATCCATTGTTCAGCAACTAATGGATCAGTAGACCCACTGAAAGAAGGTGGACGCTGCCTCATGAAGGATTCAACAGAATGTTGCTCCTTCCTTTGCTCATTTGGAAGTCCTGCATGATTCATAGCTTGAGAAAGTTGTGTGAGAATGGCTACAAGATTTTGCATTCTGGCTCCCATATCGTTTGGTTGCTCAGGGGGACAATCATTGCATTGCCCATCACATTCCGCATTAACACGGTTCCTTCGGGTTCCAGCCATCGTCTAAAACCCCAAAAGAATAGTATGAGAGGAAAAAATCATGCTAGGGAAAACAACATAATAAAGGGGTAGTACCCTCAATATCTAACATCTTAGGTTAAATTCGAAGATCGTTAGCGCAATTCTAGGACTATAACCTATACGTATACTTAACCTTAGAGACATCCATAGACATACCTTAGAAATATCTCTAGGGATCTCACTAACGTTTTCGCATCCTAGTTTCCAAAGGTTGACTAAACCTTTCCTCTGATACCAACTGTAGAGACCCATATCTTGACGTACATTGACATTACATTACTTTTGCGGAATACTTAGTCCATTACAAAAACACACACACAAGGACCGTAATAGTTTAGTGTCTTTGGAAACTCGGACTATAATCTTCTAATCGTGGTGAAAGATCTTCAAAATATCCCATAAAGATCTTCTTTTTTTTACCTAAAACCTTTCTTTATATCCTGGGGAAAAGAAAACATAAAAGGGTGAGCTCAAATGCTCAGTAAGGGTAAACAAAATAAATATCAATCACATCATATTCATAAGAACATAACATTTTGGAAATCATAACCTGCAAAAGAGAGAATAATTTCATAATCATGGGATAAATCATGGCAGTGAAAAAGTAATCCCAATAATCATAACTTAAAACATGAAACTTTGTGGCATACACACATAATCATAGAGAATCATTTCTTGTTAGTCAAGACTCGTTGCCAAGACTATCTTAGTGGACAAAGTCCCTTTCTGAATCGAGTAACCCTCGTTTCAGTCCTGTTTCACTGAACCGGTATAACCTACCATTCCAGCCATGTCTATCTCATGAGATATAAAATCATTACCCAATGCATTGGAGGTAGATATAGGTCCCACCCATCTTATAATGAATCCTTTCTTATGTGTGCCACATAATCATAAAACATACATCATCGCATAACACATGTAACAAAAATGGGATTCTTGAAACATCATGACATCATAAATCAATTCATATAAGATAAAGGAATTCATAAACATAATTCCATCACAACATAGTCAAATCAATGTAAAAATATGGATAGAAACAGAACCCTTTATTATCTTCGATGGAAAATAATTTTGATAAAACACTTGAATTGAATTCTTGAGGAAAATATCCTTTCTTCTTCAAAATCAATTTCTTTTCACAGAACATCATGCAATTTTAAAAGAAAGAGATTTTATTGAAAATAGTCATGAAATATTTTAGAGGAATCTTCATGAAAATAAGGCTTTATAAAACAGTAGAAATCCGTTCGTGCCGTATAAGTTAAAAAAAACATTCTTCGTACTTTTGTCGGAAAAGTCAAAAAGTACCTCGTATGACAAAAGATTCCTTTCATAGATATTAATAAAAACTCACCGAAGGGTAAAAATGGATTTAAACAATTGTAGGTGGATGGAAATAATATTACATATTGATGAAACATGGATGTGGATGATAAAATACACCTCAGTAATTACTTATGAATAAACAATCTCGGATAAAAATGAGATTGTGATATTTCCCTTACCTTAGGTCCGATTTGCTTTGTTCGTGTCCGAATCTCCTGTATAATGGTTTAAATAATGTTATTGACTTATTCCAGAATCATACATATTGATATGATATCATATATGGTCATATTATGAGCTTCTTGTTAGTAATATTTCATTGTTACTTGTTACTCGGGTCTTTATAACTTTTTGTTCTTATGCGTGTTTTGTCGAATAAATTCTTATTCTTATCTTTAGGTTATAGATAATTCATTTACAGAATGGTATTAGTGTAGTATATACCATATTCATTCATTCAATTAATTTATATAATCATTATGAAATGAAGATCATGTAGAACGAGTCGCATCACATCGTGGAGACGGTATTCCGTACGTACGCACGAGTGATGATATCGTTCCTATGATCGTGGAATTGTATTGGAGTATATATATATATTATTTCAGTATCAATATTACTTCATAATAAATATATATAGTTACTCATTACACCATTATACCCATCCTTGTAAGGTGATGGTGGAAAAATAGATTACACCACGGCGTGGAGACGGTATTCCGTACGTACGCACACGCGGTGATTTCATTTTTCTGTAGGATGGATAGAAGGTGAATTAGGGTTGTTTCATATTTATAATAACATATCAGTATGTAAGTAATAATGATGTTATTACTTTATCATGAAACAACTAAAGAAGAAGAAGTTGAAGAAGAAAGAAATTGAAAAGATCGGTAATGGATATTACCTCTTCTTTGGAACGCCTCTTTGAATCCTCCACTTAAGGAACTAAGATTGGTCTTTGGAGAAGACCAGGACCTCTAGGATTATTCTTGGGAAGTGGAGAGGAGAAAATGGCAGAGGTTGTCCGAGTTTGAGTGCTCAAATTGGTGTGAGGAGGAGGGGGAGGAGGTGCCCTTTTATAAGGGAGGAGAGGGGCACCTTAGGAATATCTCAAAATATTATTTTATATTAAAGTAAAAATCGGTTTATAATGGTTCCAAAGGGTCTTATTTCGAAGCTAAAGTGGGGATGGGTCGGAATCCTATCATCCAAGAGGATTTAGACAAGTTTAGGGTATTATTTTAACCTTATCAATTAGATTTAACTCTAAGTTAATTAATTTAACTTTTACCGTGTCTTTTTGTTTTCTTTCACTATATGGTTAATACACTTACTATAACATGCCAAACAAACCCCAAATTGTTTATTATTAATATATACATCCTTATCTAAGTCATTTGTCCGAACCTTAGATTTTTAAGAATACAATAACAATTAATAATATAATATTTGATTTAAAAACTATTTTGTGTCAATTTTGACACTATTTGATATATGATTTTTGTGAAAGTCATAACAGAATTATATGTTCGAACCAAGTTGATTAAAGCAACATTAATATATCATAGTAACCTAGAAAATTAGTGGAATTCATAAAAAGTCTCAAATTACATTCATTTGAGCATTTATAACATCAATTATGTTAATATTTCCTTAAAAGGGTAATTACTGCATCATCGTTGTGTCATAAATAAATTACTTTATTTAAAGTCTAAAAATTATAAATAAAATATCATTATGTAGGAAATCTCTTTATATTTCTAATGAATATTTATAGTCGAATTTATCTTATGTATAACCCCATATTAAAAATGTTTTAGTTATTAAACTTTGATTTTAACTATTTTAACTATTCATTAAATAATATAATATTAAATGTCATAATCTAATCCAAGTGGACCTAAATGGTCATATTATATTCATAAGGTTGCTTTTGGTCGAATTACACTTATCCAATAGAATTAGGACATGTGTTAGGGTAATAGTAATATCATATTTACCCTTAGTTACCCTATTTACTATTAACCGTGGTAAAAAAAAGTAAAAAGTTACTATTCACCAAAAATTATTTTCATCTCATTGAACCACATTTTACTTACTGACATCAACCGTGTTTCTCGGATTTTTTAAATTCCATTCACATAATCGGTAAAATTAAGATTTATGAATAAATTAATTTTTTTAACTACCACTTAGTAGTTTCACTATTCATCAAAAATTGATGTTTTTCAGAACAATGCCAAAATTTCATCCTAAGCTATATTTCATATTCCGTATTCAAAAATGAAGTCTATTTTAATAAATTCATATCATAGAATTTGAATTAATTAATTTTATAATTAAATCCCGCTGTTAAAACAAATAGCGTGTTTTTAAGAAACAATATCTATCAAAAGATTGACACTAGTTTATAACTGGTTTAAATGTGAAATTACATCCAATGACCAACATTGTATTAAATTGTAAAAATATATTCTAAATATACTTTAAAACCACTCAAATTAATAATTTATCACTATAAATTATTTCGATTAAAAAAAGTTGTTTTTAATTATAATTTAGTAATTTTCACTATTCATCAGAATATGAATGTTATCCGAAAAGTAACAAAATTTCACCTTAGGCTAAATTCGATACTCCGAATCCAAAAATGAAGTTCATTTTGAAAAATAAGATTTACAGAGTTTTAAAAAGTGGTTATTACTATTCATAACGGCTAGTTTTAATAATATTTTAATAGCATATCGTTGTTTAGTGAAACTCGGTTTTGCGTATTACACACGCTATCGAGGAAGGTCGTGATTGCGTGTAATGCAAGGCAAGTCAAGGATGCGTGTTGTGCAAGCTCCTTTTGGTGTAGCGTACAACACAAGACTTTAATAAAATTAAAAATAATATTTTTTTATAAAATCTTGGGCTGTTACATTCTACCCCCCTTAAAATGAATTTCGCCCTCGAAATTCGTCGGGGTTATAAATAGTTTACTATTCGAATGTTTCTTTAATAGAAACCCACATCGTAAAAAGGAATATCAAAACCAATCTTTAAAAACAAAAGTATGAAACGTAACAGTTACCCAAATAAATTAATCATTGGGTTTCCACATAGGTGAAAATATGGATATGGAAGAGAAATCTAACCATCATGTTCTGATGGAGAGTGGTAGAGAACATGGCTATGGAAAAGCCAGTAATCACAAATCCATAGATTTGTGATGATATAAGGTACCATCTGATTCATCAGGTATAAGATCACTAGGACAACATTTTTGGTTTTCAAGATAATTTCCCTAAAGTTGAAAATTTGAATTAGAACAAATACTTACTTTATTTTGGTACAATCTCACTGTTGTTCATGCCTTGAACAATTTCCACTTCATCTCTTAAATAAATGAAGTTGAATTTTTTATTCATGAAGTGTTAGCAGATCATGTGATAGAATGACGGGTCATTCCATCTGTCTCAAACAAAAGGTTAGCAAAAATTATATGCATAAGTCAATCTATAGTGAGATTAATCATATATGGTTCCTAAAATGGACTTATACTTCATATATCATACTGCTTAATATAATAAAACTAGTTTCTACTAAACAGGGACTTCCTGTAGGCCAGTGGTATGCGATAAAGGCCAGTCGCACTTCGATTGTGGGTTCGATTCCCACAGCCTTGTCCGAAGCGATGGGCTGTCGCCCGTCCTGCAGGTTGTCCTTTTTCCAAAACTATATAACATCCCATCAATAATATAGAAAAAAACAAACAATACTAACTTATGTCCAACATAATCCATTCCAATCTTTTAGGCTTATCCATAATACTACAGTCGACTCTCATAATATAGTGAAAATGATTACCAGAGATTTAACACCATCATCGATCCCCATATATCATAAGATATGTTTTGTTGGTCACATTCCAAACATTCAAAGTCCTTAATCGTGTATTCTCTTGAATACCTTAGTGAAAACATGAATGCAGTTAAAAGTTAACACCTTCCACATACTAAAATCCTCAAAATTATATATACTCAAACCATGATATCACTTAGTCCTTATATCAATCATGTGCTCATGAATACTGTTAAACATTTCATTTTCTCGTTTTCCCTTCATTATGCGCATAATATCTCAATCACTTTGAATAACACATTAGACCAATACATAAATATTCCAATATTCCAAGATGCAACATTATTTTGGAATCCCATTACATAAACACTTAATCATTCCACCACATCGTTGTCATATTCAACATTGCCAATAGTGATCACATGTGACTTCCCTTTGTCCTTTTCCTTAAGCGGTTGCTCATGTCGATAATCACTAACCCTTGGATTAGGGCATTTATTAGCATAATGCCCCATTTCCTTGCACTTGAAGCATTGAAGTGTTGGTTGTACGTTCTCTGCAGTGTTTGCTTTATTCACTTCATTAGAATCCCATTTTCCATTACTTCGACACTCAGCTGCTCGATGACCTTCTTTTCCACACTTAAAACATTTTCTAGTCCCTTTAAGACAATCTCCACCATGCTTCTTTCCACACTTTGTGCATAAGGAAACATTCATCTTCTTTTCACCATTATTCTGAGTTTTCTCCTTGAAATCCATCTTTCGTTTTTTGTCAAACCCATGAGATGGATATGTAACACCAACTTCCATTTCTACCTTGATAGCACAACGCACAATTTCTTCATAGCTACTGAAGTCTCTTATAGCTAATGCCCTTCGAAGACTTGGTTTTAAGCCACTGAAAAATCGATCAACTTTACTTTCAGGTTGGATGATAATACCAGAAGCGTACCTTGAAAGTCTTGTAAAATTCGCTTCATAGGTACCAACAGATTTATCATCCCTTTGCTTCAGTTCAAGAAACTCTTTCTCCATCTTTGTTCGGAGAATACGAGGGAAGTACCTATTGAAAAATAAGTTCTTGAACTCGTCCCATTCCATAGACTCAATTTCATCCCTTTTCCTCGTATTCTTAATAAGATTCCACCATTGATCAGCATCTCCTTCCAAACGATACACTGCTAGGATGACTTTATCATGTTCAGAACATTGAAGAACTGAAAATAACTTTTCAGTAGTACTAATCAATTGTTCAGCAACTAATGGATCTGTAGACCCACTGAAAGAAGGTGGACGCTGCCTCATGAAGGATTCAACAGAATGTTGCTCCTTCCTTTGCTCGTTTGGAAGTCCTGCATGATTCATAGCTTGAGAAAGTTGTGTGAGTATGGCTACAAGATTTTGCATTCTGGCTCCCATATCGTTTGGTTGCTCAGGGGGACAATCATTGCATTGCCCATCACATTCCGCATTAACACGGTTCCTTCGGGTTCCATCCATCGTCTAAAACCCCAAAAGAATAGTATGAGAGGAAAAAATCATGCTAGGGAAAACAACATAATAAAGGGGTAGTACCCTCAATATCTAACATCTTAGGTTAAATTAGAAGACCGTTAGCGCAATTCTAGGACTATAACCTATACGTATACTTATCCTTAGAGACATCCCTAGACATACCTTAGAAATATCTCTAGGGATCTCACTAGCGTTTTCGCATCCTAGTTTCCAAAGGTTGACAAAACCTTTCCTCTGATACCAACTGTAGAGACCCGTATCTTGACGTACATTGACATTACATTACTTTTTCGGAATACTTAGTACATTACAAAAACACACACACAAGGACCGTAATAGTTTAGTGTCTTTGGAAACTCGGACTATAATCTTCTAATCGTGGTGAATGATCTTCAAAATCTCCCATAAAGATCTTCTTTTTTTTTACCTAAAACCTTTCTTTATATCCTGGGGAAAAGAAAACATAAAAGGGTGAGCTCAAATGCTCTGTAAGGGTAAACAAAATAAATATCAATCACATCATATTCATAAGAACATAACATTTTGGAAATCATAACCTGCAAAAGAGAGCATAATTTCATAATCATGGGATAAATCATGGCAGTGAAAAAGTAATCCCAATAATCATAACTTAAAACATGAAACTTTGTGGCATACACACATAATCATAGATAATCATTTCTTGTTAGTCAAGACTCATTGCCAAGACTATCTTAGTGGACAAAGTCCCTTTCTGAATCGAGTAACCCTCGTTTCAGTCCTGTTTCACTGAATCGGTATAACCTACCATTCCAGCCATGTCTATCTCATGAGATATAAAATCATTACCCAATGCATTGGAGGTAGATATAGGTCCCACCCATCTTATAATGAATCCTTTCTTATGTGTGCCACATAATCATAAAACATACATCATCGCATAACACATGTAACAAAAATGGGATTCTTGAAACATCATGACATCATAAATCAATTCATATAAGATAAAGGAATTCATAAACATAATTCCATCACAACATAGTCAAATCAATGTAAAAATATGGATAGAAACAGAACCCTTTATTATCTTAGATGGAAAATAATTTTGATAAAACACTTGAATTGAATTCTTGAGGAAAATATCCTTTCTTCTTCAAAATCAATTTCTTTTCACAAAACATCATGCAATTTTAAAAGAAAGAGATTTTATTGAAAATAGTCATGAAATATTTTAGAGGAATCTTCATGAAAATAAGGCTTTATAAAACAGTAGAAATCCGTTCGTGCCGTATAAGTTAAAAAAAACATTCTTCGTACTTTTGTCGGAAAAGTCAAAAAGTACCTCCTATGACAAAAGATTCCTTTCATAGATATTACTAAAAACTCACTGAAGGGTAAAAATGGATTTAAAAAATTGTAGGTGGATGGAAATAATATTACATATTGATGAAACATGGATGTGGATGATAAAATACACCCCAGTAAATACTTATGAATAAACAATCTCGGATAAAAATGAGATTGTGATATTTCCCTTACCTTAGGTCCGATTTGCTTTGTTCGTGTCCGAAGCTCCTGTATAATGGTTTAAATAATGTTATTGACTTATTCCATAATCATACATATTGATATGATATCATATATGGTCATATTATTAGCTTCTTGTTAGTAATATTTCATTGTTACTTGTTACTCGGGTCTTTATAACTTTTTGTTCTTATGCGTGTTTTGTCAAATAAATTCTTATTCTTATCTTTAGGTTATAGATAATTCATTTACAGAATGGTATTAGTGTAGTATATACCATATTCATTCATTCAATTCATTTATATAATCATTATGAAATGAAGACCATGTAGAACGAGTCGCATCACATCGTGGAGACGGTATTCCGTACGTACGCACGAGTGATGATATCGTTCCTATGATCGTGGAATTGTATTGGAGTATATATATATATTATTTCAGTATCAATATTACTTCATAATAATCATATATAGTTACTCATTACACCATTATACCCATCCTTGTAAGGTGATGGTGGAAAAATAGATTACACCACGGAGTGGAGACGGTATTCCGTACGTACGCACGCGCGGTGATTTCATTTTTCCGTAGGATGGATAGAAGGTGAATTAGGGTTGTTTCATATTTATAATAACATATCAGTATGTAAGTAATACTGATGTTATTACTTTATCAGGAAACAACTAAAGAAGAAGAAGTTGAAGAAGAAAGAAATTGAAAAGATCGGTAATGGATATTACCTCTTCTTTGGAACGCCTCTTTGAATCCTCCACTTAAGGAACTAAGATTGGTCTTTGGAGAAGACCATGACCTCTAGGATTATTCTTGGGAAGTGTAGAGTAGAAAATGGCAGGGGTTGGCCGAGCTTGAGTGCTCAAATTGGTGTGAGGAGGAGGGGGAGGAGGTGCCCTTTTATAAGGGAGGAGAGGGGCACCTTAGGAATATCTCAAAATATTATTTTATATTAAAGTAAAAATCGGTTTATAATGGTTCCAAAGGGTATTATTTCGAAGCTAAAGTGGGTATGGGTCGTAATCATATCAACCAATAGGATTTAGACAAGTTTAGGGTATTATTGTAACCTTATCAATTAGATTTAACTCTAAGTTAATTAATTTAACTTTTACCGTGTCTTTTTGTTTTCTTTCACTATATGGTTAATACACTTACTATAAAATGCCAAACGAACCCCAAATTGTTTATTATTAATATATATATCCTTATCTAAGTCATTTGGCCGAACCTTAGATTTTTAGGAATACAATAACAATTAATAATGTAATATTTGATTTAAAAACTATTTTGTGTCAATTTTGACACTATTTGATATATGATTTTTGTGAAAGTCATAACAGAATTATATGTCCGAAACAAGTTTATTAAATCAACATTAATATATCATAGTATCCTAGAAAATTATTTTAATTCATAAAAAGTCTCAAATTACATTCATTTGAGCATTTATAACATCAATTATGTTAATATTTCCTTAAAAGGGTAATTACTGCATCATCGTTGTGTCATAAATAAATTAATTTATTTAAAGTCTAAAAATTATAAATAAAATATCATTATGTAGGAAATCGTTTTATCTTTCTAATTAATATTTATAGTCAAATTTATCTTATGTATAACCCCATATTAAAAATGTTTTAGTTATTAAACATTGATTTTAACTATTTTAACTATTCATTAAATAATATAATATTAAATGTCATAATCTAATCCAAGTGGACCTAAATGGTCATATTATATTCATAAGGTTGTTTTTGGTCGAATTACACTTATCCAATAGAATTAGGACATGTGTTAGGGTAATAGTAATATCATATTTACCCTTAGTTACCCTATTTACTATTAACCGTGGTAAAAAAAAGTAAAAAATTACTATTCACCAAAAATTATTTTCATCTCATTGAACCACATTTACTTACTGACATAAACCGTGTCTCTCGGATTTTTGAAATTCCATTCATAGAATCGGTAAAATTAAGATTTATGATGAAATTAAATTTTTTAACTACCACTTAGTAGTTTCACTATTCATCAAAAATTGATGTTTTTCAGAACAATGCCAAAATTTCATCCTAAGCTATATTTCATATTCCGAATTCAAAAATGAAGTCTATTTTACCAAATTCATATCATAGAATTTGCGTTAATTAATTTTATAATTAAATCCCGCTGTTAAAACAAATAGCGTGTTTTTAAGAAACAATATCTATCAAAAGATTGACACTAGTTTATAACTGGTTTAAATGTGAAATTACATCCAATGACCAACATTGTATTAAATTGTAAAAATATATTCTAAATATACCTTAAAACCACTCAAATTAATAATTTATCACTATTAATTATTTCGATTAAAAAAAGTTGTTTTTAATTATAATTTAGTAATTTTCACTATTCATCAGAATATGAAAGTTATCCGAAAAGTACCAAAATTTCACCTTAGGCTAAATTCGATACTCCGAATCCAAAAATGAAGTTCATTTTGAAAAATAAGATTTACAGAGTTTTAAAAAGTGGTTATTACTATTCATAACGGCTAGTTTTAATAATATTTTAATAGCATATCGTTGTTTAGTGAAACTCGGTATTGCGTATTACACATGCTATCGAGGAAGGTCGTGATTGCGTGTAATGCAAGGAAAGTCAAGGATGCGTGTTGTGCAAGCTCCTTTTGGTGTAGCGTACAACACAAGACTTTAATAAAATTAAAAATAATATTTTTTTATAAAATCTTGGGCTGTTACATCTTAAAACATTTTCGTCCCCGAGAATTCAAAAACCAACTCAGAGGAAACCCAACAAGATACCTCATAGGGTTCTCGTTATAATAAGAACCCAACCAACAACCCTAATCATATGTGTTCGGAATTCCTTCTCCTATGTCGAGATATTTTCTTCTTTAGGTGGCACTGACTTGCCTGCATGGGTTTAATCGCATCCTTATTAGTGCATCTCGATTAAGAATTGGGTCTTCCCACTTTCATACATTATGATTTTTCAACTCGCACTACCCCCAACATCATACAACCAACACATTACGCGAACAAGTGGTTTTGGGAAATTCCTTCTCCTATGTCGAGATATTATCTGCTTTAGACAGCACTAACTTGCCTGCATGGGTTCAATCAAATCCTCATTAATGCGTCTTGATTAAGGGTCAGGTTTTTCCCTTTCCCCACGCATCCGGACATGTTACACATTACCAGGGAACAAGGAAACAAAAGGTCTCACAACCGACAAGCCAATCATTCCATATATCAAAGGTACATAGTACAACATTGACACAAAGCTCATAAGAACAAGGGAAAAAACACAAGTCAAAACAACTCCAGGTACTGAGCGTTCATCTGAGTCTCCCTCACCCAAGTGCTCTCCCCGAGGCCACCATGCCTCCACAACACACGAACCAATGGAATGGTTCATCCACGGAGCACCTTCTCATTACAATTCTCAATCCTGACTGGTCATTCCTCGAATGTCGCGTCATCTCCCATATCTAACTCTCCCTAGTCAATAAAATGGGAGTATTCATGTAAGTACCGATGACGCTAAGAGACCTGGAAGACGTCATGAACCTTCTCCAACTGAGGTGGCAGGGCCAGCTGATATGCCACCTCGCCGACTCACATTTGCACCTCAAAATGTCTGATGA
Organism: Viscum album; assembly: GCA_963277665.1. Lineage (NCBI taxonomy): Eukaryota > Viridiplantae > Streptophyta > Magnoliopsida > Santalales > Viscaceae > Viscum > Viscum album. The sequence goes on along the minus strand of OY728143.1, from coordinate 264,080,769 downwards.
ACCTAGGTGAGAGCTTACTCCCTTTCCCAAACCTCCTCTACCCCCGTCGAGGGGAAACCATCAAGAACACATGATCTCCCACCTCTAACTCCAAGGGCATCCTCCAATGATCTGCATAAGACTTTTGTCATTCTTGAGTCGCTTTTATCCTCTTACGTACAAGTTGGGATTTCTCTGTGGTGCTCTACACTACCTCTGGTCCAAGAGCACCTGTCTCACCAACCTCTGCCCAGAAAATGGGTGAACGACATGGCCTTCCATACAAAGCCTCTGCCAATAGTAGAGTGGAAGCTGTTGTTTCATGCAAACTCTACTAAAGGCAAGTGTCGTACCTGTGATCCTCTGAAATCCGGAACTCATGTTCGCGGAATGTACTCCAACGTCTGGATAGTCCGCTCCGTCTGACCATCGGTCTGGGGGTGGAAAGAAGTGCTAGGGCATAGCTGGGTGCCAAAAGCATGTTGTAACCCCCTCTGGACTCATGAGTTAAATCGAGTATCCTGATACGAGATGATAGTCTTTGGAACTCCATGCAACTGCACAACCTCATCTATGTACCTATGTGCTAAGGTACTCACCGGGCCAGACTCCTTAATTTCTATTATGTGAGATGATTTCATCAGTCAATCCACTACCACCCAGATAACATCATAACCACCCTGACCTCTGGGTAGTCCTGTGATGAAGTCCATTGAGATGTCATCCCACTTCCACTCGGGGACATCTAAAGGATGAAACAAACCACTGGGAACACGGTGTTCAGCCTTCACTTGCTGAAACACTAGGAATTTAGCAACAAACTCTGCCACTACCCGTTTCACCCCGAGCCACCAAAACTTTTCCCTCAGGCCTCGGTACATTTTTGAAACTCCTGGATGTACTGCCCAGGCTGAGCTATAAAACTCACTGATAACTCCCTCGTGCATTGCCTATGGAACAAAATACCTTCTATGAAAAAGCATCCGATGTCGGCTATCCTCTGACCATCCCTCTGGAGCGTTCCCCTGATCGACACGATCCCACATCACTTCTGCCATGGAGTCCCCCCACTGGGACTCTTCCACCTGTTGCAACAAGGAGGACTGCACCGTCATCTGAAACAAACAGCCTCTAACACCTCCTACCTCGGCATTCATGTGCAAGGTAGCCAACTCTCCCATCGCCTTCCAAGAATCAGTGGATTCCCGAACTACTTCCTGATGTTACTTCCTGCTCAGGGAATCAGCCACTGCGTTGCCCTTACATTCAGTGTAAGAGATCTCAAAGTCATAGTCTTGGAGAAACTCAACCCACCTCTGCTGCTGTATGTTCAGGTCACACTGGGAGAAGATATAACGCAAGCTCTTATGATCTGAGAAGACCAAAAAGCACTTCCCAAACAGGTAATGTCACCACAACTTCAGTGTGAACATTACTGCTGCAAGATCTAGGTCATGGGTGGAATAGTTATGCTCGTGAGGGTGTAACTACCTAGACCCACAACAGATCACTCCCTTCTTCTACATCATCATGCACCCCATACCAAGGCCAGAAGCATCACAAAAGACCTCATACAACAACCCTTCCTCTGGCAACATGAGTATGGGAGCACTAACCAACTTCTCCTTCAGGTAGTCGAAATCCTTCTGGCACTGCTCGCTCCAAAGGAAGACCTGGTTATTCCTAGTCAAAGCTGTCAATGGAGAAGCAACTCGAGAGAAGTCTGAAACAAACTTGCGATAGTAACCTGCCTACCCCAAGAAACTACGAACTTCCGCCACACTCTTGGGTGCCGCCCTATAAACAACATCCTCCACCTTGGATGGGTCCACCGACACTCCATGATGAGACACTACAGTCCCAAGGAAGTTTACCTCTTATGCCAACAACTACCACTTCGAAAATTTCCTGTAAAGCTGGTAGTGTCGAAGGAATTCCAATATAGCCCTGAGATGCTCAACCTTCTCCTCCTCTGATCTTGAGTGGATCCGGATGTCATCAATAAACACAACGACGTACCGGTCCAGAAACTCTTGGATGAAAAAGTTCGGAAGTCCCATGAACACAACCGGTACATTAATAACTCCAAATGGCATCACTACAAACTCAATGTTCCTATACCTGCACCTGAAAGTTGTATTCGAGATGTCACTGTCCTTTAACCTCAACTGATGATATCCAGATCATAGATCAATCTTGGAAAACCAACCTGCTCCCCTCAGTTGGTCGAAGAGATCATCTATCATTGGAATGGGGTAATGGTTCTTAACCGTTACCTGGTTCAACCTTCAGTAGTCTAAGCATAACCTGAGACCACCATCTGCCTTCTTCACGAAAAAAACTGGAGAACCCCATGGCGATACGCTGGGTCGAACAAAAACCCTTCTCCATCAGATCATAAATATAAATCCGCAACTCCCGCAACAACGAAGGTGCCATCTGATAAGGGGCCATCAAAATCGGATGGGCACCAGGCTGTAAGTCTATCCTGAACTCAACGTCACGTCGAGGGGGTAGAGTCAAAACCTCCTCAGGAAAAACATCTAGGAACTCTCCAACAACCTTCGGGACATCCATCATCTCTATATCAACTAGAACCACTGATATACCACCTAACAAGGAAAGCAGAGGCTCCACACACCGGCTTCCCACCTGATAGATCCTCTCGCCAACAAAAGATATGCGCTGCCCATCTACGTCGGAGAACACGACTCTTCTCCAAAAGCAGTCTATAACAACACTAATAGAAAACAACCAGTTGATGCCTATTATGACATCGTATGGATGTATCTGTAACAAAACAAGGTCCCCACTACATTGATGTGGTCCCAATGTCAGCCCACATCCCCAGAAAACACAAGATATGGTGGTCTGGCCTCCAACTGGTGTACTCAGTACCAGTGGTACGGAAAGTCTCTCTACATCTAGCCCCAAAGAATGGGCTAGACCAGGTGAAACAAAGGAGTGCGAAGCTCACGGATCGAACAAATTAGAAACAAGAGTGCTGAACAAACAAATCGTACCTCGCACCACCTCCGGTCCTGCTGGAGCAGCCACCTCTGCTGCGTACAACTGTCCACGCCCAACTCCTCTGCCTCTCTGATGTCGTCCACTTCCCCGACCATGCCCTGGTCGAGGTACCTGAGGAGCACCCTGAGGTCGGCCTCCCCACGCAATGACATCCCTTAGAAGAGAATGGTCCTACTGCTACTGGAAGGGCCTCGCCGGCAACTAGTGCTGCTGAGGTGGGCGCTGAACCTACCCACCTCCATCGTACTGAGCTCGGGTCGGGCACTGACTCTGAAAGTGCCTGAAACCTCCACAAGAAAAACACCTCGGTCCTGGGATCGTGAAAAATGGACGAGGACCCAAAGATATAAATTGGAACTTCTGGGGCCTACTCCCCACAAACCTGATCCTGGAAGGTCCCGTCGCAGGAGACCTGCTGCTGACTGCCTTCCCCATCGACAAGCCCAACTGGATCCCCTCTCGGGGTGCACCTCCCACTGAGTGCATCATCTCTACAACCTTTTCCTTCTTCTGTACTTCCAAGTATGTCAGATGGTTGAAGTGGATGATAGCATACTAGAGCGAAGGACGAAGCACCTCCTCCAAATGTCTCTCCCGAGACTCCTCATCCGGAAAGAGATCTAGATAAAAGCTCAGGATATCATTGAACTTGATCCCCAGATCTCGTACTGACATACTCCCCTGCTGAAGGGAGAGTAACTCCAGCCGCTTCTCCACATTGACAATGGAATAAAGGAATTCCTCTCGGAATTCCTTCTCAAAGTCGACCCATGGAACCTCTGCCTTTATCCTCTCTCCGAGGTAGAGCTTCCACCACTGTCGTGCTGCACCTCTCAGCTGATTGACTGCAAAGGGAACCCAATACTCCATTAGAGCATGGATCAAGGTAAAAGCGATCCCAAGCTCCTCAAGCCACCCCTCCATCTCTATATCCTATGTATTACCCCCGTACTTCTTGAGGGTCTGCCGCTGAAAAGAATGGAGAGTCTTCTACCACTGGCTATCTTCCTCCTCTCAATCAATCCTCAACTAATCAACCGCCTGAATCTGCTGGTCCTTGACCATCTGAGCTACCCGGGGACGACTTCCAGGTTCCATAGCTATACGGTAAACAAGGATCTCCAAAGCCCAAGTAGTAAGGAAAACTCATGGTTTTATTTTATCATTTTATTTCAATTTCTTTCCCAAAACACCCAAATCAAGTAAAGCACAATCATGATGATGCATGTACCTTCCCTAGGGTCTCTACCCTGCAATCAATGTAGTCTCAATAGGTCGTTCGGTTGGCTCAAATTCCTTGCATCGTATCACGGTGGTCCCTAATATCCAATGTCCTAGCCGGTCTTCCCTGGCCTATGTCATGCACCATGATTAACTAACATTGTTTCCCTACCATCCCATGCAATCCTCACTGTGCCTAACTCCATAATCCATCCTAACTTCAACCTGGCTCTGATACCATTCTGTCACGACCCCCTCCCACCAAAGATTCCCCTCCGGAGCTGGAAATGGTGAAAGGGAGATAATGACCCCCGAGTCCCACCTCCAGTAGGCCTTGGGGTGGCGACTAGCACCAAGGGTATGAGTTTTTGCAAATATGGGAGGCATTAACCTTTTTATTATTTAGGATGAGGAAAGAAGACAAGTAAAGCACCAAAAAGGAAAAAGAACAAGTGTATAGAAATAAACCCAAACCAATCCCACATGCATGTTTAAACAATTTTATAACAAGGTACAAGTTCAAGAAAGATCAAAGTACAATACCAAATGAAAATAAGAGAGAAACAACTGCAATAACTCCAACTGTCCGACTAGTAGGGTCCCACACAACCCAGGTAGTCCTCTTAGAAACCTGGAAGTAAACCTAGGGTGAGCATAAAAGTATACTCAGTAGGGAAACCTAAAGATCTCGTGCACAAGTGGTGAGACATCATAATGTCCCGTGAGAACAACAGAAGAAACCTAGCAAGGAATTCTATCCACCCAACCTCACTAGCCACACTCACCGAAACACAATCACAAAAGGTAGTAGTATATAAGAAACAAGAGTATTGGGTACCCCTCACTATTTCACTTTAGTTAGCTTCTCTTCCTAACAGCGAACATCCCGACACTGCCACACTCTCACTGCCCACACAAACATGGGCCTCACAACCACGTATCCTGCCCCCACATACCTGGGCCTCACAACCACGTATCCCACGCGCACACACCTGGGCCACACAACCACATATCCCGCCTTCACACACCTGGGCCTCACAACCATGTATCCCGCCTGCACACACCTGGGCCACATCCCGAAGATTCTTGGGAAACAGTAGAACCTGCCGGAAGAATCTTGGGCTAAAGCTACCCCAATCGAAACCTACCTGAAGAGTCTTAGGTGTAAGGTCTCCTCAAGGCATCATAGCATAGGGGAGAAGGAGCAGGAAGAAGCTAGTAACTAAGGGAAAAAACCCTCTCCCATGAATTGGGAGTGTTCGGCAGTAAGTGCTCAACATTGGTGGGGTGCGATAAAACACAAAAGATACGGATATATGTATATATACCAAACACATAGCCCAACCTATGGCATCTAAACAGAGAAACTGAGCACATGCCTCAACACTACTACTACAGAGCATGCTTACAACAAACAACCCCAACCCCATTTAGGTTTTCACATTTCAGCATAATTAATTTATTCAGTTCTTAACTATTGGGAAACTATCCACAACCAACCACATCAATTTTTCATAAAACATATCCCTGCCATCCACAAATCAAGTTATGAAAACACAAGCAACACAACCAAGTCCTTCTCATCAACCGAATTTTCCCATTTATTATTAACTCTGTTTCATTTCCATGCCCCACCATTCATTAACTCTTCCACTTTTTGTTATTATTCACAACCCATAGTCCATTTACAATCTTGCCCATCCCTACAGCCCCGCTTCCAAACACCATATCCACAACCGCACTGAAACTCATACATCAATATCCCTTTAATACAATTTCTTGCATCCCCGCTGCCCATTACCATCACAACATTCACACAAACCCACAACCAAGTCAAATGCAGCCCCACTGCTCACCCTATCCACAACAACCCACAAAACACCCCCATCACATGCCACGTATCCAAGCAAACACCCACATGTTCATTATTCCATTTTGTTTAACCAGGGTGATCACACAAGGGTTCCAGATTTTAAACAGCCAACTTTATGTGATTAACCAAATTCCACTTTCCACAAAGTTTCCATCCATAAGAAAATCCAGAAGGAGAGGGAAACATTTAATTGCATAAGAAAAGGCCCCCAATGACAATGATTTTCAGTAGGCAGAATCTCATTCAATTCACAACATAATATCACAGGATATAAAGTAACATCAATCACAAACATCCCAACCCCGTTATATAAGCTAGTTATTATCTTTATTAAACTGGTTCAAAATAGTTTCACATAAACAAGAGAATACCCACCCCGTATGATGCACAAAATAGAGAGACGAAGGTAATATCCCTACCTCAATAGGTTCTAATCGCAACGCTCCCCCGGATCAACCTTAGAAGACGTCCGTCGACGTCCATCACTTCAGTCATGTCCCGGGAAAACCTCCTCGGGTGGAAGTCGGAAAGGAAAGGCCGAAGTAAAGACATCAGATCCAAGCTCGGAAGTTCCGCCTCGTCGTTATGATCCCGTGGCCATTGACAGATCGTAAATCGGAGCTTGGATGAAGATTTTATAGAAGAATGAGCCTTCGAGTCTTTTGGGAGAGCTCTGCTCAGCGGAAAGGGGAGGAGAGGAGTGAATTGAAAGGGGGAGAGGACCCCTCCTTTTAAAGGAGAGAAAAGGAAATGAGCACGTCATGTACTTTATGGTACACAACATGTACTCAGTCATTTTACACGGTCTCCACGTGGCTTCTAACAGGGCTCCGCGGCCGTTGACAGGTCAACACAAGGTTTGAGGGTAACACATACGCCGGGAAGGACTACACGATGTGTAGTTTAGACACACGGTGTGTACTCATTTATTTCACATAGCAAGTACATGGATCCAACACGGTACATGGCTGTTGACTGGTAACGCGTATGCGGGGAAGGACAACACGGCGTGTAGAACTGGACACACGGCGTGCACCCATTATTTCACACAGCAAGGACACAACCTTCAACATGGGGTATACCCAGAATGGTGGTACACTGCATGTAGTTACACTACACGGCGTGTAGTCATTTACTTCACACAGTGAGGACATGGCATGCGACACATGGTATACTCGGAAAGGGGGTACACAGTGTGTACTCAAACTACACGGCGTGTAGTTTCAAAATTCTGGAAAGTGTGTGAAAAGTCCATTTTATCCTCTAGAACACTTCGTGACCTTCTTTTTGACAAAGGAATGGGGTGGAGAGGTCCGGGCCATTACTATATATAACGTTAATAAATTTTAATTGTATTATATAATTATATACATGCGACAAAGTCCACTGAATAAAAATTATATGCACTTTAAATATTTTTATTAAATGGGATTATTCTCATATAGCCATTGGATTATGGAATATTAATTGGGATAATGAAACAATTAAAAATTATATAGATATTTTCCTAAATAGAAATTTATTTAGTACTAATTTTTAAATAATTTTTCAAAATATAATAATAATGATAATATTATTTAAGTCCAAATTATTTAATGAGTTATATATTCCTAAATAATTTATTTTTATTTAAAAAAACTATAATGTTAATTAATGAGAATAGAATTATGTTTTAAATAAATTATATAATCATTAGTATATTAATTTATCGGTATATTTCTAATTGATTATAAATTATTATAAATGAATTTTATGGTAAAAATATATTTTCTTTCTTTTACATAATACATTTTTTATTTAGTATATTATATTTTATATTAATTAATTTAATAAATTAATATTTATTAATGATTTAATATAATATTATATAAATTCTATTAAATAAATTATATAAACATTATCCAATGGTTTTTACTATTAATAGAATGAGAATGAGATCATTTTTATTTTCAACAAAATATTTTCAAAAATATTTACTGTTTTGTATAATGATATTTGAATAATTACAAACACGTGTAAAAATGAAATAATTTAATTTTTATTCCAAATTTGGACTGAGGGATGTTAATTTTTTTTATATATTAAAATTAATTTTTGACATTAAGGAGAGGATGTGATTGTAAAAATGTCGTTAAACTAACCAGGGTTAATTTGATTAGAAGGGATTAGACTAATAGATATGTATTCAAATTAAATAATAAATTGGTTTAATATCAATAAATTATTATATTTCATCCACATTAATATTATCATATAATCAATTTCAATTTAATTCCATGTTATATATGTCAAAAATATAATATATAATTATTAATCATGTGTTTAAAACTACCCCCTATCACTTATAAATGAGAACTTACATATCCAAATTATCTGCATCTCTTGAACAAAATACATCATCCAATACCTAAATTAATAATTTTTTAAATATCCCCCACTATTTACTAGAGTTTACGGTCTCATAAAAAATCATATCAAAAAGGTAAAATGTGTAATCCAAAAGGAGATTCCTAAATAAGTGGTAATTGTATTTTCAGATCCATATCAAGTTTTATTCTTACATAACCTCCCCCATTGATCTATATACGTCTTAAAATTAATATATAAATAGTAAAAATTAATTAATTTGTATATTTTTTATTGGTAGTATAATTTAATTTACTAGTAATGTCTAATGGTAAAAAAATACATTGTTCATCTATATGTACATATGACCATCTTCATGAAGAGTTGTATTTTATATTTCAACTCCATATCACATGAATTATAATATATATTAATTTATTAGATATAAGTGATTTCTAAGAAAATATAAAATTGTGAAGATATAATATTATTTTGCTACTTACCCTCACATCATAATGACAATGATAACGTCGCTCGTTAGTATGCTTGTATGACCACCTCTATTAAGTGATGCGATGTGTTTTTCATATTATCCCAATATAGAAAATAAAAGGATATATTTAATGAATATATAGGATATTTATGATATTATTATGAATATTTAATGATATATTATCAATCAAATTTCCTTATTTTTAATCACCAGAAAATGAAAACATATATTATTCACACTTATGGATTAACATAAGTAAATAGTTATATAATTAATTTTTTATTTCTAATTAAAATGAATATTTAAAAATACCAAAAAATAATGTATAAATATGAATCTCATGAAATTATTATTAATCTATAGATTAGGAGGTCATTATAAACAAATATACACTATATCATTCGAATGAAAATGGAAAAAAATATTAGTTACCATCTAAATTAGGGTTTAAATGAATAATTGTTATTAAAAATGTAAATTAAAATTATAAGCGAATTAATTATTTTATGTTAAATATAAATTTTTTTATATAAATTAATAATAAATAAAATATCAATATTGAATAGTTTGAAATCTCATAAATTTAATTTCTTGAGTTGATTGAGTGATTTATATTAGAGTATAATTTTTATGGATATTTATTTTTTAAATATCCACAAAATAGTATTATATGATTAAAATATTTTAATCCACATATATTTTATTCATCATTATATTATTTTTAGGTTTTATGTTATACATTATATTACCCTCTATCAAGAAGATAAAGTGGTATGTAGAATGCTTCTATGAAAATATGGCTGTAATTCGTTTTTTCATTGAGGAATTTTTCTATTCCATAACATTTGGTATAAATTATTTTTTTGATTATTATTATCTTTAAATAAATGTTTTATAATTTTAATTTTTTATACCAGCTGAACTCATCACAAAAATTTGAAAATATTATTTTGAATGGTATATCATATAAATATTTTTAATCAATTACTAATATTGTGAAAAAACTAATATATTTTAACATATAATTTTGTAATAGATTATCATGTTGTTATTTACATCCTCCATCATGAGGAACACATCATAGAATTTAGTGGTTTTATAAGGGAAATACTATTCCCATTTTACATTTAATTTATTAATGTTACCAAAAGAAATGTGATATTTTCTTATTAGTTTCAATGTTTATTTAGAATTATTTTAAAAAATTTTATTTTCATCCTTTCCAATATCCATTATTGATTCTTTTACATCAATAAAAATATTATATTTCAATTCTACCAATTGTTTTTATGGATGGAATCTGAAAATGATGTTTTATGATTGATTTCAATAAACACATTTTCACAACAATTAGGTATGCTATGACGAAATGATGATTATTTTTATGATCATGGAAAAATTATATGTATTGTTTTCATATGTGAGAAGTGGGACATTAATAATATTAAATTCTAATTATATGGTACTACTATTATGTCACATGATATAGTTTGAAATGGAATTTTTAGAGAAGCCAGTATGGTGACAGACTCTAGGAAATATAATTATCTGCATAGTAAAAATTGACTTGTGAAATAATTTGAATGAATGAACCTAATCCCATATAATCTATTATCCACAAATATATTTTTCTAGTGATAATCGGATAATTAAACTGTTTTATATAGAATTGTGTATTCCAATAATCACATGTTTTTAACATATAACTATTTCTCATGTCTCATGATTGATAATTGATTATTCAACAAAGTTATGAATTATGTCAATTATTAAAATGAAGACTTATTAAAAGAGTAATTTTTATGTAATATGATTTCATGAATATTTTAATATGTTATAATCATGATATAATACACTTATTCTTTTCATATTATAACAAATAATCAATGACTAATATTTTCCCTGTTTAACATTTTTGAGCACTGGAATCGCAATTTTTTTTGTTTTCTTTTACCAATGATGTAATGAATGATGTTAAGTATTTAATTAATGGGATAATATATATATGATAAGAAATATATGGGTGATATTGATTATATTTCCTGAAATTTTATAATTATTTATCTTTTCATAAAAGACAAGAGTTAGTTATAATATTTGGGTGAGTATAATTTTGAAATAATTTCAATATTAAAATAATATTTTTAAATATTTATTGATATAATTTTTACGAAGCATTATAATTTATTAGATATTGGATTACAATTTTGATATTTCTTTTTATAATGGAAACAATAATAGAAATGATACAACATATTCTTAACTAAATCCATGATATTATTAATGAATTGTGTCACTGGTAGATAAGATGGTGAATATATATAGGATATCATTGGAATGATCATTATAATTAGATGATTTTAAAATCTGATTAAAAATTATTATAATGATGTTAGGTTTTATGTTTTTGGGAATTAGTTGGAACCTATATTAATTTTATAATAAAATGCGAAGGATGATGTAATTACTTTCCTCGTGGATAACTACATGGAATTTTAGCTCAAAAGAAAAAAATATTTGTTTTTATGGTCACAAAACTCAGTAATTCTATGAATCATTTTATGATTCAAAATTTATAACTAAAACAGTAACACAATTTTGATCTTTTTGATGAATCAAAATTGTAAAGACCCGGATGTTTCAGGGAGACTTTTTTCTAAATTTCATTGAAATATTATGAGCCCGCAGTTTCTGACGGTGCCTGATTCCGAGAAACGGTGTGCCCAGAATCATTTCTTGAAGTTTTTTCTTGTATGTTCAGTAATCGTACATGCGGGTATTTCTATATTTTGAACCAGTGCTCAGAATTGAAATCTGAGGATACCGATGAACTCGTAGCACTGGTATTCACTTAATGGGACCTTTACCGCAGTTTCATTTTATATAGAATGGATGTTATTTTTAGGGGATTCTTTATAAATTTAATAAAAAATTTATGTGTTGCCTTATTGTTTATAAAAAGAGGTTACATTCTCCAAAGAGGAGTTGGAAGTGGGGCCCACACCCCACATAAAAACCCATGGGAGGATAATTGTGTGGTGGGGCCCACACAAATCCAAATTCATCAACTCTCCATGAAACCCCCTTAAACTATTAAGCTTCTAACTCTCATCTTTTAATGTCGAACTCTCCACCTCTCACTCGATCTCATTAAAATGATAACACCATTAATTAATAAATTTTACTCCACAATTAATTAATTTTATTGAGTGTTTTAATTTTGAAAAAATTATTCCAACTTTAAATAAGTGAAGCCTTACATTTATTTTGGGTTGGAATAATTGTTGGAGAGCCTTGGAGGATTAGAGAGGAGGTGTTCTTCAGAAAATGAACATGAAGAACTTCTTCATCGACCTTCCTCCACGTCAAGAGAGAAGGAACAGCCCGCAAGGAACATCGCCAACGAAATCGACTCTTCCTTTGACATTGATAGGACGACACCGTCTTCCACGATGTTGTTTTCCGCGACTACGACGAATGAACCTTGAATCGAGGTTGGGGGATTTTTTTACATTAAATTATTCTCATGCACTTCGATGCATACCCTGTTCGACGGTAGCCTTTTTGTTATCATATAACCTGGAGGGCGTGGGCCGAACAATCATGTCCCAATGTCCCTCCATTTGATTATAGTTGATTCATGATGGAGGAGAATTGAAAGGGCGTGGTGCCGTCACACCACGCCGGTGGAGAACCACGAGATGGAAGGGGCGGTGACGACCTGGGGCGGCAGTGGCAACGGTGGTCGCGTACCGTCCGCTTGGAGGAAAACTATGCCCCGCAACTACGGGCTGCTCGACTGAGGAAGAACCGGCCGACCTCATGCCGGCCGGAATAGAAGAACCGGCCGGCTAAATATGGTCAGATAAGAGGATCGCGGTGCCTTATGGTGTCGCAATGCGAAGAAACTGCCGCCCGTGACAAGAGGGCCGCTTCGGCGAGTGAACCGGCCGAGCACCTATCGGATGGGAAGAAGAAACTGCGGCCCCAAGCAACACTGCATGGAGGAAACAGCGGCCCGATGTATGGGCCGATCGCGCCAGAGGAAACCGGCAGGCTTCGGTCGGCCGGACAGGAGATGCAGCACCGCTCAGTGACGCCGTTACAATGAACACCCCCCCCCCGCCTTCCCACTCAATTCTCGGCCAGATGGCCAAGCCGTGGCCGGCCACCAAGCCGGGAAGCCTGCACGAGGGCTGGGCCACCAGTCGCGTAGGAAGGGCTGCCAATGTGGGGGTCGGGCCACCTGCCATGCTGGCCGGGCCGCCTGTCGCGCAGGAGGGGCTGCCTACGTGGGGGTCGGGCCACCTGCCATGCTGGCCGGGCCGCCAGTCACGTGGGTCGGGCTGCACTCATGCGGGGGGGGGGGGGGGGCACATCTACTGAGCCCAACCGCACCCTATCGGTCTGGACCTGGGTCCGGTCGAACCGGTTCAGGCAGACCTAGTGTGGGTTGGGCAAGGTCGGACCGGACCTACACCCCCCTCTTCAGGCTACTTTTGGTTTTTCAGCTATAACATGAGCTATCGACCTCTGATCGACACACCTTCACTTGCGTTGATTTCCATGAATAGAGACAGTCGTTTAGGTATATCAAAATCATATTTTTTGTGATTTTGGGTTTTACCATGATGGTTCAATCCCGTAACCAATGGGGCCCTCAGAGAGGAAACACATATAACTTAAGGATCAGATTTCTGATGGGCGTGTTGTGAACTAAGTTGGATTCCTTTTGATGATATGACTCTTTTGGAAAATTATACTTGAGGTTCAGATGTAGTTGGAGTACGGTCGGGTTTGTTTGAGCCTAAAAACCAACCGGGCCCCTGGAATGTAAATGCCAATAACTCATAGACCTAGCATCCGATTAACGCGTCGTACGTTGCGTTGATACCCCTTTGACATGGTGGTCCTTTGAGATATTTCCACCTAAGACTTCATGACACTTGGAGTATCGACCAGTAGCTCGTGGAGTAGATCCTCCCGGAGATGAGCAGACGGAGTGCTGAGACCTTTTAGTTGTAGACTGGACGACTACATGACCGATTCGACTCGGAGTGAATCAATTAGACTAATGGATGGAGCGCCCAGTTTGGTGGAAAGCCCATGGCGGACGGAGCACCTGGTTTGGCAGCAGACCCAAGTTACTCGACAGGAGGAGTACTTCTGACTGCAATTAGGGGGAGCGCCCTGTTTGGCGGCAGACACATAGTGGACGGAGCGCCTGCTTTGGCTGCAGACCCACGGTACTCGACAGGAAGAGTACCTCAATAGTCTAAGGTTAGTGAGTAGCACCCCAAAGTCGCGATAGGGCCATTATATTCGACAGAGTAGGAGTTCTTCAGTAGTCGTGGTTTCAATAATGAAAATCCTCATTTGACCTATAGTCAATGACCTTTGTGTTTTCCTCATGATTGAGATGGGTTATCTGATAAATTAGGTATATGCATGGTTATATACCTAAGTAGTGGTTATCCATTGAAATCATAATTTTTGGTTTATCCTTGTTAGATTTTGTGAGAACATGAGGGTCTCAGGGTCCCTACTGAGTATCGTTATACTCACCCTGCGTGGGTTATGCCCGAACCTCATTGTGTTGGATGCAAACGACAGACAGCGCTGACGGAGGCTGAGAGCACCAGGACTGGATGGTACCCAGAGGTGGACCACTCGGCATGAAAAGAACATAGAGAAGACAGATAGATGCGGAGTGCCAAGTAGGACATCTGTACCAACCCTTCAGGTAGGAACCCAAAGTACGATCCAAGAGATTCTTTCACCATTCAGTTGTTTTTCTTTTTCAATTTTACTTTCTTTCAGTTTTAGCTGGACCTTTTTTTTGGGATTGTATTTCCGACCCCATTGTACATTCAACACACTTGTTATACAGCTTTACTTAGGTTTTTCTTCCACTTGTACTCTTGTTGTGTGTGTTTATGTTTTATAAAGATAATGCTTTCCTAGTTTTAGGGAATTACACCTTTGTTGCTAGTCGCCAGCCCCTGGCCTATAGAAGGCGGGCTTGGGGTACTCATGATACAGGCCCTAGGGAATGGGTCATAAAAAATTGATATCAGAGGAGTCGGTTCTACTGTAGAACATTGAACTTGGATATTTCCTTTCTGTGAAGAAATAATGTTAAGGGTACCGAGTGTTGTTTTCGGTTCAGGGAGTCCAGTGTTGGTGCGGCGGCCAACGTATCCATACACCAGGATGCTGACTTCAGATTTCCAACTCAGTGCACAAAAACTCTGATTGCATGTGTTTCATAAAAAGTTTTATTTATATAAGGTCAACCAGTTCAGCTCCCCAGGTATACTCTTTTTACCATGTCAAATCTGTTCAGGGTGCCTCCATGCAGACAACCAGTTGGAGTTCCAAGAGAGTACCCGATGACACCGCACCGAGCGATGAGGCTCTGGTGCAGGGCCCTCTTACTATGTTGGAACCTTCGGGTGGTGTACCAGCACCACCACCACCCGTTGGGTAGTAGATACTACCAGTCACACTGGATGATAGTTCACGCCGGCTAATCACGTTGCACGAGTCCCAACGGCAGAGGCCTATGAGGTTTTGATGCGAGACATATTCCCAGGCTGTAGAGGACTGGATGAAGGTGATTGCTAGAGTTTTCCTCCTTGTTGAGACACTAGTAGAGTATATGTTTATCATAGATACTAATAATATTCAGTGAGTGACCATGAGGATGTTTCACTTAGTGATGAGGCTTTGGTACGTGGACCGATGCCTGAGATAGTACCTTCGGGTAGTGTGTCAGCTATATCCGTACCTATTGATCAGTAGTTACGATCGACTATACCTATAAAAGAAAATTGTAGTCTTAGTGCCTTACATGTGTTTCAGCATTAGATACCCCTCAGGTTCTGAGGTGAGCCCGACTCACAGGAGGCTAAGGACTGGCTTGAGGAGGAGGCTGAGAGTTCTCTAGAACATAAACAGCTTCGTCAGGATGACATGTCGGTAGCTGATTATTCATTGAGGAACACCGATCGTTCTGGGTACTCGATGAAAACCATATGATAACAGCTTTGGGGCTCAGACTACCGAACAAGATGTGTTTAAAGGATATCCAAGCCATCAAATTTCCTCTATGCATTCCTAATTATGCTAGGGTGATAGAGAGAACCTTTGTGGTTGAATGATCTTTGGATGAACAGATACAACTTGTGAATGTTAGCAGTGGGAAAGTAGGGAAATGACGCCAGTCTCAGAGGCATGCGCGTGTAAAATGTATCAAGAAGAGGAAGTGTTAAGGAAAGATGAATCTGTAGAGCAGCATACGTGGAAGATGATCTAGGAGGGCATCATTTGGTGATGTACATTTCAACATGTTACAACCACCCTCCTTTGTAGTCTGAAACAGGCTCAGGGAGCAGGATGGTAGGGGAAGATAATAGTTGCATACGGTCAAGGAGTCTGACCCTAGGGCACTAGGAATGATTCGAGGTACGGTCTGTGTCTACTACTAGTTTTCGTATTAATAGAGATAGGTAAAAATCATTCCTTCCTACCACATATCATGTCCCAGACCAAGAGTATTCGGTTAAACCGTTGACTTGACCCTCACGTCTAGAGATACCTTTGGAAGGAGACTCGATAATCACACTTCTGCTGATGATGTGATCTTACCCTTGAGGAGAGAGTTAATGTTGGAACCTCTTGGTGTCAATGTCGAGGCCTTACGACATTAGTTTGGGTCTGGAATGGGCAACCACAAATCATACACAGATTGACTGTATTAGGAAAAAAGGTTGTGCTTTTCCTACAATGTTGGGATGGGGTTTTCCTTGATCGGGGAAAATGAAAACCCAGGCATCACATTATGGAATCATACATAAGTGGGTGCAGTTGATCACTAATGAGTCGGCCAGACATACCATTGTGCTAGACTTCTCTAGATTTACATCACCTCTTTCAGCGTTGACGAAGAAAAGGTAACCCTTCGTGCTGTCGGATAGATGCCAGCAGAGATTTTAGGACCTGAGACAGAGGTTGACTAGTGCCCCCATCATGAGGCTACCAGAGGAGGGTGTTGGGTACGTGGTCTACTGCAACGCATCAGGGACCGGACTCAGGTGTGTCCTGATTCATGAGCGAGCAGTGATCGTGTATGGTTCTAGGAAGCTACGACAGTGGCAATGGCTTCAGTTCTTCCAGGACTATGACTTCTCAATGGTATGTACTACTATGAAAGGGAACATTGTAGAAGATGCTCTCAGCTAAAGATCAGGCATTTAGCTGCTAGGAGAGGTGAAAGAGCAGGTGGCCATGTTTTCTGTATCCTTTGTGAATAAGGATGCTGCATCCTATCTACAATCTCTTACAATCGCTCCTCTAACTCTTCAACAAAGTAGGCGAGGTGGATTACCGCCTGGCCCTTCCACCTCAGCTGCATTGGGTGCACGTCTTCTTCTATGTATCTCAGCAGATAAGATGCATGCACGACCCATCCCACATCACCGACCACGGGGAGCTGGACATCGATGATAGGGAACCATTCACGGAGGTTCCAGTGGAGTATGAGGATCGACAGGTGCAGGTCCTGCATGGATGTTCGATTCCTCTGGTGCACATTTGTTGGTAGCAGGGGAACCTCCTGGAGAGCACATGGGAGTTGGAGGCTTAGATGCATGATAAGTACCTTCTTTTTTGTTTCCCTACTCTGTGGTGTAGCTTTATAGGGACGTAAAGCCCTGTGGTGGGGGTAATGTACAAACTTATAAGTTTCAGGGAAATGATTTTCTGAATTTCTTTGGAATTTAACGAGTCTTCCGTTTCTGACGACGCCTGATTCCAAGGCCCGGTGTGCCCAGAATCATTTTCTTAAGTTTTGTTTGGGTATGTTCAGTAAACATACGTGCAAATTTTTCTATCTTTTGAATCATTGCTCAGAATTGATATCGAAGGACACCGATGAACTCACAACATTGATATTCGCTTAAAGGGACCTTTACCGTAGTTTCATTTTAATACTGGATGAAGGTTATTTTTTTTGGGGATTGTTTATAAATTTAATAAAAAAATTATGTGTTACATAATTTTTTGTAAATGGCGGGTACTTTCTACAAAGAGGAGTTAGAGGTGGGTCCCACAACCCACATAACCACACATGAGAGGATAATTGTGTGGTGGGACCCACACGAACCCAAACTTTTCAACTCCCCATGAAACCCCCCGTTAAACTATTATGATTCCAACTCCCATCTTTTAATGTTGAACCCTCCTCCTCCCAGTCGCTCTAATTAACATTCCAACAACATTAATTAATTAATTGAACTCCACAATTAATTAATTTAATTGAGTGTTTGAATTTTGAAAACATTATGTCAACATTAAATTAGTAAAGCCTTTCTTTTATTTTGGGTTGGAATAATTGATGGAGAGCCTTGGAGGATTAGACAAGAGGTGTTATTCCCACAAAGAACATGAAGAAATTCTTCATCGACCTTCATTCGTGTCAAGGGAGAAGGCACCTCCCACAAGGATCATCACCAACGGAAACGAATCTTCCTCTGACGTTGACAAGATGAAATCGTCTTCTATGACGCTATTTTCCGCGACTACGATGAATGAACCTTGAATCAAGGTAGGTGGATTTGTTTACTTTAAATTATTCCCATGATCTTCGACACATATATTGTTCAATGGTAGCCTTTTTGTTATCATATAACGCGAAGGGTGCAGGCTGAACAAACACGGACCAATGTCCGTCAGTTTGATTATTGTTGATTGATGCGAGAGGTAAATTGAAAGGGTGTGGTGTCGTCAAAACGCGCCGGTGGAGAACCACGAGACGAAAGGTGCAGAGATGACTAGGGGCGGCAATTGCGGCCACGCTCTGTCCGCTTGGAGGAAAACCGCAGCCCGCAACCACGAGCCGCTCGGTCGATGAAGAACTGGATGACCTCATGCCGGCTAGAATAGAAGAACCGTCCAGATAAAGACGGCCGGACAGGAGGAACACAAAGCCTTGTGGTGCCACGCTGAGTGGAGAAACCACGCCCCGTGCTGGGCGGGCCGCTTTGGTGGGCGAACCGGCCGGCCACCTGCCGACTGGGTGGAAGCAACCAGGCGCCAAGCGGCGCAGTGTGGAGGAGACAGCGGCCCGATGTGCGGGCCGCTCGTGCTGGCGGAAACCAGCCAGCTATGGCTAGATGAGTCGGAGAGGCGATGCCACTCGGCGCCACTGTTACAAAGAACCTACCCCCCTGCTACGTGCTCGAGCAGATAGCCGAGCCGCGGCCAGCCACTGAGTCGGGTCGGGCTGCCTGCGCGCGGACCGGACCGCCTACCACACGGGTCGGGCTGCCAGCCATGCGGTTCGGGCCGCCCTCGCATGGGTCGGGCCACTACTGCCGTGCAGGGTCATGCCAAACCTAGACGGACCCGGACCCAGGGCGGGCTGGGCCGGGTCGGATCGGACCCAGACCCCCCCACTTCAGGCTACTTTTGGGTTTTCTCCAATAACATGAGCTACGATCCTCCGGTCAATGCACCGTCAAATGAGTTGGATTACTTGGATATAGAAGGTCATTTCTCTATATCACACTCAAGGTTTTGGTGATGTTTTGGTATGACTGGGTTGGTTCGATCCTGTAACCAACCGGGTCCTCAGAGCGGAAACGCTTATAACTTAAGGACCGAACGTCCGATTGACATGTCGTCAATTACGTTGGATTCCATTTCATGATACGGTTCTTTTGGAATACTCTACATGAGGTTCGGACATAGTCGGAGAATGGACGGGTTGGTTTGAGCCTAAAAACCAACCCGACCCCTGGAAAGAAAATTCAAATAACTCACAGACCGGGCATCCGATTGACGCGCCGTTTGTTGTGTTGAGACCGCTATGACATGGCGGTCCTTTTTGGTATTTATACCTGAGACTTTGTGACACATGGAGTATCAACTGGAAGCTCATGGAGTAGATCCTCCCTGAGATGAGCAGACAGAGTGCGGAGACCTTGTAGTTGTAGACCTGACAACTTCTTGACCAATTTTACTCAGAGTGATTAGATTATACCAGTGGATGGAGCGCCTGGTTTGGCAATAATCCCATGGTGGAAGGAGTTCTTGGTTTGGAAGCTGTCCCACAGTACTCGATAGGAGGAGTACCACTGACGTCTATTAGGGGGAGCACCCGGTTTGGCGGTAGACCCACAGCGGATGGAGTGCCCGGTTTGGCAGCAGACCAGCGGTACTCGACTGGAGGAGTACCTCAGCAGTCTAAGGTTAGGGAGTAGCGCCTTGGGGTCGCGAAAGGGCCATTTTACTATACAGAGGAGGAGTTCTCCAGCAGTCGTGGTTTCGATAACAAATATTTTGGTCTGATCTGAGTCAATGACCTTTCTTTTTTCCTCATGATTGATATGGCTTACTTGATAACTTAGGTATAAGTATGGTCATATACTTATGTAATGGTTATCCGTTGAAATATTAATTTTTTGTTTATCCATGTTGGATTTTTTGAGACCATGAGTGTCTTGGGGTCCCTACTGAGTATCGTTATACTCATTCCTACATGACCTATGCCTACACCTCATTGTTTTGGATGCAGATGAATGACAGTGCTGACGGAGGCCGAGAGCACTAGGACTGGACCGTACCCGGAGGTGGACCACTATAAGCGACAGCCCACAGAGTGGTATGATAGACATGGAGTGCCGAGGAGGACATCAGAACCTACCCTTTAGGTAGGAACCTGAAGGACGATCAAGGACCTGCTTTCACCATTCAGGCGTTTGCCTTTTTCAATTGTACTTTATTTCAGTTGTAGCTGATCCTTATTGTTGGGCTTGTATTTCCGGCCTCTTTGTACTTTCAGCACACTTTTTATACAACTTTACTTAGTGTTTGCTTCCTCTTTTACTCTCGTTGTGTGTTTTTATGTTATATAAAGGCAATGCCTTCCCAGTTTTAGGTAATTACTCCTTTGGTGCTAGTCTCCAGCCCCTGGCCTATGGAAGGTGGGTTTGGGGTAGTCACGATACAGGCTCTAGGGAGGGGTTGTGAAAAAAATAATCCATCCTTAAGTTGATTTTTTGATTAAAAATTTTCTGTTAAAATCAATAGCATCACTGAAATGATATTTTACATTATTATGTTCATAAATAATTAAAATGTTTTCATAAACATTTATTATATTTAACATGAAGACGATGATATTTGTAATCATATTATGAATATAATTAATGGGGAAGAGATGGAAAATTTTACACTAGTATAGATTAAGACATTATCTTTAATTAAGTTATTCCCCCAATAATTGTACAATGAAAATTTAATGTAATTCCCAAATTCTTATAATTATTGAAAATGAATCAATAATTATTCATGATGAAAATTTTTCCACAACTTCATAGTATGATTCTTCTATAATCATTAAACCTAATGAAATTTTGATTAAATATTTTTTATATTAATAACATGTCTATATAAATCATTATTCATAAATAATATCAGCAGTCGTGAAAAATCATTCAATGTTATCTAAAATTTGAAATATAGATCATAGAATCCCTTTACTATAATGGTATTTGGTACAAGAAAATAATTTCAGTTTATAAAGTAGATTAAAATAATGACATCCTTAGAGTAATGAAAATTAATCATTTTGTATGAGAATACAGTTGAAATAATAATTGGGTAAATTTCTATAAGGAGACTAGTATTTGAATTAATCATGGAAATGAAGGCCATATCATAAATTAATGATGATGTAATGTGGAGAGGTTAAGAAATGAAATAAATAGAGAGAAACATTATATGAATG